>OZ002742.1:6431538-8831538 GCA_963924295.1 Dioctria rufipes | reverse complement strand
CTTTTTGTCTGCGACAGATTGTAATTCTTATAGTGTTATTTACCAGGAAATATGTATTGTGATGATAACGTAACAAATTATCAATACTTATGCAATATACCCATTTTAAAATAACTGAACAACTTTTCGGGAAATATTATGTAAGTTGTTATCCTTTTAATATCTTTAATTTATTATTGGATGGATTCAATTCTTTATCTCTGAATTAGCTACAAGCACGTACAAGCTTATCAGTAAGTGCGCGCGTTGCTGAAAAGGGTGGCAGACGATTATCAAAAACACATAAATTTTTTTTTTTTTACCTAAATGGAAATTTTATCGCAAAATGTATTCTTGATTAGCAAGTTTTGTACAATTAAAGAAAGTATTTGAAGTTTATGCAATAATTTTGTATGCCTACTTAATAACAGCGTTCCTGTTAATATTCCTCTGCTAGAGTTACTTTCCCTGTATCTAAAAATACTTAACACCACCAATTTCGCATTCATCACTGAGCTTATCTTATTTTCTGTTGTGATAATGTGATAAATATGCGTAGAAAAGTTTTCGGAAAAGTTAAAAACTTTTAGAAAGGATCTTATAAATAGATTTTAAGCCTCAAGAAATATCTGCAAAGTTCAAAAGAAAATTTTTACGAGAGATAATAAAACTGAACTCCTGATATAAAGGGTTGGAAAAGCATGCCAAATACATTTTTGTGGCGTTTTCAACAGGCCTCTCTCTTCTAAAGCTTTTCTGAGGTGGAAATCGATTGATTTTCTTGAATATAAGAAGAACAAAGTTACTTCAAAGTTTTTTGGAAATATTTATTGAGATAGTATTGAATCAAAGCTATGATATTTAGTAAAGAGAGAAATAGGAGCTTTTTACATGATAATTTAGTATTTACTTCGTTTGCAGATAAATTGTTGCTGTCTCACTTAATACTGCTGTTAAAATATTTTTTGAAGATAATTTTAACGTTTGGTTTGTAGCAGTATTCAAAATTATTAATTCCAACTAATATTAAATTATCTTGGAGGATAAAATAGCTGGTTATATTTAATGAATGCTATTGAAAGGGTCTGCTAATATTCTGATAGCGTACTCTTAGATAAGATGTCTGGTAGCTACGCGACTGCTGAAAACGAATCTTTGGAAGTGCTGTACAGAAACTTTTTCTTGATTATGTAATAAACGAAGAAGAAACAGTGGTTAGCGAAAAGTTTTCTCTAAGAGCTTGGTGTAATTTCAAAATATAATTAGGGAAATATGTTGCAATAAAATGATACAATATTTTTCAGATAGAAATACGTACCGAATTATAGCAAACAACTCACGTCGACTAACTCAGCTTCTTATTAAAAACTATAACGAATTATATCAACAAGATATACAAGGAATCCCTAATTAGCAATAATTCCATTCTGCCACGCATATATGGCAATGTTAAGGTGAATAAGAGCACAAGTGTGTTCTAAGCTCTTCTATAAGACGTGCAGTATCACAAATTGAGTAAATTCCTAAACCCAAATATTATATAAAGCTAAAACTGATAATGGATACACATATACATTAACAACTTCTATGAATTTAAGGAATACTTTAGTAAAATTAAGCCAGATAGTAGGTACCCTAGTGAAATTGCTCTTGCTCCGCAAGGGGCAGTTATTATGTAAACCAATACCAATTTGACTGAAAAGCATCTAGGTGTTTGTAATTTAGAAAAAAACATATAGAAAATTAAGTTCCGATGAGCCTCTTGATGAGCATTCTTATCGAAGGGCTCATTGGATATCACGAAACTGCTCCCTATATACTAAATCAACGATAAATAAATATTTATTCTTGTCATCACCGTGCCAGATAATATTTCTATTAGGAAAATTTTAATTGATTTTGGTGATTTATTTATTTCAATTTTTAAAATATTTATTTTAAATTAATTTTCATATGCTGAACAAGACGTTATGGCCATATACTTACGCCTCAACGTCGAATTCGGAAAAATATATAAAATCATATTCTCATTTATGAACTCATCATGGCACTCATTGATGTACTCATTAATAAGCTCATTATGACACTCATTACTATGCTCATTAATAAGCTCATCATGACACTCATTACTATGCTCATTAATAAGCTCATCGTGACACTCATTATGTGCTCATCAAAGTGCTCATCTAATATATTGTAAAATGCACAAAAAAGGAACAAAGTATACATTTCTAAATAAGTGAAAGAGATGCAATATCTCATGAACACTATCTGTGAATTAGTAAATAAATGATTTTTTCCCGGTTCATCCACGTTCATCTAATTTCTCATTGATGAGCTCATCATGATATGTCTAACAGGGTAGTGTTTGATATTTCTTGACGTTAGTATCCATGGACGCGAATATTCCTCATGTAGAAGAGTGCGCAGTATGTATTCTAAAAAGGTGCTCACTCACAAAACAATATGCATATGTCTATAAAAAATGTTACGTATAAAAGTGACACAAGCCTTCTTCTTTATAATGAAAATTATTATAAACAGATAAATGGGTTCACTATGACGTCTAGCTAATCTATTATCTTAGAAAAATTCGTAATGGATGGCCACATAAATGTTGCAATTGAAAAACTCACTGAAATGCCCAAAGGAGAATGCCGACTTTTCATACAACTTTATGCTCGATATCAACAGACATGACAGATGTCTTAAACAATGCATTATCATACTTTGAACATATTTTATTAACAATGTTTATTTCAATTAAACGGGGGAAAGCTTTGGCGATCGGATGTATTTTGAGCGACTTTTTGGGTGAAAAAATGGACTTTTTTACCACTCTAATGGTCACGGAAGAAATACCTACAAAAATATATGCGAAATGTAGTAACTCGCGTGTACGTAACTCAAGTGCATGAAAATGGATTTTTCGGCAGTAAAAACGTCCCGAGAAAGTTTTCTGAATCGAGAAAAAAGTACACCACCCAATAGTACTCGTCAAGAGTTTTAATTTGGTATGCACTATGCCGTACTACAAACACCCTCCCCCGCCGGGGGTTCCTACCAGCACAGTATGCAGAGACAAATTTTCTTCTACGGATTGTTAGCCGAGGTGAACAGTAAGATCTGTTTTCCAATCAGACATAACCCTACCGAGTTAGAGGCGATCTAAGGTGCGAAAGATCTAGTACCTAAGTTCGAATAAATAAAAGGGAAATTCTAAAAATTTGAGTGAGTACTCAAACTTATTCTCAGGACCTAACTAATTGGATTCTGCAGTAGATTTTCCAAAATGTACTAGGTCAAACCTTGACCCTCCCCCCAGGCTTCCTGCGCTTAACTAAAATAAACATTGTTTAAAATTCAGAGTAGAGTAAAGCTCAGCGTATCATAATGCATCGTTTAAGACATCTAATGTCTGTTCATGTTGGGTCCATAACTGGCATTCCCCATGAAATATACAAAAGCCCACAGACTCTGTTGGTAACGAGTTCTAATTCCAGCATCATTTTTTTTTAATGAAAAATGCATTTAAAAATTAATAAACTATTGAAAAAATAAAATTTAAATAAAAAAACTAAAAACAAAGGTTAAAAAAACTAAAAAAAAATATAATATTAAAATAAATTACAAAAAAAATTAAAATAAAATATAAATATTAAAAAACAATGAAAAAAAATTAACAAACTTAAAACAAACTTTAGCTAGTAAATATGTAAATGACCTAATTATTATTCTGAAAACGGAACAAATAGATGGAGAAAAGGGTTAGAGTCGGATGATATACGAGTATTTTATTACATGTGTATGCGTGTACTCAGTTTGTGTGCGTGTAGATGATATCGAAATTATGAATTTTGTTTGCTACCTCAAGAACGTGTATCTCAACTGTGTATCACCTACGTGTACCATGGGCTGATATACACTCGATACAAAACCCGGTTTTTAAGTCGTGTGTCAGGGGACTAAGAAAACTAGTTAATTGGCATCTTATGTAGTGAGGATTAGTTAGGAGGGAAGTTTTAGATTAGCACGGGGCTCTGAGTCGAGTTGATGTCGTGGCGATCCCTAAAGACGACTTATTGTTTTTTTTATTAAAGCGCGTTATAAATTTTATAAAATTCATGACCATTATTATGAGTCAGAAAATTTCTAGAAATTTCAATATAATTCAATATAAATTTCAATACACGAAAAATTTTTTGCGAGCAAATACAAGATTGGTGAAACTTTAATGATTTTTTACTCCTTGATCCCGTTAAGATTCTAAATTAAAATTTTAATATATTTTTTATAAGGTAAAAAATAAAAAAATAATAAAATCAAAAGTACATCTTTCAGGATATTCAAGGACAAAAGATAAAATCCTTATCCTTGGCTTCGTTTTTCACGTATATTTTTAAGCAGCTGTTATTAAATATAACCTGAATTGCCTAGCTTTCAAATGAGCCATATTGTCCTAGCAGGAATAGCAGTTTTGCGAAATTTTGAAAATGCCATAACTCGCGAAATACACATTGTATAGGGAAAATTTTTAATTTGTATTTTTGTTCAAACTTTTCAAGTATGTAAAATAAAAATATAAATTGGTGATGGTAATGTCACACTTTATGTGTTTTTTGGTCGATTTGCGATGGAATGACCCATCTTTGAGGGTCTTATAACCGCGGCAATTTTTTTTCACAATTTTTGTAGCTTTCATCAGTTGTTTAGTAACCATATTTTTTTTAATTGTTTTTTTTTGTTTTTTATTCAGTGTATTCAGTGATTCAGAAGAACATCCTTCGTTCTTTTGGTAGACCCTACCAAGTCCTAATTGTATTTAGTCGTATATTTTTTTCCACGTTAATTTATTTTCACTTGTATGCATGTAAGAAAATCTTCTAACAACATTATCTTCTACTTTTATATATTTATGTATATGATCAACTTGAAAGTTGGCATGCGCACATGACTCCTGTGAAAACTCACTTTAAAATTATATTTAAAAAAACAAACAATCTGAGGCTGCGCGGCTGCTTCAAGATGGTCGGAAATTTTTGTCATTTATGATGCGATTCCACTCAAAATTGTGATCTGTATGAGTTTTCGAATTTTTGCCCAAAATATGAGTTCAAAAGAATTCAGGATATTCCGTTAAAGTTAAACAAAAGACTTAATTTATCCTTTTTAGTACCAATTCTATTTATGTTTTATGTTTTTTATTATATTATTTTTATATTCCACCCAAATTTTGGTGCAAAAATAAGTTGTTGGAACTTTTTATTATTACTCTCGCATTTGAGGATGTAATGACGATTTAATTATAAAGGCTAGTTGGATTGAATGGGCCTAAGACTGTTTCTAATATTCCATTACTGTCATACGGCCGGCGAGGTTATCCTAACAAAAGAAATCTCATGAATGTTCAATATATCATTATTCGCCAGTGTGTAAAAAACAGCGTGCTTGGTTATACAAAAATGTAAACATTTCTTCTTAAAAAAAGAAAGGTTGAAGTCTATTTCTCTTTGTCACACACATGCTCAATTTCAGTAAATGCTACATGCAAGTCTTTCTTTCAAAATTTGCATTCATTTTTTATTTTATATTTTTCAAATGGCACCTACTCTGAGGGATGGTAATCTCTTTCTATTGAACAGCTGTTCAAGAGATGTCTCTTGTTAATATACGCTCACCCATACAAGTTCACTTATCACCATGCAATAAAAATTCAAAACTGTAACCGACACTGAATGGGAGTTTTTATTTATTGTATCATAGACTATTAATTTTTACTAGACTACCGACAGCCTTATGAGAGTGTGAACTTTCATACTTTGAGACTACTTTATAAATAATCTTGTACCTCGGCATTAAATAAAATTGACATAACATCATGACTTGTTTGCAGTTAGAATCAAGTTGCAATTCAAAATTTTCTCATTTGATATATTTGCATGACTTTTCATCGAGCCATTTTCAAAATTAATTAATTCTGGAGAGTAGAAAGTTGGTATGTCGCTTTAAACTTTTGGCAGTACATATAACCTTTGGTATTTCAATATTATGTATGAATAGAGGTCTGCTGGCAACTATATTCGTAATTTTAAATTAATGCCATGTTTGTGGCTAGTTCAAAACTAAAATGTTTAATTGATTCGAATTTTTGGTCAATAGGTATGACGTTTCACGTTTTTCATTCAAAATTTCAATTATTTAATTTCAAAAGTTTGTCCTTGTGTGTGTCGAGTGTGTGTGTATGGGGAGAGTAAAACATGGTACATAATTTTCCTCCCTAAATTATGTATATTAAATTTGGTAGATTTAAATGGTTTTGGAATGTTTTCAGGCATCTAATTACAAAAATTTATGGCGTGGCTTGGCTGAATGATTGAATCTGGATACTACCCGGGGGACAGGAATCAATGAAGTAATTAGGACTTAAAACTGATTTTGAATTTGATGGACATACAAATATGTGCGATAAATATTTATTAAAATTTCATTTCAAAAATTTTATCAATAATAAATTGTGGTCTAATGGATAATACATATCGAACATGCTTCCATGAGTCCTACATAAGTTCACGTTTTGAGCTGACAACATCTGAACAACATTGAAAAACCATTGAATTTTGTAATGGGAAATATACAGGGTGTTTCCTCCATGGTGGTCCATAGAGAATTCACCTAAGCAAACAAAAAATTGTATGGCATGGGGGGAGGGGGCATATAAATTTATTCGAAGTTACAGGGTGATTAAGGAAATAATATAGGTTTAGAGATTTTTGCCATGAAATAAATTCATATCGAATTTAGTCAATTTTGAAATTGACTAAATTTGCTGCCAAATCCGCAACTAGAGAATTGAGTGGAAAAGAAACTCTTGCAAACAAAACATCTTTTAAAACAGGAAATTTCTATGCAAAAGCGTGCGTTTCGTAATAGCAGGAACCGTAAACGGCTTGGTTCCTCCCTGCCATATACGCCATAGTGCACAGCCAAGCTGACTTCATATTTCATAAAAAAACTCTTTATGAAATGCTAGTCCCGAATAGGGCTGATTTTGCTAGGCATTCCAGTAAATACGTAGTATTTCGCTTTGCTTGGCCGTGCACTGTGTTGTATACGGCAGACAAGAACCAAGCCATACTGATGAGTAATATGGTTCCTGCTATTACGAAACGCCCGCTTTTGCACATAATTTCTTTTTTTAAGTTTTGATCGCAAGAGTTTCTTTCCATGCTAGGTTTACACAAAACACTCCGTTTCTGAAAAATTTCGGATTTTCTAACTGTTTTTTTAGTTTGATCTGTATTTCCTTTTTTTTTTAAAGCGGTGGTTAACATAACTTTTTTTTATAAAAACTGTGAACTATAGACTGTCCTCTTTAATTTGACCTAGTACACTCTATGTGCTATCTGTAACCGTTAAGGAGCCATAGAATTTTTTGTTTGTCTAGGTGAGTACTATCATCTGCCGCTCTATGGACCACTATGGAAGAAACACCCAGTATTTAAGTTGGAGGGTTGAGAACTATTTCGCTTATAAAATGTTAAAATATTTATAAATTTCACCATGTAGCCCACCTCATGACCCCCGAGAGAATTAAAGGAGTTTTGTACATTAATTTCTGATTTCCTTCTCAATCGGTTCGAAATGAATTCAAATCAGGAGCTTGCTAATTTCGTGACTCAGTATTTGGACAATGCAACATCATTTCCTTGACCAAATTTAGTCAATTATTTCCAGGTGGTTTCGACATTATGGTTCTTCATAATATGTCATTCTATATAATTAGCGTAAATTAAAAATTTAATGGAGGCATCTGGGAAGCTTTGAAATGGGCTTGCTCAACTGCACGATTGCAACCAAAGAAAAATGTTGTCTTTACGTTGGAGATGAACTTAATTTTGAGAAAAATTCCGCTGAATTTGTTTACTCGAAATAGCTGAACGTGATTTTGTTTATCCGGGTACTGAAGTGCTTTTCTGATCCGTAAAGCTGTTTATGCAATTTCTACCTCAGCTTTCAACAGTTCAAGCAGAATGCGATCTTTTGCAACCACTTGAATTCCAATTCTAATAGCTGCGTATAGTGCTCATTGTCTTCTACAGGATGTTGTGTGTAGGACCTGTACCCGTTGTTAATATTACTATATTTAATATCCAGTTTATATTTCATCGCGGTTTTTTTTATATTTATTTATTTATTTCTACTAATTACTAATTACTACAAAATCAAAATAAAATTAGTTCAAAATAGAATGATCCAATTTAAATAAATCCCAAATATAAAAAAGAAAAACTCAAATGAGTAGGGAAAAATACATTAGATTATAAGAATAACATAAAACAAAAAAACTACAAATGAAAATGAACCAAAAGAAGGCTACAACAGGTAAGCTGGCCATTCAAGAGAAGTTTTACTTGAGATTTAGTGAGATGAACAACAAGTTCATGCCAATGAGCATTAAAGAAACAAGACATCAAAGTAATAGGCTCATTAAAACTGTAATTTGTATGAAAAAACGGCAAAAAAACAGTCATGGTTCCACAAGGAGCAACAATGAGCAGAGATATTTAGAAAGCCAAACAACTCAGAACTAGAAATGTCACGCCTCCTCTCAAGGGGGTCGATGGAGAGCAACTTGAATCTATTAGCGCATGGTGGCAAGGCTACAGGATCATTCCAAAAAAGGCCACGAAGAGCAAATTTAAAAGTCTGCGTTGAACTGCCTCAATCCGATTTATAAGGATAGAGTAAAATGATGGCCAAACAGGACTGACATACTTCAAGATCGACCTAATATAAGCATAATAGAGTGTTTTAGTTACAAAAGGACAAAAGAATCATTAAACTCCCGAGACCACCTCTTAACAAAGCCCAAAGTCCTATTAACAATATTAAAATTCAAATGAGAGCCTGGAATCAAAAATAACCCCCAGATCCTTGGTGCTATTAAGTCCGCACAGTAGATAAACTTCCATTGATGAAGTAACTCAGATGTAAGGCTACGCTTACGATAATAAGACTTAACAAAACACTTATCAATATTCAAAGGATGAAAATTCTTAGAACACCAACAGTAGAAGGTGTTCAAGTCACAGTTAATCAGAGCACAGTCATCGTTATTCGAAATAGTTCGAAAAATCGTCATCATAACAGAGAATTTTGGTAAGAGGTAGTAGCAAGTGTAAGTCATTGATATAAATGACAAACAATAGAGGACGTAGATGGCTACCCTGGGGTACTCCAGAAGTATTACCACAAAGGGCTTAGGTTGATAGGTAGCTTAGGTAGGTAGGTAGCTTAACTAGATAGGAAGATTAGGTAGGTAGGTAGCTTAGGTAAATAATAGGTAGCTTAAAATGGGAAGTAGCTTAGGTTAACAGGTAGCTTAGGTAGATATTTAGCTTAAGTAGATATGTAGCTTAGATAAGTAGGTAGCTTAGGTAGGTAGGTAGCTTAGGTAGATATGTAGTTTAGGTAGGTAGGTAGCTTAGTATACCACGAAGAGAGTTTAACCAAAGGAGAAACCGATAAGGAAAACCCAACAAAGTAAGCTTATGTAAAAGTAGCTTGCGGCTAGTCCTGTCGAATGCCTTACTAAAGTCAGTATAGATACAGTCAACTTGTTTTCTTGCATTAATGGCAGATATACAATGATTATAAAACTCCAATAAGTTGATAGTTGTTGACTTACCCCTAGTTAAACCATGCTGGAAACTCCCTATGAACGGCTTAGAGTGGATATAGAGTGTATTACAAACAATAGTCTCAAAAATTTTAGGAATAGCTGAAAGATTAGCAACTGGTCTATAATTAGTTATGTGAATTATATTCCCCTATTTATGATGTGAATAAATTAAGGAGTGTTTCCATAACTTAAGTAAGACGCCAGATAGACAGAACAATTTAAATAAGGGACATAAGATGATAATAAGCGGAATGCTGCATTTCTTCAGCAAAGAAGATGGGATGTCATCTGGGCCAGGCAAAAAGCTATCCATAAAATTCGAAATGTAACAAGACCTTTCAATTCAAAAGAAGTCGAAGGAATCATCATCAAGTGAGTAAAATCGCTAAAACTAATATCACAATTGGAATCACAAAGGCAGATTAAAAAAGATTAGCAAAGAGATTGGCAATAATTGTGGAGTCAGCACTCTCAGCATCACCAAAAGATAAGGATGAGGAGAATCCATTAGAGTTGCGTTTAGAATTAGCCAAGGACGAGAACTGTTTAGGCCTATCGAGCAAAGAAGTCTTCAATTTAGTTATGTATAACTTACAAGAAGCCTCGGAGGCAGCCATAAACCATCACCAAGACTTAACAAAATTAGAGTAGTAATCGTCAGAGTAACATACATTCAAATATACTAGATCAAAATAAAATACAATATTAACTGCTGGATGCTGAATAGACTCTGTAAGCAAAGGCGTTCAACATCTTTTAGTTGTAGTACCATAACAATCCGAAAAGAGCACCAAGTCAAGGAATTTCTCTGAGTCATGTGAAATGTCACAGCACTGGAAAAGACCTGCAGAAACAATGCTGACAATAAAGAATAACTCTATCGTTATAAACTTCAGTAAAATAATGTCCTAGCAATTATCTGATTACAATTTGAATGGAATAATAGTAAAAAAAAAACTAATTTGAACCCTGTAAAAAGCAGTCAAAATTCGCAGTTTGCTTAACAACTTTTGCTTTTAACTTACCTGCATTAACAAAATTAATTTTTACAAACATCAAAAATAAAATTGAACAGTTATGACTCAAGATTTGAGCAAGGTCGTAGCAATTTGACAAAAATTTTATCATCTACATCTACGACTCAGCATCCTAAGAAAATACTACTACAAACAGAGGATATTTTGCTATAATTTACTTTTCATATCAGTTTTTACGTTAACATAAAAACACTTAACAAAATTACAGCAATAAAAATTTTTAGCCAATAACTTTCAAAGTAAAATTTTCCCATCAGCAACGAATGAAATTTTTATGAATATTTAACGAATTGAAAAACTTTTGCAATTGACACAATCAATCAGTAAACTGGCGACGCTTTTTACGTTGATTACTTTTTAAATTGCCAAATGGAAATTCTGAAATTCACTCGCCAACTAAATTATTCAATAAAGTCAGTCCATGTCATGTGATTAACTTATATTAAATATTTTATCAACTCATTGGACACCCTGTGTCGTTAAATTTTTAATTGGCAACAGACATGAACACGTGTGTAGCAGTGGAAAAATATTTTGTATAATTACAAGGCCCGCGTGTGGTTGGTAATCGTATAAATTTTATTTGTGATTGATTAATGTACATGTGAAACTGAGATGGAATGGTGGATATGATTTATTGTCCTACGTGTATAGACGTAATATAGGTATTTTGAAGTAGAGTCAATTGAAATGTTTCATATCTAGGCCATCTATTAGAAAAATACAAGAAATCGGATACCGTTCCCATATAATTCACTTCTTAAAAATAAATTACGATATTAGATTATGTACCTACTCTTATTATTAATGACAAATTTAAGACCCAAGTTCACAATTAAGATGTAAACTGAGTTTAATCTATCATCTGGAGCTTGGAAACTGTGAATTCAATGTTAGTTTAAACTAAGCTTAAGCTCCCGATGTTAACGACTTAAGCTTAGCTTAAGATTCAAATGTCATGAAAGTATTATTCCACATAAATTGTGTGTGAATTGTAATCAAGATAATTTCGTATTAAATTGCTTTTAACATAAAACAAACATAGCTCATATGGTAAATTAATTCAAAATAGTGAGAAGTTAATAATTCTACAGTGCTTCCATCTGGAACTAGTATTTAAAAAAAAAAAAAAAAAAAAAACAACTGGCACTAAGTTGATAGATGCATTCAGAAGAAAAACTATCGAGATAATTCCTAAGAAAAATTATCAATAAAAATTATAAGAAAAAATTTCAAGAAAATTCATAAGAAAAATTTCAATGCATATTATAGCATATGTCAAAATAATGTGATAAATATTTGACAAAATGAAAATAGTATCATCTGTTGACAAACCTATGACATAAAAATATTCTGAAAAAATAGCTTGGAGTTTAAAAATTGGTTACCAAATTTCGCTGTAAGTTCTCCGCTGAATTTTATTGTGTTTAGGTGATTATTAAGAAAACTGATTGAAAATTCAGAGGTATTTTTTTGGATACTTACATCACATAGGTACAAAAATAAACTATAGGTCTAGTCTCTGTTGGATTTTCTGCGGAATTTTTTAGAGTTATAAAGATGGGACTCATACACAAAATTATAGAGCAGATGAGGGAAAATTTTTGATGACAATATTGAAAATCAGCTGCTTATGCGATAAAGAGCAAGATATCATCTTCCTTAATTATACGAGAGTCTTGCTATGGACCGTACTTAATGAAAAAAGTAACACCTACACTACTGAATAAAAAAAAAAGTGAGCAAGGGAAAATATTTCAACAATCGTTTATTTACGGTAACTGCTGCTAAAAACATAAAAAGTTGAAAATGAAAACAATTCAACTTAAAACAAAAAAACAATATTATTTGACTGTAAATTATAAGCCCTCTTTTGTATATATTAGAATTGTTCGACAGCGAACTCATGGCCATGGCTTACTACTTTCTTTTCATGGCTACTAGTCTCTGGCAAATAATGGACAATAGCGGCGTTAACATACCGCACACTTTAAAAGAATTAATTGAGTTTAAATGAACGTTAGTCTTGTGGAGTAGCTTACTTAATTTACATCCTTTATCCAATATGATAGGATGTTTGGTATCCCTTTTCATCTATAAAGGGACGAAGCTTTAACAGTCGGCTGCGTGTGCTGAATTACTTGCAAAGAGAACAATTTTTCATTTCTTCTGAAAAGCTCATGGATTGAGATAGCTTAATCCATGTTGTGATTGCGTTGTGTAATTCCTGCACCAGCACTCATTCCGGAAATTTCGGCCTAGCACGAGGGTAAAACACCCAGTTACGAGCCCCCCTACCAATTTCGAGCCCCTTCTTTATTTTTTCCTTTTTAATAAGCCTGAAGTGGAAATAACGGTTAAAGTGCATTTTTAGTAAAATGACTCACTCATGTTTAGTCATTTTCTTGCCCTTAGTAGTAAATAGAGAATCGGTTTCATTTTGTTTCTAATAGTGAAAGTAAACAGTTCATGCAATAGTGCGTAGTGCTAGTGTTTTTGCTAAGGAACCGAGTTTTCAATAGTATTATTTCGTTGCCAAATAAAAAAAAAGCTCGTAAGCGTGATAGTATTTTATGAATCTAGACATAGATTAAGAGGTTTATTTAATAAAATATTCTTGATAAAGGTTATTCATTTGCTTTTATTCCGGGGGCTCTTAACTGGAAGCCTATTATATACATTTTCCATTTGTGAGCCAGGGGCTCAAAACAGGGCTTTTTGGAGCAATTTAAGACTTCCAGTTTCCAGCCCCCTAATATTTGTACTACATAGACCAGGGCCTATATACTTTAATTCTTTTATTTAAATAAAATAAAATTGAATTGTTCGTATACCTAATATTAAAATAAACCAAACCCTGGGGCAGATTGTATTTAAACAGATTTGATAAAAATGTCAAAAAGATAGACATATCTGAAGATGACCTACAATTAGCTATTGAACGCATTCGAAATGGACTTTCCATTCATGAGGCATCCAAAACATATAAAATTCCGCGTGGTACCATTCAAAATAAATCGATTACATACTCGTACAAAAAAGAACATACCAGGTCCCCCTTCTATTCTGAGTTTAAAAGAGGAGCAGCTAATTGTTCAATGGCTCTTATCAAACCATGAAAAGGGATTTCCCAGACGCAAGCTAGATGTACAATCATCTGTTAAAGAATTCCTGGAAAACGCACCAAGGCCGAACCTGTTCAAAAATAATATGCCCGGTGATAAATGGTATAAGGCTTCCTTAAAATGCCACCCTATTTTTGCCATAAGGACACCGGAGCCAATACCTGATGCCAGTTCGAAGGTGTCTGAAAACGACATTCGAAATTGGTTCTATCACTTTGAGGAATATTTTAGTAAGAAAGGTTATCGAGAAATACTGAATTATCCTGAGCGCGTCTTTAATGGTGACGAGACCAACTTTTTGATGTGCCCGAAAAGTGGAAAAGCTTTGGCACCGAAAGGTCGATTTTGCTTATTTACTTAGTATAGATATAAAGTATCACATTTAAATTGTTTGTTCTACTTATTTAGGCTTACGGAACGTCTACGAAACCGATCGCGGTCAAGCTAAGGAGAACTTGACTGTAATGTTTTCTTTTTCCGCCAGTGGATACGTGGTCCCACCCATGATTATTTATCCATACAAACGAATGCAAAGTGATATTTTATCCTCTTTACCTGATGGTATTAAATGGCAAAAGACCGACTCGGGTTGGATGACATCTGAAGTCTTCCTATACTATGTAGAACATGTCCTCTACGCTTATTTGCAAGAGAAATGTGTCGAGTTTCCAATAATCTTGTTGGTAGATGGTCATAAGACACATCTTACCTATTCTCTCTCGACTTTATGTGAAAGGCTCAAAATAATTTTGATGTGTATCTGTTTTTAAACCAAATAAATATGGTTGGCAGCAAGCTATTCTCAAGTGGAGGCGTAATAATTTGGACAAAAAAATTACGAGAGCGGAGTTTGCTCCCATACTTAAAACTGTCGTCGATACTTGTATCACAGTTGAGGCGATCGTTAATGGGTTTCGGACCTGTGGCCTTTGCCCTATTAACGCAGATTACTCGAAATGCTTGGGTAAAACGATAAAGCAAAATGAAAATACGCAAGAGTCAAATACCATAGAAAATGTGTCAAGAGAGAAAGAAAAGACTATAAACTACAAACGTTTTGTCGAAGTTTTAGGGGAAGATATAATCGGACAATTTCAAAATTTCGAGACATCAGCGTGTACCTATTCAGATGACTTCCTGAAACTTTCAAATAATAAAGATCAGGAACAGGAATATCATGCAGTATTCATAGTTTTTGTTTCTTTTAAGGCCGTTTTTAATTTATGTTCATTGCAGCCTCATAATGAAACCGAATCCAATGAAATTGTTTTTGAACAATTCTTGCTTATACCTGAAACACCAGTCAGAAAAGGACTAAAAAAAACGAACAAACCCTTCAAAATATTGGCACCTTTGATGTTTCTACAAGAATTGCTTTAAAGAATTAAATGCATATCCGCGACTTATTTTCCGAAAATAATGAATCTGGCAAAACTAATGAAAACATAAATAGCATAATATCTGGATTATTCTATAGCTGTGCTAAAACTTTGTAACGGTTACAAACGATGGTGTGGCATGCTCTCAGTGTTCGAAAGTTTTCCATAAAAGCTGCATAGAGTATGCGAGCTTCAAAACAGTTCAAATTAGTTGCTCTAAATGTTCCTAAAAATATACATAAAAAGTAGTACATGTTACTGCTTCGCTGGTGTAGTAGATGCTTCACGTGCGAAATATGTACTAAAGTATTAGCATGCACTACTTTTTATGCATACAATATGGTGAATTTTTTCCGTTTCTCTGCTATATCTGGTTTTTTTTTCCAAGAAATATAAAAAATTTTGTTATCAATTTTTTTAATTTTGAGTTTTTGTTAGGAAGAAAGCACTTAAGTTACAATTAACGATCGTTTAAACTTATAGATTCGTTCTGAAAATGGAGGCTCGGAACTAGCAATGGCTTATGGCTCATAACTGGTCAAAGGGGGGCTCAGAACTGGGAAAAGGGACTTTTTTCACAATTTAACCGTTTTTATAGTTATAGTCTATAAAAATAGTTGTTTTTCCACCTATTTTTAATAACCTAATATTTCAAGATGTTAAAAACAAAACCGTGTTTTAAGCTAAGATAGATTTAAGCTCGTAGTAAGAAATAAAAGTTAAAACTTTCCTTATGGGGGCTCGGAACTGGGTATCTTACCCGATGTGTTTGCTTCGTTTGTAGTATTGCCAAAGGTCGAATCAAATATGCAGTTATGCGTAGCAAGTTTTGTAATTTGGAAGTTTTATTGGAAGTTTTAAAAAGAAAAAGATTGAATTTAAAATACAAAAACAAAAAACACAAAAAAGTACAACGGAGAAACGTAAAAGGGAAAATGTTCGTAGGAATCATGGGCCAGTACGCATATAACAAATGAAATAAAATCTTCAAGCACTCCATGCTGACTCTAAAAATTATATTGTTGTTTTCTTATACATATTAAATATTAGATTGAGTACTACATAATTCTGTGTACTGCTCTAAGATTTTTATGTGTGAAATTTAAGTGTTTTAAGTAGTCGCTAAGAAAAAGGTGTGAGTTTTTTGATATCTCATATAACAAAACAAAAATCATTTGGCACCCAATAATTGTCCTAACAATTTTCTCGTTTCACCCTACGACCTTCTCCGTTGAAGCTACCTGTCTTACACGTTCAGAGTAGCGTAACTACATATATAAGGTCCTTTTAAATGCAATTAATGAAATCACTTCGTTATATATTTAGAAATATATAACTCAACACAGCTAGGATATCAGTGGTATCTTCAATTCTCAACGATACTTGTATGGTCATTTGATTATGTATAAAACTGTTAAACAGTAAAGGTGCGAAAATAGAACCTAACGGCACGTCACTAAAGACCCAAAGTGACCAATAATTGCTGCGACACAACAAGACTGTTGCTGTCAACCTTTAAAGTATAATTTACATAATAAGCTTACACGCTGAAATAATGAAATTTCTGAAGTTTTTCAATCCAAGAGTATGATACCGCCATAATTGAAATTTTTAAATGGTTTCATCCTGCCCGCAAATTAAAACAAAAATTTTCATGTTTTTCTTCGGTCGTGAATTATGATTTGCATAGAAGCGAAAAAAAGGAACAAGCACTGGAATTCAATAACATTCATCAAGAATCTCCGACGGAATGTTTGAATGCTACATTTACCTTCCAACTTGTCGAAATTTATGCATTTTAATGATGAATTTTTTCCCAATAGCAGACAATAACTGAGCTTTGGTTCGGATCGTTTTATTTATTATTATTACCAACAGAAATAGTTTGAAATGTATCAACAGTAACCTCTTTAAACTCAAGAAAAATTAGCACTTTGACTTACATATGTCCTTCAATACACTTATTATGTGCTCAACTCTTTTATGGATACATATATTTTAGCACCAATCGCATGGATACGACCCTTAACTTATATTCGTACGTATTTATCTGAAATCAATTAAAATCTCATGGCTGGATATAAATACGCACATCAATATTTTAAAATCATAATTAACTTCCCCAAAACGGAAGACACCCTCGTTTACAAAGTACTCCGAAGTCCTCCATAAAGGTTAATAGCTCCCATAGTATCTTCACACAAAAATTGTTTTTTTAAGACTGCTCATCGCTAAGTTCTTCCATGTGTAACAGAAATAGTCTCGAACAGATTGGCCGTGAAAATGTTCTCCGCTCAATTGAATGAGACTCGTTTCTTGTCATCTGGCTGTAAATGGCAATTCGATGTTGCACGATGCCGAGGACTAGGAGTGGACATAATTCCACAATGATGCTATTAACACGCTCTTATCGCTGCGCTTGTACGTAATAATAATAAATTTATAGGAAGACATAAAATCAAGGAATTTGTACAATGGACCCCATTTAAGTCCTTGCAGATTTAACTGAAAATGGCGGGGGTTGTAAGGGATGATGAATAATCGTTTATTAACACTCTGCGTGAAACACTTGTAAACGCAATCAATTATGCGTAAAGTGGTACCGTCAATCAAATATAGGGAAATATGTACATGCTCCGCTATTAAGATGCTGGAATAACTTTCTTAAGCCTGATAGAAAGGGGGTGGAACAATTGATTTTTGTTCAACACAAAATATGCTTTAGCCAGCCTGCGGTGGGACTAAATTCATGAATAATTTGTTGCCATTAGAGATTGAAAAGATTTCAATAATGTGTGAAGTAGGTGGGTACTAAGTACTTTATGTTTGCTGCGCACTTTGCTCTCACGCTAGCTACCTATTGGAACGAAAAACTGATTGGCAACTCTTTGATGGAAATATTCGTCGAGTGCTAATTGAATGACACTAAATCTACCCGTGCCGAAAAGTTAATTAATTTGTGTTCGTGTGATGGATAGGTATAAGCTAAAACAACTTTTGGAATAGAATCCACTCTATGTATTTGTTAAGTATGTGGTCTATGACATTTTACAAAAGCTTTGCCTACCTTTTTGTGTACTAATTAGCGATAATTAATTAAAAGAGATAAAAATATCACAAATTGTGTGTAGAGGGGTAGATTTTAATGTCAAGCGATAAACATAGTACGAAAGAGAGAAAAAAATCGTTTTATTACATTTGTCTTTAAAAACAGAAGAAGAAGAAAAGCAAGAGTATTTGGTTTGGTACTCTCTATACGTAGTTTCTATATGCATAGCCTTAGTCTCTTTATTTCGCAACGGCAGTTAATTCTAGGTAGCAAGGGATCTTGTAATATACCATTTTGATACAAAAATATATTTAGGAAAATTTATAAGTAAATTTGTCCTTTAATATAATTCACAGTTCGCAGTAAATATAGGAGTAATGAGTAATAAATAGAAATAGGATCCTAAAATGCGAATGAATCAATCTCGTTTCCCGTATGTGGGTGCTAACAAAATCCACCTTTACCTCAAAAATCTAGATTCATATCAGAAAAAATGGAAGATAAAAATTAATGTCCAAAAATTCAAGCTCATCTGCATTCGAAAACCCACCACTAGGCGAAATCGACAAGATACTAAGCAAATATTATAGAGGTTGTCTATAATTTAGAGAAAATGGGACCCTCGCTAAAAGCCAAATACCTTGGAAGCAACTAGCAACTAGCTTTTATAAAATTCAATAACCGTGTGATTAAGAAGGAAAACCAAGCCTAGAGTATTTCCCCGATAATTTATGTCAGGAATGGACGCTCAATCCGAAAATAATAAACTGTTTCCCATTTTCCATCTATATGGAGCATCGCAGTATTCTAAAGAAGAAAATTCTCCAAGCTTACACAGAGCTCCACCGAAGAGCAAATGGTAAAAACTATCCTAATAATGAAATCTACAAACCAGTCAATATCACTGCCATCTGTGTATCACATCATAAGTTACTACCTACTAATTAATTACAAAATTTAAATTTCTTTTTATCACACGAAAACTTAATTTTTTAATGTACTATGGCCACCAAACGATAATATATCAATGAAAAAAAAATTGACACATCAGGTTTCTTTGTGACATCAGTACAAAAATCACCCACACTTAGACAAATTACTTAATGTATAATAAATAGCTATGATTTTCGTGGTTTTTGGGCTTCTGGTAGGCCCCTTATAAGACTCCAACAGTAATCTGGTAGCGTTCTTGGACTTCATTTCCCTTGATAACACTTAAGGAAATGTCCTGATCAAATCTCTCGCCTTATTCTCACTCACAGCACCCAAGTTTTTGGGAAAGACATCTGCCATTTTCCTGTGATAATTCAATCGGTGGGTTCAGTTTTCGATAAGGTGATGAAGTTTTCGAGGCTTTTGTATCTATCAAATCTGTAACCTCTGGTGCTCGCCGAAATTTCTCAAACTAATCTTGCCCTGGATCATTTGGCCAATGTAGCACATATTCAATATGTGCCGAACATAATGTTTACTTTTCCAGTTTTTTGGAAGGTTACTAATGTAGTACCAATTCCAAAAACACCTTCTCCCAAAGACTTGCAAGACCATTAGTTTGTTGTGTTTCCTTTGAAAGGTATTTGAAAAATGACAGCGTTTAATTTGTTGAGTGCTTGCCAATCTGGTTTTCGGGCTGGCCATAGCTGTAAGACTGCACTTCTTAAGGTGCGCACCGATATCCGCTACACAATGGATATTGATGAAGTCAGTGTATTAACTCTTTTAGATTTCTCAAAGGCGTTTGACAACGTAAACCATACTATGTTGTTACAGAAACTTTCTTCTCACTTTAGATTCTCTAAATCAACTCTTGTTGTTATCCTGGAAGTTCCCAAAGGGTCATAATAAATTAGCAGGTACCTTCGAATGCTCTACATCTCATGTCCGGTGTTACTCAGGGATCGATACTGAGTCCCTTATTGTTCAGTCTGTTCATCAATGAGTTACCTCTCGTTGTGAAAGATGTCAGCATTCATCTGTATGCGGATGTCATTCAAATCTACCTGAGCCGCCCAATCGGTCTAATTGAAGACTGCATTGAACGAATCTACTGCGACCTAAAGAGAATCCATGATTGAGCTATTGGGAATTGTGTTTTCCTATACGGAGCGAAATCGCAAGTCAAAGGGTTTCATTCTCGTATTGATGACTTTACCTCATACCACAATATTACGTTGAATACTGTGACAATATTAGTAATAATATATCAAAAATATATCCTGGACTTCGGCAACTGTGCCTATCTTCCGACTAGTTTACGTCTTAGACTTGTGAAAACTTAATTACTTCCGTACTTTACTAATGGCAGCCTGGTCTTTGGATCACTCGACTCCTGCTTTAGGCAAAAAATAAATACAGCTTTTAATGACTGTCTTCGATTTGTCTTCGGGCTCAGAAGGTATGACCATGTCTCCCATTTACAGGCTTCTCTTCTCAACTGCTCCCATGAAGTTTTCTTGAAACGCAGATTGCTTCTTTTTCTTTTTAAAGTTCTTCATACAACTCAGCCGACTTATCTGTATGAGCATGTCACATTTTTGAATTCTGATAGAAGTCTGAAAATTTTGTTGCCGCACTTTCGTACACTTATTTTTAGCATTCTTACTTCATTCTAGCTATAAGATGGTGAAACGTCCTTCCGGCTTGCATTCAGCGGGCGGGTCCTTTTGGAGCTTTTAAGAGGCTACTTAGTCAACACCTAGTATAAGGTAACCGGATATGTTGTGTACTAGATCGGAATATTTTTACGCTTAGCGTCTTTTTTTATTTTCTACTTTATTCTGCTATTATCAAAACCTATTTGTAATGTTAGTGTATCTCCTAGTTTCTAATTAAAATCATGATTATCTCTTGGCACAGTTTTATAAGATCGGATTAAGCATCTTAATGTACGCTTAAATTGAGTAAATAAAAATTGAATTGAAATTGAAACCAAGATAAGAGTCCAGCATATTTATTTTCAAGGATACGTTACGACTCAATGCTTTGTATGAGGTTATAAGTTCATTAATTAAATGTTTATAATTTTCCGTTCTATGGTTTCCAAGAAAATTGTGGACGACATTCACAAAACATTTCCAGACGAATTTTTCCTGATCATTCAGTTTTTCTTCAAAGTTCTTATCCTTCATTAGTTCCCGCATTTTCTGGACCAACAAATATTCCCTCTTCACTTTTTACCTCGATGAGTTTAGTGAATTTCTCTTTCAGGTATGCAAATCCACCACCATCTGTGTGCATAGCTTTTACAAAATTTTTCATCGGGGCGAGTTTTATATGCCACGGTGGTAAAAGTATATCTTTAGGGTTAACTAAAGGTTCATTTTTAACATTCTTATGTCCTAGTGATTGACGTTTGGGCCATGCTTTCTTTTTGTAGTGACTTTTTCTGTCTCTACTGTCCCATTCACAAATAAAATAGAAATATTTGGTGTAACCAAGCTGTAGTCCAAGCAAAAGAGCAATGACTTTAAAATATCCAGAAAGTTTTCAAGCGTGTTTACTGTAATACATTTTTTCGAGAAGGAATTTCATATTCTCGTAAGTCTCTTTCATATCAGAACCATGAGCTACAGTCACTGCAGGAAGTTTGTTTCCACTATATAGCAACACTACTTTCAAACTAGTTCTTGAGGAGTCAATAAACAACCGCCAGTGACTTGGATCATATTTAAAATTTAATAGATTCATTACTGCAGGAATGTCATTACAATTCACTAAATCATCTGCTTTAGAAAAGTAACGTTTCAATTGATCGTCACAATGTCGAAAATAAGAAATTTTCGTATCGGGAGAAAGTAAGTTCCAATCATTTAATCTAGACCTCAAAAGCTCAGCCTGTTTTTTAGACAAATTTAAATCACGTACTAAATCGTTGAGATCACTTTCTGTTAATAATTGGGGTTCTTTTGAAATAGACGGTTCATAACTTGGGTCGCTCTCTTCAAATACCTTATCATGCGCACTAACAAGAGTTCTGGCTGAGGAACAGATTTCTGACTTTCTGGTCGATTTGGAGGCTTTAGAACAGGCAATTCGGCACTATGTAGATGTTCTGCCAGAAACTCATTGTAATGTTTCACCTTTCGCCAAAATTCCATTCTATGGTTAGCCAAATAACGATCCCCTACCAAAGTATTATTGTTCCTCGCACCAATAATCTATTAAGTACTCAAAAGGTCCACATATATGCATCCATCAATGAAATATTTCCTAAAATGATAAAAGGACAGGACAAACCACAAAGAATCATTCTTTATATAAAAACACTTCCACTTATCTAAACACAACTCCGCGTCCACTTCAGTTTCTTCCTACAGCTATCCCATATACATTTCCACCTGAAAATTAAAAGAGAAACATATTAATATTCTAGAAACATCAGAAAACTTACCATGATCTTCTTCTCGGCATTATACATAGCCTTAAAATGATAACAAAGGAGAAAGAACTACCGAATCAAGTAGGTGATCAAGTGCCAGAGCTCGTCCTAAGAGATACGGGCTCGCAGATGGCAGCCTGTGAGGAAGTTGGGCGCGGGGACGCCCATCTAATCAAGCCGGGTTGTCAGAGAGGGTTTCCCAGGAACTCTTCCTGTTTTTTACTGCAGGACTCTACTTCGGATGCATTCCGAAGCATTTGCGGATCCGAATACGCGAAACTTTTTCTTCTGTTTCCTTCTTTGGATTTCACGCCTCAGTATTGGTCTGTGTGAAATGATTTATTATAAGCGTTTATCTTTCAGGCGGGGACTCTTAGTGTACAAGAAAACTACAGAATATTGGAAATGAAGTATTATAGTCACTTGGTTTGGGGGAGATGCTCTTTGTTGTATGAAGCCTTTGTGACTTTGGAAAACCGTTGGTTATATTTCAGATATTACCTTATTAGTGAATAAGATCCGCGAGACAAAGGGAAGTAATGCCTTCAAATTGGCGGGCCGCTCTATCGACACACTGTGAGATAGGAAACGTACTGGCTGCTCCTGGTTATGAAAAATACTAGAAAATAGTTCCCGGCAGCAGACTATCTCCAGGCAATTAACTCTTTAGTGTATACAACCGTGAAAATAGTAGAAAACCGTGTCGTGTCTTTCAGACCTAAATCTTATTGCCACCGTAGCGGGATACCGTGTAAGATCGATTTCGTTTTTCGGTTACAGCCAACATGGATTTTTCCAGAGCGAATTCTTTTCAGTGGATCTTTTTCCTTTAATCTGTGGGATTGGGTTTCTGTAAAATAGCTACTCCTTTTTTTTTTTTTTTGGTAATTCATTATTTTTTTTTTTAATTCGAACAGGTAAAATGTTACTTTACAACTTTTGTTTTAACTTTAATTTCGATCTTTACTCTGCCTTATCACTCTGACATCTCATAATGAACTCTCCGCGTGGTTGGTCGTGTCGAAAAGCTCCAACGGTTTTGTCGTCATTCTCGGGGAACGTGGCCTGCTATGTTGTAGTGAGTCCGAGATCGGAGTGTGTCGCCATCTCTTGTGTGTTGTTTTTTTCTTATTTTTTTTTAGTGCTCCTCGTTCAGAAGTGCTGCCATAATGATCTTCTTTCTTAATGTCAGAAAGATTGGACACAATATGCTGCTTGAGATGAAAATTTAAGCTAGGTGGGAGATGATTCGTAGAAACCAAATCCAAGTAAAATATTTGGGGAAGGGAAATATTTATACCTTTTCACAGGAATTATCCAAGTTGAAAATATTATTAAGAGAATTTCTGATTAGTAAAATCCAGATTAGATACACAGAGGCATCTACTTGAGCAATATAGTCCACTTTCTTTCGGTGGAAATGTAAAATTCAATGTGGACAAAAAGTCCTTAGTGTAGTTCGCCAAAAGCCAGCAAGATTAAATGAGATCTAATCGTTTGAAGAAGTACTAAAATCGATTGAAATTACCCACGTTTTGTTCGAAGTCATACCGATTTCAGTTGTTAATAATCAGAAACAGCATCTTCAGGCACTTTCTTACTAGTGTATTTTTACAATTTCATCACACCTTTTTTGTTGTTGTTATTATTTACTATAGAAAATCTATTGGCTCCGGCTGTTGGATTAAAATAGCAAACGGCCACATTGCTAATTCAACATACCCGAAGAGAATTTACTTCCGAAAACCTCATTACAAGCGGAAATCCCTTTCGGCTTTTGCCTTTTGAGAGTTATATGAAAATCTACACTGAAATATCCTGCGAAATCAAATTTTAAATGGAGCGAACAGTTCGTTTCGTTTGTCTGATGAATAATAGAGAAAACCTTTGCACCTTCCCGAAAGGGATATAGCTGGTAACTGATTATTGTTGTAAATAAGTCCAATTGGAGTTGTATGTAGTTGCAAAACCTTAATTTATTATCACGCCTCCGTCGTACTCCACACATCTAAGGCAATATATATATCCTTTTTGAGCCGAGCATAAGGTATGATGAAATTAATGGTGCCATTGTTAAACTGAAGCACGAGCTCTGTTGTTAGCCAAAATAAATTGAATCGACTTTAGTTGACCCAGCACAAATAAACAATGATAATTTCCCTCTAATGTAAACAGCCTTCTAGTGCTTAGTCAGTCGCCGGGGAAAGCAAAGGGTGAGCCTGTGGAATAAGACTTGTGTGCTCACGAAACCTTTTGGATTTCAATTGCTCTAGAAAATTCGTAAAGTTAGAGTTGCAAATTTATGTTAACTAGGCGTGTAGTTCCCCGTACCAATTTGCATGATTAAGTGTTATTAATTTTGGTTTGTTTTCACCACCTTGGTTTTCCGAGAATGAACCGGATAAAGTTTTAACGAGGACATTCCCTTCCACACCATGAATTTGAATTGTTAGAAACAAAAGGGCGGTGAATTTGTATAATATTGTTCGGGCAATGAGTTTACACCTCTACTCGGGCTCCTGCTCCGAACCAACCGAGGCAAATTGAGTTTGAGTTTTTTCAAAGTTCTAAACTGAGTTAAATAAGGAAAGTTGTAAAAAAATAATTGGTTTGGTATGGCAGTAACTTTTTGTACAGTTTTAATATCGATTTGATTAGTATTAATTCTTCAATCGCTTGAAATAATTTTGTTCTGCAACATAAATATGAATTTACTTACCAGTTATGTAACACACTTTTTTTAATGTTTTTTTTTTGTAAATAAGAACCAGTCTAGAGCAGGCTTCTTGATAGCTTGCATCCATTATAATTGGTGCCATTTTAAATTTTCTTTGAACTTAGAAAAAAAAAAAACTTCAAAAGGAGCAAAATTTGGGCTGAATAAGATCAGGATTGGATTTCCTTCCAAAGTCCCCTCACGAACACATTTCACTGAATGCGAGCTTCTGTTTTGTCGTAATGAAACATCTTACGTTTGGGTATCTTTCCTGGACGTTTTTCAATATTGGAGGTTTGAAATTATTCAGTTCTGATAATTCACCAGACAGCAAATATTTTTATTCCCATTTCTTTTCAGGATCATTAACTTTTGTTACAATCCATACCCAATCGGATCGAATGGTCCGCTTTTTTATATTCAAGTCGCAAACCTTTCTATTGGAGAGAATGTTTCCACAATACTTGATGTGGTACAACTTTTTGTATAGAGTCGTAAGATATATCCAAACTGTTTCCTATCTTATCTACAGTAATGTGATGGTCTTCTTCAAGTACATGTTATGCAGCATTTTGATTCGTAATTAACTGACATTGATGGCTTACTTACGAGTGGGCTGTCCTGAATGCCCTTTTGACCTTCCTTCAATTGCTTGACTATTATTTTTTATGATAATCACCCCCATGAACTTGTTGCAAGGTCGCAAAAATATCACTTGTATTCCTGTTCAGTTTTTTAAAAAGAAATAATGTTCATTTTTTACCTAGATTGTATTTCCAGTAAGGAGGGTAGTAAAATCAGATTGGTACATTACTCCTTCTATCTTTACGTACAAGACAATTACGGACTTGACCACGCACCCCCGGCTAGCGATGGAGGAGATTCGAGTACCTTAACAATTTTTTGGGTGGCTTGTTATTTTAGAATCAAAATTTTTGTATAAAAAAACAGTTAGAAAAATGAAGATCACTTCAAAAGAAAAGCTTCAGCTAAGCCAATTTTATGCACTTTTCACAACAATCAAAAGAATATATAAAAAAATAAAACTCAAAATAATTTTCTTATTAGATTTGAGTAATGATGCCTTGAGGTTTGCTTAGACTTGTTTGAATTCGGAAGCTGCACGATCGGTATACCATTGTGTGCAGGCACGGTTCTATCTTGAGGTACTTACTTGGTGCAGGAAATGAGCCTAAGAAAATGTAGACACTAAAAAACTTATCTGGGAGCCATCAAACAAAAACTTCACCCCGTCAGTTGCTTGATCCTCTCGGAAATTATTCTTCATTAAGCCTTTTTATTTTTTTTGACCTCATTATTTTCTTTTTTTTTTTTTTTACTAATTTCTCTACAATGTGTTTGAATTGCCGGTTAATATCAGACTAACATCAACTAAGTTGGGACCGTCATTTCATGGTAGTAAAGTTCCGAATACGTCCAAATTTAAGGCTTAATAACGGCTTAATATAAGGCCAAGTCAACGAATTTAATGCGCTACTATTTTTAAAAAGATCCACGGATAGTCCAGCTTCATCAAAAATTAGGACAACTACTACTGTAAATATATAAAATAACCTTCTATACCAACACGGGGTATGGGGGTAGCAAAGCATATGTAACGTCGTGTTAAAATGTAAATAAAGTTTTTATTTTGGAAGAAGAAATGATAACCGCATGTTTCCAACGATGGTTGCAACATTAAATTGGAATAGTTTTTTAAACAGGAATCAGTACTCAGCAAAAATTTCAATTTAGATACCAGCGAGCCTGCAGGCAATGAAATTTACTATACGTAGGTTTGTGCCCTGAAAGTATGAAAATTCATATAAAATTAGCCTAGACCTAGACCACAATTCACATTAGAGACATCTAGCGTAAAAGACAGAAACCCAACATGCGACAATATAAGATGAAAATGAAAACTTGCAGTTCAAAGAAATTGAAAATTTTTAACGAGAAATAACTCTCCTAAATTTTATTTTGCACAAAATTGTTAAATATACTATTTTGCTTTATATTTCCACAACTTTCAACGAAATATTGCAATTGCTTGTCGGTGAAATATCGTGAGAAAAAACAAGTACTATAAGACTTAAACAATTAAAAAAATCGCTACTAAAAATCAAAAAACTCGACGTTATTTGCTAGATTTAGGCTTTATCTTTCTAAAATAGTCACAATCTGAGGAAATAAGAATACTTACTAACAGGAATTTGATTTGAAAAATATCAATTTTTACCATTTTTTACAAGTTTCCGAGCTAATATCTCCATTCCAATACATTTATTTTTATTTTTCTCGACGTTATTTACTAGACCTCTTCGTTACCTTTAATTTAAGATATAAATCATTATCCTGCTACAAAAAGTTTGCCAGAAATTTGCATTGCAGAGAAAATATATAATAACCTGCATATAAATTTAACGTAAATTATTTTGTAATTTGACAACTACCGAAAAGCTTTTATCATGGTTCAAAAACTATAATCTTCTTCTTAGTTTACAATACGCGGCTCAGCTGTACAATGAAAAATACTGAAAACAGGAAGTGTGGCTACCCTAATTTAGCATACCGAAATTCTTGTGTTGGAGATTAGGCATAATACTATAGGAAAAAATCAAATAAAAATTATTTCTATACATTTCTGTGGATAAAGTCTTACTACACTCTATCAATCCTGAAAGGATTGGAGTATTCAATTCCTTTACAGTATTATTTGTTGATCACAGATTTTAATCATATTTGAAAAACACAGTAATATTAAAATGTTGGTAGCGTGTAAGCTCAAAATCGATGGAACATTTTGTTTTTTTAAATTTTTACTTATAAGTTTTCTTGGTCTCAATTGATTTTTTACTTTCAGGAAAGACGAATTAAATTAGCCCTAATTGAGCCCTAGATTATTATGCAGTGCACTCACTCTATTTAACCTATTTTAAGTATTGGTGGTCCTAACTTTTAATAAAATAGAATTATCCATGGACATTTTTAAAATATACTAGAGCACTGAATTAGACCTAATTGATCCCTAAATTTCGACGTATCCAAATTTTTCTACACTTTAAAAAATATTAGGGCTCTTCTCTAAAGTGTAAGGAATACTCCCTAAAATTTAGGAAAAAAAACTACACTTTAATGTAGGGAATATTCCCTACATTTTCATTAAAATGTACGGAATAGTCCTTAAATTTTAGGGAATATTCCCTAATCTTATTGAAAAATACCCAAGCTTTGTGGCAACAATTTGTGCAATTTTTTTACTGTGTTCCATGAAATGGCGGTCCCAACTTAATTGACGTATCAGAATATGTTTTTTTTTTTCTATTTTCGAACAAGCCAACCTAGCTAAGCCTTTCAACGTTCAGTAAAGTGTTACTAGACCCGAATTTGAATATTAATTTTTACTAGGTTTACAAAGTGTGGTTGGTCAAGTGTACGGGAAATGCATGATCCGGTCCAGACGCATCATCATAGACCTTTTGTGATTCCGTCATTTTTAAAGCTCATATTGAATGGAGGTATTTTGTTGAACTCCAATGTTTTCTTCAGTAGGCTGGACGCTACTTGTGATGGTGTTAACAAGTCTGGGTTTTCTGTATGATAGCCCTTCACAGTTACAAAGAAGCTGCTCTGCGCAATTTCTTCTTCATCTTCACATAATCTGCAAGTGTTATCTCCACAGAGTTTGATAATGTGCAGACGATTATTCAGCCAATAGTGTCTGGTCAGTGGCATATAGTGTGCCTAGCTTGAGGAATGTTTAATTGTAGAACCGCCGCTCGATAGTGCTTCCTTTGGGAAGGTTTTCAGGATTTACTATGATTGACTACAATCTTTCGTTTCCCTCCAGTAAAGTTCGGCTTAGATTGTTAGCTATTTATTTATTTCTTTGAAAAGTTAATACGATAATGAACAGACAAAGTCCAATAATACATTACTGTATAGATTAAATAATAATAATAAATAAAACAGTAAAAAGAAAAAAATATTAATAATAATATAAAATAAGAAGGAACGTGAAAAAAATAAAAAAAAAAAATGCAAAAAGTGAAGAAAATAAAAATAAAGCTAACTAAAAAAGAAAAGAGAAATTGAATATGTACAATACTACATCTAAGTGAAGAAGGATATAAGAACAAAAACAAAAAGAGAGAAGAAGTCAAAATGAAACAAGGCTTGGTATGGTAGAAGGGTGAAATGCTTAGCTAGAATGTCTCTCATTGAGTGTCAGTTTTTAAATGTCGGAAGGACGGTGTTAAGGATATCAATACAATTTAAATTTAAATTATACGATCTAAGAATTCTGAAGATAGGCGACTTTTCCTTGATGTTTGATCTGAGAGGGCAGTCTGAAGTAAAGTATATTTCTGGGTATGCGAGTGGGAGCATTAAAGTCGATTCTAGACAGTATAAGAGCACAATCAAATAGACAGATTACCGTCTTAAAAAGAAAGATATTATCCAGGTAGGCTCTGCGATTGACCAAGGATAACAAATTAAAGTGACTGAGCCTTTCGGTATATTCAAACGAAATATTATTGAATTTAAATAACATGAGTCTGGAAAATTTTCTCTGAATTGACTCGATTTGATCAGAATAAGAAGTGTAAAATGGACTGCACAGTTGACATGAGTATTCGAGGATACTTCTAATTATAGAGTTAAAAAGAGTAATATAAGAATCAGAGCATTTCAAGGACCTGCATGTAAGAAAAATAAACCCGATTAACCTAATCACTTTGGAAGTTATGGTTATAATATGGGAGGCAAATGTAAGCTTTGAATCAAATATAACCTCAAAGTCATTTATTTCATTCGTAGATGAAAAATTATTCTCGTTACACCTAGCTTCGAGCTTCTTGATGTCCCTTTGAAGGCAAAAATGGTCATTGATATTTGTAATTCTCCAAAATATCTTAACATAGTCGGCATAAAGTAGGCAGTCACTCTCAATAATCATGGGTAGGTCAAGAAAATAACAGAACCTAGGATTGTGCCTTGTGGAACGCCTGACACCTGTTTATAAGGGGCAGATCGGTAACCATTAAGAACAACGAAGCTACTTCGATTAATTAGGAAGGAGAAAAACAAGGAAATTGTATTTGCGTGGAATACTAGTTGCGCCATTTTGAAAAGATCCTGCAGAAAGGTATCGGTAACTTTTAAGGAGATTTTTCAATCGGCAAAAATAGGTTTAATAAATTTTTCAAAATTTTAATGTGTTTTTCTTTTGATGATATTGTTCAAAATATTTGTTAACATATTTTGTTTGTTTGTTTTATAAATAAACGGTATAAAGTTTTTGACAGAAGAAAATTTTGATATGGTTGTAAAGATAAACTGGATTTTCGGCTTTTTATACCCTAGATGAAATCTAAAGGGGTATACTAAGTTTGTCATTCCGTTTGTAACACCTCGAAATAATTATGGTAGACCAAAATGGATTGGACACCCATTCATAATATTAAAAGATATTTTGATTTTTACATGTCCGTCCGTCCTTCTGTGCACACGATAACTCGAGAACGCGTATACTTAGAGAGCTGAACTTTTGTACACGGACTTTAGAAAAACAACTAAAATTAGGTTCGAAAATGAGACAAATCGGGCAACTCCTTCGTGGGGTTGCCATATAAAAATTTCGTTTTCCGCTATATATTTGGACACTACTTGAGAACGCATCGACGTAGAGTGCTGAAATTTCGTACATGCTGTTTTTACTACATTAGCAAATAAAATGTCAAAAATGGACTAAATCGGGCAACTCCTTTTTGGTGTTGCCATATAAAAATTTAGGTTTTTTACGTATACTTTGGAAAAGATCAGTCCAAGACATTTTTATTGTACTAAAAACTTCTGCATAATACGAAATCCAATAAAATTGGTTATAATCATTTTTTCTGTGCGACAAAGCGTTCTAGAAATATATGCGAAAAACAACTTCAAAATCAAACTTGAATAGGTCGGTGACCATACGAAATTTAATACGGGCATTCATCTAGGGTATCATAAGAATTGATCTTAGACCAATTCTAGCTTTTTACTTGTTTAAATTGAACTTTTATGTTTCAGCCGTGGTGTACGAGTGTTGAAGCATTGAATGAGTATGGTAATTGTCAAAATAATAAAAATGAAAAACAAAAAAAATTTAAATCATCCTGTAATTATTAACTATGTCCGCCAATTCTTTTCAAAAACAACTAAACACGATAGTTACGTAAGAAAGTGGGAAAATGTCCAAGCACTCATAAAAAGAAATCATGGTACCTACATACAAGACTCCAGGATAAACGCTCCAAAGAGTTGTGTTCCCATTCAATCCCTAAAAACACACTCTAAATTTATAAAGAAGAAATACTTTTTATTTTGTCAATTCTGTAAAGCTTTTTCATTGATGATGGAAAACCCTTGTAAGAGCAGACAAAGTTTTATTAAACTTTTAAGGAGAAAAACTCCCGCTCTTTAAACATACATTTGGTCCACAGGCACAAATAATGCGATATGATATCTCCATTAAGGTATTAACTATTTACCAAGAAGTTAACGTATCCTTCATATTCCATCCACCTTTGTGGTGCTGAATGTGGTACGCTTAAGGAATACGAAATTCAGTATAGTTCAAGCATTAAATCACAGATGCCTTAGTGTTTCTTGTATGCTTTCTATTAATCTTTGCGCTCTACCATATGTATCCATATATGTATCTCTGGAGCATAGAGTCAGTTCGTAATATTCCAAATGTGCCTGCAGCTAAGAATACCTAAAACGGTCTCTACCAGGAAGCATATTACAAAAAAAGTATAATAATAAATGAAATATTAATAAGTTTCCTTGGGCTTAGAAGAAGATATTTCTACCACAAGTTTATTTCTTTTCTGATCTTATAATAGGGGGTGGAGGACATTTATTTGCGCAAGATGCTACGATTGTTTATTAAACAAAAATCTATCAGATAACCACATCCGCTTATATATTAACTATGAAATATATCGATATAGGCAGCCAAGTGGCACTGATGCCATCTCATCGCCTGAGATCAAAACGAAATTAATGTGGGAATGTATCCAAGTATTAACAAACCATGATACAAAGAACCACCTAACCCTCCAATGGGTGCCAGGACACTCGGATATTTTTTCGGAATAACAAATCAGACATACTGCCCAAGTAGAGAGCATGCATGCCCCTCATAAGACCGGATCCATTTTGTGGTATCTTCTATAATACCTTGAAACTTACCATACAAAACTGGATCCACAACCAAATGAACCTGAAACGAACATCAATCATAGGCTACAGGCAAGCAAAAAGATTCATCAAATTAAATTTTAGAAAAGAAGAGCATGGATCTATAAGGCTATCTAGGAATCAACTGAAAATCACTACAGGAGCCTCAATGGGGCATTGTAAACTAAAAAAACACATGCATATCACCAACTGTTATTCATTAGGTCATGTCTCAAAGCCACTGAAAAATCGAAGTACGTGTTATGCGAATGCAAGGCCATTACACAAAGCAAGATTCTAGGCTTTTCTCTCATCCTTTTTGAAGACTGCCGACTTAGAGGATATTACATTAAAAAAAGTACTGCTCTGCTTATGAAGAGTGGGATTATTGGATGAATTATATAGAAAACAGTTTACAATAAGACCATAAATGGCAACAGTGTAAAATCCAATCGTCTCGCTATAAACTTTAATCTAATCTAATCTAATTTACTATAGCAGCTCATCTCAATGCGCCATCCATTTGGAGTAATACTGTTTTGATCATAATCAATTTTCATAAAAAGGTCTTTTTATTTCGTATTATATATTTGTGTACATAACACACTGTGTCTGTGCCGTCTCTCTCGAGAAAAAAAAAGAGACTGAGTGAGAAAACGACGAAAGTCGCTAAGTTTTGAATTTTTCACGTAATGCCAAGCTTTGTTGTGACAGCTACGTCCATAATTGTGCGACTTCCGTAAGAGAAAACTGCGACGTCTTGAACGCCGGCCTGATGAGGGAAACTGTTGCGTTGAAGTCTAGTTGCGACGTCCTGGAAGTCTGCTTAGCAATGACTCCTTAAAAGCCTGGTTATATCAGGGACCTGATGCTTCGAACACTAGTTGTAACATCTTGAGAGTCTGCTTAGCAGAGACTTAGCAGAGACGTCTTGAAAGCCTTCTTAACGCAGGGAATTGGTAGCTCGAGTAATCACTGAGAAGTAAACAATGGTGCATCCCACATGATAAGCAGCCCGATTATGGCAATTCCCTGACGGATCAGACGGTACGGTACGGTAGCGACATAGCGACATAGTATCGATACGACATTTATCCCGTCGATGTTGCACCAGACATTTTATTAATTTTAATAGTCAACTCGGTAAATGCCACTTATCGGCTGACAAGACATGCCGCAATGATGCATACCTAAACTAGTTGGATCTCAACCACGCAGTTCCGGTTCATGTGTAGATACTGATTAAAATAGACAGTGGCGTGGCGGCAATGGATCTGTATGCTGCACGTTTACCGAGTCAGTGTCGTACCGACATCGTACCGATCGTTCAGGGAAGAGCCTAAGATTATCAATTTCCGAAATTGAAAAGAGTTTAGAGGCCTTGAGTCTGCTTGGTGGAGACTGGAAGCTGACGCAAGGCCAATCTGTTGAACAAGCTTACCTCTCCGGTCCAGACTGATCCTACGACAGCCTAAACGTCAAGCCGACCCTATGTCGTCTTAATGCCTGCACCCAGAGGAACTACAACGCGGTGTTGTCTGTAGGTTAACATCATGATAGTCTGAACAAGTCGACATGGCGGAATTGAAACAACAGTAGTAATAATTTCTGTGCGGCTGAATCACTGGTTGACATCAGAATTGAATAATTCATTTTTGTTTTTTGTTTTCCTTACACTAAAGTCTTCTAGCTTAACGTTCCTACGTTCAGAAAATTGTTACCTGATGCGAATTTCAAAATAAATTTTACCAGCTTTACAAAGTAGTTGGTCAAGAATTCGGAAATGTACGACCCGGCGTATGAACGCATCGCCACAAATTCACTATAGCTGCCAACCGCTTGCAGTTGAACTCTTAAGCCGTACTTTTTGAACAAGGTGAGAATTTTCCATGATAGCCTTATTAAAATGAGGAGAATCACCGCCGTTTTATGCCTTATTGAGTGCAGAAATTGTTACTGATGAAAGAGGTATGCTGGTTGTCGTAATTGAATCACATAAAAGAAAAGTTCCAGTGTACACACCAACAGAAACATTCCGAAAGATGTTATTATTATGTTATAACCGTAGAACCATAAACAGTCATTAAAATCTACTTCTATTGTGCCAGAGCATCTCGAGTCTAGCTTCGCATAAATTATGTTGCCATATACCAAATGAAGAGGAAAAAGAAAGAAAAGCCTTCACCTTCGCTAGTTTCATACTAGTATCCTAAGGTAGTACATTTTCAGATAACCACAACATTCTCAGACCACTATAGATTTTTTCCAATTGAATATTTATATTATTACAGAATTTATGGATCGAGCTTACATGTACACCAAGACCTTTTGTCTTGATGTTAGCAGGTTATTATTGAAAATAGTTGGAAGCTTAGAAAGGTCAAAGTTTGCATTGCATACGACTACGCCTTACGATTTTGATGCATTTAGCTAAACTGCCATATTCTCTGAATATAAATAAGAATTTACATCAGTTAAAGCTTGGAACAGATTATTTATAAAAAGGTTGAATAAGAGAGGACCCAAGATCGACCCTTGTGGTACACTCTCATGCAACACTAATTCATCTGAGAAGTTATACTTAATTTTCACTCCTTTTATACTATTCAAGGGCAAGCTATCTATTAGCTCATAAGCAGAGGTTGAAAAACTGAACAGATCTCGATATCGAGTAGTACAATTACAACGAATTCATCATTATCCAGGGCCTCACGCTCGCAAATCTGTTGTTTCATAACTGGCATTTCTCCAAAAATCTGATTGACAGCATGATAAATCAAGCAATTGCCCTGCAGATAGAAAGGTTTATATTATTTTCCAATACAAAACTTTCTCGAGGGCTTTAGCCAAAAGAGCCTAATTTCCTTATCGAGTGAAAATCTATAACGGTAGAAAGGATCCATAAATGACCTAGGCAAACTAGATGTTATTGGACAGTTACTAAATATTTGTAGAATAACCTTGTAGATGCTTGAAAAAATTACTTTAATAAATCGAGGTTTCAGATAATATTCACGAAATAGTAGTAAAGATATCGTCAAAATTAATGCGTCTAAAGTCAGGTACTGAATGAGGTTGAAAGGAAACAAAGAAGTTATTTAGCACACCAGAATTAAGGGAGCAATTGACACCATGTTTAGATGATTTTCAACAGTATGAGCAGCGATATTTGTAGGTTTTTCGTGGGATTAGGATTTGGGTCAAGTCTAGCGTGGAAATTGTTCTTTTTTCAGCCAATAGCTATTGTTTACATGAAAAGGTATATTCATCGATGAATAATTAATGACCATTAGTGGGAGCTGGTACCTTATATATCTCTGATCGTTCTCTACCTTATAATATCATCCTTTAGCTTACACTTCTTAATTATTATTTTGTTTTTTTTTTTTTTCAAACTTTCAAAATTGTTATAAAGCTTTTTTACTAATTTTTATATTGCTAATTTCAATATTTTATTAAATTTGTTTTTCTTTCAATTTCAGAGAACCCAATTTTGCATATTGAAACAAATTTGGAGAGCATTAAATAGGTAAGGAAAATGTATATACTCTGAATGAAAATATTTTTCGTAGCATTTATAAAAATAAGATAATCCGTTTACAGATTTTTTACAGTACTTATAATTGGAATTCAAATCCACGAATTATAAATCCATTGAAAAAAAAAATAAGGATCACCCTATTGCTTAGTAAATGAAAACTTTGCTTGTTAATAAAACCACTCATCCACAAGTGAGCTCTATCGCTAAACATAATTTTTTCTTGTCAAAATTAGGATCATTATCCTTGCTCTATAGTCTAGTCAGTAAAATCGCGTCGTTACTTTTCAAGTCTAAAAACAATCTTATAGAGATGTTACCCCCCAGGGAGGTGATTCTGATCTTTTGTCTTAGTTATTTAAATGTTAAATTAATATTATTATATACGGCAAAATAAAAAGATCTTTTCTTCAGCTTCTTTTGTACTTTTATACAGCACAGCGTCTGGCGTGACATAGAATGAACTGAAATTGACAATCTGAGTTTATATGTAGGCGCTGAATATCTATTTACGATAATTTAAAATTTTTTCCACAACTTCAAAAGCAGTTGACAAAGGGGAATGCCCATTTTAGGCCGCGGACACCTCCAGACATAAGAGATGTCTTAAACGACGCATTATGATATTCTGAACATATTTTATTAACAATGTTTATTTCAATTAAGCGGGGGAAGCCTGGGCGGTCAAAGTTTGGTCTAGTACATTTTGGAAAATCTAGTACATAATCCAATTCCTTAGGTGCTGAAAAGAAGTTTGAGTACCAACACTCCTATACTCGTAGGCTTAATTGGCCATCCTCATACTCACTTTTTTAGTCTTTCCATAATTTTTATTCGAACTGAGGTACTACACTTTTCGCACATTAGATCTGCTCGAATTTCGTAGGGTTATTTCCGATTGGAAAACGGGTTTCAGTGTTCACCTCAGAACATTACCGGCTAAAATTCGAAGAAGAAAAATTTTCTCTGTATACTTTTAGGGGGGTAGGAACCCTCTGGCGGTGGCGCATGTCGCATATCATATTAAAGTTCTTGCTGAGTACTATCGGACGGTATACTTTTTGTGCGTTTCAGAAAACTTTTTCGGGACGTTTATGCCGGAAAACCCCTTGTTTGTTCACTTTGGTCACATACACCCCAGCTACTTGCATTTCGCATATATTTTGCAGTTCTTTTTCCATAGCGATTAGTATTCTGTAGTGATCATTTTTCTTATAGGAAGTATAATTTTCTAACAAGCACCAATTCCACACAATCACGAGAAGTAGAAATTCCACTTTCTCACCCAAGAAAATCGCTCAAGTTACATCCGATCGCCAAAGCTTTCCCGCTTAATTGAAATAAAATATATGAAAAGTGGACATTCCCTTTTGTGTACTTCTTGCGGTATATTCTGACATTTATTCACTGCAAATTTATTTTAATTTAATTCGTGGTAGACGAAAGGGATAAATCAAAATGATGATAAACAAAGTACGACGACAAATTTGTAGTGAAATGTTGAAATATTTGGCAAAAATATACGACAAATAGTACTATAAAAGAATCATAACCAGCATTAAGGTCTTTGCGTAAAATATGCGAGTTGTCATTAGTAAAATACCTAGTTGATGAAAACATAGACGAACAGAGACATATTTTCATTATTACTGACATTAGCGCTAACAGCAGCAATATTAGTTACTTTTTACAATTTGTTATTTTACTGGCTTCTGTGTTCGTGACTAAGAGTACATATTTAATTTAATTTTTCTAATTCCTAAATTAGATGAATAGTAAGGTCAGGAGGTCGATTCACTTGACCAAAAAACAATCACGAAACGCTCGAAATGTTGACTGAAGAGAGATCATGAATTTTCCCATAATAAATTTTTAGAATTTTATAAACGTTTCCAGACTGAATTTCCAAACTCAAATCGAACGAGAAAAATGACAAAATTTTACAACTGCTTTGTAATTTTGGGAATTTTAAAAGCAAACTGAGATATTTTCAAATGACAAAACCGAAAGCAACTTAGATCTGACAACAACAAAAAAAACTGGAGTTGTTGTTCGAGCTGGTTTCCGCAACTGTGAAAATTTTTCCAGTGTACACGAATTGAAAAACTCACCATGAGAGCAAGCTGTGTGAATGCCATTTGAATATGAAAACAGTCATTTTGAAAGAGTTGAGTTTAGTTGAAAAAAAAAAAATGAGTTTCTACACTAGTATTAAGGAGACTACGGAAATTCGAAAATTGATTATACTTATTTGACAATTTTTATACATTCTTGACAGCATTTGATTATAATAAGAATGAAGTTAAGGGATTCGCAAAATCCTCTTGAAACTGTAATAGTGAGGAACGATTTTTTGAATTGTATCGGTTTCCAATACATTTGTCTGTACAATGAACAAGCCGTTATTTTGAGCGCAGCATATTTCTGGAATTCCTGTGATTTTAAGACTTTTATGTGTATAGCGTTTCTTTGCTACAGGAAGCTTTCAACCAGCGATTGGGCAGGATTTTATGGCTTGAATGTCGAAAACGTCTATGAGTATACAATACAATACAATGCAGATATAATCTGATTACTTTTCTGGACAGCAGGAAGTGCCATCAAATAGGCCTTTTATCAAGTATAGCATCGTTCCGCGAAATTTTGGGTCTAATTGATGGCAGCCACGTAAATATTATCATCGACCCAAAAATTTCTCCACTTAGATCCGTCCATAATGGCCCCTAAATTATTTAATTGTTCTGCTAGTTCTGACCATTTTTTAACCCTTGTATAAGCTCCGTCAATCGATTTGAATCTGAAACGGAAAATTTGTAATACAAAAATAAAAAAATTGTATGGAAAGATCAATGCTAATAAAATATTTTTATAAATTTCTGCTGCGATTCCCCTTTAAAAGAAAACTTACATCTCGCTAGCAAAATCGACAATAATTTGCACGAAATTACTCAAAAGCCTTTATCCTCCTCGCTTGCTTTCTTCACTATAAACGAATTCTACAAATTTAGAAATAATATAATTAAACAACATAATGCCCTAGACACACAGCGGTCTTAATTAAGAAATAACTAACGACTTATTAGTCCATAATGATTCATTATAAACTGAAGACACACAGGCATTTCTTTAATTAAATTATATTGTTCAACTGGTTTTGACATACTTATGACATTAAAGAAGCGATAAACTTTGTTTTTATTTATTTTATTTAACAATTTACAAATGAGAAAAACTTTATATTAAAAAGAATAAGTTTGTGATTTGCATTTCTTTGCATTTCTTCTTCTTATTTATCTAGCACATTTTTCCTAAATATAGCTATAATGAAAGAAAAAAAAAAAACGCTTCATTAGTGTACTTCATTATGATCTGATTTTCGAGACATAATGACATATACTAAGTGACACACAGCATTTTAATGAATAGTTAGTACTAATGATTCATTAGATCGTGCTGTGTGTCTAGGGTATAATAAATATTATTTTAAATATTGCTCGACTAAAACTCATTGAATCAATGGAACTATCTCATCAAAATTCACGAATAAAATGACCGTGAGAAAATATCGGTTACCGTATACACGATTTTGCTGAATCCGGCTTTGGTTTAAGACCAATTCTTACGATAAACTAAGGCCTTGATGAATGCCCATATGTAAATTCAATGCTCACTCTCTGTGGAAGTTTGATTATTAAAATGATTTTTCGCATCTATTTCTACAACAGTTCATCGGACAGGAAAACTGATTATTACCAATTTCATTTGATTTCATATTCTGAAAAACTTTTCAGTACAAAGAAAACGTCGGGGACTGATCGTTCTCACAGAATACATAAAACCCTAAAGTTTTATATGGGTTTACCGATTTAGTCCATTTTTCAACTTGTATTTACTATTTTTATGTAAACGACTCGTTCTCATGCAGTGTCCAAATACAAGGTGTATGGCAACCTTACGAATGAGTTACCCGATTTGTTCCATTTTCGAAACTAAATCTGCAGTTTTTTTTCACAAGGCCATGCGCAAAACTTTAGCTCTCTCTCTCTATCGAGAGGGCGGACGGACAGACCGACTTGCAAAAAGCAAAATAACTTTTAATATTATGTGTGGGTGTTCAATCCATTTTGCTCTGTCATCATTATTTCTATACGATACAAACCGAATGACAAACTTTGTACAGCCTATATTTTCATCGTTTACGATAATTATTTAATTATCAAAATATCAACATTAATAAATTGATAAATCATTTTTATTACATTTATAATTGCCATCAGGGCAGCAGGATAGGCGCAAAATATCTATTAAATTCTTATAAAATGTATGAATGAATAATGCCAGTTACACTCAATTCAGCATTGTCAGAAATACAAAAAAGTAATGCTAATATACTCTCCGTCGTAAATTACTTGAAGGCTAATAATAAAAAAGTAAATCAATTGAAAATATGCTTCCAACTAATCTGTAATAATTTTTCGAATTCAACATTTTCAAACGAGCTAAAGTTGCCATTTCTTAGAATGGTATTTTCTCTAAAGTTAATAATTTTTTTAATTATTTTTAAATTATTTTTAAATTTGTCAAGTTTTTTCATATTTATTTTTTATTTTTAGTCATTAAAAAAAAAAAAACAATGCTCATTCGTCCGTGTTACAGGCAGGATCTGGCAAAACACTTTCCAAGCCATGAAACAAACTTTATCACTAATACATAAGTGCCCTTAATTAGTCCTAATATTTTAAAATATTTACAGTGTTCGTATGTAAAACTGACAAAAGTTTGATTTTAATAGCTCCTGCGCCCAAAAGTACTACGCATATAGAAAAATTTTCCTCTGACAATCTTAAGCTTGCTTTCTTATCCTCCCAACCGTAATCAAATTTTTATATCTTTCCCAACAAAATTATTTAAGAAAATGTATCTTAACCAAATGTCTACGAATCCCCAAATAAAAACTCTCTACTGAGTAATACTTAATTGGATATGTGAATGTGCCGTGGTCCGATTATTTCGAATCAATCGGCCGCACATACACTATTGCAACTATTACTCAGCAGAGAGTTATTGAGTGTAAAATGGTAAGGTTCCTTTTTAATCAGAACTATTTTATTATTTTGTTAATAAGTTAAGGAGCCAAGCTTAAAGTTTCTGGAAGACTATTTTCCTGTGTTTAAGCTTTAAGAATCAATATAAAACCATTTTTGAGAATCGGACTAGCACGCATACATATAGCTTTCTGCTTCACGGCTTGGGATCTAGTCGGACTTTTTAGCTGTACTTTTTTGAGAATTGATTATTTCTTTACTTGAAAATACTTCAAAAACATTCCAGCTTGCATTATTTATACACGCCTTATTCAACAGCTTCTCTGAGAAGGGAATAGGTAACGTATTCAGTATGTCACAATCCCTTTATTGTATGTATTTGTAATTTTTGGCATTTCAAATGAGTCATAAGAATTTTAAAGTTTCATTCAAAGCAAAGTCGCCATTTCTTATTTAATGGGTGGTTGATTTTATTACTTAAATTGTTTCTTCTTGTAGTATTTGAATTGGCTCACAATTCATGATGAATGACATGTAAATATTTTATAAAATGTAAATTTAAATAAATTTTAAAAACAATTTTTTTTCCTTTGGCTTTTTATGTTAGAAAATATTTCCCCTGAATTTTAATTAAAAAAAGAATAATCCCTTACAAAATTATTTCTCCTACCAGTGGTTCTTTAAGGAGATATAAAAGCACGCTTTACATAAGGCGATGTAGCAGCATGCCTTCTTTATGTATGTCTTTGAGAAGGGAGATAGGAAGTTAATACTTGACCGCTAGTCCCGCCGTAATGTATAAGTAATGCGGAATATAATGATGGCAAGAATCACTACTGGCTCCCTTAAAAGCGATTAAAGCAGGCATTGTTTTATCTAAAAACTCCGACTGGGGAAGTATTTCTCGAGGATTTTGGGCTTTCCTTATTTTTATTTCTGGCTTTGCGTATGCTATATGGGAAGAATGTGTGTAATTCAATTCAATTCAATTCATTTATTTCCTGAGTACTGATGCTACAAGATTTACAATCTTTTTTCAAACATCGAACAAAATGGCAAGAGAGCTAAATAAAACTAAACCTAACTTAAATTAGGCTAATATTAAAATATCGAAAATACATATTTAATTAAACATAATATTAAAGGGATTTTAAAAAGATATCTACACGAATAAAAAATTAAAGATTAAAAAACAGAGAAAAAGAAAAGTGCTGCACGTACAGGTCACCGCAAGCCAATGTCAACTATGACAGGATAAGCCTTTAGGAGTCGTTTGAAGTTGCCGAGCGAGTTAGTTGTCTGGATATAATGAAGCAGCGAGTTCCAGATTCTAGTCAGTTGAACAATTCAGGATCCGTCGAATATGGAGGCTTGGAACCGTGGAAGTAGCAGTTTGAGCCGGTTGGGAAGAACGAAGCAAGTTAAACAGGAACACTAAAGCTCTCTGCTTCAAATATATATCAAGCGAGCAGCCCAGCAAGGTGAAATTGAGGTGAGATACATGATCAAACCTCCTCAGACCAAATATAAATCTAGTACAGTCGTTGAAAGTGATATTCAGTTTCCTTGAACAGTGCGAGTCGAGCTTGGGAAAGACAAGAGAGGCATGAGTGAAATGTTGCAGAATGAGAGACCTAACAAGGTGACAACGGAGCTTAGGTGATAGTAAACTAGCAGACAGCCAGAGACGGCGGAGAGTTCCATATATTTTTGCTATGTTTGAGTTGATGAGGTCATAGCATCTCATGTTAGAATTTAAAAACACGCCAAGATTACAAACTTGATCCTCATAAGGCAAGGGACAACCGCCCAATGAAATATTAGAAAGCATTGTAGGATCAATAGATCCACAATGGAAAGCAATGCACTGCGACTTACTCGGATTCAGCTTGAGCTTGTTTTCTAAGGACCAGATGAAGATATTATGCAAGTAACTGTTCAGGCGAGCAGCACAATCTTCAATCAAACCTATATGGCGACTTAAATAATAATTTGCACGTTATCGGCGTACATGTGAATGTTGACGTCGCGAATATACTCGGTCAAATCAGTAATGTAAATGCTGAACAGCACATGGCCCAGAATAGAACCCTGTGGGACCCCACAAGATAGGGGAAGCAGGGTGGAGGAATTATTTTGCCCCAAGGTAACCCTCTGCCAACGAGCGTGAAGGAATTCTTTTATTAAGAGGGTGGCTCGGTTCGAAAAATCAAAATTGTAAGACATTTTTCTCAGCAGGTTACTATGGCAGACACTATCAAAAGCCTTGGAGAAGTCCAGAAGCGTCATAATAACCACTTCCCGCCGATCAAGTGCTGAGCGGATGTCCGTTGTAACTTTCACGAGAGCACCTTCGCAATTATGTTTAGGTCGAAATCCAGACTGCCATCGATTAAGAAGATCATTTTGGAGCATGTATTGCTGAACCTGCTAATACAACAGCTTCTCGAGCACTTTAGCAAGGAATCAAAGTAAACTGATAGGCCTGAAGCAGGAATATCTGCTGGCGCTTTCTTTGGGATAGGGATCACATGCGCAATTTTTCAGATCTTGGGAAACACAGACTTAGTGATGCAGCAATTAAAAATATGCAAAAGAGGGCCGACAATAAAAGGAGATATTAACTTCACTAACCGCGGAGACATGTTGTCAGGTCCAATGGCATGCGATTTAATAGAGAATATTGCCTTTAATAGTTTCCCACTATCCACACCGCGAAAACTAAAGCCATCTGACCTGGGTGAGACATTTAAACTTTCTAATGCGGACTGATTACAAGCTTGCAAATTATGATCACCGGCGAAATATTTATTTAGCTCACTTGGGCTAAGATTGCAGTTAAGTGCTTTTTTTCCATATACGGAGGTATTTCGAAGATTACGCGAAAGCACTTTCGCAGAAGCTTTTAGATCAAATTTCTGTTTAAAATACGCTCGCTTGGCTTCGCGAATCTTAAGATTAACCTTATTTCTTACTAACGTGTACTGCTTGCGACTTGTAGCAGTCCTAAATCTTCGATGCCTGAAATACACATATTCACGTTCTGCGATCATTGATTCAATTTCAGTACCAAACCAGGGATAGGAATCTGGCTGTGATACTTTCATTCGAAGAGGAACATGCTTGTTATAAATATACTCAATAGAATTATTGAGAAACGATACTTGCTCATCTATGTCAACAATATTATAAATGTGTTGTGTAATGATGTGTAATATCGTGTGAATTTGTTTTTGAATTTTCCGACTTTTCTAAAAATCCTATTTTATTGTCTAAAATATTGCCAAATGTCTTTGAAGCTGGCTTGAGATTTAGTCAAACGGTTGTATCCTGCTCCAATAATGCCACACACAGCTTCTCACCTGAAAAGTACAAAAGGGAAGACAAAAGAAGATTGCCCCAAAGTTAATTACAAGAAATACTTTGTTCATAGCATTCGTGTCAACGTACTCGCACCAGAGGCGGATTTCCCTATAGGCCGAGTAGGCCCGGGCCTAGGGCGGCAGATTTAGGGGGCGGCGATTTTTTCTTGTAGTTGTGGGTATTTCATTACATTTTTATACTTTTTCGTTTTTTTAAATAAAATAATTTGTTGGAAAGTGTTATTTTTAATTCTACTCCATTTTTTTCAAATCTACTCCGATTTATAAGGCAGCCTACTCCGCTAATTCTAGCCTGGGGTCCCTTCACTGGATATAGATCATTCAGTTTTTCGTGTTTTACAGGGAGCAGGGGGGCGGCAATCTTCCATAGGCCTAGGGCGACCAAGTGATCAAATCCGCCCCTGACTCGCACCAGCAATCCTTAATGATTATTTCAAAATAATAAAGTTATAGATAAAGATACACAGATATGTTATGCCAAAATATATCCTTGATAAATCCATTATATTAATTATTATTTTTTTTATTAATTTGTTTGTAACAATTTGTCAAATTCACCCTATTATGTTACTTCCGAGTAGACCTATACATACACTTAAGGGAAGATTACCGTCAAGAGGTATGAAAAATGCATGAACTTTGGATTTTTCTTTTTTCACATAAAATAAATACTTTTCTTCTATCAATGGAGAGTGAATTTCAATTTTATTTATAATATGAAAATTCACAATGGCGACACCAGCTCCAATGAAACAAAGTAGTGAACGGCGAGTTTTAGTCTGCGCGGAGCACCCCACAACAGTTCATCCGAACCCAAATAGGGTTGAAAATTATTAAACTAGATAAAAAATTTGGGGCCTTATCAGTTTTCGCTTTCACAAAAGCCTCCGACTAACGAAATGACAGCCGTTTGAAAAAAAAGCAGCCAATTTTTTCCCTTGTTTTCTTCGTTTTGTTTTTTTTTTTCTTCTACGGATGAAAAAACTTTCGAAATCCATTTCTGACAAAAATCGCCTGATGGCCTACAGATTGAATTTCGTAGCAATTGCGCAGAGATTCATGTTAATCCGTTCATCCGTTGCAGCTGTAGAGCACCCTGCGCGCTGGAAAAAGTTGTTCCCAGAAAAACGCATTTTAAATTTAATATTAAAAAAAATGTTGACAACTTACATAAGCATTTCCTGCTGGAAGGAGGCCGTTCTTCATCCTCCAAGAATTGATTGTACTGATTTTGACGGTTAAGTGATCCCATAATTTTTAAGGGTATATCAGGTAGCGAGAAAAAGTCTCCCCAGCAAGCGCGCTCCGAGCGGCTCTGCTACCCGTTTTTCAGAAGGCGGACAGTTCCGCTCTCAACAGGCTGTGAATCTTAACATACTTTAAATATTCAAATATGCTTTTACCTTCGTATTCTAAACACTTTAAGGATGAAAATTATGTTGGAAAAAATGTTCATTGTCATGAACGATAACCTGACTTTAACTGGCAGAACACACAATAGAGACCGGAGACGGAACCTGGAGACCTGTTTGTTTTAAAATACACGACGAGAGACCGGAGAATAAAAAAGTCTCATTAAAGATTTCTTGCATCTCCGAAGTATCTGGAGGCCAAAGTCTCTCACCGTATAGCTTCACCTTAAACGGCGAAACTAAATCAGAACGAATGAATTTCCGCACAGAAAAATGACAAATAGCGAAATTGTGTAATCATTGTTAATGTCAACTGTCATGTCATTGCAAAATATGGAAGTATTCAGAAATTTTCATTTTAGGTAATCTTAATATCTCTGCAGTGACACGTCAAATTGGTAGCTAAGCTCCTAAACAAACATGACGGCCGGCTGGTCCCTATATAAAGCAGAGCAAGCCAAGTAGGCAGACATTTAATTTTCTGTGCCCACACCGTCTAGATCAAGTATTTGGATTATAACAAAAGCAAGATCAAAACGACTGAAATTTGAAGTATAGATTTAGTTTATAGTAGCACTAGTAAAAATTATATAAGACAAAATTTGACTGTGTTGAAAAACTAAAGCAAATAAGTTCAATAAATTTATTTTAAGCAGACAAATCTTGTTATTTACCGACGAGTTGCATGAGTTCATAAGAGAAAATCTGTCTCAAACAAACAAAATGTAGTCTAAAGAATATTAACAAATGTTGACATTGTTGTTGACAATAAATCCAATTTCTCTGTACGGTGGGGAGAGGAGACCTCTCCTTTAGAACAACTTTTTGATAAGATTGATGTATGCACTACCATCCTGTACTAGATTATACCATATGGGTGTGGCACCATGTACAAACTTTATAATAGAATCAATAGAAATCTGACAAAGATTACACATACAATCACTGTAGAAAAGGCAGAGATTAAGGCCTAACTATTCGAAACTGCTGCAGTTGACTTAATAAAAACCCTGTATACATCCTGGGCTAGGAAAATCAATAACCTTTTTTCAAGTATATCAAATTTTCCAACTTACCTCTTGATCATACTTCTATACGTGAAAATTTGAAATTTTCCCATCATGCTAGATGTTGACATATTTATAGAGTCTCTGCAGGATTTTGCAGTAAGTCATAAGATAGCCATTGAATCTGATGGCGTCTTTTTAAAAATTCATGAAATTTCACGAAGCTCTATGAAAAATATTTTTCTCTTTTTTTTTGTTATATAAAATGCCAAAAGAATTCCCTGATGTGAACAGTAAAAATCATTCTGTAGTCCTGTCTACTATCCTTGAAAGGCATACATATTATGAATAATTCTTCCTATTTCGGGACCATGCTGTGAGGGTATACATATGGTCTGCTGGTAGTGAGAAGATAGTCTTTTACGTATATCCAACTAAACTAGATGGAAACATGATGACCAAGAGATTTTGTCTGAAGATTGAATTAAGTCCATTCTGGTAAGGGATTACAAATTACTTCAATTTTTCGTGTTTGTGTGTGAACTCTGAACTTCTGGGAGGATGGCTGGTGTTGAATATTAGACTTTTTTTTTTTGGGGTATTTGCATTTTATGTGTGGAGAATTGTATTGCTTTAGATATTCTTATTTTATTGCTGGACCTCATATTTGGAAATTTGTTCGCCAAGTAGGTGACAGATGAGCAACGAAAGCTGAAGGTCAAAGAAAACTTTCGAATGTTTGTGAGAATTATAAAGGCCTAGAGTCAATTTAATTAAAAATAAATAAATTTTAATATCGGGATTATGCTTCGCTTTGAGTACACCAAGACAGTAGAAATCTTCTTTTTTGACTAAGTAATCTTTTGGAGTCAGAAGCCTTTTTGTAATCAAAGCTTATTTCGCTCCTATCATCATTTTTTAGAACTAACCTGCCAGACAGTGAAATGGATGACGGCTGTTATACAACAATTCTCAAAGTCAATGCGTTCCCAAGTTATCTTGTGAACAGATATGTGAACAGATATACATAAAATTAAAATAGCTTTTAATATTTAATACATATTGTTACGTGCAATAGAAAGAGCAAACTGGTGACATCTACTGGCAATGGAGAGTAAACAACTTCAGGTTCGGAGAATCGATGATAGAATCTTCGGGAAGGTTCAGGAATAGAATGAATAGAATAGTTCAGAAGATTCTGGAATAGAACACTCCAGAATAATCTTGAGAGTTTCTAGGGTATAAATATAACAGTTATCACCGCCAAGAGAAGAGTCTTGTCTTAGACGTTGCTGTGTGAACAAGCGAAAGTAATAAAGAAACGAAAGTGTTGTAATTAGATTACGATAATTGAAGTTGAGTTGATTAATTGAAAGTTTGTGAATTGTATAAGATTAGAGTGAAATAAAGAACTTGTATATTAAATACTTAATATTGTGTTTTAAATAACGAGCCAAAAGCCACGCTCGCAACAATATAAATATTATGAGTTCCCGTTTATATTAATTCCATCTCAAGTTTAGGCTCCTGGCGAAACTCAAAAATTTCCTGGGATCAATAAATCACATTTCGTTGGGTTACTTGTCTCTACGAAACTTCTCAAGAAATACTTCCTAAGCCATCCAGTAGGAAACATTAGGAGTGCTCCTTCTAGAAGCAATAACTGAGCATAGAACAATGTTCGTTAGATTTCAGTATTGCTCTAAGATAACTCCAAAAATGAGTAATTCTGGAGCAGAAAAAAGGGGGGTGAGATAGAATTGAATTATGCGCAGTTTATGACTCATGTTTTTTATGCTTTATACTGTCCAATTTTATTGTATGTATGATAGTTAAGTAGCTCAGACCTGCACGTGCTGTGCTTGTTGTTTAAAAAATTGATCGTTAGCATAAGTTTTGTAAATTATAATTAAATTGTCTCTCAAATGATTTCATGTAAGTATGATAATTAAAAAGGAGCTATCCATCTATGATCATTCAGAGCTAAAATTGAGGCTTCCATTTTTGGTAATAGGTACTGAGCTAAAAAACAGTCATACGCTTATGATCATTCTGAGCCAAAAGTTAGTGCTCCAGCGTTGATCATTTCGGAGATAAAGATCAAAACGAGTGCGCCTCTCTAATGATATGCCTATGTCATTCTAAAAGAGCGCTCCCAATTACTTATTGAGTGATCACCTTTCCTGCTGGGATGAAATAGACTCCCTCTCGCTAATATATGAGAACCTTAACTTAGTCCCAACATACTAAAATATTTGTAGTGTACTTATGTTAAACAGACAAAAGTTTGAATCGGATTTCTATTTCCTGGTACGTCAAGTATTTCTCGAGAGCCTTAGAAATTACCTTTACGTTGAAGTTACTACGTAGTGCGTATGGGGATCATATCCCTCTGCTCATCACCAGGCTCAGCATGACTGCTGCCTGTGCCTTCATGGAACAAGGCTTCAATACTGTTAAGGACTGGTGTACCCGTCATGATATAACAGTGTATCCAACAAAGACCAGCTTGCTACTCTTCTCCAGCAGACGTAAGTTTGGGAGATTTGTTCCTCTAAAGCCGTTTGGGCACACTCTGCAACTGTCTTCTCATGTCAAGCACCTTGGAGTCTACCTTGACTTGAAGCTGACGTGGGAATTGGATGTAGAGGAAAAGTTAATGCGACTATGAAGACTTCACTCAATGTCTAAGAACTTTTGGCTGCATTTTTTTGCAAGTGTTGTGAAGTGGATGTATACCTTGACTACAAGACCCATGCTCACATATGCCTCTTGTGTGTGGCCGAGGACGCAAATGGGGACTGCGATTCGCAAGCTGGTGGGCTGGCAAAAACTTACTTGCCTGTGAATTACAGGCTTCATGCAATCTACAGCTACTGCACATGGGGATGTTGGGAGGATGACTGGACTGGCTCTTCCCATTGCTTATTGGAATGTGGGCTAGAATAACCCAATCTCCTAGCCCGCATGCCACTTGAAGCGATGGTACCAGAGCTTTGCTTTGGGCGTCGCTTCTCTGTTGGCTTTCCTGAAACGGAATCGTTGGCTGAGGGAAGGGTGTTATCGAGCCTTTCCCGGTCCGCTCTAAAAACTTTTACCGACAACTCTCTCACTAATGAGGAAGCCGGTGCGGGTGCTTACTTTCTTGAACCTGATATTGTGTTGGAGTTGATGGCTCTGAGTGGCTCTCTAAATTACTGGGGGATTGCAGGTCGTCCGTGGATAAGCAATGTATCCACAATAAGGGGATCACATGAGGATCATGGAGAATAAAAGGGCCGACATTATAGGTCTGGCTCTCCTTTCCTTAGACGAAAGCCCGCCGTAGATGTTTCCACCTCGATGACCAGGTCTATCATCAAACCGGATGTTTGTATGAAGTATAAGCAGAGATGAGCAAACCTTAGCACTCACAAGTGTACAAAACTTTTTCTTGGTAGGTCTAATAGCAATTTCTCTGATTTTCTCTTGGGGCGGCTCGGACGGAAGCAATGCAGAATAGTGGTTGGTATTATCACCAACCGCAGCTCGCTTTACGCATCTAATAAGGACAGTAGTTGTTGACAGCGCTGAGCGGCTGTCCTGCCTGGGAAGGGAGCCTAGGATAACCAAACACTTTCGGTGTGCTTGTCCGGCTTTTGCGAGGTACAGGCTGGATACGCTTGGGTCTGCCCTCCAATCCGTGGATGAGTTGAAAAACTTACCTCATTAAAACCTGATGCGCTTCATTAAGAGGACGGGAAGGTTTTGGTGGGATCAGATTCCGTAAGTGGTTCCTATATCTTCTAAGCAAAAATGATGCCCTTGTCATTTGTTAAGATAAATTCCTTCAAGTATTTTGTATTAGTCCTGAGAATTCTTTTCATAGTTTATGTTTTGTTTAAATTTATGCTCAGATCTTTTGCAAAGTTTGGCATTACTTGATCATCTACATGCACAACGTTTTCGTTGTGGTTAGCCTTTAGATTCAATTATTTTTATCAGAGCGATCTCTTGATATGGTGGTGATTTTATTGGTTTTAAGCATGGAGTCATTCTATGAAAGCTTCAAAGTCCTTGCCCACAAAAGGTTTTTTTAATTGCGTGAAAAGGAGCTATTATGAAAGGCTCCCCTTTTTGCTTGTAAATGTATATAGAAGAACTTACTTTTCAAGTACTTAATCACGCAAATGCAAGTGAGATCAGTAGGTGTGAAAAATTTGGAATGGATACTGAGCAAAGGCCTTGGTTATGAGGTAATACCACATGCTACCTACGGAGTAGGTATGAAAATAGGTATGAAAATTGAAAAACAACAACGAATTAGGGTTTTATCCCCCTTACTCCACGGATGATGGATGCAAAAATAAAAATGTTTCTTTTTCAGTAAATTTAAATATTGGTTTGAAGTTTTTGAGTGTTCTATTAAGATTTGTTTTGAAATAAAATTACAAAAACCTTAATTTAAAAACACCATGCGACTTTTGAGGTCGGGAATAGGATGCAGCCAGATTTGCGCATGCCCATGAAAATAAAGTAACTCCAACGCAGTCATAAATGTTACAGAAAATTACTTTTGTATGGGAGTGGGAGGCCTCGGATGCACATTTATAAGTAAATCGTATCGGAAATGAAAACCTTTTGATTAACTTTTTATTTAAATAAATTTTAAGCTGTTTTTACTGTGTTTATTTACCTTTTGCGAAAGTATTAATGCACTGACAGATTTAATATTCAATTTATACGTAATTAGTGCGTGATAATAAATATTTTATCAGGATTTCGCAGATATTTTAAAAACTCATTTTAATGTTATGTAAATCAAAAAATATTTTATTGTTATTTTACAGCCATTTTTCATTTTCACATTTCCATCATTTTCATAATTACATTCGAAATGCATATACAAAATGAACAAATAATGATTGGTCCCTTTGGTGGTTTTTATTAAATGCGGTGATGGAAAGATTTATTCAACCAATCATTAAATGTCTGTTTGATAAATCTGTTTGTACTTTTTATTTAAAATGTGGTGTGTGCTTAAATATTCCAATTATTCCTGGTTTAATTTCCGGATCAGTAGCATCGTTCTACGCAATTCTGGCAAAATAGGCAAATTTTCCGGGATGGCCGGCCATAGGATGGCACTGGAAAATGCCCCATAAAAAAGTCAAAAGAAAAAGAAGAAAATACAAGAAAATGAAAAATAATTAAATATTGGTCTAATTCTGTCCTACTTTGCAGTTTGGTACAAATAGGAATTTTGACTTCCGTGCTTGGGATCTTTCGTCACTCTGGATAGAAAAAAAAGAACAACGATTTTAAGAAGAAGCAAAGGAAAGTTGTTTTTTTCTTTCAGAGGGATAAAAAGTTGACTTCAGATATTCGCAGTATTCTGGATAGCACTATTCGATTTTACTATACAATGCACGGTCTCGGCCAACGACCTATTTAAGAAATTACTTCTTCGCCATTTCGTAATTCGCGAGAACCCTGCTGTATTGTATTGTGTTCATGTCCTCATTATCATTTAATCCCCTGAGGGACATAGGATGGAGAAGATTGCTCTCTATCAGATCCTGTTTCAAAGGACAACTTTCAGTTCACTGTTTCAGTGAGAATAGTCCTTTTTCATATGGTTCTTTGTCTTCCTATATGACGAGTTCCTTTCGGGTTCCATTCCAGTTGAGGGCCTGCTTTGCGATGTAGTTTTTGTCACGCTGTAGCGTGTGGCCAATTCAATTTAATTTTCTTATAATTTATTCCTCGTTGATGCTGTCCAAGTGAATTTTTAGGACATAATAATAAAGATTTGCAATCGGTGTGTTATGAATTGGGTAACCTTCAACGTCTCGTAATCACATAGCAAACCAGTACCTACAGTTTTCATACTGGAGTTGCAGAACTGTAACTTTATTTTAACAGTGTTCTCATCGGAGTTCCATATCTGAAACAGTTGGGTAAATGCTCTTCTCGACTTGTTTATATGGGAATTGAGGTCTTCTTCTGTACCACCAGATTCGGTACTTATGCTACCGAGGTAACAAAACCTCTGACCTACTTCACTCTCTCGTTAGTTACGTGCGTTTTACAGGTGGAGCTTGTATTAATCCGCATTTCTTTAGGTTTCGCTGTATTGAGTCTCGAATCAGATGGACTACTTTCTACTGCAAGTTTTTTTTATGATGGTGTTAAGGTAAGGCATAATCCAAATCGATGTAACGGCTTATCAATCTCCGTTGAATGCTGCGCAAGTCGCTATCAAGTGAATTCGTAAGAATAGCGTCGATAACACTGAGAAATAATAGCGGCAAAAGTACATATAAATCTCTGACGAACTACAGAATTTACATTAAAGCTGTCTGAAAATCTGCTATTGTTGAGAACTCTGACTTCGAATTGTATTAGATATCACATTGGTAAGGCCCGTCGGGGAGTAATCTGGCAGCTGTGGTTGACGCCCAAATGCGGGCAGAGTGCAGTACCCAAATAGATTGTGGGAGGATACAACGATGATTCATGTAAGTGAATGATCACTGGAATTTTCTCACTAAGCTTGAGCAGCAGTTCGGAGTGGAGTTGCGCTTAATCAACCGGGTGCCGGGACCCATAGAACGGTAGCGCTTTTAGATAGGTCTCGCTCCCAACAGTGAGTACTGATACTCCAGAACAGAAATGTTTCTGGAGAGCTATGATTGACTTCACAAAATCAATCCAAGTGTGAAGAACATCGTGAGATTAAGCCATACTTGGCAGGTACCAGCGTTAAACCCCCAAGGACTTCTGTAATAGATATCAGAATTGGAGGCTGTGCAGCGTAAGGCTGCCCAGGAGATAGGAATATGCAAAGGAAAAGTTGTATGTTGTAAATTCTGAATTGAATAATTGAATTTCACACTTCCCTCTGATAACTGTATACTTCAAAATCTTAGCACCTTCGGAAGCTATATGATTACTGGTCGTAATTTCAACCGTCTCCAGAGCACTAATATGTATATAAATGGACTGCTCGTTAAACCAAAAATGCATGAAAGCAAATGACTCCACTTTCATTTTCCTGTCTCTTTCCGTGAAAGCATACTTTCCCACTGAACTGTAACGATTCAGCGGTATTTCCAACCAAAACAGCCTTGTAAAAAACACTTTCTTCACCTTATAATGAAAATTTAACAATACAAATAGTCCCAAATACTATTGTGGTAAATTCGGTAAATCCCACTGACATGCATATATAAATAAATACTCAAATAATTTAAATACAGCGCCAGTAAGAGCATACTTTCTGAAATCAAAACTGGTGCCACATGAAACAGGAGATCAGTCAGTCCATTTATATATATGTCAGTGCTCCAGAGTCAAAGGGCTCATCTTAACCACCTTGTGGTCCCCGCTGACCGTCTATTTATAGACGGAGCTAATAGGATTAAGCTCAGATGGATGCAGCCAGTCCGATCAAATAAGGATTCTGCATGGAGAACCTACTGAAAGTAAACATAGCCTTATGGCCTTGGATTACGCAGCCATAGCAATCAGGTAGATAATATGTCTAATTTGGTGCCACGGGGTCGGGTACCATGGAAAATCTAGATTTTCGACCCCCACAAGGTGAGTCTTCTTGATGGGAGCAATGTTGTGACTAATGGTGGCCCATATTGCAGGCAGAGAGAGTACATTCGATTCTAGCATAACGTGAGCGGACGTCCTCCTTTCACAGGAGATATCGCTACAACTACCTAGGATAAGAAGCGGTGGTCGTTTACATATTGCATGCTCAGATATTTAGCTCTCGGCGTGATTTTGCACTTAAACAACTGGGTACCGAGACCCAATGATAAGTAAGAGATATTAGATAGGTCTCGTTTCTACAAGTAAGAAAGTCAAGCATGCACTGGTCTACTGGGACTTATTGAGGCAGTAATGTCTCATATGAGGACGCTGATTGTCGCATATTTATAACTAATCTGTACATGAATCCTTGGCAGGTTCCCACGTAAAACTATGCATGGATTTTCTGTAGTAGAGAGCCTACTCTTTATCAACTCTAGGTATATTAATTTTTTGCCTTTCATTTGGATTAATCTTCGAAATTCTGTGTTGTTCCCGTTATTTTATTGTATTGTATTTTTCTTCTATAGTTTGTATAATGTTACATTAGGTTAGCAAAGAGGGCTGCTGCTGGAGGTATCCAGCCTGTTTCACTTAATCGTCCAGCGGGTCTATTATACCCCTTTACCTCATGGGATAACCCTGTTGAAACCGGCCTAGATTTATGTTATCCACCTACCGTAAGGAATATCAGGATATATCTGAGCTCTTTACTTGGCAGCACCCCCAGATTTGAAAAGAAGTATCTATCTAGTAGGTACCAAGTAGCCTACCTCTTTTATTCATCAGAGCAAAGTACGTGTTGAACGGATTCAATTTCTTCCCAATCCATACTTCTCCTGTAGAAATCGTTCTCCGCTACACCTTAATTCGAGACATGTGGTTGGCCCCGTTTATTTGTTACTGTCTTCACAATGTATTCTTCAATTGGCTCAGATGACCGCCTTTTCCTTTATATCTCTGATGATTTCTTAACGAATTTCTACCATACTTTAATTTATTTAGTATAGAAGATTTCTGACTATGTTCCGGTAGAATGTAATCAACCCATAAAAATTTAAATCTTCCACAAATTTAATAATTTTTTTAAACTTTAAGCAACAAAGTAGAATTTGTTTTACTCCTGACTATTAAATTACAATGTTTTCATAAATGCTTCTGAATAAGAATTTCGGAGATTTTATTCTAATCTTACCCTCATACCCGTCACAAGATGGCAGGTTTATACTATAAATAAATTTAACCCAAAATAATCAAATCAAGTGAAATTTTACCAAAAATAATCCTATTAACTTCTATATCCTGTTAGATTTACAAGATAAACTACTCAAGGTTGTCGTCACTTTATATTCAATATTAATTTCGCAATGAAACTCAATATAAGCCGCATATGTAGATAAAATTGTGGATAATATTTGGCACACTCCATAAGTACCGCATCAATTTAATTCGGAAAATATTTACAGGAAAAATTTATCGATTCACTCACTTCACTCACATTCTCCCAATCTCATTTTATTTTAGCATACGCGTACCTAACACCTGTATTATATCTAGAGGTAGGTATACATATGTATACCCTGCGATCCCAGCATCTTCAGACCCTCTTCCATTTACCATAGATATTATGTTTGGGAAACAGAGCCGAAGGGACACGCAACAGTGTTTATTGCGTAAAATTTTCCTCGTTCCCCATATCCTTGAACGGCCGGAGAATAAAAGTACAAATTCGTCCATCTGAGGACGGAATGGAAAGACTGACTGCCTAAAAGGAAGCTGTGAAAAGTTCCTGCCAAATGTTCCCAAGGGTGGTGTTAAGGGCTATAAAATTGAAATTTTCAACGAAATATGTGAAAAATTGAATTGTGGGAACGATAAAAGGTTGTCCAGGTGCTACAAAAAAAAATATATACTTAACGCCGCCGAAGCTTTTTATCAGTTTAGTGCTGCTGACGACGGACGTCCATCCTTCTGTTTCAGTCAGGAAGGGCCCATTTTATTTCCATCGTTTCTTGTTTCATACTCTGGCCACTAACTATATACGAGGAGGGATGAGAAGTACTCTATGAGAATATCAAATTACTTACAAAATATTATTAACTATCTTGAGATTTGATCTTTAATTATGTTTCAGAGAGTGTGTGTGTTGCGTGTGTGTGTGGCGTGTGTATGTGAGTACCATGTAATTGATTTTGTACTACCTTGAAGAGATTTGTTTCGTTAGTAACAGAGAAATGGTTTTATCTCAGGGGGACAGAAATAGTATAAATCTCACTCGTTTTGTTCCTTTTCCGGCATTTACTAAAATTTATTAAGATTCATTGTTTCTAGCCACCAACGATAAATGAAAATAGTCGGCTTTCTGGGAAGAAATATATTATGGTGTGATGGTAAGGTATATACGAGTATATATGTATATAGTTGTATCACATATATATTACACCCAAGAAGGCGCAGGAAAAAGCTTATACACCGAGCAGACCTAATCCAAAATAAATTACAATTTTCTGTCGTTTTACGATGCCATAGACACTATCAAAATGAAGCTTGGATTAACCAAGAATAACCCAGTTGGAAGGGAAGTATGAGGATTACCACCGAATTTAAATGATAACAAGTCCATTAGAATATATTGTGGTCGGAGATTGTAGCACTTAAAAAAGATTGAATGGGACCCCAAATATGTATTTACCACGGTGAGACAATCTAGTCCATTCTGTACACTATTTGAAATATTTTGGTGGAACTACCACTTTATCATTTATATTAAGACTTGAATAATTGAATTAAAATAAAATGTATCCTCATAACGGAAAAAGATATTCAATGGAAGTTTTTGGGTTGCATTTACAGTTATTTTTTGCATAAAAACAACAAAAAAACCACCTATATATAAGAATTACTTTATGCTTCCTTATGAAGATGCTAGAGGTCAAATTTGGATAAAATCAATCAAGTTAAACTTACTGACGAACTTTACTTCTTAATCACCTTTAAAAAAGTTTTAGTCATAGATTTTATTGATAACCTTAGATATATATGGTATCCCACAAGGATCACAGATCGATCCAATATTTTTTTACCTTATTAATATTCAACACTGGAGTAATATATTATGTGAAATTAGTATATAAATTTTGTATTGCTGTACAATGCAATAATGACCACGTGGACAAGAAATCCTGATAACTATAAATGTATCACTTTCTAACATAATAAATACGTTAGAAACAGCCTTAAGTGGTTACTGCTACCACTTCTGGGGTCGAAGATTCGCGGGCATATGAAGGTGATTTCAGCTTTAGCTGTGTTGATGCTGTCCAAGTTGTTAACGCCATTAATGCCGTTAAGTCTGAGGCAGTCGGACCTGATCAAATATCTCCACGTTTTATTAAAATAATTTTGCCTTGACTCGTTTATCCCATCTTCCATATCCATATCCTCGCGATTTCCTAAAATTTGGAAAAGCGCAATTGTACTGCCCAAGCGATTTTCGACCTATCAGTATTCTGTGTTTTTTGTCCAAGGCGCTTGAGAAGCTCATGCACGAACAGATCTTAATTTACTTGGAATCAAACCAACTGCTCACCCCGTGGCAGTTAGGATTTAAAGCTGGACACAGCTGCAATTCTGCTTTATTGAAAGTAACTTGCAAAATTCGTAAAGCTCTTGATAAGAATCACCTGACAGTCTTGACACTCCTGAATTTTTCTAAAGCCTTCGACAGCGTCAACAATTCCAAGCTCCTTACCGTATTTTTAGACAAGTTCAGTTTTTCTTCATCCTCGGTGGCACTTATCAGAAGCTTTATTGCTGGACGCTCTCAACAAGTCAAAGTCAAAGACTTACTTTCAAGAAGCTTGCCTCTCACTTGTGGGGTACCTCAAGGTTCAATATTGGGCCCTTTATTGTTCATTATGTACATAAAAGATCTGCCCAATGTAATAGAAGACTAAAAAAAGCACTTGTATGCTGATGACGCTCAGATATATTTGGATAGGCCAGTTGGTCTTATTGAGGATTGTGTCGAGAGAATCAAGACTTGAAGAAAATCTTCGAGTGGTCCAAGAGCATTGACTTATTTTTAAATTCCAATAAATCAACTTACATGATTTTAAATCGAGAGAGGCTTGATGTCTCACAGTTTCCAACTAACTTTCAGTTAAGGCAGGTATCGCGAGAAAACTATAGAAAAGTGTGATTCCATGTTAACTTCGCAACTAGACCAGCAACCGAAAAATGCCGGTCTGGTTTCTAGCCACCGATAGTGACCGACAATGAAGTTTCCGTTTTGTGCCGGTATCGGTATATGAATTAGCTAACTTGTTTCCATAACAAAATATTTTCCTTGCCCTTGCCGGTTCGTGCTGTGCCGGTAAGTATGCATCGACCTAATTCCCAACTAAGTCCAGATAAAAAAATACATAGGAGGGACACATACCACACGTTGTTGAATGTTATCCGCTCCCTATCGCGATATAGCTGGTGGATAAGACGACGGATTGCGGATTGCACTGGCAATAGGTATCTGGGATGAACCGATCCGTTATTAGCTACAGCTCTTCCGAACCGTGCGTTTCACCTGTGACATCTAGTACACTTGTGGGAATCTCGAAATCTCGATTAGCAAGAGACATACTCCTAGCACGGGATAAATAGCCCATGCGTATTGGTATAGTACACCGGGATCACTGATATGTATAATATGTACTGACTACGTTCACAGAAATACATTACAAAAAGTGCACTCACTTCTATATTGCTGACCCTTTCGGTCCGAGCATCAAGTACCAACTGAGGAGAACTGTAAACAACAAATAAATAAATGGGTTCGTCGAAATAAATGTGTCTAAATTAATTATTTAAGGTTATTACTGATAAAATTGTTTTACCAAAAGTAATATATTCATAAGATGTGCAGCAGAAATTAGAAACTAGACGGATAGGCGGTAAGCTGGTGTGCGGATATTTTGACCCAGAGCGATACGAAAATCGTACCCACGCCTTTAAGCCGAAATAGCACGGGGACGGATAAACGGGAAAATAATGTGCGATTATTCTGACCTAGACCAATACGACAATCATACGCATATCATAGGCAGAAACAGCACGGATAGTCGGGAGATGTTAGCAGTCTGAGTTCTAGGAAGCAACTGACTGATCATTGGTGGACTGGCTCTACTATATACTTCCTCCGGTCTGGTCTGGTCTACTCGGACGGACTAGGCTGGTTGTTTCGAAGTTTGATATACTGGAGTGGATTTCGATTTTATCTGGTCACCGGTATTAGCTGGTACTGGAGCTCTGCTCTGCTCGAGCTCTTGATCAAAACTGATTTCTAGCTTCTGCGGGCCCCTTTATATATGCGCCGTCAGCAGTGGTGCAGTGTGCAATAGACCTGGCGGCCCTAGCTTCGTCTATTCTCCCACTGCTGGTCGACTGGCTTCTTCGATTAGCATCTGGATGGTACGCAAGCGCAGTTGGCATTGAGTGTATGATACTCTGTCATGCCCTGGCCCAAAACCCTCGAGAATACTTCCCAAGCCATGAAACAGAAACCTATATGTGTGCGTTCGGGGTCCGTTCTCTAAAATGTTCTATATAGATGCTTATGGAAAAGTGTCAAATGTAGGAGGGAGTCTGTTTCATGGGTTGTGAGGGTTTTGCCTGGCCGTGTGATCGACTCTGATGTTGTTAACGTAGTATATCTGTGGGGGAACCTGATCATTAGTCTGTATTATACTTGCTAATGTAGACTTTGGCATGTTTTATTTTTTATTTGGGATGGTAGTGTATGCGACAGGAATGTGACTTCGTTACAGTTTGGATTAGAAAAGGGGATGCATTATGTACATATGTGGGCTGAACACTGAGATGAAGAGTATCCACCATTACAGTTGGGCTTAGAGTTCACAAACTTCCAAAATTATTTAGGTTCAGTACGCAAAGCCGACTTCATTCTATATGTTACATAATCCTTGTAGGAGTCAGTAAAATACAAAATGTACTGAGTACGCATATTAGAATAACTTTCATAATCAGCATAACACCTTGAGGAAGAGAGCCTCCGTCTTATTCTTTAAATTTTTAAGATGCTTCAAATAGCTTTGAATGCACGGTTGACAAGACAAATTACGATTCAAACTAACAAATGATCAACAGTTAGCAACACAGGGAAATAGGATATCATAAAATGAGCTTATATACATATATATATGTATATAGTTTCACCAATAACAATATTCAAGTCACACGCGGATACGTATTCATTTAAGTTATTAAAATTACTTTTTTGAAAGTTATAACAATAATTAGTAGAAGCATTACACGTTGAAGTTACAGAATAAAAAAAAAAAACAAAGCAATATGTAGTCCCGGAATCTGACATGTCTCATGAACCATATTGGAATCAAACAACACTTGACGAAAGTTAAATCGGAGGTAAACATTACAGGTCAAAAGATTTTCCGGAGTCATTAGTTATGCTGTTAGACTGCATTAGACCTGAAGAAATAATGTTGTCAATAAAAGATATTGCATTCTTAGGACTGTCCGAAAAAGAAGAGAGCAAACCGCCATCGTCCATCCTACATGAAAAATCTCAAAATATGAAGCAAATCCAGCTTAGCTGAGACGAAATTGTGTTCAAATCCAAAGGTTTCCGAATCACTCTACCATTTCTGACTAACATATATCAACACGACGACGAGATTTTCATAGCAACATTGTATTTTACATTCTCTCATTTATTTCGCCCTCCAGGATCACTCATTAACCTCTAAACGCCCTTCTCGGAGAAGGAAGGAAATATGCTTTACGATTTATTAGACTTTACTACCGCCATAAAATTCCCATCCACTAGAGTAAAGTAGTTTGTTCTCTTGCTAATAAAAACCCTTCCTTCGATAAAGTAGATAACTAATTCCATTGCTGCCCATAGGCAACGACCTATAGCAATAAAATCAACGGTCAATTGCATATCGAATTTAAAATGTAATAAAAGCTTGGGATAAAACAGTGCTCCATAAGTCTCCTTGCCTGTGGATACGTAATTGGATTGTCGTAAAGTTCCTGGAATTTTGCGGGGGATGTGAATAAATTGAGCTGTCCATCGAAACTGTTCTGTTCTGTTCTGTTGTGGACCGTAGGCTGCTAGAGATAGAAATCTGCAAATAGCCTGAGTTTTTTTTTCAATCTGAATATATTTTTTGGACATTTTTGAAAATATGTTGCATAATGGACAGATTGGTTCGAAGATCAGAGAAATTGAAATTGACATGAAAGTCATTAAATTTCCTTTTCCTGTTTGATCCCCGTTATGTTATGCCAATCTAAGGATACTGAAAATGGCATTGGAAAAATTAACTTAGGTTATATTTCCACGAGTTTTTATTCAGCTGTGGGTGTGTTTGTGTAGGTTTACGTATAAGCGAGTAGTTAATAAAAAATGAAAAAATTATATAAATGTCAACTTGGCGGTGAGTTGAATTGGTTGAATAGAGGAAGAAAAAAAAAGCATTTTTCCCTTCAGGGTGAATGTTTTCCTTGCCGAGGTTTATAACTCAGTTTAAAAGGAATTGGCACACAAAACTTTTCCATTTTGAATACAAGCATTATGTGGGAGTGGTAAGGGTAAGGGAAAGGAATGAACTTTAAAATGTCTGCCTTAAGGACGTTCAATTCAATGCGATATGATTTGACTCTGTTGGGTAAATGCTTTCGTTTATCGAACTCTGCATTTATAATGACCTGCTCCAGTTTTGGTTATGAATAGAACACATCAACTTTTCACAGACATTCTTGACACATACACGAAGGCACATGCAGTAAAAATGTGCACGAAATCTTCTTATAATATAGACAAGTGGAAAATGGCAGGACTAATTTAAGCAGTGAATGTTGTCCGAATCGATATTAGTCTTTTATGCAAAGCAAATATTTGTCAAACCTTTTGAATGCAAAAAAAAAAGATTGTTGAATGTTGCCATAACTGCTATGCAAGCTCACAATCCCAAACTAATTTTCATTTCTTAAGAACTGCTTGGGTTCAATAATGGATTTTTATATGGATATATTCCAAGATATTAATCCCAGACGGGAATGTCCCAGAGATTTTGTCAGCATAAAATTTTCTGTACTCATTTTTCATTTGTATGATGCTAAAATTTTATTTCCAGATGGTAGCCTTTCCAGAGGACATTATAGTGTAGAAGGGTCTCCTGATATGTATATACGATCCCTTTATTTTGAGGTCTTTTAACTCTCATGTTGAATCTAAGATTCACTCATAATCCGATTGAGGAACAGACAGAAGAATATGCTGGTAATATTTTTATGATTGTCATTATGAGCTCCATAAATATGGGACTCAATGTTAATTTTAGGGGTCTTCTTTGGTTTTGATGGCAGTCATGATTTTCTACACAGATATTTTCTTTGTTTTGTTATAGATATCTGTAGATGAATAAATTTTTGTGAAACAAACAGAGATGTGAGGGTATGTGAAGAGATTAAGGCCTAGATATAGAAAGGAATTCCCTCACAATTGAATTAACATTTGGTGATAAAGCCAGTGAATTTGTTTTGCTACATTTAAAAATAAAATAACTAACTAACTATATACGAGTATAACTTAAAAGTTAGATTAAACTGTGAGTAACATTATGTCGCATTATTTCCTACCTTAAAATGACCCGTATGGATCTCAAGTATACTGTCGATTACAACAGAGAACAACAACAACAATTTCACTTGTACCTTTGACTCTGATGAGCTTAATTTGTTTTTACTTCTGATAAATCCGTCATCACGATACAGAATATTAATTAATATAATGATATTTATCCTCGTTTCTTAAAAATAATTCTTCCCTTTATTATTATACATTTATCACATCTTTTAAATTTCTGCTTTACTTATTCCACGAATAAGGTTTCGTTTGCAGACATAAATTATCTTCGTCCTATCAGTATATTCTGTGTTTCCTGTCCATGACCATGGAAAGACTATTATCTGGACAGATCCAAATATACTTAGAATAAAAAAGGCTTCCCACAGTGGCGCCATCGGATTTTCGGCCACAACATAGCTGTGAATCAGTCCAACCTTGTTGAGGATTACAGACGACCTTCGTTAAGCGCTTGATATAAATCTTGTAAGAGTTCAGGTACTTTTTGATTTTCCCAAGGTCTCCGACAGTATTGACTATTATCAATTTCTGGTTAAACTGACTTCTCTATTTGATTTTTCAGCCTCTGCAGCTGTCCTGTTCTTCCTGATAAGATTGATTAGATAGGTGGCAAGCAAGTCAGGGTTGAAAACAATATATCTAGCCCCTCTAACTAATTTGTGGGTCTTCACAAGGATCATCTATCGGACCTGCACTGTTTAGCATATTTATAAACGCTTTGCCGAAAGTTTTCCGTAACGTAAAAGTTCATATATATGCAAAATATTCACAATAGGCCAACCGGGTTACTGGAAGAATGCTGTGGTTGCGTGAATATTGATCTTAAAAGAATACAGAATTGGTTAATGTCCAACCCGCTAAAGCTGCATCCATTAAATTCTAACGTGACGTGTTGTGACCACGGCAGCTCTAATTATCTGCTAAAATACTGTCTAAGGATAAGCGTCAAGGCACTCCACTTACTTTACTTTAATTTAGGAAGCCTGATATTTCCTCAGATCGACAGTATTTGGGCATGTTAACTCGATATGACTTTCAAAATAAATACTGATATCTCTCAGGGTTCTTTTATATCTCCAATGCTCTTCAAAACATTCATTAACCCTTTCTGTTCCAAGGATAGAAAAATCATAATTACAAATGGAGTTTTGGAATATTAGTGCTTTGTCGACATTAAATATGCTCGAATATAACAATAGCAGTCCTCTGAGAAATTAATAGCCATATGGCTACATTGGGACTTAGTTTATGCAAGTTTCCCAAGTTGTACAATAATTTGTATCGATAGATAGATGAAAAAAATCATTTATATTTATTTTTTATGAAAATTGTAACGGAGTTTCGGTGGGATGGCTGCATATAGCTCGTCGGACCAGGGTTTCTTAAAAATGAAACTCCTTCAGTTACAATAAGAATAATGCTTTATTCAGTATGAAATAGCCTAACTTTTACAAACGCTAATTCATACTAACCTATATCTACTTATCATCTAGTCTATTATGTAAACCGAGACTAAATAGTGGTCAAGGGGAACTTCACACAGGCTTTTCATAGCGTGCATCACACTAGGCTTTTGTCGAGACTTTGTGCACATTTCAATTTTGCATCCTCGGCCGTACTTTTAATCTCCAACTTTCTTATTGAGAGATATCAACAAGTAAGTGTCGTCGACCATCTGTCAATCTTACTTCCATTGTCTTCGGTGGTACCACAGGGTTCCATACTTGGTCCCCTTCTTTTCAGTCTATATATTAGCGACCTCCCTGAAAATATTAAGTATTGTAATATACATATTTACGCCGATGATGCTTAATTATACTTCAGTCGGCCTATAGGTCTGACGAAAGATTGTGTCGACCGCATAAACTCGAATTTGTATAGAGTTGGTAGGTAGGCAGAAGAAAATCTCTTACTATTAAATCCCCCTAAAACACATGCAATAGCAATACATAAGCAGAGCTTGAACACGACCGATATCCCCCCTATTGCTGTGAACTCTGTCAATTTGACATATGTCAATACGATTAAAAGCCTTTGAGTTCTCCTTAACACTTCAATGAGCTACTGTGACCAAGTAAATGATGCCGTTACTAAAATTTACATGGGAATTCGACACCTGTGGTTATCTGCTGATGTACTGCACAGCTCTATGCGTATGAACAAAACCGTCGAGAATGCTTCGCAAGCCATGAAACAGGCTCCCTCACTACCACAGGAGAGTCCCAACAGAGTCCTAAGATTCTAAAATATTTGCAGCGTTCTTATGTAAAACTGACAAAAGTTTGATTTGATTAGATCATCCGCCCTAAACTAGTATTCATACAGAAAAATTGTGTTACGATAATCTTAAGCTTGCTTTCTTATCGTCCGAACCGAAATAAAATTTTTATACCTTTCCTAACAAAATTGTTTAAAAGAATTTATTTGAACCAAATTACGATTCCTCAAACAAAAACTTTCAGCTGAGTAATCATTGTATGGCGATATGACGTCATGGCAGTCCGACGACTGATGATATCGAATTTAGCTGCCTACAGATTCGGACTCCGGCTGTACATTACATACACACATACAATTATCTCTCAGCTGAGAGGTATTGAGCGTAAAATGGTAAGGTTACTTTGTAATCAAAATTATTTTATTATTTTGTTAAGTATGGTATATAGTAAGTGTAACCATTGGGAAGGTAAGGAGCCTAGCTGTAAGTTACTAGAACACTATTTTCTTGTATGGATAGTAGTTTAGGCTCTAGCATATATGAAGTCAATGTTAGGGAGTTTTCCATAAGCATAAATATAGAACATTTAGAGAACGGGCTCCCAACGCACACATACAGATCTCTTTTTCATGGCTTGGGAAGTATTCTCTTGGGTTTTGTAAAAATATTACTCCAAACTTATTTTACAGCAGGTTGTTTAGTATTCCCCCGTATTTAGATTCTACATGTGCTCGAAAGTTAAATGTAACTTTTAATGACTGCACGAGATTCTTATTTGGGATGAGACATTATGACCACATCTCAGCTGTTCGATACGCTTTGTCTGGTTGCTCATTCGCAAACAAATTATCTTTTTACACAAGCTAATTTACAACATAAAGCCATCATATCTCAGTGACGAACTGATTTTCATGCATTCTTTAAGGAATTTGAACATCTTTATTCCATTTATGGAAACTCCTACTTTGTTCAAGTTGTATGTATTTGGAACTCAATTCCAGCGGTTATTCAGATGACAAGGGATGCGAGAGTTTTTAAGAGGCTTATTTTGCCACTTGATGGTTGATTTTCTCGTTTTGTTTCCAGCAGTCTTGCTATGTATGGGAATGTAATTTAGATTCTTTTTTCTTCTATTTTCTGTTTGATTTTCTTCATGAATTATAGCCATTTAATTATCTTACTTATAATTACATTACATTAACATGTTTTTCTTTTTAATATTTTTTCTTTCTCTTTTTGATTTGTACTCTAATATTGAATTTGAATTTTATATTTTAAATTATTTATAGCTATTGTTTTACTTTCAGTTATGTGGGATAGGTATAGATACTTCCTCTTTAATTTAGAACGGTAAAAGTTTGTATTATCTTGTTGTACAACCTCCTAATAAAATTAATTGAATTGAATTGAATTGAATTGAATTGAATTGAACATTCGCACTGCGAGCCGCGTACATTCTTTCAACCTTTAAAATACTTTCAAGTGTACAGCAGCGATGCCAGATTATGCCATGGACTAACCGCCAAAATGTTTGTTTTAAATAAGGGTGAATTTGTAATAAAGGGATTGCTATTTGATTCGTTTTAACCGATTTAATCGATTGTAGATTGCATTATACTAGAAAAGTATACCCGTGCGATACTTTTGTTTACAAAAAAAAAAAAAAGTGCCGGCAATTCAAAAAATTAGCACTTCATGACCAAATTTTCGTTTTAAAAAATTGATAAAAAATAGAAATATTCAATTTTTTAAAACTGCTTTCATTGATAACTAAGTTCAGTTAAAAAAGGAAAAAAATATTGACAATTTAAAAAGTTATGAAAGAAATATTGAAACCAACCACACCAACAGCCAAAAATCACTATTTTCGATTTGAGCAGCTGTAAACATTACTGAATCTCACTGAAATTTTGGATAGAATTTTGAAATTATATTATCTAACAAATTCTAAATGAATATTTTAACACTTTTGCAAATGTATACATTTCTGGGCCACCCTTACCTAATGTATGCTTTTGTTTTTGCTGTGAACTGAAAATTTTCTGAACAAATATAAAATATTACCTTAATTAAATTCTAACCTTTTTTTTTAGTTAGAATGACATATCCAAGAATCATTTAATGTGAATAAAACCCATTTTCCATATTTTTCAAATTTAGATTTTTAAATAAATCTTTATATATCCACCACCAGCTTTTGGATATCTAGTTAAGACAGCAGGAAGCTCAGAGCTTCATTCCTATCCTGATGAGAGCGTCCTGCACTGCTAAGAAACATGCACAGTATGCTCTCAAAATTTGTTTACTAAATTTTGATTTTCGGCTACAAAGCCAGTAACTGTCACAGTACCTCGGTACTTGCCTTTTAAACATTGCACGCAGTAGACGGAAAATTGCCTGTATACTTGTATACTATACGGGTCTCAAAATACTTATCCCCCCTCTTATAATTAGTTAGAATGAGATATCCAAGAATCATGTAATGTGAATAAAATCCATTGGCGAGATATTTAACTTTAAAATTCCCGAAATTTACACTACACACTTCACAAAATATTTGACATTTTCACAAATAATTTACTCTTCTTCTTCCTTTAAGTGCACAACAAGCATGAAATTCATCTTATTGATGGGTATATACATACCTTCTGAACAGTCGGGTTACCAGCAATTCGTTTTGTTATTCATTCCGATCAATTGATGTGTAGTAAAGCAGCATTTATATAGAATGAAATAGAAAAACATTTACTAACAAGCACGCACACACACACACAGGCAGACGCACACACACGCACGCGCGGATGGGAGTGTGTGTGTGTGGGTGTGTGTGTGTGCTGCCTGCCGGCCCTGGCTGAAAGTATGTATGTATGGGTGTGTGGTTCTTTAATAAATAAAAAAAGCATAGCTGGTAACCCGACTATTCAGAAGGTATGTATATACCCATCAATAAGAGAATTTCATGCTTGTTGTGCACTTAGAGGAAGAAGAAGAGCAAATTGTTTGCGAAAATGTCAAATGTGTTGTGAAGTGTGTAGTGTAAATTTCGGGAATTGTAAAGTAAAATATCTCATAAAATATAAGTTACCGTTCCAAATTATTGTGATATTCGTTATTTGTGAGTTAATAAGAATGAGTGACAAAGTTTGACGAAAATCGGAGGATGGCCGCGGATGTTAACGAGCTCCAATCCATTTACCAATCTATGTTATATCTTTGAATAGAGCCCAAAAAGCGCAGAAAAAACAGTGTCCACCCAATTGGGCAGATTTTGAAAAAAGATTGCCCAATCTGGCATCACTGCTGTACAGTAAAATTCCGTAATGCTTTTTCATACCGAACTGCGTGAATGTCGAACTATTTACCATCTTCTATCTTTCTTTCGGCTTACAATCTGCAAGGATTTAATAATGACATACATCAGCACCTCCACCACTCTCCTCATGACGGCTTATCTTTCCTTATCTCCTTCCTACCTTGATGTGTTTTGTACCACAGGGTATCCCCTGAGCTTGGCCTAATAGTATAAAAAAAAAATCATGTGATATTATTTAAAGAAACCATAAAATTGATTTCATTTTTTATTACATACATTTCTACCCACGAAAATGGTAATTTACTTAATACTAATATTTTTTTCATCGCTGACTGTAATACATACAACAATATAGACCTCATACTAGCTATCACAATACAATTATAAAGGCTTTACAGTATTTCAATTTTCTCCTTCCAAAATGATCAACAGCACCACAAGAAAAATAGAAATGTTTTTTAACAGAGAACTGTCTCCAAACCACTGACACGTGCCTTTTCTTAAAAGGATAAACATAGATTTACGTACCTATGTATATGTACACACTCTCGCACATAGATACGTATACACTAATAGAAATTCTCATGCTTGATTAAAGCTAGAAACAGAGAAGCCGGTAACAATAAGGTATATTCATTACAGATAGGCTCCTATTATGCCTATAATCTTCCACTTCAACAAGCCATTACCTCTAAGGTTTGGCCCACCTCAATAGAATACGAATTAATTTTCCTCTTCGCTTTTCTCTACTCAAAAGATCCTTTTTGTTTTTTTTTTTTTTTTTGTCAATGAATTAACCCAACAACATTGTATAGTCACGACAATAATGGCGGCTAGATGAAGGTTGGTTGCTTCGGGAATGGGGGTAGAAGTAGAAATCCTTAATGAGAAACATGCGATCCTATTAATTGATACTTGTTCAAATAAAGCAGCCCTTGGCAAGTGAACCGGAAAAATTACCTTGGATTAAGTAAGAGAACATATAAACACATTACCGAATTCCAATCACATGGGTTCCAAACACAATTTGTATCCATTTGGAGTTTATAGAGTGATTTTCTTGGCATGCGGTGAGTAGGTACACATACTTCCGCGAATTAAATTTCATACATATGTATGTTCTCTGCAGGTAACACGATGAATTCCATCGATTACGACGATTTCTATAACAGAATCTTCTAGCTATGTGTCCTTGCGAAATTAGTCTACAGGACTGTGCCTTAATGACTAATTTACGAAACGAATTAATTTCGGAGAAATTAACTAGAGATAAATTTCTAGAGATTCCTGATAGCTAAAGTCGGAAATTAATTAGGCCTTTTTCTATCACAATGCCTGTAACATGATTCTAATAAATAATGCGAATTTTTACAGCTTCTGATAGATTTTGTCAATTAATTAAAATGACAGTTTCCTATCAGGATCCTCTCAAAAGTGTTTCTAACCTCAATCATATGAGTATTTAATGATTTTTATGCTTGTATTGAGTTTTGGGATGCTAATATTTGCTAAAACGAAAAGGTCGAAATAGATAAAAAGTAAGTTTTAGATCCAAAGAAAGGCACCTTGTAAGGTTTGAAGGGGTTCAATGATTTGGGGGAAAAACAAGCAAAAAATTGGGGAACCTTTAAAGGGTCATTAACTCTTGTGGCTCCAATGAGGTGCCATTAAAGTGGACCAAAATGTGACTGATGGTAGATATTTCGATAGCCGTCACTCCAATCTAACCTAACCTAACCTTTGAAAAAACCAAAAATGACATAAATCACACACACACACACATATTAAGTGTAATAAAGAAAAATGATATCTTCTTGCCATACTTAGGTCTTCTTGTTACTTCTAGATTTCATAGTCTTTATTAAATCGTGACTTGACTTTTTCTGGATTTATTTTCCTCTTTTTAATTTTTTTGTGGAACTGTCTGCCACATCCCATATCAAATTTCATTTATACGAAAGTTATTTCCGGGTTTTCATATTATTCATGCTGTCATTACTCCTGTCATCTCTGGTGAAATATTTTGGGAAGCACATTGAGATTTACATTTACAAGAAAGTTATATGATGAAAGAAAAAACAGCAACAATATTTTTTTTTTTTTGCTAGAATAACTCTTGCTATTCAGCCTCAAGGATATTTATAATATGACTCTGTTGATAAGCATCTTATTTTTGATATTTTTTCGATACAACCTATATGTCGAAAAAGAAAAATGGAACACATGAAGACAGGATATCATTAAGGGGGAGTTGAGTTGAGTTTTGCCTTTGTAAAGTTGCTGTAAGTCATAAAAAGGCTTTCGAATGAATTCAGTAGTATAGGTACTAGCAGTGACGATGATGTCTTGGTTGATCTTCTGGAGAATGAAGTGATGTTATAAACTAAATATGCAGATAATAATAATTGCGAAAAACTCTCTAGTCAATAGTGCAACTCTTATTTAATCCGAATACTGAAACTTTGGAATAATCTTCCCGGGAGGGTACTTTTAATACATTCAAAACATTAAACAAAGAATTACAATTAAGAATTAAGTCTAATTTAATTTTATTATTTTTCTTAGCTGCTCCTATTTTAATTTATGTTTTAATTTTTGTTATTGTAATTAACGAATTCATGGAAACACGATTACCACAGAAATCAAAAATAATTTTAGTCACCAAAAGTCAACTGGTGCACCCCTTCTAGATAACCAAGCTGCAAGTACGGCATAATGCGATTATTTAATTTGGTTTTCCAATCACTTCTGTACCAAACAAATCCCAATTTGTGTGACTCAAAGCTCAGTTCTTAGACCAACTGTATACTCAAGTTTCACGGCCGATATCTCACAATTAAAAGCTGCAATATTATTACCATTCTTGCGGACGACACAGGGCTGTATTTTTCGTCACTACTATCAACAACAACAGCAATGATATTAATTTATTTAAATAATTTAAAAGTAGCCCTTACCGCAATCGCTCAGTACTTCCACAAATGAAAAATAAAATCTAACCTTAGTATGTCGCAAATTACAAAGCTTTCTGCTGCAGCCCCTGATATCCTCATGCAAATCGTCAGTAAATATACCATTTTTCATTTTGATTCAAATTTTGACCAATTGAAGTAAACATTTCGCCAAAAAATTCAACTTTAAGCCAATAAAAATCAAGTTTAACCCAAAGAAATTCAACCTTAAGCCAAACTTCAAATAAAACAAACTTTTAGCAAATTAAGTTAAACTGTAATTCATTTCAAATAAACTCTAGTCCAACTAAAATAACAATTTCTAAAATATATACAGATTATAATATATTACACTATTGCTGCTATGAACAACATGCAATTCAGATAAATTTTGTGAATCTTTAAAGGAACTTATCGATAAAATTAATGATCGGGTTGGTAGGTACTTGGTTTATTATGGACAATGCAGCCATACACAAAACCTTACAAGTAAGAGAAATTTTTTCTGCCTTAACGATTACCACCATGCTCGCCAATGTTGAATTCCACCGAGAAAGGGTATTCCAAAATTAAAATTTCGCGAAGAAAAATTCTTAATTATTCTGATATTGATCACAATCTCTCTGAGATAATTAGCAAAGGCTTGACTTTAATTTCCCACGAAGACTGCACAAATGTTGATGAAACTTGAACCAGCTACTCTTTCATTGAATGACAAATTATGGAACATTTTAATTTTAAAACACCGTTGCAGGTGCAATAAATTATAATCTGTATATATTTTAGAAATTTTTATTTTAGTTGGACTAGAGTTTATTTGAAATGAATTACAGTTTAATTTAATTTACTAAAAGTCTGTTTTATTTGAAGTCTGGCTTAAGGTTGAATTTCTTTGGCTTAAACTTGAATTTTATTAGCTTATGGTTGACTTTCTTTGGCTTAAGGTTGAATTTCTTCGGCTTAACGATTCATTTATTTGACGCAAGGTTTAATTCAATTGGTCAAAAGTTGAATTCAAATGAAAAATGGTATAACAATATTTTGTCTGTTTAAAATACATTTATTGAAATTATATAGCTGCTTTGTCCAAAACAGTTCATATTTCGTCTTATATAATTTAAACTAATACTATTATTAATTTTTAAATTTAACTAAATCCATACCTACTTAAAATTACAGTTGTTCTGATCTGTAATGAAACAAAAAAAAAAAAAATAACAACTTGAGCTAAAAGTTTAAAGTGAATTCCAATTGGATTTGATTATTTCATGAATACTTGGAATTTGACGCAATTTGCATAAAATTCTAGGTATAGACTAATTCAAATGACATGAAAATTGTTTGATGCCCAAATGCTGAGAAAAATATTTTTACTTTGGTAATAACCCACTACCTGAATATGTCTCCGAGCCCACTCTCCCAAAACCACAATTCCCTCCTTACCCAAAGGTTGGCTTTAGTTTCCAGTTTTTAGAAAAGCATTTTTATTTTACTAAACTTGTAATATTTAGAAACTTTTAGAGAAAAGAGAAACCTAATATCCGAATATCTCTGGGAAAGTATAATTTCAAAACCACAAAATACCAACAAGTCTGTTGATTATTTTTAAGAAAAATATTTTTCCTTTGGATGGGTCACACCAATGCCCGAATATTTTTCCAAGAAATTTATTAACCGCTCTTTGACCTTACTGATAATAGCCCAGAAAACCAAATGACTGCCTATTTGGCTTGCTCTGCTTTTTTGACTATAGGAATTAGATAGGATAGCTCAGTCCATTCTTATTTTTGGCGTTTTAATTTTTCTTCGGGGCTAACTCCTACCCTTTGAAGAAGCACACACGTGTTCGAGTTTGCGGTGCCAGTCTTGGAGTCATGACATATTTGACTCTTGGTGCTAGCTCTGCTCTGTTAGCAGCCCCTGCTCTGATGAGGGGCAACTATAGCCCTACTAATCCAACGTAATTATTGTCAATATATGAATCTCCGAATTGTCATTGAATTGTCATTTTGAAATTGTGTGTTGCATATGTTTTGACATAATCGATACAAATCTTAAATATTTTTTTAGTTTAATATATTAGTATATTTTGCAATGATAATAGCAATTTGTAACCAATGCTATATAGAAGTGCCAGAAATTGGTCTCAATGGAGACACTTGCGCTATACAAGGTTGTAACGAAGTCACAAATTTGAATCCGAAATAAATTATTTTTGTCCGCCAATGGGTTATTTAATTAAAACTTGAACTTAAGTTCAAGTAACCACGCCACTGGGGCATGCCAACAAGCTGCCACAAGGTATATAGAAGACAAGGTATTCCCGACTCGAACCACGTTCCGCCATTTTTGTTAAAACTCTTTTTCCCTTTTGCTTCATTCACTGAAGTACGTCACAGGGCATCAGCTGTAATGTGTCAAAATTCTTTGCGCTTGTACTGCCACTGTCAGATTTCCTTTTTCTTTTTTATTCATTCACTGAAGTACGTCACAGACTATCAGCTGTTTGATCAGCTGTGATATGTCAAAATTTTAATGGGCATACCTATTTTAATGGGCATACCTTGTTTCTTCTATATACCTTGAGCTGCCATAGTCACAGGCTGCATGATCAGCACGCCAGCATATGTACTAGTCAAGTACAAGAAAAGCTTTACAAAAGAGCTTGCAAGCTCTTTTATACTTACGCCAGCAGAAGCATCAGGCACTCAGCCATTGAGAAGCTCTGACCCCCGGCTATATAAAGCACGCCATTCGCCCACAGAAGTCAGTCGGGTCAGCGAGCTCGACGAGTTAGGTGATCAGACATTTTACTGGGTGACTAGTGGAGCGCGAAATTCCCACACTAGTAAACCCTTGCACGCCGTGTGAATAATCCCCGTGTATTTTCTTAACATTTCCTTGGTACGTCGTGTGATTTTTCCCCGTACCATCCGTCCTCATCCGTTGTTTTAAGGTTAGCGTGAACCATCCCGCCTTAACATTTCCTTGGTACGTCGTGTGAATTTCCCCGTACCATCCGTCCGCATCCGTTATGTTAGGTTAGCGTGAACCATCCCGCCTTAACATTTCCTTGGTACGTCGTGTGATTTTTCCCCGTACCATCCGTCCTCATCCGTTGTATTAAGGTTAGCATGAACCATCCCGCCTTAACATTTAATTGGTACGTCGTGTGATTTTTCCCCGTACCTTCCATCCTCATCAAATATTTTCTTGATACGTCACCGTCTCCCTCTCAGGTTATTCTAGTGTTGAATTCAGAATTATTAGCATAGTGGTAAGCCGTACCTAGTTTACAGTATAGGATAAATAGATATAGGATATATATTGAATTTGTAAGAACTAGCGTCTCTTTAGTATTAAGTTCAGAATTATTAACATAGTGGTAAGCCGTGTGAAGTTCCCCTTACCACTACATAGTCTCTAGTATAGGTGATAAATAGAATAGATTAAGTTAGCTGTGTAACCGGTAGGCTATTTTGTCAAATAAAGAATTACTTTTATTTATATTGTAACTGAAGGAGTTTCATTTTTAAGAAACCCTGGTCCGACGAGCTATTCGCAGCCATCCCACCGAAACTCCGTTACAAGGTGAAACATGTGAATTGCAAGATAATACGAAAAGTTCGTTGGTTATTTCTGAAATACAAGCGCGGAAAAAGGCCAATAATCACAGTCATAACATTTCCACAACTTTCAAAAAGGTTATTATTTTCCTCAAAATACTCTATTTCCTCATGATAAATTGAAAACTGCAAAAATTTCCAGTTTGTTATTTCTCGTTATTGTTGTTGACATTTTGAATGATAGATTATAACACCAATAAACTTGAACACGGAGCTTAGCACTTGAAGCAAATGACACTTCAGTGCAGCGTTACGGTAACCCCAGTTGTTTCCGGTACTATGCTTCGGTAGCAAAAACGAAAACACGATATATGTCAGTTAGCTACCAACTTAACCAGTCACTGCAGTAATACTTAGACCAATTATCCCTATGTGCTACAGTTTGATGATTAAGTGGCAATTTCCGAACACTTTCATGTTTTATCATGAGATGACAGTACCATAAGTTATTTGTCTCGGTCGGGAATTTACGTGTTTATATTTTATTTTATTTTATTTTATCCTACAATATTTTTTTTTATTTCCGGAATGCACTACTACGCATTTCGCAATCTTTGTAGTCTGCTCTGAGATACCATACGATATATACTTTTTGTGCTAGCATTAATAGTTTAAGACTTTAAATGAGATGTTTTTTATGACATTTTATCTTAAACCAGAATCTTCTCAATACTTAATTCAATCCTAATTTAGTACAATATTATAGTTGTAAAGAACCCAGTTGCTCCAATTCCCTTAATAAAATCAATCTTTACAAATAGCAAATTTATGACGAGTCCAACAATAATTTCCTCGAGAAATTCACCAGTACTTCGGACATACGAGCAAATTTATAACCTTACAAATGTTAAGTGTAAACATTTTTGTCTCGTATGTACAATCGGCTAATTGCCTTGACGGCAAACTGGTTTCGCCACATTTTCATATATGGAGTATAGTTTGCTGGAGTCTTAATTCATTTTATATAAACAAAAAAATATATATTTAACCCTAAGAACAGGCAAGGCAAGAATGAAACAAATTAAGACAAAAAAGTCATGAGATTTTATGATTTTAATAATCTTTTGCCCTCCAAACAAAATTATACACCAGGCTACATCGGATGTTACAGTTTAATAAAATTTTCTGAAAAATTGGTATAATAAAAAGCTTTTCTTTATGAACTACAGCAATCCATAGTGCACCGCTGCTAGAGGTATTTTAGCTAATTGAATCTATAAAATTCAAAGTGCGCTTATTCCACGTTTAATAAATTCGACAGAAATGTGAGGGATTAGATAGATTGTGTATGACTTCACATTGTGTGATGGAAATGGTAACTCCTAAGCCATCTTATTCTTTAGAAAACAACTTTGAAATCTACTATCAAAAGGAAAAAGCTTCTACTCCAACTTGGAGTGAACCTCAAAATGCGCCTATTCCGCTGATGTAAGCAAATTGCGTTTATTCTTTAATAAAATCACAATCGCAGCATCAAAACGCTTCCATTCCAGGCAAGGAAAACGAGTGGAAAGGTCGTACAGGTATGCCAAAAAGCTTTTATTGATATTTTAAATGTAACAAAAGGCCGTATACAAAGAGTATATAAGCAACATATGGAAACTGGTAATGCACCCGTTGTCAATTATTAAAATTTGGAAAATATATAACTCGCAGGTCTCTCCAAATTTAAATGTCAAAAGGCTTGTTTCTTCCGACGAACATTAGATCAAAATTTTAATATTGGTTTCAAAACACCAGCAACTGACCTATGCTCCATACAAAGAAAAAATAAAGCAAACGAAGGATGTTAAAATTAAAACTCAGTTAATGTGTGAAAATAGGGCACCTAAGCTGCGAGCAAAGGCTTTTCATAGCTTTTGTAGAGAAGAAAGGAATGATATGATAACGCTTTCATTCGACTGCGGGAAAAATCAGGTACTACCTAAAATTGCTGATCAAGCTGACTACTACAGCAGACAACTTTATATTTACATATTCGGAGTAGTATTAGGCCCATCTAAATCTCCCCTCACCAAAGAAAATGTAAATCTTTACGTTTGGAAGTAAAAGACCAAAAGGATCCAATGACATTGCTTCGGCCGTTAATCATAGTCTTGTAAATATTAAGTTTGATGAAAATGTCAAAGTTGTGCGTCTGATCGATGATGGCTGCGCAGGTCAGAATAAAAACACGACCATGATAACAATGCGTTATAGCTGGCTAATTAAAGATGCTCCAATGCAGGTGAAAACTTATTTTTCCCGTTGCTGGTCATTCCGCCTGACTGTGTTTTTGCACGAATTGAAAAGGATGTCAAGGCCACGCAAAGTATTATTAATCCTGATGAATATGTTGAAATTTTTCAAAGGCATGGCTCTGTTATTCATCTTGGCCATCAAACCTGTATAGCTAAGGACTGGAAGAATGAGTATAAGACTTTCATTAAGCCTGTAAATAGTTGGGGATTTAAATTCAATGAAATCAAGAGATTCATTCTAACCAAAGCAAACGAAAGAAACGCTTTTGTTCGTGGGGAGCCATTCTACAAATCGGACCTAGGCAGTTCTTAATATCACAATAGAAAAAATATGTAAAATGAATGCGCCATCATTATCAATTGGTAATTCAATAAAAAAGGAAAAAGTAGAAGATGTTAAAACTGGTTTCTAAGAGAACACTTTGGAGATAACTGGAAAACCGTAGAAAGTCTTTCTTTTTATGACCAAATTTTCAATTATTCCTGTAATTTACACACCCTTCAAGCAGAAGATCAAATTTGTCAACACCAAGATACTGAAGAAGACTTAAGAATATAGAGTTCAAAACATTAGTTATTCGTTTGATATTTGTTTGTTTGTGAGTTATTTGTGATTTGTTTTTTTATTATTTCAGAATTATGATATTTACTTATATATATAATATTTAAAAAAAAATGAGAATATTTTTGTCAAAAATACTGGAAAAATTCTAACGATTATTTTTCGTATAATATTAGGAGGAATATAAGTTTTTGTTTTTATTATTAATAAAACTTATGACTTTATATTTCTAAAGGAAAAATGGAACTGTTTAATAGCAAATTAAAGTTATTTACTTCTTTTTTAAAATCAAAATACGTCTATTCCACTGAAACAAACAAAATAAGGCTATTCCTGCCAATGAATTTAATTAGTTATTGAAGCATATATCCCGGATGTAAATGGCTTTGTCCTTGTAATAAAAGCCCGTAGCTTTACTCGATTGAAGAAGAAAATTCATTTATGATAACTTTTAGCCCATATTATGGCTTTTTGTGTTTTACGCGTTTTACGCAAAACGCTTTAACATGGAATAGCCCACTTTGCGTTTTATAGACTCAATTGTCCAATTATTCAAATTTTCGGGCGTATGAGCTTTTCCCATACTTTGACTAAATTAATACTTTTGGGGTCACTGATCAGTCTGCGCTAGGCGTTCAAATTCAGGACAGTGAACATGTAATCCTTATGATGGACATGGAGTATCGATATCTAGATATTCAGAATACCCCGTTTATACACCATGTGTGTCATCAAATACTCCATAATATACCCAGTAAACTAGTGGGTATAAACTAGATATTAATACCCTCAAATATTAATGGGCATACCCTGATCATCGGTACTTCTTACTTTGCGCAGCGCCATCTAGTTGTTAGTAATAATATGACAATGTGTCAAATTAAACAGAAATATATCTGTGCTTTTCCCAACAAAACATAAAAGAAAACGATTTTTTTTTCGCTCAAAATTTTGAATTTATGTATTTACAATTCAAAGTTACCCTTTAGCCTGCATTAAAGCTATATTAGCTTTATCACTTCCATTTCCAATTTGTTTACGCTTAAAGACCTGTCAAATTGAAATTTTAAGTTACAGTTTGTGCCAATACCCATTGTATGTCTGTCAGCGGTACTTTAATGTTAGATATTTGGAATACCCCTATGAACATTTAGGTATCGATAGCCCATGTCTTCATAAGCATAACACTTGGTTTGACTTTTGAGTATAGATTCGTTGTTTTTGTCTATTTTTTGTTGTGTTTATCTACGCTGTGTTTTGTTTAAGGATTGAAATTTAGTTTTTAGTTCTGTAACATTAGTAGCTTCAGAAGCCGCCACTCTTCGGCATACTGCCACCAAAAGATCGGTTTTGAAACCATTATTGTTACTGATACTGATATCAATCAGAATACCTTCCCTGACTATCACTATTATCATCAGTGGAAGATTGCTGTGTCCTTATTATTAATTAAAACTAAACAAGTAAAGGAGATTTCCAGCAAAAAGTTTTATATACACGTAAACTTAAGAGTTAGGATGGGAATAACAGTAAAAGCATTAATCAAATAAGTCTCCACACCAAAGTATGCCAGTACTGTAAATGTTGCTGACTTGAACAACCTCTCTACATGAATCCCAATGGCAATCACAGGTAACCAACTATATATTATAGTTTAACTAAATGCAGAACATTCTGGTCCTTCTAGAGAGGGTCGAACTGAGTCCTAGCGTCCTTCTCTCACAGAAAACCAACTCCTATGAACTTCGAAATACAACATTGGATTTGGACTCCTCTAACGATGACAATCCTTGCTTTTTATGCAAAGACAAAATTTGAACAATGAAGGACGGTTGATTGAAGTTGAATAAACATGAACCAACCAGACAGAAAATTTGCTCAAATGGATGGATGGATGGATGTCAATCTAACAAAATAAACATACAAGGACGACTTAGAGGAAAACTATAGATTTAGTTTGGTTCAGAAACTGTAGATTTTGTCGTTCTGAACCAACACTTTGGTTGTATTGATTTAATATTGGATCTGTCACGTGGGTGGGTACAAAATTTCAGCTTTACATTTCATTGCGTTTTCAATACGTTTTATGGCCCAAAGTCATGTGAATGGGTTTATCTAAGTGTTGTGTGACTCTTTCTTAGCCAGTAATTATACTGTCGAAGTTTTCTCTGTTTTATTACTTTGGTAAAAAAAGGGGAAATTCTTATTAGCCCACATTATGTAATCCGTTTAAACAAAGCAGATTAGCAGAGTTAATGAGTACCACCATAGATTTCATTCGATAAATATATTAAATATTAAACTATGACATCACCCACTTAGAAGTAATGTGAATATCATCGTGTTTGGCCTTTTCGACCGAGAAGCTAAAAGAGGCAGTATAAATATAAATATTTGGAAAGATTTAATATTAGTAAGTTCGTTTTTAAAGTTTTGGGGCGTGAATTAGAGAGAAAGAAAATTTAAAGCCGGGGAATAAATATTGGACAAGAAGGTCAGCAGAAAGATAAAAGTATCTTAGAGCTTGGTTTAGAGCTTCCCTTAAATCAAGCTAAGGAATTAATAAATTTTAATATTGTATTTTAATTACGAAATATTCATGACCCGCTATTGCACGAGTTGTAAATTTAGAATGGTAACTACTCCTTTCTACTTCTAGTCAATTTCTCTTGAAATTATTCAAAGATCAGCTAATATCCAGTTCTATTATTTGGTTGTAGCACAATCTCACCCAAGTCTGTCTCCTATGCTAGGAGTTACGTACCTTGGAAGGACATAGAATCAGTATGGCAACATTACAAATAATTTACATACCTGATTACGCCTACTTTCGAACTTGAATCTAATTTTTATTTTTTATTTTAACGATCGAATATGCAAAAACTAAAATGCCTGGGGCGTCCAATACATTTTGCCATTGGTATGTTGATACTCTATTTCTCTACGTAACAAATTCAGTTGGACCTAGGGTAGAAAAATTATGTTTTTTAATGATAATAAAATTCAGCCAGATGTTAGCGAACGATCTTACTAAAATGCGTATACTTATCCCACAAAATATAAATTTTTTTTCTAATTAAACTTAAAAAGTACATTCTAATTGAAATCTTCAATTAACATTACTCATTTCTATTACAACGCCCCTTTGTAAAAATTTACCAAAAAATACATTAAAAACAAGAAACGAAGGAATCTAAACGCACTTAAGATTCCCAAAAAAAATTCTAAATTTCACCTAAAAAAACGTGTTCGCTCCGTCCTCAGTCCTCTGCTAGATAATTACTTTCTTAACAAGCTCCACATTCAGATTTCATTCATTTCATTTTAAAGCTCTGAAGCTCCATCATAAGAGGGGAAAATGTAGGTCTACGAATATAAATTCCCCGTGTATACTTTAACATATACATAAAATCGAAAAGTTTCAATACGTCTTCAAGTCTTCTTATCCATGGAGAAGGCATGCATCCGTAGTGAAAATTGAATTTGGCAGCACAAGACGTGTCATGATGGTTTTAATATGAAGCAATTACCTCATTTTCTGTTTACAAATTCATTTGAGCGGCGGGCGGGCATCGTCAATTGCTTCTCGGTAGTCGGTACCATTACAAGAATCCCTCCCACATTCCTTTATGCCCGAAAGCAAATTTTCCTCCACGAGAAGAGTCTGAGACGTTGTTGATCCGACACCGACAGCAGGAAAGATTTTCTTCTTTAACAAACTCATTTACAACGACACCCACTCTCGCAATTCTGAACTTTTGTGTATGTATAGCTGTAGAATACTGCCGTGAATGTTGACAGGATTGACATATAGAAAGCCGCAGAGAGATCCAGGACAGCAGCAAGATGTCAATGTCCTTGGAAAGTTGAGAAGTCGTTACACTTACGCTGTGCGAGTGATGAATGTCTTCTATTAACTTTTATCGGTAGTGCACTTTCATATTCTGTTTTTACAATTTTAGATCGAACCCCTTTGGGCCCAACCTCGATCCCGCAAAGACATGAAACATGTCTCTCGATGTAAATTTAAATTTAGCCAATACCACATAAATTATGATCTTTGTAAACACCCAAAGGAATTCGAGTTATATGGAGTACCCCCCCCCCCCTCACCCTCTGCGGCTTCCCTAACAGACTTCCAACTTAAATTAAGCGTTTCGCTTCGTGCACTTTTGAAGTTTATGCGAGGTTAATAGGAGTTTCTCCACGTGATATGAGAAAGAAAATAGGATAGCAGCGTTCCATTGTGTTGGGGGGGGGGGGATTTTGTTTACGTCATACTCCTATCGGTTAAACGTTGTCTTCTGGAACAAGACCTGCTCATCAGCTATAATGCTGCTAGCTAGTTCCTTGAGAATTAAACTACTTAATTCTGGTTAGCAACAGGAGAAAGTACAAATTTTATGCAGTTGCTTTTTTGTATGGGGTGGGGGGGATGGGGTAGGAAGCCATCATATTATGCTTAAGGTGAAGGTGTTATACGCATATGATTAGAGGACAAAGTTCGGTTTTTGTACATGTAATCCTTAGGGTCTCTCAGAAGTTTGAAAGTTTTTGCCAGAACTTAGTTATCTTTAAAAAAAAAAAAAAAAAAATCTTTTGGACAGATTTACATGTGTGCAGGGAACTAGAAAACTAAGCTGTGAATGTTTTATCATATTTCGAAAACTTTTATACTTTTCGCTTGGCTTCAGTTTTCCACTCCTATCCTGCATTAATACCCATGAGTCTGTTGTAAATTTGGCTTATTACTAAGCTGTCCGAATTCCCGATAGATACGAGTATCTCAAAGTTTTATTTCGATGATTTTAATCTAACCTCCTCCTTTGGAAATATGTATAAGAAGAAAATTGTGAGAAAAATAAAAAAGTGACCTTCTATAGTGTGAATTGTGAGGGTGAAATTTTTGTTTGATTAGATTTCCGTTTTTGTGGGCAATATTGATGTGCCATCACGTTCTTTATACAAGATGATTTTGAAGTGGTGGTAGAAAAAAATGGGTTGAAGTAGGAGCGGGGTGAAGGGCAAATGCGTACTCCCGGAGAGTAACTTCGTTCCTTGTTATATAACTTATGAAGGGGACTTTTAGTTCATATGATAGTAAATCGTCTAAGTTTTCTCGTAAATGTCGAAGATTTACTCTGCTCTCCTCATATCGCCAATTATAGGATGTCAAAGTAAAAAAATGGAAAAAACTTCCACAGTTTTTTCAATTTTATTGATTTTCCGGCTAAAATACCTAATAATTGTTACATGTTCTTGTAATATTTGGAAACCTCAAAATTTTACCGACATGGAACCATTTTTTAGATGAACTTGTTTTATGGTGCATAGTTTCATTAATTATGGTAATTTTGCGTGGAATTGAATAAAATTAGGCACGATTTCACGGCTAGTTGCAAAAATCATCTTGATAGGTTTTATAACAAGAAAGTTACGAGATGTTGAGATAAAAAGTACCCGAAAGCACTCCTAACTCCTAAGAGACGTGACTGCCCCCTCCCCCCCCGGCCAATGCACTCTTTATTTCAAACACTTCATCCTATCCAATTACTATGGATATTAGAGTCGCGTTGGATAGAAATGAACTCTGTATATTAGCAATGCTAGATTTCAGCAATGCTTTTGATGACGTCAATCATGGAAAATTACTTGAAGAACTCTCACTTTTTCGGTTCTCTTCTACTGCTGCACGACTTGCAGAAAGCTTCCTAACAAACCGTTTACAATGTGTGAAGTTTGGAAATACCCATTGGGAAACATTTTTAGTAAGTCGTGGAGTATCCCAGGGCTCCGTTCTGGGTCGGTTACTGCTTAGCTTATATATTAATGATCTAGCACGCTATGTTGAGGATGAAAGTGTCCTTTTAGATGCTGTGCAGTTGTACTATGGTAGTCTTATGGGATTAATGGATGTCTGCATCGAACGTATTAACCTGAATTTAGTGAAATTCTACAACTTGTCCTTAGATAATGATCCCACGCTGAATCCTAGTAAATCTTAGTGTCTAAGTTCAACTCTGAGTTCTATGATGTCTGTGATTTTCCACCCGTGCTAGTGAATGGGGTTACTTTAAGATGTGAGCGTAAAACTTCTATTTAAGGAGTGATACTTGAAACATTAATGAAATGCTGTGAATATGTCACTCCTATTCTTAGAAGGGTATATGCTGGATTTCGCATACTCCAATTTATCTGGTGACATTCTGGATACTGAAATTCGCTTAAAGCTAGTTCACAATCTATTATTACCTCATTTTATATAGTTTTCTGTAAGTTGGATAGTAACTTTAAGACGGTTAGAAGTTGCATTTAATGACTGCATCCAATTTGTCTATAAACTAAGAATATTTGATCATGTTTCACACAATAAAGACACACTGGTTACGCTAATTTTATTCTACAAGAACAGATGGTATAACAAGCTAATTGGCGAGTTGACAATAACTTGTCATATCGACTCAATAGAGCACCGCCGCAATGTTGGATGCCTTTCGCTCCTTTATCGCTACATGCATGGTCAATGTTCTGATGAAATATCTAGTATAATCCCTTGTAGAATAATCCCTACTCACAATGCTCGCGCTGCAAACCGCGCACATCCTTTAACTCTTCAAATTACTATCGGCCGTACAGTAAAATTATGTGATGCTTTTTTATCCCGAACAGTGCGAATATGGAACAGCTTACCATCTTCTATTTTGCCTCCGGCATACAATCTGCGGAAATTTAAGGGCGACATACATCGGCACCTCCAAAACTCTCCTCTTATCCCCTAATCCTATTCCTACCTATCTCCTTCCTGCCATGCTGTGCTTTGCATCATAGGGTATCCTCTGAGCTTGCCTTAATAATATATAAAAAAAAAAAGCAAAAAAAGTTCTCACTTGCCGCCATTACTCGTTCGCGGTCTTATGGATTCTTGGTCGTTCTTGGCAGTTCGTAGTGCAATTCTATAATTTTGTACATGCAGACAATTGGACAATTATAGACGTATTAGCTAGTACAGTTGAGCTGCTTTTTTTTTATCAATGTAGGATGAAATCGATCCATTAAAGATGCATAATAATGTCCTTCTTCGAAATTGTCGTACTATTCCATTTTTGGTCAGTTGGTGGGAGAGCATCTTTCCATAATTCCAGTAGTTTTCTTAGACCCAAAGAAAGAAATTCTTCGTCCGAGATATTTATTATTTTTGGGTTCTCATGTATGCATCTTCAATAGCCCATTGTCCAACTCAGTATATGAATCGCTTCAATAGGGAAGTTCTTTAAACGTCTAGGATGCTCAGCATCATTTGTACTTGTACGACTACAATAAAATTCAGTAAACTACCTGTGAATTATTCCATGCGACGTACCGGAGCCGATATAATATTTTTTTTAGCTTTTTTTTTAATTTAACATGCAAAAAGTAAAAACTTCATAATATAAAATTTTCATTTTCTGACACTTAATTTTATTGCTTATATATTTTGGTTGAATTCAAATTGTGGAGGAAATTAATGGTCTGCTACGGCTTGTGTAACGACTAAAATCTGACTGATTTCTATCTTTCGTTTACCATCTAATAACTGTAGTTATTCGGCAGATTGAACATTATTACCAGATCCAAAATGTACGCTATTTAATTACTTACGAGAATATCTAATCATTTTTGAACGGCATTGTCCGATATAAACTGTCCTTTGTTAATTTTAGCACTCAAAAGTTAAAAATAGCATAGTTAAATTTATTTGAAATCCCTCTTCCATAGAGCACTTACTGTCCATAATAATAAAGAATTCTATTAATATAGAAAGGTAAAAGAAAATATCTCAAGCGTACTTTTATTAAAACTCCCATGATGAAAGATACTTGAGGGAATTTACATCTCTACTGGTATTGAAACCCTCCCACTACTCTCCAGGTATCCCAACTTGGATAATTTAAGTCTATCTACGGCACATGTCCAATTATATCACATTATAAGTTAACTCTCAAAACGAAACTGAACATTCTTCAAATTACCGATATCAATAACATTTTAGGATCATAAAAATGCTACTAAGAAATGCCGGAAGCATAATAAAAGAACTATTCTTCCTGTGGCAAATAACTCCAATATTTTCTCTCTCGGTTTTTCTGAAGTATTCAACTCACGTAGTAGTTAGTCGAGAAGAAAAAAAAAGATAAAGAAATATAAGTCAAAAGCACACGATTTTGAGGAGGAGGTAAGCGGATACATAACTGCCTGAACCTGGAACTGTGGTCAAGTCGTCGGTCAATTGAGTTCGCCAGACCTTGAAATATTATGAAGCCACCATTACTATTTTTCAATACACGTCACATACTTCCATTTATACGAAGGAGTTCACATTTTGTCCATGTTCAAAGATGTGGAAATATTTGGATTCGAACGAATCGCATGTCCACTATGGGATTATGATATATCTGCAAATATTTTCTGTATATAAAAAACAACCCACAACCTCTTTCCCCAGGTTATATTATTTCTGCTCAGTCTATTCTCGCAAAAAAAAAGGTATGATTTCTAGTAAGTTGGATTTATTTAAGTATGTTGAGAAGAAAGTTTAATTCTTTCAACAATTTTAGAAAAATATAGTTAGGAACGGTTCTGGCAATGATTCTTTCATAATTAATAATTAATTAATAATTAGTAATACTTGAAAAATGTTATGGTATAGCTTATAAAGTGTGTGCAAAATTTAGTCTATTTTAGAAATTACAGCAGAAATTTTAATGTAAGTACTGCACCTCTCTCTCCGTGTCAGCATGTTTGCACCCATTATCTAAGTATACGTGAAAAACTAAATTTTTATATGGCAGCCCTACCGAAATAGTTGCTAATTTTTTTCCGATTTTCAAAATAAAATCAAAAATTTTACTAGAAATAAAGTGATTCACAGGGTTACTACTATCTAATTTAATGCATTCTCGAAATTTTTGTGTGACAATCCGGTAAAAGAGTTGCCAGATTTCATCCGTTTTCGAACATAGGTCTATAATATTTTGTTGTTGTTTTTTTTTTAAACCGGGCACGAAATTTTCTATCTACGTCAGCGCATACTCTCAAGTGATGTCGAAATATATGTGTAGCATAAAAATTTTCAAAACCCATCAAGAAGTTGCCAGATTGCGCTCAATTTCCAACATAAATTGAGAACGTTTATAAAAAAAATGTTTAAAGCATTCTCAAATCTGCGAATATAGGTACAGATAGACAGACAGAAAGACGGATATGCAAAACTCAAGAAGTCTTTTAATATTGTAGCGGCTGTTCAAACTAAACAAACTATTGCACATGACCCTGTTGTGGCCCCAAAGTCCTTCAGCCACCTAAAAATAGATTTTTTTGTTCTGAATGCTCTGTGTACCGACTTCAACTCGAGGTGCTGCATTCATTTTAAAATTACAGATTGTTACCATAGCACTCTTAGTCCTATTCTCATTGCTGGAATGTAGAATGATCTACCCTGGGTTGGTGATTACGGCTGCTGCCTTGTATGATTCAGGCTTAGTAGCTGAAGCAACAACTACAATCGTCCCAGGATATACGATTATATCATGAGCAGAAGTTGGGAATGGAAATCAGTTCACTTATCGCGTTCTTTCATATGGTAAAGTTGCATGAAAGGAAACTTACCTGGAAGTCTTTTACTGGACTGGATCCACCACGATACGTTAGACTATTGTAATTTGCTAAAAAAAAAATTTCACGAAGGGGATACGCTCACGAACTTTTGTTTTGGTTGGAAAATCAGTGGTTGTTAACGAAAACAAACTTAGGCAATCTGTAATCGAATTTCAATATGCTTAAATGATAAGCACCTTATCCAGGCCTTTCCCCGAGTAAAATGGGCAGTAAAGTGGGCTCAGAAGGGGAACGAAAGCTAACCTAACCTACGTTTCTAAAAATCGTGATTTATGGAATAAACTTCCTGCTTTTTATAATTTGCGCTATAGAGGAGAAATACCTGCCACCCATAGTCAAGGTTGAATATATAATTTATGCACCAAAAGCCCCGGAAAAAGAAATTCGAACCATGTGAAAGTAATTGTCAGAAAAATCTTTCACTGGTGAAAAAAAAGCAATTCCAAGCAATTAATAATTTTTCAGGCTAATGCAGAATGAAATTAAAATATAAAAGAACGTTTTAAAAAGAAAAGTTGAAAAAACTAATTTTTCCAAAATATATTTATTGGAAACCAAAACCATCATAATGAAAATTGGGAAATCTGGGAATTTGTGGAAGCTACTTTCCAATAGGGAGTAAAACAGTATAAATAAAACGACTGTGGTAGATAGTAAGGCAGTTTTTCAGTGGGAATTTTTCCAAAAACAAGTGAGGAGCATCAATGCAGAAAATTTAAAACGAAAAAAAATATATATCTGTTTTAAAATCCTGAAAGTAGGAAAAGTTCGGATAAGTCCTAGAACAAGGCCCGGAGGAGGAAAAAAAGATTAGTTTGTTTTTTTTTCTCTCTAAGTTGTTCTTTTTATTTCTTTATTATTATTTTATTTTTATTTTCTTTCATTTTAAATTATTATGTGTGCTTACCCTTGTCGGCAAACTCGGCGGAAATTGTTTAAATTAATTTTATCTTAACTGGTATTTAGCTAATAAGTTTTTTTTTGTAATTTTGTGGTTTAGATAATTTTCTCTTTCTTTTATTATATCCCTTTTTTTTTTCAGCCGAGCCTTTGCTCCTAATTTTGTCAATTATTTATTTTTCGTCTGAGTTCGTGGACTCTTAAACCACGTGGTGCCCACCATATTTATATTATTTGGAATTTTTTCTATTTGGGTCGTATATAAATCTCGATTAACATTTAAGTCCTCACATAGATCTTGTAATTGAGGACCTTGCAGCAAGAACGGGGCAGATACATTTTCGGCTTTTTACTTATTACGTCCAAGATACTTTAAAAAAAAGGTCTCCATCGTTTCGTATGCAGATCCGATCAAAAATAGTCGAATTACTGCAGATGTTGAAGCTTCCCCCGTTACAGTTTGGTGCAAATAGAATGCTGATCCGTAATTTTTGAACAGTTTTTCTGGTAATTTACCAAAAATTGTTAAAAATAGATCTGCCTTCCAATTGCTGCAAGGTCCTCAATTCTTAAAGGAATAACTAGAGTATTATGTCTGCATTTATTGTTTTATATGAGTCTAAGGAGTATAAATCCTATATGAAGAATTTACTACTTAAATATTAATGCTATAAACGTGAGTATATAGGACTATAATTCATAGAGAATTGTAATCCTATATAATATTCCTATATCAGTATTGGGGAAATTAAATATGGGAGTACAGCTCTTTGGAAATATCACCGTATATCGATCTTCATATCAAAAATCAATCTCAAATCATCCCTAATATAAGAATACAGGGAATAAGTAATTTCAGCAAGAATTCATTTTAGATATCAGCACTCATATAAGCAATCAGTATTTTGTGAACTTGTATATAGGATCAAGGGGATCACTTGGAAATTGTGTTCCTATTTCAAAGCTCATAGGAGATGCTAAAGTGTCATATCATGGCACGGTTCAAAACAGTGCAACTACAATAATGAATTTAACGGGGAGCGGTACGATTGACCGCAAATTAAAATCTCTAATAACGAAATTTCGCATTTTACAGATAAATCCCAAAAAACAAAATACCGCATTTTAAAATCTCGCATTATCCGGCATTTCGCATTACAAAATCTCGCAATGGCAATAAAAATCTCGCATTTAGTGAATAACTATTTTTCAAATTTCAAGAATCAATAAAGTTCCTTTTACGACAAATTAACATAAATAAAAAAGATATTTCTCTAAAGTTCATTTATTGATCCGTTATAACGATGTTAAAGTATTGCGTTTATTAAAATTCTAAAAATTGGGAGTTTCATTTTAGAATGCTGGATGGAATGTTAAGTTGGAAATACTAATCTCGCATTGAACTAAAATATTTTTTATTATGCGAGCTTGTAGTCAGCGAGATTTTGGCAAAAAGATTTTTACATCCGAGATTCTGAAAATGCGAAATTTAAAAATGCGAGATTTAAAAATTGCGAGATTTTAATATGCGAGATTTTGTGTGCGAGATTACAATATGCGGTCAATCGTACCCAACCCATTTAACGGATGAGTGGAAAAAAATCAAAAAGAAAATCCGGTACATATCATATAAAAGTAAAAAAAAAAGTTCACTGTTGACTCGGAATACATCATCCGATATGAAGCCATTAATTTACAGAAAATCAAAACTTCCATCTATGATTATTGGCCCCAGTATTACTTCACCTTTAGATATGAGAGCCCGCATCGGACGATGTTCTTGCATAATTCTTCCTTAGATCAATTTCGTGATCTGTTTTAAAAAATGTCACAATACCTTGCCTTTCTAATTTGCAGATCTTTCGTGACCCGATGGAAATTCACATCATTCAATAATTTTTAAAGTAATATCACTCGTTTTATGGGAGGCCAGTGCAAAAGGGCTACTTTCTCTCCCGCCGAAAGCCACTTCTTGCTGTTTTCCACTATTTTCACAATTTTATATGACACGATATAAAAAAATGCCATTATAATTTTAAATAAAAAAAGTCGGACTCGTGCACGAAGGGTTCCCTACCATCATACAAAATTTAACACTATAATACTTTTTATTTATTTTTTCAAATGAGAGTAGGCGTCATGTGAAAAAATAATGCTGTCATTTGCCTACTTATGATAATAATAATGAATGAGAGGAAAAAAACGCCGAAAAATTCACGTTTCTTGTATGGGGGCCCATTTTATTTTTATTTTTTTTTTTTTTATATTTGTTTTTATATCGCCAAGTTTGTGAAAATTTCAACTGTCTACCTATTACGGTTCATGAGATAGAACCTGGTGACAGACGAACGGCGAAGTCTTAGTAATAGGGTTCCCGTTGTTACCCTTTGGACGGAACCCTAAAAATACCAAATCCAACCAAAATAGCAATTCATATACACGAACGAAAATTCAAACAAAATTCTACGAAATCTGGTAGCAAAAATCTACAAATATTTGTCAGTTTCTATTGCTATTCGATTTCTTGGATTTTTGTTTCATTTTTTATTCGTCCATGTGGTTTTATACATTCGACTCAATTCTGATAGACCGAGTTCATTTTTATTAAATAAATATGGCGTATATGCCACTATGTGCACGTTCATAGAAATTTATTACGAGTATACGCGACTTCTTCTTTCAATTGTCAAGAAGACTTTAAAAGCACACCACGCTTCCCGATCGGAATTCTTATAAAGGAATTCTTATCACGAAATAGGAACATAAGTGCGCTATGAACGTTCTCCTTTCGGTTTTTTCTCTACTAGCACTACAAATGCTGTATCGAAAAATCTACTCTCAACACAGAAATTTACATCTTTATACAGGGTGCCCCGAATGTGGTCTGGCACCCGAAGGCTACGGATAGGTCATGCTTAGAAACAAACAAAGAATTGTATTGGTGGAGAGGGTGAGGAAATCGTAACGGTTTCCGGGATAACGGGACTTTAAGATATTTGGGTATGTTTTTATAGATCACCCTGTAACTTCTGAACGTTACACCCTATAATGATGATTTAAACTTTGGTAGATAGATAATCCCTCACTCTTTCCGTTTTGAAGTTATGGCGCAACAAAATTAAAATTTCGGAATTTTTACTCGTTTTTTTTTATTTAACTACTATTTTTATCAAAAAATACGTCGCCAACACCAATTTTTCATATTGAATTTAAAAATACCAAAAGCTTAGCTTTAAAATGACCTATCGAACCCAAAATGTAAACCTTTCTGCGTGTTTTGCACCATTGGAAAGGTTCAACGATTTAAATCATCATCATAGGGTACAACGTTCAGAAGTTACAGGGTGATCTATATATACATACCCAAATATTTTAAAGTCCCGTTATATCGGAAACCCTTACTATCCCCCCCCGCACCACATCCATACAACTTTTTTTTTTGTTTGTCTAAGCATGACCTGTCCGTAGCCTTCAGGTGCCAGACCACATACGGGACACCCTGTATAAGAATTTGTTACCTATATAAGCCTTTATTGTAGGTTTTGAAGTTATGGTATGAAATTTCGTGTGTTATATCAGGACTTATAATCTTTAAGAGAGAACTCAAATCCTGTATCATCTCATTTTTATGTACCCCTACCCAGTAGCCATATTCGCTGATTATTTGGACGGCCATATTTGTAATAAAAAAAGACGCATTTTTTAGGGTTAAAGATTTAGGTATAAATTAGCTTAGAAAGATTGATGGAAATTAGATAATTGCAAATTAGTTCCATTTATTTGGAGAACCAAATGAATATAATTATTTTTAACTAAACTTTTTAATTTTATTTATTTAATTATTTATTTTGAGGCACTTTGCTATTTTTCAATCTAGCGTGTTAAATACAAACAGTAAAATTTAAATCGTTGATTAATTCAAATACGTAATTTTAATATTAAGAAATACATATGTTCCTCATAAAATGTTAATCATATTTTATAATGTCATCTTTTGTATTAATTGAAAGCTTTCTATAGTACTTAAAGTCTCTAATGCAAGGCCGTATATATAACGGTGGGTTTTAGGGGTTCAAACCCACTCCATCATTGTATTAAATGAATATTAAATCTAAGTTTAATTTGTGTTTCGTCGTTAAAACAACAACTTTTATTGTAACTAATTATAATATGGCAACTAACATATTCCCTGAGCACCCCATGATTTTATATAAATTGCTTAAAAACATTATTTTTTTACATCTTAGGGCATTTTAGATAATTACATAGTTATATCGAAAATGCCTTTAAAAATTTTATTATTTTTTTTAATTAATTGCATTTTTGGCACCGAAAAAAAATCTAACAAGTTTTCTCCTCATGAAATACCACTGTGGCCGTTGCTTTTTATTGAAAGAATCTATCCATCGCCAAGGAATTGATTTCCTAACTACTCAGCCAGTTTCAACTGCGACGGCCGAGAGAATGTTTTCCACATTAAAGATGTTGAAATCATCGCTCCGCGATTCCACAAGATGGCTGATGTAGCGGAAGCTACATAATATTTTTTATTTTTGTTGGTAAATAAAAATAGAATAAAATATAATTTGTGATTGTCATAATAATATTTGCGCTGACTGTAAATAAAATATTGTCAGAGTAATATTTGCACTTACTGTAAATAAAACACTTTGAAGAAAAAAAACTTGGAACACAGATACACACTACTGTACACAATTTTAGAAAATACACATCAAGACTTTTTGGAATGTATTTGTTTTTAAAAATATAGAATTGTGTCAAGCATATTTCAGTTTTAAGTGAATCGCCAGAGGGCAAACTTATATAGTTTAATTTAAAACGCCAGAGGGCAAAAAAAAAAAAAAAAAATAGTTTTATTTAAAACGCCAGAGGGCAAATTTATTAAAATATTAATTTTATTGCCAAAAGGCATATTTGTAAAATTTCTTAATTCAGACGCCAAAGGGCAAAACTGTTAAAGAATATTTTAAAAGTTCAATGTTACACTTTTAATAAAATATAAAAAGATTTTAAAAAAGATGTAAAAGAAAGAACTATAATTTAGAATAAAAAAAATATTATCATTAAATAAATTTAATTTAATTTCAATTTTTATCCTACTATTAATGTGGGATATATCTATATATATATATATATATATATATATATATAATATATGTATATACATTTATATATTTATATTAATAAAGAACTGTTGAACTGCAGCATATACATTTTGTTGTCTCGACAAATCATCATCTATCATATCATAGATATTAACAACAACCAGTTCAATTTGGCAATTCCACCACTATACAACAGTTCAGCTGACAGGACTCCACGACTAACAGGACTCCACGACTGACAAGACTCTACGACTGACAGGACTCCATGACTGACAAGACTCGGGCAGCTAAGCGTTCATGAGATTTGTTAAAATTGGAATGAATGAAGTAATTTCCCACTTCACAGCAAGAATAAAAAGGTCAATTTTAATTCTGTAATATTTTCTTTTTTTTTATATAAAAAATGGACCTTAATTTTTTTTTAATGTAAATATATGTAATAAAAATAAGGTTAAATAAAAAAATCATAAGTTTTCAAACAAAATTTTTAAATTTCGGGAGCTTCATATTGCAGCCGCACAGAGCTTCCAATAGTTCACGTTAATTCCCAAATATTCTTTCATCTCTAGAGAGTGCCTATTACGTTAAACCCCACCCATTCGTGATCTCTATAAGCCGCCTTGCGCGCATGCATAATAAGTTCCGAATGAATAATAAATTTGTAGACCCATCTAGGATCTATTGTCTTTTAATGATTTTATATTAGGATCTTTTTTCCTATATAGGATAATTTGTTCCCAAATGAGTTATCAAATAATAATATATTTAATTCCTATATATAAGTGAAGTATACCACTTTACGAAATCCTAAAATAACGGTATAACACTGAATTTCTACAATATGGGGTTCTCCACTTTAGTGCTATAAGAGTCTTGTGCTATTCCCTGCGAATTCGGTGCGTCAATAATATGGCTTCTTATAACACCTTAAATTCGCAAGACTTATTCCCTAGCAGAGTTCCGAGCTTTATATAGGACAAAAATTCTTCGTTGGGGGTTTCATCTAAGATATGAAAATAAAAGAGACTGGATAAAAACACATCAAACGGAATTAAAATCAAAATTTTTGACCAGGAATTTTTATTTAGATATTTTCATCTCTGATAAACAATAAGCACCATACCATATCACCTATTCACCTATTTTCATAAGCATATTATGTCCAATATTAGAAGCTCCATCTAGAAACTGACGCCAGAATGAAAAGGACAACGGTGTTTTTTTTTTTGAAAATGTTGAAATTTATACTACAAAAACAAAATAATGAGCAGACAATTGTGTGATTTTAAATTAAATCACAGTACAGGAAAACTTTCTAACACATTAACTCATGTAATGGACTTCATTATTTATTGACCCTAGTAAGACTCTTGTCAAGGAAATACCTTTATCAACTTTGCGACATACCTACTTACTTCCTTCAATAATCGTTTGAATTCTGAAAGTAGGTTAAATGAATGAATCACCCAAACCAAAGTCCTCTTAATACATTTTTACACCATTTTTTCTACTTTGCGGTAACCTTTAAGCAATCACAGGGAAATAAAAGACTCAATTATTGTCCTTCATTACAACTAAAGATATCTCAAATTGTCCATTTCCACAAATTCTTTAATATCCTTTCCGTCATTAACCGGGGGTTGAAAATTTTTTTAATTATTTTCATAAGTTGATTACGATTAGATACTAAATGAAATGGAAATCATGGTGAATCACTTTGAACCGATTTGAATTGGAAATGCCAACCTCTCTCAGATAAAAAAAAAACACAGTCGGTTTAATTCACCGCGTTCTATTTTTCAAGTTGTGGGGTTAATAATCTTTCTCAAGTAGCTAATGACCCGTAGTCGGTTATATATTGTTCTCTTTTTTTTCTCTCCTTTTATTTCTGTTTTTTTTTCTTTTTTCTTCTTTTTTCTTTTCTTTTTTTTTTATATTTTCTTATCACTTCCTTCCAAGGGTTTTTAATGAATTCACAGGAGAAAATGGGCAATGATACCCTTTCAGTGGGTCAATCGTTCCTTTGAAAGGCTAAGCGAGATTTAAATGGACACAAGGACGTAGATTTATGGTTTGCCCAAAATTCATGAATATTTGTTTGTATTTAGTTTACGGCTAGACATTCTAAGAGTATTCAAAGAATTCTTAATTTTTTCTTTACAGGCTCAAAATGGAGACAACCTTAAATTGGAGGACGATGATGCACAATAAATTCAACAAAGCAAACTTGTAATATGTAATTGAAAAAGGACACAAATGTCGGACCATAAACTTATTCGACCATTAAGGAAAAACATATCAACGGTGACGACTGCAGAAAGTGTCTGTGTGAATGCATACGAAAATTACCCCTTTGGGAAATTCAGTGAAATTAATGCAACAGGAGACACGTAGAGTACGGAATTTTTGCTGAAAAGTCTTTGTAGGAAAAAAATAAATAGAAAAAACTACACACACATAACACAAATTGCATAAGTATTCATTCTTGATATTTTCTTCTACGAATGTCCTTAAATCCCAAGAGATCTGACTGCATCCTTCAAGAAGACTTTATCTCTGAAACCATTAACTTCACTAAGCACATTGAATGGAGGTACTCTAAGGAAAACCCACAAATATAAAGGATCGCAACTTAATAGTTAAGTTGGTCTAGTCGACACCTTTTCGTATATACATTGCTTTCCTCCGGTGAACTACCAATCAGCCAAATGGATGTGTCTGGACAGAATAACTTGGATCAATTCAACTCATTGCAGTATGCTGACAACTTTTCATCGCATCAAATGAACTCGGAATTCCTCTACCATCATGAAAACAATGAGACATACATGCAAAGGTATGCCATCGATGAGGAGCAGTTCTGCATCAATCAAGCCAACAATGTGTCTTACTTGAATGTATCCTGTGATACCGTTCTCACCTACAGTATTCCACTATACGGATACTGTATGCCATTTTTGCTCCTTATCACTGTAACTGCGAACACCTTAATAGTGCTGGTACTGAGCAAAAGGAGTATGGCCACCCCGACAAACTTCGTATTAATGGGTAAGTCCTCTTTCACACAGAAATTTTATTCAATTTACATTTAAAATTAATTGAGACGTCTGCATCCCTTGGGTTTTTTTGTTTGATTCAGGTTATTCCATCTTATGATGAGAATAGCATATGCTTGCTAGCTTCACAACTCTGACGATCTATATATTTATGTGGCATTTGAATGGAAAATTGTTGACAACGTCCGAAGGACCAACAATCTACACACAAAGTTTAATAAATTATTTCACTTGTTTTTTCGTTTTTTTTTTTTTTCTAATGTCAACTTTTCCAATTAGGGATGGCTCTACAATGAAAAATCGTAGCAATTTTCCTCAGGTCTTATCTCTTGTGAACTTGCTGTGTGCTTTGATTTGTTGGACAGACAATAACAGATTTTGCAGCTCAACTTTGAACTTTAATCATGTTCCGATAGTGCTGGAAGAAATTAATGATTTTCTATGTCCTCCGCTACTGCATTACATCAATGTTATTTCAATGTCAAAACAATTGAATTGAATACTGTCACGGCAAATCCCACGGGCCCATCACTAGCCATTTCAATTGTCGTTCTCACTTTTTTAAATGTACTTAAAATAGAAAAACGAAAACGTTAAATAGATAAGTACCGTTTTTAAAATACATATCTAAAATAGTTGTAGTAAAAATATTATTCTGAAAAATGATCTTTTGAATGTATCGATGTTGACCACTCGAATCTTAAGTAGAAGCCCTTTCCAAATATGAATCATTTCGATGAGATAGGAACCTTCCATGATCAATTTATGAAAACCAGGCATATCTAGGTTTCTATTGCGTGTGATGTTGTATAGGTAAAAATTCTCAGAGATAATCAGGTTAAGATGAATGAAGGAAACGATAGACGATACCAAAGCCCTGTGCGTTAGATATGTATTCAGGGAATAACCCAGTAGTCGCCTTCGATATGACGATACATTGTCAAACTTCCGAAGCTCAAAGAGAAAAACTTATGCAATCATTGGTATCTATCTCTATTTCACGAGAGCAAAGGCTATTTATAGTTTAGGAAAATCAAGATTTTCAAATGTGAAATGAAACATTTGGTGATTGTCAACACAATCTATGTTCTTCACTATAAATCTTTAGAAGCTTCATACTTACATCGTTGCAACATTTCATATTTTGGTTAAGAACAATCGTAAGGTTGTTAGCTTTACCTGACATATATATTGGAATATAATTCAAAAATACTGATCCGACTACGAGATCGTTATGTACACCATGGCCAAAGGTGATAAATTGTGATTTACCAATATTCATTGGCATTCCATTCTTACTGAAGCATATGTGTATACTATCTGAATCGGATGTTATGATGCGAGCTATACAATCGTCAAGTAAATCGATAAGTCTCCTTAAATATATTTGCACGTCGCCTGCATATATATGAACACTAACTGGAACCAAAATCGGTAAGTTGAACAGTAGGAGACCCATAATAGACCCTTGAGGAACTCCACTATTAAAGGGAAAAGAAGCTGGGAACGTATTATCTACCATAAATTGCTGGCTACGTCGCAATAAAAAATGTTCAATCATCCGTGTGAAGGTACTGTGCAAAACTTCAGGACGTAGAGAATTTTTGTGTGAGAACACACAATTGTTACTGTAGAGTCAAAGGAAATAAAGTTACACTTTATGCCGCTGTGATATCTTAGTGTCTTTATGTATTTTGTATTCATGGAGATTAATTAAAAAATAGTTAAATATAATCTTAAAAAATCTAAAATATTAATGCTTTAAATAAACCATAGGATCAAATTCATTGTATGCATTTATCAAAAGCCTTGGAGAATTCTAGTAGCATCAAAGCTGTAATTTTATCTAGACTCATAGAACTTCGTATGTCTCTGGATATTTTTAGATACCTGTTTCGCAAGTTCATATTACTAAATATCTTCTTTTTAGATTTCTCGAAATTTGTGAAATGCATTTTAAGGAAGATTTATTTGAATCTTAACACCCATTTAAAAACTTTCAGACTACTTTTTCCCTAACAGTTGAATTAGCAAATGATGAACTTTATTTGTTATTTTATTTTCTTCCATTTAAAACCCAAATGCTTTAGAAGACTGTCCAGCAACGGCGATCTTCTGCCTGCCTAGGCAAACTAGGCAGATGCCTAGTGGCTCAACCTTTTTGGGGTCCCCACCAGACATTAATAAAAATTTAATTCACTTTAGTAATCCTGCATACTGGGGCCGGATTTACCAATATGTAGGTAGTGCAGGGCGTCGAATTTTTGGAAGCGACAAATTCTCAATTCATATAATAAAACGAAACACGATCGAAGGATAAATATCGTTTTCTTGCTGTAGCACTACAAAGATGCGGTTCTGATTACGAGAATTTGAGTAAAAAGTTTGAATTTCTCATGAAGCTACATAGCTTGGAATCTGAGTAAATCCGCGAGGGCGTACAGAAATTGAAAAACTTCTATTTAGGAGATTTAGACGAAACTTCGCCAAACGAGTGGCTTCGCCTGCGAACTCATTTGTTACCGGCTGAGACCACACGAGGGAAACAATTATCACCCATGGAAAAAGGCATTTTGGACATATTTCCAAACGTGGAAATAGCGCTCCGGATTTTGTTGTATACACCAGGGTCAAATTGCTCGGCAGAACCGTCGTTTTCAGCCCTATATAACAAGTGAAAAACTATTTAAGATTCATCACAGAGTATAATAGTCTAATTCACTCTCTGTACTGTACATAGAATTAGAAATAATGTAGTCTATGGACTATAGTGAGGTAGGTAATCCCTTCCTTTGTGGAGAAGAAAGCTTGTCGCATGGCAATCTAAACATATGCTTACACACAACGAACTTTATTTGCATATAATTTCGTACTTAACTATTTCTGATATTTCTAGGTCAGCTTGTTTATTTCCTAAGGTCTATGTACATTAAGTAAATGAAAAAAAATGGTACCTAACATTTTTGTTTTATTGAAATATTTAACAAAAGGGCCCTGACTTTGTTAACCGCCTACGGGTTCTGGGTTTTCATGTCCGGGCCTCCTGTCTAATGAATGATATGCCCCTCATCCTTTGTGATTGTTGTATACATTAATAAGTTTTTCAAATCAGTCAAATATCAGTCACTTTAACTTAAACTTTAACATTTTTCATATAACCTTAAAAATTAGTCATGAATTCTCTCCGGGGCTTGTAATTAAATCAAATTAAATTAATTTAAATTATTTTCATTATTTTTTAGTAAGAAACATTTCCAACTACCTTAAAGCATTTATTAATCACTGAATGCTCTCATTTCTTTTTTTTTTTTAGCTTTTTTATAGTATAAAGAAACCATAAATCTACATAGCCAGATAAAATCACGCAATTATAAAACATTTCACGTAAAACTTAATTACCTTTAAGGAAACTAATCACCTCAGGAGGTACAGGAGGTAGGATGAGGAATGCTATGTAGCCCGTATATAATAAAACACAATAAATAACAACATAAGAACACATCCAACATCCTGTAAGGGTACTTAATTCTAAATTGCTTTTACAAATTTCTTTCAGGAATGGCCCTCTGCGATATGTTCACAGTGCTCTTCCCCGCGCCTGGCCTATTCTACATGTACACCTTTGGGAACCATTATAAGCCACTATCACCAATCGCAGCATGCTACACTTATAACGCCTTTAATGAGGTAAGTTTATGACCATAATTTCTAGATCATAACTATTTTTTGCTACATATAAACGTGCTCCCGTACTCCACCAATACTTAGGGAAAGTTTCAAAGTGAAAATCCCATTTGCATCATGTTCTGATGTTTTCATCGCTGGGCTTAAGAGTAATCTCATTTCCCCCCATTTTCGCAATTTTCATTATCCCACCCCCCCGTGTTGTCGACTCAACCTCTACTAGATTGGTTGTTCACTGTAAAATACCAAAATCTTTCTATATAGAACGAGCTAATCTGTGAGCAATATTCACAGCCTTTTAAAGTCATAGTTTTGAACGAACGTTCCTTGGTGAAACTGTCGAGATGAATTGTCGGTTTCTCGACTATTTCAAACTAAACCAACCTTGCATAACTAGAAAAAGTTTAACTAGCCACTAGAAGAGGGGATTTCGTATGATGATAACTACGAACTAATGCTATGTGATATGTTCGACACGTTCTACATATTTGGATTATGTGGTTATCTCCCCTTCTTCATATGGTGGTGGTATCTAAGTACCACAGCTAATGAAGTTGTGAAATTGAACGAGGTGTTTATTACATAAATTTTGTGGTGAATGTAAGAGTGATGATGTACCTAACCAGCCACTCATGTAAGCAACTTAGGTACATACATAGATACACCTGGGATCACGTAGAAAATGAAAGCATCTGGAATACTCAACTAGGACTAGGACAAATTTTTCATTATCTATCCACACATTGACGACATAAGTAATATTAATTATCTATTTAAATTAAAGTCCCGCTCTAGAAAGCAGAGTAGGGTTGGAGCTTACCAGCTTACATGCAAAATTTTAAACGACCACAATGTTCTTGTCGAGAACATGTTACAGGTGGAATTTTCTTTTCCCTATCGGGATGAAAATTTGTAATCCGTAAAATCTGGGCTTACCGAAAATGTCAACTAGGATTGTTGTGTTAATTTTAGAGATTATGGGATCTATCGAACCCATGTTGGGTTTCAAATATTCACTTTAACTGTGGTAGAGAGTTATTTTATTTAGGAGTTTCGTTTTTATGAAATTCATCTGTTAGATGTGAGAAGAAAAAATAATTTTTAAACGTAATTGAATCAACTCATAAAAATAAATATGTCAAAATTGAATCTAGATTCATTTCCTGACTGTATTTAAATTGCAGTTATTAAAAACAAAAAAACGAATAATATAGTTAAAGAAAGCAATTAACACTTCTTTCTTAGTTCTCACAAATTGTCTTCGATCCTTGTAAAGTGAACTCACAAAGCTCTTGATGACTATATATGAAAATCTGAAATGCCCTGATCCTGGAAACAGCTCAATCTGTAGTCGACTAAACGATTAGAAGACAACAAGCTGAAATGCTCCTGTATAGATTACATTAACACCTTCGCGGATCAACGTAGAGCAAAATACAGAACGCACCGTTCCCTCCTCTACCTGGCTTTTTTTGATTATAAAAAGGCTTAGGCATATATTAGCACCTTCCAAATAAGCCTAACTGAATCAAAATCCGTTTTAGGCGCGAAATCCCTCAAAAATAAAAGATTTTATAATTAACTATTATTCTACTCCAATTTGAAGTGCAAAGCTCTTCAAAACAGCAGACTACAACTACAAGCTAAATTCCGAAGTTCGTCAAGGATGTATACTTTTGACGCAACGATATACTTGCGAATGCATTCGACAACAACCCGCGCTTGGGCCGTCTCACTTAGATTATGCCGATGATACCTGCTAACTGTTCCACCAGAAACTTTACATCGTAATAAAAAAAAACTTGCAGTAGAAAGTAGTCCATCTGGTTGGAGACTCAATTCAGCGAAAATTAAAGCAATGTGAACTAATACAAGATCCACCTCCGAGACGCACGCAAATAACGAGAGACCGGAGGTAGTCCAAAACTCCTATGGATTTTTGGTGTGGTGAAATGCTCTAGAGACCGACTTGAAAAGTCTTACTAAAATACAGAGATCTGCCTATCTAGATATTACAGAAGCTCCAACACCGATGACAGAAATGTAGATTATGCTCCGGCTCCTGCCCCTTGTTATCAGTGGGAAATATGGCATCAAGAAGTGCACTGCGCCTAAGAGAGTTTCACTGTTGGATAACCGCGGACCTTGGACATAGCACAATACTAAAGATCTATCATAAGGACTGTATATGCCGAGCTACGGATTACACTGTCCCTTGCCTAGACTTTGAGAAAGTTTTCTCAAATAGAGAGGAATGAGAAGAAGAAGTCGCATGGCAAATGACTTTGATATATATGTCCCTACAGATTATTTAAGAATGGACGTGGGAGAGGAAGCCGGGGTATACTCAGCATTCTTTCAGATGTGGGAATCGTACCACCTACCGGACAACTGTAGTGTATTCCAATCGGAGGTTCTAGCCATCAGTAACGCAGTTAGGCTGCTGAAAGCCACTCATTGAATCCTAGTAAACGAGTTATCAGTATTTTTTTTGGCATCCAAAATCATCCAAGATGAAATCAAATCTTTGGACTCGAACACCATTAGATCGTGCCAAGTTCAGCGTTGCTACAGTGAACTCCGGAGACTTCATGTTAACCACAGAGTTATTCTTGAGTGAGTGCCTACCAACAGTGATATACCAGGAAATGAAGCAGCTGATCCTCTGGTTTGAAAGAGTTCAGCTCTGAATACGTGCTTAGCAGAAGAATTGATAGGTAGGAGTGAGGAGGATTCTAGACTTACAAGCCTGTCAGCTGACTAATCGCTGATGGGATAAATAACCAAATACAAGACATTTCAAGACAACTATTACCCAAGCTATGTCCTACGAAAGAAACTCTGCTAAGGGGGAACCGTGATGACGTGTGGATTTTTACAGCAGTTATTACGGGACACTGCCTCTTTAGCAAACAGAGCAAATCACATACGGTCTCCACACACTTCTGCAGAAGCTGTATGGACTAGAAAGAGGTTGAGAACGTTCAAAACCTGTTATTAGAATGTCCCAACCTTAGCAAGCGTAGAAATAATACGCTTGGTAGCTACTTTTTTGCGAGTTGAGGGAATTAGCAAACAAACAGTTGGGGGATTTTTTGAGGTTTATTAACCTTTGCGACTTGCTTAAACACACCCCATATTTTAAAACAATATTTTTCCAGATAAGGTCCCAAAAAGTGGTCTGACAATGATCATCGATTGTCTAAGTGTGGCTGATCGCAGGTTTTTTCCGATAGCCGTCACTCTAACCTAACCTAACTTAATGCAGAACTTTTGTTACCTGGGTACCATAATTACCGATTCAGATGGTACTAAAGAGGACGATAATTCCAGTATAAAAAATCGGGAAAACATCCCCCCCCCCCCCCCCGCTATCCGAATATGAAACTCCAGTGAGATCACAAAGTTAACTCTCTTCAACGCCAATGTGAAAACCAAAACAGTATTAATATATATACACGATACAAAGAATAAAAGGAATTCTCATTAAATTTTGACACATTGCAGCTGACGTTAATTCATCAAAACTATTCGACTTCACCTGGCCCACGAATTTTTCTGCTGGCAGATAAGTAATTAATATTCTCTTCATTGGGATCCACACTTTAAAGTCATATGTCAAAACAAGTCTTTATGATTGCTCGACTGATGATAGATTTTGAAGAAAGATCTTACCAGGAAAGCAAACACAGAGTAGTTTTTAGAGTGACAATAGGTTTCTAGGTGTTTGACAGATTTCACGAACTTAAAGCTACAATTACTAACTGTAAAATTTTATCTGGCTTAATATGTAATTGACTATGTACTTTGCTTCATTAATTTATAGTCACATATAGTTCAACCAGAATCGTCTATCTCCTAAAACTTTAATGCTGGGCTACGTGATCCAAAGTACTTCCAAGATTGGCACAAAATTCTTCGCTGAATTCTTATAGAGTAAACTGTCATTCTTAGAATTAAAATCCACGAATTGATGGTGCAGTGCGATGTTATTACTACCATTATTCTTGTTTTAACATAGAACCCATTTATGAGTCAGTTTCATCAATGTCTCATCTTAGGCCAGTCAATATAGAATAAATTTCAAAATTTAACATTTATTAAAAAAAAAAAAATTGAAAAACTTGATAGAATGTTGGGTGTGATAAAATATTAGGTTTGTTCAATGAAAACACCGGGTAAGCCCCGGGCTACTCCGGGCTTCACTTTCTTGTTTTTTGAAAACCCTGGGCTTACACGGGGTTACAGAAACTTGTTCGATGAAAGCCCGGTGTTTCTGATTTCGTGCCTCGAACTTGCAATAAAAATTTCTAGGGGTAAACGTTTGACATTTGTCATTTGTGAACTGTCATATGGAATTTGTTCGGTGATTGCGGTTGAGTGCTGTATATAAATGTAAAAAAATCGTGGAGCTCATACCAAATTCAGATTATATAAGAAAGTTGGATAAGAAATTAGATGACAAAATACCCATCGATAATATGCACATAGGAAATTCGAATGAAAATTATAAGGAAATATTTGAGGAGGCGATTAAAGTCGTAGAACATGGATGAAATCTTAAGATGTGCCTTTCTAGTAAGAAATTTGATCGTAAAAATGTTTCTTTGCCATTATTAACAAGTAATTTTTATAGACTTCATGTTATCCCTGCAGCTACCAATTAAATAGATTTGAAGCAAACAACATATAAGAAATTCTCTAAATTCTTAAATGAGATGTCAGGAAAGGGTTTAATAGTGGCTCAAGAAGAAGCCAACTGGATAGAGAAAATCATTTCTATAGATTTTGATCATCCAAACTATTAATTTTATACAAAGCATCTGATGATAAAAGTGAAAATAGTGCAGCACAACTGTTTCTTACAGAAATGATGGAGCTATATCTGGTCACAGATGAACCAATTGTCATTTTTTCAAAGTAAAGTTACAGAAAAGGCGATAATGTCGGTGTAAAAAAACTAATAAAAGAATATCTAACTAAGAAAAAACCGAGAAATATTTTTTGTGCATTTTAATATTTATTTATTCATAAATTTTTAATTATTTCACCTATTTTATAAATATATTTTCACAAATCACTGGAAATTAGAAGTTGTATTATGCTCAGGAGAACTGTCAGAGAAATGTCAGTACATTAGATTTACCCGGTGTTTTAAAAACTTGTTCGATGAGTGCACAAAACCCCGGGTAAATTTGGGGAAAATTGTAGGGGAAAATTTACACGGTGTTTTTACACGGTGTTTTCATCGAACAAACCTATTAATAAAACGTCAAACCAAGTTCAATCCGACTGTCAGTAGTGGCTTATTCACGTAAACTGTATTCGCTCGATATCCCGTTTCCTTGTTAATTAGTTATTCTATGATACTTAACAAAACGGCTGCTGTGAATACCTAAAATAATGAGCAAGAGAGAACATATCTCGATATTTGTTTTGTTTCATTACATGCAAAAGACTGTCCGTAGTGATTCAGTATATTATTACGGGCTGAAGTACATGCAGATTCACCGATAGAATATAAAAATTACGATAGCAGTCGTAGCCTCTGAAGTCATGCTATTTCTATATAATAATACCTAATGTGGATTCAGCATAACTTAAAACAATGTAGTGGAAATTTGGAACAAAACAGCTATAAACTGAAAATTGCGTTTACAGTCTTATAAACAAAGATTTATATTAATCAACTTGTCCCACTGCACTGTACACAATTTCCAAAAATGTAAGTTCAGATTCGGGTACCCGGGATGTACAACTCTTAATTAGGATTAAGGGATGCTAAAGCAAAGGAATTCCTATCCCTATACAAAAAAAATATATCTATAAAAAAAGGTCAAGGAATGCTCAAGGAAATTCTTTCTGTGCCGATTTCTTCAACTAGCATGCTAGAGAAAACAAAATTCGATCAAGAAAACTCTATTTCTCAATTGACAAATAGATGTCGTTCTTTTCCGAATGTCTATATTTTTGTTTGAAATTCTCAAATTCAAATTACCCAAATTTCTTAACCTAATGTTAAGTTTTCTTTAGGAAATAAGTGGAAAAATTCCTAGACCGAATTCCTTAGCTCTAGCATATCGCCCTTAAGCATGTAGGACTTTTGCAATTTTTTGTAGGGGAAAGGTGGGTAAAGTGAGGGTGACCTAAGGAAAATCAATTTTCTCGTGGCCATCTAAATTAAGAAAATTACAAAAGATATTACCTTCAGCAACTGTAAACAGTTTAGAACATTATAATATTTTTATTTTCTGTTTTGTATGGTAGATGTGAGTTCTATCTCAAGTATGCGTAATGGCCACTTTACCCGAACAGGTCGGGTAAAGTGGCCAAGGACTGTTTATTGAAAAAAATATTGAAATTCAAGGAAATAATTTCAAAATTTTAAAGACTATTTAAACTGAACAGAATAACACGTTTAACATATATTATATTTTTTAAATAAATGTTTAAATTCAATGGAACAACACAGGAAAAAATTTAAAAACGTATTAAATTGAGCAAAACTCAAACAAATTCAAACTCTTCATCTTCTTCTGCGCAACTAGCACAATCCTCGTGAGCCCACTGCTTACACTTGGAACACCTAATCCAACCCTCATTATCCTTAGATTTAGAGAAAGCCCCATTGCAATAAAATCATTCGACATCTTGATCTTCTTCGTCATCTAGGTCAAAAAGCTTTGTCATTGCAGCAGCTTGTGCTTCCTTTTTGGTTTACGTTTTTGATTTTTTATTCACCGGAATCATTTTAGATGTTGTAGCTTTCATCAGCTTTTCTTCTTTCCTCCTTTACTTTTCATATCCTCCTCCTCTTTCTTCAGCTTCTCTTTTAATAATTCAGCTTTGTATGGGCTAGATGTTATTATCGCTGTCTGGCCCCTTTTTCTGTTTTGTTTTCTTTGTTTTAAGCCTGTTTGTATTTCACATTCGCGACCACCAGTGTAGCTGTAGCCCCACCACCGTGATCATCCACTGCAGCCATAGCTTCATCCTCACGACCATCCACTACAGTTTTATCATTTATCACTCAGCAAGATCATTGTTTTCAGGAACCATGGGAATGTCAGACACCTCTGTTGCAACAAAATTTGCATCAGAGAACACACTGGTATCTAAAGGAAAAATCCCACACTTGCGAAATCCTTTTATCGCTGTAGCTGGCAGAGCTGCACGCAAAAATGCCTCCCCAAGCAGTCTGCTGATTTGAAATTGTGTTATAACTCTTCCAGGGTTGCTGCGAAGAAACTTCTCACAAGCTTGAACGTAGAACGTTTTGAAAGGTGCCATAAATGATACATCTAGTGGTTGCAGCTTGTGGCTGCAATGTGGAGGTAAACATACAACAGTTGTATGGATGTGTCTGGCCTTTTCTATGAAGTCTATGTTTTAGTGTGGGTAGGATGTCCATCCAGAATTAGAAGCACTGGATCTTCGGCTGTAGGCTTGGCGTGTTTCAAGAAATGGTCAAACCATTGCAGGAAAATATCTATCTGCATCCATCCAGTGGGATTGCAGGCAAACTCAGTTCCAGGGGGAGCTCCATCTTCAAGTCACAATCTTCATTCTTTTTCTTGTAAAGATCACAAAAGGAGGAATGAATGTTCTTCCTGCGGACATGCATACTGTAAATATGGAAAGCAAGCCTCTTTCCGCTGAAGTAATAGCACCGATTTGGCGCCTTCCTTTAAGCGAGAAAACTTTGGTGTTTCTTGTTTGAACCGTTAAAACGCCAATTTCATCGACATTATATACTCGATGAGCAGGATGAAAGTGTTTGTCTTGCACTGTCTTAAGGATATTAAAAATTTTTTTCACGTTATCTCTATTAAATGACTGTCCCTGGCCATTGAAGTGGACTCAAGAGCAATATTAGGATGCCGTTGTCTAAATCCTGATACCCAATCTTTGCCTGCCAATTTCTTTTCTTTGTTGAATCGATACGGTATATTATTTTTTTTCGGCAAGATGGCGTAGATCATTCAGTGATATGCCATAAAATCGTTGTTCCATGTCAAAGATATGATTAAGGAGTTCTTCCTCTTGTTTTTGGTTAAATACACACCTGTAGCTCCCACGAACTTTCTTTTCTTCAATCTCATTGCGATTTTTTTTTTTTTTAGAACCCTTCTTTTAAGTGTATTTCGTGGAACATTAAATTGATTAATATACACTTATTGTAATAAATAAACTGCAAAGCATGCAGTTATATACTTTGTTCCTAAATAAAAATTGTCGGTCGGGTATAGTGGCCACCTGGCCACTTTACCCTACCCATTCGGACGCCATTACGAAAAATGTGGTCTGCAGTCAAATCTAGTTAACCTATGTATATCCAAAAGAGACTATTTTCAAGGCAAAAAGCCGGCGTTGCAACAGTACTACACCAAATAATTATAATTCTACTTAGTACTAAACTAACAGCAATAATATTTGCCACTTACCTTTCATCAAGCAGGTGAAAAAATACAAAAATGTACCTGCAAACACAGAAGCGCAGCTTTCACTTGCACGGTCGCTGACAATACTGACGGCATCTGCTTCGATGGTTTCACACATTTCCCGTATCCGCACTTCCCCTATATGTAGAAGTTATAGAAACTCTTTTTTTATCAATTTTTCGCATATTTCGGACCTGTCTGAATTATTATTTTTATTATTCCTTTACCACACCAAACATTCCGTTAAAATTTAAAAACTTTTGGAATTAATGTGACTTGCCTGGCCTGTCCTTTCAATCAATTTTGGACTGAGTGTATTTTCACTAGGATCAATTCTTAATCAGAGCTGTAACAATATTAAAAAATATAGCAATCAATATTTTTATGAATGTTGCTAAAATAAAAATGCGATTAAGTGAATTTAATCAATTCGCTATACCCAAAATAATAACATCAAAATTCATTCCACTCTAAATATAAAACGTGTCCATAAATTACTTGCTTCTTTCTCCTCTTGAATCCTATTCCGACGTTCAAAAATCGAGGGTAGTACTTTTGCCTATAGACATAATTCTCGTAGCCCACACTTTTATTATACTCCCCCCACCGAATTACGATTATATTTTCCGATGTTAATTAAATTTCATTTTCTGAATAGCAGTAAAAATAATATCATCAAAGTCATTAAAAGTTTAACAATTTTATGAAAAGCTCTGATAAGCCGCCAATAAAAAACAAAAATAAGTAAATAAAAAAACAAATACAAAAAATAAATGTTCTCTTTCCAGATAGTGCCTGCCATGTTTCATACGGCCTCAATTTGGTTAACCCTGGCATTAGCAGTTCAACGGTAATTGAAAAATTTTTACCAATTTTCCGAAAATTTCCCAATCATTCGAATTATCATTGAATTTTTCTTCTCCCCAGATACATTTACGTCTGTCATGCTCCGGTTGCACGAACCTGGTGTACAATGCCTCGAGTAAAACGTTGCATCCTATACATTTGTATGGCAGCTGTCCTCCATCAGAGCACAAGGTTCTTCGATAGATCCTATCACCTAATGACCATCGACTGGAACGACACCGAAGCACAAGTGTGTCATATAACTACAGCAGACTGGGTGGACATCTATGTGGGGGAGGATGTCTACTATATTGGATATTTTCTTTTTCGAGTATTCTTCGTTCATTTGATACCCTGTGCAGCTCTGGTCACTCTGAACATCCTCCTGTTTAAGGCGATGAAACGTGCACAGGAAAAACGTGAAAAACTTTTCCGGGAGAATCGAAAAAAGGAATGCAAAAAGTTACGTGATGCCAACTGTACAACGCTGATGCTAATTGTTGTTGTAACGGTTTTTCTAATTGTCGAGATACCAATCGCTGTCATCACAGCCCTGCATATCATATCATCGGCAGTTAGTGAATTTCTCGACTATCGTGTGGCGAATATGTTCATCCTGTTCGCCAATTTCTTCCTAATCGTTAGCTATCCAATTAATTTCGCTATCTATTGTGGCATGTCTAGACAATTTCGGGAGACATTCAAGGAGATTTTCATTAAGAACGCATTGTCTTCGAAGAAAGATGGTTCCTCAAAGTATTCTCTTGTCAATGGACCAAGGACTTGTACTAATGAAACGGTGCTTTAGGTAGAGGTTTACTATTCTTGTTGTTGTCTTTGCAGTGATTGACCCCAAGATTTGTAGGTTTTTTTTTGTTTTTTTTTGTTATGTTTTATACCTGTCTTGTCGCAATTACTTAGGTATGTTATCCAATTAAATTTTGTATATTAATGAGAGCTTTGTGTCCAATCTGTGTTATGTAGAAGGATTAGGTTTGTAAGGAAAGTATAATACATAATTGTAAGGAGTGCATACTTGTGCATAATTATAATGTAAGTATATGTGGCGATAGTCTGTATGTATGTCGAACATACTTTTACCATAAAAATCATTTAAATTGGAAACAGTGAGCCCTAGGTTGCCGATTTAAATGATCTTTTTGTAAATTATACATTTATGAAAAAATAAATAAACAACTGTATCCAGTTATGTATAAAATGTGTTTATGTGTATTAACACATGTATGTATATATTTAGAAATTTCGTATCATTCTCTTAAGACCCCGATTCAGCAGACTTACGAGTGAGTTGTAAGTCAACTTTTAAATTAGTTCTAAGCTTAGGTATTGCTTTAATGTTTAGTCTAGAATTATTAGTGCGATAATTTTGTAAATATGTATGTATGGCTTCAACAAACCGGAAGGTTTCTACTTTGTTTTTGTTTTTTAAGTAATATGCTTTCTGTTTTGTATATAAATAAAGGCAAAGTTTTCACTAAATTGGAAGATATTTTCTTTTCCTTTCTTCTATGTCCTTATTATAGCTAAATTAGGTAAATATTGATTTCAAAAGTTCGCATAATATGTTGCCGTTCTATCAAACTACCACAAACCATTGAAAGTGTTTAAATTTTAATTTGCATTAATAGAAACGGGGAGGGGGTGAGTATTTTTTTTTAGATTTTTAAATAAATTGTTCCTTGTCCACCATCGACTTTTGACATCTGTCTGAGTTCACTGTAGTATAGACAGCAGGCTGTTCAGGACTTCATTTCTGTCCTGATGAGATCGCCCTAAACTCCTAATCGAAACATATACTATTCTCTCAAAATTTCTTTATGAAATCTTGATTTTTGGCTACAAAGCCAGTAACTGACACAGTACCTCGGTACTTGTATTTTAATAATTTGCATCAATTTATGAAAACGAAAGATTTAAGAGATTACACTACCTCGAGGTTTTCAAAAAAAATAAAAACAAAAAACAATTTTTTTTTTTTTTTGTACTATTAAATTGTTTATATTTTTAAGAATATATTAAGCGGTTAACCTTTTCAAAATTCAAATTATTTCCAAAGTTATAGCAATTTGAATTGAGATTGAGCGCGGCAGGAAGTAGTTGTTGTTTTCTCTTTTACGCTTTTTCTCGAAACTACGTTTTTCAAACTGGTGGGTAAAAATCTACTCAACTGATTCTGAAAAAAAAAAAAAAATTAAACCACATCTTTCTTATAATATTATCTAAAATATAGCAAAGAACATCTAACTTAACAAGAAGCCTCATCTGGCCTCTAAAAATGCACAAGTTGTATGCTTTTTCGGTGATGCGGTCGGCAGATAACAGACAGGAAGAAGTAAAGATTTGTGACTGAGAGAATATTGTCTGCTCTCTCTGTTCTCGGTCACTCTATAGCTGTACACACGCCGACGTCAGCAGCAATGCACAGTTTTGTGTTTCACTATGCTGCCGTTATTCTTGATGAAACCAGTTTCTTAAAGAAGAGGTAAAAGAAGCAGAAAGAACACGCCATACAATGGCGCATGATGTGAAGTACAGGATTTGGCTCTGCTGCTGTGCTGAGTGCTGGGCTTTAACAACTCGCCGTACGCCATGCAGATAGTTTTCGTAAAATGTGTGAGAGCGGGTCGTAATATTACCACCGGTGAGTGGCGGGTCGTCAACAAGCAAACAGTTTTCATACAATTTCTGAGAGCGGGTCTTAATATAACGACCCGCCATAGAAAACTTTTCAATATACGAGATGCGTATTCTTTCTGTTAGATGTTCTTTGGATTTTTTGATTGAATGTCGCGTTAATTCTGTTATCCTATGCTATAATTTAGCTATTACCATTCTAAATAATACTAAAGAATAAAAAGAAAAATTTTATTTTCCAGACGATACCTGATAGAAAAAATGTGCACACCATTAGCAAGGATTATTAAAGTAGGGTACTACTTGACGACTCATATCTCTGTCACTTTTTAATATTTTCTATTATTCATACAACTACCACGTATATATCTAAAATAAAAATTATTTTGTATACTTAATAGTTGCGTCAAAAAAAAAAAATTTTTCGGAGCGCAAGTGGTGTAACCCCTTAAGATAAAACTGGAAATTATTGCCGAACGCTTCGTTGATATATTTCAAAACAGTACGGAAGAGCGTTCAAATGAATGATTCATCGCCAGGGTGGGACACACATAGGCGCCGACAGGGTTATTTTCAGGGGGTGCAGCTAGGTATACATTATATTCATAAAGTTTATTTGACGTGCTTACTATGAAAAATAAAATAACTTATGTATGTATGTCAAAACAATTACGAATTCCATTGATTTACTCAATAAGGCCCAAGATATTTGATTATTACAAACAAACGCAATGATGTGTATATGTCCTAGACACTTGACGTAACTTAGCACTTCATGAAAAGTGTAGGCACTTCATGAAATGTACGCTGATAGTGCAGGTAACAGTTTGCGCTTAACGACTTTCAACACGAAGTGTCTCAAATTTTTAGTCACTTCATGAAGTGCTACAATCCTTTAAGTTCACTAAAAAATATGTATATAAATGTATAATAAAATAAAAGAAGGGCGGGAGCAGGGGTGCGAACGCCCCCCTGGATTACATTATAAAAATTTGGCGCTTTCAAAATATCGAAATTCAGATGATAGGAATTTAAGCATCTAGCTCTGCCGAGTCGGCGTTTCAGCCTTAATATGGGATGAAATAGAAGCGGAATTAAATGAAGACGGTAAGTAAGAAAATTCTTACTTCTGTATACTCTATCAAATTAAACATAGAACTTCATTGAGGCAACTTGCTGTCACTCGGAAGTATTTGTAAAATCGCTACTCATCCAATTACAAATCTTTGTAAAGAGTATCGAATACCCCCATGTGTATTCCGCTCACATTACTTACTGCTATTGCGGTTGCCTAAGTACCACTGACCGCGGTAGCTACTACTACCGCTGACAATGACGGATGATGCACCAAACTCGCAAACAAAAACCAAAGCATTTCAGCTGTTTACAACAGAACCAACTCCAGTATAAATTGTGACGCTCTTCGTGATTGCTGCATATTCCGCCAAACTTGAACCCGCGTGTGGCACCAAGTACAACAAGTGAATATGAACATTAAAGCAATACACGATAAAAAAATTAACAGACGTACTTCAATCTCACGGCCATCTTCGAGAGAGCTCAAAAAATTTGCAAAAAATTAGATATTGAATTTAAACGTCCCCAAGTAGTGGCGGGGCAGATCAACAAATGAAATCACCCGTCTGAAAATGTTGAAAAATTCTTCCGATTATCTGTCTTTATTCGGTACCTAGAATCTTTGATTTTATCTTCTACAGATCAATTGTCTTCTACGCACAAAAAAGCATATTCACTTATGCAACCTCAAAATATAAGAAACTTAGCCAATTCTTTATTTTTAGCCATTGCAGAAGATATACAGAGCTTCTGCAGAAAATTCTATAGAATTTATTATCCGATGATAATGTAAGGAGGACTGGAAGAATGGAGGACTGGAAGAATGGAGGACTGCGTATACCGATTCAATGATGACAGTAGTATATGAACACTATAGACCTAAAATAACATTGCGTCTGTATGGGACAGGTAAGCCATGTCCCACTATAGAGTAAATCATATGCAATTTGGGTGTATGTATGGGAAAAGTGACTAAAGTTGCGTTTTGTACTACTTGTATGAAAAGTAAATGGCGGAATTGGAAACAACTTCCAAAAAACGGAGGCGTGCTTATACCGTGTAACATTGCTCAAGAGGAGGGTTTATTTTTCGCGTTCGAATCGCGAATTGAACTTGTTTTTCGCACGTGACCGAAGTTTTGTTTACACTCTGTCTTCGTTGGCGGCTCATGACGGAAAAGTTGGGGGCAAAGTTGTTGTTTATACTTTGTGTTGAAAGCGAAAGTGGCTGGCGATATAGAAGTAGCATATAAATGTTGGGTAAGTGCCTCTTCGTCTTCCAAAAGCAACCTCCAGGGGGCACAAGAAAAGGCCAGTAAGGACCCATGTGAAGAGGCCAGTAAGGGCCCAATTGAAAGACCAAACTGCAGTCGCCATCTCCCTCGAAGAACACTGTAGCTAGGGCAGCAGACACTGCTCGAGAAGATACTGAGGAAATGAGCAATATAGCAGCAGTTGATGCGGTTTCGGCAGTATCAAACGAGCCTCAAGCAGATCCTACGATTCCAACGCCAAGACTTCGGCAAAAGCCGACTGAAGTTGTCAAAATAGCTTCAAGTTCAGCACCGAAGCCTACTGTTTTTGTAATGCGGCCACCGCTGTCTTCAATGAAGTGAAATTCCTCAAAGAAGCAGGCAGCAGCAACAACAGAAGTAGCAGTAGCAGTAACAACAGCATCACTACGACCCCAGCCACTAGCAACAGGGATTTCATACGCCCAGGTAAGTGGTGGTTCCAAGAGTCAACCAGCCTTAATAATTGTAGGTAAAGGCATTACTCTTCGTCCAGCCCCATTGGATGCAGAAAAGCCTCAGCCTAAGACCGGTGCGGGTTTACAGGCTTTTTTCAACGGGAGGTGGCAGGATGAGAGCTACGGTATTCAGCTCGAGCACATCAATAGATGTCCTCAGAGCGCATACCTAAAAGCGATCTTTCAGGTCATCTCTCGTGAGGAGCTATACTCCATGGGAGTAATAGCTGGGGGAATGGTTGAGGTGTACACCATGACCCTCGATAGTGCTACCTTATGCTTGCGGGCATCGAGGTGGATGGTTGACACCATGTGCCGTTCCCACTCAGGGAAGAGCCCATGAAGGTTGTGCTTTCACGGTCCCTATGAGAGCCAGTCATGAAGACCTCCTAAGTTTCCTAGGGAGATTTGGGAAGGTTCATGCCAGCGTTCACGCTATTTCCATTAAAATTAGAGACGAGAGTCTCGGGCGGGGTATTTTCGGTACCATTCGAAAAGCGTCCATTACTTTAAATAAGGGATGCACGCTTCCAAGAAGCTTCTACTCGAGCATATCCTGCTCGAGACACTGGATTGATGTCTACAGTAGTGCGGTGGATTATTTCGCCTTCAATAAGGACGCAAAAAGAAAATGAAAAGGAAGGAGGAAACTGGATGATTAAAATTGACTTACCTGTTTTAGTTGAGATGGAACTAGTGTTAATGACTCCCAGTCAGTCCCTTCCATTCGCTAGACATCTTGTGCCTTGGTGTAGTTACCACTTAAAAGAGAAAAAATCGACCTCTTGAACGAAGCACGTACAATTGTGTGCTCCCTGAGAAGAGGAGGGAGGTAGAAAACTCTTTCACTCGCTCTTGGGGAGACCCATCTTGCTGAAAGTGTCGAAACTTTGAACCTAGCATTAAATTGTTGCCAAATCTCCTAACCGGATAAGCAAAAATTTCTACTAAGCTGATAACCATCAATTTGGATTAAAGATTATACCAACAACAAACTTATCTTATTCAGTTGGGTTTGTACCAAAGTATAAGAAGTTTTCCCTATACATGTGAAAAAATGCTCTCCAGCAGCTTTTCGTATGTTAGTGCTGGATCCAATAACTATGATATTGCTACGCCGCATTTTTGGCCATTATTAATAAATTTCTTCTTGAATTTGAATCACCGTGTAATTTTCAAAATCTGGAACATACAAAATCTGGAACATATTTCTATGTAAGAATTGAAATTTCCCAAATTTATTTGTTCGATGAGTTTAAAAAATTAATGCCCCCAATTTCCACAAGACAAGAAGCACCAATTACCATATTCAAGCATATCCCTACCAACTTTTAAAAAGTATTAAATTTTTTATGAAAATTTATAAACATCAACAGTACTGCGGATAACATGCTCATCCTGCTATCAAAGGGAGATTAATAATGAAACAGTATTTTTCCCCCTATTTTCGGCAATATCTAGTAACACTATTAAGAGAACGGAAAAACCACTCACAATAAATTCCGCCCCCTCGCCAGATATATACGTAAATCTTTCTGTAGCACCGGATAACAATTGTAGCCTCAAAGATTAATGAGCGACACGTCTTTGACACAAGAATTGGGGGGTTTGAACGGTGAATGGAAAGAATTTATCACAGCGGCTATGGTGTTCCCTTTTTAGTATTCAATCTATAAATAATCTTCAACGGGCTTCGAGTCCGGGCCCTTGTGTTGTGGCTTCGACAGATTAGAGTGGTTCTAATAATGCATTGCGCTTGCCGCATGGATAGGTGGCGGCATTGACCTGCCGATGTTGAATCTCCTTTCTCTACTGGATATGCCTTCCCTTACTCTACCAAATCCAATGTTCAATGCGAATAGTGAATTCCGGTGATTGAACGGGGATTTATTATGGCATTATTTGTAGCAACTGATTGACAGGAGTAATTAATTATATGGTGGTAGACTTCTGGAGTACCATAAAGTCTAGGAGAGGCGCAATTCATAACTAATGACTTTTACATTGAAGCCAGATTGTCATTTAAAACATTTTTGATGATATTAGATTTGTCTTGAATCAATGTTTGAATAATGTGTTACCATATGATGGATTGTAGGATGAGTTTAGTAAACTATACTAGGGTTCAATCCCTCTTTTATTAGTGATAAAAAATGAACATCATCTCGAAAAATTATGGAAATATTCAACTCTGCATCTTCATCATTTCAATCATTCCATTATATGATGACGAAAGTTCCAAAGTAGTATTAGGCCTACTCTAACTGAATCAAAGCGCAAATAATATTGTGAAACTGTTTATTAGAGTTAATTTTCCCAAAAACCCAATGCAAAGAAATTACTAACAATGGAATTCATTCTAATTGCTATTGTTTGTTCATAGATGTCACCACCCACTATTTTGATGATTGTCTATTCCGGCAATTTCATCACATCAAAGATTTCAAATTATCCTTCCGTCGTGAAAATCTTTGAAAATGAAATCAATTTTCGGTGAATTTTACCTTAAACTTTTCCAATCAATTAAATTAACTTGAATTCAGTCCTATACACACACACACACACACACACACCCGCTTAAGAAACTTAACAGTAATTTTCAATTCAAATACAGAGGGTGAATTCAGCTACGGAATACTGAAAAGTGAATGAGCAGTTCGAAGGAAAGCTGTTAACTAAATGGTTCCAACAAATTTAACTAATCGCAAGAGATTTTAATGAAAGGAACGTATAAGGATAATCAGGATAAGATAGTCCTACCCGTATAATGATTGTTTTATACACAACAAGTAGAAAGGGAATGTAATGGGCCTTTGAGAATTTGTTAAGTATAATTTCAGGGTAATGACATTTTACTTTTAGCTTATAATGTGACGTACAGCATGCTGCCTATAATAAGCCTATAATCCTATAATTTTGTCCCTACAACTATCCAGTTAATATCGTAGAACTGGTGAATGAATGTTAATCGTTTTATAAGGAGGATATAGGAATAACGGAAAATGTATCTTAGATATATCCCTATACGGATCATACGGATTTAAAATCAGGTGGATGACTTTTATGATTAATTTAAATAAACTTTTCAACAGGTCCAATCTAATAATTTAACTTCATTAAATCTGTCACGAGATGTGGGATTAGATGCATTTTTTTCTTGCTAATTATTTATGTTCTGCAGTACACTAACTAAAGGGTTTTCCAATAAGAGGTGTTATTTTAATTAGCCCGCTATTTCGGTAGATGTCACTTTTGGAGCTGTCATTTTTTGACATTTGACAAGTAGAAACTACGCCATTAATAAAAATGGAACGATACACGATTCAACAACGCATTGGAATTATTAAAGTTCACTATAAAAATGGTGAAAATCTGGCAGAGACGGTTCGTAAAACTCGAACATTCTTGGGTCGTCGTGAAGCACCTTGTCGGACCGCAATACAGAAATTGGTAGAAAACTTCGAGCTGTCGGAACAAGTTAGTGATGTGAAGAATAAAACCCGTGCACGTCGCTCAAGAACAGCCGAGAATATTGCTGCTGTAGCCGAAAGTGTTGAAGAAAACCCAGGTTTGTCCATTCCTCGTCGTTCTTTGGAATTAGGCATTCCACAAACGTCATTACACCGTATTTTGCATAAAGACTTGGGTCTTAAGGCTTATAAAGTTCAGTTAACACAAGAACTCAAGCCGGCCGATCATCAACAACGTCGAGTCTTTGCTGATTGGGTCCTGGAAATGCATGAAAATGATCCGGAATTCCATCGAAAACTCATCTTGAGTGATGAGGCCCATTTCCACCTCGATGGCTTCGTCAACAAGCAAAATTGTCGCATCTGGGGCTTGGAAAATCCAAGAGTTATTGTTGAAAAGCCTCTCTATCCTCAACGTGTGACTGTTTGGTGCGGTTTATGGTCCCGCGGGGTCATTGGACCTTACTTCTTCGAAAATGAGGCTGGAGCAACAGTTACGGTGAATGGATTGCGCTATCGACAGATGATTAATGATTTTTTATGGCCGGAATTGGATGGTATTGATCTGGACAACGTTTATTTTCAACAAGACGGCGCTACGTGCCATACAAGCAACGAAACCATTGATCTTTTACGGGAAAAGTTTCCGGACCGTGTTATCTCTCGAAGAGGTGATCACAATTGGCCACCGAGATCTTGTGACTTAACACCTTGCGACTTCTTCCTTTGGGGCCACGTGAAAGAAAAGGTCTACGCCAACAGCCCAGCGTCGATTCAAGACCTCAAAGATGGAATTCGTAAGGCTATCGTGGACATAGGGCAGCCACTTTGCGATTTGGTTATGGAAAATTTCATGAAAAGGATATGGTCCTGTAGGCGTGGTCGTGGTGGTCATTTGGCTGATGTTATTTTCCATTATTAACGGCATACCTTCCTCTTTATAATGAAATAAAGATCCGATCATTTACATCAAAAAATGGCATTTTTCTTTGAATATCAAAATAACACCTCTTATTGGAAAACCCTTTATTTTAGGCAGTCCGATTAGAAACAAAAAAAAAACAATGTTTGAGCGAATTTTCATTTAGTCAAAGTTTTTTTTTAAATATTTTTTTTTTTTATTATCTCCATAAGAGAATCTCCATTGTTTTGTGTTTTCTCTTCAAAATAGTGTTTTTTTCTTTGCGTCACATTATCTCGGCGGGCGCAAGCTCGACCAGAGTATTTTCTAGCCGGCTCGATTAATCCTGTAGCTTAGTATTTCCTGCACTAGCAAGGATATTGATTTAGATGTTAGTGATCATTTTCTTTGAAAATCTTGGAAATTCTTCGATTATTACCTCTACCCCCATTTTTATTTGACAATCTTTTATTGGTTTTAGTTGCATGTGTAAAGATATCAATTCAATTGAACCAACTCTGCGGCCCGCCGGAATTTCACGCCTAAGCTTCCGAGCCAAGAATGAGCTGCTTATACCACTCAATGCCTAACTTATCGTTAACTATGCATTTAAAATGCTGTCGCCACCGTTAATTATGCTTACCATATTGTAGTCCACTCTAGCTACACTACAGATAATGCTGCGGCCGGACTATACGTAGGTCACTATTTATATTTTAAGCCTAACAATAAACAACATTTATTTGTCAACAACCATGTCTTTATTGCTTTTCAAAGTATTCGCCACGATTATTGATACACTTTTTCGTGCGTTTGAGCCAATCGGGAAAATATTTTTTTCATTTCATTTGAGACACCTCCAAAATATGGTTTTTGAATGCATAAACACCTGCTTCGGGCGTCGAAAATTGTTATCCACGTAATTTGTTTTTGATGTACGGGAACAGAAAGGAATCGTTAAGTGCCAAATCAGAACTCTACCGAGGTTGATGCATTAATTCGATTTTTTACTAATCAAATGATCGGTGGTTGTTTGATGAGATGTGTGAGAGCTCGTATTGTCTGGTGAAGATTGATTCGGCAACGTTTGTTTGTTTACCTCAATTCACCAAACACTTCTGGCAAACAAATGGTGATGTACCATAAAGAATTAACTATTCTTTGTTGCTCCAACGGTACAGTTGCCACATGACCTGTTAGTTAAAAAAAAAAACATACATTTTTTTCACAGTGCTTCGACCACGAATAGATTTTGTTGGATTCAGTTCATCTTGGAAACCCATACAGTCCATTGCTCTTTAGTTTCGGGGCTCATATGCATAGATCCACGATACGACGACAGGTGACGACACCTGTCACGATTTTATAAACGTCTTTTGAAACACCACGATTGTATTTCTTAAGCATTTTCTTTTTACGCCAATCGACACGAGTCTTTTTTTGAGCGAACGACATCCAACGTGAAGAAATCTTTTTCGCTAGTAAGAGTTCATTCAGTCTCACAGTATGTCATATGACGGTCTTGCATTATTAGTTTTTGCACAGTATTAGTGTTTTGTGGCACAACAACCGATTTTGGACGACTTTTACGAAATTCTTCGGTGATCGAACGGCAGTCACGATTGAATTCGTTAAACCAGCCTTACATTCACAGTCGCGAAAAATGGGGCTTTATCTCCAAAAATGGAAGTAAGTTGATCGATGCGCTCTTGTCTTCGTAGTTCATGTCCAAAACCGTAATAAATCATCGCACGAAAATATTCATGCGTTAATTCCATTTTTTTACCAAGTTGAATTTAAAGAAAAATGTAAAGAAATGAAAAAATTATTGTTAATCAAAAAGTTCTGAGAATATTTATGCTAAAAAATGTCAAACTTTACGAATATGTCAATGGTTTGCATCGGCAAACACTATTGGCTAGTGACCCTCGTACAACATGTCATATAATCTGTGACCTATACTTCGTCTACCCTTAATTCATATCTCAAGAATTTCTGATTGTTCTAAGCTGTCGGTTTATTGCTCGAGCCATCGAGAAGCTTTCTTGGACCTTGAATTTAATTAACTGTTCACAATGATCTCGCCAGATGAGATTTATTTGGCGATGATCGTTACACATGTGGCATTTTCGAGAAAGTTTTACACGTTACGATTTACGTTATATCTTGAAGTGAGTAGCACTGATTTTCTACATTTTTTACAGTGCAGAAGTGTATACGCTGTTAGGGTAGTTTCTATGCCTATAAAATATTTCCTTTTTAGATTTAGTAAATGCCATACAAGTGTTTTCAACTTTATCTAAATGCACCATGAAATGTAATATTAAAAATTTATTAATACGGAATTAAGTAGTAAATTGTCCAGATGACTTTCTTTTATATACATATTTGTAAAGAATTTATGACAGAATTATAGCGTGTTCCTCAAGGTAACCACATCGGTCCGCTCCTCTTCATTATTAATATTACTGATATGGGTTCAATTCATTACTACATTCTTTGTTTATGCTGATGATGATGATGATTTTTCGCTTCTCTACAGCATTTCTTTAATAGTCGTGACAATTTCAATCACAGGGGCGGGGGTTGAAACCCCTCCCATGGATCGAAAGAAAAACAATCTTCGTTTTAACATCGGCGCGATACAAATTCAACAACAAAAAAACGACCACATATTACTTCTGAAGTAGTGACGCAGCAGCTCTCGCAAAATTATTTCCAGGTAGTAAACGCACTTCCATTTAGCTAAACTAGAATTTTTTCGACGGACAATATAAACAACGTTGAATGAGTTGTAGTCCGTTTTATGTTGCATTGTACGAACGCTATTTTTTTTAAATCAAAGTCTTAGAACATTTCTTGTTGATGATGTTCGTCGATTTTTTTTTTTTTTTTTGTAAAAGACCACGGTTTGACAGAAACGTTGAGAGCCCCATCTCAGGTATATCTAATCTAGCTAGCTTTAAGTAGAACATACTGGAAATATGAAAATCTTACTATTGATCCATAATACGTAGAGTAGCCTCTCATCATAGTCAGTTATATTCCAGCCTATTATACCTATTGGTACAGAAAATTGGAATAATTATCTCTGGGCTCTACTCCCAAATAAGCTTTCCTAGCACTTTGGCAACTCAACACCCCACAGGAATTTGCTTAAAGCTCAAATCCGGTCATCGTTCCGAACCGGAGAGTCTAATGCGAAATTCTAATTAATGACAAACCCAACGAAATTATGAACGACGATGTTTTAATCCCCAAATGTGATTTCAGCAATTCCAGAGTAATGCTAAAGGTCAAATTAATGTTGTTCTGTGTTCTGTCTGTAGTTCTCATTGCATTTCAGTTACCATTCTACCAAACTGGAATTACGAGGAAATGTACATTAGTCCAGAGACCGGAAGTAGAATAAAACCAAAAGTTAAAAGCATTCTCACAATTTAAAGCTAGTAGTAAGAGGGAGGGGGTAGGTATAGGGGTCAGACAGCCGAGTGTTGTTGCTATTCATTAAGCTCATCAATCTTACTACCAAGCTGTTTACTCTTTGCAGTAGTTCAACCATGTAATCCCCAATGCACACAGGAAATTAGGAATAGTGGATTGCATGTTGGCGGTAGTTATTTACTTGGTCTTGAATCATTTGTGTGAGGATTTATATGCCCTGCAAATTGTTGAATCCTTCCTCTTATGTCTGTCTGTTGGATATTTCAGTTGCAGTTGATTATACTGGTTTTTTTTGTCTGACATGGGTCAAAGTTTATCTAAATAACTATACGAGTGAGATAAAGCTTAGAAATAATAAAATAGAGAGGAGAGAATTAAGACTTAGAATTAAATAAATGAATTAAGTTTGAGGATTTTGTGTAGACTGATAAATTCGACAAAGTAATTAATGCGTTAAAGATTAAATATTTCAGAGGCAATCAGCTGAATTTATTTCTTGATTGTATGTATTTATGGGTTTTTAGGGTAATTTTTTTATCTCTTGGAAAAAGTTCGGAATGCAGATTTCTTTTAAAATTTTACGAAATTTTAATTAATTAATTATTGACTGCAATTTTCTCTAATAGATGGCCATAGTGGTAGGCGCTCCCTTCATCATCATTCATCATACCTCCCTTTTACAATCTCTCACTAAGGTATGGTTGTAGTAGTCCGCCAATTTCTTCAATTTTCTTAACTAATGCGAATTTTTCATCCAAGAAGTCACTAAAAACCCGAATTACTGGTCATCACAATTCAGAACGTTTTCTGAATAATCTCACCAATATCGACTGAAAAGCTTAAAATATTCATTTGACATAAACAAGAAAAAATAAAGGTCGACAATAGTCAACTCTGTATTCCAGCACTCCAATTGCACTCCTATGTCAGTGCAAACAATATGACGAGTTGCCTCTTCCTTGGAGAATTGTTATTAATTCCTGCTCCTGAAACCATGCGATTAAGCTTGCAATCATATTGTTACTGAGATGAGAGGCAGTCTAACATTAAAATGCTGATGAAGTTTTCTTTCGAGATGATCTTGAACAGTAGCAGTAGGGGAGGCGGAGCGGCTAATTGGTATAGAGTCCTTTTATCGTTTTTTTTTCTTCCTTGGTCATATTTAACTTCCATGGAACAGCAACTCTCGTGTTACAATTCCCATCAGCAATCATTTTTTTAATTCCTCATAAAATTACTTAAGGGGTTATACCTTCCAAACGCTCTAAAAACAAGGCTTTTTCAATTATTTTTTTTAAGGACATTTGAGATTAATGTCATACAAATAATATGACAAAAATTTTTATTGGAATTTTTTACAAAACCAACCAATCAGATGAAATTTTACACCCGAAAATCGAATTAAATTAAAAAAATGTATTTTCTTGTGTCCAAGCGATATTTTAATCGTTTATAAGGAATTAAACTAATTCCGACTTTAATTTTCAAAATTTATTCTTAACTGAATCCTGCTTATGGGCAAGAGAGACGGAGCATGGTAAGCACTATCTTTACCTTATTCCTTCTGAAGTGATTGCATCTGTAGCCAACATAAAAACATCAAATCGCATAAGCAAATGTTCCCGAATGCAATATTTTGTGTTGGTAGCTCCAAGTCTGCCACAGGGCGAAAGAGAGAACTATAAAACTTGTGCCATGCTTTCCTATAGGAAAATGGCAATACGCTCAGTCCATTGTTATAAGTCAGTGGTTCTACCGCTCGCCGATTTTGAAAATATGTTTTCGAGAAAAACGCGTTTGAAGTTTCGACAAGAACGACCAAAACCCTCGAAAATACTTCCCAAGCCATGAAACAGAAACCTATATGTGTGCGTTCGGAGTCCGTTCTCTAAAATGTTCTATATTGATACTTATGGAAAAGTGCTAAACATTTACTTTATATATGCTATAGAACCTAAACTACTATCCATACAGGAAAATAGTCTTCTAGTAATTTAAAGCTTGGTTCCTTATCTTCCCAAAGGCTGCACTTACTACATACCTTGCTTAACAAAATAATAAAATACTTTTGATTACAAAGTAACCTTACCATTTTACGCTCAATACCTCTTAGCTGTGCATGTGTGTATGTGCAGCCGGAGTCCGAATCTGTAAGCAGCTACATTCGATATCACCAGCCCACGGCATCGCATGACGGCACAGCGGCATTACAATGATTACTCAGCTGAGAATTTTTGATTGAGAAATCGTAGTCATTTGGCTAAGATAAATTTTTTTAAATAATTTTGTTAGGAAAGGTATGAAAATTTTATTACAGTTCGCAAGATAAGAAAACAAGCTTAAGATTATCAGAACACCATTTTTCGGTGTGAATAGTAGTTTAGGGCGGAGGAGCTATTCAAATCAAACTTTTGTCAGTTTTACATAAGAACACTGCAAATATTTTAGAATGTAAGGACTACGTTGGGCCTCGCATGTGGTAGGGGGGGAGTCTCTTTCATGGCTTGTGAAGTATTCTCGAGGGTTTTGGAACGACTGATCCACTGAACACAGTGCAAGTGTGAGTAAACACGTGCTGTAAAGACGTTGTAACCGTCGTAACTTGATGCAGCAGCCTCTATAATTTCAATTTAAAACACGACATTGACCATAGGTAACGGCCAGTAATTTCCAAAGCCGCGAAATTCAAAAATGCGAGCATCGCTAAAATAAGCGAAAATTGTGATTTTGGAGCATCGAAGCTGTTTGGGAAATTTAAAAGAATTTTGAGTTTATATCGGAACTTGGGCGTTGTAGATTTTGATTCTAGGGTTGTTTTGGCATGATTTAAACCAAGGCTGCCCAACCCCAGGCCCGCGGGCCAGGGAGTGGCCCGTCAACGCATTTGAATTTGCCCGCCAATCGCCACTTTGAAATTTAAACCTAAAGAAACAATGAAAGAATGAGTCAGAGTTATACGTAATTACTTTCTAACTCTTCGCCTTAACGAGGTAATAACTAAAGAAGTTGAAAATGAGCAAATATCATGTAGCTATTTCTAACACATTGACACTGATATTGTTTGTACATAAGCGCTGTAAAACTTGTAATTTGTAAAAAAATTTATAATTATGAAAAAAATTTCAGTGGTAAAAAGTTTGTTAGTAAAATTTGTTTCGCTCCCTTCGGTTATTTCAAGGTTTTTCCTGCGCCAATGCGTCAAGTCCAAAACAAACCAAAACCTTCAACACTATGAATTTGAAAGGGACGAACAAAAATTATGGAATGAAACATATACAAAGTCACAAATTCAGGGCATTTTGACTACGCTTATGTACACGGATCGCCTGCTTCTTCGCTAACATGTCAATAATGTGAGTGAGTGAACTTTTGCGTTGACAAACAGATTCAAAAATTGAAAATCATTTTTGTTTCGTTTCGTGTAAGTTTTTTTTAATTTGAATTCAGTTACCTATCAATTGGAGTGGTTGGCTGGCACATTAGCAGTTATCTTTTGAAGGACCTAATACTGAAATTGGTGTTTTAGTAAAAACAAAAAGCAACTAGGTAAGTACCTTCATACGAATTTACAGTTTCGAAATTTCATACCCGTGTTGAAACTAGGATCTACGATCTAACCTAACCGGTTTTTGGAATCGGTGACTTCACAACCTCAACCGTCGTCAAAAGACTATGAACAATTTTGGAAATTAGTATTAAAAGATAACTACCCAGAGATGCGCGACCTAGATTTGCAAATTATATGCAGGTTTAGCTCAACATACGTATTTGAAAAAGCTTTTTCCACGCTTACATATCTGAAAAATAAATGCCGCAACTCGCTGTCAGCGAACCATATTTCTGATTTGATGCTGTTATCGACCTCCGATTTGAAACCAAATATTGAAAAATTATTAGCTCAGAAACCTGTTCAGAAATCCCATTAATTTTTTTATTTGAAATAAATACCTATGTATATATGTACTTAACAGCGTGATTTTTTATTTATTCACACACTCAGCCTTTCACATGTTAATAAAATTAGGTTAGGATAGTTCCGTAGTTTCAACGTGGCTCTCACTGGTCCTATACATCTTTAAAATATCTTGATTGCGAAGATATGATGGACCCACCTACCACTTACCTACAATGCTTAGAGTTACAGTCGTGAGCTTGATTGGTTGTTTTTTGTTTTTGGCCCGTCAATCGGTAATGAATTGAAAAAATGGCCCACGTGGAAAAATAGTTGGGCGGCCTTGATTTAAACCAATAAAAAAAATGAAAAAATAAAATTTTGGGAGATATAACCTCAAACTATAGTATGCCAACCTACTTCACCGCCATTATATTCACTTTAAATTCATTTCCGGAGTTTTCTGTAATCTGACCACAGTATTGTCTGCAAATATATTCACACTTCTGTCTCCCCCTTTCACTTGTTCTTTTCGGAATTGACTATGACTATGAAAATTTCAGGTTTCGCGTCTTTACCTAAAATTTCAAAGCTCAAAGCAGTCTTTGAAGTTTTAGTGATTTTCTTGATTCGAAAAACTGCTGGTAAATTGTCGAATTCATTTTGTCCATACTAATGAGACCTACAGATTGGGGAGGAAAGTATCGATCTGAAAAGCCTACTTTTCCAAATAAACAAATAAACGTTTTCATCGTCGCATTTTTGGCAAGTAGCGACATCTCCTATACTCTATACAACACAGAAATGATTCCAGATACCTCTGCTGTATTACAGTTCAAAGTGGTATATTGATTCACTTAGATTTTAGATTAGGTAATTGCGCATAGGCTAGTCACAGATCCTCTCCTCCTCAATCAAGCCAATTGGCCTATCTATGTATGTTTTTACGACGGAGGACCAATAATTAAGGGTGCTTTTTTAGAGGTATACAAATTTAAAATGAAATAAAATACGTAAAAATAATGTTAATGACCATTGGCTTTATTTAAAAGATAATTTTATGCTATTAGTGTTTAAACATGATTCCGGGCATATGGGCTCGAATGAAACGTAATCGGAAAGTCTAATTTTCGACCACTTTATCGAGCAACTGGGGACGAATATCGGCAATAACGTGGCCATTGTTGACTTCCAATTGTTCTAGCGGCTGTGGTTGATCGACATAGACTAGTGTCTTCACATATGCCTAAAGAAAGTAATCCATAGGTGTGAGATCACACGATCATAGCGGCCAGTTCACAGGTCCATTGTTGAAACCAAAGCTCTGTTACATCAATACCATGCAACTGAGGAGCGAGGAAGTCAGCAATCATGGCTCTATAGTGCTCTCCACTGACGGTAATATTCTAGTCAGCATATTCTTTAAAGAAATATGGGCCAATAATTCCACCTGCCCACAAAGAGCATCAAACAGTGACTTTTAATGGATGTAAGGGCGTCTCCTCAACAAAGACTTCTGGGTTTTCTTCACCCCTAATTCGGCAATTCTGTTTATTGACGTAGGCGTTCAATCAAAAAGGAGCCTCATCGCTGAACAAAATTTTCCATTGAAAAAGAGGATTAAGCTGAATGTGGTTTTCGGTCCATTAACCGATCGTACGGCGTGTATAATGGTCACGTGGTTTCAACTGTTGCACAAACTAAATCTTGTAAGTTCGTAAGCCAAAATCTTCCCTCAAAATCTTCCACAAATACTACGCTCCACACCAGCAATAACTTTTTCGGTTCGCACTGTATGGGGTCTTTGTGGATGCGTAGGGTATGTGCGTGGTACGAAAACGATCCATGGTTTTCCGAATAACTTTCTCGGATGGACAATTGTTACGACCAAGATTCTCAAAATAAATTCGCACAATTTGCAAGCCTTTTTCTGGCGTAAGTCTATTCATGGTGAAATGGCAAAGTAACCTGACCAGAAATCAACAGTCAACTGTCAAATTGATAGTGAGTATAAACAGCATTACCAATTTAAAAAGCAAACCACTAACAAAACACCGTTCAGAGGCCTAAGGTATATCGCTGTAGAGAGTTTGAATTTCTCATTTCCGGCAAGATTTCGTCGTTTCTGTTCCCCTTACTACTCTGGTAATCCGGTATCCTTTCAGTATCGTGATTCAGTTTTACTCGCAAATTATTTTCGAATCACTTTGCTTTGATGGACGAAAGAATAAGCATGCGAATAGATTTCTTCCTCCCACTCTCGATTTAAATAGGTACCTATATATTAACAAGTAAAAAGCTAGAATTGATTTAAGACCAATTCTTAGAACAGTGTAGCATGCTATCAGCGTGTGGGCTCTGGCCTATACCTCTCCCTGATTCACATGGATCGTGCTACCTCTTGCTGAAAAAGGAGAAGTGAATGGCAACTGTAGTTGATTCTTTGATGATTTTGAAATGTGCAATTTATTTGATGAGAATGAATAGTAGTAATTTTCAAAGTTGTTAACAATAAATTATTTACCCCGTTCACATGAAATGGACTGGAGTGGATTAGCGTACTGCAGAGTGAGATAATTCGCCGTGTGAACACTGATTGGACTGAAATTATCTACACCGACGTTAGTTCGGTAGTGGAATGGAATTAATCACATGTGAACAGTTGAGTGGATCGAAGTGGATTGATATTTGAATATTTTTCGGTATACTTTCATCCTTCATCGAACTCCTTCGTGCCTTCATAAATTATTTTAGAATAGTAAAATTACGCTTCATTCCTTGATCCGTCTTTAATATTTATACAAATAACTTCAAATGACAGCTGCTTTAAACTGTCAATGAAAAGATTTCTCTCCCGTTCGTCTATTTAATCCAGTCCATCGCATGTGAACACTGGGTACTATGTGAATTAGAATTATGACAATCCAGTTCAACCTGCACATAAAAAATATTGACGATAAATTGGGCTACTTTTAATTGAAATTGGGCGATTTGTAGACACCTTTTTAGACTGGTCTTTTATAGTTAGAGGCTGGAAGAGTTTCGAGTAATAGAGCTCCGTTTGCTCATTAAAACAAGGTGGTCCTTGTCCGATAATGCTTGAAAGAACTCTAATGATTTCAATAGATTTAATTCCATTCCTTTATTATACACATGTAGGATATTTGCATCTACATCAAGTATATGATTGTTGTCTAATAAATTGCATAACTGGATTTGTTATTTTTATTTCTGTAGGAGCTGGTTTGTTCATAGATTTCTCCTTTATTGGCGCAGTGTTTGACCAATGTGCGCTCCTTGTCATGTTGAACATTTTAAACTCTAAACACCGTTCTTTTGGAAGTCTAACGTCTTATCCTTTACATCAAGAAGAATATTACTTAAGTTTTGCGCGGTCTTAAAGCCAATTCTAATATGTTTTCTTAACTAATTGGCTAAGGTTACCGAAACGCTCCAGATGTATGGTAAGCTAGCTCAGATATTTTTTTTTTTTTTTTGTAGCCTGGGGGACAGGAGATGCCGTCCTGCAATAAATCCATTCACCAAAACCATCCTGTCCTATTAATGAAGCGTATTAGGGCTTTGTGAGGAATATTTTTCAGCTCATTTACAGATAGAAGGACAGACCCTAGAGTATCCAGGATCGAAGGCCAGACAAGCACAAAAACAGTGTTCGGTTGTCTCAGAGTCTCCTTCCAGGCAGGACAGACACTCAGACTCAGGTCTGTCAATAACTCTTATCCTTGTTAGATGAACGTGAAGTGAGTTGTGACCGGTGATGATGCCAACCACAGTTCTACATTGTTTTCTTCCCAGCCCCATATGAAAATCAGATATATTCTCATTGGTCCCATCAAGTAACAGTTTTGTGCACCTGCAAGTACTCAAGTTCGCCCATTTCTGTTGATGCTTCCAATGAACATCCACTTTGATGACACACCAGATACCCGGGGTGACAACGCGTATGGTGGTTTCCGGTCCGAAGAACGGAGAATCAGGGCCAGCCCTTTCATTCCCCATGATTCTCATGTGACCAGGAACCCACAGAAGGGACACAGATGACCTGCAATCCCCCAGTAACTTAGATGTTATCCAAGGGCCACTCAGAACCATCAAGCCTCCCTGACTATCCGAAATGATAGCAATGTCCTTCCTCTTGATTTGCATATCGCTGCCATTAAGATGCCGAAGACAGCCTGGAAGACAGTGGTTTGTCTTCCCAATGAGTAATCCATTCCAATGACAGCTTCAGAAAAGTAGACACCCGCCCCAGCTCCCTCATTAGTGAGAGATCTGTCGGCGAAAACTTTTAGAGTAGACCGGGAAACGCTCGATAAGGTGCTTCTCTCAGTCCACGATTCCCTTACAGGAAACATCGCATCGTGTGGTTTATTGGCCAGAAGGTTTTCCAAGTCCAGCCCATATACCAGGGAGCAATGGGAAGAGCCAGTCCAGCCGTCTTTCCGACATACCCATAAGCGGAATCTGCACACAACCCTCTTGGCATCTGCCTGAATGACAACAGCCAAGGGTGGTACATTAACTAGGACCTCAAGAGCAGTAGTAGCTGTAGATCGCATAGAGCCCTTGCAGGCCCGCCAGCTTCCGGATCGCAGTCCCCACAAGCGTCCTCGGGCACTATACAGAGGAGGCAGATGTGAGCATAGGTCTAAAGATCGAGGTGAACATCCAATGCACAATCCTCGGTCTTATGCTCCATGAGCTTAGCCATATTACCTTTTTCCTCTACGTGTAATCCTCGTGTCAGCTTCGATCAAGGTTGACTCCAAGGCGCTTGACATGGGGAGAGAGTGGCAGAGTGTGTCTAAAGAGCTTTGGAAGAATAAAGTGCGCAAGCTTACGCCTTCTAGAGAAGAGCACCACTCTAGTTCGTGTTGGGTTTACTGTCATCATGACGGTTGCACCAGTCCTCAATAATATTGAGGCCTCGTTGCATAAAGGCACAGGCAGCAACCATGCTGTGCATGGAAATGAGCAGACGGATGTCATTCGCATACGCTTCACATGAGAATCACAGGTTTTCCAGTACCGTGATGAGTGAGTCAGCCAAACTGCACCAGAGTACAGGGGAAAGCACGCCACCTTGCGCTCAGACTCTCTCCACCAGCACACTGAGAGTGGTTCGTCCGCCCAACACCACAATTAAGTATAGTCGTCTTAACATTTGGTCGATCCATCGCACTACAGTGTGGTCAACACCATGTCCATGAGCTCTCTCATATAGCGACTCGACGACCCCTATCTTTAGAGGTCTGATTGCGTCTTTAATGCTTTTTCTTTTACTTTTCGAGTTAAAATTATATCAAATAAACTATTTTCAAACCGATTACTGTGTGCTACCTTTTTTTATAGTTTTGATTTCTACCAACTGTCGTTCCTAAGCCTATTAATGGGGGTATATATTGCCCTGTGAATCATATCCTCAAAAGAATACGGTTTATATTTGGGATATGTAAAAGAGGTTTTGTGTATGAAGATGTCACTATGTGTCGGGCCGATATATATTTTAAATTTGTGTTTATTCTTATGTTTTTCTATTGTTAAAAAAGTTTATTCAATTGTCATTCTCAAGTTCCATTGTTATTTAAAATTTCTGGTTAAACGTATTCATGTATTTAAGGAAGCTATCTAATTGTTTTTCGGCACCTGTCCAACATAACACATCATCCACCTATCTATACTAATTACAAGACGTTGCATAAAAGTGCAGAAATCGATTGAAAATATTTTATTTTCTAAATTATTTACGAATAAATCCGCTAGAAATGCAGATATCGGGCAACCATAGCTAAGCCATCGCTCTGTTTATAAAATTGATTATTAAAAATAAAGTAATTTTGGTACAATTTCTAGAAGGCGAAAAAGTTCATATTTTTGAACAGCGCCTGTTTTAATTGTTCGTTTGCTGCATATTTTCAAGGAGGAAACAATATAAATTTAATTTCCAAATATAACATTTTTGGAAGTATGCTTCATACACATTCCACTTGAATTTTACTGTGAATATCTCTACTTCCAATATCCCAAAATAAAAAGTTCTTTAACAAAATGACTTTTAATATTTGACTGAAAATATATGTTAAAAATTACCCCGGTTATTAAAAAGTTTTATATTACAAGTTCAAATGAAACGATTATATAATGACTGCTTTTTAGTCGTGTAATTACCGGTTACTTGTGACTTTTACTTTAAAAGTCATAAAAGTTACCAGCCCTGCTAATTCCCATAATTATTCCCTAATTACACTCAACTCAACACAAGCCTTTACTTCTATTCTTATGATTAGAACTTATTTTACAAATCATGTTCAGTTCTTGAGATCCTACCTTCGAAAATGGACGCTCCGGTAAATACTTACGAAACGTTCAAATATAATTTGTTTTTTTGGCGAATTCTGGGAATGCTTCCACCAGAGAACTACACAACTCTCTACTACATCTACAGCATCTTAATCAATGTAACGGTATCAGTTTACTATCCATTGTCACTAATCATAGGCCTATTCGTCGTGGTTGATTCGATGAAAGTCCTCTTGGAAATTATGACTCTGAATATAACTATATTCCTGATCAGTCTAAAACTATTCAACATCTATTTCAAACGACATGACATCCTTAAAGTGCAGGAGTATACAAAAAAACTGGATGCTAGAGCCACAGATCCCGAAGAACTGGATTTATTGAGAGGAGTTATGAAGAAATGTCGCCAGTATTTCCTGTTCTACAGCGCCGTATATTACTTTGCTGCAGTAACCAGTGAAGTTGCAGTGCTCTTTTCTGCAGAGCGGCGCATAATGTATCCAGCCTGGTTTCCGTTCGATTGGCGGGCATCCGACACGAACTACTTAATCGTGCACCTCTACCAACTAATCGGGGTCTGCATTCAAGTTACCCAGAACATAACAAGTGACACCTACCCGGTACTTTTTATTTACGTCTTATGTGGCCATTTTAAAACCTTGGCCATCCGGATTAAAAAATTGGGAACTGATCCGGATAAATCTGAGGACCAGCACTATCAGGATCTTGTTGTTTGCATTCGTGATCACCTGACCATTTTAGAGTGAGTGCGAATTTGAATTTTTACTAAGTTCAAAACAACCTTGGGTTTAAGGTCAGGATAATTTTGGATTTTCCTTTTCTAGCTACTGCAAAACGGTTCAGAGAATTCTGTCTGTTGTTCTATTCTTGCAAATCTTCGTGTCGGAGTGTGTTCTATGCATAACGGCTGTGTATATGTTGTTTGTCGAGAATATCCCGGAAATCATATACATAAGCATCTATTTTTGTGCTATGCTAATGGAAATCGCCTTGGTTTGCTACTACGGCACTGAGCTAATAGCTGTTAGTAATGAAATAACGACGTTTCTGTACAGCTGTGACTGGATGAATCGAGATAGAAAATTCAAGAAGGCTTTGATTATATTCATGACAAATACACAGAAGGGCAATGCAATTTTGGCTGGAAAATTTATTGTAGTTTCGCTGGGTACACTTTTGGCGGTAATATTTTACAATTATATAAACTTGTGTGTTTGCGTGAAGTTGTAGTTTTAATTTTGTCAAACTTATTTTACAGGTCCTCCAAACTACTTACTCATTGTATGCTGTTCTCCATCGAATGAAATCTTCATCTTAGTTGGATGTTCGTGCAATTTTTTAATAGTGAAGTGATATTTTTGGCATTCATGTAGTTATTGTTGTTATAATAACAAATTAAAACGATATCTCTAAATAGTTTCCCTCAAGAGATTTATTTGCAAATTCGCCTCATAATTAGAAAGAAAATGTGATGTATATTAAGGTGGAATTAAGGCAACTTGTAAAACTTGTAAAAGTTACACACAATACACAGGACATCGTTAACAAATCGTAACTAGAATCGAGCACAACAACTACATACATAGTTCCACCAGGAGTCCCAAATTGCAGTCTTGCAATACACCAATATTACACACCATGCATTTTAAGAGAATACCTCCAACAGCTACATACAAGTATTAACCCCAAATAAAAAGAGAACCAGTTTTGGAGGACGGGAGCTTTTTACAAGCAGCCAAAGTGGCATCTTAGATTTTTTGGCAAAATTTTGATATAGTGCGCCATCTGTTATCTCATATTAGTACTTCAAGATACGTCCTAGTGGCTGTTAGCTTGGCCTGGAAACTGTTTTGTCCGCAGAAAATGATACAAATTATATAAATTATTAGTATTTACGTAATCAAATGTTTAACAAACTCAGAAATTACTTTTATTGAATATGCCAATAAAATTGGAATTTCCTTAAACTGAATTTCCTGTAAACTGAAAATGTAGATTTGATAATTATCTTGACAATCTATTCTTGGAAAATAAGAAGAGTTTTGATACATCCCTCCCCGCTTGGAAAAACTAGTTTCCACAGGGAAAATAGATCTCGAGTGTGCAATCAGTCCTAACTAAAAACTGACAACATTTTAATCGTCGTTCGGTTCAGATCCTTTTACATTTTTCATTACATGCTAACCAATTAAATTTTCTTATTTTACCTTTTCTTTATTTAATTTTCATTTTACAAAATTTTCTATCACATTTAATTTCTCCTTTTTCATTTGACTAATTCACAACAGTATGAATAACTGCATACTTACTTTTTTTGTATATTTACTGCTATATTTCTTTATTCTACCTTTTGACTGCACATAACTCTTATTTTGAAACTTCCTTTACTTAATGTAATAAGCAAATTATTTCTACTACATTAGTTTTCTAAAATTGAAATTTTATGTTTAACCTATTCTGCAAGAATTCTTAATTAACTTACACGTATTGTAATATTATGATTAATATTGAGTTGTTCGAAACCAAGGGTACTGTCATCGGCAAAACAATACTTGGGATTGAAAGTAAGAGAAAGCAGATCATTAATCAAAATTGAGAAGAGAGATGAAGAGACAGCAGAGCCCTGAGGCACCCCGGCATTTATTGGCTGAGATTGAGATGTCACCCCATCTAACATAATCCGTATTAAGCGACCAGATAAAACACTTTACATTCATAATAGACAAGGACGAGATAGGCCATGTGCTTTAAGTTTTGCTAAAAGGGCTGAATGCCGGACACTATCAAAGGTCTTTGAAATATCTACGACAACGATTTTGGACTCACCAAAAATTTGGAAAACTACGGCTTCAAAAGTCAGAAAAAGAAAAGCCATATTGACGATTGTTGAGGGTTTGATTACTTTCTAGGTACTTTATGAATTGGGAGTTAATGATAGATTCAAAAACCTTTTAAAGAATCGAAGTGATTGTAATTGGTCGATAATTTGAGCGATCACTACCCTTTCCTTTCTTGGGAGTAGGCTGAACGTGAGGCAGTTTCCAAGCAATTAAAAATTTTCCTGTCGAATAAGACAAGTAGAATAGTTTTCACAGAGCTTTAGCCAAGAATGAGTCACAGGTTTTATTTAACGGGGGCTTGAAACTATCAGGAGCTGCAGCTGATGGAGGCGTTAATCTCCTTAACGACCTCGAACATATCTCTCGTATGGATGTGTATTGGCTCTTGTACACATCTACAAGGGGGATTTAAAGTAGGTGGAAAAGGAGAAATCTAACAGTATAAACATTAGTTTTATTCAGGGAGTCAACAATCATTTCATTGTAAAGTAGTGAAGGAATAGAGGAACTGCTGAAGTTGGTCCTGAGAGTTTTGACCTGGGACCAGAAACCTTTGCTGCCTTTGCGTCTTGCCAATATTCTAATGTTGTGGTACTATTTCAGTTCTGGACATGGATGCAACTGATAGGTGCGAAAAGCAGACTATCTCCCTTTTATTGCTTGGTTGAACTTATCGTTAAACCAAGAGGGATTTTGCTGTTGTTAAGATCTGCTGTATAAATACTCTGAATGTATTCCCGCATGCCCAACACTCAGAATCGTACTAAATTCAAATGTACCTTCATCAACATCCCTTAAAGCAAAACAGACCGACCAATCAAATTCTCTAGGATACTCATTGAGACTTTTCCAATCTGCAGAGTTATTTTGTTTTTGGGCTAAGTATTCTATTAAAACTATGACATTTTACGAAATAATAAAAAAAAATATTTAAAAATTAATCTTTTGCTTTAAATGTAATAACACTCACTCACTCAATCACTACTTCTTCGCCGTTGTGTTTCCCTGAATTTCTCCAATTACGAGATATAATTGTTTCTTTAAATGTTTGTTTTGCCATTTTCTTAGGAAAAATTAAGAAGATTTACTGCAATTTTTTTCAGTGGTCTTCAGGGCCCCCCCCCCCCTCCGCGGCCACAGCTGGATCCGCCCCTGGACAGACGTACAGCGATGTCTTAGTAATAGGGTTCCCGTTGTTGGGTACGGAAACCTAAAAATGGTAGAATTGAATTTTATGAATCACCCTATAACTGCTGAATGATACACCATATTAAGATGATTTTCTATTTTTTTAGATATACGCAATCATAATATTTGTTCTCCTTGAAATTTCGAAATTTCAGCAGACTCCTTAGCATCCACCGGCAATTTGTTTTTTTTTTTTTCAAAAAACGTTTACTTCATTCGAAATTTTATACCGATATTGATATTTTCCGCATGTCTCGTCAAATATTGTTTAAGTACAGAAATATATTTGCATAACAACCGAAAAACAATTTTGTTTTTAATAATAATAAACTCAAAAATACCAGTAGCCACTTCTGTTTAAAATTACCGACCGACTTCTTCTGCATTCTATCCCTTTTCTTCTACTCAGCGTAAAATTCCCAGAAATAGCCTAAAGGTAGGCAATTTTTTCTGTGAATGAAAATTAATTCTCAAGCCATTTTTGTAAGAAGGTAGGACAAATATTGAAAAGTATTCCATTGTGGATGCAAAAATAAATTAAAAAATATTAAGAGCCTTCAAATTCTTAAAAAAAAACTCGATATTAAAAACTGGAGTTGATAATGTATTTATTGGTGAAAGAAATTGTATTTAAATTATGAAATTTTGATGTAATCAAGCGCCATCAATTTAGAGGAGAAGGAGGTAATTCTATTAAAAGGCCAATGGGTTGCATACAATGCTACAAGTAGGAATTATATCCTCTCGTTTTTAAAACACCTCACCCTCCCCTTTTAAGAGTTTCATGTTTTTTATTGATGAAATGACGTCAAGCTTTTAACTCTTAAATTTGATCATTCATGTATGTAGCACATTGCTACCCTACAATGTTGGGGTTAGTTGATTATAGGGGTATGTAGACTCATTGCGATTATCTAAACAAAAACTAACAACGAACCTGTATAAATTGTATCCACCTCAGTGTAGCAATAGTCGTCGAAGCTAGCGCACCTCATTCGCCAAGTTATAGAAAAAAAAACGAAATTACAAGCAAGTGAGTAAAAATTTTGTTTGATGTTTAAATTGTCTTATAGGTTACATGCTCATGATGTTGGTTTGTCATGATGTTGGTTTTAGTTGAATTGGTTAATGGTGTTCCTAACTTGATTTTCTTGTGATTGGAATAGCTTTTTGTCGTGAGTGTTTCAAAAAGTAAATGGCGGGTTGGGGCTTATGGATACACAGCGTAGCGGGGTTAGATGACTCATGAGTCAACTAACCTCATGTTTCGTTTTCATTTTGCTAATATCTTAAGTTACAAATGACTGTTAATACTTTTCATACATTCAGAACGATGCGGACCCACAAACGAAAAACGTAAAAATAGAATACATCTAAAGATGTGATGGAAGCCGCTTGCAAAGAGGTTATTTATGATGAAGCTTAAAATGAGAAACACAGCTAAAGAGTTTCGTGGCTGGAGTGAAATGTCCGGAAAGACGCATAGCTGCCTCCACAGCAACTTCAAACAACCCATCTCCAGATTCCTCAATTACTAATAAACTCGGTAATATTATAGACCTCTGTATATGCTCAACTTTTATACATTGCAGTTAACGGTATGTAATGTCCAATGAAACTCCACTTTTATAAAATCCACCCTTTCATTATATAAGTACATGAAAATTCACGGAAATTATTCGGACTCACCACCTATCATCCACACAACCCTTAATATCCTTTAAAAATTCAAAGTTCTTGGAGATCGATTGATAGCACATATATCATAAAAATTTTATCATTCCATTCATCAATTTAACCTCAAATAGACTAATTAATCCAATTTAATTTCTTATGTATGAATAGGTCTGGTTCAGCTGTAGCCCCATCTCACCTAAAAACTCAACATTAACGCGGATATGGATAATCGTGCACCATATATACTGCTATTATCATATAAGTATGCTTTCTTCTGAAACATACTATGCATTTTAGACCTCTACACCATTACCACCTATAGATTATTTTAAAAATGGTGAATTTTCTTTATTTCGTAATAAATGGTTATTTTTTAAAACTTAGTTTTTTTTGCATGCTTATTACTTCATTAAATTGATATAGTCAAATAACCCCATCCACTTAGTCAATCAACCCCAGCCATATGATAAATGGACTCATGGTACGGTTTTTTTGAAAATGGCAAATAATACTTGAAACCCTTATGATGAATAAAATAAAGGGAACTATTAAGAAACCCCATTGTACAGTAACATTTTTATTAAATTAATTATGTGACATGAGTCTAATGGCCCCGATATGCCCTATATCCGAAGGATAATAGGAGGAGTAGAATATTTTTTTACTCCATTTATTCCAGCTAAATAAGTAAGTTCACAAATGAACGAAATGAAACTCCTATATAGGTATAAAAATACAACTCATGCATAATACAGAGTGTTTTATACTGATATATTATGGGTAGTTGACTTCAGTGTTGGGCGTAATCAACTACATTTGTAATCAGATTAATAATCATGATTAAATCAATCATGATTACACATCAATCATGCTTACACATCAATCATGATTACCCATCAATCATTAATCATGATTACATCGAGTAAATTAGGAAAATGTAACCGTAATCACGATTACATGATTACATTTGTTTTGATTACAAATGAAATTTTTCAAGAGATTTCAAAATTTAGTTCTAAGAAAACAAACAATCTGTGATCGTAAGAATTTTTATTGTAGAAAACTCCAAGGCACTGTTGAATTATGTATTAATTGAAGTCAGTGTAAAGATTGTAAGTGCTTCTATTGATAGAGACTCACACATATCTGATCATCAGCTTAAATTCGAGGATCTTAAATATGTGAAAAAAGATAGCGAAAAAGATTAGATTTCTGGGGCGTATAATAAAGCCGTTGAGCATGGTAAATGCAATAATGCCTTTCAACGCTTTGATTTTGCTACACTTTTCATATTGCTCCACATTGTTATATGCTAGTTCGAATGAATTCAAGGGCAGAATGCAGCTGTTGTGGAATAAGACAATGCGAGTTATTCACTACAGACTTCGGGATAAAAAATACAACAATGTTTGTTTTCTTTTTAACTACAATTTTAAACCTTTTGCAAATTTGTAATCAAAAAATGTAATCATGTAATCATGATTACGGTTACGATTGATCAATCATTAATCGCCATAAATGATTACTTTTCTGATTAATATTATCAATCTGTAATCATGATTACAGATTACAGATTGTAATCGTAATCATTAATCAGATTGCATTTTGCCCAACACTGGTTGACTTCCCTCATTAACGAGTTAGAGTTACAGGATGGCCAACATAATTTTTTACAAAATATTTTGTATTATGGAGACAGCACGATGTCTGGGTATCACAAGCACGTCATTGACAATGAAACTTTTTTTTTCTGAAAACGAGGAATTACGTCCAAACTTCTTTTCAATACCTACAAATTTATGGCACAATTTATAGTGTTTTTTGTTATTTTCCTATATTAATATGTACATCCATTGAAAATTTTAATGGCTAGACGCTCCTCCTTAATTTAATAGAATTACCTAAATTCCAACTTCAATGGTTATAGAATCCCCTAGTACAGGACACATTCCTGTTCTGTTGTGTTCGAGTTATTTACTATTATTTGAGAAGAAAAAGTGTAGAATAGTATAAGTTAGAAATCATTGTGAGTTAGGCTCCTTTACCACTTTTCCCCAGCCTTCTAATTTTATGGAAATATTCATTGAACACCCTTGGAATTTTTCATATTGATTTAATTCGGCTTAGATTTTGGATGAAAAGAATGTTGGGAAGCCAAAGCTTAGATTTCAAGATCACAAAAATCAGAAGTATTTAATACCCAAATAAAAAAAAAAGAAACAAAACAAAATATTCTGCATGCTCTTCCTTTAATTCTTGAGATTGAATCAAAGTTGTTGGTGCTCCCACTATTTTTGATTTTTTTTACCTAGTACCTCCTGAGTAATAAAAAATACAAATACCCACAAAAAAAAATCCTATAAACTGCAAGTAAAAGCAAAGGTACTAACTTCTTTGCATATTACATTCTCAGGATAATGGAGTCATACATACCTACAAACTATCTCATCTACCTATTATCACCACCTGAAGCACACCTGGGAAACTCCCAGGATAGCTGCACATACAAAGTTATTTGTCTTTAAATATTCTTCTAGCTCTTTATGCAAAGTAGAATTCTATGAGTTTTAACAATCTTGGGTCCATGAAATCTTTCTAGTGGTCGTACATGTGGGCTGCATACCAAAACCCAAATATTTTGCTCGACATAAGGCTGGGTTAGTTAAATATGCGTTTCTAGAATAATTTTAGAACGGAGACATTGAAAGGAACAAAGTTGACATATTTACTTCAGTTATGTTCATTTTACCCTTTCTTACCCTTTAAAATGGGATCAACCTCATCATATACGTTATGCAGCATATGTGTATGTAGAGTATGTAGTACTTATGATTATGGAGAAGTATGACAGTAGCTTGCCTAATTTCGTTAGCTTCTGATGATGTTGTGACAGCTCTTGGGTGAGCAGCAACAAAACGTGTTGACTTTCAATTTATAATAAGTGTGATGGGAAATTGCACGTACTACCACAAGTATACCTCACTAAGAACACATATGGCTCCCTATTTGATGCCAGTCTGCAATACTTGCTTTTATCTAGATAATGATTTTCATATGGTTCACAACAGGATGTTCCCATAATTCTATATATGCATCATTGAAATATTAATGGACCTTTAGTAAATATTCTACACAGAATAATACGCTGATGCCACTTTCTAGTTAAACAGACCACGTTTTGAGGAGCCAGTCAAAAGAATGAAGTGACGTAGTAGCAGTGCTGTCGTTTGGAAAATGTCAAGAGTAGTAAAAATTAAATTAAATTAAAATTAAATTAAATTAAATTAAATTCTTAATTAATTCCTAATTAAAGCTCTGATTCAGATCATACTTGCATGAAGGAAAAAAGGTTCTGTTATGAGAAAAGCATACCTGCATAAAACAAATCAATACAGGTGTATAATAATAAAATACATAAATTCGATCATTAGTTTTAATTCACTGACATTGACTAAAATCTATTGATTATTTCAAGCTCAAAATGTACACTGAACTGTAACAAATTTTGGAAACAGTACGGCTGTATTGATTGGAATTCATCGGAATTGACATTAAAATGCAGACAAATATATTATTTATATACGTCTAACTCTTACAAGCTCAAGCATATTTGACATCAAATCTGCAGAGGAACACATTTTTCAGTAATATTAAAAATTAAGTTTTGTGTTAGTTAAAACGAGTTTAACTTCCTAAACAATTTTCATTTAATGCAATACTATTTTACAACATCTTTAGTGTTTCCAATCGACAAATAATAACTAAAACAGAAATAATTCTGGTAGAGCAAAATGGATTCTACACACTTGCAAAAAATTAAAAGTTATTTTTATTTTTGCATGTATACGTCCGTCCGTTCATCCATCTTCACAATAAATCAGCGTGTACTTAGAGAGCTGAAATTGTGAAAATGGGTAACTGCTTCGTAGGGTTGCCATGCAAAAATTTTGTTTTTCATTATGTATAGTGAAATTTTGTACTTAGTAGGGGTATTCACGCAATGTTGTATCAAAGAGTGTATCGTTGTAAAAGATGTATTTGATTACAATCCAGTAAAGTCATACAAGGCGTATGCATATAAAATGCAATACAAGGGTCTTGTATTTTTACATTCACAAATTGGCAGTGTAAACCGGGTTGTGTAGTTGTACATAGGAGGTCAGATTGAAAGTCAAATGTCAGGGGTTGCAGCGGGGCAGGGGAGTGTCTTAGGAAAATTTCCAGTGTTCCAAACGAAAGATCCTTTTGAGGACTATCGACTGGTGCACTTACATTTTTTCTAGGTGGTACTGGGTTGATTTAGCAGGGTGTTCAATTTACATCTATCCGCATCACGGTTTTCCCCAACAAAAAATGGTATTGCAAATTTGTGAACCCAAAACAAGTAATGGCACATCAAAGAACATGAAACTTCCTGGAAAACTTAATAAAACATCACCGAAAAAAAATTGGTGTGATCGATTTTCTTTTACGGCCTTAAATTACTTAATAATAGCATTTGAAGTTCAGAAATTAGCTTTAACTATTTTCAAAATTTTAACCTTTCTTGGGGGATGAGGAGGGGACCGTTCAAAATACGAACTTGATATTCGTCTTTAGTTCGACAAGGCGATTAATTTTATCGAAAAAAAAATTCGAATGGGGGTATTTTGGGGTGTGGGGTTGTTACCCCACCCTCCAAAAACCCCAAATATGACATGTGGGGCGCCTATTTAAAGTCCCCACTGAGCTCTATCGAATGGCGTTTTTTAAATTTCAATCCGGTGTACTCCATAGTATATTTTTTCCACCCTCTAAAACTTGATTACGTTTTAACTGAAAACCACTTTTTTACTTTGTCGGACCCTGCATCTAAATTAAAGGTAATAAAATTTTCTATCTATTAGAAGATTTTTATTTTCTATTCGAGATATTTCCACACTGAGCTTTTACTCCCGAAGTTCACTGTTTTTCCCCATCTGGGTCCCATATACGCCATTACTACATTACTACATATGAGTTATTTTTCTAATTTTTTTTTCAATCATAGGCATAAGTGTTCGATTACGAAACTGTTTCATCTTTACAAAAAAATTCCTCCGAACCACCGTTATTCCGTGAAGGTAAATTGTAAATTTTTACATTTTGTCACAGCAAAAAGCGGCAAAGATTGCCGTAAAAGGGGGTTGCTCTACTATTATTAACATTTCTCCTAAACTATTAGCCAGAACCGAAAACCAATTGGAAATAAACGTTCCCAACAAAACAGGCTTCATTTTATCCGCTGACATAATACTGAAATAGTGTATAATTTAGTAGTAATTGTAGAAATAACAACTTGGGAAACAACCAAAATGGTCAAAAACCGGCATTTTCTTAATTTAAGCCGTTCTTTTCATAAATAGTTGAGATATTTTAGTTTTTATATCAGCTATTTTTAACCGGATCTTCACAATTCTTTTTTTCTAGGATAACTATGAATCCTGGGAATTTTGAGAAGTTTTTTAACTTTTACGGGGCCGGGGAGAGCTCCGACGGGCCCATTTTATCAGCCTGTTCCCATAATTACATTTCGAACTAAGCTAAAGGCTAAAGGGTGTGTTCACTCTTGTAAATTCTTGTTGTATTTTTACATCGGTTACACTGATACATTAAAGAGTGAATACCCCTAGTGTTTTTATAAAAATAGTAAATATAATTTCAAAAACGGACTAAATCGGGCAACCCCTTCTTGGTGTTACCATATAAAAACTTAGGATATTTACCAATTGTGAAAACGATCTTGTACTGCAATTTCTTCAGAATATGAAATCCTATAAAATTGTTTGTAATCATTTTTTCTGTCCGACGAACCATTCTAGAAATATGTGCGAAAGACTTCTTCAAAAATCAAACTTGCACAGATTGGTAACCATACGAAATTACATAAGGGAATTCATCTAGCTAGAGTATCGTAAGAATTGGCCTTACCCCAATTCGAGTTTTTTTGCTTGTTTGCAATAACTTTAAAACATATTTTACAAAACCGCCTGTTATTTGTAAGGCTGTGTGCATACAGAGAAAAATTTTTTCAACACACTTAGTTTGTTTATTATAAGTATTACCTTTTGTTGTCGACAATACAGCTTCCATAGAATTTCCAAGAACGGCTTCTTGACATATCCGATCGTCGTACTCTAAATCTGTCATTATACTAGAAATTATGTTTTCTATATATTACTTATGTTATTGATCTTTGGATACATTTGTCATATTCATATCACTTCCATCACAACCACTATATTTAGAAGCTTTAATACTGTGTCTTCAATACTGTTAAGAAATAACTTTAGTACTTGACCTATTGACCTATTGATCTTCGGATACATTTTGGATGCTTTGACATTTATTCATTAGCGAAAGTGATTTTGATCACATTAGATTTGTACTCTGCACATCTCAGTTCTGTATGAAGTTCTGTTTCACCGGTAAATATGAAATAGTTAGTAAACTATATATCTGAAAGAATTTGAGGTCATTATAAATAATGGTCGATACTCATTAGGGTCAATCTATAGGAAATCGATAAAAATTCGCACATTCCTAACCCGACCTTCACTAATCTCGTTTCTCTTTTGCTGAAACTTAAGTAGTTATGAGATAAGAATACAACTATCTGCTGAGTTATATTAAAAAAATCAAAACTATAATTCTGATTATCACAGAGACATGACCTTTAGATTATTTTAAATATGAAAGTACAATCCTTGAGGGAAAATCATAAAAACGATATACCTTTTAGAAGAAGAAAAAATTAAGGATAATAAATATATCTTTTATCCTTGAATATCTTCAAATGCATTCCCTTAATCTTTCCTTGCTTTATTCTTAAATTAATGCTCATAATGTTGTTAGTAAATGATTAAATTTTTAAATTGGTATCTCAATGGGTTTGGTGACGGTATTGTTTTTCGTTTGAGGTCTGGTTTTTTACATACAAATGTCATACAAATCTATTTTGTTATCCTTGATCCCGTAAGAATTTTTTACCAAGGACATATCTTTTGTCTTCGCAAATGCGACCCATTAACAGTCCATTAAACAAAAAAAAAATGGTCTCGCCTCAAAACCCATTAAGATCCCAACTTGAAAATTTAACTTCTTACTAACAACAACATTATGAGCATTAATTAAAAAAGATGGTGTTAGCTGCAAGTTCCTTGAATTTCGTATTTTGCAAAGTTTGTGCTCTTTAATCAAATACCACTGTTTCTGTGGAATTGTCCACAAGAAATCAAAAACCCTATCTCAATCAGATCATGCAAAATAAACTATTAAATCGACGGGGGTCTACATCTACATCATATTTAAAACAAAATTATATGAAAACAAAAAAACATACAAAAAATCAACTTTACCTACTGACGAAATATTTCCTAAGTTTTTCCACAAGAGAAGACAATCTTAATCGTCGTCCCTAAGATTTTCCACAGAGATGGTGTAGCATGTAAGTTCCTTGAATTTCGTATTTTGAAAATTTGGTGAACTATTCTCAAGTTTTTTCCTTTATGTCACAGTTCACAATATTCACATATTATTTTATTACAAAAAATCAAGTATAGAGCGTTCATTATTCAATTCATAAACATCAATGATAGCGTTTAACGAACGAATCATGACATAACATGACTAGATAGGTGTAATAGGTTAAAACAAATCAGATTACACTTTAGTGCCCTGCACGCCAACGCTGAAAAATATTATAAAACATGGATGTCTTAGCTCTTAGCAGCTGTTTGGAATATGTCATCAAGTACAACGCACAGGGTTTTCCTATAAGAGGTGTTATTGTGATATTCAAAGAAAAATGCCATTTTTTGAGATAAATGATCGGATCTTTATTTCATTATAAAGAGAAAAGTATGCCGTTAATAATGGAAAATAACATCAGCCAAATGACCACCACGATCACGCCTACAGGACCATATCCTTTTCATGAAATTTTCCATAACCAAATCGCAAAGTGGCTGCCCTATGTCCTCGATAGCCTCACGAATTCCATCTTTGAGGTCTTGAATCGAAGCTGGGCTGTTGGCGTAGACCTTCTCTTTCACGTGGCTCCAAAGGAAGAAGTCGCAAGATGTTTAGTCACAAGATCTCGGTGGCCAATTGTGATCACTTCTTCGAGAGATAACATGGTCCGGAAACTTTTGCCGTAAAAGATCAATGGTTTCATTACTTGTATGGCACGTAGCGCCGTCTTGTTGAAAGTAAACGTTGTCCAGATCAATACCATCCAATTCCGGCCATAAAAAATCATTAATCATCTGTCGATAGCGCAATCCATTCACCGTAACTGTTGCTCCAGCCTCATTTTCGAAAAAGTAAGGTCCAATGACCCCGCGGGACCATAAACCGCACCAAACAGTCACACGTTGAGGATAGAGAGGCTTTTCAACAATAACTCTTTGGTTTTCCGAGCCCCAGATGCGACAATTTTTCTTGTTGACGAAGCCATCGAGGTGGAAATGGGCCTCATCGCTCAAGATGAGTTTTCGATGGAATTCCGGATCATTTTCATGCATTTTAAGGACCCAATCAGCAAAGACTCGACGTTGTTGATGATCGGCCGGCTTGAGTTCTTGTGTTAACTGAACTTTATAAGCCTTAAGACCCAAATCGTTATGCAAAATACGGTGTAATGACGTTTGTGGAATGCCTAATTCCAAAGAACGACGAGGAATGGACAAACCTGGGTTTTCTTCAACACTTTCGGCTACAGCAGCAATATTCTCGGCTGTTCTTGAGCGACGTGCACGTGTTTTATTCTTCACATCACTAATTTGTCCCGACAGCTCGAATTTTTCTACCAATTTCTGTATTGCGGTCCGACAAGATGCTTCACGACGAACCAAAAATGTTCGAGTTTTACGAACCATCTCTGCCACATTTTCACCATTTTTATAGTGAGTTTTAATAATTTCAATGCGTTGTTGAATCGTGTATCGTTCCATTTTTATTAATGGCGTAGCTTCTACTTGTTAAATGTCAAAAAACGACAGGTCCAAAAGTGACATCTATCGAAATAGCGGGCTAATTAAAATAACACCTCTTATTGGAAAACCCTTTAGTACCCAAGCAACTTTTCAACCGGACTCGTTAATAGATTTTATTACTAAAATGTACATCGAATGTATAGTTTTAAATAAAGGTGAATAAAACCTTTTAGATTATATTCTAACAACATAAATAGGTGTTCAAAGTATGAAGAAATGAAAAGCGGAGTACTTTTATAAAAGGAGTATTACCGGAGTACGCTATTAGTATTCGGAGTACAAATACTCCGATCGGAGTACAAACGACAGCACTGCATAGTAGAAAGAAGTTTCGCTGCTGATTAGGTCTGTATACAGCACAGACTTCAATAATCTAGACTGCTAGCTGCAGGCGTTTCCCACACAAAATTTTTGATGTCAGCATAACTGTGGGGGCAGAAGGGCAAAACCAAGCAAAACATTTCAAATTACTGTCATGTTGCGGGATATTACATAATTAGGACTACCATGATTAGCTAAAATGAAGGGAAATTTTCAAAGTTATTTTAATTATTAATTCTGTATGCAGTTTTTAATGAAGTTGATGCTAAATATTTTAAGTACTTACGTTTTTCCCGTTTCAAATTTAAAATAATGCTTCATATGTAATTTACCACTACAATTCTGTAATAAATTTTATATTTTATGAGAAAAGTAAGCATCTTAAAAATTGATCTGTGGTATATAAAAATCTTAAATATTTAGATGTTTTTTCACGAATTTTTATTTCGTGTTATTCCTTTTAAATTTGAGAAATAAATACTGTAAAAATTCTCTCTATTCTGTGTAGTTTCCTTGAATCAAAGTAAAAACTGCAACAGTTAATGTGGTGGGCATAGAGTTTTAAAGTTATGAATACCTATCACTTTTTAAACATTCTGAATAAGAGAAAAAAGTATTCTTCTGAGTGACGATATTGTCAACCTTGATCGATTATTTTATCATTAGATAGTCAGAAAAACGAAGGTAAGCAGAGGTACTATAAGATTCTTAACTTTTCTTGAGGAGCGGCAGTTTTGGCATCATTCTTGAGGAGCGGCAGTTTTGGAATGAATGATTTTTTTTGGATTAATTCTAAAATAGTCGACGACGAATACATTATAATTTCCTAAGTAAAGGAGCAAAATAGTTAATACCATGATTTCAGAATACCTCAACCATTGTTTCGTTTTATTATAAATTTAGTCGCTATAGCCAGGTTGGAAAGTGAATTATCTATCATATCTATGTGCTAATCCAAATACCTGAATAATGTTTGATCTAATATGAATCATTCCTACATAATTTAATTTTCCATAACATTTTTTTTAATTAATAAAAACCACTTTCGTGTTAAAATTAAATGTTAAAGCATACAATTTTTTTTTTAGCTTGATATATTACTATGAATTATCAAACTAATAACATATATATTGCAATAAATAATTTTCTTTTATGCGTAACAATTACCCGTCTGGAAATATTTGTCTTACTTTGTGGCAGCACAAATCGTTCGCAACATAAAAAGCATTTTTTTACGAGCTGTCATCAGTATATGTATATATTGAAGTCTGTAGTATACAGTAAACTCAAGCTGTTTACGATCATAAATCCAGGAACAAGGACCTTGAAAGAAGGACAACAAAAAGCAACCATTTCGTCAATACAGCGCGTTCCCAGGCAATAACATGAGATGAGATATAATAGTTAAAAAAAAATCGTCATCAGAGGTATCATAATAAATATTAGAGAGATGAAAATACTTCGAACTAGTTTTTCCAATCTGAAATTAATAGCAAATTTAAAGATCTGGACAATTGCAGCAGACGTCAGCATCCAGTCGTGGTTCACGAAAATATAAAAAATCTTCTAAAGGAATAATCCCTTTATGCACCGTCACAACCTTACTCTATCGCTATTTCAGCTTACTTGAGCCTTTCTTTCTAAATTTGTTCTGCCCTTACAAATGTTGCTTTTGGAATTCTCTCCCAGATGGCGCTGATGAAAATTTCACTTGGATTTTACGTTTCTCCATATATACGAATTTCCTCCTAAACTCCAATTTTAACAATAGATTTTTAAATATGAGCTTTATGGCTGTAATGGATGCTAAATAATTCAATTTTTTGGCTTTTAAAGTTAGAGATTGAAAAAATGTGTTTTTCATAATAATCATTTTTACTTCAATTGTGGAAAAGTAATTGAATTAAAGACTTTAAAAAGTGCTAGTCAGAGATACAAACACAGCACATAAATAAAAACAACTAACTTAATATTGATTGTAAATGATTGTAATGTATTGAATTGAAATTCCTTGACTGACTCATAACAGGTAACTTAGATCTGGCAGTAATCTTCACCTTAAAATGATATCTATGATATTTTAAAATGAAGAAAAAATCTAGAATTTGGTTTAAGACCATGAATGCCCTCATATAATTTCATATAGTCACCCCTCCGCGCAAGTTTGATTGTTTTCCGCATCTACTCTGGAACGGTTCGCCGGACAGTAAAATTGATTATATCCAATTTCGTAGGATTTCATATTCCGAAGAACTTTTCAGTACAATAAAAACATCTAGGACTGATCGTTTTCACAAGCCTCAATTTTTGTATGTCAACACCAAGAAAGGGTTCCCCGATTTAGTTCATTTTTGAACTTATATTTATTATTGCTATCAGAACGCCGTGTACAAAATTACAGCGCTCTACGGCGAGGTGTTCTCAAGCAGTGGCCAAATAAAGTCTTACGTCTTATAAAGTACGAGCATAACAACTTTAGGTTCGGAGAATCGATGTTTATGGATTGGAATCCTCGGAATTTAGACAATTTTTGAGGATAAATACAGCACTTTTCACCACCAGGGGCCGGATTCACTAACTCCTCGGAGAGTTGTGGAGTTGTGGAGATGAGAGCTCTTTTGCCACTTAACTCTCCACTCGGAATTCTGTAACTCGTGGAATTTGTATTGAGATTTTACCAAACTCTCTATTGAATTCAGCAAAACTCTTGGCTGTGTTAGTTGTGGAGAAGTAAGAAAAATATTTCTCAACTGGCACTGTCTGCTTTTATTATCCTTTGTGACGGTACCAAAGTACCTAGGATTTTCAAATTGAATTATAGATTCACTGCATATCCTGGCTGCTTTTATTATCCTTTGTGAAGGTACCAAAGTACCTAGGATTTTCAAATTGAATTATGGATTCACTGCATATCCTGGCTATATTTACAAAGACAAATTATGGGCATCCGTGCTTGCAATACATATTTACAGAGAAATAAGGATTTTGATGTCCCAAGGTACTCGCTAAAAATTGTAATTCACGTGAAAATGCTCAATTTTGTCGTCTTCCAGTACAGAAGATATGATATAAAAATTTTCAATATGCACGTTAAGTCCTCTATGTAGTATGAAATCGCATCTATATTTTGTCCCCTAATTAGATATGCAACTATTTTTTGAGTCCGGTAAATAGTTTTGGGTTTTGGAGATAACTGCAAAAGAAGTGAATCAGTCGTTCTTAAGATGAAAAAATGGCCGTTTTTTGGTACAAAAATGGACATATTTTCAACTCATCATTATGAAGAACTGGTAAGTCGTGGAAATTCACTTTCCATTAGAATAATGTTCACAACAGAGTACTAATGGATGTGAAACAACGAACCGAAGAAATATATGGAAAATATAGGAACTGGGGTGTATATGACCCAAGTGCAAAAAAAACCGTCTTTCGGCGGTAAAAAGTCAGTTATGAAGTTAAAATGATCAAAATAAACTACACCACTCGATTACCGGCTTCTCCCTCTTTAATTTAATACCAAACATAACATATTTTGGACAACCCCCAATTGGGGGTGGTACGACCCACCCCCCACCCCCAAATGACCTTCCCCCAGAAATTGTTCACCTATATTTTTGTACTCTAGACCCTAAATCCATAAAAAAAAACCCAATGCTCTACGACCCTCCCACACAGAGGTAGCCGTCTTTCAATATTTCGATACTTCTCACGTTTTCTTCAAGTCCCCAAATATGTTAGAGAATCTCGAATGGGAGTTTTAACCGAGGAAAACGAAAATTCTCATTTCCCAAACTCTCCGAGTTACAGAATCAGGCCCCAAGAGGGAGTCTTTATTTGAAAAGAAAATTTAAATAAATAAAAACACATAATATGAAATCAGAAAAACTAAAGAATTTTTCTTTTGGAGATTTCGTTTTAGGTTTCAAATTAAGTAAACTTTCCAACCAATTCCCTATGGCTAAGTCAAACTTAACGTAAAGAGCAAAGGTTATTCACTGAAATAATTTCTAGAAACAGTTAGTGCAATCCATTTGAAGACCTCTAAAAAGTTTCTTTGACGGACTAAGACCCTGACGAGAGGAAAGACCTTGTTTTATAAACATATATTATGGATAGCCTGCAAAGTATTATATGGCTTTCATACACAGGGTGTTTTTAAAATTAATAGAATGAAGCATGTTAATCGATTCTTTGGAGTGTCCTGATCAACATTTATTTGGACAAACCCTCCCCCACCACACCCTCATCTAAACTGCGTCCTTTTGAAAGAGTTGAAAGTTTGTCCTTCATATTTTCTGAATCACTCTTTGATGAAAACTTAAAATTTGTTAGAATCGTTAGGATTTTCCAACGGTTCATAGCTTTTCTCCTCATCCCATTCGTTTTGTAGTTGTGGGGTCAAATAACTCCAATTCTATTTCGTTTTTCTTTAAAATAGTTTATCACACACGTCCTAGAAAAGCGGAGTGATTTAGGTTTGAGTTTCAGTCGCTTTTAAATTTATTCAGAATTTTAACTATGCTAAGATTGGGTTTTTTTTAGAAAGAAAAATATCTCAAATATTTAGCTGGAAAGAGATAATCTAGAATTTCTGGGTTGCTTAAAATATCCTAGAAATCAATTCAATCCAGAATTTGATCTTAAAATCTTAAAGAAGGCAATTTAGTTCAGTTTCATTAGAAATAATTTTTTTCATTAAATTTTAGAGAAAAAAATTATTTTACAAAAGCCACCCACATTGACTGAAAATGTATCCTAAAAAATCAATGTTTGATGTAGTAGTACCGTTTCTACCCTATGTACCTAACATACATAAGGGAATTTAAAAAATATATACATATACAGACCAATATGATGTGATGGTACAGTTGGTTTAACCCGGCGCCAATGACGCTGGGTCATATTGCCCGAGTCTATTTAATATGGTGATATCTTTTGTTCACGCTGACCGTACAGTTTGAACGTTTGTGTAGCTGGAGTTACAGCCCTCCTCTAATCATACCGCCAGTGCTCTCAGTGCGATAACGTCTGCGCTAAGTGATACCTGTGCGTCGAGTCAAAACGGGTAAATATCACCTAGCGTCAAAAAATCATAAAGAAAAATATCAAAGTTATGTTTTCAAAGTTGGTTTTGCATGTGTTTATTGCGGAAGCTCATAAAAGTTTGATTTATAGAATAACAACATTGGTATTATCTCTATTTTACCACATATGGAAAAAACCCTTTTTAAAATTAATGTAACTCTTTTAATTTTGTGATAATTTGTCGATATAATCTGGGTCATAATGACCTAATGTCATCGTCCGCATTGTTATTTCACGTCATTTGTGCCGAGTTAAAAAGCAGCCCAAATTTCTCAACCATCTTGAAATTATAGGGTATCCAAGAATGGTCGATTTCAATAAAATTTTGACTCATGTAGAATTTTTTTGAAATGCGATTTGCAGATTTTTATTAGGATATTAAGGAGCAAGTTAATAACTAAAAATGTTCAGCAAAACCAATTAATATGCAAAATTATCGATGAAAAGATATCAAAATCGTCCATGTCAAGCTTTTATGGACTAGGGGTAAATGGTTTGAGAGGAAAATACATCTTAAGAAAAATGTCATTAGTTGCATAACTGTATATGTTCGTGAGCCCTGTTTTGGCAATTTTTCAAAAGTTAAAAAGTTCTCTATGCATCAAAACTATATCGAAACCAAAAATTCTTAGATGCCCTGAAATTCCAAGATGTTTGCAAAATCTGAGCTGCTTTTTTACAATTTTCCTTTTCAAACCGCCCTGCACCATCATAACATTTAGCTAAGTGCATACATTTTTTTTTTTGTATCACCCTATAAACTTGTATGAAGCTTATAGCTTCTTTCATCGCTCATCCTTCCAAATACTTTCTATAAAACCTTTACCTGGCACCACATAAATATTCTAAGTATATCCAACAGTACCCTTCTGCTGCTATAATAATAATTATAGTCAAAAGTTAATTACCTACCTGGAATATTTTCTACATTACTTTCTTGTATCTAATAAGAGTCCCGGTTGAAATTCGACCGTTCATGACTAAATTTCATAACTCTCATCAAAGTCTGATAGTACTTTCTGCAAACAATGTGACATAAACGCAACTAATTAGATGTTTGGATCCTATAAGCTGATAAAAATATGAAACCTAATTAGCTACCTGTAGAGTCTACTGTGTGCTATGTGTTGTCTGTGTGAGCATATCATGTGTAATCTCCATCACATAGTATTATACTTGTGTTAATTATCACTTCTCAAAGTTAATGACACATTTATGACGTGGCGCGTTTAGATATTAACGACAAATTGTTTCATATACTCACAATTAAATGGATTTATTTGGGTGTCACACTTTATTACATGACATGATAGAGGTCAACTTCTGTATGAAATAAATGACGTGGATATTGTGGAGTTTGATGCGTTAACAAGGATTTTCATTACCCAAGTCCTGATACATACTATAACTGTAATGTCTGCCATCAAAAAATATCCAATCAAGTGTACCGAAAGTAATTAAACGTACGCCTTTGTTGTTGGGACTCAATAGTAGTAGAATGGAAGTATAGGAATTTTCTGCTTTAGACACCTTTTCGAACTAAAGAACCATCCGCTTCCATGTAAATTTTATTAAAAATGAACACGATAAAGGATTTTGAGCAACTCCTATGCTGGAGCTCTAACAAAAATTACATTTTTTTTACAAAACTCCCGCACCTTGTATTGTGTCACGATTTTTTCTCTCTCTTTAATCGAAACACCAAGGCCTTTAAAAGTTTAATGGATTCACTTCCGATAACATGGTCATGGGTGTGTTCAGTTTCAGCATGCTCTGACAAGATTTACATTTACACCAAGAGCACAAGTAAAAAACAAATAAAAAAATATCTGATATCGTTTGTGTTAACAACATGTTCATGCGGAGCTCGTTTTTTCTTCTTCTTTTTTTTTTTTAATCTTATCAAAGCAATCGATGAAAACCTATTCAAAGCTCACAAATTTACTGCTCTTGGAGATTGTAAATAATGCAAAGATTTCCATATAATTGCCACGTAAATTTTCTTATATCGTTTCATCCGAAAATAACCAAAAGAGGGATGCAAGGCAGATGGCCTATCTAGAATTTTAGTTAAACTTTTCAAAACATAACTTTGTTATGCAGGCTATGAATTTGAGTGATTTGAGTGACTTGCGAATGCAATGTTGCCATTTTAATGAAATAATCGTGAAATTTGTGCAAATTTACTTTACTTTTGAAACTATTCAAGGAAAATTTTACAATTGATTGAGAAAATGAACAGATGTCCATCCATCAACCATAATTATTGCGGTTGTTTTAAAAGTGTTTATGAATCTTTTGTATTATGTGAAAATCATGAAATATTCTGTGCCTACAAAAATATCATTCATCAGCTGCGTTTCATTAAAAGACAGGGGTGGAAGTGATGCCTGATTTCAAATAGACATGGATATTCAGGACAAGAGCAATCCCAACAAAAAATAAAGAGCAGTATAGGCATGAAAATTGTAATATCCAAGGACATATCTAGCGAGCTACATGGGATTCGGTAAAGAATAGAAAGTAAGGCAACATGGTAAAGAAGTAACATTAAATAGAGTATACTGGGAATTGCTGTAATACCGACTATTTCTTATTTACGCAGGACATTTTAATGCTAATCAACTCAACGCAATCTAGCGTATACTGAAAAAACAAGTGGTCTAAGATCTTTGAGTACTCTTGGAACATTTTCCATTGCTAAAAAATTGTAACGAAGAACTGACGTAGCACTCTAAATCTAATTATTCAAAATCGAAGTCTTAATATATAAAAATCCAGTGTTACTGTGTTTGTTCACGGTAATCTCGGAAACTGCCCAACCCCGATTTTAATGAAATTTTGTAAATGTGTTTGGTTGGTTCCAGTTTGAGAGATATGATAGTTTTGGACACGGTAGATGGCGCTGTTTTGGAGACGTAAAAAACTGCCTTACAACGCGTCGATGTGGAAAGCTGAAATTTTGTATGCGGCGTTTTCATAAAAATTTAAAATACATGTTCAAAAATGGACTAAATCGAGCAACTCCTTTGTAGGGTTGTCATACAAATATTTCGTTTTTTATTATATATTTGGGCACTGTCTGCCAACGAGTGCACGTAGAAAGCTGAAATTTGGTACGCGGTGTTTTCATAGCAATAGCAAATAAAATTTTTAAAAACATACTAAATCGGGCAACACTTTTTTGGTATTGCCATACACAATTTTAGTTTTTCACTATATATTTTGAAACTGTCTGAGAACGCGAGTTACATACATTGACCTAAAATGTAATATGACAACAAAACAGAAACCGGATCTACCAGATCCAGACATGTACAAAATTGTTACAAAACCCAAACCTATGGCTTGGTAATAAAACTTAAACAAATCTAATTTCCCACAATTCCACGTTACGACAACAGCAGTTTTAAAAAACTTAAAAGGTGTCGTATTAATTTCTCACAGAAATTATTATGAGAAAAATAAAAATGATTACATGACAATTTTACTGAGTGAAGCGACAAATGATGAATATCAGAAAAGCGGCAGTCTGTCGAAAACTTAAATTGCGAGTACTTTCGAGTCACGGTATTTAAGTAAATCTAAGTTTTGATACCTTTATATAAAAATTCTAATAAAAGTTGAATTAGAGAAGTTCAGTGGTTTTTATTTGTGAAAGATGACCCTAACAATAGTCGAAGCTATTTAAGAAGTGATATTATTTTTCTCCCAAAACGACTATTTCGTAGGGTTGCAATACAAAAATTTATTTTTTATTTAAGTCTACAGAGAAAAGCTCTTACAGACTAAGCACTAAAAGTGATTTAACAGTAAGTCAAAAGGATATAAATATATACTATATGAAAAAATAAATGTATGGGAGATTGGGGAATTGTGAGTCACACTTTTTCCAAGCTCGATAACTGCCACAAAAATCAAAATTTTTTAAAATTTCAAAATGGTTTATGTTACTAGGAAGGAAACCATAACTTTTAGCTTAAGCAGTATCTTGAAATTATTATCTGTTGAAAAAATCTGAGCGTTGGCAAAAAACATGCATTTTTGAGATTTTTAAAAATGTTGGGGAATTGTGAGTCACCGTCTGAATTAAGTGGAAAATCAAAAATATCGCTGTAAAATATTTATTTTATGGTTGGAAATTACATAACAATTAGTTTAAAAAAATATATAAAAAGGAAGGTATTAAAATTATTCGGATTCGCAATTCGGGCATGTGAAATAGGCTCCAGTACTGACGCATTTCAAATGAACAGCTCGATCGCATAAATCGCAGCGAATGGAATTGTTTCGGTTCAATTTCTTCGGCATATCCTCCATACAAAGTAAGTAAAAATTACAAACACGCGTTAAAAATGCGATATTGGCTTGAAAAATGCCAAAGATGTTGTGGCTCACAATTCCCCAAAAAAAGTGACTCACAATTCCCCAAACGTTTTGATTGACAAGAGGGCCGTGTATGATTCGCTGATTGCATGTTTATGCGAAATTCCTTTTAAAAGTTGAAATGTCGATGCCATAAGATAATTATGAATATATTTACCTGAATCGATTCTCCGAAAATCGTTGTCACATCAATGCAAACAGAAACGCTCGGAATAAATATTTTGAGAAAATTTTCCAAGTGGTTGCCGCACGGAACGAACGAGTACGTGTACACGCATCGATTGCTAATGGAAAATGAGTTTGGTCAAATATAAGACAATGACAGCCATTTGCATGAGTCAGACTTTCCAATTATGGTGAAATATTGACGTGACTCACAATTCCCCATGACTCACAGTTCCCCAATGTCCCCTACATATTTAATCTTTTTCTGGAGAACTAGAATTTGGTACATGGTGCTTTCATATCAATAGTAAATAAAATTACATAAAAGGGTCATAATCGGGCGATGATGATGTTGCTATACAACTTTAGTTTTTCACTATATATTTGGACACTGCTTTACGCATCGAAGTAGAGTACACGGGCCTTTTTTAAAAAAGTGTAAATTAAGTTCAAACATGGGACCAATTTGGAGTCTCCTTCGTATGGTTGACATACAAAAATTTGGTTCGTGGTATTTCCGTAGCAACAGTAAATAAAATTTTAAAAATGGACTAAATCGGGTTACGCCTTCTGGGTGTTGTCATACAAAACATTGGATTTTCACTATAAACTTGGAAGCTGCCTGAGAAGGCGTCTAGGTGAAGCGCTCATATTTTGTACACGGCGTTTTCATAAAAATTGCAAATACAAGCTCAAAAGTGGAGCAAATCGGGCAACCCTTTCTTGGTGTTGTTATGCAAAACTTTAGTTTTATATTTGGACAGTGCCTACCGCGTCGACGTATAGAGCTAAAATGTTGTACATAGACCTTCTTTAAAAAAAGGGAAATTTAAGTTCGAAAATGGGACCGATCGGGCAACTCCTTCCTAGGGTTGCCATACAAAAATTTCGTGTTTTACTAAATATTTGGGCACTGCTTGAGAACGCGTCGACGTAGAGAGTAACACTGTGCCCTACATATCAATGTATGCACGCACACTCCTACATGCACACACACCCAAGCACGCGCACACAGGCACGCACACACACACACACAGATTCAAATCCTAGGGTACGGAATCACGCGATCGAGTCAGATAATAGCTTAGATATTAGGCATCTATGACCATCCCACCCCCACCCATCTAGGTATCTATATTATCGCCTGGTAACGCCGACGGGCTCCTTCTCGATTTTTATAAAAAAATCTCCGGAAAGTCTATAGACTAATTTCATGATTAAAATTAAAATATTTTCATCCTTCTACTCTTTCAAAAAACTTCAAAAAATTCTTGCACATAAACTAAACCTAATCTTTCTGGTAGTAAGCATACTTCTATCTGTCATCTTGCCTATCTGGTTTACATCAAGGCACAACTGTATCTAAAAATTTTTTTAATTTACGATTGCATTCGAATTTCATTTAACAGCGATAAACTAACAATCTCTATGCACTTGAACTTCTCAAAGGTTTTCGGTCAAATAAATCACAAGCGTGTAATTTATCAACATCAAGCTTGGATTACTTTTTCTACATCTGAATGTAGCTAATATGGTCCTAGCTTACTAACACAGCAATAAAATCTTTGGTGCCGATAAACCTCAGAACTCAATTTTGGGACATCTGCTATTTTCAATATTCATTCATGATTTACATTCATTCGATTCTGCAAAACTGTAATGTTAATAGTTATGCTGATAATATACAACTTTATATAGTTGTGTAATCCAAACCAATCGGATTAATGGAAGACGCTAATTGTCTACATAACCCTATAAAAGTTTCACATGACCGCATTCCTTACACCACGTGATTCGCATTTCATGTCTGTCAAACCAATACATTTTAAAGTGCGGTTACAAAAACAAAGGCGCTAAGAGTATAGCTACCTTTTCGAAGCTATTAAAGCCTTATTCAACCTCTTAGAGATACTCAGAAAACAAAATGTAAAAATGGTTGCCTACGTTGACTTTGTCCAAATTCATAAATTTTAGAAGCATTTAAACCTCAAACACCTTCTTCCATGCCTCCCCGATGGCTTTTTTTTTACATATGTCCATTAAAGCTTAATTTGTTCTCAACAACAACCACTAGATACTTAATTTCACTCATGCATTCAATTTTTCATTATCAATTTCTAAGTCGGCATTATACGCACTTATATGGCCATAAATTTAGTTTATTTCAATTTATTCTTTTTAAGCCATTCACTTATTTTATTTAAATCCATTATTAAATCATATAATGATTTCTTCTACATATTTACTAATCACAAACATAAACGCATCATCAGCAAAAAGTCTAATTTTTTAATTGGCTCAACGCAGTCTTAATATTATTTATATATATGTATATACTAAGAAGAATAATGTTCCGAGCACTGATCCTTGTGGTACTCCCAATTATATTTCAATTGCTTCGGAAAGCATGTTATTCACTCTAGTTTTGTCTTCTTCTTTCTAAATAACTCCGAAAACATGCCCTGTAACCATAGCTTTGAAGTCTTTATAGAAGAGTTTGTCTTTCTATAGTCTCGAATGCTTTCTTAAAATCTAACGATACTGCTAGAAGAGCCTTATCTTCCTCCATTTATTTTTTCCCATCCATCACTGTCCAATTTATTTATCCTACTTACACACTTCTTTTTATATCCTAGATGAATTCTATGGGGAATATTAAGTTTGTCATTCCGTTTGGAACGCACAGAAATAATGATGGTAGAACAAAATGGATTAGACTCCCACGCATAATATTAAAAATTATTTTGATTTTTGCATGTCCGTCTGTTTGTCTGTCTATCTATCTGTCTGAGAGAGAGCTGTAATTTTGTACACGAACTTAACAAAAAAAGTAAAATTAGCTCGAAAATGAGATAAATCGGGTAACTTCTTCGTGGGATTGCCATACAAAAATTTCGTTTTCCACTATATAGTTGGACACTTCCTGAGAATGCGTCGACATAAGAGCTGAAATTTGGTTATGGTTTTTTCATAATAATAGCAAAAAAAATTTTAAAAATAGACTAAATCGGGCAACCGTTTCTTAGTGTTGTCATATAAAAATTCAGATTTGTTACGTAAACTGTGAAAACGATCAGTCCTAAGCATTTATATTGTACTAAAAACTTCTTCAGAATATAAAATCTTATAAAATTGGTAATTATCATTTTTTCTGTCCGACGAACCGTAGAAATATATGCGAAAAACCACTTCAAAAATCAAACTTCATACGGGCATTTAGCTAGGGTATCATAAGAATTGGTCTTAGGCAAATTCTAGTTTTTTTAATTGTTTTCAACTAGCTTTGATATTACTTTTTCATCTTAACCTCAAATATTTTTGTACGTATGTCCATATCCTCAATTTCAGCTAATACTTCTATATTAGTTTCATTAATCGAACAATTAAACTTCTTTTGTCATAGTGCATAACTTCCATATATTTCTCTACTCTAGATACAATGACTTCACTATATTCATTATAAATTTCTAATGACTCGTGATCACTTATCTTATTTTTAATGTATTATTGCCTTTCACGTTTAAATTATTCTTATCTGTAACTACGTAATCAATAATATTTTTAGTCGTTGCCGTAACTCTTGTAAATTTCTTAACTTTTTCTTCACAACCGTTATCATTTAACCCAGATCTGCCTGGTTTTCCTAACTATTACTGATCTCCTTTCCCAAATATGCATATTTACGTAGATAGAGGGTGGTACCGTACGGTATCACGAGGCATTTGTATATACAAAAGTCAGTATGTTCTGAAAAATTTATTATGAAGCTTCCAATAGGTTTAAACGTAGTACAAATACATTAATTTAAATAGTTTTATATAAATGAGGGCTTATACATAAATTCCTCTTAAGTTTTTTGGTGAAATTGTGAAAAGGGATAATTAGATGATTTTTGGGAGTTGCTTTCTTCCCTTGGTAAATTTCAAATAACGTTAGGTATCCAGACGGAGTGTTTAGGCACCAAGCCGTAAAGCCGAATCGTATAGGCTTGCCTCTAATAAATTGTTTACATGGATGGCGCCCATAATAAGGAATCATACTTTCATCAAAATTCAAACATTTTTCTGTGATGTAATATTTCACAAAATTCCCATTTAGACAATTTATCAGAGGACGAAGCTTACAAATTTTATCTCGCATATCAGATTAGTATTGTCTGCACAGTGTATAAACGGCAAGATTTTCTCGAAACGATCACGTCGCATGCAACTGTAAACCTATTCATTTCGTGTGTCCTGAGCATTTTCCCAATAACATCTCCTACTTGGAACAATGTTGTAGCTTTATAACGATGGGAACTGATCAACCGTCTTAGTAACACTTTACTTGCTGTCGTTAAAACTTTTTTGGAACCATGTATGTGACGCATTGGTGATAATTTCACACAGTTGGGAAGTACATCACAATCTCTGCATCTTTTAAGAAAGGTCAGAGCACTTAAAAGTGGCGCGCGCGTTTTCCACGCAAGTTTTCGAACCGGCGAAGGCATTTGTGAGTAGCCTCTCGGTACAAGCTTACAATATAACTTTTAAGGCTTTCGCGGTTGCTTACTGACATTTTTAATACGTTTTCCGGATTAGCCGCGGTTAATCCGGAAAACGTATTAAAAATCTCAGTAAGCAACCGCGAAAGCCTTAAAAGTTATAATGTTGTAACCACTCAACAGTAGAATTTCAATAAAGGATTTGATGTCATTCGTTGATACTTGAGGGTCATTGTCATTTAAAAATACATAGCGTTTCGATTCTGTTACGAGAATGTCGATAATCTTATTAGCAAAAAGTAGCTCGAATAATTCCGTTGGAGAATATCTTACAAAAGATGCTTAGTTTCCATCGGGAAAAATACCACTATGATGGGTAGGCGGATTATCCACGAAATCAGTTTTCTTTTAATTTTACTACTACTATTCTTCGATGTTGTACGAGAATATGAGGCAGAGGTACATGGCTGGGTATTTTTAGAACTAACTTTTTTTTTGCAGAACATCATTTCTGTACTTTTTTGTTTCTGCGATATCACAGTGATGATCAATCTTTACCTTCATCATGTTTCTCACCTTGATGACCATCAGACGATTTTTGATCGTAAATATCTTCTGTTTGCCGTCTAAGTACGAGCTCCGCTTTTGCTCGCAACTGGTTTCCAGACAGATTATCTATACGAGGCCGGCTTCATCTTCGTCCCCTGAATCATTGTCTAAGTATACGATGCCTGCTGCTGATATCGGCAACATCCATATCATCATCTACGAGAATCTGTATTGCCTCAGTAATTGTTAAATTCCTAGAACAAAAATTTTAAAATATGGACAAGCAGACAAAATATGCGTTGAGTGAAAATAAGATTTATTATAAAAAAAAAAGAAACTCAATCATGGCTTCCAAATGACCATTTTTATCCAACAAAAGTTAATTTATTAATCAATCAATGTAAAAATCACATGAAAAATATGTAAATTATTGAAAACTTTTATTTGATACAAAATGCTATGACATTTGCCTAGTGGACTCATACGGTACCACCCATAAACTTTGCGCCTCATATCTTTAACTGTAAGTATATATGAACTAAACTTTCATTTAGAATACATCCTAAGAACGGTTTTCTAGGCTATTGTAACAATATTTATTTAAAATCATAATTTTAGTGGGATTACTAAATATACTTACTTTACACGAACATCAATCACGAATACCTTCAATATATGTTGCAAACTTTAAACAAACACTAACACCTTTGTATGAGAAATAAGATAATACCACGATTACTATGGACAACAAGTGGACTGGATTTCAGTGAAAAAGACAAAAAGGTAGAAGAATTTTCAATCAGTGCTGTCAGATTAAGAACGTTAGGCTATTGTATTCTATGTGGTACCGTACGGTACCGCTAGGCAGATCTGGGTATTCGTCACTTCTCGTTTGTATGTAATGTCAGTACCTCAGTCTATATTAAAACCACCCACTATGCATAGCTCTTCAGCTGAATCAGTTAAAATGTCCATCCACTCCGTAAAATATTCACAAAACTGGCGCTCTGATGACTACAATAATCAAGCTTTAACAGTTAACCCACCGTAAAAAATAAACTGAAGATTACAGCTTCAAAAGTAGTCGGTTTTTACAGAAAAATGCTGTAAATTTAATGAAAACTTTATTTTCTACCATTTTGGGTATTTTTAAATACTGGCATGTAAAACCAACGCTGGTAACACTAGAATAACGAGCGAAAATTGAAATTTACACACAAATGGGTTAATTTTACATCTGAAACTGTATTTTCACAACTCTTCATGGAAAGTAGGAACTTCTTGCAGCATGATCATTGTTAAATGTGAAGTTGAGACATTCGGATGCGCTTTAAGTATTTTGTAGCACTACATCGGACAACAAGTGAGAAAGGTGAAAAATGAAGTGTTTAAAAAATATATAGCTCTTAGAACAATTAAAACTTTTCCTCGTTTCCTTATCTAAAATTAGTTTTTACTAAAAAAAGGAAAGTATATATATACCTACATTTTTCAGATTAAATTCACCACATTTAATTATTGTAAGCAGATTTCAAAATGACTTCAACAATATTAAAAAATATTTCAACGATTTTCATAAATCAATTAGCAAATTTCTTCCAGATGAAGTGCAATGTATTTTACAGTATTAATTAATTACGATATAAAAAATTTTAATTATTTTAAGGCAACAAAGCAATTTTGCTGATTGATTTGTGAATTGATTGATTGAATTATTTTTAAATATTGTTGAAGTCCTTTTGAAATCTCCTTAAAATAAATTAAATCTGGTGAAGTTAATCTGAAAAAGGTAAGTATATTTTCTATGCATTAGATATCTAACACTAATATAATTCTTTACTTTTATTATTTCTTATTTATCAGAAACTGATACAGACAATGATGTTATTAACTCCGAATCCACGAATCTAAAGGAAGCAATAATGCAAGCATTTGCAAGTTATTTCAACTTGAACATACAGTATCCTAAAGAAGTCTCTTCTTCTGAATACATTCGGAATGCTCTCGTGGAAATAAAAACAACATTACTGCTATTGCAAAAAGTCATTAGACTTATTGAAAAAATTGAAAAGATCTCCAAAACATTGAAACATTTTTTTTTAGTTTATATAAAATTTCAATTTTTGATTTTTTCCTAAAAACAAATTTATTTTCTTCATAATTTTTTGATTTCATTGTGTATACTGAGATAGTATTTTTTTTATAATATTAAACAATATAAATGAAATGTTTTATTTTTTAATAAATATGAATTCATACCAAAAAAAAATGTGTTTTACAGTATGGTTATCCAATGAACTTACCCACTTTCATTTAACTTTACAACAAATGTATAATTAATTAGCACACCTTTGTTTAATTTTACAACAAATGTGGAATTAATTAGCACACCTTTGTGTAATTCTACAACAAATGTGGATTTATAACACACTTTAATTTATTTTCAAACAATTATGTAATATAACTTACATACATTAATTTAATTTCACAACAAATGTGTTATTGAGCTTACACGTATTAATATAATTTTACAACAGCAATTTACAGGCATTTGCGACTTGTAATTTTACAACATTTATAGTTGGCAACAAATTTTTTACTGTGCACTTGATATCCAATCCAAACTTCAAATCTTGTACCACAAGAAGTTCATGGCTCAATGGTATTGCAGATTCAGGAATTTTAAAAATTTTCTAGTTTCCTTTTGGAATAAATTTAAACTGGTGTTTTTTTTTTCTTTTGTATTTCTAATCGATGTTTAAAATTAAATTTTTTCATGTTTACTTCAATAAATTTCTTACCACTGCTGGCCGGCTTAAAAGATAAAAGACCACGAGGCACCCAATTCTATCATTTCTACCCCACTTCCATCTCTTAAGCTAGACAGATTACGTATCTTGGGAGAGTACTTACCTTACTTAAAGTCCAGCCAGATTTACAAATTTCAGAAATATTTAATTATAATTTCATTTTCATCTTTCATTTTATTTAGCTTTCAATATATTCCAAGTTAACCAAGGCCAAGTACATTTAATGGGAAATAATTCGACATGAAAATAATGCAATAAAGCTAAAGAAGACAAAAACCTTGGATAAGTACAAAAGGATTAGTTCACAGCGTCTGTTCAATACCAGGAAATTTTCTTGTGCACACCACCTTACAGGATAAATATTATACTCTTGACTTGCACTCAAACGCGTAATAAGATTTCTTCCTGGGTAATTGAGTTTCTTTAGTGATGATGGTAGAAAAGAACAGGCTATCAGAAGAGATTTGATGTAACCAGGCAGACAATTCCTCCTGATAGTAATGCAATAGAGTTATATCTTATCCCTCATCAGCCAATTACTTTAAGTAACTTATTGCTATACTTAATGAAAATAATGCCTCTTCCTTCAACTTAGGAGGAAAATTCAATTCCTCAAGGAAATGCAAAAAATGTCCCGCGGGAAACAAGTTTTTCCATTTATTACCAACCCACGTTGGTCCATTTAATAGTATACATGGACTGAGGCTGATAAATTCGATTAATTCGTCCTTAAACTACCCGAAAAGTCTTATTGGACGTTTTTCCTCCTCCTCCTCTTATTTTTTAGGATTTTCACGACATTTATATGCATTTGAAATTTGCTTCGTGGGAGTTTCTTGTTTGACTCTACATAAAGCACAAAGGGATTTAACTTTTTGATCAAAATCGGTAGCCAACCAACCAAGTAACCAGGTTATGTTGAAAGTTCGTTCGCAAGAAGAAAAACTTTTCGAGGTGAAAGAAGTTAAATAGCGAATTTGGCATTCTCGTTGGAAATGGTTCTTTCACTTCAAGCATACTTATTGCATTATGCTTGAGTGGTGGTCTTTTTTTCTTTGGCAAATGTCCACTAAAGCAGCACAATGTGAAACGTAGTGGATATTAACCCCGAGAACTTTCAGTCTGAAATGTAACAATTGAACTAAAGCTTGAAATGTCCAATTGCATACATAGTATAAGCTTTGCATCGGAAATTATTTAATTTTGAATCTAGTGAGGGAAGTAGAGATTTTCCTGTTATCTGTAAGGCAAATAATATAATTAAATTCGATTTTATTTATAATATAGTTAAAATTTGAAAAAAGCTGTCTTAATTACAATTTGATCCTAGCCTGGCAGTATTTGTGCTACCTTAGGAAATTTCTTTCACTTAATAGCAAAATTCAAATCTTTTCTGCAAATTAATCAGGGTACGTTAGGTTTAGTTTTAAGGATGCCTCTAAGATGCGTCCTAAACTGGTTCACTTAGATCACTTCTTAGGAATCTATCCATTTTAAGTCAACCCTAGATCCAACCTGCTTCCTTAAGCAATCTTAGGTTAAGTATAAACTCTAAACATTGCACCTATCCTAGCTCCGAAAAGAAGTGACTACCAAGTACCGCTCCTCTTTTTCGCCAAAGCAGGCTGTTGGCAGTGCATATTTAGCAGTGATTCTATTTTTTCAAGAACTTAGCATCTTCGACGGATATCATTAGACTCTAGACCCGATCTCCTGGGATGGTTACGTATAGGTATCCGTTTTGCTCCCCTAAGGAGCCCTTTGGTTTTGTTCCGATTGTATTCAGGCAGCAGAACAGAAGACTGTGAAGCGAAGGCCTGACAATGTGAAAGCTGTACAAGAGCAAATCATGCATACTTGATGGAAAATTTTTTGAACTGATTGGAACTGTTTTACTGAAGAACGAGGATCGCATTGGAATATCCTCCTATAAAAAACTGCGTGGGTACTGCAGTAACGTAGTATGATTGAAAAATAACATCTGCACGAACATAAGTGTTCACATCGCGGGATAACTATTCTATATACATATTTACTTCTCCGACATCAAATATAAGATTTTTGACTATTTGGGTACTGTAGTACTGCATAGCGATGGCCGTTGCCCCCGTTCATATACAAAGAAGTTAAGTTCTCATGCAAGTCAGAATAATAAAATCTCAAATATTAGCCCAATAGGCGTAGGATGTTGTAATTGCTGAATAATGGAAGTCAGTATATATGTTAGTAGTGCTTATAACGTTAGAGTGCATGGTCAGCTATAAGATTACTGTCGTGATTTCCGTAATCTCTAGCCTCTCCAAACTTGAATCTGGACATATCTTAACCTTCGCATGATCTCCAAAGATACAACTGGGAGTACCCATGAACTTATTGTCATGAACTACGAAGCCATACCAACTGGATAGCCAACATTGCTAATTTGGTACCATGGGGTTGAGGATCCCTGAATGGTTCTACTGCAAGAGATAGTTATAGTAGTAAGATTATAGTGGTTGTGGTAGCCCATATGCGGATAGAAAGACGGTGTCTGAGTCTGCATGAGTAAGGCGGACATTTTTCTTTGAACAGAAGAGTATGTCCTACATCCGAGGATTTGTGGGATGGTCGCTTATTAATGTACGCTTAGATGTTTGGCTTTCGGCGTGGAGTTGAGCTATATCAACCCGGTTTTCGTGATCCAAATATCTAAGCATTTGAGCTTTAGCTAATAGAAGCCACCATTTCATATTGTCTTTCAGAAAGGTCGAAGTCTAAATACAAAGCTAGAGTGGCTCCTCGTTACTCCTGCTCGCAACCGAGTATTTTATCGTCGCCTTTTGGTTCCGTCGCTAATATGTTTAAAGCATTTCTGAAGTCTCCCTTGAGTAGTAGCCGGTTCAAGAGAACTAAGTCTCCGAACGAGATATAATTTCACATCATCTGGTAGTGAAAACTGTTCTTTAGGCCACCTATCATTTGATTTCAGGAAGATAGAGAGCTTTCTCCAACACTTTTATCATCTAGTACTAATTTTCAGGCAATGGTATTGCTGCTTGCTAGTAAAAAACTGATCCAAGTCATTTTTGACATCCTCATTTGTAGTAAAGATTTTGAAATCTAAACAATTTTGTAGATACCGGAACAACTAACAATCTAAAGTTTCCAGATTTGTAGAATATGGTTGGTGTGGTAGTATATACATACCATCTAAACAGTAAAAGCTTTTGATGAATTACCAAATTTCTATAAGGTCTCGCATACGCAATGCAAGGGAATATATGTATTTCTGTCTGTAAGACCATGTGGAAATCATATGTCGAGTTTTTAAATTAAACCATTTCACGTGATCAGGAATGGTCAAATTCGATAAATTTAATCTCTCAGCGATCTTACAAGTTGTTCTTCGGCGGTTTGCATCACTCAATACCTGGCTTTCTGTCAATGCATCTTCTCCATACACACATCGAATAATTTATTTCTTGCTTGAACTGCATTTTTACTTTTTCGATAGTGAAATAGTAAAATATACCGAAAATTCTGCTTTCGACTTTCCATATTTATTTATTTTTCCCGGACGGGAATCAAACCCAAACTTATTAGAATCGGTCAAAGATAAAGATTTGAAGAATTTTATGAACTTTTACTTTAATGATTCTAAATCAAAGCATAAGTTCAATAAATACATCTGGCTTGTTAGCTCAGCGGTAAGAGCAGTCGCCCGGAAAGCGGAAGGTCCTGCATTGAAACCCCAGGAGGCGGTTATTTTATCATCTTGTATTTATGATTTGATTTAGGTTCTTAAAATTCTTCTCTTCCCATACTTTCCATATTTAATAGGGTACAAAAAAAAACTATTGGGCAGAATCAAACAAACTTTTTCACAAACAAGCCTTGCTTTATCATCTGTAAAATGCGGCTTAAGTGTGAAATTGGCTGTGGTGAAAAAATACAATTAAGTCCTTTATTGGGAGAAAACGAAATTACTTTCCGAACGACCCAATAACATAAGTAGAACGTTAAACCGATCAGAAACTGAAGAGACCCCCGAAGTTTTTTTTTTACGTACTTACGAAAAACTTGGTCAAAGTTGTTGGTTTGAAAATTTAACGTGACTACATTTGACAATTCTTATAAATAAAAAATATTTACCACTAATAGCCAGTTTCACAGTTCAGACCTAAATCATAGCTATGGCTTAAGCCAACACTTAAATTTTTCTACTATTTCACAGTAAAGGCCTAAGTTACATGACTGGCTTAAGTCAAGCTTAATTTAAGCTCTGCATGTTTGCGCTTAAGCTTCGATTATCTAGTTACCGGTTGTTGACAGTACACAATTGTCAATTTTTGTCAACTGTCAAGTGCAAAAATTTTTACAAATTTGTAAAAATGTACAATTTAATATCCCACAGTATCAGGCGAAAAGAAATTGTAACAAAGTTTCCATAACATTGGACGGCGGCGATTTGTTTTCTCGGTTTAGGTTGTCGAAACATTCTCCCACGATGATTTTGGAATTTATATCCTTCTAGATAAAAACCACGACAAACTGGTAAATAAAAAAAGTTCTTCTTCTTTTCGATTTGTTCTTAATCCACAATAACAGTATTCCTTTTTTATCTGCGGTTTAACTAAGGCTGAGCTTACATAGTATGTACTGTGAAACAGTATGGGCTTAAGTTCGGGGCTTAAGTCACACCCGTAGCTTAGCTATGCTTTGACTTAAGTCGGACTGTAAAATATAATAAAAAGAAACACAACATCTCAATATTCACTTTCCACAGCTGTTTGCAAAATTCATATAATTTATCGCATAATATGGACCCGTTTAAATACATAGTAAAGTGCAGAAACTCAAAACAAATAACCTACATATAAAATCGATTTGCCAATACCGTAATTAGAAAGAATCGTTAATAGTTAACCCTTTAAGTTTTGTAGTAAGGGTTGTTTACCTATCGAAGAATTTATTTTCTGAATTATTTTTTATAATAGCGCATAATATAAGGCAGAAAATCTCTCCTTAGCTTCTTGTTGCAATCGTTTTTCGTTGTAGTATAATTCTTGTGGTTCTGTATTGGTTGAAAGCGGTTGTTTCCTTATTTTGCCATCTACATGGCGGCGTATTATATAAAATTTTTCTAATATTTCTAATTTTTCTTAAAGATTTTTACAAACAAATTATTTAAGAATTATCTAAGAACTTCCCTCCGTACATCAGCATTTAAAATTTTTTAGAAAATTCGAAAAATTATCCAATAATAACGGCATTTACAACCAAAATCAGAGAATACAAGGGTTATGTCAAATAATGTATGTAGGTATGTCCAAAGATTTTTACAGAGAATTTTATAACATATCCGTTATTGTATCCTTTCGCAACGTTTTCTGTAATTCCATCTTGAACGAAGTATTTGCAATAAGTCAATGATTTTTCATAAAAATTTGGATATTCTTAAAGGTCATATAGAAAATGAGCCATACTTTAGATAAAAATACATGCCAGATATTTTTTAACACACTCAAAAGAAAAAAACATATTTTGGAAATAGTCATTACACCTAGCCCTCGATTTGCACGGTACTTGATTTGGACGATTTCGGTTTAACACGACTGAAAAAATGAGGAAAAATTCCATTTATATTATACTAATTTTCACTTTAACACGGTCACAAACAAACTACTATGTAGTACACAGTTATCTCGCCTACTCAGTTCGAATAGGATGCATTACAATGCTTGGCGTTCATGCTTTCATTTGAATGAGCTTGAAAATATTTATGCTTGAGCTCTGAGCTTTCAAAAGAGGAGAACAAGGCCCACAATGCAACAGAACAGAACGTAGAAAGAAATAGGATAGGAATTAAGGGCTAAACACAGTTGCGATGGCAGACGGTAGACTTTTTCAGCAATAGGAACAATTTTCTCTAGGAATGTTTTATGGAGAGTGTATTAAATAGGGATGGATTGGGATTGGATTAAAACGAGGTTGGATTCAAACGAGGTTGGATTCCGAAAAGGATCCCTTCCCCAACCCTTCCTTCCGTCATTATGCAGTTCTTTCAGGAGGTGTGAGCTAAGGAATCTGTAACGTTTTCCAGAGGCCGAATAGTGACAAAGAATATGTCACCGTTTCAGTTTCCTCTCCGCATCCTCTGCAGAACAGATCTTCAACAAGCCCCATCCTATGCTGGTGACCTCTGTGAAGAGAGTGCCCAGTGAGAATTGACACTACAGTTTTCAAGGTTTGCTTGCATATTTCCAGTCACTCTTTCGTTTCATTTGGGTTGGGTAAGTCCCACAGTTTCTTTATGGTTCTACCTGAAGGGTCCAAGCAAAGGCGACTGTTTTGGCAGTCGGCCCAAGTCGAGATAGTAGAGGCAAAGGTGTTTTGGTGCGATCCCAATTGTGGAAGAGATTTCCTCCGAGATTGCACCAAGACGAGCAAGATCATCCGCCTTTTATTCCCGCTAATGCCGCTGTGACCTGGCACCCAAGGCACCAGTACCCCGTTGTTCCGAGAAAGGGAATTCAGGGTAATTTTACATTCAAATACAAGTTTGGCGGTTGTAAAAGGGTTTGACAAGGCCTTGACAGCTGCCTGGCTGAGCGAGCAGATTACAATCTCCTTATTGTTAGTAGGTATTTGAGTTTAGAAGTTACCTTCTCGCTTCAAGGATGACCTTGACTTCCACCTGGAAAACCATTACATGGCTTTCAAGGTGAATGGAAATTTCCATGTGAGTCTCCTAGCAGAAAACATCTGCTCCATTATTCTCTTCCAGTTTGGAGCTGTCTGTATATATGATACGGTTTGTCAATGGTTGAAGCACAGAATGTGATTCCTATTCTGCTCTATCTAGCATAGTCTCGAGGAGGTGCGATGAACTACACTAATTCAAAGATGGATTCATGCGGAACTCTAGTACAAGTGTGAATCCAGCTCCGATTGAGATACAACCTTAGTACAGCGATTGATACCCCATTCTTGAAGTGACTCTTGGAGAACGAATCCACCGTGTAAATCGAGGGTCAGGTGTATTTAGCAACGCTGTGGACTGGAATATATGGAGTTCCTGATACGCTTAGTAGGTACTACGAAAATAGTTGCGATAGAGAGTCCAGAAACATTTCATTTTAAATATAACTTATTGTACGGAACAATTAAAGTTGACTATGGAATGCCTCAAGGATCTGTCCTAGGAGTAATACTATTCCTGCATTAAAATGATACTAAGATTCAGTAAAATCGGGCACATTATTTACAAATGATACATTAATATATGTGAGTGTAAAAGAAAAAAAGGACCTTATACAAAAACTAAATTAAGACTTATAATTTTTTGAGGCTCCAGATAATCACGAAAATAGAATGTAGAAAGGGTCAAGAAATGCAGTTTGTTTATAGCTTTAATTTCAAATTTGAAAACCCAGTTATTTACACTCAATTTGCATATAAATGTATACATAGAAAATATAAAGTTTGGCTTTTGATTTTGGATCCTTTTCTATATAATATTCATAATCTGAAAATGTTTGTCTTCTCTTAAATATATCCTCTTTGAGTAAATGAAAAGGAGCAACATTCAGATGTTTTTCTATTTACTTTCAAAAGAAATCCTTTTTCTGAGCATTTTCAAATTGGAAAGAAGACAACAACAAGAAGAAAATACTAGTGAAAGCTGAATACCTACTTTAGAAAGCAGCAACAATCTCACTGTAACAATTTCACGGAACAAATCCCTCTTTGAGAAATACCAAGTAAATCTTATTCTGGAATGAAAGGCAGACTTCGAATGTACCTACATATTTTAAAGGAAATTCTTTCTATTTTATGCTTGTATTTCGTCAGTTTCTGATGATAACGTTCCAATTTAGCACTTTACAGGATTTTACTTTTCACAGCTCCTCAGGACAAGTACTCGTTAATTTTATACTTTTCTTGCACATCTTTGAGCTTACTGAGGAATGCAATTTCTATCTCATGTTCAAAGCAGCTTTCATTGCAAAATTGTGTAAGTTTCCTAGTAATATATTTACGGATAGCCATGTATAAATATATATGTCTATGGATGTAGAAATAGATCATAGCTTGTATTTATTATCAACACCAGTCCTAGAAAGCTCTGGATTCCAAAGAAATTGAAAAAAGTTGCAAGAATTCTGTTGCAAAGATTTCAGAGACGACGATAATCATTTCATGAATTTCAAAATATTTAATTAAAACTTGTTTGCGAAGATATCAATTAATAAGAAAAAAGCTGGAATTGATCTAAGACCGAACGGGCATACAGACGAGCAGAATTTTATTATATTATTATGCGTGTTCAAGCGTTTTTGCTCTACCAAAGGCCGGATTCTGTAACACGGAGAGTTGGGGAGTTTCGGAGATGAGAAACTTCGTTTTCCCCGATTAACCCTCCCTAATCCACCATTCGCAATTCTCTAACATATACTTGGCAAGTTAGAGCACACGTGAGAAGTGTTGCCATATTGAAGAATACCTAACTCTGTGTGGGAGGGTCGTAGAACTATTGGGGTTTTTTCATATGGATTTAGGGTCTAGATTACAAAAATATAGGTGAACAATTTCTGTAGTATGGGCTTTTGGGAGAATAGGGGGTCGTACCACTCCGCATTAGGGTTTGTCGAAAGTATGTCATGTTTGATATCAAATTAAAGAGGGAGGAGCAGGTAATCGAGTGGTGCCGTTTTTTTTTTTAACATTTAACGTCATAACTGACTTTTTACCACTAAAAGACGGATTTTTTGCACTTGAGTCATATGCACCCCAGTTTCTATATTTTGCACATATTTCTTCCGTTCTTTATTTCAGATCCATTAGTACCTACTCCGTTGTGAACATTTTTCTCATGGAAAGTGAATTTCCACGACTTACAAGTTCTTCATAATGATGAGTTGAAAATAAGTCCATTTTTGTACCAAAAAAAGGCCATTTTTTTTCATTTTAAGAAGGACTGATTCACATCTTTTGAAGTTATTTCCAAAACTATTTACCAGACTCAAGAATTAATTACATATCTAATTAGAGGACAAAATGTAGATGCGATTTAATCCTACATACAAGCTTTAACGTGCAAATTTAAGATTTTTATATCATCTCTTCTGTACTGAAATTGACCATTTTGACGTGATTTAAAATTTTTAGTAGGGGTACTCTAAGACACGAAAATCCTTATTTCTCTGTAAGTATTGCAAGGATTGCCATAATTTGTTTTCGTAAATATAGCCAGGATATGCGGTGAATACATTATTTAATTTTAAAATTCCTATATACCAAGCTGCCTTCACAAAACACAACAAAAAAAGACAATACTGTAAGTTAAGAAATATTCTTCTTACTTTTTCACAGCTAACACAGGCAATAGTTTTTCCGATTGTAATAGAGAGTTTAGTACTTAATAGAAATTGAGTTATATGGGTCCTTTTTTGTATATACTTGAAAATAATAATGGAGTTAGTGATCCTGAAATTCGTAGAATTGACGATGAAAACTACACCATAATTTTTGTAGCTTGTAATTTATTGCCCAATATTACGGTCTTTTGTTTATACCATCTTCAGAGCCTAAAAATATACAATATATCCATTACAGCCTACCTACCTCTCTCATAATCATTACCTTGTAAAAATTTTCAAAAATTGGGATTTTATTTCCTTATGTCACTATTTTTGAAACTTAAGCTAAGAGAACATGAAACACTTTGTAATCAACATAATTAGAACAACACGAGAAATTCTAAAGGACCAATTAGTTAACAAAATAAATAAAGAAATTAATTTAGAACACAACGTTGGACATGTTAAGACCTACGCGTAGTACTACTAATTCAAGCGATTAGTAGGGGATCATCTGCCACAACCATAAGTTTTTAATGTGTCAAGTGCGTATGCGTATGCGTTAGAAAAATATTGGCATCTAATGACAATTCGGATAAATGGATTGAAACGATAGTAAGAAAGATAAGATATGCACCAATATATCATGCCACTACAACACAAAATAATATTGTAGCCTATACACACAGTGATAGTACAGCCAATATAGAACGCACGCAATACAGGAGATTTGGATATATACCAGGCTTAACGGACAACATTATACCAATTTTAAAACGCAATAATAACACTAACTTGGAATGTGGATTGCAACCACTGAATAAATTAAGACACATCATTTTCACTGACACAAAAACAAAAATAAAAAAACCTATCTTAAGAGTAATATATAAAGTACGATGTAAAACAGACAATTGCGATAAGGTATATATTGGGCAAGAGACATCAAAACGCGAACAATACAGCAACACACAATAAAAACTTGTGGTCGCGGCAGATGATCCCCTACTAATAGCTTGAATTAGTAGTACTACGCGTAGGTCTTAAGATTTCCAACGTTGTGTTCTAAATTAATTTCTTTATTTATTTATTTATCTAATTGTTCCTTTAACACGCTGAATTGTGTGTCAGAACAAGAAGGCATCACGAGCAACGAGATTGGGGGTCGCCAAATTTTTGCTTATCGCTCCTGAGCCTATTTTTGATCACCCAAAAAGTCACCTTTTGACACTAATCAGGCTTTACGAGGACAGAATCAAATTGGTACACTGGGAAAATACCGGAAGACTGAGGCAAGTTAAGAAATTTATTACTTATTTGTAAGAGAGGACAGCAGGAAAGAACTAAGGCTAATAACTGGCATACTTACTGGCATTCCCCACTCATATATCATCTATTGAAAATGGGTAAAGTCAATAGCGAGACCTGTTGCTTCTGTATGGAAGACGACGAAACTGCTGAACATTTGCAACTGTGATACACTTAGCCCCAAAATTCTAAAATATCTGGACAATGCGTTCCCATTACGAGAGGATGTAACAAAGATGGCCTCGAAGAACGTTATACGCTTTGTAAAATATCTCAAGTTCGAATGGGCACCCTATGGCACATTGGGGTAATGTCGCAAATTATCTCACAGCTGGGAGTAACTAAATGAGAGGCGGAATCTCTCTCTGCATCCTCCATTTTAGTAATAATTATAATTTAGATAAAACTGCTCCCAGCTACATATTAATTTTTCCTCTGATTGGTTAATGCTTTCGTTTTCCATAATATTGTCCAAAAATTCTATGCTTGTTTTTAAAAACTTTTGCAACTAATGAAGTGAACTGCTGCAAAACTTATTAAAATTGTTCACTATAGTTTAGGGTGGATTTTACTATACTTAATATGATCTAATCTATTAATAAAAATACATATATTCTTTTTTTATGTTACTAAGCCTAGCTTAGGGGATACCCTATGATAAAAGCACAGCATGGTAGGGCAGGAAGAAGATAGGGAAAGGATTAAACGACATACTGGGAGTGGAAGTCATGTTGATGTATTTTGTGTCGATTTTATACCTTCGCAAATTGTGAGCTGGAGGAAACCAGAAGATGGTAGACTGTTCCACATTCGCTTTGTTCGGGATAAAAAAAAAAGTATCACGGAATTTTACTGAACGGCCAAATTATTTTTGAGAGTGATAGTATAAGAGCTGATTGCAACTCGAGTAGGTATTCTGTGCAGGAAATTATCTACAAGGCATCAGACTAAATATTTCATATATTTGTTTTTAAATTAGTTTCCGGTTAAAATTCTAATAATTGTGGTATAATCGATAAGAACCATCATTTTTCTTAGCCAGAACTATTGGAACAGAAAGACACACTTGACGTTCTACATATGAGTAATATACTTAGTCACTCTATTCTTCAAGCTCTCTCGAATTTTTTTCATCACAAAATTTGTTTCCCTATGTCCGCGCAATTAACTGACTCTCAAAGAAAAGAAATACGTTTTCCAACGACAGGCATTGGTATATTATTGTACAGCAACTTACTTTTAGGACTTAAGTTTTCCATGCTCTTTCTTGTTTAGAAACAAAAAAAATTAACAAAAGTGTAATCTTTGCTAGATTTTTTGTTGTTCTGAAATTTAATATGAGGGATGTGGTATACTACTACAGGTAAGTTTTAGAATTTAAGCATAATTAAATTAAATTAACAGGAAATTCACCCTTTTCTCAACAATCGTATATATTGCCTAATACAGAATTTACTATGAGGGCATTCATGCTGACCTCTGCCGGAATTTGATGTTATCTTTATTGGAATGTTAATTTCCTTGCTTTTCGGAATGGCAAAATTTTAACCTGATTATTTTCAACGCTCTGTTGGTTTGATTAAAACAACTAAATAACTCGAGTACATATTTAACGAACTATTTACATAATTCTGTTACTAAGTGCCCACTTTTCACCTACGTGGCATGCATAAAGCAAGTAAAATCACCAGTCATTTTGACAATTCAAAAAGTCAACCTATCATTACGCCACAGAAATTAAATTTTCCTAGCACGTACCTGAAGGAGTTAAAGGCGACAACGATAGTCTTCTCCTGATACGGGAATTCCCTGTTTAGTGGATTATGACTAATTCAAAGTAGGCACGAAAAAATTGTGTCGGCAAAAAAAATTAATCTGACCCCTATGGGGCTATAAGGAGGCACCAAAATATTAAATATCTAAGTGTCAAAATTTTGACAAGGGATTCATTTAGGGTGGAGTTTTTCGAAGGATTTTTCTTTGAGTGGGTAACCTGTGATTTAAGATGTTTGGAGAAATTTATGCCTTGAGTGAATGTGTACGTGCAGAGAATAATGCTCGAAATTTATTTATTTTAAAATTGATATTCAGCACAAATTGGGATTTAGGTAGATAGGCAGAGCGGCTCTTCTTATTCTACAAGGTTTCACGGGCAATTTACGGTGCAATTATATTTGGGACTTTTCTTAAATATCAGATTTAAATGTAGGCAATGTGATAAAAAATTATTGATGATAAATAACAAGTTATTTCGAAAGGAGCTGTTTTGTATTCCGCCTTGCTTTTGTCTAGACAAGGAAAAAGTGAGTTATGGGTCGCCTCTAAATGGATCTAGATCTAAAGTTATAAATATTAATAATTATAACGCAGTCATTTTGTCATATACATGATCTAAAGTTACAGTTATTTGTAACGACTTCAATATACGTGCAATGAATTTCAAAATACGAGAAATTTTCTTAGACGTTAGTTTAGATTAGGTTAACTTAGGTTATGTTTTACCATGAGTAGGGGCGACTAGGCTACTAGGACCCTAAGGATACCGCGACCAGAGTTGATATATTGTGTCCTCACCTAGGATGGTTAAGCTAAATCTAGCCTCTTTACAAACTCGATTATAGCCTTTTTGCTTAACTTACAAACCTTATTTGGAGATGTAGACGCATCTACAGTGATTTTTAACCTTAAAGCTATAAGCGCGAGAGACTCGCATACGATATGCTTCAAGGTTTCATTCTCCACTACGTAAAGTCGACATAGTTCACTGTTGAATTTGCTTATCTTCTTTAAAAAATAATGGAAGAGGCCATGTCCAGTGACTGCATTAATAAACACCCTGAGCGATTGACTTCTAACACCAATTAATTTATGTACCTAGTGAGGAAAGGGGTGAAGTATGCCGCCACTTACCTCATATCGTGTGCGCAATATTAGAGGAGATCCACTTACCTGTCTTCACAATTTTGTGGTACCGTACACGGAATATTGGCTCCGGTTTTAACCAGATCGTCCACTTTTTCATTTTCATCCACTCCTTCGTTTGCAGAAACCAAAAGCAACGTTACTTTGTTATTCATAGATAGCAACTGGAGTTTCGGATGTCACGCTGGAAGCAGTAGCGTATCTAGGGGCGGGGGAGCCGCCCAGGGCGGCACATATCTTGGGGCAGAGTTTTTTATATTTCTGTCTAAATTATTCAAAAATTAAAATTAATAACATAATAATGTTGTAATTCACAGAATCATTTATTGTAATAAGTATTTAATTTAACAAAAATGCGTACTGACCCAGACAGTTCTTATCGACGTTGAGATTTTTAAGCTTAATTACGTATGTAAACAAACATTAGCTGTTAATACTTTCTTTAGCGTCATTGTTGTTATTGTAAACACAGCCCCCATCGATCTTGTGTATACATGATACAAAAACCTGGCAATGTGATGATTTTTTATGAATTTAGAAAATCATGAAAATTTATAACCGATTTTGACACCGACGATAATCTCCTTTGATCCGGATCATGAAAAAAGAACGCTGCTAATGTGATTTAAAACTGAATTCTTTACAAATATATATCATTGGACAAATGGACATCCTAGTGCATAAAGCAGTTACAACGCCCAAAAAAATATATGAACAGTTGGAGATATCCACTGAGCGTCGAGTTAGAAGGAAAAAAATTACGTATTGTATTGTATTAAATAGTAGAAAATATTCTTTGAAAAAATTTCAATCGATGTAGATTTGATCGAATCGAATTCCCCGGTAGGCTTGAATGTCATTCAAGACTTTTGTAATAGAAATGCAAGAAAAATTAATATATAAATCAACATAAGTTTTATCATTATGTGTACAATCTGTTCAAACAAAATAAATAAATGGTTTTTCCCATTTATTTATTTATGTTCAATGATTCTTAATAACCACTCTTGATTTTGATTAAGTTAGAAAAGGTGGCAAATTCAGGACCACCCCAGGCGACAAAAGCTCCAGCTACGCTACTGGCTGGAAGATAAAGAGCTAGAGACATTACTGAGAATGATTTGTTATATGCCTTAATCATGTGATCAATACATACATATTTCGATTTCTGAACTAGTAATGCCCTTGAATGTTTTTTTTTCTTTTGGGACCACGTATCATAGACTTCCTACAAAAATTGTTACATTCTCCAAATCTCCTAAAGTAATACCCGAATATCATCATATTGTTAGTTAAAATGACTTCCGAGCTTTTTTACATCATATAAATAATACAGGGTGTCCCGTAAGTGGTGTAATATCCGAAAGCTCTGAATTGGTCGTACATAGACCAGCAAAAAATTGTATTAGTGGGGAAGGGAGGGGGGGGTGCAAACTGTCTCCGAGGAGACATTAAGATATTTCGGTATGTTTTTATAGATCACCCTATCACTTCTGAACGTTACACCCTGTGATGATTATTTAAAATTCCTTCGATTGATCATCGTTGAACCTTTCTAGTAGTATATAAATTTTTTCCTCTCTTCCACTCCGTTTTGAAGTTATGGCTAAATAGATTTGAAATTTCAGAATTTTAACTCGTTTTTTTATTTATTTAACTACTATTTTTATCAAAAAACACGTTATCAATACTAATTTTTCATATTGGATTTAAGAGGCATAAAAGCTTGGCTTTAAAATAGCCTACGACACTTTGTACCCAAAATGTAACCCTTTCTGTGTTTTTTGCACTTTTTCTGAAGCAAATCCACCGAAAAAGATCAATTAGTACAAGAAAATATGCAATTATCTTTTGGGGACGAGCTTTTTACGCCATTTTTACTGAAAAAAAAACGCAGAAGGTTTACATTTTGGGTACAAAGTGTGATTTTCAAACTTAAATTTGCATTTTATGTTATAAATTCATTTGCAAAATTTCAGCTCTCTACGTCGACGCGTTGTCAGGCACTGTCCAAACATGTAGTAAAAAACGGAATTTTTATATGGCAACCTTACCAAGGAGTTAGCCGATTTGTCCCCATTTTCGAACTTAAATTTATTTTTTTTTTAAAAGCTCGTTGTAGTAAATTCAAAATTACGCGACCACTTCCGACAACTTCTCAAGAGCTCTTCGGCCTAAAATATTAACAGTGGCACCACTGTCTAATAATCCTGTTAATTCACCCTTAATTTTAACAAATATTTGACAAATTATTATACCAACATTTGTTCATATAATTTGTTTCATTTTTAGTTGTCCTGTTTTGGAGGAGTTCCCTTATGTTGGTGAGGTATACCTGCTGCAGGTACCAAGTGTACCAGTGAAATAGAAGTAGATTTTAGTCTCCTTATGTAGCTTAACAGAAAAAGAAAAAGGCCATTTTTGTTTATGTTACTTTCCAGATTTTCATCACCACTGCATGAAAGAGATTTTTTTTTTTTTTTTGTAAAAAGTTTTGCCGTATTATTATTATTATTAAATGAATGAGAGTGAGGGCTCAGTTCCAATTTTCTAAGCACTTCGACCTAAAGCATCTTTTCTGGTATGACGCTGCCGTGTTAAGTCCAGTCCACGTTTACCCTTTTTAGGGAGGTTTTTACCTCATTACCGGCGTCAGTTTTTCGGACATGTTATGGGGCTTCAAAACCCGTATCCAAATATTAGAGTTCATGATTGATTAAAGGACGACAGAGCTAAGCAGGCCTATAGCATCTTCTACCTAAGCAATGTGTTATCGATGGTTTATCTAATCCTTTTTATCCTTTTTTTCGTTGTTTTTTATTTCGTATTCGAGTCGGCTGCTCAGTTGCTCAGTTGCAAGTTGATCCCAGTGCGTTTAATAGTAGCCCATCAAGTTTTAATAGCTGTCTAAGGTGTTGCAACCTAATGATGGTTACAATTGAAAGTAATCGCGCAGAACAGAGTCCGCTAGTAGAGCAACAATTTTCGTCCAATATCCGTCAAGTGATGAAATGAACTAGATGTAAAATGGATGACGAAGATGAAAACTTTTTGTTGAAGTAAATTAATGTGCATATTTAAAACTCATACCTCCTCCTCATATTCATAACCCTGACATTCCTTGTACATAAAATATTCCACATCAAATATTGAAAAAAAAACAAATGTTATTAGGATAACTACTATAATTGAATATTAGTTTATTAACGACAGAGAGTTCCTCATGTACAAAACAAAACTTCCACGTAAGAAAGTCCCGATTAAAAGGTTATTCGAAAATCTCTTTGAGGTACGAAGAAATCTACAAACTTATCGGAAATCTTAAAAGTTTGATTAATGCAAACTTAAGTTGGGAGTTAATGAGATATCTGCTGTGGTGTACTTTGCAAATGCTGTGGTTTACATATTTGAGATGCGAATCAAGAGCTCTCTGGCAGATTTAATTAAAATTTCGCAATAAATCTTGAAAGTGGATTCTGCTGGAATAGCTCACCTTGTTAAGTCGCAGTTGAACTTTGTTGTTGAACTTTGGAGAATTTCTAGTTTATTATTCTTTGAGTGAGGTGAGAACAACTATAACTCTGAAGTGAATTAAATATATTTTCGGCTAATTATGCAAGCAATTCTTAAACGTATTATTCTTATTCTGTTTATATTATGTAAGTAGAAGGAGGATGCTATTTGTGAGGGTGTATTTTATTGTGGATGAAGGTTACTAGCAAGGGACTGAAATTTATTTTGGAAAGCCTGCAGAATATTTTGGGGAGTCATTGCTACAATTTGTATCGTTTTAATACATTTATTTTCTTTAATTATTTATTTTTTGTTCTTGATTCTGTTTTATTTCAAGTTCGTCAATGACTGATTACTACAAAGTCCGTACGAAATTAATTCTTAAAAAATACTATTAAGAAATTTCAAGGCATCTATATTTTATGGCTCTGTTGCAATTTCTTTTATAAAAATGGTTTAAAATATACAAAATAGCACTGATTTTTTCACAAAGTTAAAACGATCCCGAAATCTTTTGTTGTGTTAAGCCTAATCAATCAATTTCCGTCTAAAAAATAATCAAAATAAAATGCAAGGGATATACATATCTTTATTAGAAAATTATATAGTAATGCACCTTCTAACATTAGTAGAGTAGTGCCAAGCGTAAAAAGTGGTGTTAGATCTAAATTCAAAATAGTGCAGTCGTTTCCATACAACATTCAACAGGAAATTTATCACATTTTTAGCATAACAGAGAATTTCTAAATTAGCTAGAATTGGTGAGAATATGATAAGAAAATTAAAAAAATCACAATTGATAGAAAGCCAAGTAAACAGTAAAGTTAAATAAAGAAAGAACTTTTGAATGATTGTTGAAATATTGTGTTTTAAATAACGAACTACGGCCGCGATCGTAACAATATATTAGAACATTATGCAGACTTAAGGTGCGTTCATATCAAAGCAACGTTGTCCAAATGTTGCCCTTCCCTGCCTTAATGTTGACAAAACGTTCCTTCAATGTACATCAATGGTGTCTCAACGTTGCTCCAAAGTTGTCTCAAAAAGTTTCAGTAATTTTGTCACTTAATTTATTCTTCTGGTCTTACTTATTGTTGGGAAACGAAAAATGTTTGCCCCTGGTACAGTCGAATTATTCGCTGCATCTTTTAATGCAAATTAAGAAAAAGAGACTAATAAAATGTTTTGACATAGATATTTTTTTAAAAGTAGAACTGTTTATGATGGATTAAATTTACTTGAAGATTTAAAAGTGGATAGTTTTAGTGAAATTATACACGAATTTCATTCAACACTAAAGCAATGTTGGTCAACGTTATGACAACATTTATCTAACGTTGGTCAAAATAGACAGCTTTCAGGCAACTTTGCTACAACGTTGGAAAAATGTTGGGAAAATATCAAACCAACTTTTCTTTGATGTAGACGCATATTATGCTTCCAAAAATAGGTTGGTAATGCACATTAAATTCGCTGTTTGTCAAGTTTATTCTCACTGATTAGCAAAATGTATAACTATAAAATATCAAAGCATTTTTGATACAAGCTACTTCTTGCTTATAAAAACAAAACAATATTACGTAATAATGAAGAAGGTACCTTGAGTTATCCTAAGAAAAAGTTAATAGTGGTTTACACCAGCCTCCTTGTCTAGATGCACTTCCCTCTTATCTTTGCTTTTTTTATCTCTTTCATAACTTTCGGCTCTTCGGCCCTGAAGTTTTTCTTCTCATATTTACGGTTTCGAATTCTTTCCTTTCTGTAGGTATCCTCCTTTATTTGTTTTTTTTTTTTTCATTAATTTCTTTCACGTTTACCAACTATTTTTTTGCTAAAATAAACTGTCTCCCTTCCATACCAAGGTCGAGAATTTTATTAACTTTTTAACTCCAATTTGATTTTTCCCATGATATCTCTAACCGGAACTAACCGTTTCCAATGGGTTTAAAATTGTTATTTATATTTTTGCCTTTTTTTGTGTGAAAATATTACCTCGAACTCCTAACTTGATGTAATCGAAAAAATTATCTAGATTAATACATATGTAGAGTAAAGAAAGAATACCTTTTAAATATAATATATTTCTTTAATGCTCTTATCATCAATTTATAAAAATATCTGACAGAGTTTGCACATTGTATTCTGTTTTAATAGAAAGGGTCTGAAATACAATGTCTGCGGGAAGGCGGGGATGACTGGAAACTATTTACTTCCTGAGTAGCTAAGGGAAATCCAGTGGCGTACTATATTCTCCCCCTTTAGCGCCGTGATCGTCTCGATGAAGTGCTAGTGATAAGGCGCGCTTCTGGTACTTTAGTTGGCGTCAGTTCCGGTGTTGTCTTTTTCTTTTTAGGACGTCCTCGTAACCTAATAGGTACTATTGGTTGAGGTACATCAAACTTGTTTGCGGCTTTGCTGACGGTATAACCCGGATCGGGACGTCTTTATTCGTCAGCTTGTCGTTGATTTCGCTCTTGAACCTTGTGAGTCATATCCTTGGCATTACGTAAAACTTCACTAAGCCGTAAGAGGTATGGCGTCATCTGATCCACAAAGTTTTCGCTGTCAACTATTGCTCGGAGGTCATGATGAACGTCAGCAGGTGTGCGTAACTCTCTACCGAATATTAGATAGGCAGCGGTACGCCCAATGCTTTCACATTGAGTAGTGTTAATGGCAAATCGTACTACCGGGAGTTTATCTGGCCAGGTAGTATGATTGTTTCCCATTAAGATAGCTAACTGAGTTTTCAAATCTCCATTTTTGCGTTCTACGGGGTTTACGTGTGGGTGATAAACGGGGATAAATACCTGCTGAATATAGCATTATGCTAGAAATGAACTGCACTCCATTATCGTTGATCATTCTTCGAGGGACTTTATATCGTAAGAAGAATTCATTTAGGAGTGTATGAGCGCACGCTTCAGCAGTTGCTTCCTGGAGTGCATAAAGCTCAACCCATCTACTAGCAGTATCTTCTGCTATCAGAATCCAACGACTTCTATCTGGAGAAATGGGTAAAGGCCCAAAAAGATCTACGGCAAATATCTCAAATCGTTGTCGACTTAGCGTTGTTTGCATCAATCCTGCCGGCTTCAAGTTTTCATATTTGCATCGTTGACAATTGATACAATGCGCAACATATTTGGTGATATCTTGCTTCATTCCCTTCCAATAATACCGTGCAGATATCCGTCGATATGTACGCTCTACTCCATAATGGCCGGCAGTTGGCTCGTCATGAAAAGCTGAGAAACAACGAGTAAACCTTCTTTATGTATGTATCGTTATAGGATGCCTTTTGCCTGAGATATCCCTGATTGCTCCATCGGATAGATTTTTCGTTGGGGTTAGCGTTTTCTAAGCAGTCGATGATTTCCTTAAGCGTTTCATCCTGAAGTTGCTTTTGTCGGACCTCTGTGGCATTTCTATGCGGTAGGTCTACTTGGGTACTGCAGATATTGTAGGTTACCGTAGAATGTTCACTGTATGTTGGTCAAGACAAATTGTCGGCGACTACACTGGGTCTACCTGGTGAATATTTTATCGTGAGATCATATGATTGGAGGGATAACGCCCATCTTGCTAATCGGTCAGTTGGAGACTTACGTGGCATCAACCACTTTAAAGGCTGATGATCTGTAGAGTATTCACTCCTTCAATATAACCACGGAATTTGCCAATGGCCTATACTATTGCTAGGCCGTCTCTCTCGGTAGTGGAATAGTTTGTTTTCTCCTGATGTCAGAAGTCGACTGGCGTATTCTATTGGATGCTCTTCTGAGCTCTCCCCTGGATTAAAACTCCCCCAATAGCATAACTACTTGCATCCATTTTTATGGCCTCCTTCCTAGTTGTTGCCTCATCCCTTACACCTTGCCACCATATCGCAGCTGTATTTGTAAGTAGCAATTGCATCCAGATCGGAAATGTTTTTTATTTCCTTATAGATGTTTATTTTTCAGATAAATTCCTCCACGATGTTATAATTACGATTTCCACTAAATCTAGTGGTGCAGTTTGTGAAGCTACCTGGTTTCCCGATGACAGTCATGGTGCCACCTACCTGTTGCACAGGCGTAGTAAGCTGCTCAAATTGTTCTGTTGTCATCTTAATGGCCATCATAGTATTCAAGCATGGACTTCTTCGAAAAGAAAACGTAATGGTGTCGTGTTGTACCAAGTTCACATTGGAAATATCAGAACAATATGTTATGAAAACTTTGTCAAAGGCTCCAAGTAGTGATCTGTCGTTCTCAAAGTGCTACACCTGGAAAAGCGAAGACAATCAAAGCTTATCAATGAAGCGAATGATTGCTGTGAACGCACGTGTAATGACTTTCGGTCCGCGTGCGGCGCTCGAATATCGAATCTATTGCTACCAATATTAAAGCAAAGCAAACTCTAAGCTGATTTTGAGAAGACGGACCACAGCCTGCGAGTAGAGCGAATGGACTATAGTAATGAAATAAAAAAAATACTTCTATGTGTATACTACTGTGTGGTGTATCGAGCCACGAGTTGGGCGCCAATTGTAGAGTAAAGAAAGAATACCTTTTTAATATAATATATTTCATTAATGCTCTTAGCATCAATTTATAAAAATATCTGACAGAGTTTGCACATTGTATTCTGTTTTTATAGAAAGGGTCTGGAATACAATGTCTGAGGTATGGTGGGGATGACTGGAAACCATTTTCTTCCTGGGTAGCTAAGGGAAAACCAGTGGCGCGCTATATATATCAATTTTCGCATAAAATTTTTTTTTGCGGTAGTTGTACTACTCCAACTAAGGTAGGTTAAATTTTAAATTAACAATTTACATAATTCACGTTATTTTACATTTGTGATCAAATCATAATCTGTGGCTAAAGCTTTGAGAATGAACTCGATACCGAAGAAAAACCAGATTACCACCTTAGTAAAAAGAACATAATTCGCGACTTATTATCTCGAGATATTTTCTCGATTCCGAATTGCTTTAGAACTTAAGACGAAGCTAATAACGAAGTAAATGCAGAAAATGTTTTCGTATTAGTAGTGTTATAATTTCTAAATATACATATTAAAAACAACGGCCTATTCTCGAATCTGAGTGAATTTTTATTGACATTTAAATCTTTTAGAATGAAAAAAAAATGTTTAAAAATAAATTTAAATAATGCACATATTTGACATATCGCATGTTTACTTTACCATGTCCTAGATAAATACTAGATAAACTCTAGGTATCAAAATAAACTTTCCAAAAAACATGACCGTCGCGAAAATTTACAGTGGTCTATGGCGTCTTGTTCTATTAGCAATGTTCCATTCATATTCAACTTTCTTGGAATTAATCAAAAGACTATTTTATTTTATTTTTAGGTATGTAGGCTTTTATTGCATACCGTTTTACTTTCACGAAATTTTTATTTTCAAAAATTGTGTCTTAACAAAATTTACGATTTTCAAAAGTGTGAAATTTTTAAAATAAAAAATTTTGAAATACAAAATAATTTCAATGTAAATCTATGGAGCTTAAGAACCTCCACTCGTTTTGGAAAGGATAAAAACAAAAAATATGTACACTATTTAAAACAAGCAAGAAGTTAGTTTCTAGTGTTATTTCTATCACAGCTTAAGAATGGTTCAGGTTCAATTTGTGATATTTAAAAAAAGAGAATGGTTAGATAATATGAAAAGTTTTTTATTTTGTTTTACATACTTTGCAACTTTAGTAATTATTCTGATGGGAATCCTAATCATACAATATAGACTTTCAATTTAATACTTTCTTCCACTAAATTTAAGATTGAACCAAAGGTGTTTATGCTATCAATAGCCAAAATTATGAGACTATTATAATTTTTGAAAGAGTGTTAAATTTCATGAAACGAGTAAATTTTATTTTCGTCTGCAAACACCATGTTTAGTCAAAACTGAAATTATTATATGGCAACTCCACAAAAGAGTTGACCGATTAAAAAAATCAAAATATAAGAAACTTATGATACAACGAATCCACTTAGCCTTATACTAATTCCCAGAGTTTCATAGTCAACAAAAGCTGGTAATACTAATTGCAACTTCTTATAATCGAATAGAATATGGATTCTTTGAGGAGCCTTTAGGTCAGTGGTCTATTAACGAGTAATATATAGATAGGGCCTCGGACTAAGGGTAACAATATCCAAATCGCTAGGCAAGTCAATACAGAAAAAAAATCTGCCTGGCTTTGGCATTGATTATTATTTTATAGGTTTTTATTACGAGTAAATATTAAATATCGAAATAAATATTGTAAATAAAATATGTGTGTTATTATTATTATAAGAAGTTCATAACTACGCCACTGCTTTAAGTAGATTTTATAGATATTTTGTATAATAAATTTAATTTTACTTAGTTACACTTAAATAATTGTTGCTCACAGATTAAACTAATTGTATATATTTTAATAATAATTTCATTCATCATTTTGAAATGTTATTGACAGAAACAAATAAACGAAATAAATAAAAATATTTTCTTAAAACTTTAACTTTCGCAACGTCACCAAACCCAAACAAATCCCTTAATAAAAGATCACTGCTAGATATTCAAACAATTTGTGGCGCCATATAGTAAGAGTGTTTTATTGGAATCGATTTGTCCAAAAACGACAGCAAATGAGCACAGAAATGACACGTTGAAAACTTTTACAGTGATTTAAAGCCAATAAAGCCTGAATGGTAACAATCCGCAACGTATACTTCTATAATGGTATGCGAGACCGAGGAGGCAGAACATAAAAGCACTAAAAAGGGAAGCACTTCTTGTAACATTATGATTCAAGTTTTGAATTATTGCCCTAGAGATTTTCGATGACTTACCTTTTACGGAAATATATCACTGCCGTTCTCGAGGTTTATGTGACAAATTTGGGGATTTTTGGGAGCCTGAATGTGTTCTCAACGGTCTCAGGTTAAGTTTCTTGGAAGTAATGCGCGGATTTATAACATATACACGATAAATGGAGAATGGATAAAATTTGTTTTGGCAGTTTTTTTTTTATTGAGTTCTGTATAAGTAATTTAGAGACATTTGTGAAAAGACGACGACGACAACGAAAACGAATAGTCTGAATTTGTTTACGTTTGAAATGTCGCTTTAGATTTTAATAGTTTTTCGTATTAATAATTTTAAGTAGTTGATTTTAATAGCGGCAGTAAATAATGTCTACCATTAACCCTTATGTAGGTTCTAAGAAGTAGTAGTAGTAGTACTAATTAACAGCCAGAGAGTTATTCTCAGAGTTAATTAAAAGGATGAATACACTACAATTGTCTCCAAATACAGATTCTCAAAATTTTTAAAAATCTCCAAAGAGAAAATACTCAAACAAAGACACAAAATCCCCACCAGGTACAAATTCCCCATTAACAATCTTTGTTTGACTTCTAATACAAAATTAAATTGTATTTATTGATTTGTCGATTGTCATTAATGCATATAACGGAAGTCTTATAGCGGAAGTTTTATACCAAAGTAAGAAAAACTATGTAAGATAAATATTTGGGGAATCCCACAAAATACATAAATCAAGAAAAATCCTTAAAAACTAAAATTTTCAAGCAAAAAATCTCCAGAGGTCAGTGTCTCCGAGGATAAAATTCAATTTTCAAGCGAATACCACAAATATGTAAAAGTACGCGTGCGATTATTTTCAGTTTATCTTTGCTTTAAAAAGTTTTACGTTACAGGACACGCAAGAAATGAAAGCCGATATAGCTAGATTTTTGGATAATAGACAATTTAAAAAAAAAACGGATGCATCGGCGCACGCTTAAGTCTGTTATTGGAAGAAATAATATAGGTCGAAATGATTTTGGGATTTTGGGTATAGGAGATTTTGTATATGGAGTTTTCTTTTGTTTTTTTTTTAGAACTTTTGTATTTGGGGAAATACGTGTTTGGGACAATGTTCGTTTTTATTATCATTAGTGAACAGTACAATTGTGTTAAAAGTGGATTATGTCGAAATCCTGAACTTCAAAATCCCCAAATAAATTAATATAGCTTTGAATCATAAAATCTATAAACTGTATAGTAAATTATCAAGGCCTAATTTCAACTGATAGTCCGTCCAAATGAATAAAATTATAAAATTCTTTAGATATTTATTTAAACTAACGGTGATCAAAAATTTGTCTTAATGAAATCATAAAATAAACGCAATTGCTTCTCTACAGGGTATCCCGGAAGTGGTGTAATACCCGAAAGCTATGTATAGGTCATACTTAGACGAGTAAAGTATTGTATGGGTGGGTGGGAGGGGGGAGGAATCCAAACTTTTTCCGAGATAACGAGACTGAAAGATATTTGGGTATGTTTTTATAGATCACCCTGTAACATCTGAACATTACACCCTATGATGATGATCGAACTGTGGTAAATAGATAATCATTGCATTTTTCCGTCTTCCTCCCAGTTATGGTTCAACAAATTTCGGAATTTTTACTCATTTTTTTTTTATTTACTTACTATTTGTATCAAAAAATACATCAATACCAATTTCTCATATTGGATTTCAGAAGAGCCAATGCTTAGCTTTAAAATGACCTATCACATTTTGTATCCAAAATGTAACCCTATCTGCGTTTTTTGCACTTTTTCTTTAGCATATCTGGCAAAAATTACTGAAAAATGTCATTTCCAAAAGATGATTTCCTACTTTCTGGCACTTATTGAACTTACATACATCGATATAATTTTTCGCGAGAAGCCGATCAAACTAACTAATGATTATCTATCTACCAAAGTTTAAATCATCGTCATAGGGTATAACGTTCAGAAGTTACAGGGAGATCTATAAAAATATACCTAAATATCTTTAAGTCCCATTATGTCGGAAGACGATAGGATACCCCCCCTAAGTATGACCTATCCCTAGCCTGTGGTTATTAGGAACACCCTGTATAATAAATGGAATACATCTTCAAAATTTAAAATTCTTCACTTTTTTCTAGGTAAAAATCCTCCATTTTTTGATCTTTTGTTGGGATTTTAAAATTCGGTATTTTGAAATTAAGCCTAAGGAATTTTGTTATTTGATTTACAAGAAAAAAGGTTACAATTGATCTTAGAAATAATATTATACTCTCGATGAACGTAAAAGCTAAATAAAGTGTAAACCCAAAGTTCAATATGCCAGCACCATGAAAGTGTTGCCCGACTTAGTTCATTTTTGGAATTTTTTTTATTATTTTTATGAAAACGCTGTGTACAAAATTTCAGCTCTCTACATCGACGCGTTCTCAGGTAGTGTCCAAATATATAGTGAGAGACCAAAAATTTTCTATGGCAACACCAAGAAAGGGCTTCCACGTTAAGCTCATTTACTTTGAACTTGTATTTGAAATTTTTATGAAAACAGCATGTATCGAATTTTAGCTCTCTACGTCAACGCATTATCGGGCAGTTTTCCCAAATATACGGGGTGTTTTATAATTGATGCACATAACTCAAGGGTTTGATAGCTGAAGTGGAGACAAGCAAAAAATTATAATATGAAGAGAGCGGTAGGAGGATTTAAGGTTTTTAGTACTTTTTCCACTTTATATACTGTAACTTTCTTGGTATACATTCTATCAAGGTGGGATTCATCTGAGATGATAGCAAACCGTCTCAGCTTTTCAATGAATGCCCAATCAGCCTTCCTCTTATCTTCTGTCGGAGGTTGTCAAAACATTGAAAAAAAATGCTATTTTTTTTTTAATTTTAACTTTTTTTATGCGAAAATGCATGATAACTATAACAGTTTTTTTACAAGATTAGAAACCCCGGAACAGTACCTTTAATATGACTATACAAATGTGCCTGCCCAAATGCAACCGTTTTTGAGATACCCCCTGTTCCTATAATTCATAATTTCATTAATTTTGCGTGGAATTCCATAATAGTAGGCGTGATTACCATCGTCAGTAGAAAAATTAATGAAATTATGAATCATTAATGAAATTATGAAATTATGACACCATCTGGATAGGATGTATATAAAGATAGTTACAGGGTGTAAAGTGGAGAAGTACTAAAAATCTTAACTCCCCCCCCCCCCGAAACGGAGCGTCTCACTCAACCTTTGCATTATAATTTTGTGCTTGTCTCTACCATAGCTATGAAACGCTTGCGTTATTTGCACCAATTATGAAACACCCTGTATAGTGAAAAACGAATTTTTTGTATGGTAACCCTACGAAGGAGTTGCCAGATTTGTCTCATTTTCGAAACTTAGTATACCCTATAGATTTCATCTGGGGTATAATACAGTCTCGTACAATCACATGGCGAGCATGTGAGTATCCCCTCTTAATCCAAAATTTAGTCTCCGCCATTGCAAAAATAACCTTCAATAATTCACCTGTATCTCGACAGTTCCCAAACTGGAGAGAGACCTCGATATCTGCAAGCATTGAATATTACATTTTCCTATTTGTTGATAGATGAATGAAAAAAAAGAAGATCAATTCAAATCATCCTTGCTTTGTGAAATGTGTGCGTCTCTCCCTAATTATGTGACCACCGCCACAGTTGAATTTCTCTAGCGCAGGTGAGAGAGTATAATTACAGCTGCAGACTGATGAGTGTTTTTTGTTGGCTCTTTCAAAGGAAAAAAATTGTGTTTTTTTTTTTATTTCTCTTTACATTTTTCCTGGTAGTTGTACGATTATATAAAAAAAAATATATTAAGCTCTCTGAAATACCGCAATAATTTTCTTAGTAAATGTTACATGATAGCGCCATCCTCCATTCCTGTATATGTAGGATTCCACGAAATCACATTGAATCGGGACAATTACCAATACTTCAATGCACCAGTGACTAGCATCACAAATTATGTAGACGACCTTTACGATGTGAATCGTAATGAGCGCAATTATCTGCTATGCTTCATCGAGGCATATCACACACATTCTGTAAATAGAACAGAGGCAGACGCACGAATGGTTTATGGTGGGTACGCTATAAATACATATAATGATAATAAAGATGGAATTATTACATAAGGATTATTTTTTATTTCGTGAAGTGATTAACGGTAGAAAATAATCAGGCACAAAGAGTGATATGTGAAACTTTTTTGGTGTACCTAGTGGGAAGTTGAAAGCATAGAGGCCTGGGAATATCAGATGGCAAGTTTTCGTTTTTTTCTTTTTATATTTTACTACGGCCATTAAAATCAAACAAGGACTTATTTCTATACAGCAAAATTAATAAAGCCACTGCAGGTATTTTTAGACCTAAAAGGAGTCGTCATTTGAAAGCATAAATATTAATTTGAAATGTTCCAAGATATTGTGTTAATGCCGTCAGTGGATACCTATCAATGGTAATTATGTACATATATTACTTAATTAAACATCTGAAAATTATGAGCCATGTATCATAATAATCTTGTGATAATCGAAGGATTAAGGTTTTGTGGATAGAAACTTTTGTGAACAACCTTTTGATCTTGGAATTTTCTTTCATAACAGGAATTTCATATTGATGGAAGAAATTTTCTGAATTCATGTAAATCCAATTAATTTTGATTAAGTTGGAATATTAATCGGAAAAAAATTAATGGATGATAAAAATAAACCAGACGAAATTAAGACGTAGGCATTTTAATGCGTCTCTTATGACTAGAATTTTAGGCAACTAAGGCCGTCATGAAATAAAAAAAAAAACATAACCTTGAATTAATACTGAAAAATTACTTAGTCGAAAAATCTAACACATTCTATTTACTTTATAAATCCCAAATACTTTTACGATTTTTTTAGAAGAACTTTAATAATAAATACTAAAGGTTAACATCGTTGACTTAAGCGATCCTTGATGAGATCGTGCAAAATAGAGGAAACTTGATATTTTTTTTTTTTTTTTTGCAAATTATGTTTATACACTTACACCAATGATGTTGAAGTTTTCTAGTTTGATACATATATACTTGGTACAATTTATACAAGTCTTTAGAATATGCAGTTATTTCGGCGTTTGACCTCATCATTAGATGTAAATTTCTTTCCCGCAAGCCATTTCTTAATATTAAGAAATGGACAATGGATTGCAGGATGGATTGAAGAATGGTTTGAAGAAAAGTGGGGACTCTGGAACGCAGAGCACAACAAGGATCATTCTTAACCCTCCAGAATTACGATCAATTGCTCATAGGTCCCAACCGGATGGTCTTACAAAGTTTTATATTGACCCCTCTTTACGCATGGGCCGGTGAACCCAGACCCCCCGCGGTCCCCCTAGCCTTTGCGATCAGCCGATGACCAATACTTTAAGCAGTAAGACAATCTATTACAAATTAGATTAGCTTGTTAGATTTGGCTACTGAAAGTAAACGGTGGGATTTATTCAAACTTCTATATCTAAATGGAAACAAATTTTTCTACAAAGTAACGTATATTGACTGTGCTTGCAGGCCCTACATTTTTTAATTTTCTGGCATTTTTTCATGTTTTATTTCAAGTAGCCAAACTCAATGTATTTGATAATCACCGACGATTTTAATACTGCTGTTAGGCCTAACGCGCACTGGAGACTTTTATCGTGCAACTTTTTGGTAACTATCGCCATCCAGTCGTCGTGGGCTAGTTTAGTACACACACTAACTGCCATCCCAAAAATTCATGTTTTATATCACCTTGCATCAATATAAATTACTTGAAAGCAGGATGTGTATGCGTATTTTTCATGAGGATATAGAAAATATCAATGAAAGAAACGCTATTGGGTCCTTCTAATTTGATAATTTTCTTTTACAGAGTTTGAGACCCGTAATAACTTACCAGTTTTGAATTACTGTCAGGGTATTCCTTAAAATTTTTGTTATATTCATGCTTCATTATTTATACTATACTCCTCTCTCTCACACTATCGTTGCAGTAGCCATTTTTCAAAAAAAGATCCATGCACATTTATCTAAACGTGAAGGTGTGCGGTGGTTGATTCGTCAACCAAAAGTTACTGGCAGCAGGATCCAAAAAGTCACCTTACTGTCACGTCACTTCATATGCGCATTTACATTAGAGCCTATATGGAATTGTCGGTGGAAAATGGTTACGTGACAAAAAGTCTCCAGTGCGCGATAGGCCTTAGCATACTATACGTTATTATTCCTGTTGATATCCCAAAATATTTTTGAAAATACTTTCTGTTGGGGGGCCCCCATATCCTAAAGTGCCTGGGGCCCCCTCTCGGCTAAAGACGGCCATGTTCCTAACCATCTTTACCTACTGGAAATAAACTATAGTCCAAGGGAAGTAAATCTGGTAAGTGGGCTAGAATGAAAAAGTACTTCGTACCGTAATTCGCACAGTTTTTCTGTAGTAATTGCACAATTTTTCTATCGCAATTGCACAACAGTGAACTTGTGCGTTTGCTTGGTGGGGAAAGAACTTGTGTTTTATAGCATTATTTAAATTGTCATGGAATGATAAAAAACGATTTCTCTCCAATAAACCCTCCTACACCATATCTTATCACCCGCTGGTACTACACTCTCACAAACTAAGCCGAAATATATTGAAATCACTTCCCAGTATTCCAGTTAGGCTAATCATTTATATCGAGACTCAGGTGCCCAATGTCCCAAATCTCAACAATAACTATAAAATATATTGATATATCACAATTTGACCCTGAAAACTTAAAGTTATATAAATCATTTAAATACATTCTTCTACAGCACTATAATAAAATGCAAATAAGCATAAATTGCATTTTATTATCAAGTCACACATTCCACTCCTACGGTATGCCTACTTGCCCACATACAGTGTCTTCTTCCTATTCGCATGTACACAGTATGGCATAATTATGTTGCTTCGCTTCCTTCAGTCCAATTGCATCTACATACATACAACTATTCTTGGATCTTAAAATTAATATTTTAAGACGACAACAACAGGCATATCAAGTTTGAATTTCTTTATCAAATTGTACTGCATGAACATCGTTTTCTTCCTCTTCGCACCACTGACTTATAACAATAGACTGAGCGTATTGCCATTTTCCTATAGGAAAGCATGGCACAAGTTTTATAGTTCTCTCTTTCGCCCTGTGGCAGAGTTGGAGCTACCAACACAAAATATTGCATTCGGGAACATTTTCTTATGCCATTTGATGTTTTTATGTTGGCTACAGATGCAATCACTTCAGAAGGAATAAGGTAAAGATAGTGTTTACCATGCTCCGTCTCTCTTGCCCATAAGCAGGATTCAGTTAAGAATAATTTTTGAAAATTAAAGTCGGAATGAGTTTAATTCCTTATAAACGATTAAAATAGCACTTGGACACAAGAAAATACATTTTTTTAATTTAATTCGATTTTCGGGTGTAAAATTTGAGTTTTACATGTTTTTTATGTAATCGTTTTAAAGGGTGCTCTAACGGTGATACACAGAAACACACTATTTTTTGTGCCACATGAAATAGCAAATCGCTCAGTCCATTGTTATAAGTCAGTGCTTCGCACGTACATTTTCAACGTCGAAAATGCTAAAGAGCCTTTTAAAACGATATCATGGGTACCTGGGGCAGAAACCCAAATCTCGAGAAGTTCGTTTTTTAAGCCTGTCAAAAGGAGTTTTATTTAAAATCACGGAGTCGAAAAGCACGAGTAATCGTCAACTCAACATGTGTGCAATTTAGGATTATTTAGATGTAACCCTTTATTACTACCCGAGGTCTTAAATGACCCCAAAAATAATTCATTTATACGTTTTTCTCTAAAAAATTTTGAAAATTCTGATCGTTCATTATTTTAAAAGTTACTTCATACGGCGCCAATATAAAAATGGGTGCCTTTTTCTGAGAAATATAAAGGAGCTGGGGTCATTAACCAGAAATTTGTTCAGGGAAAATTAATAACACCCAATACGTAAGGTGAGGGAGTAGTTTGCAATAATCGCAATTTTTATATATTTGAAGTATCTAGTAGTATAGTATGTTTTTAAGTCAGAGGTCGTAGCGATTTACCAGGCGGGGCGGGCCACATCTGCATATACACGGACAGCCAAGCAGCCAATAAGGCGCTGGATGCTGCAGTTATGCAAGACTAGCCTTACGGAATTGATTACATAGCACAATGTGACCCTATGTAGGGTACCTGGCCACAGAGATATCCCAGGCAACGATATGACTGATGAGTTGGACAAAAAGGGTTCTGTAATGTCTAGCTCCACAACAAGAGCTTATGTGAGGATCCCGATCGGAACTTTAAAAGAGGAGATCATTAGAAACGCCTATCAAAAGGCAAACTTCCGTTAGGTCAACAGACAAACCTGCCATATCGCGAGACAATTATGGCCTGAGTATGACAAAAATAGGACAAGGGAACTGTTTAATGGCAGCAGAACATACACCAGGAATCTAATAGGGGTAATTACGGGTCATTCAGCCATCGGAGACCATACTAGAAGACTGGGTAAAGCGATGAACGATTTCTGTAGGAGCTATAACGGCTCGTAGGAAAGAAATCGAATCTGTTCAGCACGTATTCTGTGAGAGTCTCGCTCTGATGAACAAATGGGGTAGTCTATTGGGTAGCTACTTCTTTTCATGACTGGGGGAACTGCAAAACAAAAAGTTCAAATGAATTCTGAGTTTCCTAAAGGAAGTACGATGGATCCAGGACAATTTTTAGGTTATCTCATGACGACAAGAATCACAATATACCCACTGGTGGTCTAAGTGAAGCAGCATAGGTACTTATAGTGGCACTCCTCTTACCTAACCTAACCTAATCTAACCTATCTATACCAAAGATGGTATGGAGACTTTTGACCAATTGTGTGTCAAAAAAGAGACGCCGGTGGCCAGTATGTATTTTATGGCCTAATTAATGCTATAGGAATAAACTCGTTTATAACTTTACGTCTTCAAGCTAAAAGAACAATGAATCTGGTGAAAAAAGATGCGCTGTTAAATCTTCTAAGGCCATATTTAGAGGAACGTTTTGGAAGCAGCACTTTTCCTACTTGGCTTAAGGATAAGTTTTCCGGAATAATTGAAAAGGAAAAACATATTGAAGTGTTGGAAGTTTCTCGTGGAAAGAAAGCAAGGTGCCCTTCCTATCCATGATTCAAAAGAGAGAAATTAAATTCGCAATGCGACAGCTACCAGCGATATATCTGCTCAATACATTATAAAAAAATTTGTTTTAACTGTTTTCTGCATAAATAAAAACTTTGCTCTAATTTGAAGCGGTTTGGCGTATGCGGAAAGGGTTTGCTACTTTATGACTTGAATACTGATCATCTTAATATTTATTATGCTACACCCTGTAATATTTCCTCAACACAATCCCTTCCTAATATCAGTTTGAACGGGGAAGGTCACAGCTGTTCAGTTTCCGATGTGTATCACATGAAGAGGTTTTCAAGGCATGTATGTCCCTTAAGTCCGTCGCAACCGGGCAGGGGCGGATCCAGGATTCCTGTAAGGCGGGGGAAGGCGCAACTTTGGTTTATAAACGGTATAAGCCGAAAATCAAAAGTGCGAAGACACTCGCCACCACTCGCTAATGTCAATGCACAAAATTGCTCCATCAAAAGAAATGGGAGTGAAAAGTTATGATCTTGATTCAAAGAGATGAGACAACTTTGGGACTTAGATGCCTTGAATTCGACGCGAGTGACTTCATTAATTTGGAGTTAATAATACAATCACAAAACTTTGAAAAAATCGAAGTAATTGCAGTTGGTCGATAATGTAAGGAACTGCTACCTTCTTCCTTCTTGGGAATATGTTTATGGTTGGAAACTTTTCTGTCGAATAAGACAAGTGCAATAGTTTGCGCAAAGGTTTAGCCAAGGATGAGGTACAGCTTTTAGTAAACAGGAGTGAAAAACTATGAGGATCTACGGCTTTGGAGACGTTGATCCCCTTAAGGGCCCTGAACACATTTCCCTTACGGATGTGTATTGGCTCTCATATAGAGAATTTGAAGCTAATCTACCAGTCGATATATTAGCTTGATCCAGGGAGTCAACAACCATTGTTAAGTAGTGAAGGTATAGAGGAATTGCTGAAGTTGTTCTTGATAGTATTGACCAGGGACCAGAAAACTTTGCTATCTTTGCGGATTGCCAATATTCTTTGTCTAACGTTCTGATCAAAAGGAAATTTTTCTTGAATACAATTAATATGCGCGAAAAACAGACACTTTCGCTTTTATTACTTGATTGAACTTATCGTTAAACAAAGAACGATTTTGTTGAGACCTGCTGTAAGAATAAGGAATTTATTCATGCATCCCAAGACTAAGAATGTCACTAAGTTGTAATGTGCATTGATCACCATCCTTCGAAGAAAAACAGACTGGCCAATAAATTTCTCTAAGATACTGATTGAGAATTTTCCAATCAGCATTTAGGTTTTCTTTTTATTTAACGTTTTAGCTAAATATTCCACTATTGCATTTTACGAAATAATAAAAACAATTTCCAAAATAAATGTTTTGCTTTTTATGTAATAACTCAACACAACAATACACAATGATTTGTTTGCCGTTGTGTAGTTTCGTTGAATTCTCCAAATACGAGTTGTAATTGTTTCTTTAAATATTTGCTTTGAACTGCCGAGAATATTCTTTACAGCGAAGACTCAGCAACGAAACTTTGGCAGCTGTGTTCAATTGAAACAGATTTCCCATCGGTTTTATTCGAATAAGCTCTGCTTCAAATTGAACCTTTCCCAGAAATTTTTAAATTTTTTACAAATAGCTCAGCAGAAATATTCAAAAGATTACTGCAATTTTTTGGTCTTCAGGGAGGAAGATCCCCCACCCATCCAGTCGGATACGCCACTGCCACCGGATCACATGAATTGCACCATCATTTTTCAAATTGTTATTCCTCGTAATTCTTGACAGTGTAGTTTATATTTTTAACTCTTGCCTCACATTTTCCGAGTTTCCTCAAATATGGAAAAATGCTGCTGTTAATATGCTAAATGCTCTGCACCAAAGACTGTCTCTGATTATCGGCCAATAAGCTTAATTTGTTATCTTAGAAAAATTCTCGAGAAATTAATGAGCTCACAAATTCTCCAGTATGTGTCCGATAATCAGATCATTTCGAAATGGCATTGGACAATGGATTTTAAGAATGAGCTGAAGCGTATTCTGAATTCTTCCTAACCCGGGGGTTACACGCAAGCTGCACTGCCATACTTCTTGCACGTGTAACCTCTACTGCCACGCTGACAGCTCAGCTTTCAGCGAACTTGCATGATGAAAAACCATGGCAGCTGAGGTGATAGTAATTTGACATTATACAGTTTACAAGATGGCGGAAAAGAAATGCTTGAGAGAATTTGTTAAATTTATTGTGGAAAAATGATATTTTCTGGCATTACATCATTTACCAACATCTTCCTCTTAACTTTTTCTTGGATTTTTATCATGCGGCTACTTCCGCTGATTTGCTGATATTGCTATAATTTTCTAATATACGCATGAATTTACGCCTTAATGTCATTTTTAAATGAACTCGCATGCAAGATGATAAGACATCAACCGAACTGCCTTCTGCTGTGAAGTTAAAAATCGCCTCCCTGCTTGCAAGCTGTACTTGCAGGTGTAAACCCCGGATAAACTAAAATGTGCCGATGACACAATTTTTCTACGTAGCTTAGGATTAAATTCTGATCTTTTCAATTTTTTATTTTATTATTTTGTAGATTTTTTTTTTTTTGCTCTGTGTGGTATTTTGATCTCTCTCTTAGTTGCAATTATTATATTATTATCATAGTTTTATTTGATCTTAAATTTCATTTTTTGTTTTTTTTTTCTTTTGCACTATATTTGAATTTCCCATTTTGTACTGTACTAGAAAAAGATGTAGTCTTGTGTACAAATCCTTGAATAAATTATTATTATTATAAATAAAATGCATTCCTAAATTACAAGTATTAAAGCTTTCATACTTAAAAAAAAAAAAACTTTTGAATTTCCTTGTAAAATCGGCTAATTTTACAGCGTGGTCTCTTTCGACCGCAGGGTAGGAAAATCAGGCCTGAAACTATGGGTAGTAATAAAGGGATTAGGATTCATTAAATATCTTTTTAACTTTCTTTCAATACGACAAATAATTTACTTACATGCTTCAAACTACTATGGAGGCTTCAATTTCCCTTATACTAAACTTTTTATCTAACTATGTCTACCCCCTACCCCAACATACAGAATATACTATTTCAGACTACAAGACACAATTAGACAATAATTCGAATTTTCGTTTTCTTTTCTAGTTCGTTAGCTTTAGATCTTAATGATAATTGTACACCGATTTCTGGCCGCCACTGTCGAAATCTGGATGGAATTTTCTTTGCCTTATTATTTTTTAATGCATCTCTGCGGCAGAACTCTCATCTCCTCAAAAGCCTCGCTTTATTCTAATCAGACGTCATAAGATGATGAATCTGAAAACTAGAATGATTGGCATGTCCTACGAAACCATTCGTCTTCTTCTTCTGTAGGTACTCTAAACAAAGGAGGACTTTTCTATTAAACTATTAACTGTAAGACCCCTGCATAACCAGCTGAGAAGCAAGTGGGGAAATATGAGAAATGAATTCGTGTCTGTGGAATGTACCCAATATAAAATGAGTGAGTCCTTGACGATGGTGGATACCAAGAACTCCTCAATCAGAAGTAAAATTTCTCGGAATTTTTATATTTTTTCATTTGGAAGCTTCCAACTGCGACACTTTTATAAAAAATCGTTTTTTTTTTTTCAGGTTTCTCTCATTTCAGACTCTTTTTCCTGTTATTCTTGGAAGACATATTAATAAAAAAAAAAAAAGTTCATAAATGCTAGATAAAGTCGTTTCTCCATGAACTAAAGCAATTTTTCGTCGCTTTTCTAGATTTTCACATATTATACCTTGGTGGACGCGCAATATTTAACTAAGCATGGAATCGAGGACGAATGCACGAATGTTATCAATGAGCTATTTACCTGGTTGGTGATATGGAATTTATCTCAACCTTGGACCGGTAAGGATTCTGAATGGAAACTGGAAGTCATAAAATTCTCATTTAAAAATTTTTCATAAAAAGATGTAAACGAGAGAAAATTTTTTTAAATTGCTAAGCACGGAAGAATTCCCATCGTGTGTCGTCCCGTTTACTTGAAAAGACAAAGTTTTTGTAATTTTTGTTTGCTTTTTCTATAAGGGTGGTAAGTAGGTTTGTAATTTGTATGTATGCGTCTATATCTGAGATTCAAGAAAATTATGTGAGGATTGAAAATGTCTTTCATTATATCCTTTTCTGAATTATTATGGGTAATAGGAAAAAACTTCATCGGATACATAGTCATAGCAAAGAATATCAGCACCACAATTGTTGCTGTTGTACTTGCTTCCATGAGGCAGTTATTGTTGAGCAAATTTATAGTTGGCCTAGGAAATGCTGAGTGCAGTGGTTTTCGTATAGATAGTTTTGAGCTAAATAATGTTGAATTCTAAGAGTTAGGCCACTATCCATTGCTCATTTCCAAGATTTATAAATGATTTGTTCTATGTCACTTAGCTGCTTCACTCAAGTGAATGGAAAAGACTATACCTGATCCGTTTGATTGTATGCTTCAACTATGGTTCATTTTATGTAGAAGCGTTTTTTCCCAGCTATACCTACTGTGTATTTGGCTGTGTAAAATTGGTCGGAATTCCATATACATATTCATATCCTGAATCGAGGCTTTCTCATTAATGGAAAGTAAGCTTAAGTGATGAACTGGGCAAGGCGCTGATGATCCAAGGTATTCAGTTACAAATTTATGGGGCTCGCATTTAACTGATGACCAACTATTATTATTATGAAATAGGTGGTGAAGCTGGAGAACTCGCTCCGAAGCACCGCGTCTTAAAAAATCTGTCGTAGTAGGTTCAGTCCACCGTCCACGTTCACCCTTTTTAGGAAGGTTAATACCTTATTAGGATCAGTTATCCTTACGTCTGATGCAGTTAGAAAGCCCTTTCTCAGAGCCTGTGATGAGCAAGAATCAAGCATTTTCATAGTACATGCTCTGCAGATACTACCTTACGTCTTCGTTGCAGAAGTGGTATTTATCATATGTAGTGTTGCCCATTGGCATACCAGTGAATAGCCTGATCTGATTCTTATCACAACGGATGACTTCTTTTAAAGTTTTTGTATGAGAAGTTAATAAACTTCCCCGCGTGCCTTAGTCCGAGGAGTTCTACTATCTGGTAAGCCTTATCTATTTTGGACATTATTTCTTCTGCTAGGTGCATTTTTGCAAAGCCGCAGAAGAATTCGGGTCCTGTAAATAGAGATTCAGCTCCTTTCCTAGGTAAGTACGTTATGAGTTTGCACTCACAACGGAAATAAGTACTTACGTTCAAATATACATGCCCTATAAAAAGAAAAACATTTCATTTCCTGTCAAACAAAGTATGCAAATTGTACACTTTGTTTTCCTCACGTACAGAATTACTGACGGTGGGCTTTATTGCCCATTTTGAGTAGATAAAGCGACGCACGATTATTTTTCTCCGCGCTAATCTTATCGCAAAAAACGCTTAATTGGCAAAGAAACCAAGAAACGGCGATGGTGGCGGGCCAAAAAGGTCTGTCGGGGCAGTCGATCAGTTACCGGCGTTGAATACTTGTTAAAATCAAAAGTGTTCCTCTCGAATAATAAAACAAATAAAAGATTTTTTCTATTAAATACTTGTTAAAAATCAAAAAGTGTACTCTACGAACGCTTAAATAAATAAAAGATCTCATTTTTCTATTAAATACATGCTGGAATCGAAAGTGTCTTTTCTATTAAATATTTATTAACATCAAAAGTGTTCCTCACGAATAAACTAAATAAATGAATGATCCACTTTTCCTATTAAACTAGACTATCAAAGTCTGAAGGATAGTAATAAACTTGTGGAGCTGATACACCTTCCTCCATCACGAGAAGCACTCCCAGTCCTTTGTGGTTCTCAGATAATCAGCACAAGTAGTTAGCGGTCTCATTACCTTCATACCTCTCGTATACCGGCATCCATGTAAAGGTAATTTTCGTGTCCTCTTAGGCATTGTGTCAGTCAACTTTCGACTCTTTTAGAATGTTCCATATTGATACTTATGGAAGTGAGACTAAACATAGATTAGAGCCTAAACTACTACATAGGAAAATAGTCTTCCTGTAATTTTAAGCTTGGCTCCTTACCTTCGCAAAAGTTACACTTACTAAGGTTTACAGTACTTATAGTATAGTATACTTAACAAAATAATAAAATAGTTTTTATAAAAAGAAATCTTACCATTTTACGCTCAATAACTCTCAGCTAAGTAATAGTTGCATGTGTGTATGCTATCATGTATAGATATAGGTCGCACAAGAATAGATGTCGCATGCATTAGCAGAGCAAAGTATATTAATTTTAAATGGCTGGTTGTACATTCCGGAATGGACTACAAGCAACATTTGCTCTCGGCTCGCTCTAAAACAAGTTGTGGTCCATTCTGCAATGCACTATCCATTTCGCAATCTGTATACACTAGTCCGGTATACCATCCGATATCTAGTTCAAATTGTCATCTATGGTATTAGTCAGAGAGTCCATTTCATGACTTGGTAATTTGGGAAGTATTTCTCGAGAGTTTTGACGTAATCCAAAAGAGCCAAAGAAAAATATGATTCATAGTTGTCGCATAAACCATAACGGTTAGATTGTCCGTATCTACATGTATACCCCATGAAGTACTTCATTGTATCCCAAAATAATACCATATCTATTGAAAGCTGTTGCCTTCGTGAGACTACAAGCTTTGTAAGATCGAAGCGACAATTAGCCTTCGTAGCAACTGCGGTACAATCTCCAGATTTCAAAATGAAGTGTCCATAAAACATTGTAGAAATTTATGATGATCACCAAAGCATCTTATTGTTCATCCATAATAACATGTGCATGCAGTTTATCTTTCCGCACTTTTTTTAACATTTTATCTGCAGATACTTATAATCACGATTATTCAGTTAAAAAAACAAACTAAATACCTTGAGCTACAAGTGAACTTTGTAATTCACCAGATATGTGGCGGCTGAATGAATGCTTTTTTCTTCTGTGACCCAACATTATTCTCAGCTTTAATTTGTATTCCATATTATTGGAATTTTTCTTCTTGACACATAGTAATGTCAACTCTCCCTACTAACCCAAGTTCCAAAAGTAGTCAAATCAGGGAGCTCCTGTCTAAGATTTCTATAGAAAAACTTCGTTTTTTCACTACCTTTTTGTACTGTGATTGCAAACTACTGACATATATAAAATGGACTGCTGATACTACTGAAATTGCTTACATTCTTTGACATTATTATGGGATCACTTTTTTAGAGTTGTCTCTTTTTGGTTTAACTACTTTATTCCGCTGAACTACAAATAATAAACTCTATACAAAACCCATGATACAAAGATAACAAGTATGGCCGATTCGAGAGAAATTTTTTGTGTTGCTACGTCATGAGGTGCCTACTGTCATTTCCAGCGAATTTGTTTTGAGTTTTTCATTTTTTATTGACTGAAATACGTTTTGAATATGTAATTATGTGCTAGTTGGAAAGCAAAGAAATTTAAAAATAGAAAATTTTTTTCACTGTGAAAGGACGATTGAAATTGAGACGAACAAATTTCTGACATTTGTCGCCAAAGCAGGCAAGCAATCAATTGACAGATTTTCCGGCCATACCTTGTTAATCTTTGTATCATGTACAAAACCCACCATAGTCCAGTTTCAGTTCAGTGATTTTCCAAATGAATATACTGAATAGAAAAAGATGGCAATACAATATTTGTAATCCTTTCTCTGTCCCCCATACCTACTTTTAGGGACAGACAGACAAATATTGCTTAATTTTATTCCTTTAAAAATCAAGTTTAAAAAATATTTAATGTAGTACGAGATAAGATTCCAAGAATAGAAATAATTTCGAATTCATCTGTAATTTGTTGAACTTTTAATATGATTATTAAAGCGAAAATAAAACTTGAAATTAAGATAATAGTCACACCCCTGCCAACAAAAAATTACCAATATGAAATAGAAAATCATGCAGTCCATATTATATATGTCAGTGTTGCAAACACAGAAGCCTAAGGTCTAAAATGAGCAAAATGTGGCAACATCTGTTTGAAAAAAAAATTCCTAATTTATATGTATATACAGGGTGTCCCATAAGTCGACGTCAAGCCGGAGTCAGGTGATAGACCTAATCATATAGTATTTTTCAAATTATAGACATTTCTTTTGTTTTCGAGAATATGTACACCCTGTGATGGTTTTTTAGTTCCTGTTGCTACAAATCGTTACTTTTTTTTCAATTTTATTTTTCTTATGTAATCCCGAATAGTGCTTATGTAACCTGTTGCTTTAAATTCTAAGCCAACTACTCCAGCTTGGAAGAAAATGTCACATTTTGCCGAACCAAGAATAGAAAATTAATACTTCACTCAACTTTAACTGACTGTACTGAAAAAAACTGTACTACGCCATTTTGGCAAGTAACTTTAAAAGTTGACGCGTTTAATAAGGATACTAAAATGGTATAACACTTGCTACATTATTTCTTAGATTACGAGGGAAAACAAATTTTCTCTTCAAGAAACCCACTTTCGAAAAATATCTTTTCAACTACTAAAAATGATTCTAGTGTACCCAAATTTGCCGTAAGACCTTAACTTTAAGATTCTAGTTTGAGTGAGACGGAGACGGACGACCTAACGACTTGAGACTATTATGGGCATTCATCTAGTAGGATATCATGAAAATTTATTTTAGCCTAATTGTGGCATTAGGCATCAAATCATGACCAAGTATCCTAAATAAGGATGGTATTAAAACGAAAAAAGAGCAAATAAACCCATTACACAATAAAAAGCTACAGTTTTCATCTATGTATATAAAGTTAGAAAATAGGGAAAACATGGAAATTGCTTCTAGATAAGCATCTTTACATTTAATTTAGTTCCTTCAATATTGAAATTTTTGTTTCCACATTACCTTAAGGTCACCGAATTCCCAGCAGAGACATCTACCTGCGTTACCATAACTCCATACCTTTTGATGCTTTCTGCTTTCTAAATTTCCGTTTTTCTTATTATTTTCTTTTCTGACATTTCCTCCTACTTTTTAATATTTGATTTAATCACACACACACACACAGATATATCCATATATAAACGCATACAAAAATTGAACATTCCATGGAACAAATTAATCTTCTTCCGATATGGATAAGCACGTTTTAAGGAAAACGTTCAGAAATTCATTTCTCCTCAAATCGATTGAAAGGGCTCCTTGTAGCATACTACTGCAGATAGCACAGGATTAAAAGTAATTCCCAGAGTGGAGCTAACAAGGTTTTAGAGCGTACAGTGTTCACCCAAGTGCTTAAAATTAGCACACAGAATTGCACGTTGTCCTTGAAGGATCGAATGCCTAAGCTATGTTCAAGTGTTCGCGTATGTAATGATGATGGCTAGTTGGTGTACATGGTGACAACATATAAATCTACAAAGCTTGATAGATGGTAGAGCTTAGAACCCTTCAAAGCCAACTTTGACGACATGAATACCCTTGATGGCATTATTGAAGGGTAATGGAACTAAATTCTGATCTAAATCGTAAGACTCTCCACCGCATTTTCTATCCCCGGTGCAGAATTCTCATATGCAATTCATTTAATCTCGGGGTAAGCTCTAGAGGGATTTCAGGTCAACGCCTGAGTTAATTTATTCTATGTTTAATTTAGATACTGGACGATGCACACATGCATACACACATACACACTAGTATGGAATTAAGAGCAGCTTTTTGAACGAATGGAAATCAATGCCTTGATTATACCCAGTGAATATTTGAAAATTAGGAGTACATTGGATTGTTTACCTACGTTTAGGGGGGATATGTTCACAGTAAAATTCATTTATGGTTTGGACATATGCGTTTGAAATTATCTAATCAAAACATATAATAGGCGCAAGTACAGATCTATAGCCATGGTTCATTTGGTTGGGCTTATATGTATCTAACAAACTAAAACCCACATTGTATACTCTGCTTGTAAGTATAGTAGGAGGGAGTTAAATTATAAAGGATGACCTCGCTTCTTCTATACTTTTTAGTGACCGAGGAGTGTAACATTTCGGCATCCCCTATTGACTACTACCATAGACAAACTATGAGTAATAGCATTCAAAGACTGGGCAAGTAGAACTAAAACCTGTAAAGCCTCGCTCCAATATAAAATCTACGATGCCTCAGCCTGATGTTAGGAGGCCCTGAATTTTTTCTTGGAAATTAAGTGGAAATTTTTTCTTTAGAATATTTATGCATTATTGGAGACCAACAGCGATACACATTAATTAGTATTGTATCTGAAAATACCTACAGTCGAAAGTGAAAAAAAAATTTTCCGAAAGATTGTCTACAAATTTCTAAAAAAAAAAAAACATTAATGCTTATCTACGCTCGTAAAAATTGTTGGCTGGTCAAGCACTCGTTTTATTAGAGGTCTGATATATAGAAATTCTCAAGAAAAAATTTCCAGTAAATTTCTATGAAAAAATTGAAGCCTTCTCTAGATCAGGTCAATGCATCGTTGATTTTATATTGGAGCGAAGCATTGATGCCTTACCCTATGGTTACGTCAGCAAGTCGAGGCATCATCGAGGCATCGTCAATTTTATATTCCAGCGAGGCATATTTTTGCTCTACTTACCCAGTCTTTGTATATTATTAGTTTGACTAAGCTACTACTGTTAAGGGAAACAAATCTACGGAAAAAAATCAGTTATTATCAAAATGGAAGGTAGTCTAAGCAGTGATGGCTATAGTGAAAGTATCATATAGGAACCCTTGAATCTGGAAGACACACATCTTTACACTATACTCTGGCTGGGAATAGGTGCATTCGAAGTGGTGTTATAGATGATTTGGATCTTATAAATAGCACTTTATAAGAGCCAAATCGTCTATAACACCACATGCGCTTCGAATGCACCTATTCCCAGGCAGAGTAAATTTAGAATCTCACCCAAAGTTTCCAATATCATTTCCAAACACGACAGTCTAATAAACTTCGTAGCTTTCTAAAAATTTATTTCCGTAACATCAGGAAGACTGTCGTCGACATTAACAAGTAAAAGTCTCCAGTAAAAAATCTAAAAGTAAGTTTTCTTGGCATTCTTCGTGGAAATTTATGTATATCGCGAACCAGTTAGGCTTTTTAGAGCACTAAGTGAGTAAGCTTGGTATAGTGCTTAAGCTGGATAGGTCCTACAAATAGAAGCAGACCGGAAGAAAACCTGAAATTCAACTTTATACCATTCTAAACCAGCGGTGATTAATCCACGGTTCTTTCAGGAATATGCAATAGGAGTTTGCTGTAATTTGTCTGATATACCAAAAGTCAAAAAGTAGTATGAGCCCAAGTGTTTAAGAGGGGACCAAAAGCAAATCTAAAGTTTTGGGATTTTTTCAAACGAACATTTAATACATATAAATTTTGTTTTGTTTTGAATGCTAACATAGTACTAAACTATTGAAAAACCTTTTTTGTTTTTTTTTTTTAATAAAATATTTATTTTAAAAGGCAACACTGTTTCTCATATTGGTAAAAAAGGTCCTCCAGTGAACATCTGCTCAAGAAAAGTCCCTCACCAATTTTGAGAAGTCAAAACATATATAATTTTTCGGTAATATGTAACTGTATTGAATGACATCAGAAGTATCTGTGGAGCAGGTATTGGACTTGACTAAGACCCCATTGTGACCTAGGAATGTCAGTGTTAAAGAAAAACCCTTTTACATTAAAACGATTTAATCTTCTCGACTTGTATGATGGAGTACCTACTAAAGAATTGGTATCCACAGAGAAGGCCCGCTAAAATCTAGATCAGATACATTCGACATTGAGCACTATGGAATGGCACAACAGGAACTACATATTAAAACATTACTACTTCCATTAGCGAGCTACAAGAATGCCAAGAATTTCGCAGATAATATTTTTACCCCTCGCCCTATCTACCAAGGCCATTCCATAGGTTGCTCTTTACTCAATTTTTGCTTCAACTTTATCGTAAAGGGGTATGAGATTTATTAGTTAGTTAGTCTTCACTAAAAACATCACAGGTCAAGGTTAACCACCTTCTATATTTTCCTTTCTTCTATCCCATCCCTGTTTTATTTATCGTTGTCGTCCTTGTACATCCACCTTTTTTTATGGTGGCATGATTTTGGTGTTACTAGGAACCTGTAGGGCATGCTCGCAGCACTTCACCCATACAAAAAAGTTATCATCACCCATACTAATCAAGTTAAAAGTGCAAATAACAATATTTTCGAGATTACCACGAACACATGTGTTGAGGAAAATTAGAAGTAAATATGGGATTGCGCCATCTATTGGCAATTTTCAAAATTTTTAATTCTGCGGCGTTTTTCAAAACTTAGTTATTAGGTGAATAATAAGCGGAAATTATCATGCATTTGTCGAATTGGTCGACCAATTGTGCAAGTAGGATATTCTTTGATACTTGGACAATCAAAACTATCATCATTTGTGATAAGACAGCCATCATTTCAGTGAGGATTCTCTAAATATTATTCCTACTTTCAAGTAAAAATAGAAGACATATAGTAGAGTTATAGATGACTCAATCACGCATGCGCATCCTTTATTAAAAAAAAAAAAAAAGCAAAGAAAAAACAAACATTTTCATTGAAAATACAGAAAAATGTTTATTATGACAAAAATTAATTCATCATTTTCCCATATTAAAACAAACTTATGAATCCTCGTATTCTTCATCCGCCTCTCATCCCGCTTACGTTGTTAATTATTACGAAAATCACCAGAATATTAAATGGGCATTAAGGACAACTTCTTTGTTCAGTAATCTCCTCTGACGAAATCTCATTAATCGAATTTTAATAAGTTTCCGTTAAAGCCAAGAACTTATGCAAAGCACTACAAAGATTTATTATCTGACCCCCAACAAGCAATCACATCGAGTGATGAATGAGCTCCTCCTTTTAAGCTCCTCTTAGTCACAGAAATTTTGCCAAAGTTTATTAATCTTCCTCGGCCTTTCTGACCCCATTTCTTGGTGAAATTTTCCTAGGCAAACTTCAAGAATTTCTCCCTCTCCCTTTTTTTTTTGTATAAGCAAACAATTCCAAACTCTTAAGTTGAAGTTGCAGCTGAAGCTGAGAGTTCTTGTTTAAAAAAAAAATAAAAACAATAAAAAACAAAACACTCACAACAAATCTTAGAAGTGTCATGCATAAATCTAACCGTTATTTGGGGCTCAATTGAATTTAGTCGTCAATAAAATTACCCGATATGTCTAGACAAAATCCCACAAATCTCTATACCACTATAGAAATCGATCGTGATGAAATCGAACAATTATGGCAGTCCTAGTTCCCTGGTTAGTCTTGAATTTACTCTGATAGCTGAGATTAGCTCTGATTGACACACGTACATATATATGTAGACTTGTTGTGCTCATCGAAAAGGATTTCCAATGAATCCCTCATTAGGGAACAAATGTTTTCTTTGGAAAGGTCCTTCAAAAGTCCTGAATATCCATTCAATTCAGAGTTATTAATCATAATGGCGGCACAATACACTCTCATCTCATTAATGTCTGATTTGTTGTGTGTTTTGAGTAAGTCTGATGAGCATTGTTGTTGGGTAATACATAACAATAAAAAATTCTGTCTCCGAAATATCTCTTCCATGCTCAATGGCAGGAGGAGCTTGAAAATGGGATACACTTTGAGCACAGCCTCAATTTGAAATGGGGAAAAGGCATGAATTGTCAACCTTCACAAAATATATTTCATCTGAAGAAAAAGCGTCTTGAGGCTAAAGATGTGCTCAATGCGAAAGGGAAATAAATATAAAAGTCTCCAATTTAGGGAGAAAGACGCCGTTGATTGAAAAATTCCTTGCTGTTATGCCTTTTGTGATAAATGGCAGCAAGGGCGAAGATAAATTTTAACAAATTTTTCCTGTTTTCATGTCTATTTGGCAGCAGCAAGAAGTGGTGATGTATGTTAGTAATAATCGCAGCACTTTTCTAAAGCACTTGTTTTGTATTTGAATTGAAAAATAATAAAATAAAGGGAAAATTTCTATAAGTAATACTTAGTCGCGATATTAATGTTGATTTGGTTGAGATAAATTTGGCTGGTTTGGGGGTAATTATGGTATTTATATAATTTACGTTAAATTCTTAAGATGAAATTGTTTTGAAATAATTAGATTATTTTTTTACGATTTCAAGTAGATTTTTAGATGTTCGGGCCATCTTCTGTTTCTATCTCCGCCCTGAAAACAGGCCTATCAGCCTGCTCCGTTTTCTTTGCAAAGAGCTGGAAAAGTTGCTGTGTTAGCAAGTTCAACATTTCAACATATTAGAGAATAATCTTATAATTTCATTGCAGTCCTGTTTTCGTCCTGAGTTTAGTGGTGAAAGTGCTACCTTCAGGTTACAATTAACCTACGGTTATCGCTCGATAACAAAGAAATCGACAATTTGGCTTTCCTTGATTAATCTAAGGTATTTGTCAGCATTTTATATAAAAGAAAGCTGAACAATCTTCTTAACAATTTTAATTTTTCAAATAAGGCGGATCTTTTAATTGATAACTAATTAAGAATAACTAAGTGCAGGTGTTATGCCAATTTATTGTTTTTATGCACCTCTGAAAACTGTTCTTTTGTGCCGTGCACAAATCATCGGCTATACCACAATCTAACTTGACTCGATCTATTTTCCAGTTCGGTAGCACAACGATAAACCTGGTAATTTGTATCCTATTAACAAATATAGACTTTATTTTGGGTATCGGTTGAAATACCAATTCATACTATGGGTACCGACTTCATTAAGAAAATTACTAACAAAGATACTTTATTTCGTGTATCGACTGAAATAAAGATTGATGCTGTGGGTATCGACTGCAGGAAGAAAATTAAAATTTATTTCGGGTTCGGGTATCGACTGAATTAAAATTTCTTGTTTTGGGTATCGACTGCAATAAGAATCCTACTAAAAAATATTTTAATTTGGGTATCGACTGAAATAAAGATTGTTGCTCTGAGTAGCGACTACAATTAGAAAATTGCTAATCAAACAGTTTATTTCGGGTATTGACTGAAATAAACATTCTTGCTGTGGGTATCGACTGCAGTAAGAAAATTACTAACAAAAATTTTTTATTTCGGGTATCGACTGAACTAAAGATTCTTGTTTTGGGTATCGACTGCAATAAGAATTCTACCAAAAAAAATTGCTAATAAAAACAGTTTATTTCGGGTATTGACTGAAATAAAGATTCTTGCTGTGGGTATCGACTTTAGTAAGAAAATGACTAACAAAAACACTTTATTTCGGGTATCGACTAAAATATAAATTCTTGCTATGGGTATAGACTGCAGTAAGAAAATTACTAACAAAATACTTTATTTCGGGTATCGACTGAAATAAAGATTGTTGCTGTGGGTATCGACTGCAGGAAGAAAATTACACTTTATTTCGGCTATCCATTGATTCTTGTTTTAGGTATCGACTGCAATAAGAATTCTACTAAAAGTTATTTTAATTCGGGGATCGAATGAAATAAAGATTCTTGCTGTGGGTATCGACTGTAGTAAGAAAATTACTAACAAAAACCCTTTAGTTCGGGTATCGACTAAAACATAAATTCTTGCTAAGGGTATAAACTGCAGTAAGAAAATTACTAACACAAATACTTTTTTTCGGGTATCGACCGAACTAAAGATTCTTGTTTTGGGTATCGACTACAGGAAGAAAATTACACTTTATTTAGGGTATCGACTGAAATAAAGATTCTTGTTTTGGATATCGACTGCAATAAGAATTCTACTAAAAAGTATATTAATTCGGGTGTCAACTGAGATAAATATTTTTCCTATGAGTAGCGACTACAGTTAGAATATTGCCAATAAACACAGTTTATTTCGGGTATTGACTGAAATAAAGATTCTTGCTGTGGGTATCGACTGTAGTAAGAAAATTACTAACAAAAACACTTTATTTCGGGTATCGACTAAAATATAGATTCTTGCTATGGGTATAGACTGCAGTAAGAAAATTACTAACAAAATACTTTATTTTCGGTATCGACTGAAATAAAGATTGTTGCTGTGGGTATCGACTGCAGGAAGAAAATTACACTTTATTTCGGCTATCCATTGAAATGAAGATTCTTGTTTTAGGTATCGACTGCAATAAGAATTCTACTAAAAGTTATTTTAATTCGGGGATCGAATGAAATAAAGATTCTTGCTGTGGGTATCGACTGTAGTAAGAAAATTACTAACAAAAACACTTTAGTTCGGGTATCGACTAAAACATAAATTCTTGCTAAGGGTATAAACTGCAGTAAGAAAATTACTAACACAAATACTTTTTTTCGGGTATCGACCGAACTAAAGATTCTTGTTTTGGGTATCGACTACAGGAAGAAAATTACACTTTATTTAGGGTATCGACTGAAATAAAGATTCTTGTTTTGGGTATCGACTGCAATAAGAATTCTACTAAAAAGTATATTAATTCGGGTGTCAACTGAAATAAAGATTCTTCCTATGAGTAGCGACTACAGTTCGAATATTGCCAATAAACACAGTTTATTTCGGGTATTGACTGAAATAAAGATTCTTGCTGTGGGTATCGACTGTAGTAAGAAAATTACTAACAAAAACACTTTATTTTTGGTATCGACTGAAATAGATATTCTTTCTGTGGGTATCGACTGCAATAAAAATTCTACTAAAAAACACTTTAATTCGGGTACCGACTGAAATAAAAATTCTTATTGTTAGTACAACTGTATGAGAAATTTTACTAACTTCACTTCTAGGTATCGATCGACTGGAATAAAGACTTATTTTGGATATCAACTGAAACAAGAGTATCCCAATATAAAACCGCGATGAAATATGAAGCTAATTTGATCAAGTACCAGCTATTGTATGTATAAGTATGCAATCAATTGTAACAAAACCCTTTCTATCAATAATTTTAATTTTCTTTTAGCTTTACTCTTTTAGCATTTATTGAATATTAGTTTTAGCTTTACATAACAGTTTTAAGTCAGATTTGAATTCGTTTTAAAATCTTTTATAGTATTAAACTTCTATGTATCTTCTATAATAATTAAGTGGTTGTATTTATTGAAGTAAAAATTTAGTTTAAGTGTAGTAGACTTAGCGGAAGAGTAGACTAAACCACTAAATTAATGATATTAAGGAGGCGTTCTGATTTCCACCAGCCTTTGTTCATTAATTGCGTGAGGCTCCACAGGGGTCCATTCTTGGGCCTCTACTCCTTATCCTGTATATTAATGACTTGCCGCTTGTAACTCGTGATATTATATCAGCATTTATATTTATACCGATGACGATTAAATTTAACCTAGTCGCCGCATAGGTTTGATGAAAGACTGCAGGTATAGAATCAACAGCGATTCACTCGAAATTATTACATAGGTGGAACGATTTACTCGAAGTTAAAAATAAAACCTAATAAGTCGCAGTGTATTGCCTTTTCTACTGGTTCAATTTATTATTCGGAATTACCAACGTTTACTGTGGATGGTGTTGTGATTCCGTACTTAAAAATGGTCCGCAATTTTGGTGTTACACTTATATTCTTGCTTACCTTTCAGAAATTTACGCAACTCTTCCTCGATTATATGGCTATTAGGTAGTTTTCTATCGCCCAAATTACTTTATCGGTTAATAATGTTTTTAGTTCTTCAACGCTTTACGTATATGGATGGCTAGTTATCACGAATTTGTAAGTAAAATTGTATCCCAGTTGCTTTAGAAAATTAAATGTGGCATTGAATGACTACTTTCAGTTTATTTTAGAATTTCGAAGGTTTAACCATTTGTCTCATCTTGGATTTAATCTGCATGAATGCCTGCTGTACCTAAATATAAACGCCTGAAGAGTTTTATATTTTATCTATAAGTTTGCTGCCACAGCCAAGCCTCTATATCTTGTTAACTCGATCCGACCTCTTAACTCTACCAGAGGACGTAAGTTTTAATACGTAGACTCCAAATAACCAGACGTTGAGGGTTTTTACATTGTTCAGGCAATTAAGGTTTGAAACGAAAGTTTCTTTGATGTAACCAGGAGATTCCTGAATTTATGAAATTTCTAGGTTAGTTGTTTTTACAGTAATTTACATAAATTTTCAATGTTTCAATTCGCGGGTAATTCAAGTATCTATAAAATTTTGTTGTTATTGTTGTTGTTGGTGGTGATGACTCCAGCGTTATAATTATCTAAAAATAGTTCATAGATATAATACTTAACTAACTAGAAAACTAGTTGCATGACTTGTAAGTATATCTTATGGTTTTTGGTTACTTCCGCTTCAGTGACTGCTTCGGTTTCCTATCCTGGCGCTGTTTAAACTCTCCCCGTTTCGGGTCTTGTGTAAAGCAGAACGTACGTATCTTATCCTGCCGGCTACTGCCCTCCTTTCTTCTTTCTTTCATAACTACGGTCGCTGACCCCTTTCTCCCTGAAAAAGGTAAAAATTCTTTCGCGGTACGGTGGTAGTTTCTTTGACAATTTAGAATGCAAAAAGGCGATAAATATTTCTTAGTGGGTATATGGGAAAATTTGCTATCTGTTGAACTATTGGGTTTGTGTAATTGGAGATTTTGGCCACCTGTTTCTTCATTATCTCAACCGGGTAGGCCTGTATCGAAGACTAGCTTCCTCTCGTACAGGGCCTAATTGCGATAATGCTTTCCGCAAGGCCTCTGGTAGAGCCCAGTGCAGATTAAGAGCGTTTTCCTCTCGAATCTGCTCAATACATATAGGCTGGCGTCACGATACTGAAAATACAAGATATTCTCATTAAATTTTGGACATTGCAGCTGATGTGCTGTGATGTCACTTCGCCCACATTAATGTATAGAGAAGTAAGAGAATCTCTGACATAAATAAATTTCACAAAGAGAGAAGACAGAGATTTTCTTACTTTTCTATAAATTAGTGAGCGAAGTGACGTCACCACAAATTTCTCAAAATGGTTGAACGTGGGTTTGTACAGAGAATACCTTGTGGGCTACCATAATGGTATACCATATGGAGAACGAGTATGTTAAGTTGGGCCTAATAAGCTGCTTGTACATCAGCACTTTGATCTTCAGAGAGAGAGAGAGACTTTTCCTACATATATCTCATTATTGGGCTGACCATGTTGAGTGCAAAATTTGCTTTTATAGCAACTGCCTTTGCGTGAGGGTTGAACTAAAATGTTCATTGAAATTTATACCTAGGTATTAGGCGCTGTTGGTGGGTTTCATCATTTCATTATTGATAGTGATTTCGATGTTTCTTGCCTTTTGACTTACGCCTCTTCATAAACATGCCGTTCTGATGCAGAGTAAACTCGATTTAGGGACGTTGATCTTTATGTCCTATTTGCGATAATCGATACTCGTAAGTTTTGCAAATAATTTACTTTCCTTATGCCTTCGGCTTTTTATATCCGTCTTCTTGCAAGTTCTTAGAAGCGTTGATGTCTCAAAATTCATTCTGCTTGTGTTTTACTCCATATCCGATTCCTTGCCTGAAAAGAACTGCCAACCAGAACTCTATTTCACATAAATGATTAATTTTTCACTATCTACACATAAAAAACCTTTTGCACAATTTCCCTCCATAGCATGTCTCTCAAGAAATTGTGTTTTAAATTAACTCCTTTACTTTGCACATTTCATATCCACCCACTTATTATGGGTAGGATAATCCTATAATCATCACGAAAAATATACTCATCTCATTGAAATTTTTTCTCGGACTTCATATCAATATTTATTACTCCTAGGAATACATAAATTAGCAAGCCAATAAATAAGCCCAAGGCGATATAACTACATACGTACACCTTCCTACATAAGTAAACTTCTCTACTATCCTTCTCGTGGTAGACTATAGACGGTACCCAAGCGCACTTAATCTAAAAATTGATTGATTGCTCAGAGTAAATGTAGGTGTAGACCTTAAGCTACTGCGAGTTATTTTTGGGTCCAGGAATCCACAAATCTAACAAAAACAACTGCCAAATTGGGTTGTAATGGAGCTCTGTTCTGAGCTAAATGTGGCCTGCAATAATACCCCGTTTGTCATGTTCGTCACGTATTCTGGGCGAATGTATCTTCAGTAATGAAGGGTAGCGGTATAGGTTATCGCTTTACGGTGCCTTTATTTTCGATTCAAAGAAATTATACATGCAAGCCTTGGAAGTAAAATATACGAGCCTTACATAGATATTTACGAGAATCGATTATTTTTTAAATTATTAAGTTTGCAGAAGACACAGAAACTTTGCGTTTAAAATTTTAAAAGTGATTGCGAATTGTGATGTTAAAGTTAATGCTAAATTGAGTAACGATTTTGGTGCTGAATGAACATTCTGATATCTTGTGTCTCATAGAAGATGGATTTCCAATGCAATGAATTAAAACCGGAATGTTTGTATTAAAAAATGTCGCCCAGCCCAATTTCAAAATTAGATTTAAAATTTTTATAAAAAAAAACCCCTGGTCCGATGTTTCAATTCAATAAATCAAATTGTTATTAAGTTGTGGAGTGGATAGATGGACGGATATACAGAAATCAAAGTTCTTTGCAATATTATGCCAGTTCCATAGAGGAGAGGGGTATGTAAATGATTGCACATTCGTTAGAAAAGTCTATAAAGCTCTGCAATGGCATCTTAAAAGGAACATTGCTATGACTTATTATCGGGTATAATTTTATTCTTGTATTTTTTGGATTCTTTTGATTATCCGGCACAACAGCAAAACCGAAAAAATTCTTATTTGTTATTTCATCACACAACCCATTTAATTTTTAATTTTTGGTGGATAGCTTCAAGTCTTGGTTTGACTCATCAGCAGATCCCCAATAGAGAAATTGAGTGACTCGCAAGAACAAATAAAAAATAGACAACAAATTTTATTCAAGAATCAAAAAACAATCAGATTTATTCGAAGCGAATCGCACCTGTGTAAGCCCACAGTCTTGAAGCTTTCCACCCAAAATTAAATGGGTTGTGAGATCAAATAATAAATAAGAATTTTTTTTCTTTTGCTGTTAAGCCGAACAATCCAAAGAATTAAAAAAGTAGCATTCTAGAACAAGAAACAATAGTAAATGAAAAATAAAAAATAAATAAAACAGGATTTTGAACATATTTCATTTGGGAATGAAAGCTGGAATTATTATAAATTAGAAGCTGATTAAAAGAACGAATTTGTTATGTTCCAAACTTCGTTTTGTTTTGTTTCGTTTCGTTTTGTGGGAGTGCAAATTATATCCTGTACAAAGATTTAAAATTTCTAATACATATATACTTTAATAAGGACACACAATATTCAAGAAGTGGAGGAAGAATAAGCATAAGATATGTTCTACTTCTTCGTTAGCCCCAAGGTATATAGAATATGAACCAAGTTCCGCCATTAATGAAAAATTATTGTGAAAATGTATAGCACAGTACAGAGAACACAATAGTATATCTCCTCTCTTTGTATTTTCTATAAAAATGTATATACATTAGTCACGGAATTACGTCACAGGCTATCAGCTGCAATACGTCAAAATTGAATACCTTGTCTTCTATATATATGTATTGGTTAGCCTTTATAATTTTTTTCTTCAAATTACAGTATTACAGTGTACAGTGTTAAAATAATTTAATATAATTTTCTACAGCCTATGAAATTATTCTTGTTGATTGTAAGCTTCAAAACTTGGTAATGGTCACAACTTTCTTATCATTTCAAATTGATTTCATTTATAAAATATAACTCTAACAGAATAGTATTATTCGAATGGGTACAAAATTAATAATATTTTTGTGTATACTATGAATATAAGAACTGGTAAAAAAAAACTCGATTAATTTACTTTTATCTGGCAATACTATAAGACTGTATTTGGCTACTTTTTGAATCATTTGTAAACGTTTCGTTTTTTTTTCCTAGCTAATATTCACTTTTTAGCCACTTCTACAAGGGAGACATCTGAACAGTTTCGAAATTACAGTGTGATTAAAAAAATATGCTAGTTTTACACAAACCATCCCTTAACTTCCTTGTTATATAATCTAGGTAACTACTTTTTAGCTCATTATGATAGTAAATACTCCCAGCTTTCAACGAATGCAGAACCATCCCTCCACCCCCGCATAACACTAGTTATAGGTTGTCAAAATCAAAAAATTGCCGTAAAGAATCCTAATTTTTCGAAATTTTCCTAATAACTATTGCATTTTCTTGCAAGATTTGGAATCATCAGAATAGTAACATTTATTTATTCTTACACATGTACCTTCCGTTAATTTGGCTACTGACAATAGAAAGTACACCAAATTTTAAACAAATCCACACAAAATTAGCAAAATAATGAATCATAAAAACAGGTTAATTTCGAAAACAGTTACTTGCAAATAAGTACATGCTCCGGATCAAATAAAAGGTAACATTCTGAAATTTCCATATCTTCCAAAAAAATTTAACGGCTAGTAGGCATTTTAGCACAATCAAAAACAAGTAAAAAAACTAAAATTGCTCTAAGACCAATTCTTATGATACCCTCTAGAGATGAATGCCAAATGTGGTAGTTTGTGTAATACTGTGCATTGTATGCATATAATATTTATTGCATATTCCGTTAGTTTTGGAATTATTCAACTTTTTTAATTTACAGAGAACTTTTTTCATCCATTTCTTTGTTGCGAAATAGACTATTATTTTGCTCTTCAACTCTAAATTTGTCTATAGATCGAAATATTAATCAGACAAATTATATATGTGCATAAGTTAATAAGAGGAGTCTGGGCGGCATTTTTCGAACAAATAAAGTAAAAGATTCAATTAATATTCGCATTTACCTACTTAATTATCTCTCATTCATTATGTTTTTTGCTTTCGCAATTAATTTTACTTACTGAATGCCATCGCAACCGTACTTTATTTGTGATCCCAATTCTATCTTGGTTCTAGGAATATATCTTGTCACCCATTAAATGGTATACGCCCGCTTGACTCTGTTATAATTTATTATCCTTCTGCAGACTATTGTTTGTAATGTCTATATGTAGTTCCCAAAATCCTGACTTCTTCGTTATTCAAATATTCCTGACACCAAAGAAAAATACTAGTAATACTTAACTTTTAGGATACGAGTGTTTATACTATTAAGGTTTTCTTGGATATTCATTAAAAGGGCGTTGTATAAGGATAAGATTATTACTATACTTTGAATGCTTGCTAACATACGATCAATATATGCGGGGGGATAAAACCCCTCGTCACATGAAGTTATAGTACTGAAAAATTTAGAATATTCCATAATCTATTTATACCTGACCATATGAAAATCGGCTTAGAGACAAAAGGTAGTATTTCATATCTAAAATTTACTTAGACTATAATAAAAATATTTCCAAACATAAAACGTGTTTTTAGTAATAGATTATCACAATCCCATAGACTTGTGAAATGTTCCTTTGACATACTTTCAATTAAATTTTTTATTTGGTAGTTGCTGGTACAATAAGACTTAATATGGCAAATTACATACCCAAGATTCATAGAAAAATAATCTTGTGTCTCCAAGATCAGCAATTTTGTTGTTGTGTTTTTTTTTAAATGTAAAAAAAAAAATTTGCTAAATGTAATATAGTTACATGGCAGAAAATTGAACCACTGTTTCGTGGAGTCCTTATATGAGATATACAAGGACCTAATCATAAAAAGGAAAGGGGTCCCAAGATCAAGATCAAGAATCAAGAATAATTCGTTACAGATATGGTTTAAAATTAAAATAATTTTAATTCACTAAAAATGGCATAACTTTTAATAATTCAATAATGCAAAAATATAAAAAGTAAAAAAAATTATACAAATTAAACATTAAAATGAATATAAAATAAAAAATAAATCCAAATGATACGATGATAAAAAAAAAGAAAAAAAATGCTCTAGTGTTTTTACCTGAAATTTGAAAAAACTCTTAGTAATCTATTATTTGGAAAACGCAATAGTTCTGCCTATATGAACGTGCCGGGAATCAATACTTCCCAGTAGGCTCCCGAAAAATTATACCAAATTAAAAATTCCTATACTTTTCAAAATCTTCAGCATGGCTCAGAGCACCGATCTATCCTTGATGACTGTTTAATCCGCAATACTGAGCAAAGGTGCTCTAATTATGGATTTGGATCTATGCCTGAGCTGAGATTTCAGTACTTTCTAAACTTGGCGATTTGCTGTGGAGCAGGAAGTATATATTTTCGCGATGAATACTAGTGTTAATGAAATATATTAGGTTCAGTTCACCTAATATAAAATACACTGGGTTCAATACTTTTAGTTTTGATATGCAAGACTTCAAGTAGACTTCAATGCTGCCGATCTATTTAGGTTGACTGCTCAGAACGCAATGCTGATTCGTATTTCCAGCGCTCTATTTATACTGTGCAAAATGCATAGCTTAAATAGGACTACAACGATTGTGTTAAGCCCCAATGTGGGCTTAGCAAAATAAAGGGGTGGTGCCGGGTCGATAACTGAGAAGACTGATTTTTTGATTTAGTCAAACTTTTATTTAAAATATTTTCTGGTAACAAAAAATGATAATTCAATTCAAATAATAATATTGAAATTAAAAGTAATTAAAAAATAATAATTCAACCAAACAGATCAAATACCGAACTCAAAAAACAAAATAATAATTCAAACGAAATAAGAAAAATAAGAAAATAATTCCAAAAATTCAACAACAAAATTGTCGCAGCAAATGATGTTTTTATTCTATAAAAATAAAAGACCATTAGTTTTCTGCCAATTAAAATATACAAATAATTTAATAGGCCTCACTGCTGCCTAAGTAAATTTTTTCCGGAATTCAAATAAGCTTCTGGTGTAAAATAAGCTGGAAAAAATTCTGATTAATATTGACTTTTTCATCGTCACTGCTGCTGATCCGTCTTTTGGTAATAAATTATTGAAATTGCAATAATTTTTATAGTTAGTTCGAAACGCCCAAAGATTTCCTCAACTTAGTCAGATTCAAATCCTCTAATCCTTCTCGGAAGACTGCCAAAAACGCAATGATCTTTAGCTCGAGTCCCCGCTTTATTTATACTCTGGAAATGTACAGAGTAAATGGGGGCTCAGAAAAAATTGCATGACGTTGCATGTATTATACTTCAGCTGTGCGTATTACTGCTGAGAACGAATGAGAACTCTGTACATCTGACTACAATGACGTACGTCAGATGTCAGTGGTAGTGATGAAGATGCTGTGCTGTCATCATAGATATTTAGGGGAATTATTCTATTTGATTTTTTTGTATTAATACTTGAATACTAATTTGTTTATTTCTTTTTCTTTTTTAGAATATAAATAGATTTCTTTTATGGTAAAATTCTTGTAATTTGTTTTGTTTACCTTTTTAATTATTGAATTTATTTTGTTTATTTGTAGGTTCTTTTTGTAGTCTGGATTACTACATCAAGGGAGCCCTAAAGGGCCAAGAAATTTTATTTAAAAATAATTCGTCGCGGAAATTTTTAACTTCAACTTGGGATACTTCCAGTGGTATATTTTTAGATGTAAGTTTCTATAATAATAAATTACTTTTTAAGTTTATTGCCCGGCGTTGGAACAAATTGCGTGCGTGAGCTCTGACGTGCACATGATGCATCATGACTGTGATGACAAACGTCAATGGTTGCTGCTGTGGTGGTTGGTAAGTTGTTTTTTTTCTTTCTAATTTTAGTACCACGATTGCAGTGTTGATACAGAGTAGGATTCGACGAATGCGGGTAAATTTTGTTTTAAAACACAAACTCTCAGATCTCTGAATAATCTGAGAATTTTGTTTGTTAGTATAATTTTTATTTTGTTTTGTCTTTTGCAGGTCAAAATACCTTAACTCATTGGAAATCAAAATTTCTGCCGATCGTAGCGAAAGATCTGCACAACTCCCATTAATAGCCATATTATTGCGCCCGTAAGGAGGCTCGTGTGCGCACTTTCCAGATGAATTTAACCCTTTTCAGAAATAGTTATACCCACATTGTCCACATCAACGCAAATGATTCGAGCCTAATACGTCCATGGACGTTAATTTTTTACGAATTAAATTTGTTTGTTTTCTTGGTTTTTTATTTATTTTTTTTTATTCTGTCAAAACTGCCACGATTGACCGAATTGGCAGAACATTTGTTTCCAATCCAAATGTAACAGTACCATTTCTGCTATGAACATCGCGTTTTTTAAATATCTATAATTTTCAAATCTGGCGCTCTCCACCGCCCCCCCCCCCACCACCACACTTAATTTACAAGAATAATTTTTAGAGCTGGGTATAGTCTGCCAAACATATTGGTTTATCCATGGACGGTTTTTATACGCATATAATTCTATGAAGAAAAATTAATTTGCTTTCTAACAAGAAAATTGATTAAAGAACATCCAAGTGTGTATATGCAATAGAAACGAAGAAATGTGACCAACCATTTCAGCCCAAAAGCAAATCTCGTACAATCATTAAAATCGGCCCTCAATTTCCAAGCACAAGAAGAATCTAAACGAGAGAAAACTAGAAAAATACTCGCTCTAAGTCAGAGTTGGGGTAGTCCACACAGTCTTCCATAAAACCAATCCATTTTTATTCAAGTGGAAATGTACATCATATGCGTACAGATGAATGTTACAAGCCTGGATGACATCGGGAAGGAGGTTAATGAATATGCTAAACAAGAGTGACCCAAAAATTGACCCTTGGGGTACTCCACAATTTAAAGGTAGTATACTTTCTAAAGTAATTATCGGTAAGGATGTATTTGCCAAAAAATCAGCTATCAAAAGAAATGGCTTGAAACTTGAATCTTAAATCCTTTTGTTTTTATATTATAAAGCCAAACTTAGGGGATACCCTATGATGCAAAGCACAGTATGGCAGCAAGGAGATAGGGAAATAATTAACGCAAATGAGGAAATTGGCGGAGATGCTGATGAATGTTACTCTTAAATTTTCGCTGATTGTATGCCCGAGGAAAAACAGAAGATGGTAGATTGTTCCACATTCGCACAGTTCTGGATAAGAAAGCATTAAGTAATTTTACTGTAGAGCCGAAAGTATTTTGAAAGGTGAAGGGATGTGCGCGACTTACAGCCCGAGTATTGCGTGCCGGAATCATTCTACAAGGGATCAAACCGAATTATTTAATCGGAACATTAACCATGCATGTAGCGATAGAGGAGCGAAAGGCATCTGACATTACAGCAGTGCTCGAGTGAGTCGATATGGCGAGTTAATGCCAAATCGTCAATGAGAGTTTGAAGGCTCCCTTTAGGACAATGTTCAATTAAGCTAAGTCTGTCCGATCAGCCCCGGCCTAGATATGGGAATTGTATTCCATTCTAGATCTGATGTAGGACTTGTAGAGGAGCGTCAGATACGATGGGCTGAAATACTTCTTACACCTTTTCAGAAATCCAAGACAATTCGATGCTTCTTTAGCAATAGAGAATATGTGATCTGTTCAGCTTAGCTTGCTAGAAATATTAATGTCAGGAATGCATAAAGACGGTGTATCGTAAATCAGTGCTCCATCAAATGAAACGGGAGTGGAGAACTTATTATCTTGTTTTAAAAAGACGAGACAGCTTGGGTTTTAGATACAAGGATTAAGCGAAACCAAGACTACTGTTATCGGCAAAGCTATGGATGGAATTTAAAGTAAGGAAAAGCAGATAATTAATGAAATTAATAAGGGAGTTGGAAAGATAACAGAGCCCTGGCACACACCGCTATTTATGGGATAACGTTCAGATGTAACGTCATCTAATAAAAAACGTATTTGGCGACTAGATAGGAAACTTTCAATCCATAATAGAAGAGGAGGGGAGAGACTAAATGCTTTAAGTTTGGCTAACTGGGCAGTATACCAGACTCTATCAAAAGCCTTTGAAATATCCAGCGCAACGATTTTGGACTTACCAAAATTGTAGAGACTACGGTTTCAACGTTCGGTAATTAAAGTCAGCAAGCTTTCAGATGAGCGTCCAGTCCGGAAGCTATAATGGCGATCGGTAATTTGGAGTTCATGATAGATTCAAAAACCTTTGAAAGAATTGAAGTGATTGCAATTGGTCGATAATTGGAAGGATCGCTACCCTCTCATTTTTTGGGAATTGGGCTAGTTTCCAAGCAATTGGAAAGATTGCTATCGAATAAGACAAGTAAAATAGTATGCGCAGAGGATGAGGCGCAGCTTTTAATTGAGCGAGAAACCATCAGTTCCTTCGGCTTTGGAGACGTCAATTCCCTTAAACACCTTGAACACATTTCTCGTACGGATGTGTATTAGCTCTTGTACACATCCACACGGCAGATGCAAAATAAGTATCTCTTAAGTTTGAAAATTTTTTTTTGTTTTTTTAAATTTGTTCAATCTTTTTTTTTAATAATTTTATTTTTTTTTATTATATGTTTTTTTTTATTTTTTATTTGTTTAGGTTCTATTAAATTTTTTAATTTGGTTTTTATTTTTTAAATATATTTTTCATTTAAATAAAAATCAGGCTGGGATTTAAACTCGTTACAGACAGTCTGGGCTTTCTTAAATATTTTTAATATTTTTGTGACTGAAAAAAAACCGAGCAAATGCATGTCGGATTCGCACACGAAGGGTTCCGTACCATCGTACAAAATTTAACACTATGTATACGCCAAAAACGTTTCTTATATGGGCCTCCATTTAATTTAATTTAATTTTTATTATATGATGTTACAGCGGCAATAGAAATACACACTTTGTGAAAATTTCAACTGTCTACCTATTACGGTTTATGGGATATAGCCCGGTGACAGACAGACGAACGGACATCGGAGGTTTAGTAATAGGACTTCCGTTTTTACCCTTTGGGTACGGATCCCTAAAAAGCATCTTGGATTCGTCCGCGTTACAGTCAGACTCTGGCATTTCCTATATATTTAATTTCTGTCAAAATTTCTAAAAATAACCAAAAAATGGAAAGAAATCCTTTACCAGATAGTAAAACTTGTCAACGGTGTGTAATATTTTTCATTTTTTACATCTATGCGTTTCATTTTAACCAATTAAGAAATTGCTCGAAAAAATCGGTAGTGCCCTGTTGCTCCTATTCTGCCTTTCAATTATTATTAATTAAGCGAAATAGAAAAATTTAAATACAATTCGCTAAACTTTAAAAATTGTACCTTAAAATTTGTCGTGGTTAATTAATCCTGTAAATCCAGCTCTTCACAAAATTTATATTCAAATTTCTATATTCTCCGAATACCCTCAGTGAATATCCAGGTAAGCATTAAAATTTGTCACAAAATTCAAAAGAAAGTCGAATCAAATCAAATGCTAATGACTGAAGTCTCCTAGCTTGTCTCATCATGGCATGGAAACAGAGCACAATCTGCTTTGAAAATACGAAATGTATTTGCAAAGGAACGTGAGGCAATTGTAAAATTCCTCGGGTTGGAACCAACCCAATTCTAAAATTCAATCTGTTTCCCCAAAGTACCAATCCACTTATTACAATTACCTGCGAATCTTGGGGGAAAAAATAAAAATTTCTAAAAAAGAAGAAAATCTGAATCAATTTTGGGCAAAATGCATCCAAAATGAAATCGTCGAGACACGATCGAATTTTAGCAGACGGCAAAAATTACAGGTGGAAATGCGAGAGAAATGATATTAGCTAGAGTTAGGAAACTGCCGGAAGCAGTTCTTCGACATATATTAGAGCAGGCTCATTCCCCACACCTGTACGTAAATGTGGCTGGCTTCAGAAATTGTGGTTACCATTGATATCTACCTACTGAAGTTGGAAATCACGTATTTTGGATGGTGCACCTGGTAACAAACATAACTTCATACATAGTAAACTTAGGAGCGGGCTACAGATTTCCGTTATGGAGGATGAGCTGACTATACCAAAACCTACCCTGAACTGTGAGTATCAATGGATGGGGAACATTATGTAAAAGTTTATGCATCAATTTACTCCTCACTAGCTTATGGCGCTATAATGCGATTTCTGTGTGACAGCTAGGTATACACAACAAATATCCGAAGATGTGCGAAGGAGCTTTAAGGACAATATCGCATGAAAGTGGATGTGTTCGGAAGGAAGCGATTAAGTGCTAGCATTATCGGGGAAACTTTAGAACCACTTCTATTTCACATTAACTACATAGATATAGTATGTAAATATTGCTGCTCAACATACATATATGATGGATTTATTCCAAAATGATAATGAGACATTCATCCGTTATACGTATATGAGATTTCCCACCGCCGCAGACTTGAAAAGTGTTTTAAGTGCTTTAAAACATTTAATATTGCACGAATCCACGTTGATTTAATGGAAAAACATGACACGTTTCCTAGCAACATTGTGGCTGGATAAGCAGCTCTTGGAAGTCTTTTAAAAGGATGAAATAGACTACAGAATACCAAAATATGTATAAACATAACGGAAGCGTTATATGCAGAATGAACCCATCATTCAGTATCGTCACCCACATCAAACTATTAAAATTTTAGTCGCATCCTCCACAATTTTGTTTTTTTTTTTTTCAGAAACAGCTTAACACAAGCTCGCTGTAGTGACACGTTTAATAGATAAACGGTCAACAATAAATGCGTTGCATCACTTATCGGTGTTGTATTAGTATGTTACACTAAACATAGACCAAACGCCAGATGCAATGACATGCAATGCGACATAGAACAAAAAGAAAAAAAACTAAATTTAATTTAACTAAAAAGATTAAATATTATATAGACGCCTTTTTAAAACATGTTTAGAAAGGTCAACAACGAAGCGCTCAGCCATATTACTAACACCAATATGCATGCGATTAATGCAAAAGTTAGACCTTGAGGAGTTAACATGCAACAGAGGTGGCGTTCTAAAATTGTACCTACTCTCACAAAAAGAGAATTTGTCAAGTAACGACGGAGAATCTACATTCGCATTTAGGAGTTGATGCACAAAAGTTACATCGGCAACTATGCAACGTTTTTCAAGCGAGTGCATATTTAAAAGCTTCAAGTGATCCTCATAGGGTGGAAGAATTAATAAATTAAATTATTCTAGGGTAGCTGCCTGAGAGCAAATCATAGGAAGTTCGATACGGTCGATGTGTGTACCGTTAAAAATTTGACCAGACCTGGCTAGCGTATACAAGAAGTGGTCTCACAAAGCAAGTATACAAACGTAATGTTATGGAGGGATTCGAGAACTCTCAGGACCAACGTTTTATAAAGACCAGCACCATGTAGTTTATGTGGGAGTTAAAATTCAATCTATGGTCACATTTGACACCCACGTCACCCACAGAACACACACGGTGAATCGAGGAATCCAAGAGCTCATAATCAAAAATGATTGTGTACAGTCGTACACCAATTCAATTAAAATCAATAGAATCGTTACCAAGGCTACACGAGATATTTTGTTGCACCTAACGTAGGCTTTGCAACTAGCCACCTGGCTATATAAACCGAAGCAGCGCTCGGATCATTGCAATTCTTTCTGAGCAGACCTAGGTAATGTTCTAAATTATACCAACCTGCTAAGCGATGCTTTAAACTGCTTATCTGCCACCAATTGTATGGTGCTGTAAACTATACAATTGGAATTGTCATTCAGGAACTATAGACCGCTCTAAAGTTTATCGTATTCCTCATAGCTGGAACATCAGTACACAGCTTTCACATGTACAACTGGTAATGTTGTAAATTACCAAACTGCCAAGCAGTACTTCAATTGTTTATCTACCACCAATTATATGGTGTTGTAATTTATACAATTGGACTCGTTTCAACTGTGACGGAACTATGAACCACACTAACGTTTATGGTATTCCTCATTGCTGGAGACACCAGGACTACAGTCGCGGCAATAGAAACCGAATTAACATTTTTAGTGTCTATACAATCAGTCTATACACTGCTTTAAGATGTATAGAACTACCAGACTGTAACTACTATAGCAATATAACCACCTTATCTAACTAGACTAACCAGCAATTTCTGTATCTTTTCAGATTAACCACCGTACACGGCGCACATGTTCTCGAACTTGGTGTGCCACACATGAAAGCTTTTTCTCCACACACTGTCAAACATGCTGTCCATCCAACATTGGGATAGGAACACATATCAGGAGCGGCTAGAACTATTATTTGTTGTCATTTCTTCAATAGAGTTCACTTAAGAATGACGAATGCAAAACAAACATCGCCCTACATGGTTCAATATGCTGTCAAACACGTAGCCCCGCCATTAAAAATCAAATTAATTTGATTTTCGTCCAACCCCTTGACATATTGCGTGTCACACCACAAACAGGCCCACACACAGTCAAATCTGTGTGACGATATTGTTGTCCTACTCGAGGTGGCCAACATGCGTGACCGTGTATGGGTCCCTTTAGGGAACTTAAATAGTTACTCTCTGAATGTCATATAGGCTGATACACAAATTTACGGTATATAAGTTTTTCATCAATTTTTGATTTTAAAATATTTCCTGTCTTTACTTAACAAGATCATCATATTTGAGTAGTGTAGCTATAAGTCAAAGAAGGAAATTTTTATTTATGATGAATGTAAATACATTTAAAAAATATTTTATCTATTGAAATCTGTTTGTGTAAAGAATTGTTCAATTATACATGTGTTCTCAAAAACTACCTTGCTTTGTGCTAATTTACATGGTAAAAATTACAAAATCATACTACTATTTGCAATAACCTTAAAATCGACGTCCTTCATGAAAGAGTCGATAGAACTGAAAAACCAAATCAGATTGAAATCGAGCTTTGTATTTTTATCTTTATATTATATCACTACCTCGGCCTGCTTAGTACGTCTATCTCGCTTTCTCAAGCCAACTCTTTCTTTATGAGGCACCTGCGACAAAAGGCCCGGAGGGTAATAAGTCCCACATTTAAAAATTCCTACTTAAGCCTGAAATACAATACGATGCAGTGCAGTGAACTGCACTGAATTGAAATTTAGAGCTCATGTAATACCATGTGGCAATTCACGTACACAGTGCACTGCACTGCATCGGTTAGGCTAATTTCTAAACCACTGCACACTGCATCAGTTCACATTTGTTAAATACCACAGAATAGAGGAAGTGTTCAATTTTGAATTGATTAATTAATTTTGAAATGACATTAGAAGAAAAATGGGTAAATGATTTTCAAAGCACTGCACTGCTTTCAATGTGCTTTACAGTGCTCCAACACTGCACTGCACTGCATAACATTGTGTTTCAGGCTTTAAATAAATCAAAATTTCTTTCAAGTAGCCCTTGGGTTGATGAATGAAATGAAAAGAGATTTTTATTATAAATCCTTGGGGGTCCCCACTTGACATATATAATATGGACTGCTTAACTTTCTATTTCATGTGGGCTCAATTGGTTATGTCAATAAAAGCTCTTACGCCGGTGCCAACATTGAAAAAATCATTGGCGGGAAGTTTAAAAAATAGGCGTGCAGCTCGAAAAGTGATTATAATAAAACGTTTGGAACTTCTGCTTCATATCTTATGAATATATTGCCTTTGGTAAAACAATTTTATCAGTAATAACCCTAAATAATTAATTTAAAAACATTTATTTCGACGAACCCATTTATTTATTTGTTGTTTATCGTTCTCCTCAGTTGGTACTTGGTGCTTAGACCGAAAGAGTCAGCAATATAGAAGTGAGTCCACTTTTTGCAGTGCATTTCCATTAACGCAGTCAGTCCATATTATATATGTCAGTGGGGGTCCCTTGAAGCTGGGCCACTACAAAGCCTCTACCACGTCGGTGTGCTTCAACTTTTAAGCTTGCAAAACACTGGAGAAGCATTTATCACTCCAAGAAAGTTCTTACAAGCTAACTGTCAAGTTAATAATCGAGCTCGTAAAGAGGCTGAACAGTTTAGAGGAAGACACAATAGATCAACTCTGATCGTGATATCCGCAGGATCTTGATGGAAATAAATTGTATAGAGGTAGACCAATTTTGGGTAGAAGCGTCATATGTCCCTATCTAACCGAATTAACGTTATCTAAACAATAAATCAGCTATTATTTTTTAAACAACTCATCTGCAAGATTTGTGTCATTGGAATTTTCAAACTAGTCCAGGACGTTTGGATTTTTGACATACGCCATTTAAATTCTAATTGATTCATTTGTAGATGGCAATGATACCTACTAATATAATATGAATGTGTAGGTATAGGAAATATAAATAAGTTGTAAAACTTCCCTCTGGGAATAAACAGGCCCTCTCAGTGGATGGAGCTCTTTTTAAACCTCTCACCTCCCTCTTTAAACGAAACCAAAACTTCCTTCCTCCACCTCCACAATAATTTTGAAATATTTACAATAAATTTCCTCCACAAATTAATTTTTTCTAAATTTCTTTATAATATTAATTTTGTATTTCTAAGAACATCTGTTTTATTTATTTTCTTAAAGTTTCTGCAAATTCCTACCAAAATTTACTTCAATTTCGCTTTATAATTTGCATTTCACAGACAGCTAAACAGCTTCCTTCGCAGTTTATAAAATCCCTCAACCAACCGCTGCGCTAAAAAGAACAAAGTATCCCTCCGCCACTCTAAATAAAATGATAAAACCAATTAATGATAACCTCAGAGAGTACTTAATTTGCATAAATTCTATTTACGATACTGAAAACAACACTGCACTATGGAGACTGAACACATCATAACCCCCACCCTCCAACGCAGAGTGACAGTCGAATAGCGTGCTCCACTCCAGTGGAACTAATATTTGAATTCGGCCATGTAAGCACTAAGAGCCAACTCCAATTCCAACATCAACTCCAACTTCAACTAATTAAATTTGAATTTATTCGATACTCAGTCTGATTGCGAGTCCAAAGGGAAATGATTGCTGACGGATGAAAATTGTGGAGAAATATGTGTGTAAATTTACAAACTGCTCAAACTGCTGGATATTTGGATTGATCTCTCTCTCTCAAGGGCCGTTCGTTGCATAAAAGTTTCCTGTTAAAAATTGCTTTTAAATTAATTAAAAAATATAAAACGAAAAAGGACAGCATTTTCAACGAGTAGCACATCTGTTCTTGGAACCCGAAAATTTAATATTAAATAACAAAGGGCAATGCAATGCTGGATAGTTCGCCTCATTGCAGCGCACTGTAAAATTCAATTTACTTGGTCTGGTGGCGATGTACTTACTTACTTATGGTACCTACCTCTGTGCATGTTTTTATTGTTATATGAATACCTTAAATAAGTACCTACCTATGTAGTACAGAATTTTGATTTGATGTAGAAAATTGCATCTCCTTAGAAGACTGACTAAAAGTAAAAATGTCGTAATTTTTATTACGGAAAACTATTGTTACGACATAGCAACTCACTCATAATGTGTTAAATTAATTCGACTCGCGATTGTAATATCACACTACTACCAATTTGATCAACTGTAACTCAACAGCAATTAATGAAGACCATTTAAAGTGCACGAAACACAAGGTTAGCGTTGGGTTAGTTCGCACGTTTCTCGGTGAAAGAATTACATGGTGACTTACAAAAAATGTTTTTTAGGAGTGTCGTCATTATCCACACTTGAAATAGAAAAGATGCGTGTTATTGTTGTCAGACACTTTTTTAAAACAGTAAGGTGTACAAGTTAAATTCCTTGATTTTGATTTTGTTCACAGCAAAAGCCTAATTAATATTTATTAACTGTCAACATAATTTTTATAATAAATCATCATGAGATAGATAAAACAGCGGCATGCAGTATGTTGTGGCAATAATTACTACATAAAGGGGAATGCCAATTTTACTAAGATATGAGAAATATCTTAAACGATGCATTAAGATACTCTGAATATATTTTATTCAATCAAACAGAGGAAGACTTGGCGGGGTCAAAATATGATCTAGTACTTTTTGAAAAATCTAGTACAGAATCGAATTCCTTACGTCCTTAGAAGAAGTTTGAGTACCCACACTCCTATACTCGGAAGCTTAAATAGCCATCCCCATACTCACTCTTTTTGTATTTCCCTCCCTTTTTTCGAACTGAGGTACTAGATTTTGCGCACCTTAGATCGGTTCTAACTCGGTATAGTTATATCAGATCGGAAAACGGGTTTCACTGTTCACCTTAGCTCATACTAACTACAATTCGTAGAAGAAAATTTTTCTCTGCATCTCTGCATACTTTTAGGGTGGGGGATAGGAACCCCCGGCGGGGAGGGTGGTACTGTTGTGAATATAAATCTTGATGCTGATCAATTGATTTTATCATAGAACGAAACAACCAATTGATCAGCACTTCCTCATTGAGTCATTGCTTTGCGAGTTACTAAGTAAGACCTTGCACAATAAATACAATGCATACAGGTCTTACTTAAGTGTGCCAACGGTAACCCCATTAAAAGTTGCAATGTATCGCATTTCATAACAAACTGAGAATTATTTGGTTTGTTGTGAAAGCGCGTATAATAAACAACAAGTGGCTACCTGTTTAAAACACATGGTGACTGGCCGGAGAAAGCTCTGCGAGTTCTTTCTAATATTGCAAAGGGTCAAGTTACAAAGACTCTCGTTCATGCTGCTTTAAGTAAAATATACGCGATCGAAGGGAAGTAGTTTTTTTTTTTTTTTTTGAATTTGTCACATATACGAAAATATATAATGCACTTATTATAAATTAATCAATGAATAATAGAATAAACATAATTTTTTTTTGTTTTTTTTTTTTTAATATTGAGATATAGAATCAACACAGTTGCATATGCAAGTGTACTTTTACGTAATATATAGACACATTCAATATATATTCAGTTTGGTCGAACAGAAATTTAAAATTATTATTTATTTTGATTTTCTTAGATATGGCTATGACTATACAAACAATACATTTTACAAAAGAATAATAAGTTGATTACCCAGAATAAATTTGTTTTTCAATCTTTTGAAATTACATACACATAATCTAAATTAGAATAAACTACACAGTACCTACAGCGGAAAACTTTTTGATTTTCATTATTTCAAAACTTTACAATTTTTTATTATTAAAAATTATTACCTCTCTATTAGCTAAGTCACAAAAAGATACTAATATAAAAAAAAAATAGTAATATAAAACTAACTAAGCCATAAAAATATTTCCTTGTAATCATACATGTATATTTAATTCTGACCGTACCATTTTCTCAATCCCTATGACTTGACTTTAAACTTCATATATATATGGCTTCATGTGGGGTGTGTTCAAGGGTAATTTTGGTGGTTTTTGATCAAGTTTCCGTGACACAATCGTTTTAGAAGTGTTGCTATCTGGAATAAGAATTGCGTTCGGCTCTTCCTTTTCCGGGAGATGTTTTGTGGGTATTCCGGAAATTGCTGTCGGGGTTAAAGGGAGGGGAGGTATACTTACGATCACTTGGGATCTTCGAGGAGTAGGGTATGAGATTATGGGATTATGGGCTTTAACTTTGCTTGAATAGTTTGGTTTCTTTTCCGTAATAGATATTTTAAAGCCAGGCACAAAATTAATCCAGCGACTATAGTTATTCCTGTATTGGCATCTGTTTGAATTTTATGCCTTTTTCTTTCCCTACTTGACTTTACTGAATTTATTTCTCTTTCCAAATCATCTAAATCTTTACTCTCACTAACGAGGGCGAAGTTATGATTTCTATGAGTAATTACCTTTAGATTTTCGTTAATATTAAATTTACCTTGTAGCTCGTCATAAAGATCTTGTTTGAACGATACTTTAGGAACATTGTAGAGTTCAGGCTGGTGTATTGGGGGATAATAACTAAACCTGTTTTCAAAAGGAATTCTGTAGTTTTCTAACGTATACGTACAGGGTTGTTTTAAAACGAGGACTCCAGTGCCGTTGATGGTTAAGTGACCAAATTGATTACTACAGTTTGTTAAAAGGGTTGCTTCTGAGAAAAATACGAACAGCGAAGAATTTTGCCTGACCATTTTTGTTACGGTATTAACAGTATTATTTATTATTCTGTGCTCGCAAGGAGCTGGTCCTCTTAGCGGTTTATTGAATAAGTTTAGCTTTGTTAATTATAAATGTACTAGGTTGGGCTTGATAGCAAATATATATAATATCACTCGTAGTAGTAAACCTTTTGCAGTGTTCTTACAATACTCTTGTTCTTAGGGTAAGAGGAGATGGCCGCTCCTACTTAATTAATCTACATACGTAGAAAGGCTATTTTGATCTATTATGGAATGATATTTACCACTTTGTTCTCTACACCAGACGCGGACCTCACTGGCAACTTGTTAAGATTCCTTTTTCAAAATTCTTCTTTGCTTCTAGAGGTCGAGTACAAGATAAACAAGGGCCTATAGTTTTAAATAGAGTAACTCATTTTGGGTTTTCCTGTTGGAGCTAAGGGAGGATTGAATGGTCCTTTTAGTTTGGAAGTCGATTACATTGGACTCGAATTTGATCCCACTCATATAGAAGAATTTGCTTATGAAATGTATAAACAAGACAAGTATATTGTAGCAACGTAAGGATTTAAAAGTTTTATTTTTATGGAAGTACAACAAAAAAAAAAAAAAACTTCTTCCCTTCGATCGCGTATATTTACTTAAAGCCGCACGAACGAGAGTCTTTGTAACTTGACCCTACCTCACTCACTTATTCGTTTCATTTCTGGGCCATTGCTATGTTCATGAAATGGTAAAAGCCTTTACGCCGATAGTACAAAACCAAAAGATATAGTCGAATGCTAGGACAGCGCGCTGAGCGGTGATGACCTGCGAGACACACACATGCGACTCGAACACACAGGCCCACACAGGCCCACACACGCCGACGTGTGTATGTATGGCAACACCAAAAGGGGATTGCACGATTTAGTTCATTTTTGAAATTTTATTAACTTTTTTCAAGAAAACGCAGTGTTGAGCTCCCCATGTCGACGCGTTCTGAGGTAGTTTCCAAATATAAAGTGAAAAACCAAAGTTTTGTATGGCAAAACCAAGATGGGATTGCTCGATTTAGTCCATTGTTCAAATTTTATTTACTATTGCTATAAAAACACTATGTACCAAATAACAGCTCTCTACATCAACCTGTTTTCATGTGCTAAATATATAGTCAAAAACGAAATTTTTGCATGGCAACCCTATGAAGGAGTTGGTCCAAATGGTCCCGTTTTCGACCTTAATTTTAATGGGCGTGTATCTTTTTTCCGGTCTGTAGATAAAACAGATGTTTTAGAACGTTAAGAACATTCCGAAAAAAGATACAAATCTAAAGTGGTATGAGCGTTCTGTTCGTTGATTCTTTTTTATATTGGCAACACTTGTAATTTGTGAAATATCTATTGATAATATAAGATTCTTTACAAAAGTAAATAAATCATAATAATAAGATTATAAAAATAAGTAAGAGATGAAGAAAAGGAAGGAACTATGGAATTTAAACAAGTATTCACATTTTCAACAAAATTATTTTAAGCTCTATTGGTAATACAGACAGATTGCTTTAAATGTTCAGAGGTCTACCTACCTACCTAATTTTTTTTCTAGTTGTTAAAAAAAATTTAACAAACTAAAATTGCAAATTATGAATTTTTGAAGCTGAGTTGATTTATTTGTGGACAAAAATAATTAATTAATTAATTAATATTACCGGGACAAAAGGAAGTTCATAAGATAGAGGTATAATGTTATGGCTATGCCTAGCAAAAAGTAGTTATATTGATTTTTTAATTAAAAAAAAAAATATTAAAAATTTTCATAACCTTATCTATATATTCCTCCTCCGGTTTACCGTTTTTTGTGTGGAATTCTGACAAATTTTTAAATGTTGTTTTTCAAGTCAGCCCTTACCTAAAGTTAAGAAATTTTAGTTAATAAAAAAATAAAATCATTTATAATGTATAAATTAAAAAAATTGTAATTAAATTTTATAAACCTCGTTCACTACACATGAATACTTGAGTATACTTGACTTGAAATTCAAGTAGGGCGTTTGATTGAATTAATTCCAATTGCTTGACATAAAAATTTTCTTGAAATTTACAAAAAATGACAGCTTGAATTGTCAACAATGATCCTCTTTTTGTTCCTATTTACCATGTTCACAACTCGCAGACAGGAAAAAGGCTTAAAGTAGTGCAGTTGCTTTTACATGATTTTTTTCAAGTAAATTGAACAAAAATGTTGTGATTTACTTGACTCAAGTATAGTTGAAGTCATTATACGCGTTTACATGATATTTTGAATACTTGATCTCTACTTGAAGTATACTTCAAAACTAAGTGAAGTTCTATCGAAATTATCGCCTCTCGAAACTGTTACAACATACGTCCTATCGATAAATTGTCGAATTTCGAATCTTTCGAAGTTATAGCATCTTGCCCCAGGAGTTAATTAATTTTAAAATTAAATTTTCTAGAAATATAAAATTTAATTTTGTCCATGATCATAAAAAAACTTTATGTCTAACTGCTCCATTATTACCTACTTCAATCTTATTTACACAGTATTTCATATTTTATACATAGCCTCGTCGATTATAGGGTAGTTCTAAAAATAATAAAGGGAAATTAGCATTTTTCTTTTCTTATCTCTGCATGAATAGCTAGCCAGCCGTCAAAAGTGCAATTTTTATATTTGTTTTCAGCTCTCCCAAGTGTTCAATTAAAGATATTCATTGGACTTTTTATTGCTTTGTATGCATGCTCAACGTCAGTTACTATCTACTTTCCTTGTCCTCATTGGAGTTATTTTTCCAATTTTGAATTTCCAATAAAAGAGTTCAAAGTTGAAGTGTCTATAAAACTTCTAGTTATGTGTCACTGATAAACTCATTGAATAGTTCCGGATAATGGACCACAAAACTTGTTGATTACCATGATTTTCACCACCGCCTTCCAAAAAAATTTTCCATGGTTTAATTCAATTGTACACGACCAAACCATAATGCAATCACTCATTAATACCAACGGAAAAGTATTGCAGACTGTACATAAGAATAAAATTGAAAGGTCTGTTAACCGAATAAACATTTCTACAAAAACTTTACTTTTAAAAAAAATAAGCACATTCACAACGACAAATGAAAAATCAGTTTTACTTATGCTCAGGCTCAGTACCACGAAGACATGCAGTTTTCATCTTTCACTTCAACAAACTCGTAGTCATGCAAGTTTTTGCCACTATTTCAAAATCAGTGCCTTCAGTTCAATCGAGACTCGAGCGAGAGTCTGTCAAAACATGAAAGTGAAAAAAAAATATGCAAAGCAAGTGCGAAACATTCTTGACGTTATTAACATAATTTTCCTTTCGAACTGCATGTTTTCATGTGGTATGAAAGGATAAAAATATCTCAAGGATAAAATTGTCAGTTTCAGCGGGCATCGACTTTGTTGAGAAGAATAATAATTTTTATCTGCATTTGGAGCTTGGTTTAATGTTTGTTTTTTCCTTTCTTTCTAAAAAACGGTTATTGTAAATTTATTTCAATAATTGGGGTAATTCCGTGTTGTATACATTACATTTAAAATCATTTTTATGACTTACTCGATATGCATTCTGCCTGCCGGATAGAAGGATAGAAGGAGGATTCCTAATAGAGTATGTTCCGTTTTCTGCCGAAATCGAACAAAAAGGATTTGAACAAGGGAATAGAGGAAACGAAGAGAATTTTTTGGTTGCTTCGCGAATTAAGACTTGATGATGAAAAAAAAAACATTGCTTGCGTATGTCAGCTGCATATTTCGATAATTTACTTAAAAAAGTTACACCTGTAATAAGGAAAGAAGATATTGTGATGAAATAATGTATTTCACCTGGAGAAAGCTTGACTTAACATTCAAATTTCTGTGGTGGTGTGGGGGGGGGGGGTCATGACCCCCCCCCCCTAAAAATTTAACAATTATTAAAAAATATTTAATTAATTGAGTAATTTCAAAAATTATATATAAATCAACTTCAAAAATTTATAAAAAAAATATTTTTATACAAAAAATTTGAAAAAAAAAAACAAAAATTTAATTCAATGAATATTGTTGTGTGCATGTATGTGTTTAGGTTTTTCTCTAAATTTTAGTCGTGGTGATCATCAGAAAGTCTGTTTAAATATTTTCAGGAAAAAAAAGTTTTTTTTTAAAGTAGGTACCTACACCAAATAGTTCAATAGAATTTAAAATAGAAGATACATAAATATATACAGGGTGTCCCGGAAGTCGATGTCAAGCCGGAATAGGGTAATAGGCCAAATCATAATAGTTACCAGAAAAATATAAAAAAAAATCTAGGTCGTGTATTTTTTTAAATTATAGAAATTTATTTTTTTCGACAAAATGTACACCCTGTGATGGTTTTTTAGCTCCTGTTGCTACAAATCTTTACTTTTTTTCAATTTTATTTTTCTTGTGGAATCCCGAATAGTGCTTATGTAACCTGTTGCTTTAAATTCTAAGCCCACTGCTCCAACTTGGAAAAAAAAATGTCATATTTAACTTTAACTGACTGTACTTAAAAAAAAAGTACTACGCCAGTTTGGCAAGTAACTTTAAAAGTTGACGCATTTAATAAGGATTCTAAAATGGTAGAATATTTGTTACATTATTTCTTAGGGTACGTGCACAACGAGGCGAGGCGAGGAGAGGCTAAGCTAGGCGAGGATAGGCGAGGCATGGATATATCAAGAGTTGAAGAAATAAAATGATTGTACGCTGTACTATGAGAGTGTTCATAAAAACGCTGTGCCAGCGCGCGATATGGCGAGACACCCCGAGGTATTTCGCTCAAGGATTAAATTTTTTATTTTTTCGCATTCAGAAAAATATTTTGTAATAACTTGGTACTTGGCATAAAGGTAGCCACCAGGTCTGCTATTCTTTTTGTATAAATAATATGCACTCTGAAAGTATTTAAAATTATTTCTTTTTGAGGATTAGATAGTTGGCAAAGTTATACCTCTGTTTCTGTTGGAAAAATGGATACAATTTGTTCTGCGATGTTTTTACAAACTTGCGGCTTTAGTAGAATTTTTTCTCTATGTGCTGCATGGTGAACTATCGTATTGAACAAAATATGACGGTGATTGTCTTTCAAATTTTTGTTTATTTTATAATACTTTATTACACTTTGGGATTTCGGACAATCATTTAAAATTTCATTAACTTTAAGAACCTAAAAGCTGACATAATATTAAACGAACTAGTTAGTTAGAAGTTAGTATATGCTACAATATTCAAAGTTGTGCTTTTTAAAATGAAAGAATTACATTTGAATTACAAGACTTGGGGGGAGATGTATTATTTTCCATGAACTCAATGAAACTTGAGGTTGATGCCGGCCTTGTGTTTGATGAACTCGGAGTTTGTGTGCTTATAAATTCTTTAAAGAAGTGTTCGAAACGAGCTTTCGCATCAAGATCACTATCGTTTGGGAATAGTTGATCAATGTGCTTTTCTTTTACCCATTTGAAATTGGCAAACTCAATATTACACTCTAATAGAGTGAAAAACTCATTAAAAGGAAACACTTCTTTATTAAAAAATACTTACGATAAATCTTTCAAAATATTCAGAAAGTCCGTAATTACTCAGTAAGGCATAAACTTGCATATATTTCTCATTTGGTAACAAAACGTTTTCTACACTCAATGTATCATTTGAGATCATTTGTGTATCATAAGCATTGTCACTGTCCAGGATGAAACTCTCCTCTGAATTTTTAATTAATTCACTTTGATTCAGGATTATTATACTCGAATCCATTATTTTATTATTTTTAATACTAAAAATATCAAAATGCACAAAGTCAAACTTATTTGCACAACACTTTTTACAAAACGCACTTTCAAACTGCACGCAATTCCCGAGAATCTGTGGAGAAACTAAATACGCGTCCATTCATGTTTGCTGAAGCTTCACATCGAAACTACCATGCGAGTGTTGCCAAATATTAATGAAAATTTCTTAGATCTGAAAAATATTTTTCATTAATTTAAGTAACTTTCGTAGATTTTATTAAATTTATTTCCTGCATTTCTTAATTTCTAAGTAAAGTAAGCATTAATCATAATACATTTAATGCTTGTAATTTAAAATCTTTCATACATTTAAAGAAATAATTTCATTACTTTGAAGTACTAGATATTTCTTACGAAAGAAGAACAAATACATTTGAGCTATGAATTTTTCATTTAAAATAAAGAATAATAAGCTTAAATATTCGAAGATACTTATGTGATCAGTTTTATAAACGCTTGCATTGACTCATGAACAAGTTGAATCTTATGAAATTTTATTTAATCAAATGTAATATTTCATAATTTAAACAAATAGTTTTTTAGATTAAGTAAATTTTCGGAGACTTTAAATTGAAGAAATATTTTCTTTAATTATAAAACTTTTATTTTTCTGAGTGTGGCATATTCGTATAGGTTTTTTCTTTGATATAATCGAAGGGTTCTCAACTCATTCTCATATACTGGAAGAATATATGAGGATTAGTATGTAAATCTTCATATACATATGTGAATGACGAATTCCCGAAATTCTAATTGGTTGTTATTTATCGAGTCACAAGCAAAACTGCGGAAAGTACACTTATATGAAAAGTGGCATATAGTTGCACTACTTTACAAACACAAAATTTCTTCCTCAGAATCTGATGTCATAATTTATATGCTCTCACTTCGCGATTTACGAAGAAACTGAACGGCTTGTTGTGAACACTACCCCTCAAGGTGTATCTTCGCCTCGCCTCGTTCAAGTTCCTAGCCTAGCCTCGCCTCGGCCCGCCTCGCCTCATTGTATACGTACCCTTAGATTACGGAGGGGAAAAACTTTTTCTTCAAGAAACCCGCTTTCGAAAAATTTCGTTTTACCTATTAAAACTGATTCTAGTGTACCCAAAGCTTGCCTTAAGACCGTAACTTTAAGATTCTAGTTTGAATGAGACGGAGAGTCATTCCATGAAGTGTGAGTGAGACAGATAGTGACGTGAATGAATCAGATACGAAGAAATTCATTTTATTAAGTGTGAGCGAGACAGACAGTGACGCCACTTTTGAGTATTGGCACACGCAATACAGATCAGTATGCTATGCTCCTTCGTTTACTACGCATCTTTTCGTATTCATTGGTGTTATTTCGTACTTACGATCTTTAGCTTCATTGATTGGACTTGTTTGCTTGCGATTTGGATTTGGACAGTTTTGATCTCTTTACGACGACCTTTGCTTTTTCCTGGACTATTGTGTGATTGTGTAGTGCCAGCACACATGAATATGCCAACATATACTTCATTTATGGGGAATGCGTCCAAATAATTGGTGTTTAATTTTAAACTTAAGGAAAATTTGTACTAAATTTAACAAAACGTTAGCATCCCTGATTCGAATGCGTCACTATCTGTCTCACTCACACTTCATGTAATGACTCTCCTTCGCACTCAAACTAGAATCTTAAAGTTACGGTCTTAAGGCAAGCTTTGGGTACACTAGAATCATTTTTAGTAGGTGAAAAGAAATTTTTCGAAACTGGGTTTCTTGAAGAATTTTTTTTTTTTTTTGTAATCTAAGAAATATTGTGGCAAGTGTTATACCATTTTAGTATCCTTATTAAACGCGTCAACTTTTAAAGTTACTTGCCAAACTGGCGTAGTACATTTTTTTCCAGTACATTCAGTTAAAGTTGGGCGAAGTATTAATTTTATATTCTTGGCTCTGCAAAATGTGTCATTTTCTTCCAAACTGGAGCAGTGGGCTTAGAATTTAAAGCAACAGGTTACATAAGTTTTATTCGGGATTACATAAGAAATAAAAATTTGAAAATAAAGTAAAGTTTTGTAGCAACAGGAGCTAAAAAACCATCGCAGGGTGTACATTTTCTAGAAAAAAAGAAATGCCTATAATTTTTTTTTTATAATTTTCTGGTAACTTTGGCCATCACCCGATTCTGCCTTGTTGTCGTCTTCCGGGACACCCTGTATATATAAGCATGAAATTATGGCATTAAAATTGCTGCAAGCAAATAGGACAAGTTTCGTATATTGGTCTCAGATTAAACCATAATAAAGTAGGTGGTAATTTATGAGCAATGTTCTTTGTGTGCCTAAGTTCATTCAAAACAAAGCAAAAAAAATTGTTTAGTTTTTACCAGAAGATTAATGGAAGACTGAGTTTAAGGAATGGTAAATTTTTGAGCTACACGTAACTTCCAAGCAAACCAAAAATTATGCTTAATTTTATTTACAAATTTTGTTTCTTGTAGGCAAGATTTGCTGTTTGTTTTAGTGCTTGAAAGACTTTGGTGTCCTAAAAATATGTAAACTCTTACAAGTTTTTGAAGAATGAATGCTTACATTAAATTCGAATGAAATTTGGTGTATTTTTGATGCTGCTAACTAAAAAAGAAGTGATAATTGCTTTACCGATGATTTTAGCTACTTTTTACAGGGATGCAAGGTATTCTCGAGCTTAGATTTAATTAACCCGAAGATGACCTTTGGGCTATGCAATGCATCCCAAACATTCCAATGGGTCATATATACCATACTTTAGGAGTTCAAATTTTGTTTTGTCTATTTAAATTACATTTTTGTCGCCTCAAAATCTCTTATTGAGCATTTTGGTCATTTGGAGCCAATTTTCGCCCATCTGGAAGCTTTTGGACTTATTATCAACGTGGATAAATGTAAGTTTTCGTCTTCCGATGTAATTTTTTATGACACTTAATCTCGGCAGACGGCATTAAGCCGCCAGCCGAAAGAGCGAAACCCATTGCGAACTACCGGTTACAGTGAATAATCGCACGACATCAAGCACTCTTAAACAACTATTTAAGACTCTCCAAAAAGATGGTAAGAAGAAAATAAGCTGGTCTGAGGAAGCAGTCAAGGCTTTTAAAATGGTAAAAACGCAATTAGCTGAGGTAGCACATTTAGCATCCCTAATTCTTCTTCGGAGTTAGACCTATGTGTTGATACCTCTGATACGGTCTTAGGAAACCTCTAGATTTCTTCTTGGTCAAGCGCAATAGTACGCAGCGCAAGTATACAGCGCATACGATCGAAAATTGTTGGTAGCCTATCAAGGTATCAAATACTTTCCTTTTTTGTTAGAAGGTCGTCTATTCATATTGTGCACTAACCATAAGCCCCTGACTTTCGCTTTTAATCAGAACCCTGAGAAGGTGTCACCCATACAGCTACGGCATCTAAAGCATGTGCTAGATAAGGACAATTTACTAGCTGACATATTGCACAGGCTAGAAGAAATTCACATTCCTAGTCTGATAAACTTGGGTTCCCATGCCAACGAACAAATTAATGATCCTGAGCAACTAATTCTTCTTCAAAATTCAAATATTATCTCATCGTTATTGATAGAGTTACACGTTAAACTTAGGCTCAATTTGAGTCAGCAGTTTTTGCTGAGCTCTCTAAATTGTTAGTTTTCCTCGTAGCCGAACTACCGCAAATCATCCTCAAAAGAACGAGTTCTTGGAACGGAAAGCTACTATTACGACCTACAGAACTAGGATTTGGTCAAAGATTGCATTTTAAATGATAGTAGCAAACCAACCGTATAAATTAAGGAAATTCTAAATGTTTCATTTGTTTCAACTTTCCCTCGCGAATCGACTTATATGAAGCTGGCGAGAGGATATGGTGGGAGGGATCTAGTAACTTTTCGTGTTTCATCATGGAAAAATTGCGATCATCTTTAAAATAAAAAAACAATCATTGCTCTGGAACATAACGGTAACAATCGTCTGGGGGTGGGACAGTTTAGTTACCTCTTTTTTTCGAACCTGACAACATTTCGCCAATAACCATTATATTTTCAGGTTAAGCCGGGATTAAGTTTTTACGCTATTCGAAGCAACCATCCGAACACCGACTACAGTTCTTCTGGAATTGACTTTTGACTAAGTCTCACAGTGTCAGGGCTCTCCTACTAAAATGGGCCTTTCCGATATTTAATCGACTCCACATTGATTGCGATTGCCCTACATTGCCATTTTTTTTTGCTATCCTTTTTTTAAAATCAATCCGAAAGAGTTCTGAGTAATTTTTAATTTCAATTCTCTTCTCTAAGGGAACATTTCTTACTTCGGCTGATATTTAAACTACAAAATAATTAAGAAGTTAATCGTTGTTTTTTTTTTACTTATCTGACCACTTTGAATTAAGTATAGGTACCTAAGAAAATAAATGTGACCGCATTACCAAACAAATTAAAGACACCTAAAATTTGTTCTGTATGAAAAAATGGTCAGCTCCGTCTCTCTTTTACGGCAACCCCTACTGTCCGAAAAGGATATCTTCTGAGACAGGAACATATCATCGTCATCAAGAATTAAGAAGAACAAAACTAATCAAGCGATAGAAAAGTCAAATAAATATGCCCGAGGTGATAAAAGAAACCAAAAATGCCATTAGTTTGGCAACTTTAGCTGTCGAATTCAATCGAAGGTAGAACTTTTCTCAAAGGAATGCTAAAAATCTCTATTAGGTTGCCTGTACTCTCACACACATTAACTCACGTTAGGTATGCACACATTTCATGGCTGTAAATATGACTCTGTAAAGCTACTACATATATGCTACTCTCAGAGGAATACCACCAAAAAAAGATTTTCAATAAAAAGGAGACATTCGAACGCTTGGAGCAATTCCTAAATCTGGAAAAAGGCAACTGGAAATTTGCATATACATCGCCCATTACAGTACTGTCAAGGAGAATCTAAGAAGTCTCTTAAGTAAAGCCGCACAGAACAATTTAAGACAATCCCAGAAGGCCGGATATTTAAGTTGGGCGGTAGGCAACAACACTTGTTTAGTTAAGCACAGAAATTTATTCGATTTCAATGCCAAATGTCAACCAAATGCCCTTTTTTTCTTTTTAGAAAATTGTAGCACAAAGAGGATGCCAAGGGGATTAGACAGCAAACGGTTCATACCTACATTTGTATACCCTAGATAAAATCATATATGTACATACATATATACTATTTGATAATTCCATTTGTAAGACATTGAAATAATAATGGTACAGCAAAATTAATTGGAAACCGACGCATACGCATAATACTTAAAGGGATTTTGAGCTCGAGCGGATGTCATTGCCAAAAAGATTTTCAGATAACCATAGAAGCCAGATATTAAATAGAGGATTCCTCTTCCCGCACCGGGTTTATATGTCTGGAACGCAACGGATCCAGAAAGGATAACAAAACACGCGTAGGGATTGTGGGTCCAGAAGTGGAACTCTGCAATTCACTTGGTACCTAATCTTCCATATTTCAGGCGGAAGTCTATCATCCTGACTCTGTCCTTTCAAGACTGAGTCGAAACTAATCTATAGCTACAAAAATGGGGAGACAAGCAACTGACTACCTTTGGCGTAGCGTGCCCAGTATGAGAAAAGTAAAGCAATTCTTCACCCGTTCTCCTCTCCAGACGCACTAACTAATTGGTCTTAGCAGACAATCACTCAGCGCTCAGGTGTTTATTAATGCATTCGCTGGACACGCTCCCTTCCATTCTTTTTTGAAGAAAATAAGCAATCCAACAGCGAACTGTGTGCACTATGCGATACGGAAGATGAAACCTCGAAGCATAAGTCTTGCAGCTTTAAGATTGCAATCGCTGGAAAAACTACTATCACTCCAAAGAAGGTTTGCGAGCTAGCCCTAAAAGCAATAATCGAGCTCATAAAAAGTCTAGAGTTAGCCTGATCACTTTAGGAGTGGACACAATAGATCAATTCTAATCGCTGTGTCCGCAAAGTCCTCGTAGCCTAGCCGCCCCTGCTCTTAACCTAACCTATAAACGACAGTGAGCAGCACAATTCAGTCCAACATAACATAATATCCGCAATATCGGAACTTTTTTATTGGAGGCGACTTCAATCTTAATTTCCTTATTCCCTCTGGAGTGTCCAACTCGATTTTGTGTACTTTGAGTGCTCTTGATTTACATCAGGTAAACGATCTATCCTCTTACTATGCACCTCATTTCTTGAAACTTCTTCTCACTGCTAATATGTCAAAGGTATTATTTTACAATCAAATTTCCCTTCCGGGTATATCTTGTCATGACATGATTTTGTTAACTTATGATTTTCAAACTGAAGTTTCTAGCGAGAGTACAACTTACTCTTACTGCAATTACGGGGCTGTTGACCTGGATACTCTGTATAGTAATGAGGAGACTTGGGAATGGAGTAAGGTATTTTTTATGCATCGATCAAGTGATTTTCCTTAATAACTCTATTCATCTCTTACATGCGACCAATGTTCCTTTGGTCACGAGAACTTCTAAAGGGTTTTCCAATAAGAGGTGTTATTTTGATATTCAAAGAAAAATGCCATTTTTTGAGATAAATGATCGGATCTATATTTCATTATAAAGAGGAAAGTATGCCGTTAATAACGGAAAATAACATCAGCCAAATGACCACCACGACCACGAAATTTTCCATAACCAAATCGCAAAGTGGCTGCCCTATGTCCTCGATAGTCTCACGAATTCCATCTTTGAGGTCTTGTTTCAACGTGTTCTGTTGGCGTAGACCTTCTCTTTCACGTTGCCCCAAAGGAAGAAGTCGCAAAGTGTTAAGTCACCAGATCTCGGTGGCCAATTGTGATCACCTCTTCAAGAGATAACACGGTCCCGAAACTTTTCCCGCACGTAGCGCCGTCTTGTTGAAAGTAAACGTTGTCCAGATCAATACCATCCAATTTCGGCCATAAAAAATCATTAATCATCTGTCGATAGCGCAATCCATTCACCGTAACTGTTGCTCCAGCCTCATTTTCGAAAAAGTAAGGTCCAATGACCCCGCGGGACCATAAACCGCACCAAACAATCACACGTTGAGGATAGAGAGGCTTTTCAACAATAACTCTTTGGTTTTCCGAGCCCCAGATGCGACAATTTTGCTTGTTGATGAAGTCATCGAGGTGGAAATGGGCCTCATCACTCAAGATGAGCTTTCGATGGAATTCCGGATCATTTTCATGCATTTCATGGACCCAATCAGCAAAGACTCGACGTTGTTGATGATCGGCCGGCTTGAGTTCTTGTGTTAACTGAACTTTATAAGCCTTAAGACCCAAATCTTTATGCAAAATACGGTGTAATGACGCTTGTGGAATGCCTAATTCCAAAGAACGACGAGGAATGGACAAACCTGGGTTTTCTTCAACACTTTCGGCTACAGCAGAAATATTCTCGGCTGTTCTTGAGCGACGTGCACGGGTTTTATTCTTCACATCACTAACTTGTCCCGACAGCTCGACCCAAAAATGTTCGAGTTTTACGAACCGTCTCTGCCTCATTTTCACCATTTTTATAGTGAATTTTAATAATTTCAATGCGTTGTTGAATCGTGTATCGTTCCATTTTTATTAATGGCGTAGTTTCTACTTGTCAAATGTTAAAAAATGACAGCTCCAAAAGTGACATCTACCGAAATAGTGGGCTAATTAAAATAACACCTCTTATTGGAAAACCCTTTCTATACGTTGAAAGACATTCGAAGAGAGCCTGCAAGAGCAACACTGAACAACATTGAAAGTAATAAAATAAAACGATGTGATTATGTTCAAAAACTTTTAGAACATCAATCTAACAATACACCGATACTTTACATGGGCGAAACTAATTTTAACTTATATACTATATATCGGGAACCAAAGGTCGTTCCAAAAAGGAACTCGTTGCACTCGTATTGCAGCAGGCAGTCGAGGATCTAATATACATATGTAATTGGATGTAGGAAATATGGGCTTAATTCATCATGAAATTAGAAGAGGAGCATTTAAGAAACCAGAAGTAAAAAAATGTATGCGTCGTTGTCTTCGAAATGCTGAAAATATGTACCGAACATCAATCGTAATGATAATTGATAATGCTCCTTGTCATGCTGCCATTGAAGAAGTATTCACCTACTAAGGCTCGCACCATATAGCCCAATGTTAAATGCAATTGAATATGCTTGGTCCAACCTAAAATCTGGAGTCAAAGACGACTTGACTATTCAATTGCCGCAAATCCTAGCTGGTGAAGGCAGATCAAATTTGACGCAGACCGAGTTACGTCTACTACGGCTAGAAAATATAATTCGCGCAAATATAACGACGATGATTACTGTTCCTAATTGTAACCGACACGTCGCTCATATTCAAAAGTTTATACCGGACGCGATAAATATGAATTCATACAGTAATTCGGAACTGTAGGTAATCATCTTCGTTATATTTTCGCGAATTATATTTTCTAACCGAGTTGCATCTACTATGGCTAGAAAATATTACGGAATTATCAATTTTTAATTAATTAAGATATTTTTAACAAATCTACTTTAAATTAACTGTAATAAATTATTTATTTTTTAGTCCCAATTTGAAATTGTTTAGTCTCAATTTGAAATTGTTTAGTCCCAATTTGAAATTGTTTAGTCCCAATTTGAAATTGTTTAGTCTCAATTCGGAGTTGAAAAGGTATAGTAATGGAACTAGTCTAGGACGCGTTCCATTTCCTTCTGGGATATTATGCTCACACTCAGACATATTTACAACTCGTGTTTTAATATTTGTAGCTGTCCTATGCCATGGAAGGCCGCTAAAATAATTCCAATACCTAAAAATACTAGCTCATTTGTAGTTATAGTTTCGGCCATTGAATAAATAACTAATAAGGAAACGCCATATCGGGTGAAAACCTAAGTCACTCGGCACTCGTTTCATCATGGCAGTAATGAAATCTTGACATTTTGAAGGGGAAAATTTTTTATAATCCAAATTGCTATGTAAAATAAACAAATTTTTAGCGGCCCCTTATTTTCAGATAATATTTCTTGGCGTTGCGTTTGATAAATTAATGCACTTATCACAACTAAATTGTAACCAAACAAACCGGCATTGGGAAATGTTCAATTTTTTGCCATGGCTAATTATTCTTATAAATATTTCACTTTTATTTTACTTAAAACACTATAATTTATTAGTAAAACTTGCTTTGAAAATCCTTTCCCACGACCCAATCTCCGATTGTTTCTGCAGTACAGCACAGCGCACTTCAACACCATAATTGCAAGACTCCGGAGTCTCGATTGGATAAAATGCCGTTCACAAAACAATATTTCCCTTTATTATTTCACTACTATTAAGTAAATATCACTTTTAATTAACTATTTACCACAAAATCGCTAAATCAAAACCCGAACTTTCTTTTCATGAAATCTGAAATGTCAGAAATTAAGCAGAATTGTCAAATAATGCACAACGTTCTTGTCATTTCTCCCCCACTCAAAGGGTTTGATTGTCATTGAACACGTACACTGTATTCGCTTCCTTATTAATTATTTATTCAATGGTTTCGGCCTTTAAGTATATATTACCATTTCTCTCTAAAGTAATTGAAAGAATTATGTATGCATTTACAAATTTCTCATTATTTATGTTTGAATGGTCAATCAGGCTTTCGACCAAGGCATAGCTGTACATCAGCTCTCCTTAAAGTGAGCAGTGATATCGCGCATGCTGTCGATAAAGATGAATTAACGGTACTAGTTCTTTTAGATTACTCCAAGGCCTTTGATACCGTTAATCACAGACTTCTTCACACGAAGCTTAAACGGAACTTAACTTCTCTTCTCATTCTGCAAAATTAATTTATGACTACTTGAGCAACAGATCACAAGTTTTTCAAATAGGTCTCAATCCTCCTTTCTACCAGTTATATCTGGTGTACCTCAGGAATCCATTCTCGGGCCCTTGTTAATACTCAATTGTATGTATAGATCTAGTGTGCTTGGTCTCATTGAGTATTGCATCTCTCGGGTAAATGAGGACTTGGAGACTATTAATTTGTGGTCCTGTAATAATAAACTAAGGCTTAATCCCTCTAAATCTAAGTATTTGCTTATCCATAGGCGTGAGCTTAATACGGATGATTTTGCGTCAGTTTCCTTAAACTACACTGTTATTCCTATTGTTGACTCAGCTAAAATTTTAAATAAAACGCTATACGTGGAATCTCCACATCAAATTTGTTCTCTATGGGTGTCATGCCATTTTACATTGCTAATTAATACCTATTATGACCTATGGATGTCAATTATTTAGAAAGCTTGATTACAATAATGGAAGAAAAGCCTTTAATTCTATCATCCGATATGTGTATAGTCTCAGAAGAGTTGATCATGTTTTTGAATTCAAGATTTCAATTTTGAGGTCCTACATTTCTGTTTATCTTGCTCAGTAATTCATTTAATTAAAATTATTAAGATGAAATGTCCTCGGTATCTTTACGACCTCTTGGTATTCTCTAGGTACAACAGAACACACCATTTATTCCTACCACGGTGTAATTTCCTTATCATCCAACACCTGTTTGTTTTGCCAAGCTTTTAGAATATGGAATGACTTACCACAAACGATAACACATATGATCCGGACCAACACGTTAGCTACAATTAGAAGTAGTGTTTTTAATTTTCTTCAATCCTAGTATGTAGTTAGCATTCTTTTTTTTTATATTATTCATTTTCTTTTAGTTTTAATTTAGCATTAATTGTTTGAACTTTGTTTCTTTCTTTCTTCTATAAGTACATATTACTTAGTCATATTCTTTTGTTTTGATTTTCTTGTAGGTACAATAGTTCTCCTAATAAATTTGAATTTGAATTTTAATAAAAACGCTTGATACTGATACTAACTAAGATACTGAGTTCAACAAAACAGCATAAACAAATTTGCATAAAAAAAAATCTCCTTCTATTCCGACACTATTTCCGCCTGCAGAATAAAATATATCTTAATTTTTCTCCTTTTAACCTCAGTTAATTGAATAACTAGTCCCAACTTTCCGTTTCCTAAACACACTTTAGAAAAGGATATTTCTCTCAACCCATAAACTTACCTTCCTAACCAGAAGAGGCATATGCCAATATTGCTGTAGCAGCAGCAGCAGCAGCAGCAGAAACACTAATTAAGTAAAGCGGATCCATTAGTTCCAATTAATCCTCTGACCTGAAACCTGTCTACCTAAATTACTAGAACAACCAGTGCTTTCCACTAAATTTCAATTATATATGTTTGGTTAATTCAGATCCATTCCATATCAATGAAATCCACCCCCTTTGATCTGGGTGGTTGGTCCCAGCCCGGTTGTATTAAATAGTTAGAAAAAAACAATTTTTTGTTGCTATTTTGACAGGCAAAGCTGTATAATATCAGCTGCGGATATTACATTCCATTCTAATTACTCTTAAAATTCACATATTCTGCCAAGAAGACTGGGATGGACACTGATAATCATTTCAGAAGACAAGAATAAACACCATGGAAGTCCTTAAGCTATGAGAAAATATGTGCGGGCCATCATAAATCTTCATCTTTGCTTACACACACCACACACAACAAGATAAAAGCCAAAGCCAATGGCAAAAAAAGCATATTTCGCTTTTTGCTAAAAATGTTTTTTTTTTAAGACAACAATAAGCGACCGCCTTAATTACATGTTTTTGCAAGAGGAGCGCCAATAATAATTACGAAAACATGCAGCCAAAGGCAAAGCAGTCTTTGTGGTACAAAAAGGACATCTTTTGTTTTTGCTCTACTTTCTCGAGTATTTTCTAGTGAATTGCCATTATTTAATGAAAATGCCCAAAAATTTTTACAATTTTTAAAGGACGAAACAGAATTTTTCCAGTTCACAGTTATTTCACTTTGGGTTGCCACCCACCATTTAAATCGTTTCTTATGAGTTTGCAGGCAAAATTTTAAATAATTCTCGAAGCGAATTACATTTTACATTTGAAAAATTCTGTCTCATATGAAATCGCATTTGAGACGTGACTTCTATACTAACGCTTCCTCGAGCCAATGATGGTATCACCTTAAGGATTTTGTAAATGGCCCAGGGCTAGGCAAATCCTCCATAAAATCTAAAGTAAGGTGCATGAAAACTCTCATAAAACGAATGTCACTGCTAATGTAGGTAAGCTTTTATTATGGTTAAAGTTTTTCTTGTGAATAAACGGTTTATTTCAATGGCTCGTTTTATTATTTTTCTTGTAACAAAAAATATTTTATATTTTCGAGAAGCGATGTGAGGGAGAGATGCTGCAGAGCACTATAGAGATTTTATGTAAGTTTTTTGAAGAATGAAAGAAAAATATATTTGGAATATAATAAAGCAGATTATCTGGATATCGTCAATTAGCAAACCTTAAAGAATTTTAAATGTTCCTTTCTAGTACACCCCTATAAATTTTGGTAACTACAATACTAGCTACTGACAGGGAGCACAGAATTTATCAAATGAATTTCCCAGTGGAGGAATCCTAGTGACGAAACTTATAAATAATAACGAATATTCCTTATTGAGATTCTGACACCTTTTAAAAGAAGTTCAGTTGCAAAACGATGAAATTCTAAAACTTTTCCCTCTAATCAGAATTGAATTTGTTCGAAAATCTACAATTTAGTTGGCTTCAAACGTGACAATATCCATCCAACTTCAATGACTCCAATTAGTATAATTGGAAGTGTCGCTATTAAAAGCAAGCAAAATGGTATGTCATCAAAAAAAGATCTGTGGCGAAGAATGAATTACTTTTTGACTAGTTTGTGATGCTGTTGATTTGTTTTTTTTTTTAGAATTTTGAATATTTAGGATTTTACTCATCCGGTTCAACTCATTCGGGTTTTATAAAGGGTTTTCCAATAAGAGGTGTTATTTTAATTAGCCCGCTATTTCGGTAGATGTCACTTTTGGAGCTGTCATTTTTTGACATTTGACAAGTAGAAACTACGCCATTAATAAAAATGGAACGATACACGATTCAACAACGCATTGAAATTATTAAAATTCACTATAAAAATGGTGAAAATGTGGCAGAGACGGTTCGTAAAACTCGAACATTTTTGGGTCGTCGTGAAGCACCTTGTCGGACCGCAATACAGAAATTGGTAGAAAAATTCGAGCTGTCGGGACAAGTTAGTGATGTGAAGAATAAAACCCGTGCACGTCGCTCAAGAACAGCCGAGAATATTGCTGCTGTAGCCGAAAGTGTTGAAGAAAACCCAGGTTTGTCCATTCCTCGTCGTTGTTTGGAATTAGGCATTCCACAAACGTCATTACACCGTATTTTGCATAAAGATTTGGGTCTTCAGGCTTATAAAGTTCAGTTAACACAAGAACTCAAGCCGGCCGATCATCAACAACGTCGAGTCTTTGCTGATTGGATCCTTGAAATGCATGAAAATGATCCTGAATTCCATCGAAAACTCATCTTGAGTGATGAGGCCCATTTCCACCTCGATGGCTTCGTCAACAAGCAAAATTGTCGCATCTGGGGCTCGGAAAACCAAAGAGTTATTGTTGAAAAGCCTCTCTATCCTCAACGTGTGACTGTTTGGTGCGGTTTATGGTCCCGCGGGGTCATTGGACCTTACTTTTTCGAAAATGAGGCTGGAGCAACAGTTACGGTGAATGGAATGCGCTATCGACAGATGATTAATGATTTTTTATGGCCGGAATTGGATGGTATTGGTCTGGACAACGTTTACTTTCAACAAGACGGCGCTACGTGCCATACAAGCAACGAAACCATTGATCTTTTACGGGAATGTTTCCGGACCGTGTTATCTCTCGAAGAGGTGATCACAATTGGCCACCGAGATCTTGTGACTTAACACCTTGCGACTTCTTCCTTTGGGGCCACGTGAAAGAGAAGGTCTACGCCAACAGTCCAGCGTCGATTCAAGACCTCAAAGATGGAATTCGTGAGGCTATCGAGGACATAGGGCAGCCACTTTGCGATTTGGTTATGGAAAATTTCATGAAAAGGATATGGTCCTGTAGGCGTGGTCATGGTGGTCATTTGGCTGATGTTATTTTTCATTATTAACGGCATATCTTTCTCTTTATAATGAAATAAAGATCCGATCATTTATCTCAAAAAATGGCATTTTTCTTTGAATATCAAAATAACACCTCTTATTGGAAAAAGAAAAAGATTTGTTTCTGAGATTTTGTGTTACACACAGACAAATTATATACTTATTATATCAATTGTATAAGAAGCAAAACTGTACCAGATTTAGATTTATAAGTAGTGAGAGTGTGGCATTGACTGCAACCACCATGTTGTGTTTCCCATTAAGTAAGGTTATTTTGACAAACTTCTTCAATGAGCTGGACATTAGCTCTGATGATGTCAAGAAGTCCAAGAAGTCTGAGTCTTCCCTGTACTAACTATACTAACGCTTCACAGTTGCAAACAAGATCCTCTGCGCAGTTTTCACTTCGTCTTAGCATAATCTTCACGTTCTATCTCTAGAAAGTTTGATGGTGTACAGATGCTTAATCAACCGACAGTGCCCAGTTAGTAGGCCAGTGATGCGCCTGGCTTGATGCCTGTTAAATTGTAGAAGTTCGGCAGTTCTTCCTTTGGAATAATTTTCCAGGAATAGCTTTGATTGTCTACAACACCTTACTTTTCATTCAGTGGAGTTCGATTTGGATTGTTAACCACTCCGATAATTTTTCTTTGACGGCCGTGGTCGGGTCCCACATCGATATCGGGTTTATGAAGCTGACGTGTGATGTTTTCCCTGATACACACTCAATAGCGTGAATTTCTGCTTCGAATACAGTATTGGTTCACATACGTATATATGGGTCTTTCACTGGTTACTGCAATCTAACCCCTACCCCATCGCTTATCTTGTTAACATTTGTATACCGTACCAAAGCTCATTTTCTCTTCAATAAAAATTAAAATTTTTATAATACTTGCAGTATCCAGAAGAAGGCTAATTACTTGTAGCTATAACAAGAAGTCTGTCCAAACAAAATATTTTATTCAAACTATTCCATATCCCAAACAACATTTTTGAGTATTCATAACAAATCGAAGTTTAACAAAATAACTACTATTCACGTCGGTCTACCTATGCTACGAATATGAAAAATGAATATGAAAAATGTGTTTAACTTGTGCTTGGCGGAACACATATTCAAAAGGCTCCAACGACACAGTATGTGCGGATTTTTACAGACTGAATAATTTACAGGGTGTTATGATCGAAGACACACGGTATAGCATGATGCATCGTGTAAGCTATTGTCTATGTGGACGGTGCAACCAATTCGGCTAACCGAATGCCACCTAAATGACAGAGGGACACTTCTAGATAGGAAGTTCGGTGACAAGGGAGAAGGCTGTCAAAAAAATTTTACCGGTGAGAAGGTGACAAAAACAGGTGGCAAGAAATATCGCAAGTTATCGCAAAAATCTGGCCACGAATTAAGTCATCACACACATTACAGGGAGGCGAACAGAAAAATCTCTCGTGAAGAAAGGAATTTCATTGGAAATTATACAGGAGTATGCCAGTGACCGAACTGCGCGAACGGAATTATTGTTAAAAGAGGATCAAGGAGATTACAAGAAAAACCAGGAACTGTAGATCCAGACGGCTATTGGGAATTTACCAGGGTACAAAGTAAGATATCGTGAAATAATTACAAATATCGAAATTAGATCGGACTCAGCGAAGAGCAGCAATGACTAATGAAATGCAGAAATAGACATATTGAAATAAGTACAAATTATATTTGCTAAGATTAGAAAATTAGTTTTAATAGATAGGAATGAAAATATTTTATTGAGTAGACCTAGTAAATTCACCATAAGACAACCAAAGAAATTAGATCAAAATATTTGAAGTTATAAGGTGGATTTGCCTCTTTTTATTCGTATCTGAAACATCTTGAAGACTCCATGACATACATTTTTTTTGCAACCGGTATGAATTTAAAGGACATGAAAGAAAAATTTGAATCAAAGTGGGCAGATCGTCTACTTCGAAAGTAAAATTTTTATTTGTCATATGGTACTAAAATCCTAAATATCGTCTTAATGAATTCTGAATTCTTAGAAATCTTGTATTTTCCATCTCCTTGATAATCTGGATATCCAAGCCACGAAAACTGATCTAAATGTTAATCTTGACAGTTGTGTTATAGAATTTTTGACGGCCATCAGGCTATGGAGTTAATTTAGCTAAGAAAAAAAAACAAAAACAAAGAAGGAACACCAGAAAGCAAACGAGTGGTAAACATTTTCACAGTTCGCTTGTTCAAGGCGACTCCAGAGATAGTATTACCAGGCCCGTGCGTCTCACGTAGGTCTGGAACAGGTTGTCTTTAGGAAAACTCGCTATGTATATCTGTGAACGCAAGGTGTTTGTGACCTAGAGTTATTTATAATAGCCATCTCTAGTTATAGATGTGACAGATTGGATTTATTAAATCTTTATAACGTCATGCAATTCTAACGTTTTTCTTATTTTTCCTTCTCTCTCCTGGAGCCCTCGCAATGCAGCTGAAGGCCTATCATCTGCGCCTTCACGAAGGTAATGATAAGTGGCGTAAGGGTCCGTTCAGGACCGGATGTGCGTTTTTTTTTCGGTTGCATGACAGGCACGAATTATTTTTTGTGTGCGGCCGGTGACAGCGGCGGGTATTCGTGGAACCCCCACACTCTGCACCAATAGCCGAGGCGAACTAGCGTGCCACCCTGAACTTCAACGCTATCCACCGAGTGATCTGTCAGCTCATGCTGGCAGTTGGGACTTAACGTCCAATTCAATCAGTCAGCATAGTTCCATAACAAGGGGAATGCCTATATAGGCCCGACGTCGACAGAAATGAGAGATGTCCTAAACGATGCATTATGATACTCTGAACATATTTTGTTAACAATGTTTATTTCAATTAAGCGGGGGAAATCTGGGTGGAAGGAGGTCAAAATTTGATCTAGAACATTTTAGAAAATCTAGTACAGAACCGAATTCCTTAGGTCCTACGAAAAAGATTGAGTACCCACACTCCATTACTCGTAAGCTTAAATAGTGATCCCCATACTCAATTTTAGTACTTCCCTCTCTTTTATTCGAACTGAGGTACTAGATTTTTCGTACATTAGATCGGCTCTAACTCGGTAGGTTTATGTCCGATCTGAAAATCCGTTTCATTGTTCGCCTCAGCTCATTACCAGCTACAATTCGTAAAAGAAATTTTTTATCTGCATATTTTTAGGATGGGGGTGGAACCTCCAGCGGGGAGAGTGTTTCCAAGACGACATGTTGCTTATTAAATTGAAGGTCTCGGCGAGTACTATCGGGTGGTGTACTTTTTCCCAATTGAAAAAACTTTCTCGCGACGTTTTTACTGACAGAAAACAGAATTTCATGCACTCAGATCACATACACCCCGGTTACTACATTTCGAATATATTTTTGCAGATCTTTCATCCATGGTCACTAGTACGCTGCTGTGAAAATTTTTCTCATAGAAAGTCATTTTCCACGATGCACCAATTCCGCGCAATCACTAGAAGTAGAAAATTCCACTTTTTCACCCAAGAAAGGCGCTCAAGCTACATCCGATCGCCAAAGCTTTCCCCGCTTAATTGAAATAATCATTGTTGTCTCTCATGTCTATTGATGTCGGGCCTAAATTTGTATGAAAAGTGGACATTCTCCTTTAAACCAAACAAAGCTAACGAGATGACGGCTGAGAAAAATCGAAAACAAGTATTCCATGATTTTCATATATTACATATGGTTGAGCTTAGTCCCATCAAAGCATGAAATATATTAAATTAGATTTTCCTATAAGAAAACATTCTTTCATGCAACCGGATCGAGTATTCAGAACATATTTGATCATTGAAGCTAGGCATGTAAAGGAATAACAGGAGTAATCAAAAAACAAGAAATGCAAAAAATTTCCGCAATAGACGACTCAGTGATAATAAACGGAGCATCAAGCATCTGAAGAAAAATAGGCCGGACAATGATGAGTTATAATTGTAGATATGTAAAATTGAATATTTGTGCAACTACTTTCTAGTTATTACTAGACAACTGGAACTTCTTTCGATTATAAGGAATTACAGGAAAATATGGGAAAAAATATCCAAACGTAACATTCCACAATCAAATAAATTTTTTTTTTCTGTACATTTAAAAATAACTACTTACAAAGTCAAATCAAATTTGAATAAATCATAACTTTGGAATGTACCTGCTTACATCCAGAATGATTAGCCTCGATGGATTTCTCTATCCTAAAAATCTCTTCTTCAGTCAAAGAAACAGAAAACCGTTCAGCTTCCTGTTTAATACATGCACGCAAATGAAATTGTTCAAAGCTCTGAAATCTGATTGTCTCCAAATCATACAAATTTGTAAAATGATGCAAACTATTTCGATATGCAGATTCTGCATCTTCCGTATAACTTGGTATATTAAAAATATAAACCAAAATCAGTCTATAATTTGCAGTCTTCACCATTTCCTCAGCGTTTTTGTTAAAAGTGTTAACATTGGAAACATCTTCTGACCTTAAATTGTCTATCACAATAATATTATGTCCACAACTGGACACTCGTCTCAGCAATTTATTTGCTGTCCAATCTTTGGTATATCTATCACCAAAAGTTGACCAAGAAAAATATTGAACATTATCCTTCCATGGGAAATTCGTAAGTAATAAGTTGGAGAGCAAGGTTTTTCCAACACCTGAAGTTCCAATTATGGCGATTCCTGTAAATTTGCTGTGGTTCTTTAAAATATTTTCAAATTTTTGTAGTGCTAGTTCTTGATGTAAAATTTCCTGATTGATTTTTCTCATAAGCGTATGACTCTCGAAATTCTGTGTGCAATAGTCTTTTCTGCCGTGCACCAATAGATTGTATTGTTCTTTATAATTTTCCATGAAATCTGTAATCAAAATTGGATTGTAGGTGATAATGCCACATATAGCCCCAATCAGGATATATAAAAGCCCTTTACAGATATTGCTTCGTGATGATGTCTTGTCATTGCTGCATAGTCTGCGTATTTTTGATGATTTCTTCGCCATTCGAAGGAGATCTAAAAATAGGAGAAGAGATTTATGTATTAGCTATATTTTCACAACTGATAAAAGTGTTATACATGCTTATAAAATCGAAATAACGAAACAGTCATCAGCATTTAATTGATTAAATATTTATAGGAGTTAACAAAAACACTAGTACGGCTACTCAGCCGAAAATTTAATAAACACGAGAACGCTACTGATAAGAATTGTTGTCACAGAGTTTATTTAACAATGATCTTACAGCAGTACTCACTGGGCAGAACAAATTGTGTCTTGCTTGATGCGTCTAAGTCCAGATACTGCTTAATATCACTCACACATAGACAAACGTCATTAAATCCTTGGTCAAATTATGAGACACAGATATTCATACGAAACTGCATCGTCAGAACCTAGAAACACATCAGAAATTACAAATTCTCTATTCCTTTTTCCTTTCCGGCCAAGGCAATAATCATGAAAAAAAAATTCTCTAATTCCCAATGTAGAAATACTAAACGCCCACTTCCCCTCCGCCATTGTTTTTACTAATTTTGCAATCATCCATATCTGCTAAACGCTTTTCAAATGGACTTTTCTTATCAATTAGCTGTTTCAGAGGTTCTGGATGCTGACGTTGGCCCTCCTATTGGGTTGCTCCATCACCCATTTTATTTATATGATCCAGCAAAGTCATGCACATTTATGCTGAGTTTTGACTCGAATATTTCGGTATAAATTCATCAAGGTAGTCCTTTTAGCCGCCATTTACAAGCATGATATACAATGGGCATATTATATTATTATATACTCCACAGTAATAGAAGATAACTCAATAAAGTGCATCAATCTATTTAAAATGCACTTCTGAGCTTCAAACTCCCAGGCCCCATTCATATTAATTTTCACCTAATCAACTAAATTTCAGAAAGTTTTAGAAAAAAGAGCTGTGCCAATTATGTGATTAAATGAATTTTCATTTGATCCCCTCCCCTCGTCTACTTACTATTCGGCTAATTCGAATTTCATAGCAATCAATTTGACTTATAAGAACATTCTTCTTGGAAATAATCCAGCATTTTACGTAACATTTTAGGTTCTGAAGAAACAAAAACATGTGCCAAGGTTTCAGAGAAGAATCAAAGATAAAATTTCAGTAATTATTGGGAACGAAGAATTACGCAATCATTCATGATTCTTTATTTTCTTATTTCGTTTTGAGAAACTTAAGTTGTTCGCCGTCGTCACCTTCAGGTAAATATGATAAAAGGTCATTTATTTTTCTACGAGTTCTATCCTGTTTCTAAGAAACACGCTATCATAATAAGACCTCATGATCTCCAGCAGTGTAATTTAGATAGAAATAACCCCAGTTTTTGTCGAATCATAATTTATTGTCAAAAAGTTTACCTATAGAGTTATTTTCAAAGAGAGGAAAGTAAGTCCCTATAAACAAGACTGTAAACAGTATTAAAACGTTCGGTATTTGTCAGCGAGAAGCAAATTTTGTTTAGTCAATTTTTAATAATTAACTTAAATTACACCTCTCGGCAATAACATGAGAGTCCCCCATTAGTTAACATGGATTGCAACTAATTAAGCAAGTATCTGCTCGTCATAGACTTACCTCGTTTTTCTAGTCAGCGCATGGATATCCCAGATCATGAAGCCGTGCTCCCTATGTAAACCCCATAGCATCGACAAACATTTCTGCAATTCAAGTTCAACATAAAGCTTTATTTTGGCAAACACTGACTACATGAACTACTTGAGGAGTTATTCAATCAATCACAGAATCCTGAACATGCACTCCTATCTATTATAGATACAACTAGGTCCATATATTTTCAACACGTTCAACCGCCACAAGCCCTGTGAAGGAAGATTTCATTAGGCAATTCCAAGGTCATATATTAATCAGTAGAATGTTAATCATATGTCTCTGGACTTAAAGGCTATAGTACAGGCCGAGTTAGTCCATAAGATTTCGTCGACTTTTGCTGCTCTCCATCTTCACAAGCTAAACTTATTAATTTTTACTTAATGTTCTCTTTCTAGTGATTAGGAAGTACACAATTGGTATTTGCTGAAACCGTCTAGTTGCCCGATTGGGGTTATGTATACACACAAGTACAAAAAACCAGAGGACATAATAGAAGAGACCTCATTTGAAAATGATACATATGAATGCTGCCGCATGGGATAAAATCTGAACGTAGAGACTCAGTGCTGAAACTAACTTAACAAGGATACTATAAGCAGTCCCTTGCTAGTAAGTACATGCTATTCAAGAACTAGGGCTGTATAAAAATCATAAGCTAACTGAAGCTATAAGACGATTGAAAAAGTTATTGAGAGCGCAGTTAAATCCTACAAGCGTGTCAAAAACCAAAGTCTTCCTCAGAATTAAGAACAGATGCCAAAAAGATCTGCTCTGAACAAGAATGAGCGCGTTCAATGACGCCGAAATAGTGGATTTTTGTCGACCACGGGTCACTACCAGAAACTATTTTGCGATCACTCTACCGAATTTTGGCAGATAAGGACTACGCTTGACTACGAATATCATTCATTCCGCACTTTGAATGTACCAAATAGTCGACCACATTCGACTACGACCAGGAGAATAATCGATTCGATATAACTACACCACACAACGACTATGGTGGAATTGAACGCGCTCAATCACCAGTGTAGACTGAATATAAAACGTTCTAGAGGGGATAGAGGTGATCATTATCCAAGTGCAAGATAGCCCCCGGCAAGAGGAGAAATTAAAGCGACTTTAACTAAAAATGGGTGTAGTATATATTCGGAGAAATAATGGGCTTCTACCGGAAAAAGTATCAATAAGGTCAAGGCCTACATATCTTCGAATGAAGTGCACTAAACTGAAAACTTAATGTTCTTTTCCTGCAAGATCAACGAATGTTTGAGAATTCAGATATAGCTCAAATAATGTCGACGTTTTGATGAGCGGAAGAAGACCTATGATGGACGTGCAATGCTCGCTAAGAGTTAAAGGCCTTACGCCCATACCAAGTATACTATCAATTAAAAGAACGGATTATATATAATTGAACTTCTGGAATAATGTAATATATTTAAATTATTACTGTAAATCACTATATAGGCTCCTGAACAATTTCTCGCTGTACTAACTGTATTTGTTTCTTTACTACAATATATTTCTATTATATTTACAACTTCTAGATAAGTTCTCGAGGTTTCAAACGTGGTATTACGTAGCTTAAATTGGTGTAGATTAATTGAGGTCATATTAATCATTTATGAAATTCTCATCATTTATGCCATTCTGCAACTAACCCTGCTGATATTCTCTATCTTTAGTCCATAGGACTTTAAAATTTAACACTTAGCTTTTAATCTTTTCTAATATTTAGGTCTTATGTTCATAGCTCTACTTTGATATGTACTTTATTCCTTGGACTTACCAACTTGTATTTTGGTAATTTTACGCATTAGCTCTAAGCATTTATGTTAGTAATGTAAGGCTCGTAATACTTATTCAGCTTCTCAATGTTACTTGTTGTATCTATCTATCTCATTGTATTGCACTTTTCTATCGTATGTTATTCAACATTGTTACGCCCCATTTTAAGCCCAACATTGTATGACTTCCTTATAGCTCTAATACTACTTTCTACTGCAGTGAGAATGTTCATTGCTCTTTTGATAGTTTGCTAACCCGAGGATTATACGAGTCAGTAGAACTGACACTGACAAAGCCTCATATAAACCGCTGCTGAGTAGTCTTTTTACTGATTAGTCAGTACAAACTAGAATTCTCGCCAGTCAGTACTGACTAGTCAATAAACTGTCAATGGTAAATTAAAATAGTAGATACAAGTAGAAATTTATGTTTATATGCCTAATCTTTTCTTTCTTTTTTTTTTGTGGCAAATGACTGAAAAGGGTTTAATATATATAATCTTAAAATATTTACTTTTCAGAGAAAAATTACGGAATAAGGAAAAATCATTTTGCATACAGAAGAATGTCTGCACCGCTTTTCGTAGCTTAAACTGAGGTTCTTTAATAAACGCTTTTCTATCCTATTATATTTAATTTATATCATTTCCATTGTCTGTACCTGTAGAAGGTACCGAAAGACTAGCACATCACTAATGTATGTCTCAGGTTGATATTGAAATTATTTATTTACTCAGATGATAGCAAATCAAACATACCCTGGAAAAGAAGCAAATTACAGCACTCCCAAACAGAATTAAATCAAATCAAAAATAGCCCACCAAGAATAAATTAACATTTATTTAAGTACCCGTGCACAAGTCTGCACAGCGCTGGGTACAAGGTAGATTTCAAATTCAAATACAAAACTTATTACAAACCCCGGCATAAGCTTCACGTACATAAACGGTAAGTTAAGATTTACACTGAAGATTAGACGGTACATAAAATTAATAAACACCAGAATGAAAATCTAAAACGTTTCGTTCTTTAAGGTAAAATGAAAGACATCTTACCGTAAGTGAACCAAATTTTTAATAATAACAATACCACGAACAGCTGTAAAGAAACGTCAAGTCTATAGTCAATTCACAAAAATTCACGTTACACTCAATGCACAAAATTCAAGCCGAGAGCTACAAAAAGGGTACGTTCCGAAAAACTTTGATATGTTATTAGATGATTATTTCAGGAACAGTAGTTCCGTAAATTGTTAACAAATAAAAAATCATTTTAAAAAACCGAAGTTAAATTGAATAATGTTTCCGTTTTATAATACAGAAAAAGAAAAAACTTATTAGTTTTCGTTTTCAAGGTTGGTGCCCCTATTAACCATGCGCTCAAATGTCATGGCAGTCAGTGCTGTGACTTAATGTAAACAAATATTTCCAATTACGATTGTCTGCAAAAAAAATCGAAATATTGACAAAATCTCTAAAATAATGGAAATGCAAGTTAAATTAAAGATATTTATACAACGCATTCTGATAAAACTTCCTTTAACTTTTATTTATTTAGTGTAAATCCATGTTATTCGGTTCTTTCAAATTTGGAAGTACTGGAAACACTTAAGGATATAAAGGACACAAAGAAGAAATATGGCCTTCGAAATTTAGCAACAATAACCTATGAGGTATCTACTTATCACTTTTTGCAATGATATACGTATTAATTATTGATATAACAGACACTTCAATATTTAGAAGACACTACATCCAAAACTCAAACTAGGGCTGCAATTGTGTCTTTCCTAGACGAAATGAAACCGTTTAAATTGACCAAAAATGAATGTTTAATGATCGTAAATGAACCGCCAACAACTCCGCTCCACATACAACTGGTAAGTTAATCAATAACATTTATGGAAAAACATTCAACCAATTACTTTCAGTTAATAGAGGACAGCGAAGAACGATTATCCGAGGAACAAGTAGGACAAGTGTTGAAAATTGTCGTAAAACACCTTATTAAAGAAGATTGGGATAACAATGGAGCATAAGAACAAATATATATTATATACTGCTATAGATTTATTTAGCGTTTTTGATCCCCTAAATCTTCTATAAACTCCTCGTCTATGTCTGGCCATTTTTCAGGTATGACATCGTACAGATCATCTTTGACATCCCCTTGAATCACGATTTCATCTTCGCCTGTAACTGAAGAACCGCAAGCAAACTTTGTCCCGAAAAATTTGGCAGCAACCTTTAAATCGATACCTACAAAACAAATGTGGGACTATAACTGGATGTTCCCTTACAGTACAGAAATTCGAATCATTACCGAAAGTATTAAGTCCTGTAACAACAGTTACAGACTTCTTTTTGCCTCTCGGTGCTCTGGAAACACAAATCTTCTTGGGACCCTCCTCCTTCTTTTTTGCTTTTACCATGCCTTTGCCGCCTCGCTTTTGCCTTTTCTTGTCATCGTCGCCACCTGCTTCTGAGGCATCATCAATTTTTACCTTCTCGAATTCTGTGGGCAAGTTTTTCTCCAGCCATTGCTTGCACTTTTCATAGTCTGGATAGTATTCACAGTACTACAAAAAAATTTTTTTAAACAAAAAAAATGAGTGAGAAATAATCCTGGGCAAGGACAACACATTAATTACCTCTATGGGCATTGAGCAATTGCCGCAATATTGCACTGAAATTGGGTACGTGACCCCTTCACGAGGACCCGTTTGCAAGCGCTCAGCTACTTCCGTCATGTTTTTTATTCAAATTTAAAATCTTTTTTAACCGAGGCAAGTGGAAAGTTATTTAAATTTTTAACAAGAAAATGGCAAAACCTACACCACCGGTACACCTTCGCAAACCAATGCACACCACCGCCGGATAATAGAACCAATTCCAACATCAAATGTCAATCAGATGACAGCACATTTTGCGGTATTCTTGTATAGTAAGCCAAGCAAGTGAACAAACATATAGCGGTGAAAAATTTGAATAAGTGAAGGCCGAAACACAGTGTAAGCTTTTCCAACCTCGGCTTTTCACGCTTAAAGCGTAAAACACAGTGCTAGCTTTTCCAACCTGGGGTGTGATTCTGATCTCTTTGTTGTAGCTTAGGCGTATATTTTAGTCACATATTTTGACATTTCACCTCAAATTAGTCGTACTTTTATATTCACCATATTCATTTCGATTTATCCTTTTCATCAACCACAAAATAAACTAAAATGAATTTGCATGAATTAATGTCAGAATACACGCCTAAAAGTACGACAAATTAGTCAACTGCTCCCGAGGTTGTGACAAAAATTACATACTATGGTAAATGCATTTTCTACATCAACTTAAAACAATACAAATGCTTAAAATCGCAGAATATTTTTGGATTTGTTATGTGAAGTGTCAGTTTCAGTTCATTCTAGGCTTTCTGCACTGAATAAAAACACGAAAAAATCAGTAGAAAAGTTCATTTAATTTAGGCGTATATTTTGACATTAAAGTACGACAAAAGATCAGAATCACCCTCCTGGCCGGCTTCACCAACTTTGACAGTTCTGTATATGAGATTTGGGGGATGATTCTAATCTCTTTTTCGTAGCTTAGGCGTATATTTTAATCACATATTTTGACATTTCACCTCAAATTTGTCGTACTTTTATATTCACCATATTCATTTTGATTTATCCTTTTCATCAATCACAAAATAAACTAAAATGAATTTGCATGAATTAATGTCAGAATACACGCCTAAAAGTACGACAAATTAGTCAACTGCTTCCGAGGTTGTGACAAAATTCTTTTACTGTGGTAAATGATGTAGCAAATGATCCCAGAAAATTTTATTTTCCCGTTATAAATTTATGAATTTCTCTCAAGCATTTCTTTTCCGCCATTTTGAAAACTGTAAATATAAATGAGCAAATTACTGAAACTATTCAGAGCAACACGATATAGTGACTTCGAAACCGTTTTGAAGTTGACTCTGTGAATTTGACGATAGTGTAAAAGCAACTTGCTCTGAACGAGAAAAAGCGTTTTGAAAGAAAATCTTTTCATATGTATGTGTTCATATATATACGATCAGAAAATAAACTCCCCCCCCCCCCCCCCGGTAAATTGGTAAATAAATACATTGAAACTATAAACAGCAATAAAATAATTTTCTTTTTTATATCCATTCTAGTTTTATTCACTTATTTACTTTCAATTTTACAAGCTCTTTGACAATTCACCATTCAAACACGAAAGTGAGTATTTTGATAGCAGTCTCGAGTGCTATCAAGAAAAGTGACTTCAATAGTGACTATAGCGTCCGCTCTGAACACATTTTGCAGTCTAAAGCGGGGGGGGGGGGGGAGTTACTTTTTGGTTGCTTTGAACACAAAAAGTGACTATAGTTACTATAGCGTGTTGCTCTGAACAGTCTCATTACCTCCCAGTTGCTATGATTTTTCAAGAAGCAAGTTCGCTGTAAGTTGCAACGCAGTTGGTTGCACGTGCAAAAAGTATGGCAGTGCAAGTTGCATGCAAGCTGTACTTGCAGGCGTAGCCCCAGGTAAATTTTGGGAAGAATCAAGAAAATGGAGGAATATGCAGAGTGAAACGATGGTAAAGTATTACTACAAGAACTTTATTGATTAAATATTGAATACAAAACTAGACAAGCTTAGCGCCTAAACAACGCCATGTCAGATAGAAGCGAGAAAAGGAATGCCAACTTGACAGTAGTAATGGTGCCAAAATAAAACATTTGACAGCTCCATCCTAATGGTCGGTTCTCACAGGTGTGACTTGATTATAGCGTACATTTCCAACACTCCTTCTCACTGTAGCAAGTCCCAAAAGACCAGCCATTTCCACGAAGCGATCCCCAGCCAATGGTTTCGTAAATATGTTCGCCACGACCATCCTTTCTGATGGACAATACCGCACATCCACGATTTTTTTTTCTCGTAAGTCTCGAATTTGATGATGACAGATATCAATGTGCTTAGTTCGGGTATTGAATCGCTCCGATTCAATTAGCTTGATGCATCCTTGATTGTCTTCGTAAATAACAGTCGGCTTGATTATCTGTATTCCAATATCAGTTAATAACTGTCGCAACCATAACAATTCTTTTGCAGCTTGAGACGCTGCCACGTACTCTGCTTCAGTGGTCGAAGTAGCTACAGATGTTTGCTTACGACTCGACCATCATACCGCCGACCCTCCGAAGAAGAAAACGTATCCGCTTGTAGATTTCCGAATCCACAAAACATTCTATTTCCGAACACCCATGTGATGACAGACGTAACTTTAAATTAACCGTATACACAAGATATCTCATTACGCGCTTGACAGCCTTCCAGTCCCTCTCTGTCGGTTTCTCCACGCATCTACATAAAATTCCAACTGCCACAGCAATATCTGGTCTGCTCACTGTTGCGATGTATAATAGTGAGCCGATGGCTTTCCTATATAACGTATTATTTGGTAAGCTGGAACTATTCTCCGCTAATGATGACAAAAAAACTTGTCTCCATAGGTGTGCCTACAGGCCTGGCATCCGTTAAACCATATTCAACCTGCATTCTCAGAATTTTGCTTCTTTGATTAAGCAAAAACGAACCATCTTCTTCACGCTCCAGTTGTACTCCGACGTAATGACTCGCAGTACCCAGGTCCTTAATATCAAAATACTTCTGTATTTCCTCCTTAACTGCGTTCGTTATTTCAGAAGATCCACCGATCAGCAATAAATCGTCCACATAAAGCAGCACATATGTGACACTTAAAGTTCCATCTTTCCTTGAATATAGACATCTGTCAGCATTTCCCTGGCGAAATCTCAACTTTGCCAGTACTTCAGTAGCCCTATTGTTCCATGCCCGTGCAGACTGTTTCAAGCCATAAAAACTTTTCCGCAGTTTTAATACTTTATTTTTATCATCACTTACTTGAAATCCTGGTGGCTGTTCCATAAAATCTCTTCATGAAGCTCACCATTCAAATATGCACTTTTACATCTACATATGTAGGTGCCTTACATGCAATTTCTTCTGTGCTGCTAAAGCAAGCAAAGCACGAATAGTTTCGTGCCTCACCACAGGCGCAAACGCCTCATCATAGTTCTCGCCATAGCGTTGAGAGAAACCTCTTGCTACCAAACGGGCTTTATATGCGCATATTTTACCATCTCCATCCAACTTTGCTTTGAACACCCACTTACATGAAATAACTTTCTTCTCATGCGGAAGTTCAACTAGTTCCAACACTTTATGTTCGTTGAGGCATCGCATCTCCTCTTCCGCTGCTTCTATCCATCGCTTTCTCTCACAAGTTGGCAATCTTTCCAGTTCATCCCAAGACTCCGGCTCTTGTATTGATGCGGCTTGCACTTTTAAAGTTAATTTCCGTGCAGGAATACCCTTTTTTGGGCGCTGAGTTATTCGTCTTTCCTGAAAAACGTACTGGTTAAGAGATGCATCTTCATAATCGCTGTCATCAAAACTACTTTCCAGCTCTGCTCTTGTTGACTCGCAACTGGTGTTATTCTCGGACTCCTCCTGATCTGAAATTATCATTTCTACCGGCATATATCCTTGAACCGTTATAGCCCCTTTTTGCTCCGAACCATTATGCTGATTCGATTGCTGTATATTCTCCTCTACTATTGTAACCGAACGGCTTATCCAAACTCGATCACTCTTTGGATCTAATATCCTGTAGCCTTTCGTAGAATCATCATAATCCACAAGTACACCTTTCTCAGTCTTGTCGTCCCATTTCCTTCTCTTTTCATTGGGTATCAGAGAATATACCTTTGAACCAAACATTCGAAGATGACTAATATCTGGCTTCTCGCCTGTGAATAGCTCAAAAGGAGTTTTTGGAGTGCTGCGACTCGTTAGCCTATTCTGTATATATGCCGCCGTTAAAACTGCCTCTCCCCAAAATTTATTATCCAAACCAGCGTCCAGCAGCATGCACTTTCCATTTCAGTCAATGATCTATTTTTACGTTCTACTACACTATTTTGTTGTGGAGTATAGGTAACTGTAACTGATGTGGTATCCTTTCTCTTCGTAAGAAGTCCTCCAGTTCACGGGAAATATATTCCTTGCCGTTGTCTGTTCGCAAAGCAACAGGTCTTCTGTCAAATCTATTTGACATAGCCTTAATATAATCCTGTACTGCGCCAGACACTTCATCCTTTGGTCTGAGTAATTTCAGAACTGTAAAACGAGAAAAACCATCAATCAGCGTTAACAAATATTTATTACTCCTTGGAGTTGATGTCTGCATTGGCCCATACAAGTCGAAATGAATGAGTCTAATGGGTTGAACCTCCCTCCGCTTACTGACAGGAAATTTCGTTTGAGTAAGTTTTCCTTTTGCACAATGATCACAGACGACATTATCAGGACATGACATTATTTTAATTCCTGTAGCCAATTCTTCCTTCACGAGATGCTTAATCGCCGCTGGATCTCTGTGGCCCAGCTTTCGATGCCACTGATGAATACACAATGCAGTTTTCGCTGCACAAGCTGCTGCTATTTCTATTTGCAGCTTAAACATATTCCCGACACTTTTTGCATGCGCTACTATCCGATTATTACAGTGAATAGTGCATGAATTACCTTTGAATATTACTCTATGTCCATTATGGGTTGATTGCTTTATCGAAATTAAACCTCCTTCAAAGTTTTGGAACATATAATATATTCTTCAGCAACACTGTCTGTACTCTACCAATACGCAGCGTACACCTCAATTGACCGTCTCCAATTCCAGCCGCCTCAACCGGCGAGGAATCTGTCAAGAACACCTTAGTATGATTAGGTTCCAATGTTGAGAAAAAATCTCGGTCACTCGTCATGTGATTCGAGGCTCCTGAGTCAACACACCATTCCTTGGAGTTTAATGATCTGAACCCTTCATGCACATTAAATGTGGCGGCATACATTTCAGCAACACGTCTATTATCTGCATTTGACGTTTTTGCAGTTTCCACTGTATTTCCTTTTTGACGCTTTCGGAATTGAGGACATTCCACCTTTATGTGACCTTGCTTCTGGCATTAAAATCATTTCCGCATTTCTCTCCTGTTGCTCCTGCCAAACCTTCCTATGGCTGCTGACTTCAATGCTGTATCTACCTCCGATCTACCCAAAACGCCATTCTCTGTGTGCCTCTGATATTCATCCAACATTTTTCCAGTGACATACTCAATTGTTAAACTGCTTCATCTCGACCTTCGAGTGCTGTAACAAGCCCCGAATATGTCTCTGGGAGACTCACCAACAATACCGCAACAATTTCTTCGTCCTCGAGTGGTTTACCTGACCCCCGCAGCAGCCCGACAACTTCCATAATCGAATCGATGTGATTGCTCATCGATCCACCTCGATACTGGGTACTATATAACTTCTTTCTCAAATACAGTCTGCTGCCAAATGTTGATCGCTCATATTTCCTCGATAGGACCTGCCATATATCACTAGCATCCTCCAGTTGTGCAAAATGAATGAGCTGATTATCCTAAACACTGAGTGTGATGTATGAGACAGCTTTGTTGTTACGCTTCTTCCAGTCATTTACCACTGGATCAGATTTCGGTTCAGTTATTACCTCCCATAAGTCGTCACGTATTAATATAGCACGTAGCTTTGTTTTCCAGAACACATAATTACCACCGTTGAGCAGAGGAATATTAAGTTTCAAACTTTCCTGGGTCATTTTTCTGCTGCACAGCTGGGCCCATAACCTGTAGGAATATACAGAGTGAAACGATGGTAAGTATTGTATTACTACAAGAACTTTATTGATTAAATACTGAATACAAAACTAGACAAGCTTAGCGCCTAAACAACGCCATGTCAGATAGAAGCGAGAAAAGGTAGTGCCAAAATAAAATATTTGACAGCTCCATCCTAATGGTCGGTTCTCACAGGTGTGACTTGATTATAGCGTACATTTCCAACAAAAAGTGATCAATTAATTTATGACAGTTACACTTATGGAACTGTCATACCACATTAAACGAAAAACATAGTGCTAACTTTCCCAGCCTTGATCTCAGTTTAAACTGAAGAACGTCAACTTGCTTGAAAAGATAATTCAATTCAATTTCAATTCAATTTATTATATATATATATAACTACAACACTATACATATATATTCATGGCAACGCACCAGTAAGATACAAGATCTTTTAGTAGGTACATGTTTAGAAAAAATAAAATAATACAAGTGCCTATGTAATAGAGAGGTTTAAAGCTACTTTAAATACATTGCATTGGTCTGTATAATACAAAGGAAAAGCATACAACTAGAATTAAGTACATAATTCAGATTCAGAAAAAGTGTTTACAAAATAGTGCATAACATTACTAATCCATACTACACTATTAAATCTCAGTTAAACTGCTGAGTGACTTGACCGAACATAAACAAAATCACATAATTAAAATGCGCGTAATTCTGAGGACCTAAGATGTTCCATAATGAGTCGCTTCATCGAGGAGAGCGAGCCTGCCCAGACGGATCGCTTAATAGAAGCAGGTAAGGAGTTCCAAAGATTGATTGTATGAACGAAGAACAGGCGCTGGGAAGTTAAGTAGGAAAATCTGGGCAATATTAAATTGCTATTTCTGTTAGAATTTCCGAAATTGAGAATGCGAAACAAGTATGCTGGACAGCGAAATTTCATTAACTTGACCAGGACAACAAGACACCGATAATCCAAATAGCAGAAAAGGCCACAACCAAATACAGAGTTACTAAAGGGCGACACATGGTCAAATCTACGCAGATTAAATATGTATCTGATCATTGCATTAAAAACCATCTGAAGTTTATGCGAATTATTGTAATCAAGATGGCCATACACTTCACACCCGAAGATGAGCACAGGAACAAGGAGAGATCGGCATAAAAACAATCTTGTTGCAGTAGGTGTTAAGTGACTGGAGGCCCACAGAGAGTGTAAAGAACCATAGACTTTACGAATTACAGCCGAGATATGATTATCCCAGGTTAGAGTATTGTTAAATATAACTCCAAGATTGCGAGCAGTCTCTGCAAAAGGAATAATTTCCTCTCCGATCATGACAGGAGAGAAGCCAGTAGTGTCAGTATTGGTTCTGCTAATTAACAAACAGTTAGATTTACTGGCATTAAGCTTCAGGGCATTGACCACAGTCCAACGAAGAATGCTTAGTAAGTCGTCATTAATGCAACTAGTGCCATCTTCAATAAGACCAAGCGGCCTTGACAGGTATAGCTGAGCATCATCAGCATATAAGTGAAGCCTGCTATGTGTAACACACTCGAAGATATCATTAATGAACAACGAGAAAAGTAAAGGACCAAGAATCGATCCTTGGGGCACACCAGAACCAACTCGCAGAAGAAACGAAGAAGAACCATTGCAGAAAACACTCTGAAATCTATCAGTAAGATAATTGAAAATCAAATATGTTGCAGACGCCGAAAAATTAAATTTTGTAATTAACTTCTTACAAAGAAGATTGTGATCGACTACATCAAACGCCTTGGATAATCCAACAAAACTAAAATAGTAATATTATCGGCATCAATTGCCTGTCGAATATCTTCAGAGACACTTAATAACGCTGTCGAGCAACTGTGACCAGGGCGAAAGCCAGATTGACGTTCATGAATAAGACCGTGTTCATGTAAATATTTAGAGATTTGGACCGAAATTAACTTCTCAAAGACTTTTGATAGGATTGGCAATATACTAATTGGACGGTATTCACAGGGATTAACACCAGTAGTTTTAGGTAGAGGGATGATCTTTGATTTTTTCCAGGAATTAGGGAAACGAGAAGTTGTGAGACATAGGTTGAAGATATGAGTTAAGGGGTCGAGAATGTAAGGTAAACAAATTTTTATGAATCTAGGAGATATTCCATCAATTCGTGTGGCCATAGATTTTACACGAAAAAAGGTATGAAGCACTTCGTCAGGATATAACCTAGAAAAACTAAAAGATGAGAAACTGTGGATGGATTGAATTGAGGAATAGTTTAAAGGAGAAAAAGTGGAAGAATTGGAGGAGTTAGTGAACGATGTAAACATCTTATTAAGCTCATCCGGATCTGGTATCGTATTAGAAACATTTTTAGCTTTGACACCAAAGGCTTTAAGATTCTTCCATAGAACTTTAGACGGCAAACTAACTTTGAGCTTTGATGAATATAACTTCTTCTTAGCAAGGCGTATAGCACAACTTGCCCTATTACGAAGGATTCGATAGTCCTCCCAAAATTCAGGAATCCTAAATCGCTTCCACTTCGCAAATGCAAAATCCCTAGCCGTCATTAATTGTCTGATGCGGGATGTAAACCAAGGATATTGCGGATTTACAATATTCTTTGTAATGAGAGGAATATATTTATCATGAAAATAGTTTAATGAATTACTTAGGTAATCAATTTGATCATTAACATCAGTCATATAGTAAACAGCATCCCAGGGAAACATTCGAGCTTCGAAGTCAAAAGCTTGAAGATCAATCAAACCATAGGCGAAAAATGAAAAGGAGTTTGGTGAATAAACTTTATCTGGAGTTAAAATAATAAGATCATGATCCGATATACCTGGAAGTGATACCTGATTACAAAATAAAACAGAAGCAAGATTGGACGTAAGAAATACAAGTAGGGAAGATGAACTGCTTGAAAAATGAGTAGGTTGTTGATTTACACGGTACAAATCTAAGGCATCAATTGAAAGCTGAAATGTATTGGTCTGACCAGAAGGAATAAGAAAATTTAAGTTAAAGTCACCACAAATAACCACATGTTGATACTGTGGAGCTAAATGAAATAGGTCAGAAATAAAGGCCTCAAGAGAGATGACATCGGGTGGTTTGTAGACTGCTCCAACTAAACATTTATCCACTCCACAGATTACTTCACAAAATAAATACTCAACTCCCAAGTCATTCCCGCTACTCAATAACCCTTTTAATATTCCAGGAAATTATAATTCCTGAAAGCATGGCTGGGGGGTGAATTTAAAACTGAAGCCAAATATCTGGGAGTGATACTTGACTCCAAATTAAATTTGAGGATAAATGTGAATGAGCGCGTCAGTGAGATGGTAATCTCTGTGAGCTCGGGAAACTGTGTGCTAACCATAGAGTTGTCCTCTGCTGGGTGCCTGGTTACAGGCCCCTAGGGCCAGCGAAGAGGAAGATGTACAGGTTTGTAAGCTGGCAAATCGTAGATGGGGAGAATTGATCTCATGCGAGATTTCAAGACAGATGTGGCACGAGATTGTCCTGTGAAGACTGAATCTCTGCTGGGGAGAACCCGGACACGGGGCACTGCCTCTTTGACAAATATGCAGAGCTCTTGTAAGCTCCATACAATGACTTTTACAAAAGCTGTATGTACTAGGAAGAGGTTGAGAGCGTTCAGCACCTGCTGTGCAAATGCCTTAACCTTTCTAAGCGTAGGAGGAACACGCGTGGTAGCAAACTGGGGGAATTAGCAGATAAAGAGTTGGGGCACCTTATAAGGTTCATTAACTCTTGTGGCTGGTTTCAGCGCACCTCTAGATCTTGGGTATCTTTTCCAGGCAGGGTCCCAATAAAGTGGCATCACAATGGACCATATATCGTCTAAGTGTGGCTGATATTGCATGCTTTTACGATGGCCGCCACTCTTACCTAACCTAACCTACATATAGGTGGGGGGATTTTTTTAAAATTTCATAACAAAAAATATTTTATTGAATGAAGTGGGATATCCAGTTTCAGTTGATGAAAAAGCATGTCTTATTTAAAACTGACATTATAAAACTTATTGCTTGGTTTACAAGTCAGTAGAGGCAATTAATAAGTACTATGTTTCCATGAGCCAGAATTGAGTTAACCATTAAATATGCCTACTTCTATTGCAAAAAATTTCACTCATTTATTTCGGAAAAATTAAAATAAAACAAGTGAGTTAATATCGAATAAAACAATATTTATTAAATTTAAAGACCTCAACAATCATATTAAATTTTGAAGATTTCCTTCAGTACGTATTCTATCCACAGTCATTTGAATTTCAATTTCACCAATACAGCTAAGATCTGCAATTGCATGTAGTCCAATTTTCTCCAATTTCAATTCAATTTTCCCAATATCGTTTTTAATTAGTATATACGCTTGTTCACCAGTTTCAACAAGTTCAGTTATACAAGTTATAATTCGTGTGATGATGTCTTGTTTCGAAGAGGAGCACTCTTCGATGCTATTAACAAGATCCCATACTACGGTGCTAGCTCTCGTTATAGTCTCATTTGCATAATCAAAAAGTTCATGAATCGGTTCAATTGATTTATTAGCACATGCCTGCATTTCGTGAACATTCTTATCTATATATTTTTTGACAATTGACTCTCCCATCTTTCTAGCTTTCGGAAGCAATGGTTTAAGTTTTGACTCAGCCCAATCTTGTAACTCACTCGTCTTATTAAATAGGAGTTCTACAGCATGTCGGGAGGTTGCATCAAGTTTATCTTCAACAATCTGTAGTCCATGTTGAGCGAGTTTTTCCGTCCGATTCACAAATAATTTAATTTTATCGAAAGTGTTTGTCACATTTGGTTCATTTGGATCCAACAGATCTTCAATTTGCTCAATTTTCTTGTACACACCTATAAATTCTGCTGAGATTTGAAGATATAGAGTTTGGAACTTTTTCGATAACCCTACACCGAAATCACGAATTTGTTGTAAAGCATCTTGTAGGTAAATCTTTGCCTTACTGATTGCTTTGGAGAATTCATTTGAAACGTATTCGTATTCATTGTCTAATTCTTTTTTTGCTGCTTCTAAATGTTTTTTCGTAAATAGGTATTCGGTTACTTCAATCGTAGTACGAAGCATCTTTAATTCGTATAGAACTGTTTTACGTACACCATGCAACATTTCGCCAAGAGTTCTACCTAATTTTCCTTCAACATAGTTGAATCCTTTTTCGATTGTTTTGATTGGATGCGAAAAGAAAGCCTTAATCCGGCCCCAGATAAACGACCAGTCACCAAGGGCTGGAGGTAGTAAAACACATACGATGACTAAGGCAAATATAAACTTCATTTCGTTGAAAAATTACGCTCTTCAAGGAAAGGAATGAACTAACTGTTTAACGAAAACTTCGAAATTAACCTTCTTTATATACAGTATAAATAATACCAATAACTCGTGTTGTTGAGCCACATTTGTTATAACACTTGTGTTTAAACGTTTGGTTTTAAGCTCGTGTTTAAACACACGTCTTGCACGTATGTAGAAAAAGAGGTTGCTAATGTGACATTGTAAATCAATATTTATTTTTCATATATGTATCTAGTTTTTTCGAAATTTTCTTTTCAGTTTTATTAAGAAATCTACAAAAATTTATTTAAAAAATTTCGACGTATGCATAAGTGTAAGTGACGAAATTAGACAAAACTTGCGTAAAACACTTTCGAAAATATTTTATAATACTAGGTATACTACTAGACAACACTTTTATGTTATGCTACAAACAGATTAAATAATGATTTACTTGAAAATGAGATATTTAATGTTTAAAGTTTCAGCGGTTAAAGACAATTTAAAAGAATTTAAAAAATAAAAATTGGACAAAAAGAAAAATTTAAAGAAGAATCTTTAATAAAATATAAAAATAGTTTTTTCGCAATAAACAAACTTTTAAGTGTTTCAACAAAAGTACATTTCATAAAAGAAAAAAATCAATGTAGTAAAAAAAAAAAAACAATAGAAAAACAATTCTTTGACCTTAAATGTGCTAGTAGTTGACCACTTAAGAGCGCTTTCTTGTAAGTATGGCGGCTTCACCTTTCAATTTTAATCAGAGCAAGGGTTTAAGGCGGTCAGGAAATTAAGTTATATTTCTAAATTAAGGAAAAACGATTTCTATTTTAATTTAATTGGCTACTAGAATTACGGGAGAAAATGAAACCAAGTAAGTTACTTGTCTCAATAATTGATCATCGGTGACAATGAGAAAATTAGTAGATGACCATGTGCAGTATCGATTATTGATTACGTAGGAAAATAATAATATACCGATGATAGGACTCTTGGTAGAATAAGAGTAATTTAGCATTGTTTTTTATTCAATATTCAAAAACGAAATCGTTACAATGAAAACTTCAGTAAATAAACAAGCTAACATGCTTCCTTCCAAAAGAACTCTAACCCTGGAACTGGAAACACATTTCGGGTTTTGCTAACAAACAATGGAAGACACCGTACTTCAACGTTAGTGACGACGACGTTCAATATTTTGTTGGGGAATATTTACCATTGTAAAGGGTTTTCCAATAAGAGGTGTTATTTTGATATTCAAAGAAAAATGCCATTTTTTTAGATAAATGATCGGATCTTTATTTCATTATAAAGAGGAAGGTATGCCGATAATAATGGAAAATAACATCAGCTAAATGACCACCACGACCACGCCTACAGGACCATATCCTTTTCATGAAATTTTCCATAACCAAATCGCAAAGTGGCTACCCTATGTTCTCGATAGCCTCACGAATTCCATCTTTGAGGTCTTGAATCGACGCTGGACTGTTGGCGTAGACCTTCTCTTTCACGTGGCCCCAAAGGAAGAAGTCGCAAAGTGTTAAGTCACAAGATCTCGGTGGCCAATTGTGATCACCTCTTCGAGAGATAACACGGTCCGGAAACTTTTCCCGTAAAAGATCAATGGTTTCGTTGCTTGTATGGCACGTAGTGCCGTCTTGTTGAAACTAGTTGTCCAGATCAATACCATCCAATTCCGGCCATAAAAAATCATTAATCATCTGTCGATCCATTCAATCCATTCACCGTAACTTTTGCTCCAGCCTCATTTTCGAAAAAGTAAGGTCCAATGACCCCACGGGACCATAAACCGCACCAAACAGTCACACGTTGAGGATAGAGAGGCTTTTCAACAATAACTCTTGGGTTTTCCGAGCCCCAGATGCGACAATTTTGCTTGTTGACGAAGCCATCGAGGTGGAAATGGGCCTCATCACTCAAGATGAGTTTTCGATGGAATTCCGGATCATTTTCATGCATTTCAAGGACCCAGTCAGCAAAGACTCGACGTTGTTGATGATCGGCCGGCTTGAGTTCTTGTGTTAACTGAACTTTATAAGCTTTAAGACCCAAATATTTATGCAAAATACGGTGTAATGACGTTTGTGGAATGCCTAATTCCAAAGAACGACGAGGAATGGACAAACCTGGGTTTTCTTCAACACTTTCGGCTACAGCAGCAATATTCTCGGCTGTTCTTGAGCGACGTGCACGGGTTTTATTCTTCACATCACTAACTTGTCCCGACAGCTCCAATTTTCTACCAATTTCTGTATTGCGGTCCGACAAGGGCTTCACGACGACCCAAAAATGTTCGAGTTTTACGAAACGTCTCTGCCACATTTTCACCATTTTTATAGTGAATTTTAATAATTTCAATGCGTTGTTGAATCGTGTATCGTTCCATTTTTATTAATGGCGTAGTTTCTACTTGTCAAATGTAAAAAAATGACAGCTCCAAAAGTGACATCTACCGAAATAGCGGGCTAATTAAAATAACACCTCTTATTGGAAGACCCTACTTGATGACAACAAACTCGCCAATGTATTTCCGTATTGGCTTGCAACAGTAGCCTTCATGTTCCTCTTCGTTTTTTGAAGATTTTACCCACACAGTTTCTCTGGCGGAAACCTCTGCTTGCAGTGCCGTAGACAAGGCCCTCGCAGACCCCGCCAGGAGAGGGTGGAGCAAGGGGCGAAATTTAGAGGCCCCAAGCTGGTAACTAAAGTTTTGAAAGAATTCCAGCATTTTACCAAAAATAATATAACATAAGGATGCATAAGTATGCTTGGGTTGTACCAGAAAATTGCTTCCTGGGATTTATTAGCAAAACCGGTACGACCCCTTCTCAGGCATTAACAACGTCACTGGACACATCGCTCTCTGTGTACAATTTCTCCAAGAATTTTCTTTTCTTTTCTTTAAAATATCCTGAAAAAAAAAACTTTGTTTGAATTGTTTACGTTGGTTGGTTTTCATGGGTGAAGTACATGTGAATGAAATTGGTAATTGGTATAGTATATATATGCATGTATGTTCCGATTCCAATATAAAATTAACGATGCATCGACCCATTGCCCATTCTTAGAAATTTCATGGAAATTGGTTTTTTAGAATTTTTCTGCATATTATTGGAAACCGACATATAATCTGAAAATAACTCCTATCGGCCACCAAGAGTGAATAAAAATTATGCAGAAACATATTCTGTAATTTTTTTTTTTATAAAATGAATGCTTACTGTGGGGTTGCGCCACCTTGAGATTTCCAAACAATTTAAATTTTGTTATTATTATTTTTTGTTAGATCGATTGTTTATACTTTGAATATTGTAGGCATGTTTTAAGCGTTTAACCATTTCAAAATTCAAATTATTTGCGAAGTTATAGCAAGTTATAGAAGTGAGTGTGGCAGGGAATAGTTGTTTTTTTCTTGTGGGTTTTTCCCGAAACTAAACAGAACCAGCTTAACACAAGCTCGCTGCATGGAGACGTTTAATAAATAAACGGTCAACAATACATGCGTTTCATCATTTAGTCGGTGTTAGTATTAGTATGTTAAAATAAACATAAACCGGACACCGGATAAAATTGCATGCAATGCACAAAAAACATTAAACAAAAAAGATTAAATATTATATAAACGTTTTTTTTTTTTAAACATGCTTAGAAACGTTAAGAACAAACTGCTCAGCAATATTATTAACAGTAATACACTTGCGATTAACAGGTTGAGGAGTTAACATGCAACAGAGGTAGCCTTCTCAAATTGTGCTTACTATCACGAAAAGAGATTTTGTTAAGCAACAACGGGGAATCAATATTCGCGTTTAAGAGTTGATGCGCAAAAGTTACATCGGCAACCATGCGACGGGCTCAGTAAAAAACACCAGGTCTAACTGCCTGCCAATGTCATTCTTAACATTACTGATTTGGCTGAGACCAAGAGATGAAATAGTGTCAAGAAAAAGTGATTCCCTTGTTGTCAAGTAATTTAGTGGAAGATAGTCATCGTCATCTTCATTAAGTACCCATTGAATATTGGGTAAGTTAAAATCACCAATAAGTAGTAATTCGTCAATAGGTTCCATCTTACCATGGATAAAATTAAATGTTAAAATGAGTAGGTCGTAAATATTCTGACCTTTGTCATCGACAATATTTATGGAGTCTGGAGGGATATAGCAATAAAGTATGTATAAGTCAGATTTTGAAAGAGAAAACTTAAGAGCAAGAAGTTCGATTTCGAGAGTGTTGGAGAAATTGGGAAGTTCAATTTCATTGCAATTAATGTGGTTTTTACAAGCGAGGAGTACGCCACCGCCACGAGTTTCAGAATCAGTATGTCTATCTCTTCAAAAAATTGATAAGAATTGTCAAAGATTTCAGCATCGCGAAAGCCATGATGCAGCCAAGCCAAGCAACTATATCAAAACAAAGCGCCAGAGGGACAAAATGTGGGATCCAATATCCTGTCCTGCACATCCGCTGAGACAGTTAAAACAAAGGATGCGACCGGTTTAGAGAATTTACTAATTTTTCGACAAGAAAAAACATCCGTTGCGATAGTTTTGGACTTAAGATAATTCAAGATGTCTTCACACGACGTTTCTGGAGAGAAACGGGTGACGAAAACACACGAAGGTTTTGGTACCGTTCTCAAAGCGACGCCAATACCATTTCCTAAATAAGACACAGATGCACTATCATTCGTTACTATAGAAGCAGATGTGATGTTAGCTGGATCACAGTTTGCTGTAGAGTGAACAGAGCGTTGATTTGAGCGAATCGCCTTATTATGGTGGCATCTGCGAAGGCTCCTCTGGTTTACTACTACGAGCATCAGATACAGGAGAGATGGAGTTAGAGTCTACTCCCTGCTGCACGATAGGTAATGGTTGAGAGTCAGAGTCAAATGATTCCTTATCTCCTGGAGTCAATTTCCTGACATCAGTTGCCATGGAGCTGATTAACCTTGAGTTCTCGGAAACCGTATATGACCAAGACTCGATATCGCCTTCAACTCGCCTTAAGCTACGCCGAACGTCATCGATAACTGGAATCAGTAGGGTATTGTTGAATTCTGAGGGACAGACGGAGAGTCATCTTTGGAAGACAGTGCATGAATATCAACTAGAGAGTCAAACAAATTTTGAACCTTTAAAGATAGGTTATGTGACTTTTCGAGCAATTTATTTGAATTCATGCTTAGTACATCAACAAGATTAAGGAGTTTGTCAATTTTACCATTTAAAGTATTAAGGTCTTCGGAAAATACTCCAAGACCAGACCAGTTCATAGATAACCTATTAAATTTATTCGCAATGAGAGACTGAACAGAAGAAAGAGAGTCAAGACGTTCGGTAAAACTTTTTAAAAACCTTAAAGTGTGGCAGGGCTTTATATCCGAGCATTCGCTGCAAGTAGCAAGTCCAGAAATAGGTGCTCTGGAGCTCCGTTGAAGCATGAAACGTGAAAAGATTTACCGCATATACCACATGCAATCGTATCTTCTGGTTTTTTATAAATTTTTGAATAAAATTTTCGGAGACAAAAACCAAAGTAAAAATGAAAACTTATAAAATGAAGAGCTTTGAGCCACAGTGTACCAGGCCGTTGAAAGATTTGTGCCCGTGAAGTGAGTATATCAATAATGCACGCGGAAAGTATCGATTAGTTGTCTTCGCTAAGTCAAGTAATTCAATAACGAACAGATAGAGGGCGGAAATATAGTTGCAAAACAATAACAAAAGATTAAAAAAATATATAACTAATAAAAAATTATCTTTAAAAAGAAGTACCAGCGATAACGAAGAAGATCACAATGAACAGAAATCATATACAAGCAATGAGCCTCAACCGGCAAACAAAAATATCGGCACAGCTGTAATCACTTATTTGTGTTAAAAGCCAAGTCCGGAGCAAAACAAGTAGATCTCAAACAGCACTACGGCACCGAAAAGCCCAAATTATAAAATTCCACTCGAACACCAAATAAATAAACGATCACTAAATTAACAGAAAAACCAAAAACACTAGCACGAAAACAGAGACTTGCTCTGACAACTGAGATCTTTTTAAAAGGGCTTGGTATTCCATCATCGGCAACTGAGCTTTTTTGTGGAGTTATATTTTCCCTGAAGAGTAGTTGGAGAACATCAGAGGTATGAGAAGGTTTAGCAACAGGAAAATTCGGGGGTGTTGGTGGCAAGAAAAGAAGGCGATACTTGAGGACTAATACGTCTTACTACAGATATTTATTGCTGACGATTCTAGTTCCTCACTTGTAGTAGGTAGTAGTAGGTAGTAGGGTAGGTCGGCAGGTCCTTCCTTCTCAATCGGTTCAGTTGAAAGTAGATGGTCATATGGTCCAACAGCTTGTACTTGCGTACAGCGATGCGATTGAAAGATGGTTCTTCAACTTCATGGGGGATATACACCACCTAGATGGACGAAAAAACAACGATTTTTTTTAGTTTTGCATTTTCTTTAAGTTTGAGGTCTCCAGAATATCTGGTGAAAACGGCAAGTTAATATTTCGATAAATAAGCCAGTTACAGCCGAGAAAGTGAAACGGGTTTTGCGACGCCGAGCCGACATACAGGTAGCGGCAAGCAACCCTTCAAACAAAGCGTGTCTAGATGTGTGTGATTCTATTGTGTTTTTGGGCATGCTTGGCTCCAGATTTTCCTAAAACTTACCTCTCTCACAACACGTAAGGTAGCCTGGTGAACTGGTTCCACTAACTTTCAAATATCGAAACCGATTCTTGTGCTGCGTTGCACTAAAGATAAGCTTCGACGCTAAGCCGACCCCGCCACTAACAGTCAGCTGATCTGCCGTCTCGGAAAAACCAGTCTCACCCGTTTTAACAATTCATCTACATATTTCAGTCTCCTCTTCTTTATCGAGAATGGAATTAGGTCCCATTTTACTTCCATTCGGTGATTTGTCTTCAACTTTGTAATTCATCGTTGCTCTCGGGTCTTTAAATTTTTTTTCAGCTGTCCGAATTGGCGTTTGATGGAGCCAAACGTCTTCGATGGCAAAAGTCATCGCATCTTCTGAATAATTCCTAAATGATCCCCTTCTTCCAGATATCTTGCTCTTTTAGCCTTTACGCAGACCTGAAAAGAAATATTAAGTAACATGTCGCAATACGAAACGAATTAAAATATTAGAAGTATTAAAAGTCAGCTGAAAAAGTTCGTTTAGTGTGTTCCAAACGTTGACCATAAGATGAATGATAAATTGACCTAAGGGTCAAATACTGAAACAAAGCAAAGTATCAGCTTATACATAAGCGCTGTGCTTTCTATTACTGGCGACCAATATAATTCGGAATTCGATTTAATTGAAATTGTACTAGCTTATGCAGAAATTGACCACCCCGGTCAATCTCTAGATCAAATAGCATTCGGTAGTTGAGCATCCCCTTAAAACGTCATTAAGTAATGTTTTGACTACAAAACACTTGTTTTATCGTAAATCACAAACTAATTTAATGAATAAGTCAAACTTATTCAAATTTTTAGAAAAGTTATTTAATATCACCCTTGGAATGAGGTATACCACTTCTTAAGATAAAATATAACAAAAAAACACATGTAAATATTACACTACAGAACCAGTGGTGTAACTAGAAATTTTACCGCCTGGGGCGGTTCCCAATTTGCCGCCCTTTCTAACTGAATCAAAATCAAAATTTTTTGTTATTTTTTTTTCTTCTTTCTTTCTTTCTTTTTCTACTTATCAACTAATACTAATACTAGAAAGACCGAAATTTTGTATATACCTAAATTGCCCAAAAGCAAATGACTTCTTTCTGCAATGCAGAAGAAATGTATTTAAAATTAATATTTAATGTCATTTTATATTATTTACAGTTACAAGGATGCCCCCAATTTTTGCTCAGAAATGTCCAGTAAAATTTTTCTTTAGAATTTGTACGCATTATTGGGGGCCTGCAACGGCAAACATGAAAGTCTTTTATCTGAAAATAAGTCCATCGACTGCCAAAGTAAATCAAAAATCTGCCGAAATATTTTCTGTAAATTCCTAAGAAGAAATGAACGTTTATTGCTTATCTTATTGGTCATGAAATTGCAATACAGGGGTGAACTAGTCATATTAAAAATTTACAAAATTTGATAATAAAATTCATTTAACACTTATCCGACCGCCCGCGCCATAGTGAACTACACGATTTCCACCGCGTTCGGGAAGTCAAAATACGCTGTACACCGAGCATTTTTCATATTACATCATCACATGAGAACGGCTCGATCGATTTAGCTAATTTCTTTTTATTGTAAATAAAAAGATTACGTTCGGACTTTTTACCGGGTTAAACTTAATTCTGTTAAAGAAAGAATTTTTTTGGGGATTCTCCGGTATATAGCAAAAGCTTCTTTCTTCTTTCTTCATTTTTTCATTTGTTTTTCAAATCACTCAATTTCGCTATTTGGGACCTGTTGATGAGTCGAACCAAGACTTGAAACTTGTCACCAAAAATTAATGGGTTGTTGATGAAATAACAAATTAGAACATTTTTTAGCTTTTGCTATATACCGGAGAATCCCCAAAAAAATTCTTTCTTGAACAAAATTAAGTTTAACCCGGTAAAAATCCAAACGTAATCCTTTTATTTATTTTTCCTCCTGGGCTTGTATAGGAGTGTTTTTTCCTCATATAATTCACACCCAGAATTTATTCTGAGTTTATATGAGAGGAGATCGGTTTGATCTATTTTCAAGCGTCTGCAGCAGGCAGAAAACCAAGCTGCACCGATGAGTGTAAGGTTTTCTGCTGACACGAAACGCTTCTTTTTCTTCCTTTTCTTCTTTATTTTTCAGCCCACTGCGTGGCGTATACAGGTTCGATTCGCTTCGAATGAATCTGTTTCTTTAAAATTTTTTTAAATTTTTTTATATATAAAAAAATTGTTTTTTCTCTATTTTTCTCAAACTTTTCATTTCTTTCTTCTCTTGCTTTCATTTTTTTCATTTGTTTTTCAAATCACCCAATTTCGCTATTTGTGACCTGCTGATGAGTCGAACCAAGACTTGAAACTTGTCACCAAAAATTAATGGGTTGTTGATGAAATAACAAATTAGAACATTTTTTAGCTTTTGCTATATACCGGAGAATCCCCAAAAAATTCTTTCTTGAACAAAATCTTTTTATTGTGTTCGTAAAACGTTTTTACGGAAAGAAAAATTGCAATCGGTACTTCCTTCCTGGTGTTGCCATACAAAACTTTGGGTTTTCACTATATATTTGGAAACTGCCTGAGAACGCGTCGACACGTGAGGAGTTTAAATTTTGTGTGCGGGCTTTAAAAAAAAAAGTAAAATTAAGCTCGAAAATTAGACAAATCGGACAATTCCTTCGTAGGGTTGCCATACAGAAATTCCCGTTTATAACTATTTATTTAGGCACTACTTGAGAACGCGTCGACGTAGAGAGCTAAAATTTGATGCATAGTGTTTTCATAGTTGCCATTGCTACGAAGACACTATGAGTTCCAAAATGGGCTAGGTTTGACAACCCGTTCTTGTGTTTCGTTTAACGATTTCACATATTGTTTATACAAAACATAGAATTAAAAATATGTAATAATTTATTTTATTTATTTATTTAAAGCTTTTTCATAATAAGATAAAAAATAAAGGCTTATCCTAGCGCACTGGTATATAATAATTTAACCATTCCACATGAAACCGATCACCTTGGAACCCGACCATATCCGATTTGGAGGAAACTTTCACAGTTTTTTAGGGAATACCAAAATAGCTCACCCTTACTTTTTTGTTATCCTCTACCACCTTCTACCCTGCCGCTAGGGCGGTTAGAAATTCTTGGATTTTACGATGAAGCGTCATTTTCAAAAAACCATACTTGAGAACGGATCAACCGATTTTTCCGATTCAAATGCCAAATGAAGCTTAATGCTTTATATTTTTTATAAAAAAATATATCAGCACTGAACGAAAAAAAATTTCGTTAATAATATTTCTATGTGATATAATATGATTTTTTGAAAATTTTGCTTTATCCTTCCCAGCGGGGGTAGGGGGTAGTAAGGTAAAACGAAAAAAAAATGGGTGAGCTATTTTGGTCGGGTTCCAATGTGATCGGTTTCGTGTAGAATGGCTGTACCCTCTTACGTACTATCCAATTAAAACTGTTCAAAATGGTACAAGTGGAGCTATCTGATATTATAACAAGGAAGCATTTTCGCAATCACTACATAGTTCTATACACAAGAACTAAAGTCAAGGTATGAGATCTGCCCAATCGGTTGGCTAAGTGTTAATTAATTTAAATTTCCCAAGTAGTCAAAATGACTGTTTTGAGCAATATATATAGGTATAACACATACATATATCAGAAACAAAAAGGCTATGGGGGGGGGGGTCGGTAAATACATCTATTAATAAATGCATTTATATCATGTATACAAAATCTCGAAATTCTAAGAAATCGTATTGTTATAAACATAATTTTTTTTTAAACGAAATTAAAAAGCAATCTAGTGTTAAGGAAATCTCTTCTTACTTCCTAACTTCAACCATCATGAGATAACAATTGCGTTCCTCTTCCATATTGGCCATGTCTATGACCGATGGGGGCTCTGTTTACAATAACAACAATGGCGCTAAAGATAGTATTTAAAACTGATATTTGTTTACATACGTGATTAAGGTTAATAATCTCAACGTCGGTAAGGACTGCCGCGGTCGCACGCATTTTTGTTAAATTAAATACTTATTACAATAAATGATTCTGTGAATTACAACATTATTATGTTATTAATTTTAATTTTTAAATAATTTAAACAGAAATATAAAAAAATGCCGCCCCAAAATATGTGACCGCCCCCACCACCCCACTCTAGATACGCTACTGCACAGAACCTCTTCTCAAAACGCCACAGTAATTACTAACACTGTATTTATTAAGCTTCACGGTTTGGGTATTAGAGGACAGTGCCTGTTAACACATTCGATTTTAATTGAAAATTATCAACTAGGTATCTTTATTTTTTGGTATTTTGGGTAAAAGGGTCAATTACTAGAACACGGTCAATTACTAGTATCTTTACCGTATTATAGTAATAAATTTTGACGCATTAGAAATGAACATTTGTTCGACAATTTAATTTTAATTTAATTAAAAAATGGCAGCCCGTGAAAGTTTTGTTTTCTTTAACTGTGAGTGACGAAAATTAAACAAAACTTGCTTAAAACATTTCGCAAATATATGCATAATACTATACGTAACTGCTAGACAACATGTTTTTGTTATGCTAAAAACAGATCAAATAATGGTTAAAAGTAAACAAAAACGTTGTCTGGAAAGGAGTAAATATAACTTTAAACGATGGAAATAATTATTATACAAATATACATGTTTCGTCAACATTTGTCAGCTTCAATTTTTGGAAAAATTTACGAAATTATTATTTTTTTACATTTATATTAGTTATAACTGTAGAAGAGAAAAACTGATGATACCCCTATAATTCGCCTACGTCAAAGCTTCTAAATACAACAGCCACGCTGCTTTGATTAAGAGACCGGATTACGTCATTTTTGGCGCCGTAACTATGAAAATATATCACTTTTCATATATGTACATATTTTTATAGTTACGGCGCCGAAAACGACGTAAAACAAGGTCCGGAGTTATGTTGTTTTAGTTAATTATAGGCTTTAAAAGACGCGATTACCCATATCTATAGGTTGGAGTAATGTGGATGTAATTGGTGGAAAACAGAAAACTTTGATATTATGTCAATATTTTCATGCTTATTAGCAGGAGCTATAGGAGCGGTATTGATAATCAATAGCACTCTTTTAGTCTCAAAACTATTGTTTCGTGGAAATGAATTATGTTCAAGAATAGCAAATATCCAACAAGAATTATCATTGAGAATTTAGTTTTATAAAGATGAGATAATCTGATGGCTACATGATTATATGTAGATCTACTTTGAAGGGTAAGACCACATAACTCTCCTCTTCATCCAGCATTTCCTTAAAATGACAGTCCAAAGGCCTTCTATTGAATTCATCTCTTATTTCCTTTCAAGTAGTTAGGTTAGGTTAGGTTAGGTTAGGTTAGGTAAGAGGGGTGCCGCTATAAGTACCTAGCCTGCTTCACTTAGACCACCAGTGGCTCCATTGTGCCCCTTGTCCTCATTGGATAACTTAAAAATTTGTTCTAGATCCATTCTGCTTCCCTTAGGAAACTCAGGATGCATCTGAACTCTTTATTTTGCAGCTCCTCCAGACTTGAATAGAAGTAGCTACCCAGTAGCTTACCTCTTTTGTTCATCAGAGCTGGGCACTCGCAGAATACGTGCTGGACAGATTCGATTTCCTCCGAGTCGTTAGAATTCCTGCAGAAATCGTTCGCCGCTATACTCAGCCTTCTAGTATGGTCTTCTATGGCCCAATGACTGGTATATATTCTGCTGCCATTAAGCAGTTCTTTTGTCCTCTTCCAGTCATATGCAGGCCATAATTGCCTCGCGATATGGCAGGTTTCCCTCTTGATCCACCGTAGACTTGCCTTTTGATAGGCGTGCTTGATGATCTCCCCTTTTCAAGCTCCGATCGGGATCCTAACATAAGCTATTGCCTTTCAAGTAGTAAACTAAACAATAAATATACTTCTACTATTGCACAAAATTTCATTTATTTAAAATAAAAATAAAACATTAGTTAGTGTCGAATAAAACAATATTTATTAAATTTAAAGACCTCAACAATCATATTAAATTTTGAAGATCTCCTTCAGTATTTAACCTATCCACAGTCATTTGAACTTCAATTTCACCAATACAGCTAAGATCTTCAATTGCATGTACTCCAATTTTGTCCAATTTCAATTCAATTCCCTCAATATCGTTTTTAATAAGCTTATACGTTACTTCACCAGTTTCAACAAGATCAGTTATACAAGTTATAATTCGTGTGATGATGTCTTGTTTCGAAGAGGAGCACACTTCGATGCTATTAACAAGATCCCATACTGCGGTACTAGCTCTAGTTATAGTCTCATTTGCATAATCAAAAAGTTCATTAATAGGTTGAATTGATTTATTAGCACAAGCTTGCATTGCATGAACATTCTCATCTATATATTTTTTAACAATTGATTCTCCCATCTTTCTAGCTGTCGAAGGCAATGGCTTAAGTTTTGACTCAGCCCATTCTTGTAAATCACTCGTCTTATTGAATAGAAGTTCTACAGCATGCCGAGAGGTCGCATCAAGTTGATCTTCGACAATTTGTAGTCCATGTTGAATGAGTTTTTCCGTTCGATTCACGAATCTTTTGATTTTATCGAAAGTGTTTGTCACATTTGGTTCATTTTGATCCAACAGATCTTCAATTTGTTCAACTTTTTTGTATACACCTATGAATTCTGCTGTGGTTTGAAGATATAGAGTTTGGAATGTTTTCGATAACTCTAAACCGAAATCATGAATTTGTTGTAAAGCATCTTGTAGGTAAATCTTTGCCTTACTGATTGCTTTGGAGAATTCATTTGAAACATATTCGTATTCATTGTCTAATTCTTTTTTTGCTGCTTCTAAGTGTTTTTTTGTAAATAGGTATTCAGATACTTCAATCGTAGTACGAAGTATCTTTAATTCGTATAGAACTGTTTTACGTATACCATGCAACATTTCGCCAAGAGTTTTACCTAATTTTCCTTCAACATAGTCGAATCCTTTTTCGATTGTTTTGATTGGGTGCGAAAAGAAAGCCTTAATCCGGCCCCAGATAAATGACCAGCTACCAAGGGCTGGAGGTAGTAAAACACATACGATGACTAAGGCGAATATAAACTTCATTTCGTTGAAAAATTACGTTCTTCAAAGAAAGGAATGCACTAACTGTTTAACGATAACTCCGAAATTAACGTTCTTTATATAAAGTAATACCAATAATTCCGTATTGTGGAGCTACATTTGTAGTAACACTTGTGTTTACCTTTTGTTAAATGGGATTGAATCAGTAACGTTTGCTTTTTATGCTCGTGTTTAAACAGACGTCTTGCTTATCTACGCACGTAGAAAAAGAATTTGCTAATGCGACATTGTCTATTACAATCTAATTTTCATATATTTACTTACGTAGTTTTTTCGAAATTTTCTTTTAAATTTTATTTAGAAATCTACAAAAATTTATTTAAAAAATTTCGACGTATGCATAAGTGTAAGTGACGAAATTAGACAAAACTTGCGTAAAACACATTCGCAAACATTTCATAATACTACGTACTACTAGACCACGTTTTTATGTTATGTTAAAAACAGATTAAATAATGATTAAAAAAAAGTAAACAAACACGTAGTCTCGCAAGGAGTGTAGAATGAAATAACGGAAATAATTATTATATAAAAATAACATATGAAGGGTACAGAGAAACAACACGGTAAGTCACATTTACTTGAAAATTAGATATTTAATGTTTAAAGTTTCAAGACCTATTTTGCAGCGGTTAAAAAGACAATTTAAAAGAATTAAAAAAAAAATTGGACAAAAACAAAAATTTAAACAAGTATCTTTAATAAAATATAAAAATAGTTTGTTCGCAATAAACAAACTTTTAAGTGTTTCAACAAAAGTACATTTCATAAAGGAATAAATTAATGTAGTAAAAAAAAAGACAGTAGAAAAACAATTCCAGTCCTATAATATTGAAAGCAGTTTAAACTTAAGCACTTCTCAGGTGATACTTCAATAGTTAAATAAGGCCTTTTTATTCATAATCTCGAGTGTTGTCAGAATGAGGTAATCCTTCGAAAAATGTCTGTGTAATCTTCCAGAGTATTTTTTAAAAGCTTGCAAATCATTGTTGAAGATATTGGCATAATTTTCTCGTATAAGTTTGACGGTGTACTATGATAATTTCTGTTAAAATATTCTTATTTCTGACGATAGAAGTCTCTCATGGACCATTATATGATTTTCTTAGCTGTATTGCAGTAAGATAATCCTTAAGCCTCGTCTCCACTAATACAAATTGTGCCAACTTGTTCGGCAACATGTTAGCTTAAATTTACAAGTGTTTCCATTTAAATGCTCGCCAACTTAACTCCTTATATTCGCAATGAGCAGGTGTTATTAGCTTCTTCAGCGTATGTTATTTTTGCCGAATGTTATTTCCACACAAGGAGAAAAAAACCCTAATAGCTCAAATCCATAAGAAAATTAAATCCGAATTCAACTCTTAAGCAATTTCATTCAACGCGTCATTTCGATTATTTGTATTTTTATGGTCATTACTCTTAGCATCCCACAATACCGAATATTTTTCATATTCCTTAATTAATTTTATTGTAGCAGTTTTTTTCTACTCCATTGTCTTCAACTTACTGAAAGAACGCTAGAAGTTTAGCTAAAATAGCAAATAAGGAATTTCCACCCAACAAATTCTGCGAGTTTTTACAGCCTACATCGAACAAGTTGCCAACTTGTGTCTGAATTTTCATATATCGTTTCCACTTATACAAAATGTTGCCAACTTGTTTCAAAACTTGTCGGGTAAGAAAATTTATATTAGTGGAAATGAGGCTTTAGAAATTAATAATTCAAAGATTGGCCGAGATGCGAAATTGGGTTTTCTCTTACAAGGTGCTTTGTCCAGGCCTTAAAACTGTTTCTTTTACATTCGATTACAGGGAATGTTGATGAGCTATTCCGTCAAGTTCTAACATGATTGCCCCATTCTTTGGAAGCTCAATGCGAATATTTTGTTTTATTTGCTTCATATTTTTGTCCATTTGATGTAACTGTGGCCACGAACAAGAAAAGAAAAATCGAAACGATTCATTACATCAACCAAATAATGTAAAAATCTCATGGGCTTACATTGTTTTTTCATACAACATTTGGACTTAGGTTGTTCTTAAATTTTATGATATTTTTAAATATCCCTTTATGTCCTTATCAATGCGATTTTTTAACTTTCTTGTTGCATTTACTTAAAATACTTTGCCCCACCTTTCCAACGGTATCATTATCTTAACCCTTTCTATCCTGATGAATTAACGGAATGCTTTTAAGAATTTTTGTTTTTACTTAAGTTGTGATGAGGTTGATATAAGCAACACATAAAAATGTTTAAAAAGTTTATAATAGTGTCAGTACGATTTTTATTAAATGTTGCTTATAGGCCACATTAGGATACAAGTGCAATATACAGTCCAAGAATATTTGCTCACCCATCAATATCGAATTTTATTTCTTAGAATAGAAAAGAACTCGTTATCAAAAAATAATAGAATAAAAAAAAAAACATATTCTATAAGTAAACAAAACTTATATCTATACACATACATTTATATATATATCTATATGCATACATAATACTTGTTTTGTATGACAGTTCAAAAAACAGTTTCTTTTTGCCGTCAAGCATAGCCAAATAATGCATTTCATGCAACACAATGTTGTAAATCCTGTTTTGCAATTTCCGCAGCGATTTTTCTTTTTTGAATAATTGGGGAAGTTGCCTAGATTGTCATACCTTGTTTCAGGTATAGGTTCAGCAACCCGAATAATACGCTTTGAGGCTGTTGGAGAGTTTTTCGAAGATGGTCGTTCCCGTTTGACATTGTTCTGCTTGCCTGTTGAAATTAGTCCATTAGCGATGTAAATTTGAAATTGAAGTAACGTAAATTCAGAGGGTATAGTCCTTTCTGTTTTTGATGACGCCTATATAAAAGCCAAGCATTGACGACTGCCACATTTATGGTCCAAAGTACAATCCTCATCATTTCTCTGACCTGATATTTATCCGATAAAGCTCTATGAGCATATCCATTAAGTCAACTACTCCCATCGATTCGTTATACTCTTTGACAACGTCTGGTTTTTGCACGTCTATGTATTTCTTCTCCTTTTGGCTAAATCGTCTACATGTACTTACTGGTTCTACACCAGCAAAAGAACTTATAAGCTGTACAGCTTTATTATCGTACCACCTCCCTAGGCAAATATTGTAGTTATCGTTTACTCTGAAATCATATGATTCTCTTCCAAGTTTTTTTAAATCTTGTTCTGTTTTCATGGAGCAATTTCCCATTCGATTTGATCTCGTAGTTCCAACACAAAAGATCCTATGATTTTTTAAAGAAATTGCCAATTGAAGCGAGGAAAACCAGTTATCAAAGTATAGTTTAAAATTGTGACCATCTGGTAAGGTTGATACTAAGTGAAGGACTATATTACTAGAAAATCCTAGGCTATAATCTCTGTATGTATCTTTGCCAATGTAAATTTCAAAATCATGCATTATCCCTAACGCTTCAGCCCTGGTGAAAACTTTAAATCCCCATTTATGCGACTTGTTTTTCAAATACTGCTTCTATTGGGCCTTCTATTCAAAATTTGCTGATCATTCAAGTCTACTACCTCATTAATAACGCTTCAAAAATTTTTGAATAAAAAGTCATCTATAGACAGAGTACGCATGGAATCCTTTTATGGTGAGAAAGTTCACCAGACTTCTTTTATATAAAATAGAAGGACGCTATCTTGATTCTTTTACTTGCCTCGACAAATTTGGTATTCGTTCTCTCAAAAAGCGTGGTCTTTTTGAGGCCAGCCATTCCCTTTAACTCGTACACGAATTTGTCTATTTCTTTACTATTTTCGACACTCTCGTAGACCCACTTTTCGTCATCACAGCGAGCTGAAATTTGGTACACACGTTCATGTCGCGTGACAATTGAATCTGTCAAAATTTGAACCGGAAATTTCCATGGAAAACCCGGAAAATCGGGAAAAATCATTTGAAAATTTGGTACAAATTTGATTAGTGATAAATCCGTTTCAGGAAAAATGCAGAGTTTTCCGATTTTTCCGAAAAATTTTCCGGAATTTTCCGACTTTTCCGGAAAATTTTCCGGTAAAAAAGTTTTCTAAATTATGCAGGATCAAGTTTGCTATCAACTGGCATCATTACTTTCTCTCCGACAATGGTGAAAACTTGCAGAAAGAATCGAGGAAAATTCATGTAAAACGCTTTTCCGGAGTTTTTCCGACCAAGGAAGTGTTTGAGCGTTTTGCAACCTAAGACAAAGTTGTAGAGCGAAATGAGTTGCATAAAGTTACTTTTGTGGAAAACTCCATGGAAAGCCCGGAAAAGCGGGAAAATCATCGGAAAAATTTTCATCTATATGATTAGTGATAAATCTGTTTCAGGAAAAGTGCAGAATTTTCCAATTTAGTTAACGTGAAAAAGGCAGAAAATAAAATAAGTAAAAAACGAGTTTTCAAACAAAACTGAGGCCCAGTCGCATGAAAAAGTAGAAAATAAACTTTTCTTCACACACAGAGGTGGACTCAGATTTTATTCGCTGACAATCACCGATATATTTCAGTATGATCAATCAGAGGTAATAAGTGATTTGATTCATGAAGAGAAAGAATATTCAAGAGAAATGTCACGGAAGTTTTTCAGGTCAATATGCCAATAGTGTTCTACTGTGAAATTTGTGTATTTAAGCTGTTTTAATTTGTATGATTTATTTGTGTATTTTATTCCTATCAATTCAAAATATTAAATTAAAATTATAAGAAAAATCTCTGAAGCCTTATTACATTTACTAATCGGTTTTTGTACAAAAACTACAAGTTAGAGGCTGCCTAATGCCTTTCTTTCGTACAAGCCCGTTGAATTGACTTTGTACTGAAAAAAAAAAAAAAATAATAGGTACCTATCCATCTGACAAAACTATCATTAAATAAAGAAATTTGTCAACTACATAATAAAGGTATATACATATTTTTGGAAACAATGGGAAGAATTATGTTGTAAAAGTCCAAGAATTTCTGAAGACAAAACCTCAATGCTCAAATGTATGTTCACCATTTTATATAAATGCTCATTAAGTATACCACGCATGGCTTGTCTGAGCTACACAGTGTCTTTTCTTACCAGTTGCAGTTTTACATATTAGCAAGGTATGACTTCAAGAAAAATAAGAATTTTTCAATAATTTTGAACTACTTTACATTATATTAGGTCTGTTCGCATACATGAAAAACGTCAAATTGTATGATAGAGACAACGAGGTAAGAACTAAAGGAGATGCAAATGAGAAAATATCGCGTACCCAATTCTAACACTATGCAACTGATATTGTTTGTACATAAGCGCCGTAAAATTTGTACACCTGTACACAATTGTACAACCTATGCGCAATTTTAATCGCTTTTATTTTCATATACTCAAAAGCCTTTACTGAATTTGCAAACGTGAACGTAAAAAAGTTAATAATTTTGAAGAAAAGTTCAGTGGTAAAAATTTTGTGAGTAATATTTGCTTCGTGGCGCCTACCTCCAAACCTAAGTATGGATTTGACAGCGAAGACCAAAAATAGCGGAGTGAAACATACACAAATGCAGGGCAATTTTGGGTACGCTCATGTACACGGATCGTACATATGATTGCATCTCCTTTAGTTATTACCTCGTTGGATAGAGAGAAAAATTGAGAGTGACACTCGCAAAGTACACGAAAAACTTCGAGTAAAAACTTGCAAAAAGTTTTACAAGTTTATACTTTCAAGGTAGTACGAAAACATCCCTATTAATAGAATATTTGATTCATTAACAACTGTCACGATCACTAATTTAATACCGATTTCAAATGATCACGTTTTCTAGCAGAAGTGTTACACTTTTCTTGCAGTACTACATGGAAATCGTTCCATTAACGTGCACTGCTAGAAAAAGTGTACGTCAAAATGATCGTGGTGCTACAATCGAAAAATTGACGGTGTTACACATTCGTGCTGTTATTTTTCATAAAAAACTTCTAAGATCTACTCATTCGCTTTAAGAATTATATTAATTACAATTTCTTAAAATAAAGTAATAGGAGCAACAAATTTACACAGATTTTTATTATTATTATTAATTTTATTTTATTAGCATTATTTGGCATTTTTTATGCATAGTTGATATAAGCAGACGTAGCATCACCTTCATCAATTATCCGTATCAAACAACCATCATTTCTTACTTCGTATGAACCAGGTTCAATTTCAGATCTTATTTCAGTTTCCTTGTTTTGCCGCGAAAAATTATCATGTTAAAAATTAACGCTCTACAATCACCTTGCTAGAAATTTTTCAAAAAAATTGACAGCAGTGACATCAGTGACTCTGTGTCTATTATGCTCTTAGAATATAGATACAAAATTCATGTGCATGAGCGTGGCTTTTTCAGGGTATCGTGAAGTAGGTCAGAATTATATTGAAGAAAGAGACAAATGTATTTTCAGCTGTCAAACGAAGTTTCCTAATTTGCAACAATTTGAATCTGGTGAAAATATAAGTGTGAAATCATTTTTTAGGTAAGTATAGTTATAAAATATTATTTTGTGTACTTTACACATATTTTCATATTAAATTAAATTGAAATTAATAACAAAAATGATGAAATATTTGTTTAATGGAGATTTGTTCACGTTTGTGACAGCTGAGAAACTCCCTGGGTATCTTGACGGACACAGTGGCAGCGACTAAGAGCACGACTTAGAGCATTTGCGGTGGGAACAACTGCAGTATTTTCAACCATATATCTTGTTGACCCGCTATCTAATTTCATTCTGCTACATGGCTGTACTGAGCTTTCACTACAGCGGCAACAGATCCTAACGCAACCAGAATTTGACTACGAAAAATTTGGCTTATCACACTTCCTGTACTCTCTATATTCTAAGACTATGCTCTACAGTTATTCAAACCTGGGGATGTGGTAATACGTCAAATTTAAATAGCCACATCAAACAGAGACATAATATAAGTCCCAATAACGAGTTAGATGACACTAGAAAATATTTTCTTTAAAATCGCTTTTATTCGCTTTTTCTTGTTCAGAACAACCAAGTTGCTTTCTATGCTATTGTCAAACTCACAGAGTTACTTCAAAACGCTTTCGAAGTCACTATAGCGTGCTGCTCTTAATAGACTCATTATACATAGGAGAAACGACTGAATTTAGTCGATTCATCGATATTTTTTTGGCGATTTTATTTAGTCGTCGATTGTTTTTATAAATAATCGCATTAGTCGATTCATCGATACTCTTTCAAATTTGCCACTTCACTAGATGAAATGGATTTATTCTAAAATAATACACATATACAACCTTATTAATTGCCCTGAATTATTCCGTATCATTAGCTTCCTTGTTCCATCAAGAGTCGCCCGCTGCTCGTTAACTTTTCAAATTTCTGCTGGCAGGAGTCCATAGGACTAATTTACAGAATAAATAAAAATCATAACGAACTATTTAACAAAATTGACATTCTCGGCCTTAGTCTCTGCACCTTTAAAAAAATTATTAGAAATTAGGTGTAGACTCCCCTCTCTCAGTAATCACTGCACTACCGATTAAATACTTTTTCCTCTATTTTGCTCGCATCCCTTTTAATTTTTTAAATTCTTATCTTCTTTAAAATTTCTTTTGCTCTATTTTTAAGTTATTCTTGTACTATTGTACATAACTATAGTCTATAATAGTCATAGTTAGTAATTAGTATTACAAATTTTAGTCTTGTTCTCAATGAAATAGAAAATTATCAAATATTTGGTTTTCACAATTAACCGGTAGCCTTTAATCGAGACTTTAGTCTGCAAGCTATCGCTATAAAGTCATAAATAAATTTATTTTTCCCGGACAGGAATCGAACCACACTTGCTAGGGTCGGTCAAATATGGAGAATAGAAGAATTTTAAGAACTTTTATTTTTAACGGTTCTAAGTCAAATCATAAAAAGCGGAAGGTCCCTGGCTTCAAACCCCGCACGAAGCGGTGTTTTTTCTTTTTGTATTTATGATTTGATTTAGAATCGTTAAAAATAAAAGTTCTTAAAATTCATCTATTATCGATCTTTGACCGACTCTAACAAGTGTGGGCTCGATTCCCGTCCGAGGAAAAATAAATTTAAAATTAAAATTTAATTAATTTGTGTTTGACCTCTGTTCGAACCAAATCGATTCGAACATATTTCGTTAACAGACAAATTCTGAAAGAAAATATCCTGAAACAAAGCATCAAAATTTTTAGTGAAATTAAATCTAATTTGATTATTCTTAATCAAAAAACAGGTACACAACCCAACAAAGCCATGTATTTGTCATCTATATAACATATTGCACAAATACAATACAAAAGTGTAGCCTCATCAAGGAGATCAAATTAAAACTATTATCATATGTTTGAACCGTTAGATTCGTGCTGAAAACAATACCTGAAAAGGGAACATATTACAAATATACCATGCTAAAATTGAGTTCTAAAAAGAAAATAAATTCAATCTAATTACAATTTTCCCAAAAACAGATACACCCATCTAACAAAAACATGTGTTGTCATGTAGCATACAATGCATGGCACAAATACAATCAGATCAAGCATATCAATTTGTAACTCTACCATTATCATCATTACAAATACCATCCAACGGGATTTTGCAAATATAATTTAATTTAACACAGCAGCATGTGTAGCTCTAAATTTCTTGTTGCTATGCATTTTTATTCGTTGCTATGCAAATTCTATCGCTAGTAGCGTACAAGCACAGATGGAATGCCAATTCTTGTTATCATGCACCTCTGCTCTGCTACTCTATCAGTGGTCTCGGGCCTCGACTGAAGTTAAGATAACTCTTTAAGCCGGGTCTCGACTGACTTAAAGAATATTACCTCGGGTGTCGACTGAGATAATATTTTACTAACAAACACTTTATTTCTGGTCTCGACGGAAATAAAGAATCTAACTTCTGGTCTCGACTGAAGTTAAGATAACTCTTTAGGCCGGGTCTCGACTGACTTAAAGAATATTATCTCGGGTCTCGACTGAGATAATATTTTACTAACAAACACTTTATTTCTGGTCTCGCCGAAAATAAAGAATCTAACTTCGGGTCTCGACTGAAGTTAAGATAACTCTTTAAGCCGGGTCTCGACTGACTTAAAGAATATTATCTCGTGTCTCGACTGAGATAATATTTTACTAACAAACACTTTATTTCTGGTCTCGACTTAAAAATCTTACTGCGGGTTTCGACTGAAGTTAAGACAACTCTTTAAGCCGGGTCTCGACTGACTTAAAGAATATTATCTCGGGTCTCGACTGAGATAATATTTTACTAACAAACACTTTATTTCTGGTCTCGCCGAAAATAAAGAATCTAACTTCGGGTCTCGACTGAAGTTAAGATAACTCTTTAAGCCGGGTCTCGACTGACTTAAAGAATATTATCTCGTGTCTCGACTGAGATAATATTTTACTAACAAACACTTTATTTCTGGTCTCGACTTAAAAATCTTACTGCGGGTTTCGACTGAAGTTAAGACAACTCTTTAAGCCGGGTCTCGACTGACTTAAAGAATATTATCTCGGGTCTCGACTGAGATAATATTTTACTAACAAACACTTTATTTCTGGTCTCGCCGAAAATAAAGAATCTAACTTCGGGTCTCGACTGAAGTTAAGATAACTCTTTAAGCCGGGTCTCGACTGACTTAAAGAATATTATCTCGTGTCTCGACTGAGATAATATTTTACTAACAAACACTTTATTTCTGGACTCGACGGAAAAATCTTACTGCGGGTTTCGACTGAAGTTAAGACAACTCTTTAAGCCGGGTCTCGACTGACTTAAAGAATATTATCTCGGGTCTCGACTGAGATAATATTTTACTAACAAACACTTTATTTCTGGTCTCGCCGAAAATAAAGAATCTAACTTCGGGTCTCGACTGAAGTTAAGATAACTCTTTAAGCCGGGTCTCGACTGACTTAAAGAATATTATCTCGGGTCTCGACTGAGATAATATTTTACTAACAAACACTTTATTTCTGGTCTCGACGGCAAAATCTTTTGCGGGTTTCGACTGAAGTTAAGGTAACTCTTTAAGCCGGGTCTCGACTGACTTAAAGAATATTACCTCGGGTGCCGACTGAGATAATATTTTACTAACAAACACTTTATTTCTGGTCTCGCCGAAAATAAAGAATCTAACTTCGGGTCTCGACTGAAGTTAAGATAACTCTTTAGGCCGGGTCTCGACTGACTTAAAGAATATTATCTCGTGTCTCGACTGAGATAATATTTTACTAACAAACACTTTATTTCTGGTCTCGACGGAAAAATCTTACTGCGGGTTTCGACTGAAGTTAAGATAACTCTTTAAGCCGGGTCTCCACTAACTTAAAGAATATTATCTCGGGTCTCCACTGAGATAATATTTTATTAGCAAACACTTCATTTCTGGTCTCGCCGAAAATAAAGAATCTAACTTCGGGTCTCGACTGAAGTTAAGATAACTCTTTAGGCCGGGTCTCGACTGACTTAAAGAATATTATCTCGGGTCTCGACTGACATAATATTTTACTAACAAACACTTTATTTCTGGTCTCGCCGAAAATAGAGAATCTAACTTCGGGTCTCGACTGAAGTTAAGATAACTCTTTAAGCCGGGTCTCGACTGACTTAAAGAATATTATCCGGGTCTGCACTGATTAACAAACACTTTATTTTTGGTCTCGATGGAAGTAAAGAATCGTACTTACATATATTGCAATCTTTTTCCAATTAGTATATTTTCAGTGTTATACAAAAATCTCTGACCCAAAACATGTATATTTAGTTTTATCCCAATTCATCTATTTTTGAAAATCGTACATCATAAATCGGTGTCAATAAGTGTGTGTTGATCTTTGACCCAACAATTTATATAATCCCTTGTTAATACGATTACTTGTGATATTTAAACTAAATAAGTATGCCAATGTTTTGAAGTTAAGTTATTCTAATTTTTTGCTCTATATTAACCCCAACAACAATCCTGTAAGTGTGTTTCCCCATACGTTTGAATCGTTGACCTAATAATTTTTCTGATCTTAATAATGGGAAATTCTAAAAAATAAGTGTAGTAGTTTCTTGAAAATAAAAGATAGTAAACAGTGTTGATTTGTTGTTAGGAAATAAACCACTGATCTTGATCCAAATTTACCAGTGCATTCATTTCAGTCACTTAATCAAATTTGCATGTACCTTCTACTCACGGGCAGTACACCTTCTTTAGCTTCGATAGCTTATTTTACTGTCTGTATGCAGCATATTTTAAATTTTTGATTTTTTCAACATGAAATTTCACCCGTAAAACAGCATATATCTTGTTTCTTCTGGTAATCGATAAATTGGAAATATGCTTACTGCAGATTGACCGTAAATAGGATTTAAATTTGGTGAGCACTGGGGCCAATCGAATACTGCTATTTTGTTGCCCCTCATGAATTCTTTCACTTTTTTGACGTGTGAGAAGGAGCAATATTATTTTGTAAAATACCAGCGTTAGAGGTTAGGCCATTTTAAGCTTGAGAATCATTCACCGGTTTTGAATATCAATCTATTCATGTAACATCATTATCCATTTGACAGACATTAGAGATCAAGTGGCATAAAATAAAAAGCAACTCGAAAACATCTTCTTATCCCGTTTGCACATCGAAAGACGAAAACGAAAAACTGACTTTTCTACTCCGCAACAGCGAATATTTCCAATTAAACTTAAATAAAAGATCGAAAAAAACTTATTTTTTCATTATTCTCATGAAATTGTTAATTTTTTACATTGTTTCTCGAGAAAAGAACATTTCATTGTTTTTGATGTTACATGAATAGGTTGATATTCAAAACCGGTGAATTATTCTCAAGCTTAAAATGGCCTAACTTCTATCGCTGGTATTTTACAAAATAATATTGCTCCTTTTCGTTTTTCGCTATATATTTGGACACTGCCTGAGAACGCCTTAACGTAGAAAGCTGAAATTCGGTACACATTGTTTTCATAGCAATAATAAATAAAATTTAACAAATGGACCAAATCGGGCAATCCATTTTTTGTGTTGGCCATATAAAAATTTTGGGATCTGTGAAACGATCAGTCCTAAATATTTTTATTGTACTAAAAACTTCTTTAGAATATGAAATCCTATAAAATTGGTTAAAATCATTTTTTCTGTCCGACGAACCACTTTGTCTGGAGAGAAAATTGTGGTGACGTAACTCTGTGTCTAATATATACTATATAGTATATAGAAAAATTAGAAAATCTTTAATATCTTAATAAATTTGGCAACAAATTACTGAAATTGTGTGTAAAATGAAAGTTTTGAATATTTTCGATGTTTTTTTTAATGAAGTTCAATAAGGTAAAAAGATGTACTTCCAAGTTCAAGTGAAAATGTAAACAGAGGCAAAAATATTTTTTTATGACATAAAAGTATTAACATAATAATGATTTTGTAGCAGTAAAATATTTAATTAATACATAATTGATCTTTTTGTGTTTTTTTTTGTCTTTTTTTTTGCATTTAAATTAATTTTCATGTTATAAAACGTTCCGAAGTGATATGATTTCACTTACCAGAATGCTAACTTGTGGCATAAGAACTTTCATAAACTAGTCATCGTCAGGTATTTGGATATGAATAGGTATGTGAGGCGAATGTATTCACTATAAACTGTGTATTTAAGACAATTTGAGTGTTGAACATTTTCATAACTGTGAATTTGATTTAAAAATGGGTTTATATAACTAATTCACATGCAAATACCTGACGATGACTATAGCTTCTTATGCCACAAGTTGACATCCTGGTAAGTGAAATCATATCACATAGGTACGTTTTATAGCATGAAAAATAATTTAAATGCAAAAAAAACACAAAAAGATTAATTATGTATTAATTAAATATTTTACTGCTACATAATCGTTATTATGTTAATACTTTTATGTCATAAAAAAAAATGTTTGCTTCTGTTTACATTTTCACTTGCACTTGAAAGTACATCTTTTTACCTTATTGAATTTCATTAAAAAAACATCGAAAATATTCAAAACTTTCATTTTATACACAATTTCAGTAATTTGTTACCAAATTTATTAAGATATCATAGATTTTCTAATTTTTCTATATATATAGAGTACATATTAAACACAAAGTGACGTCACAGAACATCAGCTGCAATATGTCAAAACTTTAGAGAGAATACCTTGGGTAACCCTACGAATTTGATACGGGCATTCATCTAGGATATCATAAGAGTTGGCTTTAAGGCCGCTACACAGGCTCAAGCAAATCTTGCGTCTTATTCATGGTCCAGAGAGAGCATGAGTGAAATCCGCCGAAACTATTGCGTACAAACAAAACATATGCCTTTGCTATGGAATTGAACTAGTCCTCCCCTCGCAAGGAATTTTGTTCAAAATTTAATTCATTCCTATAGCAAAGTCGTCAGGTTTGCTGTACGTAATAGTTTCGTCAGATTTCATTCATGCCAGACTGCAATCTCAACTCAAGCTCCGATTTGCGCTACACACGCTTATGCAAATCATACGACTGGACCATGCATGGCCCAGTTGTATGATTTGCTTGAGCGTGTGTAGCGGCCTTTACAATTAGACCAATTCTAGTTTTTTTACTTGTTCAATATTATAACTTTTATAAATATAATAAAATTAAAATTTCGTAAATTTTTCTATAAGTTGAAGCTGACGAAAGTTGACGAAACATTTATGTGTATTTTTATATAATAATTATTTCCGTCGTTTCATGCTATACTTCTTTCCAGATAACGTGTTTGATATTTTTAACCATTATTTAATCCGTTTTTATCATAACAAGAAAATGTTGGTAACTGCTATTCGTATACTACCAAGTTTTGTCTAATTTTTGTCACTTACAGTTACAGAAAACAAAATTTTCATGTGCCGCTATTTTTTAATTAAATTAAACTTAAATTGAAAAAAAAAATATTCATTTCTAATGCGTCAAAAGTTTATACAATATTAACGTGCTGTAGATTTTTACTAAAAATTAAAAGAAAATTTCGAAAACTACGTAAGTAAATTTATGAAAATTAAATATTGTAATAGACAATGTCGCATTAGCAGCCTCTTTTTCTACATGCTTAGATAAGCAAGACATGTTCTTACACACGTGCTTAAAAAACCGAGCGTCTCTGATTCAATTCCATTTAACAAAAGGTAAACACAAGTGTTACTACAAATGTAGCTCAACAATACGGAATTATTGGTATTACTTTATATAAAGAAGGTTAATTTCGAAGTTTTCGTTAAACAGTTAGTTCATTCCTTTCCTTGAAGAACGTAATTTTTCAACGAAATGAAGTTTATATTTGCCTTAGTCATCGTATGTGTTTTACTACCTCCAGCCCTTGGTGACTGGTCGTTTATCTGGGGCCGGATTAAGGCTTTCTTTTCGCACCCAATCGAAACAATCGAAAAAGGATTCGACTATGTTGAAGGAAAATTAGGTAAAACTCTTGGCGAAATGTTGCATGGTATACGTAAAACAGTTCTATACGAATTAAAGATGCTTCGTACTACGATTGAAGTAACCGAATACCTATTTACGAAAAAACATTTAGAAGCAGCAAAAAAAGAATTAGACAATGAATACGAATACGTTTCAAATGAATTCTCCAAAGCAATCAGTAAGGCAAAGATTTACCTACAAGATGCTTTACAACAAATTCGTGATTTCGGTGTAGGGTTATCGAAAAAGTTCCAAACTCTATATCTTCAAATCTCAGCAGAATTTATAGGTGTTTACAAGAAAATTGAGCAAATTGAAGATCTGTTGGATCCAAATGAACCAAATGTGACAAACACTTTCGATAAAATCAAATTATTTGTGAATCGGACGGAAAAACTCGCTCAACATGGTCTACAGATTGTTGAAGATAAACTTGATGCGATCTCCCGACATGCTGTAGAACTTCTATTTAATAAGACGAGTGAGTTACAAGATTGGGCTGAGTCAAAACTTAAACCATTGCTTCCGAAAGCTAGAAAGATGGGAGAGTCAATTGCCAAAAAATATATAGATAAGAATGTTCACGAAATGCAGGCTTGTGCTAATAAATCAATTGAACCGATTCATGAACTTTTTGATTATGCAAATGAGACTATAACGAGAGCTAGCACCGTAGTATGGGATCTTGTTAATAGCATCGAAGTGTGCTCCTCTTCTAAGCAAGACATCATCACACGAATTATAACTTGTATAACTGATCTTGTTGAAACTGGTGAACAAGCGTATATTCTAATTAAAAACGATATTGGAAAAATTGAATTGAAATTGGAGAAAATTGGACTACGTGCAATTGCAGATCTTAGCTGTATTGGTGAAATTGAAGTTCAAATGACTGTGGATAGAATACGTACTGAAGCAGATCTTCAAAATTTAATATGATTGTTGAGGTCTTTAAATTTAATAAATATTGTTTTATTTGATATTAACTCACATGTCTTATTTTAATTTTTTCGAAATAAATGAGGGAAATTTTTTGCAATAGAAGTAGCCATATTTAATGGTTAGTTTACTACTTGAAAGGGAAATAAGAGATGAATTCAATACAAGCCCTTTGGACTGCCATTTTAAGGAAATGTTGGATAAGGAGGAGAGTTATATTCAAACTAGATCTTTAAGCATATCGCCATCATATTATCTCATCGTTGTAAAACTAATTGCTTTTAGATATTTGTTCTTCTTTAATTCTGCTTTTCTACTTATCTGTTTCTTCAGAAAAAGTGAATGTCAAATCAATTTGAAACCTACTCTATTTAACCTTATTCATTTCCTCTATTGACTTGTAAACCAAACAATAATTTTTATAATGTCAGTTTTAAATAAAACATGCTTTTTCACCAACTGGAACTGGATATATCACTTCATTCAATAAAAAATGTTTTGTTTTTTTGCGGCCACCATAAAAGCATACAAGATCAGCCACACTTAGACGATCTATGGTCTATTGTGATGACACTTTATTGAGACCCTGCCTGGAAAAGTTACATAAGATCTAGAGGTGCGCTGAAACCAGCCAAAAAACTTAATGAACTTTACCAGGTCCCCCAACTCTTTGTCTGCTAATTAACGCAGTTTGCAGGAAAAGTAGGTACCAAGCGTGTTCCTCCTACGCTTAGAAAGGTTAAGGCATTTACACAGCAGGTGCTGAACGCTCTCAACCTCTTCCTCGTCGTTAATGCAGCCTTTGCAGAAGTCATTGTATGGAGCTTACAAGCGCTCTGCATATTTGCGAAAGAGGCAGTATCTCCCGGGCTCCGTGTCCGGTTCCTCTTCACCAGAGATTCAGTCTTCACAGGAAAAATATCGGGCCAAAGCTGTCATGAAATCTCGCACGAGATCAGTTCTTCCCATCTGCGATTTGCCAGCTTTTTAATTTGGAGTCTACTGTTACTCCCAGGTATTTGGCTTCAGTTTTAAATTCACCCCCCTTGCTTTCATGAAGTATAATTTTCTGGAATGTGAAAAGGGTTATCTTTTCAAGCAAGTTTTTGATGAAACAGTCAGTCAGCCTCCTTATTTCTCCTAATTCTATCACAAATGGCCTACTAAAATTATCACATAATTTATTAATTTTTCCTGCTTAAATAAATAAGCACATAAATGTAATGCCGTCTTTGTGGAAGTCTTTTGGAAAGTAATTCTTTTGCCGTACTGCACAATATTTTTAAAAATAAATTAATAACGAAATCTCTCAGCATATAACCGTCGTGTCGCTCCAACAAGTCAATCTTTCTATGTTTCGGTACAATAGGATTTCATAGAAAACGTAAGAATTCCAATCATGTTTTAGGAAATTCTGCTATGCAAATAAGTCTGCACTCCGATATCGGTTTTCAGCTCATGTATAAATCAAGGTATATAGAATACAAGGTATTCCCATTAAAATGTTGGCACATGTTCTGTGACGTAATTTCGTGACTAATGTATATTCACTGTTATAGGAAAGACAGAGAGAGGAGAGAAAGTATTGTGTTCTCTGTAGCGTGCTTTCCTAAACATTTTCACGATATTTTGTCACTAATGGCGGAGCGTAGTTCGTAATGGAAATACCCTGTACTCTGTATACATTGGTATAAATAATGTAAAGTGGTATGGCAATGGCAGTTAAATCAGTGTCAATCAACTGTCATAAATTAATTGATCACTTTTGTTGATTCTTCCTAAAATTTACACCGAAATTGTATTTATAGAGAATTATTCTCATGAAATTTTCACTATACACTTCGATTGATATTATACTTTGCTTTTTATACCCTAGATGAAATCTTTAGGGTATACTAAGTTTGTCATTTCGTTTGTAACGCACAGAAATCACGATGGTAGAGCAAAGTGGATTGGACACCCACGCATAATATTAAAAGTTATTTCGATTTTTGCATGTCCGTCTGTCCGTCCGTCTGTCTGTGCGCACGATAACTCGAGAACGCGTATACTTAGAGAGCTGAAATTTTGTACACGGACTTTAAAAAAAAAAAGTAAAATTAAGTTCGAAAATGAGACAAATCGGGCAACTCCTTCGTGGGGTTGCCATAGAAAAATTTCGTTTTCCACTATATATTTGGACACTGCCACAGGCGTACACGAATTATAGGCTGAACTACAATAGAAGTATACGTAAGTACATTTACTTACGTAAATAATTTAACAGGCGTACACAAATTAACATTAACTCGTGTGAGGGGAATTTTCGTTAAGTTTAAATATCCAATTTTCCGTAAGTATAGTGCGCTAAGAATCGCTCATTCCGTAAGAACGCGATGTGTCCAAACAATTAAATTATTGCTAAATGATTAAAAGTGCAATATAAAAATTAAAATGGAATAAAAATAGCACTGCGAATTAATAGAAAGCACAAATCTTCAATTAAATCAACTTCCATTTGTTAATTTTTACACTTTTACCACTTTTTAAATTTGAAAACACTAAATATCAAGAAATATCTCTTAAGCCTCGTTTCCACTAATACAAATTTTCTTAACCAACAAGTTTTGAACAACATTCTGTATAAGTGGAAAGGAAAATTCAGATGCATGTTGGCAACTTGTTCGATCTTGTAGGATATTAAAAATAGTGACCATAAAAATACAAATAATCGAAATGACGCGTTGAATGAATTTGCTTCAAAGTTGAATTCGAATTTAATTTGCGTTAAAAAAAAAAAACATTACAATTTTGCTTTGGTATGGATTTGAGCTATTAGGGTTTCTTTCTCCTTGTTTTGAAATAACTTTCAGTACAAAAAACGAACGCTGAAGTTGCTAAAAACAGCTCCTCATTAATCGCGATTCGATTCTCAATAAAGAATGTAAGAAGGTAGACGACCAACAAGTTGGCGAGTATTTAAATGGAAACACTTGTTAAGTTTAAGCTAACATGTCGGCTCTCAACAAGTTCACAACATGTTGCCGAACAAGTTGGCACAATTTGTAATAGTGGAAACGAGGCTTTACGGAATGTGATATATATTTAGGCTAAAAATATCAATTTTTCGTAAGTAAACCCCAGTCTCGATCAATTTCGTTAATATCGAAATAAAAGACGGTACTTGCTATATCTAACTGATTACATCAATTCTCGTTTATTCGGGTATTGCTACCTTATTTATACAGAAATTATTTCTTAACGTTTCACAATTTGGTTGCTCTTTTTAATTTCCTCTTTCTTACTTCTCAATTCAGTTTATTATAAAATACATAGTACTTGCATTTTGTTTACAATTAAATTATTCTAGGTCATGCTCATGACGCAATCTTCGTTTGATCTGGAACAAGAATTTCAATAAATTGGTTTCTTGTTGATACCCTTGTGTATAGAACTATATAGTGATTGCGAAACGCAATTTGACTTAGTACCTTGTTGTGTTGTAGAGGCGCTACTACTACAGAGCAGACCCAGAAGTGGTCCATTTTTTTTCCCTTTCGTAAATTTTTCATCAATATTGTTGAAACCAGAAGTGATAAACAATGTGCTTGATCACAAAAATAATACATACAACAAGTCTTCGTAAAATGATCATCAAAGGCCCTTGTTTATATAATGATAGCATTTCACACTCGACACATCTAATTTAAATTTGAGATGTTCCACAAGGTTCGTTTCTTGGACCATTAATGTATTAGTTGTTATAGAAGAAATGTATAGGATGCAGTATATCGAATGATTTAAAATTTTTGTAGTATTTTTACAAAATGACGTAATCCGTTATCCACTCTGACTCCTTATCAAGCTAGCCACAACCTTGGATACTTCGTATGTATAATGCGACGAGGCATTCAAATGAACACTACTTCGTTGCCTTTATGAAGAAAGCTAGTGTACCACCTCAAATATTGGTAAATCGGTTGAAATGTCGGAAACAATGTCACCCAGTAGAATACAAAAGCTGCACCTTCTGCTGTTTTAGTTTGTAGGACTTGTCCGTTATCAACATGACTTAAAGGATAGTAGAGTAACCCCAAACCAAAAGTAAGGACTCGACCGAACGCCAACCCAAGTTCATCAAAATAATCCTGTTCAAATACTCGTCCGGTCCAGATAGAATCTACTCAAGCTGACTTTACGAAGTCTGCGCCCTTGACGCGCCGCGGATAAGCAATGAATGTTTCTAACCTCTCAAACCAGAGTAGAACTAAGAAATTTAAAGAATTTCAAAATGAACAAAAGTTTGAAAAATATAGAATTTTGTTCAAGAAAGAATTTTTTGGGATTCTCCGGTATATAGCAAAAGCTAAAAAATGTTCTAATTTGTTATTTCATCACACAACCCATTAATTTTTGGTGACAAGTTTCAAGTATTGGTTTGACTCATCAACAGGTCACAAATAGCGAAAATTGTGTGATTTGAAAAACAAATGCAAAAATGAAAAAAAGAAGAAAGAAATGAAAAGTTTGAGAAAAATAGAAAAAACAATTTTTTTATTTATTAAAAAAATTTGTGATGAAATAACAAATTAGAACATTTTTTAGCTTTTGCTATATACCGGAGAATCCCAAAAAATCCTTTCTTGAACAAAATTAAGTTTAACCCGGTAAAAAGTCCAAACGTAATCTGAAAAATAAGTAAATAAGTTTTACACCTAATGAATTTTAAAGTAAGCCAGTTGACAGTTATAGAAATAAAAGTCAATAAACCATTGTAACATTCATTAAACTCAAAATGAAGGTGAATTTTTGACTTAATGTAAACTTCAAATTAGATAAAATAGATGGCGCTAGATAGCCTTCGGATAAGTTAAGGAATGAAGTAAGCCACGAAATAAAAAGGTTTTTTTTCTCGTAGTGTGGAGTGAAGCCTTTGAGGAGAGAACTAAAGGAGATGACACCCCATAGTAAATTATATGTATGGCAGCGTAGCCAAAAATTTTCGCCATCTTGATTTTGGCGGGGTGTTTGACTGTCACTTTTCTATAAACAAAGAGCCGCGAAGTGCGTTTGACGCAGAGACGTAGTTACAAATGGATAATTTACTTTTTATAGGAAGTTGTTAATGACTATTGGATAAGTCATAGTAATATAAAAAGGAGTTATATGTGCTCGAAGATTTAGATACAACAAGCCGTGTTGCGGAAAATGCTTTAAAAATACTTTTGTGGTAAATTGAGCAGCATACTTGCTGTAATCAAAACTGATGCCACATGAAACAGGAGATCAGTCAGTCCATTTATATACATGTCAGTGGGTGGTGCGGAAGATTGTGCCGAGTTTCTAAGAAATGTGTTTGAATTCTCGCGCCATTAATTTGTTGTGATATTTAAAGCATCAACAATTTTTAACGCCTCCCCTGGCACCTCACAAAAACAAGAAGAAGGACGAAAGTTGCTACGCTTTTTTCATCACATGTCGCCTCCTTTAGTTCTCTCCTCGAAGAGTGAAGCTAAAAGAGAGACGCAATCTTAAAATGATTTTTTGTAAAAAGGTTTTGTTAAAATGTAAGGAAGAAAAAAGTAAGAGGAACAAAAAAAATTATACTAGAAAAAAAAAACACCAACATTGCGTTCCAAGTGTTTTTGTTTGTTGGTGCATTAAGGCCCGTGAGAGCATAACGATGGGAGCATCTGAGCTTCGAAACCAAACATTCATAGAAGCTCCAGTAGGCAGAGCTAGCGACGCTCCCAAACGCGCAGCTGGGCCCCACTTACATCCGGCTCCTGATCTGGAATCCAACCAATCCAAAGTAACGTTCACGCTAAAAATTGTTCGACCTTCCGGTCAGTATCTTAACGTTGGTGGCCAATCTGTCATCGAGGATATTCGAAAATCGGGAAGGGTGTTTCCCACAAAATCCTGTGCAAAGTCACGCACCATCTCACGACCGCTCGCCCATGTGGAAAACAAGAAAAAATATGTATAACAGTATATTCACGAATGGTCCTGCATATGCAATTCTAAAAATTTCCAGTCATACTGTAATATACCCCAAAACCATACATAGAAACTTCATTTATTAATTGACGTGAATCTCTAAGAACAAGAGTAAAATTAAAAGGTATCGACTCGACTTGTAGATGATTGATGCTATAAGTACTATCATAGATGGCACAAGAACTAGATGTCGCATACAGTACCAAAAAAGTATACAAAATTTATATGGCGGGGTGGTCCATTCCGGAATGGACCACAAGATTTAAAATGATGTATGCGTCGAGTGATTCATATTTTTTCGTATCTGAAGTATGGAAGAAGTCGGTTAAATGTATACAAAACTGCTATTATAAAAATATTTGCTTTTGGCATGCTCTACAATATGTTATGGTCCATTCCAGAATACACTACCCATTTCACAATCTGTATACTCTGTTTTAGTATGCCATGCGACATCTAGTTCTTGTGCCATCTATGGTACTATGCTATGCTATGGTCATATTCTTACTTACACTTACAATCTACTTTTCACCTAGAGGTGGAGGGTGCGGCAGACAGTGTTGCGTACACGATGCATATGGCAAGAATTCTTTGTAAAATCCAAACTGCGTAAAAATCTTCCCGAAACATTTTCTGTAAATTTCTAAGAAGAAATGAATGCTATTTGCTCATCTACGAGTTTATGCTCATAAAAATTGTTAGTGGCCCAAGCACCTGTTGTCGGTCTCCAATATTGCATAACAATTCTAAGGAACAAATTTCCAGTAAATTTCTAAAAAAAACATTGCAACCTTCCCTACGTCAGGTCCAGCCGTCGTGGATTTTGTATTCTATCGAGGCGTTATCTACTTCCCAGCCTTTGCACGTTTTTAGTTTGGCTATGGCCTTATGGCTTATCCCTTGAATCTCTTACTTCAGTTGCAACCCTTGATTTTAGCGAAGCGTGAGTAACTGTTCAAAATGGTACAAGTGGAGCCATCTGACATTATAACAAGGAAGCATTTTCGCAATCACTAGATACTTCCATACACAAGGCTGATATACAACTTTGTTATTGATTGATTATTTTATTTATTTTTGTTTGTTTAATGCGAATTGTTTTCGATTGCATTGCAATTGTTTTTCTTGTGCAATTTATTGGAATGCTTTATGCGATCATACCACAACTTCGTCGGCCTCCAATTGCCAATAAGCATTCATTTCTCTGCCGTTGTCACCCTCCAATAATGCATAAAATTTCTAAGGAACAAATTTCCAGTAAATTTCTAAGAAAAAATTTCCAGTAGATTTCTAAGAAAGAATTCAGGCCTTACTACATTATGTCAAGGCATCGTCGATTTTATATTCGAGCAAGATGTTGCAATTTTTTTTAAGTGACTCTCAACATGTATCTGGCTTTTGGTTTTCAAAATTTTTCTATTCCATTCATTATCTGTATATACTTACTTATTTGTAATTTTATTCAAAGAGCCAGAGCCAGAAATCCATAGCAAGATTAGAAATTTTTCCATTTTTTTAAATATGGAAAATAGAAGAATTTTAAGGATTTTTATTTTTAACGATTCTAAATTAAATCATAAATGGAAAAAACAACTGTCTCGTCCAAAGTTTGAAACGGTGACCTTTCGCTTTCTGGGCGACTGCTCTTACCTCTGATCTAACAAACCATCTGTCCTCTTGTATTTCTTAATTTGTGTCTATTAAGCCACAGTTGCTTTCAGTTGGCATTAAACTGTAATGAAGAAAGCGCACAAATAAATTGTATTTTTTTTTTAATTTTCTTTATTTTTCCCATGCTGGAATCGAACTCACAATTTTTAAAATCGGCCATAAATGGAGAATAGATGAATTTTAAGCACTTTTATTTTTAAATTTAAAACAAAATTTCTTAATTTTTTTCTATTCTCCATCTATGACCGATTCTAAAAATTGTGAGTTCGATTCCTTCATGGGAAAAATTAATAAAATTTTCTAATAGGTATACATATGTTGCAGGAACAAGTTTTTAATAACTGCTAGCACGTGAAAGAATTTTTAACACGTTTCGTTCTATAGTCTGAGCTGTCCGTTGCGTCGTAGCCAACAATTATACAAATATAATCCCATACTGCGTTCCTTTTCTCGTTCTGAATGAATCGACAGAACGATGTCATAATTTAGTTCTGTGAACATGGAAAAAGAATGAAGAGGACCCATTTCAAGTGTTTGACATTTGTTCCATTTAACAAAAGCACGAAACATGAAATTGAAATTGTTGCTTATCAAAAATTGAAATTGTTGTCTATCAAAAACAAAGCCACAAAACACAACAACAAAGAGGACTTAACCTCAACTATTAACACAACAGCCAAAATGTAGACAACATATTCACGAATACAAATGAAAATCGTTCTGCTTGAATCAGGGAAAAACATAGGTTAATTCAGAACCATCCGAAAGAAGCGACGGCATGATAGGTTGAAACTAAATTGTTCGGCCTGAGAAAAAGAACGACATGGATTGAAGCAGGTTCATCCTGAATGAGAAAAGGAACGCAACAACAACAGAGAAAGAAGTTAAACGAAATCAGAATCTGGCCTTCAATTTTTGAAATCAATAAATGTCCAGCTGATATTCGGGTTTGTCATGTTTCTTGTTGAAAGTGCCAAGTAAATAGAACATTTTCCATGAAAGTATATCAACCAGAACTAACTCTTATTTTTCGTTTATTACCTGTAATGTTTTCCTTTATTGCTTTGACTGTTAGGTTAGGTTGGATAAAGCTTGGATAGAGTGGCGGGTGGAAATATGTTCTTGCGTTAAAGTCATATTTACACAATCGATGATCCATTGTGATGCCAACTCATCGGGTTGAGATCTTACCTCGAGATGATTGCTGAATTAAGGAAAATTGAATTAAAACCAGCCATAAGTTTCAATGAACCTTACTAGGTCCCATATCTAAATATTTGTCTGCTTATTTCCGAAATTCGAAAAAGAAGTAGGTACCAAGCGTGTTCCTTCTACATTTGGTTAGTTTTTGGCATTAACCCAGCCACAATCTCATCCGACATACCACTGCAGAAGTCATTAAAATCTTTCTATCAAAATGTATGAGGCGGATACATAAGTTCTGTTCTGGTCTGTTCTGCGGACACAAAAGAGCACAGCTAATATTTCTCTCAAGGAATTATGTTTCATTCTTACTCATCTTATAGTTCTATTATCGTCCTCTGTATTCACAGCAATAACAATAAATACACAAGCTACTTTCTACCCTTCATGAAGTAGAAACTGAAACTATTACTTTTTGAAATCAGTAAACGGAATCAACTAAAACCATAATATGACGGATCCTATTCGGTGAATTCCCAGAAAAATGTTCATACTTCAAAATTTGCTTTCAGTTTTGTTGTTTGTCGGATTCAAATGTATTTTTTCGAATTATCGAAGAGATAATTTTTCAAAGAAAACTTTTTCATTACCGACGGATATCACATTACCGAGTGGTCCTATTTCTTTCAGTCACTCATATGCTTTTCGGTGACATCCACGTGAAACATTGTTGCCAGTATTAACTTCATTTTTGGAATTACATTCTAGCGACACCCTGTATACAATTTAGTTTGTAGTGGGAATTATAGGAAAAAATAATATCACTAGTCTGAAGGGATTTTAAAAGGTTTACTGCGTAAATTCAGCAATCTGTGAGAGCCATTCCCGATCCAGGGAGAGTGTATGTATTCAAAATTTAATAAATCCAGAGATTTTCTGTATCAAATACTTCTTTTTATTAGATTTTCTTAAAAACAATAAATAAAAATTAAATAAATGAAGCCCTTTTTAGAGGTAATAAATATAAAATTCAGACATTAACAATATTACAACATTTCCAAACAGAAATATCTACACAGACGATGGTATACAAATTTATTCGAAGGATTAAGGATCATACTGACTATGGGGGAATAAAAATCATCGATTTCTACGCCTATCTATTTCATCGTTTCTCTTTTTTTTTTATCAGATAAAAATAAAAACGTTCGCTAATTTTGGTCTATTCCTTGGTGGGTATTCATTTTTATGCGTGTAATCTTAATTGTTTATTTTTTTTTTTATCGTTAAGGATAAATTATGTATATAGTCCTACTGGAATAAAGAAGCATTCAAAAATTAAGCAGATTTCGAGACTTTTTATTTCAATTCGATTTGAATACTTCTTTTAAGTGTAAATTTTATTTTCTTATAAATAGCCGGTAAAAATACGCAGGTTATCCGTTTTGTGCGAGAAATGAAGAAAAATATAAAAACTAAATAAACTGAAAATCCTATAACTACATATGTTATGTATAACGAGCTATTTTACTACTATAATTTAGTTAATATTTAAATTACATATAAAGACAAGAAAAAAAAACACAACCCCAGTAATCACACGCCTACACATCGATAACACTGTCGTTTTTCTTCATTTCCATTAAATGGGTTGCTTTCAATTTTTCCTGCATTTGTGTTAGCATATCTTGCATACGTCGTATTTCTTCATCCTTTTGCAAAAGTAATCTATCAGTTTCTGTGATAGTCGAATCAAATCCATTCGAGCCCATAGAATCTCTCTTTAGTTTTCCTCGTTCCCGTAGAGCATGCTGTGATATCTGTGATATACATTGTGCTCGGAAATTTTCATAATGAACATCTTGTGTGGTATCCTTAAGATCCTGCATATGTGTCGAAATGAGCATTGTACGTAATTTTATGAAATCACTATGTTGAGGATTTTCAACATCAACAACGCCCCATGGATATTGTCGACCACGAACTTTTTTTCCAGCTACTTCTAGAATTGTATTACTGCCGACAACTGCGAATGGTATACTCGCTTTCAGCTCCCTGTCTTGTTGTTTGAAATCTTCATCTTCATCTGAATCACATTCAGGAAATTGATAGAGTTGTATGTGATTGTCTTCTAAATCTTGAAGGATTCGTTCTTTCAATTTTTTCACTTCTGTATGGGTAAGACAGTCCGCTTTTCCTATGACCAAGACTATATTGACTTTTCTGTGAAGTCGACGCATTAGATCTAAGTCCATTTGTCGTAAGCTGAAATTAAAAGAAAAACTGTTTAATAAGTTTTAGTGACTTTGATATTGGGAGGTGAGTTTTGTGTATTACGACAATATACAGGGTGTTTCATAATTGGTCCGCATAACTCAACTTTTTTCACTTTACCCCTGTAACTTTCTTGATATACACCCTATCAAGGTTAGATTCATCTGAGATCATAGCAAAACGTCTAGGCTTTCCAAAGAATGTTCAATTAGCATTTCTGTCACCTTCCATCGGAAGTTGTAGGATGTCAAAGTAAAAAAATTGGAAAAAAAATACTAATATTTTTCAATTTTAACGGTTTTTCGGCGAAAATGCATGATAATTATACAGTTTTTTTACAAGCGTTAGAAACCCCGGAATGTTACCTTTAATTTGACTAAATGCAATCGTTTTTGAGATAAACTTGTTTTTATGATGCATGATTTCATTAATTTTCACAATTTTGTTAATTTTGCATTGCATAAAATTAGGCAATTAAATGAAATTATGCATAATAAAAACAAGTTGATCTCAAAAATGGTTGTGTTAAGTAAGTACATGTGAAAAGTCAAATTAAAGGAACATCCCGGGGTTTCTAACTCTTGTAAAAAAACTGTATAGTTATTATGCATTTTGGAGGGAAAATCGTTAAAATTTGAAAGAATTAGGAATTTTTTTCCAATTTTTTCAGTTTGACGTCCCTGCAAATTCCGGCGAAAGGTGACAGGAAGGCCGATTGAGAATTTATTGGATATCTTTGACGGTTTGCTATCATCTCACCTTGATAGGGTATATGTATATAAAGAAAATTACAGGGTGTAAAGAGGAAAAAGTACTAAATATCTTAAATCTCCTCTTCCGCCGAAACGATGCGTTTTACTCCCCTTCCCTTCCCATATAATTTTTTCCTTGTCTCCATTTCAGCTATCAAATGCTTTAGTTATGCTGACCGATAGTGGAACACCCTGCATATGATAAAATCTGCGAAAAAAACTATTAATCTTACTTTTTCTTCTAGAAAGCAAACTCTTTTTTGCAAACTTTCAGGAAAACAGTGCTAATCTTGGGGATAATTGGGCATTAAGGCGGTGACCTACATAGTACTACTTCAAATTCTATCTCAGCCAACGAATTTAGTTTACATATGAGTCTATCAGCGTTACATCAACTCTGCTGTGCACAAGCCATTCAGATAGGTTGTAGGCTGAATTTGAAGCTCTTAAAGAAACATTAATACTGCATTGTATCATTATTGCCGTGGGACAATATCTAGGTACGATTTCATTGGAACAATCTGATCTCGGTACTATTCCAGACACTTTGCTCTGAGAGTTACTCATGTGCTAGAGCCGCTTCGAAGATATTAACCACTATCTCCGAGCCGACTGAGGTGACGAGCCCTTTTTGACACTTTAACTTTGACTGCATCCGAAAGCATTGTTAATGGTGATAGCTGACCTAAGTTTCCTGTACTATAACTGTGGAGCTGCTAAGTTTTTGGAGGTCTCCAGAGCAGCGTTTATTTATATATTCCTGCCGTGACAGATTCTATTGAGGGCAAAAATACGCTATCACAACAGATTTACGGCTCATTGCAAAATTGGTTATATGGTTTTGCATCACGGACATTGACAGAGCTGTGATAAGAGAAGATTATCTCAGTTTACACACCCGTTATCAACCATGCAACACTATTCACTAAAAATCAAAAGACTCCTCAACATGATGTGATTCTTCTAATTATCAATAGATGGCAGTTTATAATTAGGATGACTAAACTTTAGTCTGATCACCTAAAGGGCGCCATACACCATCAGTTTTGCCGTGGTTTTAAAAACCACGTTTTAGTCGAGATAAGAACCTAAAACGTGGGCAAGAAAAAGCCCCACACACCATCCGTCTTGACCACGTTTTGCCGCCATCTTGTATTGGCAAGTTTCCAAGAATTTCAATTAGGTGGCAGTGCTAACAAGTGCAAATTTCAAAATTTTTAAAGATACGATAAGTAATTAAATTAAATTGGTATTGGGGAAGAAAGAGCGACTGAAGCTTAAAAGAAAATGGGCGAAAGGATGGCTTCTTAAGCGCTCAAAATTTTCGCATATCAATCTCTTAGAAGAATTAAGACTTGAGCTAGACGATTGGTTTAATTATTTGCGTATGGACGAAGGAACATATATTCGCAGTTGTTACAGGCTGTTACTCCTCATATTAAACGACAGGGAAGCAATAACGCCACATGAACGTCTAACTGCCACTTTGAGATTCCTATGTAGGTACTGGAAGAAACTATGAGGACTTGAAATTTTCTGCAATTATATCAGCCCAATCTCTATTAAAGTATTCCTTACTTTTCACTTGCCACAAACACAAACACGGATTGTTTTTATAAATTGAAATAAATTCTTCCAAAAACTCCTTAGACATAGCTCTTAAGACGCTCATGCTTATGATAAAATCTTCTTGAATACCCTCAAAGTCCTTTCAACCTATTCATAATAATATACATCATGTCACACTACCTCCCATTTTTACGAAAAAGATAAATTTCGCTTTGGCCCAGATGCTGAAAGGAGATGTAAAATTCCTGTCAAATGAATTTCTCATTTTTCCCGAAAATATCAGAGAATCAAGCATGAGTTCTCCCACTTAATCTCTTCATAGCAAAACGAATGTAAACAGAAACACGTGCTGTTCAAATATCATAGGATTACAGCAACAACATGTTTCCATTTACAGCAACAACATGTGACCAAAACATTGTCAATATTTTATGAAAACCGGTTTTATAAAAGCGTGGGAACATTTTATGAGAGTAAAACGTGAAAACTCCGCCCCTTCTCATTTATTTACAAAAATGAAACATTTGCCATTTTTTTTTTATTATTATTTTTTTCTTTCTTTCTTCCTTTTCTTGCCGTGTACATTATTTTACATTTAGTAAAACACTCAGAAATGTCGCCTACTTCTTAGCTTGTTATTAAGTTAACTTTGATTATGAACGAGCAAAACAGTAAAACCACGGCAAAACTGATGGTGTATGGCCTTGCCCACGTCTTGCCCACGTTTTGAGAAAGATATTTCTGGCATGACCTGAATTCTGGTTTTAGTAGATATCCGAACCTCAAAACGTGGGGTTCGCCATACACCATCAGTTTTGCCGTGGTTTTACTGTAAAACCACGGCAAAACTGATGGTGTATGGCCTGCTTAAGTCATAGACTAAGTTATAGACTGGAATAATGGAGAAATTTTGGTATGTGAATTCAGCGCCACTGATAACGAGTGGATTGGATTTAAAACATTATTTAATAACTGTAGTTTGCCTACTTCTAGGCATTTAAATACTTCTAAGTGTTTTAATTTTCTTCTTACTTTCTTTGTGAAATTTCTAAATTTCCTAAAAGTATGCTACGCTATTTATTAGTTGTTCTAACTGAAACAGTGCGAGCTGAATTCACCTACACGATTTGTAAAGAAAATACACTAATTGAGTGAACTCTTCCAGTCTGTATTATATTTAGTCTATGCCTGAGTGAAAATACGCGATTCAATAAACTGAAGCAGAGATTGAAAAGCTAAGTGGAGGCCCAATGCTGCCAAGTGCAGCGAACAAAAAAGAGATGATATTCTGAAAAAGTGTACGAGGACAAGTGTAGTATTTGATGCTCTCGAAATTCACACGTTAAGGGAGAATTTCGTAAAGTGAGCTTTGGTAAAATGATATTTGGCAATTAGACCATTTAAGAAATTTGGTTTTTTCGATGGCTTTTTTAACAAAATTTTTTTGGATACAACCGTGATGTGATTCCTTTTTACAAAGTAAATTTGTCACATCTACATTTTTCAAATACAATTATTTCATAGTTTCTTATGCTTATTTTTTTAAATGGGATTAGCTCAATTAAGATTATGGTAATGTGTATTTGGAACAATCAAAAAAGATAGAATTGGTCTATTCTTATGACATCCTAGATGAATACCTGTATCTAATTTCGTATGGTATCTGTGCAAGTTTGATTTTTGAATTGGGTTTTCTCATATATTTCGAGAACGGTGCATCGGACAGTAAAATTGGTTATAACCAATTTCATAAGATCTCATATTCTGAAGAACTTTTTAGTACAATAAAAACATCTAGGACTAATCGTTTTTACAGTAAAAAACCTAAATTTTTATATGGCAACACCAAGAAAAGATTGCCTGATTTAGTATATTTTCGAGGCTTTATTTACTATTGCTATGAAAATACAATGCACAAAATTTCACGCGTTGTAAGGCACTGTCCAAATATATAGTAAAAAATAAAATTTTTGTATGGCAACTCTACGAAGGAGTTACCCGATTTGTCCCATTTTCGAACCTAAATTTATGTTTTTTTTTTAAAGCCCGTGCGCAAAATTTCAGTTGCTTAAGTGAACGCGTTCGCAAGTTATGGTAAGGACGGACAAACGGACAGTCGGACGGACAGACGGACATGCAAAAATCAAAATAACTTTTAATATTATTCGTGGGTGTTCACCCAATATTTCTCTACCAGCATTATTTTAGTGCGTTACAAACAGAATGACAAACCTAAGAATCCATTTAGGGTATAAAAATACCGGCTACATATACATGGCCTGTCATTGGGAGAACAGATGAACATTGTGAAAACTGTAGGAGCCAGAACCAACTCTGATTGCCAATTGAAACTGTTATAAATATTATTAACTTTGCGCATATTGTGTCAACATTACTAACACAAAATTGGTCGTTGAAAATGTTGTAGCAAAAAACAAGGTATGAATACAAAAAAAACCCATAAACATCATAAACCTTGTTATTGGTAGTGGATGCTTGCCTGAATTAGAGTCCAGAATAGTTTCATGCAGTAGATCCAACTGCGTGATTTCAGGGTTAAAAGCAAAAGATTTTAAAGTAAAATTGAAATTTTGAAATATATTTGCGACTTACCTGTGTCCATAAGGTGGAATAAAATATAAACAGCAGTGGACTCTGTTATCTTGAATATTTCTTCTGTTTAGGCCACTTTCATCTGTGAAATACTGTCGAAACTGAAAATAAAAAGGGGAAAAATACAATTTAAATCTTAACCGTTTGATTATTCTAGGGTAGTTGCTGTAAATTGGAAAAAAAAAAGGAATATGGGAAGGTGAAAGATAAGGTGTAATAGTTACGATGTGGAAAAGCCAAATAGGAAAATGTATTTGTAGATGTGTTTCAAGATAGCTTCAAAAAGCTGCGGCTTTTAGAGAAACACCTTATAGAAAGCTACTTAAGTGAGTGGTACTTCTTGTAATATCACGCAACGATAGAGAGCGACTTGAAAGAATGGAAATTTGTAGTATGGGTGGATGTAAAAATGTGAATTAATCACATATGGGAACTTATTCATCGATATTCATGCTTGAAATGTCTTTCTTAATATTTCACAGAGTTTTGCAACACCGCAGGGCTATTGTAATATATACAAAAAAAAAAAAAAACTTAAAACCATCCATCTTCAATAGCCCTCGTGTGGGACTTTTTTAAGAAGAATGTTCTATCGTCGCTTGAAAATCAAATTAGATTTAGTGACTAGTGTATACTAACTTCACAAGCATTTTACGATACGCTTTAGTCTTGGATAAAGTCTGTACAATATGTCGACTTTCCTGATAAGATCATCAGACTCAACAAATGCATTTTCAATTTGAACGGCACCATTAGAGTCGATGAAGGAATATTATTAATCGGTAAACGCAGTGTCAGTGATGATAAATATGATCATCAGCGAAACTTACATCACCACATTCAGTTGATTCTATTCTCACTGATAAAGTTTGCTAACATTCCAAAACCTACGGACTTTAATACATACAGCTTCAACTTCAGACATAATGGACCTTTACAGCATATATTGCTCTGGTTGTATGCAAGACTCACTTTGAATTTGTGTTTGACATAAGAAGTGTAGCGGCTTAGTAATAAAAGATTTACAGGGCAGGGCAACAAAGTAGAGGAGCACATAAATACTACACAACGACAACGGAAAAATGTTTGTTGACGTCTACAGTCACAACAATCGAAATATCGAAGCTCTCTCTTAGCTTAAAATTGAACAAGACGTCGTCAAAAAAAAACCACCAATTGAAACGTACACCCTAGAATATCGAAAGTTGATCTTTGAAACATTCTGTAAGATACCTACTTACCTGATACTTCTTTGAATTCTGGACTAATATGACTTCAGCCTTCCCGATCTAATTCCGAACATTGGTTGTACTTTTTGTCTTATATTTTGATCAAATACTTTCACATTTCACGACAATATTATCGTAATTTGTTTTTTCATCATTAATAGTTCATTTTGATTTAATCTTTTCATTTACCACAAAATGAACTAAAATGAATTTTTAGAGAATAAACATCAAAATAACCGCCAAAAAGTACGACAAATTTTGTCAATTGCTTTAGAGATTTTGACAAAACTTTGAACTACGGTGAGCCAATATTCTACACTTTTTGAGCGTCGTAATAATATTTCTACTTTTCATGCGTTGTTGCAGAAGCAACAAAAATTTCGTCAACTCGACGGTAGTAGATTGGTAGTAAGACTGAACGATTGCGCAGTACTATGGGGGTGGAGATGTCTGACCTCTAACCTAAACTAGGCAAGCCAGACAAAATTTGAGCCCTTTTTACACTTTTTCAGCTTTCACTTCACTAATGAACTTTCTTTACGTTCAAATAATTTGAGATCCTCTTGAGCTCAGTAAATTATCAAACTTTTAACCAGGAGGCCAATGCCTTAGCAAAGTCTATTCCTTCGTAATCTACCAAACAGTTAGAAATTTGTTGTAATATATGCTTCGGAGGTTTGAATTCGAAACGAAGCAAGGTAAATTTGGTTTATTGGTGATAGTGGAGAGAGGCAAGTATATTTAACTGTATAAGTTGGGACTTTGATATGTTTGCCCACACCTTTTTTAACTACACTAGCATCGACTTTGACAGTTAATAAAAACTATTAATGGACTGCCATTTATCTTCTCCGAAAGATGGAGCTAGAAATAAAATAGTTTGACTTACAATATATTAATTGTGTGCTTAAAGCTATCGAGTGAGATATCAAATGTATTATGTTATATCTCACCCGATAGCTTTGAGTACACAATTAAAATATTGTAAGTCAAACTATTTTATTTCTCCAACTAGCTCCAACTAGCTCCATCTCTCGGAGAAGATAAATGGCAGTCCATTAATAGTTTTTCTTAACTCTCAAAGACGATGCTAATGTAGTTTAAAAAGGTGGGGGCAAAAATGTCAAAGTCCCAATTTATACAGTTAAATATACTTGCCTCTCTCCACTGTCACCAATAATACACAATATCCCAGAGGTGGGCAAGTACCAAAGAAAAAGTACTTAAGTACAAGTACCGAAGGCCTGAGTACTTCAGCGTAAGTACAAGTACCGCATGTATGAAAAGTATTTGTAACTAAGTACTAAGTCTATTAAAAGTACTAAGTACTTTTCGAAGTACTTTTTAAAGTACTTTTTTATAATCTTTGTACGCTGGCAGTAATATAATGAAGAGTTCAGTTAATAGATATTAGTAAATAATTACGTTTTGAAATCTATAATATGTATAGTAACCAGTGGCTACTATTTATATTTTTTTATAGCTTTTGGCGCTGCGCGTAGAGTAAAACTTTCACCTCTCATTGCTCTACTCATAAAAACTATTATAGGTCCGCCAAAGCACCCATTATCGCCTCCAATAATGCATACAAATTTTAAGGAAAAAATTTCCAGTAAATTTCTAAGAAAAAAAGAGACCTTCCCTACATCAGGTCGAGGCATCGTTGATTTCATACTGGCACGAGGAATTGTTTGCACACCCTTGGATATGTCATCAAGTCAAGGCTTCGCCGATTTTATATTCGAGCGAGACGTTACTGGGTTTTGTTCTACTTGCCCAGTCTTGTTTGTATGCTATTGGTTCGACGAGGTGTGTGTAAACGAGACGCATTGCCAAATATTTGACAAATGCACACATTGTGTGGGACCGGCTTAAGGTTCTGCTTTGGCAAGTGTGTTCTTTTCCGTGGGTCAAAACTCAGCAAAACAGGAGTTGCGCAAGAGATTGTGTTTGCTTTTCTACAAAGAGTTAGATATTTGTTTTGTAGGTACTTAATAGACTCAGAAATACTTAAGTAAAAATCTTGGTACTTAAGTACAAAACTAAGTCCTAAGTACAAGTAAATAGAAGTAAGTACTTATGTTCAAGTACTAAGTAGGGGCATTTCAAAAGTATTGAGTAATAAGTCTTAAGTAACGAAAATGTACTTTAAGTAGTAATTAAGTCTTGTTTTACTTAAGTATTGCCCAGCTCTGCAACATCCCAATGCCAAATATAAGCCAAATACCTCAACGTAAACGAAAAGAACCATCGACACTTTGCCTGTGCATTCAACGTTGAATTGCGATGGTGAAATTTACTTCCCGATTCACCGACATCGGTTAGACGTTGCAAATTTTGATAATTTACGATGAAATCCAAAAGAGAAACAATTTTTGAAACAAACCGTAACAAAATTTGCAGATATTAAAAAATTCATGGGAAATTAAAATTTCTCTGTGAAGAAGAATGACATACGTTTTCAATTAGGATAATGAGATTCGACTCTCTTTCGCATAACTTTTATATAGCAAAAAGAAAAATTACCTGTTCATCTATATAAGCAGTACAAACACGCCAACTATCCTCACAATTAATAGCATCACCAAAGCCTGGAGTGTCTACAACTGTTAATCGAAGTCGTACACCTTTTTCTTCTATATCCATTGTTTTCTTTTCAACTCGCGTTGTTTTTTCGATTCTTTCTTCGGCATTTGGTATCACTCGATTTTTGTATAAATCACCAAGGAAGAGACTATTGATTAATGTTGACTTGCCTAATCCAGATTCACCCACAACCATTAGAGTAAATTCAAAACCTCTCTTCACAGATTTTCTATGTACTTGTTCTGGTAGTGTAGCAAATCCAATATAATCACGTTCTCGATCTACTGATGCTGATTTTAAGGCTAAAATGACAAATACAAATTTTTTATAAATTTATTTTAAGGATATTGAAAAAATTAAATAAGAAATATAAACATAGGAAAAATCAATTTTTTAATAGATCTATGAAGAATCTATAGAATAATCTCGTAAGATAGCCAACCAGAGATAGACTAAATCCAAACAGGTCCAGACTACACAAAATATACACCCGAAAAAATTCTGACGCTGTTGCCACCGGTGAGGAGGTGAATGGATTTAAAGATATTTTTCACACACACATTCTACATATGTGATAATTTATTTGCCGGGTAATTGTTAAAGTGTTGAACTAAATATATCCTCCCTCTTGGAGTTATGAATGTTAAGGTGAAGATCTTATAATTTTTGTCTTAAAAGAATATTTTTAGAACACCTTTCGCAAAAAAATTATCTATTAGACTCAGATTTAATTTTAGAAAGGGTTTTCAAAATGTCTCGTGTTTATATATACAAAAACCAATAGTTGTAAAAGTTAAAAAACGCATTGTAATAGCCAGGCCCCAGCAATCAGTAAATGAATATAACAGCAGCAACGTTACATAAGAAAGTCAGCCAATAAAGGTCCTAAATCTTTTTTCTATTGACCTACATACATATAACCTATGCCAGTCAATAATAAATTTAGGGTTTAGGAAGTTTGGCTACTCGAGTGTTAAGTCCTATGGATACAGAAATAATATCCTTAGGTTACCAATAAGGGATGGAGTGTAGGTTGGGATGCGGGACACTAGATTATATTCCGCTTAATTAGGTTTTAAGTAAAATTCATATTAGGATTTACAGGTGACCTTAGAAAAGAAAGATATGATACAGCACTTATTATTCACTGAGGATCCCGTTTGAATGCAATGTTATTCTATAGATTCTAAGGAAACTCATGCTTTTTGTCTTCCCAACAATCTAGCGCTTTGTATTTTCTTTTGTTTTTAGAAATTATTTAACGAGGTCAATTTCTTTATCCTATATAAATAAGATGGATTTTGAGCATTTTTGGTGTAACCACGGACTTATGGGGTAATGTCACTTGTGTTCACTAATTTCACGTGATTTTCTGAGACGTACCTGCAACGATAGGAAAGGATTAGAGATATGAGGTTTTGTGCATATGAAAGTATCTAATAGTCTTTAACTACAAAAAACATGTTTTATTTTAATTTTACGATACAAAATAGCGCCATAGCAGTGCACGCAAGGAAAAAAAAATATCTCGGACGGTTGACATGGGCGTACCGCTACGGGTCACAATTTTTAATCTGGAACAAAAAACCAAAAAGTTTTTTAAAATATAGTCCAAAAAGTAGTGAACGTCGTAGGAATGTTTCGAAAAATTGATAAAAAAAAAATGGAGTCAATTGCAACTTTTTTTCTTGTTTTTTCGAAAAAAAATCATCATCAATCTATAAAAATCAATTTATAAAAAACAAAAAAATGAGGAAGCAACTGGTACGCCCAGTTTGAAAAACATGGTTTCGCGAAAAACGCGTTTAAGGTTTCAAGTATTTAGTATAATTTTAATTAGAGAAGCCAAACACTAACTATTGCGCGTTCTAATCCACTTTCTACAAACAGCTGTTTCCTCAACCTTTAAAAATAGCGGTAGGAGAGACATCTATTAGTCAAAATTAAAAGCTAGAAACCATAATATGTGTCGGTATAATTTACACAAAAAATAATAAAGACCCTAAACGCATGCTTCTCCGCGCAGTCGAAAAACCATTTATTTTGATTCACGACTACGCACTTAAAAGATCCCCCCCCTCTTAAAAGTTTTTTAGTCTTGTAATCGACTTTTTTTTTATCATTCTGGATACTTTAAAGAGTGCTTAAGCAAAAAAAAAAAATGAAAAAAGTCACAAGGTGATATTACCCCTTAATGAATTCTCTTCAACAATCAAATTAAGTGCTCAGAAGTCATATTTCTATAGCCTTATTTCCTAGTTGAGACGTTCATAAGACGTTCTCCAGTTTGTAGCGAATCTATTGCAGAAAAAATCCACCGATCATTTTCTGTGCAGATTGCAGTTATACTAAGTTGTAAGTTATTTACATAGTTTCAAAGCTGCCATAGTCCTCTCTGCTTGGATATTGCTATTTCATGTTAAATGAAGTAGAGATTGTGCATCTGGAGAAGAAATACAGCACTTCTTGAATTCTCAGAGACACTTAAACTTTATTTCATGCATGTCTACGTGGGACAGCTAACACTTAAATTTGCAACATGGACTCCGTCCAGCACGTTAGTAACAGTATCTCAGTTGATGATAAATTCGATACGTTATAGCAACAATTTGTCACACCAGCAGAATTACAATCTAGAACATTGTGAATGCAAGTAGGGCCAGTTCCTTTTATAGGCAACATTCAACATTCGCGTTATAAGTACATGTGGTGCCACCTGACAGCAACTTATTTTCATTATCCAACTTTGCACAGTGTAGTTACGAATTCAATGTTATAGGCGTTTTTATTCGATAGGTTCTTCGCTCGAAGCGAATGCCTTTCCTGAGCTATTAATTCATATTTATAATAAGAATGAAGCGCAACCGGCTGAATTTGGAGAATAGGTTAACGAAAGATCAGTTTATATTACAATTCGATAATTTTGGCTATAATTTTGTGACAGAAAAGAATTCCACAAAATTATGGCCATCACTTTTCCAATCAATGAAACCATATTTTCTTTTCTTTTTTTTTTTACTTTAACCAGACGATATCAGATTTTGTTCAGTTTGTAAGAAAATGTGGTAACTATCGAATCGGTTTTCTTATACCCTACGCAGGATATAAAAAAAACAAGATCTTAGATAACGTCGCGTATCTTATTGGCAATCTCTTTAGTTGTGGCCTGATTCGGACGCACCTGCTAAACGCTCAGAAGCATTATTTGTTGTATCCTTGTACGACTATAACGAAATTTAGTGCATCACTTGTGAACCATTCCATGCTGCAAAACAAATTCCCCGTAATTTTTCTTTTTGCATTTTTTAGTTTCCCCTAATGTTCTTCTAAGGCAAAAAGAAATGCTGAATCAGTACACAGAAATCACATTTTATCGTTATAAGTCCACTCTTGAGATCCGCACTAAACTAAATTTTCATATAAAATTTAGCGAGCTAAGAGCTATTGGCGAAAATTTATCCTCAATTTTACCGAGACCAGTACTAAGGTCACTACATTAAATTTGCCTTGTTGTTCTTGATAAGAGGTGGCACCACCAGTAAGTTGTAACAAAGTCCATTGTTGCCTCCGATGCATTTGGCCTTCATTACAAACATCCAAGCATACAGAAGGCGACCGGTTAAGTAAACATGTGTCGATATTTATGTACGGAACTATGCAAATATATCCAATATCACCCCCATGAAGGAATATCTATTTGAACTGGCCAAGAGGCAAGTGGCGAAAGTCAGAAATCACCCTAACCCAATCCCGGATCTTCTCATCCTGGAAGACTTTAAATTCCTTTCGTCCCTTCTCTTAACAAAGCCCGAGGTTAGAAATATTTACCATTTACATGACGGTAGAATAAGTTTCTACAAGCGCAAAGGTGATTAGTACCGCGGCTAATCATACTATAGTAATGATTACTCAAAAAATGTCTCTAAGCGAAATCATTTCTTTAGGAACCATCGATTTCGAGGCTCTCCCAACAATTCGCATCTGAGCCTCTCCTATGTATATCCTTCTCCGCCGTCTCACTAACAACTAGCTCCAAAAGGAGTACGACAAACAGTACGGCTGATATACTGCATCACCTGTAAAGAAAAAGACGACAGTTTCAAAGAAGAGTAAGGACAATTGTCAACAAGAGGACAAACAATGACAACGAACTGAACTGGGGGCTAAAGATGAGCCCCAAGGACCAAAGAGGGCCATGAAAGATAGATAGAACATTGAGGGAAACTACGACAATCTAAAAAGAAAGAATCGCGGAAAACTGAATTGGCTTGCCGTACAAATCAGTTGATCTCCACGGTCGACCGAACAAGATCACGCAGTGCTAAAGGGTTTTCCAATAAGAGGTGTTATTTTAATTAGCCCGCTATTTCTGTAGATGTCACTTTTGGAGCTGTCATTTTTTGACATTTGACAAGTAGAAACTACGCCATTAATAAAAATGGAACGATACACGATTCAAAAACGCATTGAAATTATTATTATTGGAAAACCCTGTATAATTTGCAAGATAAAATTTTCGTTGGAAGTGAACATCTTCCCATCCAACCGCCAGTATAGTTAGGTGAGACCATCCACCTATCTAGACTGTTCTGGAGAATACGAAACCATCCGTATTCTATATCTTGAAACGTGTGGACATCCACGTCTATTGCAGTGAATACGAGATCATCCGTATTCTATTCTCCGAGACGTGTGTGAGAATACTAGACATCTGTATTCTATTCAGTGAGACGTGTTGCATATCCACAGCTATTCTAGAGAATAGGAGACCATATGTATTCTGGTCACTGAGACATGTGTGTCTGATCGTCTGATCTAGGGAATACGCGCAAATCCGTATTTCAATACCTTGTATTTGACAGCTAGCCGTATGTATGTCACTAGGTAATTTAATAAACAAGCTCAAATGTATTAGTGTTCTAATACTTTCAATAAATAACCAATTGGAGTTAAAATACATTCACGTCATCTCATTTAAAATTCATCCTTTGACAATCCATTCACCCTGGCTTAATCAACAGCTTACATGCACCTAGTCCAACCATGCTACAAAGTCTCCAACAAATTAATCTTGAATTTATCGGGCCTATGCTAAAAATATTTCTTGTCAGAGTTCTGAGAAATGTCAACTAAAAAAAATTATGAGTAAAATATTACGAATGCTTCTTCTTCTTCTTGTTTTATAATCTTTCATTTCTAGATCTCCACCGTCATATTTTAGTTGCTAAAAGAACGGCCCAATAATGGAGACTCTAAAATTTAGTTTAGCGTGGACCTCAGTTAGTACTAAAGGGTTTTCCAATAAGACGTGTTATTTTAATTAGCCCGCTATTTCGGTAGATGTCACTTTTGGAGCTGTCATTTTTTGACTACGCCATTAATAAAAATGGAACGATACTCGATTCAACAACGCATTGAAATTATTAAAATTCACTATAAAAATGGTGAAAATGTGGCAGAGACGTTTCGTAAAACTCGAACATTTTTGGGTCGTCGTGAAGCACCTTGTCGGACCGCAATACAGAAATTGGTAGAAAAATTCGAGCTGTCGGGACAAGTTAGTGATGGGAAGAATAAAACTAGTGCACGTCGCTCAAGAACAGCCGAGAATATTGCTGCTGTAGCCGAAAGTGTTGAAGAAAACCCAGGTTTGTCCATTCCTCGTCGTTCTTTGGAATTAGGCATTCCACAAACGTCATTATACCGTATTTTGCATAAAAATTTTGGGTCTTAAGGCTTATAAAGTTCAGTTAACACAAGAACTCAAGCCGGCCGATCATCAACAACGTCGAGTCTTTGCTGATTGGGTCCTTGAAATGAATGAAAATGATTCGGAATTCCATCGAAAACTCATCTTGAGTGATGAGGCCCATTTCCACCTCGATGGCTTCGTCAACAAGCAAAATTGTCGCATCTTGGGCTCGGAAAACCCAAGAGTTATTGTTGAAAAGCCTCTCTATCCTCAACGTGTGATTGTTTGGTGCGGTTTATGGTCCCGCGGGGTCATTGGACCTTACTTTTTCGAAAATGAGGCTGGAGCAACAGTTACGGTGAATGGATTGCGCTATCGACAGATGATTAATGATTTTTTATGGCCGGAATTGGATGGTATTGATCTGGACAACGTTTACTTTCAACAAGACGGCGCTATGGCTATGGCACAAGCAACGAAACCATTGATCTTTTACGGGAAAAGTTTCCGGACCGTGTTATCTCTCGAAGAGATGATCACAATTGGCCACCGAGATCTTGTGACTTAACACCTTGCGACTTATTCCTTTGGGGCCACGTGAAAGAGAAGGTGTACGCCAACACCCCAGCGTCGATTCAAGACCTCAAAGATGGAATTCGTGAGGCTATCGAGGACATAGGGCAGCCACTCTGCGATTTGCTTATGGGAAATTTCATGAAAAGGATATGGTCCTGTAGGCGTGGTCGTGGTGATCATTTGGCTGATGTTATTTTTCATTATTAACGGCATACCTTCCTCAATATAATGAAATAAAGATCCGATCATTTATCTAAAAAAAATGGCATTTTTCTTTGAATATCAAAATAACACCTCTTATTGGAAAGCCCGTTAGGTTATAACAAAGAAACACAAATTAATCCATTTTCGAACGCTGTTAAAAATTTTCTATTTGACAGATCTACTTGAAACTTTGTGCGCATACCAACCATAAATAATATGCCAAATGTCGAAAACAAAGGTACTCTTGCGATTTGAGCGCCATTTTTTTTAGTAATGTCACTGACCTATCAGCAGGCTCTGTGAGGTGTTCGTTACTCAATCGAGAAAATTTAATACAAAAAATTATTAGCTGCATATGCACATACATAGATGTCACTAAAATGGAACTATTAGGCCTGATTGGATAAGAGTGAAATATTGCTTTTATTTAATATTAAATTTTTACTTTGCAATCGTAGGTACTCTACGTAGGTATTAGTTCAGGAAAGTTTTTTTATGTTTATAATATCATAATAAAGGTAACGGAATAGTGAAAAGGGCCTAATATGACAGCTAAGGCTATTTTATGACTATTGTCGTTTTAAAAGAGAATCTACTTTAGTTAATTTTGACTGCATACAACTAATGTTGAATTCTTTTCAACCAATTCTACACCGGTGCAGTGCAGCTTTACGTGCTTTTGTTTTTATAATGTAAGAACAACAACACGTAAAGCTGCTCTGCACCGGTGTAGAACTCGTTGAAAAGAATTCGACATATGACTTTAAGTATATTTTGGAATGCGTTCCCGGTAACTAAATTTTTAGAAAATGCTTGACAAATTGTCCGAACGTTTTTTTCATACGCTTCTATTGGAAATTAACCAGAATACTTTGACATATGTCTACTGTATGCCGCAACTGCAATGCTGTCAATCTATTTTGGGCACTACCCTTCAGTTTTGTTTTTTTCTTCTTCTTACTCTTTCTTTCAATTTTTAGACGTAATAACAGAAAATTCGCAATAGAGAAATTTCGAAATATTTTCGCTACCTACTTTAAAAAAATTAATTCCTACTACCCATTTTTACCTTAGAATAATAGTAAAAAAAAGAAGTGTAGGTAATATACATAGAAATCTAAGGATATTTAATTCTTATTAAATCCGAAATAAATGATATTAAAGACACACGTTTCGGAAGTCTCTGAATTTCAATTAAACCAATTTCTCTCAACAAAAATAACCGGAAGTATCTTAAAAAAAAAAGAAAACACATATTCACCATGGAATGCACCGTGCATATTAAATGAACAGTTTTTCACCCCGATAAAAACAAATTACACCCTTTTTTGTATATTACACAACTCATTACGCCCTTGTTTCTTTCATGCTCTCCAGATGAGTGCAACCACAAGAGTTCCTGACATACTCCCGTACGTATGTAGTACAACCATTGAAAGATCCTTTACTTTACATCCTTGTCGTACGCTGTTTTGTGTTCCGGTCTTTTTGTTTTTAATAGCGCTTATATACCAGTTATACCTATGTACGTATTTACATACACATTATAATGAAGGCCTTTTCGTGATGCACTTCTACTTTTTTATCCTTTTCTCATTGTTTATACACAACAAATCGGGTGTAAATTTCTTCTTCATCAACCTGTCTGGAATTAATCGAGGTTATGAGTTTACTCGTGCACTAATACAGGAAGATGTGATGAAAAGGACGACGATGACGAAGACGACACGAAAACGACGACGCCTTTTCTTAATTTTTCCTTGCGAAAATGTCTACCATGATTTACATCTTATAGGTAGGTACTAAAGAAGAAATTTTCACACGAATCTAGGTACTAAGATCACAACATCAAATAACAGTTTTTCTTCTTCTATGATTCACCCTGAAATATATTCTTACCGGACATTGATTGCGATTTCACTTTATCACTTTAGGAATTAAATATTATGAAATGAATCACTTTTATTTCTGCGGAAAAACTCTTTAGCTTTCTGCGAAAATTCGGTAAACCGATAAGATCACAAAAGTTAAACTACCTACTCCATCTATATTCGAGAGAATAGAAGCACACACTTATTTTCTTTTGTATTTTTCTGTTAAATATTATTAAAATTAGATTTTTTTTTTACTGCAAAAGTTTGTACACAACCCGGTCGCCCTGAACAACTGTTATTTTCCAAAAGGAATTCTTCACATCCTTCCAATTGGATAGGTATGAGCAAAAATTTCCTGGGGGAGAGAAAAATTTCTAAGATCTAAGACGAATCATTTCAATTCCCCGTGATGTACAGTCTGCGCGGAAATAAATGAACCACATAACATTTTTTAATTTTATTCTAGTTCGATGGCGGTTCAAATTCAAGTAAAGAACATACAAAATTGACATGTATTTAAGTAGATGTAGGTAAGTATAATATTTAAGATAAAAATTCAGCTAGAGAAGGTGATTCTGAAAATTTGTGGAAAACTGTAAGGAACCTAACTATGTACATAATTCAAGTACCTAGGTAGTTAAGGTTTAATTATGAGAGAATTATAGTGAAGAAATTTGATAAATTTTGGGGATATCGTTGTGGACGTTAAACTGATTGATCCATTGATTTTTTAGATTATATTTTATTATGTTGCCAAAGCTCAGTGGGTACCCTATGTTGCCATAGTACAGCCTTGGTAGGAAAGGAAGAGGGGGTAGGGAATTGAAGATTATTGGGTTGAGCCACGGTGTGCATTACGCTTGAATGTTTGCGGTTCATAAGGGGAAGGCGGACGGTTGGGGTGGGGGTGGGTGGACCAGAAGATGGTAAATTATTCCACATCCGTACTGTTCTTCTTACGATGGATTCGCATAATTTCACGGTACGGCCTAATTTAAATTCAAGGGTGAGCCCAGACTACAGCTCGTATGGTGCGCATAGGAAGAATTCTACAAAAAGATTTCGTCAGAGCAATAGCCATAGAAGTAGCGATAAAAGGGAGACAGACGTCCGATATTACGTCGGTGCTCTACGGCATCAATAGTCCATAATGATATGTCATCGTACAGTCAACGTGTACAGTCCCTGCCCAAATATGGGAATTGCATTCTACATAATCTAGGCCTGATATGAGACTTGTAGATTTGCAGCAAGTCTGATATAGTATGATGACATTTCATCGCGTTTTTGGCAATACCAAAAATTAACTAAGATTGTTGGATATTTCAATGCCTAAGATGTTAAGCTATAGTGAGTTCCAGATATCTTCTCCAGCGGGTCTTGGAGTACGTTTGAGTGATAATAGACAACATTACGTTTTGGAAGCATTAAACAAGATCCGAGATCCGCTCTGATCCATGCGAGTATTATTGTAAAAGGTCATAGTTTAGTGAACTGAACATATGGCCTCGTTTGTCAACTATAACATTCCCACAGCTATAGAGTTGAACGAGTACACGAAATCATAGGTGCTGTCGTATGCAAAACTATGAATAGAATTGAAAGTGAGAGCTAGCAGAACATTAATAAAAATGATGAAGAGAATAGGAGAGAGCACAGAACTTTGCGGTACACCGGCATTATAAAACTGTCAGAAGTAACTCCATCCAATATGGATTGAATTGAATCACGGGAGAGAAAACTTTCAATCCGTTTTAAGAAAATAGGGTCTAGAGCTAATGCTTGAAGTTTAGCTAAAAGAGCTGGATGCCAGACTCTGTTGAAGGTCTTCGAGATATCTAATGCGATGATTGCAGATTAACCAAAGTTATGGAGACATTGATTCAAATGCTCGCTAAGGAATGTTATTAAATCTCCAGTAGAGCAGCCAGCACGAAGTTGATGAGTGTTTTGAAAACTCTCGAAAGAATTGAAGTGAGGGCATTTGGTCTATAATTTGAGGGATCGCTTCTCCTCCTTTTTTGGGTATTATCTAAACTATGTAAGTTTCCATGCCGAAGAAAAAACTCCTGTCGAATAGGACAGGTGAAATAGTTTGCGTATAGCTATATAGCTAAAGAAGAGGCGGCGCTACACTTGAGTACCAAGGGCGAAATACCTTCAAGTCCAGCAGCCTTAGACACGCCAGCAGTGTGAAAACCTCCCTTGGGCGGAAATGTAACGGTCTTTGACTGCTATTACATGATGGTAGAGAAGAAGTAGCTTGTGAAGAAGGTGGTAAAAAAGAATTCTCAGCAAACTTAGCTGCAAACGAATTGGCTTTATCCAATGATTCCGTGTACACATCACCATTGTGAATTAAGGGCGCTACCGAAGAGCTGGTGCAGTTGTTCTTGACTGTTTTAACAAGAGACCAGAAACTCTTACTAGCATTTCGATTAGTAAAGATTTTCTGTGTAATGTTTTGGTTGAATTGGAACATATCACGATGAATAATGGATTTGCAGGTGTTACGTGCTTGTCTATAAATCTGTTTCAATTTCGCTGAATGACACAGTTTATATGCCTGAAATGCTGCTTTCTTGCCTTTTATGCCTGTTTAAAACCAAGATGAATTGCTAAGTTTAATATTTTTGTATCTGTGTGGAATGAAGCTGCACATCTCAAACTATAAGATTGTTGATAATTGATTCAGAGCAGTACTCCACATATCTAGAGGAAAAATACTCAGACCGGTCTAACTCTCTAATGAATTTGTGGAGTGAAGTCCAATCAGCTTGATAATAGTGCCATACCAATCGCTTTTTACGAAAGTTTCAGTGATGATATGGAGAATTGGGCGGAAACGATAAATGAAAAGGTAGATTTAAAAAGCATGGAGCTGCTGTCTCTTCCCAAAGGAAGTTACCATTTTGAAATTTCGAAAACAGAAGAGTCTAACAAATCGTAACAACTGGTATTAAAAAGATGAAAATTTACTTTATGAAAACGTATTTTATTTTGTGAATTTAACAATAAAATCAGGATTCAGGTTAGCCATTCTGATTGTTCTTCTACTTTCCTTTTTCTGTCTCGCTGACCTGCCTCCTCTCAAAATGGAAAATGAAAGGAAAGGTCTGAGCACTGTCGACAGAATACAAGGTCTGTGCACTAAGAAATGTCAAATTTTGTTGACGTGAAACAAAGCCAATAATTTGCATTTTGTATGAGAAAATTCTGTAAATTGTATTTTTCTGCCGTGTCGAAAAGTGTACGCATAATAATAAGAGTTTACTGTATTACACAGTGAAATCGCTGTCTCTTTCTTTTAAAAATATGAAAAAAGTGTTCGATAAAATTTGGTAATTTGCGAATTTTTGGCACAAATCAAATAATTATATTTTCTTAAATAATTGAGAGTAATTTGTTAATAATTTTTTTTAAAATAAAAATATATTATGATAAGTATTGGGTTTAAGCAAAGATGTGGCAAGTTCAATTCAAGAAGCAGGAAATTTACATGTTAAAAAAATCTTCGGGTAATTTGTGAAAAGGAGCGATTTTATGACATTGTAATTTAATTTTTAATCTTGTTCCGGTTTCCACAAGCTCTTACCCATTTGTCTGACAAAAACTATTCTTTCGGAAAGCAAAAATTTTTAATGTTTTTTACATTTTTCTTTGTGATATAGTTTTTGCATGACAATACTGCACATGCAACAATTGTCTTTCAATTCACTTTACAAAAAACACTAATTGGTTCATATAAAACCCAAATCACGCAATAAAACAACTTGTATAATTGAGAAAATTTTTTATTCTAAAAAGTCTCGTTATTTGAAAGCTCCACAATTTGGCTCAAAATGTCACTATCATGGCGCCATATCCGGAATTAGTCAACAGACCTTGTATTCTGTAGACCGTGAGGTCTGAGCAATTAACACTCACTGAGTACGTTTAGACCAGATCTATTTAGGACTAGTTTTACATATGTAAGTCAACTTACGTAGTACTAATACGGCTGCCGTTTAGTCCGCTCGTATTAAAGCTTTGAGAGTTGTCAAATTTGTCAGATCTGCCTACTACTACTTTGCGAGGAAAAAGAGAAATAATATTTTGAGTTTGTTTGTACACCTCATGCACAAGAGAAGAGAATGAAGCATAGAAGAAAATTTAAAAAATTCCAAATTTCTAAATTTTTATTATCCGGAATACTTTCTTCTGATCAGTTCGCACTTTGTTCCTTTTTTATTCCACTCATTCTCTCTATTAATGAACAAGTTTGAAAACACTTCGTTCTCTGAGGTTTGTGTCTACGTTTAATACTAACTTTTTTTGTCAATACCACATCAGATAGTGGATTGAAGTAGGACTAGTTTTTCGTATTACGGCATGTGTAGGTCACTGCATATTAGTTCTACATAAGTCGTCTTACGTAAAATTAGTCATAAATGGCACGATCTAAAAAACAGGCTCAGTGAATACTTATTACTTTATTAGGTACAGGAGGTCGCTCATCTGGATCATGTTATCAAAATATGGCGTGTTCAAAACAACGAAATCCGGCAAATATTACGATTAGAGATCGAATCGGAAGCGACTTGGTCAATCGAACGAACGCTAATTCGAATCGAAATGATAACGATATCGATATTGATTCGTCATCTCGGGACTTTTTTTGAAATTTTTTGGTGTATTGGTGTTATATATAAGCGTCTGTAAGGAAACTTTTGTTAAGTTTAAATGTCAAATTGCCGTAAGTAAAGTGCCGTAAGGGCACGATTTGCAGAGGTTTTGAAGAGTTCTCTTATCGTTCTTATACAAAAAAATGGAAAATTGGAATTTATGCAAGAACGCTATGCTTCGTTTACCTGAAAAATATTTGGAAAAGGTAATTCAACAATAACTGATTAAATATATGAAAGAACATAACATTATTATTGAATAACAGGCAGGCTTTAGAACGCAGCATTCTTGTGAAATAGCTGTTAACTGGCTAGCAATTGAATGGAATCGAGTTATTAATGAATGAAGGCAAAGGAAGAGAGTAACGAATTGGTTTCAGTCGTTTTTAACGAACAAATCGCAGAGGATGAAAGTTAACGAATTTATGTCTGAAACAATAAACTGTTCTTTAGGAGTACCCCAAGGCTCTATAATGGGAACATTGCTGTTTATTACTTATATTAATTATGTGGGTAATATTCTGCAGCATTTTTAATAGTGTAGGAATTATTTGATTAGTGAATTGATAAGTTTTGAACAAGTTAAAGCTTAATAGTGCAAAAACAAAAATGAAGGTTATGAACTGGAATGAAAAACTTAACATCACTATTAATAGTGTCGCTGTTGGTTGAAGAAAATTAAGTAGCAAGATTTCTCTAGTTTAGAAGAGAAAGGGCAATAAAGCGCAGAGCAATAAAAGTGTACAGTACTATGCTAAAGCCACATTTAGAATATTGTCTGTCAGTACTCTTCGATGGGTATAGGGGAAGACTTAACATGACTTCAGAGATTACATAATAAAGTAATATATGGATTATTCTACGTTGTGACATAAGAACATCAGTAAAATTAATGCTTTACACGCTATGCTGGTTAAGTGTAAGACAGCGTATTGGGTTGAACGTATTAATAAATATTTTTTTACTAAAGCATAACTTGTTTCCCGGATATTTGTGCAAAAATATAAAACACGAGTGACCCTTGGATAACATCTAAGTTACTGGGGATTGCAGGGTCGTCTGTGGATAAGTTCTGTATCCACAATAAGATGTCACTTCTATGGGTTCCTGGTCACATGGGGATCATGGGGAATGAAAGGGCTGACCTTTCAGCTAGCGCTGGCTTTCATTTTCCGTTCCTCGGACCGGAACACAGCGGATGTTCATAGTAAGCATCAACAGAGATGAGCAAACCTGAGTCCTTGCAGGTGTACAAAACTATTTCTTGATGGACCCAATGGGGATTTCTCTGATTTTTTCATGAGGCTCGGAAGGAAACAATGTAGTACTGTGGTTGGCATCATCACCGGGCACAGCTCACTTCACACTCATCGAACAAGGATGGGAGCTGTTGACAGCCCTGAGTGTCTGTCCTGTCTGGAGGGAGAACTCGAGACAACCGAAAATTTGTTGTGTGCGTGCCCGGCCTTCGCCCGGTGCAGGCTGAATACTCTAGGGTCTGCCCTTCTATCTGTGAATGAGCTGAAAAACCTTCCTCACAAAGACCTGATGCGCTTCATTAAGAGGACATGAAGATTTTGGTGAATGGCCTTTTAATAGGACAGCAGAATGGGCTGCTATGGCCTCCGCGCTTGGGATAGGATCTCCTGTCCCCCTGGCTTCAAAATAAAAAAAAAGTACAAAACAGCTAATTGGGTTTAACGTGTTTCCCAGATATTTGTGTAGAAATGTAAATCTGGTTAGTGATATGCAACCGTATCAACTACTACTATCAAATATAATGAATTCAGAATTGATTTTCATAGTACTTCCAGAACTCAGAATATAATTGTATAGAGGCATTAGACAGAAATTGGGGGCAGAGTTGATTTTGCTACCACAATATCGAACTTCTTGTAGCTGAAGGGGCTAATTTTTTTTATAAAAAAAAATATTCGTATGTTTTGTTTTTTTTTCTTTGCAAATATGTATGTATTGAAACAAAAGCAGTGACTCGTTTTTTTTTTAATATGTTCGCTCCCCCAAATGTTTCAACCTAGATACGCCACTGAGTTGGGGTTTTGAGGACATAATGACTTTTATGCCGTGTCTAACACCATCGCGCATTATTCGTGAATAAATTTTCAAACATCTCACCGTAATAAGTGTACCGCCGCGAGATTTTCCTTATTCCTAACATCTGTTTAACGTCTCACCGTGATATATTTTACGAGAATGAGCTTGTGTACCTTCCCAGCAGGAAATCGAGCAAAAAGTATAAAAGAGCACTCCTATGAAAGCATAGAGCACTCGCTTCTCGTAACTCTTTGCATATATACTTTCAACTATGTCTGCAGAGGTCAGCACCTCAATTGAGCTCCCATAGAAGTGCTCCTGAAAAGATTTTGGAGGAAACAATTAGAAGCATAGGGGAGCTTTTTTAGAATAAGTTTACGAGAGAGCTAATTACATGTATAAGAGTAATTCTTTTTTATACCAAAATTCTTTAATAATTATACGATTAGAGCGGTTTAAACCACTTGACACTTCGCAATATAGTAAATTTTTTTAAAGAGCTAATTTGGGTCCTTTTTCTACTAACTACCATAGGATTTTTTCTGTACTATTTTTATTTAATTTTGTTTTATTTGTCACGTATCTAACACTGAAGAAAAATCGTCTTACTGTTCACAGGCGCTACTGTAGGGAAAATCCAGATTCGAGTAATCCTATAAGAAATTAAGATTAGAATTTTCGACCCAGTGATCAGGAAGGTCTCATCAGTATGGTTATCTTTGGTCGCGTACCATAGAAGTTCAATGATGGAGGTCACACCAATTGTCCATATAAGCTCTCTGATCGCTTGGTCGAAAAGCTCAAAAATTTTTTTTTTTTTTTTGCATTTCAATATATTTTGGCAATTTATTCAAATTATAGACGAGAAATTTTCCTCTTATACTGAAGTTTATGGCCAAATAGACGTACATTTGCACATAATGTATAATTGAATTGAATTGAATATTTTACTATTAAGGAAATTTTTAACAAAATCTGCATTTTATTAGCATCGACAATAATTTTAAAAGAGTGGCCGAGTATCGCTAGTATTCAGTTTTTATGAACCATTGAATGATTGAGGAATGTATAAATGACCCATTCCTATAGAAGGCTTTTTTATTTTTATTAATTAGTAAATATTTCTCTAAAATTTTACAGTTCCTTTATCTAAGAGAAAATTTTTACATCCACAAATCAGTTATTATTTAATTTGTCATAAAGTTGCACAGTTGGTGATGGGTAAATTTTTTGGTATACACTGTGTATCACGTCACGGTGAACAACTATATAAAGAAGCGCATGTCCTGCAAAAGTCCTGTATCAAATAAATCGGGGAGATAAACTCTCCGTTTTATAACATGACATGTGGAAAATTGATCGATTTTGTGTTTCCAGGTGGAAGTTTCATAATACGAGGGGAAAGTCCTTATCAGTTTTTGAATGAGGAGAGATGTGATAAGGGTAGTTAGTTTGGCACCCTCTGATGAAATACTTTCATACACTTACACAAAGTTCTTTGTATACATATGTACATAATAGTTTTACTTACCCTTGCGGTATTCCCCTTCTCATAAAATATGGTATGAAGTGATAACAATCTTTGCGTGCTCCTATATGACTAACTTATTATTTTCCTTTTGTTTTGTGTTTGTTTCTTAAGCCCTCAGGACAAAAGTTGGTTTTTGTGTTAAGCACATTTTGCTGCATTCTGTATGTACGTTTTGATTAACACCTTTTGTAAGGAGATTAATGATTATAATTATAAAACAATGGAATTAGATAATTGTTTAGAATTTTTACATTTTATGAAGGATTTCATCTTTTTTCGCTGAAATAAATTGGCAAGGTATAAGATACTCACACAGCTGTTATTGTTTTTTATAAACCTAATAAGAAAATAGAAATAATATAACTACGAAATAGATTTATTGAATTCCCATCAGATTTTTTAAGGCAGAAAAGATAATTTGTCTAAAAATTCGATGGGTCATATCCATGGTATAGAGACTAAAGACTAGTACCAAATTTACATAGGTAGTAAAATAAAAGTCGTGGAACATCTTGCGGAATTTTTCTTTGAGGGTTTCATAAATGTGATATGCTACAGAAAAATTCAGGTTCCAATAATAAAATGAAGATGGCCTTAACGTAAAGTGGAGACTTTTTCTATCATTTTATGGTCCGCGATATTCATAAATTGTTGCGGAGTTTTTTACAGCACCATATTTAGTATTTTCATTTATTCCACCATCATAATTCAAGCAAAATCGTTTTAGGCCTTGTTAAATGATTATGTAGTATTTTCAGAAATTGTTCTTAATACTTGTGACACACAGCTAGTACAAGTACAGATACCATAGTATACGAGTATATGTGTGTGTTACATATAGCAGTATTCTACTAGTTGACAGGGTTGCGGTAAATATATCTTGCACCAATATATGTTTCTAAATGTACCAAACTCAATTATATTGTACTAAAAATGTACGAAAAACTGCGATGACTGAATGGATAGATAAGCAATACAGCTTTAATTTGAATTTTAAAATGCGAAACAGTCATTAAAAGGATTAAGCAAAGCAAGCTACAATTAAACAAGAGAAAAACTTATAATTGGTGTAAGACCAAGATGACCGTAGATGAAATTAAAGGTTATATAAAGTGAAAATCAAAAGTTTTGTATGGCAACACTAAGAGTTGCCCTATTTAGTCCATTTTTGAAATTTATTTACTATTACTATAAAAACATTATGTACCAAATTTCAGCTCTCTACGTCTATGCGTCTAAATATATAGTGAAATTTTTGTATGTAAACCCTAAGAAAGAGTTGCCCGATTCGGCCCATTTTCGAAATCATTTTCCTCTACCATCATTATTCCGGTACAAACGGAATGACAAATGTAATATACCCCATGATTTCATCATCTAGGGCAGTGATTCTCAAACTTTTTTCATCACGGTATACTTTTAATAATTAAAAAATTAGGCGGCACACTAACATTAACTTCAATTATATTTGGCGGTATAAATTATAATGCTACTACTCATATTTCGTTATCCAGATTTAAAAGTCTGCTTCCCTTTTTTCGTAGTGCTGTTTCTCTTTTATTACAAGAAGGCAAAATCTCTAAATTTTCTCTCTTTGTTGCTCACGTAGCTATTATACAATGAGGGCAATTAATTGCTTTTTTTATACATTTCAAATTTGACTGGTAGAATAAGTTGATTTCACAGTCAGTGGGGATTGGTCAGAACATGATATAAAGATTTCCTTCTTGTTACAATTGTCGTCAGGATTGGCCATCTTATTAACAACCTTTGCGCTCATAACTTCCGTTTAACGACGAACTCGGTAAGTCCAAGCACATCTTTGAAAAGGTCTGGGAAAAAGAAACATTTTTGCTGAACATTGCAAATAAAATTGATTGGGTGAAAAATGAAAAGAATATAGGAACTAAAAAAAAAACGTGAAATGCAATGCATTTCCTGCAAATATCGTTATACTGACACACTTCTCTCTTGCATTGTTCGAAGAGGGCTTTTTGTGCGCTTTTTTGGGCGGGTATCTTCCTTTATCTGGTGTTTTATTGGTGCAGTTTGTTTGGATTGGTTCTGGACGTTTTTTGGGCGTCTTCCATGTACACAATCACAGTGGGCTAACCTTGACGTCAAGCGCCATTGCCGCATCACGTGAAAAAGAAACCACACATGTTATAGGATTGAACTTTCCTTTTTGTTTGTTTTCAAGCATGAACCACCCAACACATTTCTTGACAATGATGATTGATTATTGATATTTTGTCTTCATGTCGCTAGTGGCCAAATCAAAAAACATCGCAGATGGCCAACCCTGACGACATTCTCTTCAATATAAAATATGTATTCGTAAAATTTGGCAACACACTTCACAGTAAAGCGTCGGGGCACCATGGTTGAGAATCACTGATCTAGGGTATAACGTATATCAGGGGACTTCAAGCGTTTACTAAACTTTGTTTACCTTATTAGTTATTATTTATCATAAGCTGTCATTCCCCAATTTCATGCGTATACTATTGTATGTGAAGGATCACCTTATATACAGGGTGTTTCCTCCATGGTGGTCCATGGACCTGGAGGTGATAGTACTTACTTAGACAAACAAAATATCGTATGGCAGGGGAGGGGGCCATATCAGCCGTTTCGGAGTTATACAGAGTGATTAAGAAAATATGCTAGGTTTTCCAGGGGCGCACCGCGAGGGGGGACGAACGGGACCGGTCTCCCTCCAAAAAGTCAGTTTTTTTTTAACATAATTTACAAATTATGTATAAAATGTAGTCTGTATAGTGTATATTATTACAAAGTCCAACAAAATAAAATAAAACCTTTAAATATACAATAGCAGGTCTCAAGTGCTCAAATGGGTGCAGGTCGCGATTTTAGAGCCCTATTTTTCCGACTTCTTAGGACTTGGGATACCTATGGTCTCCTCTCAAAGCCAAATCCTGGGTGCATTACTGAGGTTTTCACAGAACACACTGTATCTGAAAAAATGTACGGTCACCATCAAGAGCCTATTGCATGCAGGGCTTCATAGCCTTTCCAACGACTGCTCTCCAGAGTTTACATTTTTTATAAAAACAAGTTTTGTTAATTACTTTTTTGTAAAAATAGAGGTCAAACTCAAGATAAAAGTAAGAAAATCTGAAGTTTTTAGTTGATAATACCATATCTCTTGAGAGAAGGAGAGGAGTATGCGGCTGGTTGAGCAGTCGTTGGAGAGGCCATGAAGCTCTGCATACAATGAGCTCTTGATGGTAACCGTACACCCTGCATTTTTTCAGATACAGTGTGATTTTGAAAACCTAGCATGTTTTCTTAATCACCCTGTAACTTCGAAAAAGTTGAAATGCCCCCCCCCCCCTTGCCATACAATTTTTTGTTTGCCTAGGTGAGTACTATCACCTCCTCTTTATGGACCAAAATGGAGGAAACACGCTGTATAAAATAAATTAAAAATTTTTCTTTATTTATTTAAAAAATGAATGCTCAACTAGTATGTGTATATTGGAACTGGTAACGATAAACTAGTTCAAATTGAATAATTAAAATCCTCTTTCTAATATGGCTTCATAGCCACCAATGGAATTTCACCCTTCCAAATTTTTTTTACTAACAATGAAATATGACCTAAAAACGATTTAATCTCACTTCTCTGCAGCCTTGAAATGACTTAAAATAACTACATAGGGGGTGGTTTCCAATTATGAAACTCTTAATTGGTCAATGAATTCGTTAGTGACACGAAGCAAAAGTGGTATAACATTTCATTTGATGAACCTTGCTTTTTTTTCTATAAATATTCGACATAACAAAAGTCAACCACTGAATAAGGGTAGAGAAAGATTAAGAGCATTGCTAATACTCTGCCATCTTAATTTAAAGCCCCACCTACATACATATATACAAAGTTGCTAAAGTCATTCTATTAATTGAGCTGGTTTTAAGTAAGCACTTAAATCTCCTGGAATTGATCCAAAAAAGTTTTCTTAGACTCAATCATAATATGAATATTGAAGTGGAGCACTGTCAAAGACCTAGCATAGCCTACAGCACTCGATAACAGGGGATAGATATGGATACATTCCACAACCAAACAATCTTGACATGATGTGTGGTGAAAACTTAATCGATATCAGTCATTTCACACGCGTAATAATTGGATTACAACAGCAAGTGACATCACAAACCGCGAGACCGCATAGTATTTATGTATATTCTCCCCCATGCATATACATTCATACATACATACAAACTGTATTTGAGTGGAGCGCGACTGCCTGCAACTATTACTTAACTGGGCCAAGCCAATCGAGCTGGCTATCAGATTTCATCACTGGGAAGAACTAATGAATTTTAATGGCGCGCGCGGAGTTACACATCTTGAGAGATGAAAATAGATGAGATACTCTGATTTTGATTTATTGACGAATCTATAATCGTATGTCATCACCATATAGGAAATATGAAAAACAAGGGTGCCAACTGTCACATATCAATCATTGACACGATTTTTACTGGTATTTTCATTTACGAATTCCAACAGAAAACAGTACTTCGCTAGTAAGTAGGTAGGTAAACTATTTCAATCCAAATTGGATACCAATCAAAGTCTAGTGCGCAATGTCCGATTACTGCAAGGCACCTGCTGCGCGTTTACAGATTAAATTGACAATGACATGACACTGCCGTTGCTTAGAGTAACTCAATCAGATTAACAAGATTTGTCAGGTCGTTCAATCAAGTAGTTTTGAAAAAAAAATATTCTTCCTCACCTTCCCTTTTCATTTCGATGGATCGCATACTGCCTATGACTGCTATGGTCGTTTCCGGTCCGATGAGATGAATTTGCCAAAATTTCGTTGCTGAATCTTATCTTAATCACTTTTAAATAAACATAACACCGTCGTCGTTGCCGTCGCGTTTAAGCTTTTATCAGTGTTTCAATAGGCTTTTGGTATGTGAACTTGGAATTTAAAATGTAAACACTGTACGAACACTTTCTATGGTAGGTTGGTAGATATCGCACAACAACACACACACACTGATCGATGGAGGTTCTACTCTCTTCGAGCAACGGACAAAAACTAAAACTGCAGTCAATTTTTTCAGGCCCATCATCGGATGGCATGGCTAGAATGGAATTGCTGTTGATGGATTCAAATTCGCGTTTTAATAGCTCGCGCTTGTTTGTTTGTTATCGCTAGTGATCTAGTTAGTACGAGTATAGTGTGATGGCGGCTTAGATATTAGATATAGATTCAGAATTCAGATTGGGGACACAAAAGTTAAGTCGCACTTCCATTTTTTTATCGATTCCCTTCCCACTTTCCCAGCATTTCTTTCTATCGGAAGATTATGTTTTTTTCTTGCTCTTTTCACCTGACCTGAGTATCGCTGATGGCGTTTCGTTATAAGATTTCATAAACTGGAAGAGTGCCGGTGTGCTTTGTATTTTAGATAGATATTTTTACTCCTACACTAATGAGCATATAATTATGTTTAGATATGTTGGTATGTAGAAAATTGTATAACAGAGTGCGGTCCAAACATACATTTTTTGATATGTCAAACCTGAAAATTGGACAGAATGCATAAAATTTAATTTTTGTTTTTTTTTCTTCTTCTTTGTAAATTTTCTAAATGGCATTCGTTTATGGCTTTCATTATAGTAAATTATGAGGTGAGATTATGATGGGAGAAATAATAGAACCAGTAATGGTCATTTATAGAACATTTTTAAGAAGAATATAAATCTGCAGCCAATGCGTCTTTATTTATCGGAAATTTCTGTTACCGGTGCCTTCTAGAGTAATAAATAATAATGAAATAATATCTGTCTGCTAGGTCTGAATAAGTAATGTATAATTATGAAATTTGAAACAGTTTTGCTTATATCTCCTGAATCCAAGACTCGTAAAGAGTTCGTTGATGTCTTAAATGACCAGTTACATTGTAAGCTATTAATGGTAGGAATTTCAGGTCCCCCGGGAGGGGGGGGGGGGCAGGGCCAGAGTGGAGCTAAATTTCAAAAGATAGCCTCGAAATTCTTCATACATTCATTTCCGGTATCGTCCCAAAAGCTCTCAAACCAACCATCCGATTGGATTAATATTCAAGGATGTCTTAAATATGGTGTGGTTGTGGGGTGTGGGATTTGCCTTTCCTACAGGACTTCCATTATAGCGCAGCCATTTGACCTCGGTACTCAAACTTCTTCTCAGGACCTTAACTATTTGATTCTGTACTAGATTTGTCAACATGTACTAGAACAAACCTTGACTCTACTTTCAAATTTTCTAAAGAAGTAAAAGTATTCTTTATTTTTCGGATATCTTTCGATCTCATATTAACTTTTTTAGTACTTTTTTTATATGCGACCTGAGGTATTTTTAGCACCTTAAATCGGAGCAAACTCAGTAGGGTTATGTCCGATCAAAAATGGGTTTCACTGTTCGTCTCAGTTAATTACCTATTATTCGTAATATAAATTTTTTTACTCATTGCACTCTTAAGGTGAGGGTGGGATCCCCCGACAGGGGTGCATCCAATATAGCAAGTGGTATATCTCTCTAGGTCTCGCCAAGTACTATCTGATGATATACTTTTTGTCGGATTCAGAAAACTTTTTCGAGATGTTTTTCCACGGACAAGCCCATTTCGATGCAGTTGGGTCACATACACGCCAGTTACTACATTTCGCATATATTTCATCCAATCTTTCTAAAGGGTTTTCCAATAAGAGATGTTATTTTAATTAGCCCGCTATTTCGGTAGATGTCACTTTTGGAGCTGTTATTTTTTGACATTTGACAAGTAGAAACTACGCCATTAATAAAAATGGAAAATTCACTATAAAAATGGTGAAAATGTGGCAGAGACGGTTCGTAAAACCCGAACATTTTTGGGTCGTCGTGAAGCACCTTGTCGGACCGCAATACAGAAATTGGTAGAAAAATTCGAGCTGTCGGGACAAGTTAGTGATGTGAAGAATAAAACCCGTGCACGTCGCTCAAGAACAGCCGAGAATATTGCTGCTGTAGACGAAAGTGTTGAAGAAAACCCAGGTTTGTCCATTCCTCGTCGTTCTTTGGAATTAGGCATTCCACAAACGTCATTACACCGTATTTTGCATAAAGATTTGGGTCTTAAGGCTGATATCATCAACAACGTCGAGTCTTTGCTGATTGGGTCCTTGAAATGAATGAAAATGATCCGGAATTCCATCGAAAACTCATCTTGAGTTATGAGGCCCATTTCCACCTCGATGGCTTCATCAACAAGCAAAATTGTCGCATCTGGGGCTCGGAAAACCCAAGAGTTATTGTTGAAAAGCCTCTCCATCCTCAACGTGTGACTGTTTGGTGCGGTTTATGGTCCCGTGGGGTCATTGGACCTTACTTTTTCGAAAATGAGGCTGGAGCAACAGTTACGGTGAATGGATTGCGCTATCGACAGAAGATTAATGATTTTTTTGCGGCCGGAATTGGATGGTATTGATCTGGACAACGTTTATTTTCAACAAGACGGCACTACATGCCATACAAGCAACGAAACCATTGATCTTTTACAGGAAAAGTTTCCGGACCGTGTTATCTCTCGAAGAGGTGATCACAATTGGCCACCGAGATCTTGTGACTTAACACCTTGCGACTTCTTCCTTTGGGGCCACGTGAAAGAGAAGGTCTACGCCAACAGCCCAGCGTCGATTCAAGACCTCAAAGATGGAATTCGTGAGGCTATCGAGGATATAGGGCAGCCACTTTGCGATTTGGTTATGGAAAATTTCATGAAAAGGCATAAGCGCTCTGTTGTGAGCATTTTTCTCATAGGTAGTCAGTTTCCGCCAGTTTCTACGATGCACGAGAGGAAAAAAGTCTACTTTTGCATACAAAAAACCGTCAAAAGGGTTTCCTTTTTCTTTTTAAATTTTCTTCAATATTTATAGCACTTAAAAGCTAATTAGATATCCGATTAGGGCACAAAATGTGGATACGATTTCATTCAACAAACATGCGGCAACGTTTATATTTAAAAATTTTATGTCATCTCTCCTGTGCTGGAAGACCACCACATTAACCATTTTTCGAGTAATTAAAAAAAAAAAATTTCAGATTTCTTTGACATACCGAAATCGATATTTCTCTGTAAGTATTGCTTGAATTTCCATGATTGTTTTTTTAATATAGCCAGGATATGCGCCTACAGGAAAAGTCAGTTTCAAAACAAGTGTTTAGTATCGAAATTTACAATGAGGGCTAAATGTGTAGGGTTAATATCAACCCTTATTTGTTCTTAAAATAATTGCTTGCACTAAATCCAATTTCGATTGTAATTACCAAATCTAAGATGATTTCCGTAAAATACTATCCAAAATCTTCAATTACATTATACATATCGTCGTTGTTTTTATCAAAACCCGGATCACTTTTTGAGAGCTCTTTAACTTTTTTTCAACCAAAGAAAGCTATTATTGCGAAGAACCGCAGAGTAGAGTTTTCTATTACAGGGCCATTAGCTCGTTTTAGTTGGACCGCGTTTTTGTGACGTTTTGTACATCTAGATCAGGTCACATTAACCTATTGTGAGGTTTTGGTATCAACTCAACAGCCGTTTTGCTCTTTACCTATGGACAAAGACTCCTTTGTAAAAATATTTTTGCTGATAATTATAGAGCAGAAAACAAAAGGTGCAATGTGTAATTTTAATACTTATAGTTGACAAGAATGATCAGTTATTTGTCTCTTCTATGAAATTACACTTTTGTCACATAGGAGGTTTGATAAAAACAGCGACGGTACTCAACAGCTTCTTGCGGGCTTATTTTGCAACATTTAAGTCACTTTTTCGACTAAAACTATCTATAATCTGTTATCTAATCTACAGAAGACCAGAAGTGGTTATCTCGACTTAACTATCTTATAAAAATTAAATTAATTTCAACCAACTGCATACTTGGGTGTGCTATTGAAACGTATTATCAAAATTCTTTTTCATAAATTCATTTTAATTTTATTGTGATATTTTGAGACTATTACGGGATTCGTAGGACAGCGGGTTATAGAGTCGTAACCCAGAACCATATATTTATATAAAAAAAAATAAAAAAAAATTTTAAAAAACAATTGTTTTGCGGGGAATGGAAGTGTTTACAAATGCTCGATAAATGGAAACCTGCTGTTATCTTCTTATCCTCATACTTCCTGTGTAATGTATATTTTTGTACGATTAAATTTAATTACCTAGCGCTCACACCATACCAGCCCTATTTTTCACTAATTACGGGGTGTCCTTGAGAATAGGGTCTTATAAAATTACGTAAATTATAATTTTATTTAAAATTTTTGGTCCATAATAAAATACTACATAGAATTTCGAATAAAACTACTTTTCGCAGTAAAAGTCCATTATTATATCGGAGAAATTTTTTTTGAAATTAAAGAGCTAATCGTAAATATTTCTCATTTACCGATTTCGGGTGCTCTGAGGGAGTTAGGTTAAAGCAACTCAGGAGACAAATGCTCTATGAAATAGAAAGCTGCTATTCTGCTTTTACTTTTTGTTGAACGCATATATCTGTCTCATCGAATTTCTTAACCAAAATATTCCTTTGACTCAGGTCCACCAATTAAGGAATGTCCTTGAGAAGAAGGCGTGCATAAAGAAAATAAATAATTAATTTTTTCTATCACTAAATAGCACATGTAATGTCAAAAGAGATTCCATAAGCAACAAGCGTCCATTCAGACCAAATTACTGAACAAAAAAAAAATCACCAACTGGAGATTCAAAATTCATCATATATAGTATATGGTAATTTAATTTTTTTTATAATCCGTTGATAGACAGGGATTAAATGGAGTAAGGTGATATGAAATGGAAAGCTAAATATATAAGTATTGATTTTAATAAAAATATTACACTTTTTTAATACTCCCTGCACCGTTAAAAATTTAGGTATAAAAGATAAAAATTTTGATAAATTTCAGGTTATAAAGTCTCCGGAAACGAAATATATTATAAAAGTAATAAAGGGCCACTATATTCGCAGCTTTTATAACACTAAAGGCCCACATTTATACTAAAATATTATTAAAATCCCAAAATATAAGACTTTTGTCTTAAATTTATATTATTATTCATAACTTGTAAAAAAAAACTTGAATTAAAATAATACGCAAAATTATAGTTGCGGTGCATACACTAAAAGTATAAATTTCATAAGTCAAATTTATACAGCTAGCATGAGAATTATTCAGTTTATTCTTTTTAATGAATTCCCATTCCACTGAATTGCTCCATTGTCAAAAGCGTATCTACTCCTGTTTGTTTTACAATTCCTCAATAACTTATCATACTTCTTCATTGTATTTCAAATCGGCGATGGTGGCAACACCAACGAGCACCAATCAACCAAAGAGAAATATTATTTATTACAAAGTTCCAACTAATTCTACCAAAGTAAAGTGTGAATCATGGCCGTTTACAGAAAACGAGGTATGCCATACAGTAGAACGTACTCCGAAATAAGTACAGTGTTTTTGTTGTTTGTGGCCTTATATATACCGTGTGTGCGCCACAGAGATTTTTCATAGCCTTTCTTGAAGCTAATTTCTTGGAATTTTCGCTCACTGGCTAACTGAACTTGATGGTTTGAATTATCCAATTCTGGCATAAAGTTTATTTCTTGAGTTATTAATTTAATGCAATTATATTATTATTTTTAAACAAGTAAAAAAGCTAGAATTGGTCTGACACCAATCCTTATGATAGCACAGATGAATGCCCGTATGAAATTTCGTATGGTCACCCATTTGAGCAATTTTGATTTTTCGCATATCTTTCTCGAACGGTTCGTCGGACAGAAAAAATTATTATAACCAATTTTATAGGACTTCATACTCTAAAGAAGTTTTTAGTACAATAAAAATGTCTAGGACTGATTGTTTTCACAATATCCGTAAAAAACCTAAATTTTTCTTTGGGAACACCAAGAATGGGTTGTCTGATTTATTCCATTTTTAAATTTTATTTGCTATTACTAAATTTCAGCTCTCCATGTCAACGCGTTCTCAGGCAGTGTCCAAATATATAGTGGAAAACGAAATTTTTGTATGGCAACCCCACGAAGGAGTTGCCCAATTTGTCTCTTTTTCGAACTTCATTTTACTTTTTTTTTTAAAGTCTGCGTACAAAATTTCAGCTCTCTAAGTACACGCGTTCTCGAGTTATCGTGCGTATGGACGGATGGACAGGTTGACATGCAAAAATCAAAATAACTTTTAATTTTATTGGTGGGTGCCAAAACCATTTTTCTCTACTAGCATTATTTCTGTGCGTTACAAACTGAATGACAAACTTAGTATACCCCTTAGATTTCATCTAGGATATAAAAAATATTTCAGAATAAAGGGAAAATTGTCGAATTAATTTCATTCGATGTACGGTTCTCTTCAAGTAAAGAACTATATAAAAAGTGAAATAGGTGCAAGTAAAGTGCGTGTATACGAAAATGCAAAGTGGTTTCCTCATAACATTTTGCTGCGCATCTTCACCTCAAATTGTAGAGGCTGTTAAATTTCCAAACTCAAGTGAAAATTCAGAGTTGAATTACGATGACTTCGTTTAATCAGGTGTAATGTATATATTTGAAATTGTTCTAGAATAAAACTGTATTAGTGAATTGCACTCTATTGATTCAATGTAATATAACTTGTCATTAAATTCTGTAATTTTGTAAGACCAGATTCTTGATACAAAAAATAACCTTAATTTTATTTCCACAAACTAAACTCTGCAGATTTACTTGACTCGGGCATCGGCATCGACGAATTTGACGGTTTCACTTATTTTAAGGGTGCACGGGTCCAAGAAAATATATTCATCAAATATGTTAAGCAATATTATATGCACCCAGACTTTTATCTCAAATTAAAATGAAGTCCTATGTTGATTTAGATAGTGAGTAAACAATTTTTATTTTTTAGAAAGCTCCGTTTAGTTAAAAAACATTTGCAGATTTTTCTACAAATGTCTGTGAGGTTGAGGTCAGCTGGCCCCTGGAGTATATATAAGAGCCCCGGTTAAGAGAACATACGCTTTTGTTGGACCGTCATTAATCATAACTTCCGAAGTAAGCTTTTATTTTAGTATTTTTATGTTTTATCTACTATGTGTGTATTTGTCATTTCTGAATCTGAATCAAATGACTTGAAAGTAACTAAAGGTGTGAGGAGGACTTGTATTTTAAAAGGTCTTAGCTGTTATATTATTATATATAATTGCACTGTTGATCCAATGCACGACTTAAGAGGGTGTTATTCCACTTGAACTTCTTGCATTCTTGAATGACACAAAAGTCGCAAATTTTTTGCAAATAAATGATCGAGTTAAAGCTATCCCATCATCTATGATAACCATTAGGGCTGTCTACTTCTCAGTGCTGATGCCTTATTGTGAATATATTTGATGATTTAATTGATACAAAACTTTTTAAAAAATGGGATGCAATCGTTAGTATATTGCAAGTCTCCAGTGTTTGCCAAGCGTGTAAGTAGTCCAATGATTTCTAAATTGGAAAATCTTATACAAACCCATTTGTATACTACTTCTATCGAATTAGGATTACGGCTAATAACAAAGCATCACAAAGCTTTCACTACACAGTAAAAAATTTGCACAACTGTTGCCATAAGGCTTAGATATTTTTCCCTAAATTGTTAGGAATATTCCCTAAAATGTGGGGAAAAAAATTTTGGGAATATATCATGTAGGGAAAAATACCTAAGCTTTGTGACAACAATTTGAACATTTTTTACAGTGTACTTTCTTCAATGCGATTTGAGTCCAAGCACCAATATTTTAAAAATATAAGTAAAGTTTCAAAAAGTTACATTAATATATGTATGTAAAATCTTAGCAGTTAAACACCAACAGCAATTCGCTAATACATGGCAAAACTATTCTTTGAAAATCGAATCAAAACTGGTACACAGCTAAATCCTAGCCCAAATTTTTTTGTCGAACACCAAATAGTTTTAGCTGAAAATGGCTACAAACCTGGCGAACCGTGGTTACACTTTCCTCGTTGGAATATTTTGCTCATTACAGGGCCAGATATTTTTTTTACTCTATACGTTGACACAACTGAATGCCAAAATAACATATTTTTTGAAATCAAAGAAATTGTTCTGTTTAGGGAATGCTATTTTTTCTAAAGTTAACTGCTAATACTACCCTGGAAGACAAATCATAATGAGCTCATCAATGAGCTCCTCATGAAATATGAAATGAACGTCCTGCTGAAATTTATTCGCGTTTGAATCAAAACCGGGAAAAAAGCATGTATTTACTTATTCACAGATAATGCTTATAAAATATTGCATCTCTTTGATTGATTTAGAAATGTATACCTACTTTACTTCTACTTTTTGCATATTAAAATATTTGTTGAGCACTTCGATGAGTACATAATGAGTGTCCTGATGTGCTTATTAATGACGATGACAATGAGTGTCATGATGAGTTTATAAATGAGAATCTGATTTTACTTTTGATTTCATATATTTTTCCGAATTCAAACTCTGAGACTCTGACGCTTAAGGATTTGGGCATAACGTTTTGTTCAGCATATGGGCGAGAGTCTTTCCGCGGAAGAACAAATCAAAAAAATAATTTAAAAATTTAACTTAATTTAATTTAACTTTTGCTGCAGTTCAATATTATACAGAAATGTAAATGTCAAATTTCAACCGATTCTAATTAACAAATGCTTACTAGACGCAGAATCGAATTCGCTATTAATGCTATAAACAGAAAAAAAAAATATTACAGTTCAAAACATTCCATCAAATTGTTGTCAAAGTTGAAAAAAACATTTAAAAAATGGTAAACTTCGAAATATTTTCAACCGCAGCTTCGTCATTTTTCATCGAAACGAAATAAAGAATATATGGTTACAAGGTCCTATCTCTCTTTTTTTATATACCACATAAAAAATCGACATCGAATAAAAAATGCGGAGTTATAAATTATTATATACTTGGACCTACCCAATAACGTTATTTTTTTTTGTTTTTTAAATGAGATTTTCAGGGTGTATGAGAAATTTCTTATATGATACTTTTAGTTCCATTAGACCTATAACCTGCACTAAGTCTCGTCAAAAGTATATGTTGTGATGAAGATTGGCGTTCCATGCTGAACTTGGAAGAAACGTTATTTAAAATAGCAATGGGGTTAACTATAATTAACAGATTAGTTTTGTGATAATCATGATGATGACACGGATCTACACATTTGATGAAAATCAAACCAGTTACCAATATTACAATAAGACTGAAAAGAGTATTAAAAAAGAGTGTAATTTTTTATTGAAATCAATACATATATATTTAGTTTTACTGACAATTTTTAGATATTTGTAAGTATGCTCATTAATGCTGTCGTTTGTACTCCGATCGGAGTATTTGTACTCTGAAACCTAATAGCGTACTCCGGTACTACTCCGTTTTTGGTATTATGGAGTCAATTTCATTATAAAAACTCATGTATTTGTTAGCAAACCATGTTTATTAAAAAGTTTTTATTCACCTAGGTGGGAAGAATGAGTTGAGTAACTAGCTATGCATGGTACATAGTACAGATTGAACTTGATGGTTTGGTAGTGATACTCCGTTGTAATATACCAAGTTCAATCATATCAGAACAATTCTCTTATTAAAAAGAACATAGAATTGTAGAATTTAATTTAAAACTTTAATATTAATTGCTAATTTTCTTTCTCACAAAAGTTAAGTTTGCCTTAAGATCGCGTTTTAAATCCAAATCTGTTAAACATTTTCCGAAACCTTATTGATCGAAATGATATCGATGCGTTAGACGGAGAATGGCATGTTGCGCAAATACAGAAATTTGTACCAAAGTCACTGTTATTTCAAGAATACTTGAACCTGATTTTCAATATTAAAATGCTCTAGTTGAAAATATATTTCCCAATTTAGAAAAGTTATTAGTTGCCTTATGTATGTGCCTTCCACATACACCGCAAGTGCGGAAAGAAATTTTTCGACGGTCAATCTTATTAAAATTAAAATCAAAAATGCTCCTCACGTAGAAACTGTAAATTCCATAATGGTTGTAGCAAAAAACATTATTATAAGCAAAATTAGGACAAAAACTAGAATTGGTCTTAGACCAATTCTTACGATACCTTGGATGAATGCCCGTGTGTAATTTCGCACGGTGAAAAACGAAATTCTTGTATGGCAACCCTACGAAGGAGTTACCCGACTTGCCCAATTTCGAACTTAAATCTTTTTTTTTTTTTTTATTTAATATTTTACGTGGAATATATCTCGAGAACACAGTTTCCATGAGGACAGACAGACGGCCGGACGAATGGACACACGTCCGTACGGATAGACAGACGGACAGAGGGAAATAGAAAAACCAAAATAACTTTTAATATTAAGCATGGGTGTCCTACGCATCCTGCTCTACCAGCATTATTTCGGTGCGTTACAAAATAATGACCAAATTGATATGCCCTCTGGCATTTCATATACTAGAGTTGAAAACGCGCCACAACGACTGCTTTTATTGCGAAATAAATACATAACGGGATGTCCATAATAATAGGAAATAAGTAGCGGGCAGCATGCAAAAATAGTAATGCCAACCAAGATTTTTTTATTGTACAAAGTTTGTCATTTATGTACTTGAAGAAAAGTAGAATGTCTCAAATAAGAACATTGGGGCGAAATAGGTTAGTTGTATCCGCAGATGTTCGTTGATAAAAATATAAAAAAATTTACATCTACAACGTTTCACCTACATTAATCGAGGTTTATATGCAGTTTCCGTTGACAAGTTCTATTCTCCATGTCCGAAGAAAAGGTCTTCATCAGATCGTGACCAAATTTTGAAATTGAATTGGTTCAGAAATATCGGAAATATGAGATAACTTCTAAAAAAAGAAATCAGTCGAACGGATAACCTAGTCTTTTTGAAATCGGTTAAAAAATGATTTCAATGATTATAATAACTTTTACTGGATTCTTGAAGATCTCATAAAAAACGAAAAACTTCTTCAGGTATAGATGATTAAATACGTTCGACGAAAAAAGGCAAGAAAAGTCCATATTTCATCCCTAAAATTTTTTTAGATTTGAGTGTTTTTTAATATGTTTTAATATGTGTTTTTGTTTTTGTTATTTGTAAGCGTAGTTTTGTTTATTTTTTCAAAAAAGGCACTAAGAAATTTTTTACATGGCACTCTCGGCTTGCTTTTCCACTGATAAAAACGAATAACTTTTAATAAAATTTTAATTTGAAAATTACTTACATTAACAAAAATTAATTTTAATTTAATATGATCGGTTTTTATTTAGTCGTGTACTCCGTTTTTTTCCGAAAGTACTCCGCCTTGGCAGCAAACAATACTAATCTTAAGCATTTCCAAACGACAGCACTGATGCTCATGTGAACAATTTTTGTGTTTTTGTTAACTCTCTTTTTAAAATAAATCTATCAATATCAAATATCTTTTAATTTATTCTTTTAAAAATGTTATTTACAAAAAATTCCAATTCCCGTAGCTCTCCCGAAATGGCAACTTTTGCAGTTATAATAAGATACATTTGATAGAAGCTAATTCATAAGGTAAAATTATTCTTTTAAAATCTAAAACTTTGATAATTATAATTAACAAAGTCAAACTCCGAAAACGTAACAAAAAAAAAAACAAAAATATTTCGCTCCACATTACATTTTCATATTGGACTGTAAATGAAATGAGGCCCATAACATGTGCTTAATTTATGTAAAAGCTCACACGGTAATGTACCCATGATAAATGCTTTTCTTTTTCAATCCTTTCCAGGGTAAGTTACCTAAGGGTTGATTTCTACGTGCATTTAAATGGAATTATAACGAATGAAATCACGTAAATGTACAAATCGGAGATTCACTCATGTTTCAATGGACTTAACCTTGCGGCGCTCTTCGAGTGTAGTAATTACATAACTTGCGTGCTTTTAAAGCCGATTAATTCGGTTCGAAGCAATTGTGATGCAGCTTTTCTTGTCACGACCAAAACGATGAGGCTTCTCCAGTAACCCATCACGTGTATTAGCTTTGTAATGTAAAGTACAATTCGCACTATAACCCCAAAAATAGGAGTATAACGGATTTATAACATCTAAGTACTTCTATCGATGCTACATTATGCTTAAGGAACGGTTTATTCAATAAAGTTACTTTTAAAATTCGTAAGAAGAGTTAGAATTGAATTGTTTGTTTACGGTCGTCTAACTTGCGGCAGACCCGGAGCGGAAATTATGTAGATAAGGGCGTGAAAGTTAAAACCAAAAACAGGCCTTAAATCCAAAAAAGAAATGATAACTGTGAACAGACTCTTTATTTGAATTAAATGAATTTGTTGGCTGTGGAAGTAGACATTTTTCTATTAATTATTGCGGGTATATGTGGGTGGAAAAGTACACTTTAAGAAATGTCGTTTGTCGGTTTTCGGGCGAACTCTGCATGTTAATGTCATTTGTCAATGTTATTTTCTTTTTGGGATTGTTAGGATTGACATAATTGAAAAGCTTTATTTGCATGTATAGTCTAATCGAATTTTTTAAATCGGATTCCGTGGGAGATTTGCAGTTGTTGAACTTGAACGTAATTTTATTCTATCATTTGGTTACGGACCATTTTACAATATTTAAAATATGTAAACTGTCAAAAATTAGATACAGTAACAAACAATAGTACTAAAAACAACAACTTATTTTGTATGTATCTAATCAATGATTTTTAATTAATTGTTTAAATGAGATTTCCTACAATTCTATAGATAATATAGCAAGAGCTATTAATTCACTACACACATTTTAATACCATAGATGAAATCTATAGGGTAGACTAAATTTGTCATTCCGTTTGTACATAAATAATGATGGTAGAGCAAAATGGATTGGACACCCACGCATAAAATTAAAAATTATTTTGATTTTTGTATATCTGTCATAACTCGAGAACGCGTTTACCTAGAGAACTGAAATTTTGCATATGGCCTTTTAAATAAAAATTAAAATTAAATTCGAAAATGGAACAAATCGGGTAACTCCTTCGTAAGGTTGCCATACAAAAATTTCGTTTTCACTACATATTTGGATACCTCCTGAGAAAGCGTCAACGTCAAGAGCTGAAATTTTGTACAGAGTACTTTCATAAACATAGGAAATATAATTTAAAAATCGAACTAAATCGACAACATCTTTTTGGTGTTGCCATATAAAAATTTAAGATTTTTACGTATACTGTGAAAACGATAAGCCCCATACGGTTTTAATGTATTGAAAAATTCTTCAGAATATGAAATCCTATAAAATTGGTTACAATCATTATTTCTGTCCGGCGAATCGTTCTAGAAATATATGCGAAAACCACTTCAAAAATCAAATTTGCACAGAGAGGTTTTAGTGGATACCTAAATATTATGACCTGAGTACTAAGCAAATATCTTACGTGGTAAGATATTGTATAATCGTGTGCACTGAGTCCTGACGGGAGTCTTGTGCCCACAGTATATTTTTTGACTTGAAGTGGAAGCTCTTGTTAGACGATGGTTTGAAGAGCAGTGTAAGAGTAAGACCAGTAGTAACTCAGTTATCACTTTTGCCTATTAATAAGAGTAGGTTTATTAAGTACTTCAGTAGAGAACACTGCTAGCAGATCTTGACTAGTAGATTGAAGTCGTGTGACGCCTGACGGTTTATAGCGTCCCTGTAACGCTACCCATAGGTGAGTAGCTAAAGACTGAGATGCTAAAGTCAATTCCTGCAAAACTGGAATGAAGAATTGTGTTCGAATAGAAATGAGACGAGCTGTTCCAGCACTTATGCATTATTTTATAAAGGCCACAATTGCATTGACCAATGGAATACCACAACAGCATCGACCAATTGTGTCGCTGTTCTTTACTTCAACTCTTGGTGGCTGACACCTTTGCTTCAGAGAATACATGTAAGGATTGTAATTGCCCAGCTGACCCAATGTCGAGCTGAATAGTGTATATTGATTGTCTAAATTTGATAGTTACGATTGAACTCGGTAATTGATCAGTTGGCCCTATATCAAGCTGATCACGTTGTATTGACTGTTCCAACTTGCTAGATATAATTGAACTCGCTACGATGGCTTCGGCGGCCTGATAGCTAGAGGCTTCAAGTATGACAGAGAAGTTGTACTTCCTGAACTCAGTTTGACCTTAAATAGAGGTGAGTAGCTGTTAATTCTTATCAGTGTCTTCCTTGTTCACAAATCGGTGGTGGAACTAAAAAGAAAATGTAAGGAAAGAATGGGACCACTACCTGAGCGGACATGAATACATGGTTTGGTTTGGTTTTTTGGAAATCAAATTAATTTATGAAATCTGACGTGAAACTAAACTTCTCTGTTTACTTATTTCGAAATACAAATTCCAACCTACTTATTTCTGCCCTTCTACACTCAGCAAGTTATTCGTCACTAGCAAGGAACTCCGAAAAAATAAATGGTCGATTTACACGGTGATTGGTCGTCTGTTCAGAGAAATGCGGACAGAAACAGATGTGTCGCAACAAGGTAACCATAGAAAATTACATACGGGCATTTATCTAGGGTATCATAAGAATTGGTCTTAGACCAATTCTAGCTTTCTTACTTGTTTTAACTATTCCTCTGTAAACGAACCTTTTTGTGCAGGCATTTTTAAGTTAGGCTTAAAACTTTAGTTAGATTTATATCATTATGCATGCATTTTTTAAAATTTGGATGTGGAATATCGTCGATGATACTGAATAACCGCGAAACTACTAATGATACTACCGCGTAAGTCAAAGTCAAAGTAAAATTTTCAGCAGACACTAAAATTGTTTTATTTTAATTATAATGACAAAATTTTTGCTACTGAGCTCTAAGATAGGACAAGAAATGTCATATTTTTCGATTTTAGACATAAAATTGACAAAACAAGTTGTAGTTGCTTAGCTAAATTACCATTAACTTCGAAATTGGATTTTACTATACTATGCAGTTACGCCGTAATGATATTGCTAGTCTCGCGGTTATGCAGTATTACCTACGATGTGGCATATGTAAGAGTAAACATTTTTCGAAACTTCGAAATGACTAGTATTTTGCAAATATAATTAAACTGTACAAAGTGAAAGTAAACCATTTATACTTATCTAATTTTTACTAATTTTACATTGATTTTTCCTTTTATACGTCGATTCATTGACTCTCATTGCTCTCAAAAGAAATCTGCAAATCTGAATTCCATCTGCCTTGATATGTCGTTTTTCAATTTCATTAATATCTTGGTGCACAGTTCGGAAAGAAAACCAGGTGTGTGCGTGTAGAAAGTGCAATTTAAGAAATATCCGGCATCATAGTTTTTTGTAATTTTTAAGCAAATCGGCAATAATTTCTTGGTAAGTTTCAGATTTGTTGTTGTCTTGGATTACAGATTTTAGATAATTGCAAGTTGCAATATTCATCACAGCATGGAGTTCAGCTTTTATAACTTTTTTTTTTTATTTATTGACGAATACGCCATTTTCCAATTCGGCATCGAGTAATTGAAAATTTTCAAGTTGGTAAGTTATAGTGTGATTTCTGTAAATCACCAAGTTTTCAGTTGTCATTCCTAGTTCGATCTATATCGGTATGAAGCTTATATCTACATTTTTTAGCTAGTATGAACGTGAGAGCTTGGTCGAAGCCTTCCAGTTATTAACATTTGACTTTAGATGACAAAAGTTAGATCTCAAGATATAAGATATCTGGCTTCATCGTTCATGCATGTTAGTTGTTACTTAAAATTCTAGGTGAGATGAGATTCACTTCTGCCATTACAATCTGTACTTCCATCCATAGATCGTATGGCGGTAGTTTGTATCACAATCCCGTATTAAATCCAAGGTACAACCATACGCAAGTGTCATGCCGACGTTTGCGATCTCTGTCTACAGTGATAGTTGGAATCAAAATGAAGATAAACAGATGAGAGAATTATTATCTTTATCCTTCCTTACTTCAATCTCCCATATTTAATCGGGACTCACGTCCTTAAATGTTACCAATAGAACAGATGTGGAGTTTTATTTAAACTAGCTGATAGAGGCTCTTCGGATGCATAGGGTTAGTGCCCTAATCCCCACACCTTAGTAAAATCAAATGGCATGAAGCGGGTGACGTGAGTATAATATCTACCAAAGAAGCTCGCCGTTATCCGAGTGGATTACAACTAGTCAATTAAGAACCAGAATGGAAAAAATGGCAATCAATCAGTATTACGTCCCTAGTAACCACATTCTGATGTCCTCACATTTTCCAAACTATACTACAAAAATATTGGACAGAATTCCAATATTTATCCAAAAAATTCCAACACAGAACGACTTCTTTACGTGTTCCGATGTTATACCATGCTCTATTTTGCCATTCCTAGGAAAATCTAGCGAATTTCCGTAGAAATTTTATATGAGATAAGAACTGGAAAAACAGTGGACAATTGTGGACAATATTTTAAACTGTTCTTTGATTTGTCCATTACTTTTCTGAAAAATTCCATATATGAAAATATATGGAGAAAGCGTGGACATACTGCAGAAAAATTAGAAATTGAAATCTTCACTTTGTCCAAAGAAATCTCCATACTCTTTCCTTCATTGAAAACACAGTGGACAACTACTGGACACAATTTTTGAAAAATTTGCCGTTCTTTTTATTTTATAAACTTTATCAACTTTTTTTTTTTATTTGATGGAAAAGTGTGGATTAACAGTAGAATTGAAAATTCCGCATATGCTATGGAAATGCTATGGATATTCTTCAGAATGATTCTGCACTATATCCAGGCATTATCCACTGAAATTCCAATGTTTTATTATTTCTAAGAAAAATTATTTAGGGTTTTGGTATGGAACTGAATGGTGTCGTGAGACGTGAATCGTTTGCATTTAGTATTGTGTAGGCTAAAAGAATCCATAAGGAAAGAAATAAGCAGGAAAAGAATAAAGTAAGATATAAATTTAGTTATTTTATTACTTTTAAGACTAATAACTTTTTCGTTCACAGAGAAACTGGAAGAAAAACACGCAGCACTGAGTAAATTTAAGATTTTTTTTCTATCTTTTTACAACTGAATTGCCTTGTTTTGTTTTAATGAATTTCTAAAAAATAATTATTATTTTGTTAACACTAATATCTTTAAAATGCTTTTTATTTATTGTAGCAGGGATAAATTCTAAAGACTTCCTGTAGAATAATTCTGCAGAATATCCGGAAAAACCCTGCATAGAGCATCTGTGGAATATATCCGCTAAATTTCAAAAGATATTATTCTTATGATTTCTGAAGAATTTCTGTAGAATAATTCTGCAGAATATCCAAACAAACTCTCCATAGAGTATCCGCGGAAAATATCCGCTAAGTTTCCAAAGACATTGTCCTTATTATTTCTGAAGAAATTCCTTGGAATAATGGCGGCATACTTTCCTCGGACAGCGTAACTTTTGCCCCGTGACAATCCCATAAAATTCTTTTGACATTCTTGGGAATATTCCACGGAACTGATTCTTCGGACAGGAAAATTTCCTATGAACATCTGGTAATGTTTTATAAAGAAAATCTAATAAATTGCTCATCTGAGCAGTTTTGTTCAACCCTGTAATTTCGAATCTGTAATAGCTTCACAACAATTTACAACTCCATTCATTTTGTATTGTTATTATAAGAGAGGCCATGTTCTTGTTAAAGAAACCTTTTTCTGGATCTCGACTACAACGAGTGTGTTTTACTTAACCTCCTAAAATTATTCTATCCTTCAACTTTGGGGTACCTATTTGTATAATTTCAAAAGGCTGAAATTATCACAAAGGGTCCTTCGAGGTGATTCCTGGATTTAATAGTACACAAAGGGTTGATATACTTATGTATGTGCTCGTATTTTCTATGACTTATTTGCAATGGTATAACGTTAAAAGATATATTTTGCACAGTGCGAAGCTGTTAGACTGATTGCTGCGGCGCCTGTTACGCATTCAAGCAAGAGGGACACATAAAAATAATATGAAATTGAATAAAAATAAAATATAATAAAACAAAATAGTAATGAAATAGATGGATATTGCGTATGTGCTACGTCCGTGTAACTGCAACATCTTATATAGTGGAGCCATCTCTTAGTGGGTCTATAATGTGCTCGGACTTTGTTAGTGGTTAATGTTCTTCAGTGGTGTGGGGATACCGTGTAGGCTAATTATTGGCTACACCGTACATCGTTTCGGTCCTGCCACGGAACTCCCTTGACATTGCAGATTTTGGGAAATCAAAAATCATGAGTTTTTAAATAAGAAGCCTACCTCGGACGAATAAATTTTTTTACATACATTCAAAAGTTTGCCTAATTGCCTAGATTTTTTGTTCGTCTACCTCTAGCATACCAGGTGACTCCCTGGATACGACCAAGAAGAGATTCTTTCAAATTGGAATGAAACTTTCTAGTTTAAAACAACAAAATTCATCCTTTTTACAGGGATATCCCGACATCAATCACATGACGCTTATTAAACCTGAGGAGATGTCATGTTATAAATTATATTTTTACCACAACACTGCATAAGCAAGTTCGAGAGCACAAGCACTAAGCTTAGGATCATATTGAATGGATCGATCCTCAAAGGACGCTCTTAAAATGAAATATTGATGGTAGAAGCAATCCTTCAAAATTTCTTTCTTAATTACTGTGGAAATGAAAGCACGAAGAGAATCTTTAACATCTGCTTAGAGGAATTTTTCTATTTGATATTGTGAGGAAAATCGTAATGATCATAAGTCTTGGAAAGAATTATAAAGCCAGTAGTCGGTCGAACAATGAAAAAGTACCAAGCTGAGCGCGATGTATAAATTTCGGTCCCTTGTCACCTAGGTTTTTATATATTGCGAAAAGGGCATTTTACTCCGTTGACAATACATAAAATTACCGCAGCTTATTGAATTAATAGAGGTCTTTATACAATAATTCAAAATGTAGATCTCTCCATAATGAAAGAGTACCTGACAATTTTATCATGAGTTCCGGGGTTCAACAAATAAAAAAATAAGAAAACCCCAGACTCTGTCTGTAACACGGACGAATCCCTACATGCTTTTTTTTTTATGAAAAATTTTGTATATTTAAAAAATTAAAAAATATTGAAATATAAAAAATAAATAAAAATAAAAGTTTAAAAAAATAAAAAAATAAAAGAAAATTAAAAATCTATTAAATATCAATTGCTGCATCTACATATGTCATCATCACTTGAGAATGGCTCGACCGATTTGGCTCTTTTTTTTTTGTGTTCGTACAAGACTAGGTTAGGGAAAGAAAAATTAGAAGCGGCAACCTCTTATTAGTGTAGCCTTACAAAATTTTGGTTGTTCACTATATTCATATTTGAAGACTGCCTGAGAACGGTAGGGTTGCCATACAAAAATTTCGATTTTAACTATATATTTGGGCACTGCTTGAGAATGGGTCGACGTAGAAACTACACTCTCCCGCATTGGACGTATGCTCGCACCCGAACACACACGTGCACACACACACATGCATACACAAGGTGGTTGGAGATGCATAATATCCCCTAATATTAATATTAATAAAACGAAAAAAATTAAAATAAATTAAAAAAATTTAAAAAATAATTTAAAAAATTTACAAACTTAAGACAGAATCCAGTTCTAAGAATGGGCGACTTTAGCTAGTTTCTGAATATTTAGTTCCGTTGAATTAAGTATTTTCACTACTGAAATAATCTAAATAATTTAGAATTTTACGGATATGCTTTGAAAGTGGAATGAATATTTTTTACATTGTACTGTGTTAGAAAAAAAAGTATTTTTCTTCCCAAATCACTGACCAATCCCAATACATAGATGGTTCAATTAATTGGTTTCTATGCCATGTGCATGCTCGACAATTAAATTCCTTTTCCTAAGAGCCACAGAGATTTTCTATAATTTATTTCTTTTCAACATTAACGTTGCTATATTTAAAAAATCTCTTGATTCTAAATTGGATAAAACCTGAGTTTTAGTTCATTTTCATTTTTAAAAAAGTGTGAAACTTAATGTGACAGGGGTTTAACAGAATTTCTCCCTAATGGAAGGGACTTAATATTAAAGTTCAAATATAAACTCAATATTAAATAAATCGAGCTTTTGATTCCTAGTGAGTATCTAACTTCTTTTCATAACGTTTAAAGTATGCTCCCCATCATTCATAAATTATGTATTTAATTTTTATCTCTATTTAATAAAAAAAAAATTTTAACCTTCACACTAACTACACTGGCACCATACGCAAATTAATTAAAATATGAAAGGTACTTACATACAAATGTACTAAAAACTCGTTTACAAATGTCTTCTTTATTGTATACACTTAAGTAATTTAATTATTTTTAATTTTTTCTCATTTATCTAAACGAAAAATATGCGCCATACTGCTGCACACTGGAATTCTCTGGCGTAATGTAAGCTTTTGTCGAAAGCTAGGGCTTTTGTTTTTTTCTTTCAGACATTGTTGGTTTTTATTTAGTTTTAAGTTACTGCAACTGATTTAATTGTGAATGTAAACCAAATAAACATGTACGGAAAATAATTTTATATTTTCAAAGTTTATTTTTATCTTAAGTTTTGTTTTGTGTTTTTTTTGTTACTGTAAAGTGTAAATTTTTGAAAGGTTAACTTATTATTTAATTGGATTTAATTTACTCATTTCTATTCAATAATTTATCTACCGCAATCTGTCACTCACAGTGTTTGTAAATTACAAATTAAATCTGAAGAAATCACAAGTTGTGGTTTGGGAAATTTGTTATTCAGTTTTTTTGACGACTTCGAAGAATTATTTTATTTTTTGTGACGTAAGTTTACACAAATTTTAAATGTGCTTGGTTACCTTTTGCGGAAGTATTTTAGAATAATTTAACAATAAAGTTTTATTACAATTATTATTAGTGACATTTCATGTGTTTATTTCCATAATTACTGACATAATTACTGTCCATAATTACCGCATAAGCTATAATCAAACATTTTTATTAGCAGTAAATATAGCCAGTTTTATAGGATAGTACTTGTTCAATTATGAACTAATTTTTTATAGCCAATTTAGTGTAGTGTGAAGAAAACTTTTCAAACGAATATTAGATCTTAACGAATCCATTTCTGATATTGGTGTAATTTTGCGCCATCCAGTTTCAAAATTTTTATTTTAGGTTAGATGAATTTAACACAAATTTGATTCATTCAAAAAGATACGAATTTCTTGGGTTGAAGAATTAAATTTGATTTCGTACCTGTGTGTTGGCCAGATGAAATATTTATGTAGTTTCCTAGTAGAAATATTTTAAATCATTTAAAAAATTATTAATTCCCGTGAAAATATTGTATGAAATTGCATTATCTTTTGAATGATTCAAAAATGTGTCATTATCAGTTAGCCGGCATTTTTCGTTTGCCACTTAGAATTGATATTTTTATCTTTTTTTTTTAACGGCTTTTTCAGATTTTTTATGAGTATTGTAGTGGCAAAAATTTTTTATTTATTTGTTTTAAATTAATTATTTCCTAAGTTTTTCTAATAAAATTGTGTTTTTTCACATATTTTCTAATTTTTTTTTTTGTATTTTTTAGAACAATGGCCATGCAAAGATATCTGTTGAAGGCAATAATTGACCTAGCGTATATTTTGTGTTTGCAAATGGTGATTGTGATGTTATTTATATATTGATCATTTGTAACAAACCTGCATATAGCGAGACCTGTGTAGAACTATTTGTGAAGTTTTTCCATATGAAATTTTCCGTCGCTTATAATTCAGTTACTTTTTGAATCAATATTATCAAGTAGGGCAATAGAGATTCACTAGAGACCATCAACCTCCTATCTGACCATCCAATTCAAATATTTTAGTAGTTGAACTGGTTTTACCAGGAAATCTATGCAAATCCGTCCCCGCCTATCCTATCGCAAATACGTAAAAACGGAGAACTACTGGTGTTATCTACGTGAGCAACGGAACCCACTAGTCGGTACGTATGCAAAAGCTATCCCATCTCACCTCTCAGCTAGTTTTAGTTAATCTATTACATACTTTAAATATTTTACTCTTATATTAGGGACGTAAGCAATAAAGCAAGAAATTGAATTCAAACCAGCTGTTTTTATTTGGATCTTTCGCTCCAAATCAGACGTTTTGCTACCATCGAACTATTGCCGCGTGAGCGAACAAACCGCCCGAGCAAACGACGTAACATAGATGTGATAGTAGCTAAGACTAGTAAAAGCCAGACGAAGCCAAGCTGACAGCAGCTAGAGACCTGATAGCAGCTGAAACTAGAAGAGGCCAGCTGAAACCGACCTGACAGAAACTAGAGACCGGATAGCAACAGAGATCAGCAGAGGCCAGACGAAACTAAGGTGACAGCAGCTATAGACCTGACAGTAGCTAGAAAACTGATAACAGCTGTGATTAGCTAGAGAACTGACAACAGCTGTGATCAGCTCTGATAATATCTGTGACCAGCAGAGGCCAGACGAAACCGACTTGACAGCATCTAGAGACCTGATAGCAGCTGAGAACAGCAGAGGGCAGACGAAACTGAACTGACACCAGCTAGAAACTATATATTAGCTGAGACCAGACGACGCTAGACGAAACCGATCTGACAGCAGCTAGAAACTTGATATCAGCTGAGAGCCGCCGCAGAGGCCAGACGATACCGATCCAACCAAGTGAAAAAAAAGCCGCACCAGCCAGAATGGACAGACAAAACTTAAGTTTAGTTTTTCAGATGGTTTTGGATATCTTCTATACCATACAGAAATGATTTTGGACACATGTATTACAGTCTATATTCACATGAATCGTTACCGTCCATCAATGAAGAGCGGACTAAGTGAAGTGATGATGAAAAACTAAATTGTGATCGCGAAAACTCATGATGAGTGATGAGATTTTCATATCAGTGGCATGGTAAACAATGTACTGAAAATCCTTGTGTAATCTATGAGTGACCATTAAATCTCCATAAAGTGATACGTATTGTGGTACAAAATTTATGTTGAAGGCATTATTGGTCACTCTTTTTGATTTTGTAGACACCAACGTAGATTCACTAACATGATATATTGGAAAATTTCGTCTAACTCAAAATGGATGATGTAGAATTGAAAAATATATGGTTCAGACAGGAAGGTACCGTACCATAGCATAGAAAATGCCTAAAACAATCCAACGTGTAAAAACAATGTTTTGCAGTCATTTTATTTCGAAACGTGATGACATCGATTAGCCGCTAGATGATAAGACCGAACATCAGCGTAGATTCCTTCTCCGGTCTTTTTAAGGAACTAGGCTTATGTAAATAAGCCAGCAACAACAGAAAGCTTCAGAAATGTTATGCGAAATGCACTGTAAAAAGTCTAAAATTTTGCAACGAACAGATGTGGTCACCATTTTGCATGTTCAATTCCCAACTTTCAATATATGTAGGTACTTATATGGCAACACTCCAAAGAAATTACTAATTATAGATTCTATTGATTTTAGAACCTATAGGTAGTATAAAGACAGGTAAAAAAGCTAGAATTGGTCTAAGACCAACTTATAATACCCAAGATATAAAATTTCGTATAGTCAGCCATTTGAGCAATTTTGATTTGATTTTGATATATTTCTAGAACGGTTCGTCGGATAGAAAAAATGTGTATAACCAATTTTATAGCATTTCATATTCCGAAGAAGTTTTTAGTACAATACAAATGTCTAAGACTGATCGTTTTCACAGTATCTGTAAAAAACCTAAATTTTTATATGGTAACAACAAGAAGGGGTTGCCCGATTTATTCCATTTTTTAAACATTGTTTGCTATTACCATAAAAACACCATGTACTAAATTTCTGCTCTCCATGTCAACGCGTTCTCAAGCAGTGTCCAAATATATAATGGAAAACGAAATTTTTGTATGGCAACTCCACGAAGGAGTTACCCGAACGGTTGGACGGACGGACAGACGGACATTCAAAAATCGAAATAACTGCTAATTTTCTCTACTATCATTATTTCAGTGCGCTACAAACGGAATGACAAACTTAGTATACCCTATATCCTATATCTTATGATAAATAGTTAGCCGTATCATATATGTACAAAAATTTTGGATATTCAATATAATCATTTCGAAATGATTATTTAACCTGAAAATTTGTAAATTATTAATGTGTCATCATAAATCGCTCAGTAGAAATAGGAAGATTCGTAAAATATGAAGAAGGAGGAAATATGTATGTGATTTGTTTTTTTCATAACTTGGGGCTCTCTATTAGCTCCAACTTGAAGCTTGGATCACGAACTCTGAGCCAGCTTGTACAAATTTAGAGAATTTCGAAATTCGAAAATTCCTTTAACAAAACTGAAAATTTTCGAAAATCATAATTATTTTTTGTATTTTCATAGCTGAAATTCAATTCAGGAGATTTTTATACTTTGTTCGGAAAGCTTCATGAAAAGTAGCATTTATTTGCTGCACCCTAGGAGTAGGGTTCATGAGAATTCGAAATTTTAAAATTTTTAAAAATTACTGTGTTATAATCGGGCGTGCGGAGCACTACTTCGTTATATTGAATAGTAGTAGGCGGTGTGACCACTGCGTTTATGGATGCCTTGAATGAGATTTATTTGCTTGTGCTCCCAATTTAATTAGTTAAATTGAAATTAAAAAATGGTCATGAATTATTGTGTACGCTAGTGCTCTAACAAGTTCGATAAAAACAAATTTCATTTTCTAAGGGCGAAAAACTTAAATGTGAATGGATTTGTTAGTAGTTAAAGTTAGGAAAGAAACTCTCCAAGATATTTGCACTATAATACAAATAACATCCTTGGGTAAGCATATATTTATGCATAAAGTAATCAAAGATAATACAATTTTCATTACATAGGGGATTTCAAAATCTTACCGAAGTCAGCTGTACCTTCGAAAAACTTGTCATTAACAAAGTTGCAATATCTTTGCATCAATAATGCTAGTAAAGCAGCAAAAGAAGTGCGAAGAAGTTGACGAAATAAAATTTAATTACATAATAATAATCATAAAATCATAAATAATAATAATTAAAGCAGCTAATTCTTATTCAAATATATGTATATGGGCATGTATGGTACATCTGGGGATGGCTTGCAGCTTAAGCGGGTATAATAATAAAATTGTATGACTTCCGAGACAATTCATATTTTTCTCAACGTAGTAATCTGCAAAGAGATCTTATCAGAATTTTTTTTTTGATGTTATTATGTATGTGTATACCTTTCCATCAATTCTTGTTTGTTACCAGCGGGTTTTGCACTATGTAAATGGACCTTTTCTTTAAGTTGCTCCATATATTCATCCCTATTTTTAATTTTTTAAATAATACTTGCAATATGAAGTAAGCTAAGAAGAGTGGAACGACCATAAACCCGATGGTGCTGTCTAGAAATCCAGCATTCAGTTTTATAAGTATTTGCATGCCCCATTGTTGCGATGAGAAATTTTGTGCAAAGATACACACAGAACTTCTACCATTCCAGAAATCTCCAATTTCGAAAAAAAATTTAACAGAATTTGGAAAAAGCCAACAGTAGGTACAGTTATGATTACCAAATGAAAAACAAAAACACACATTCGAAAAAGCATAACAAGTGTGTGAAAAAGGACTAACATAAAACGCCCCGTTTCGAACTATTGAAATTAATACCGGTATAAGACTGGAGTTAATGACTCATTGACCGACAGTCCAGACTTGGTATATTGCGATTTCTTTTTGTTTCCCTTCAAAAGGATTTGATCGATTTTTTTTTTTTATATTATTATGCCAAGCTCAGGGGATATGCTATGATGCAAAACACATCATGGCAGGAAGGAGATAGGGAAAGCAGAAGATGGTAGACTATTCTACATTCGCACAGTTCGGATAAGAAAGCATCACGGAATTTTACTGCACAGCTGAATGTATTTTGAAGGGTAAAAGGGTGTGCGCGGCTTGTAGTGCGAGTATTACGTGCAGAAATTAATCTACAAGGGATCAGACTAGATATTTTATCGGCACATTGGCAATGATTATAGCGATAAAGGAGCGAAAGGTATGATCCAACATTGTGGCGGTATTCGAGTGAGTCAATGACAAGTAATTGTCAATTTGGAGAGAATTGTCTTTGGAGAGAATTGTTACCAGAGACGTAATGTGAATTCATCAATTCGTTTATAAGGGGTATTCCATAACATAACAAATTTAAGATCTCGGTTTCGTTCTGAAAGCCACTAATTTTAAGATTTAAATGGTACATATATTGCTATTTAACTACAAAAATAAAGTTCTAACGAAAATCTGCACACGCCCATCTCATGGACCAGCTGACAAAAACTGTGAAAGGAAAGATTGGAAATAAATGGAAAGTAATATATCACGTAATGCCAACCTTTTACTACAAAACTTACAACATCCATCACTTGAGCTAGAAGACATTTGCTGCAGAGTACATACTAACCACCGATTGAAACCCGAAACCTCGCATTTGTACTTTTCTTTTCTTCGGAACCAATAAGAGACCATCAGCGCAATTCTTCGTTTAATTTCACTTTTTTATGGTGAAGTCTCGGTAGTATGCCTATACACCGGCGGAATAAGAACGAAGTATGAAGTAAGAGTGAACATTGCATATTGACTAATCTTTATGAACTATGGAATAAAAATTTTATTAATTGCTAATTTCTATGAAAATAAAAAAAAATTATCGTAGCATACTAAAGTAGGTGCCTATGCCTGTTAACCCGTGTGGCCATCCATGTTAATTACCATTTCTCTACATACATTCATTACAAATTCTCATTATTGCCATTTCAAGTCTATCAGTGTACGCGATATGTTTACAAATCACAGAATTTTCAAGAAATTCTAATTTTATTAAAACCTTCACCTGAAAGCTCACCAATAAAGTAAAAAATTTCCAGAGAAAAGCTTTAGAAAAGTCCCCGCTTTGAAAATCAGTGCCAACAATAGCAGCGCAGTGCCACCCGTTGTCATCACAACAACACTGATCTGCTGACCTAGAAACCGTGAACTTGAAGCTCCAAGAACTTGTACTTGCCCTAGTTGGAAGCGTCTCTCACACCACCATAATTCTCCATTGCATATCCGAAGAGCGAGGCCATTGAGAAATTGATGTGCTCCTCTTTTTGGCAAAGGATAAAATATTTTCGGTGTAACCATAGAAAATGGTTGCTAGCTATTAAAAGCGTTACGACACCGTTAAACTCAGGCATCAGCTTGCATTAATATGGTTCACCCGATATATGTACGAATATATGAGGCGAGTTGGGTGTTACAGCTGTTTCTCTGGTCCTTTGGTCCTTTCTATTCAAGTCAAGGTTCCCACCATTATGTGATGCTGTGTGTGGTGGTGGTGGTGGATGTGCTAACGAGACGTTTAATATTGATGTTTTCCCAAGGGGATAAATGAATGTCGTTCTGACGTCATTGTGCCGACGTGATAGCTTGGAAAGGTTCTATACTTTTGGGGTACGATTTATGGTGGAACATCGCATATTGGTCTTTCTCTGTAACAACTGCTGGAGCATACCCAATTTATTGGGATTTTTTTCCATTCTATTTATTGGGAAGTGTTAATCCTTGTCTTATTGAATATAATATATAACACAGTGGCTTGCAAAATTTAAGTTGGATATTTTTACGAATTGGAGCTTATGCATTAAGTTTTTATCTCCCTTTATAAGGAATTGCTGTCCATTAAGATTTCTAGTAACTTTTATAGTCTTCTAAAATACACAAAATAATAGTTAAGAAATAGATAAATTTCTCCATTTAATCCCCTTTTACACAAGTCAATGTAAATGTTTGTAACTATTAAGTCCTTGCGATATGTTTGCTAGCGATTAAAGGAAATTCCTAGCTTCACATAAAATGTGGTCAATTTTAAATTATCCACAGTTCGGGATAAGAAGGCATCACGGAATTTTAAAGTACGGCCGAAAGTATTTTGAAGGGTGAAAGGATGTGTGCAGCTTGTAGTGCGAGTATTGCTCGAAGGAACCATTCTATAAGAGATCAGATTAGATATTTCAAGGGAAAATTTACAATGCATGTAGCGATAGAGTAACGAAAGTCATCCGACATTGCGGCGGTGCTCGAGTGAGACGACCTGACGAGTTATTGCCATATCGCCAATGAGATTGAAGGTTCTTTTTTAGACAATGTCAAATAAAGCTAAGGCTGTGAGACCAACCTCGTCCCAGATATAGGAAGTGTATTCCATTCTAGGTCTGATTGATGTAGGACTTATAGAGGAGCGCTAAATTGCATGTGCCGAAAAAAAAAACAAAATAGAGGAACATTTTATTTCTTTTTGTCATATTTTTTGATATTTGTCAACAAAAAAATGATAAAGAATCACTAGAATTACTGCACAAAAGTTATTTTGAAGAAAATTGCAACTATAGAGGCTTATAAAGATAGGTGAGAAGAGAAGAAGCGGATCAAGAATTCGCCAAGATTTTTTGTTTTTCCTTTTTACTCTTTTGTCAAATAAATGTTTCTGTTGTTCTACAGTAAAATTTAACTAGTCGTTTATTAATTAGCGCATTAATTTTAATTTTAATATTGTTATGGTCGCAGGACCACACGAAATAGTATGCTACATCGTATGGCTCTGTCTCCTAGCGATAGGTCGAACCCACACGGCGAGTGTGCTGCCACTTTTTACACGACTGCATGAGTAAGCTCTGGGGGGTGAATAAAGATTGAATAAGAAGAAGGAGGAGCATCGGAGAAGACGGAAAGAAGCCTGAGTGACATTTAGTTGATAAGACGTTAAGTAAGTCGGCAAAAATATAATCGCGAGTTACTCATAAATCCGGCCATAAACTAATGTATCGCTGAGAAAGATCGTAAGCCAAGAGTGGAAAAGAAAAAGGAGATAAGACCTACTAAGGTTAGAAGAAAATTAATTAAAGTAAACTGTTCAACACCAAAGTGAAGAAAGAATTCAATCAGAATAATATAGTCAGTGCTTGTGGCGTGGAAGCCAGGCCATACATTCCCGAGTCAAATTCAAAGGTTTGTTGTTAGTTCATCAATCAGGAATCATCCTGCAAAAACTTTTTCAATTTTTTTTTGTAGCTATAGGTATACAGGGTGTTTCCTACTAGGAGGTAGGTAGAGCGGGAGGTGATAGTACTCACCTAGGTGAACCAAAAATTGTATGGCAGGGATGGGAAGACATATCAATCATTTAGGAGTTACAGGGTGATTAAAAAAAGCTAGTTTTTCACAAAATACCCTGTATCTTAAAAACTACAGGGTGCATAGTCACAGTTAGTTCATTGTATGTAGAACGCTCAGATCCATAGCCCTCCATTATCAAGAATTTATGGTTGTCTAAACTCAAAATTTCGGATTTTCTTACCTTTTTTTCTAAATTTATCCTCTATTATTTTTGCAAAAAGGTCGTTAACATAACTTTTTTTTATAAAAACTGTAAACTATAGACTCTCCTCTTTAAGTTGACTTATTACACCCTATGTGTTAACTGTAGCCGTTAAACAGTTATTAACTTATAACCAATTCAGGTCACATCGAAATTAGACGATATTTTGCAAAATGACGAGCTAAGGGAAAATAGGTTTGAAAATACGTTTGAGAATAGGTTTAGAACTAATAACTCTTAAAGTGCTTCAGATAGCACCTTGGGTATACAAGGTCATATTAAAGAGGAGAGTCTACAGTTTACAGTTTTTCAGTTATGTTAACGACCATTTTGCAAAAATAATAGAGGTTAAATTAAAAAAAAAGGTTAGAAAATCTCAAATCTTTAGTTTAGACAACCATAATTCTCGATAAGAGCAGGCTATGTGGCTGATTCAGCAGTCGTTGGAAAGTTCTGCATACAATGAGCTCTTAACTGTGACCATGTACCCAGTAATTTTTAAGATACAGGGTGTTTTGTGAAAAATTAGCTTTTATTCTTAATCACCCTGTAACTCCTAAGCGGTGTCCTTATGTAGGATAAGTCTTAAGCAAGGACTTTTTTACTTTTAACCTGTATAGTCGGATATACGCCTACCTAAAAACTTATCTGTTTGTCTTACCATAAATTATCTTATTTCTTTCTAATCATTAATATTTATTAAATAATGGATTCGGTTGGCACAAAGAAAATTTTAGGCGCAAATGTCAAGAAACTTCTAATAGATAGTATTCATCATGGGCAGTAAGTGCCTTAACTTTCTATACCAAGGCTATAAATTGTCAGACCTGACGAAACTCCATACTACTTACGCATCAATTTTTGTACCCCAGTTAATGCTAGCGTAGGTTGTCCAAACTTTTCATATCACCAAATACCTACGGAGCAATTTTCATCAATTAACTCAAAGTAAGGGGAATCCGGTTCCAAATACAGAAATTGGCCATGTGGTGAATTCATCGACGAAATGCAATTATGAATTTTTTTACAGCAGGACATCTCGGAGCGCCTCCGCGGTGGAGGCTGAGAAAAGACACGAGTTAGTCAAGGCCCTCGGGCATTCAAATTCATCTGAACTTTATAATCTTCGGATACATACAAATTCACCATTCTATATAGCACATATTTTTTTGTTATATTTAGTAATGTAAATTGTACTAGGTCCTTGAAGCATTACTGTGCACTGTGCGCAGATTTGACATTAAAATAATAATTGGTATCCTGATATAGGTATTTAAGGGTTTTTCAGGTGACTATTGACATTTTTCTCATTCAGTAAACTCAGCCATAACGGAAGGGCAAGCTTCGGTTTCAGTTCAAACCTCTGCGCGAATTTAGTAATTCATCAGAAAGATCTATTCTATTTAATTAGTTTAAGTTACGTTATTATCGGAAAGTAATTCTCCTATCAGAAATAGCATTAAAATAGGTTTTTATTTTTTAATGGCAGGTGCATCTTTAAATACGTAAAGCACTTCTTATTTGATTGAAAATATATATACTTGATGCTTGTTCGATATTAATGGCGCTAAGCCTATATTCATTTATGTCTGTAATAAATCCTGGTTAGTGTGCTACATATTGTACCGGTCGAAGCCAGATCGGCTATTTCAATAATAAAAGTACCGAAAATAATGTGGATGAAGCTGTAAAGTTTTAAATTTTCTTCTTCTCTCCCGGAGCCCTCTTTCAGTTATCGTTAGGGTTGTAGGTTCACTTCTTCACTCACTTTCAGAGTCATAGGGACATAGCAAAAATAGTGCCCGCAGTGTTATTCGGTGGATGGGGCATAGCAAAGAAGACATTCCATCTGCGTCTTCAAAGTGAGTCAAGGTAAATGGTGTAAAGGTCCTTTCAGGACTGGATGTGGTGCTGCGAATTTTGTGATAAGGCACAAAGTTTTTTTTTATTAATGGTGTCGTGACAGCGTCAGGATTGGGTTACCTAACCCACTAACTCTCCCGCAATAGCCGAGTTGCTAGCGTGCCGCCCTGAACTTAGAACGCTGCTGACAGACTGGACTTCACATTCAAAAGCACTCACTCACCTGCTAACATTACACTTAACTATGTTTTTATAAAGTACACACGTTGCTAAAAACCGTGCAAAACAAGATAAATTTCCTCTAGTACAATTAATATTCCATTATTTAACCATAAAACCGTAGAAAATATCGTTTCAGAAACACCAAAAACGAAAAATAGCAAAGCTCTACACCGAAAATTAGTTTTTTTTTTTATAAATTGGCTTTGAAGTAAGCTCTAAGTGAATCTCTAGGCAATCCGCCTACCAATGATGCAATTGCGTCATACATATGCAGCATGCATATAAACTTTTCATATGCTCTATAGATAGTAAGCCGCTCAACAAAAGAGTAATTGCACTGCATACTCTAAAGTAAAGTGCTTAGATTATAAAGGAATTATTTTTATTATGACATCGTCCTATGAATATCTTATACAAATATCGATGCTTCACGTAAAAGCAATGCTCAAAAGAAATTGCTTGCAGCATGACTACAGCAAGTGCCCTTGCATCAAGCAATTGCTTCATTGGTGAGCGGCGTATCACTTAAAATTATATATGCTTTTTTGAAAAGCATGATGCAAGTGTGTCGTGCATGCACGATGCATTTACATACATCTTTGGTGGGCGGCCTGCAGATTTTCCCATTTTTTTCCATTTCCATTTCACCATTAATTACGTTTGACAGTTTTCTATAGAAAAAATATGACAGCGATGATAAATTGACTTAAGTTAAAACAAGTTAAAAAGCTAGAATTGGTCTATAAGACCAATTCTTATGATACCCCAGATGACTGCCTGTATGTAATTTCGTATGGTCGTGCAAGTTTGATCGTTGAAGTGGTTTTTCGCAAATATTTTTAGAACGGTTCGTCGTACAGTCAAAATGATCCTATAACCAATTTCATAGGATTTTATATTCTGCAGAGCTTTTGAGTACAATAAAAACATCTAGATTTGTTTGATTTGTTTGTTTTCACAGTATACGTAAAAGACCTAAATTTTTATGTGGCAACACCAAGAAAAGGTTGCCCACTGGGGCCAATTTTTGTAATGATATTTACTTTTTCTATTACAATACCGTGTATAAAATTTCAGATTTCTTTGTTAACGCGTTTTCAAGCAATGTCCAAATATATAGTGAAAACGATTTTCTTGTATGACGGCAACCCCACGAAGGAGTTACTCGATTTGTCGTGTTTACAAGTTATGCTGACAGCACTGTTTTTTTGTACCGGAAATAGTATATATTTATATTTAAATTTATATCTTTGGAAGAGGAAGCAGTTTAGAAAAGTGAAACAATCCAAGAGGCATATTAAGTATTAGAAAAGGAGAGCTCTATAAAGAAAAATAAAGTATTTACCAAATAGTGCGGCATCCAAATGCTCTGACCGCACCGTTCTGCAAAAATAGTAGTAGAATCGAAAAAAATATAGTAAATTTGAAAAAAAAGGAGTAGAATTTCAAATGTTCATATTATTATATACTATTATGAGCAATTCTGTTGATGGACTAGTACTACCAACCACTAGGTGTATCGCTATTTGCAATTTGTAGACTTTCAGAGCTTCCTAATACTTGTTACACCTAAAACAAATAAGAAACGAATTTTAATAACTGTGTAATCAATAAGAATGCCTCCCCGAATGCCTTTCACCCGTCAAAAGTGATGAACGTGAGTTTCGAAATTTCATAAAGGAAATTCAATCGAAAATTAGTTTTTAAGCCCATGATTTTTTCTCTTTATCGTATTTTATTTGGATATAGGTGGTATATTTGGTATCGGGTAAAAAGGAGTAGAATTCGGATACTCCGGAGTATATGATCCATGACAAGAAAAAGTTAGCTGATCTACTCCGATTGGAGTATGGCGGGATCACTGACTGATAAGAAAATTTTTTTCTTACTCTTTTCGAATATCGTCGTTGAATCTGCAAGACTACTACCAGAGATGGCACAAGAACTAGATGTCGCATGCAGTACCAAAAAAGTATACAAAATTTATATGGCTGGGTGGTCCAAGCCGGAATAGACCACAACATTTGAAATTATGTATACGTTGTGTGATTCATATTTTTTCGTATCTGAAGTGTTGAGGAAGTCGATCAAATGTATACAAAACTGCTGTTATAAAAATATTTGCTTTAGGCATTCTCTAAAACATATTATGCTGTTTTCCAGAATGCATTACCCATTTCACAATGTGTATACTCTGCTCTAGTATAGCATGCGACATCTAGTTCTTGTGCCATCTATGCTACTACTTATTAACTACTACTAACTTTACAGAGGCTGGGGTCCATTTTTGATTTTATAATTGCATTAATAGAATGGATTAACAATAAAATCCTTATTTAAAAAATAAATATTTGTTCAAGAAGGCATTTTTTGGATTCTTCGGTATATAGCAAAAGCTAAAAAAAATTTTATTTGTTATTTCATCACACAACCGATTTAATTTTGGGTGACAAGTTTCAAGTTTGGCTTTGACTCATCAACAGATTACAAATAGCGAAATTGAGTGAGTTGGAAAACAAATGAAAAAATAGAACAAAGAAAACAAATTAAAAAAATTATAAAAAGAACAACAAATTGAGAAAAATAGAGAAAAAAAAACATTTTTTATTAAACAAATTTAAAAACCAGATTCATTCGAAACGAATTGAACCTGCGTACGCCTGCTGTGTGGGCTGAAAAAAGAAAAAAAAAAGAAGAAAACAAATAACTAATAAAAATGTTCGTAGCTTTTGCTTCATACCGCAGAATCCAAAAAAATGCCTTCTTGAACAAATATAAGTTTGCCCCGGTAAAAATCTTAAAGAGTAATCTCTAATTAAATAAAAAAAAATATTTCCATTATTTAGAATATACTCGTTGTTGACATTTCTCTGAATTTTTAAAAACAAAAGAAAAAAACAAAAATTTTAGCGCGCCAAAGAACTGCCTGGGCGGATAAATTCAAGCTAAATTTTTAGGAGACTTACCTACTGGTGATGCCATCTCTATATCAATAAAAACAAGCTCAAATTTAGCGTACTACCTTAGTACTGCTCTCGCTAGAATTCAGGATAAATTTTCGCCAATAGCTCTTAGCATGCTAAATTTTGTACGAAAACTTAGTTTAACGCGGACCTTAGTACTAGGCTTAACACGAAATAAAATCTCAAATGCATGACAACTGATTCTCAAAAGCAGCCACCTATAGTTCAAAACATGAACTTTGTTGTCAAAATTTTAGCTGTGAAAAACTTTCCTAATCGATTGGTGCTAAACATTTTATCCGCGAAATGAACACAGGCTTTAGGGGAGTATCATCCCCTTTGAGCTCTCTCCAGCGGGATCAATTATAATTTGAAAAAATTTTCATAAAAATTCTCTTAAATTTGTTTTCTAATTTAAATTAAAACCTCAAAACTAACCATATGTAAGCTCGTTCCATGGGAATAATTCATAAAAAAAAAAAACATCTAAGATGTGGTGATGATGACGTCTTAATTTCCATGCTAAGCATAATTTTATGCAATTATCCGCCGTCATGCATATAGGCAGTAGGTCTACAGACAAACATATGTACATACAGCATACTCTAAAATAACATAAAAGAAAGCAAAGTCAATGTGAGTAGCCACTGTTATTCAAGCATAAATGATGATGATAGCAACCAACAAGCAGCTCAGCAGTATACCAAGAGCAACCAGCTACCAGCTAAGCTACCACCAGCAGAAATAGCGTAATCTCGGCCCCAGGCATTCAGTTCAAAACCATCGGTTGAACGTAAATGACGAAGATTGCGAAAGCTCTCAGATAGAAGTCAAAAATCCGTTGGAAGCTTAGTACGGTTCTTTTCCGAATAACAGAAGTGCACGTCTCTCTTTGGTGAATACACATAGTGCTAGCGCTAAAACGAAACATAATAGAGAAAGGTGTCCAAATCAAATGAGTTAAGTGCTTAACGTAATTTCCTTGCGGTTAATTTCGGCGCCCGTCCCCCATAAGAACTTGAACTCCAAAAGAAAGGTAAAGGTGTGACTCACCTGGACGATGAACCGAATCAAGTTCTTCAGGTGATTTCTTCTTCAATTTACTGTTACATCAAGGTGCTACCATCATCATCGTCATAATCATCTGCATAATCATAATCTTCATAATCAGTAGGTTTTTGGGGGCTGCGGAAGTTATTACTGGTATTCCAGAGAAGAAGAGGTTGATGACGTGCAACAAGACTAAGTTAACATAATCATTGTGGATTCCACCACCGTACCGTAACATCTCTCTCTTCAGTTCAGTTCAACTTGATCTCGCGCGAGTGTTAAGTGCAGTGTGTAACGTGCGCTTGCCGCCGTGATTTTAGTGTGAATTTTTCGTTGATTTTCTTTTTGTCTTATCGATTGCGTACCGGTGCATTTTGCAACAAGTCTCAAAAAAAAAATTACAGTTTTTTCTCCTTGTTCTTTTTCGCAATTAAAAGACATTTTTCGTAATTGGAACGGTTTCAAGGGACGGGGACACAGACAAGTAGTGTGGGAAATTTTCATTGCAATTATATCGACGACATACATCATAACTGGCATAAAGTCTTCAGCAGCCACGACGACAAGCATCATCGCCAGGTAGAAAAGGTAAGAAGTTGTTGGCTAATTTTTTTTTTTTTTATGCAGTTTATGATAATTGTGTTTTCCATGCTGAAAGCTTTCAGAAGTGAAAGCATGGGTGGAAATCGTACTCTACATACCTCTGCTATGTGTGGGTATATACATATATACTAGGTCAAGGTTAAGGTTAAGCGCAACCCCAACGGGCACTCTATACCCCCACTTCATTCTGTAGTTCATGTTTACATCGTCTGTACATATTTTATCCACTTTAGAATGCATTGCTGATGATCAGTTTAATTAAGTTTTATTGGTTGGTACGACCCCCAGCCTTCCATCGACCACATTACAAGAGGGTTTTTGGCCCTTGGTACATATTTCTATAGTAGTTGTTGAACGAAAATGGGGGATAGATTTAACTCGTATTGTCCAGACATTCAGGAAACGTGTGGGCAGAGCATTGTAAAGTTCTTTGTGCTGTTTATTTCCGTCTTTAAGAAGTTTTGTAGGTTACTAGGTTAGCCTCATGTTGCCAACACTTCAGATAACAATGCAAAGAGATTTTGCTTTCTGTTAAGATATTCAGATTCAGTTAGTTTTTCTGCATATGGCAATTGTATGCTAATTATTAGCAGTAGGTACAGAGAAGAGATAATTTTCGCACGTGGATCTTTGTTTATTGTTTTTCCCATAATTTCAGCACTATTTACAAATGCAGCTCAAGCTCTTGAATGCAATAATTTTAATTTATTTATTTTTAATTAATACTTGTATAATGAATTGAGGAATGTTTTTTGTTTTTTTTTTTTTTTAATTTACTCAATGTTGAAGCGGAGTTCGTGATGTTTTGAATTTTTGTTTTTGAAGCATATTTTAAGGTTTTCTGTTGACAAAATTACAATGATTTTTTTTTTAAATTATAGGTAATAATAATACTAATTTAAATGTACAAAGATTGTAATCTTATTATGTACTTCTAATTTGGTAGATTATATTAGAAAAACTTAAAAATAGGCCAGGAGGATTTACATTATGAAGAAACTATAAGGGAGATAGTTTATTGAAATTTAAATTCTTCCGAAGCAGTCACTGCAATACCCTACACGTACACTCCCCTCTACTTTTTATGGCAAAAATCCCAAACTGTCAAACTATAAATTATCGTCAAGTTATTAATCGCTAGTAATATAATTGTTATTAAAAAATGGAAACGGATGAAGAAGATGTTTTGCTAATCGACATTGACACTGGAGATGAAATTTCGATCCATTTGCCACCGGAATTTCATAATAAAAATTGACTTCAACGTGACATAACATTTGAAAACAATTTTAACTAATACATGTAGCTTGCACTGGCTCCTTCTACTTTGTTTCGCACTCGCACCGGTTATTTGTCTTCTTAATAATAAAATATGTTTCGATTGACGATCTTGATTTTCTTTGCTCTTTTATATCAATTCTAAATATTGGTTTCGAAAAACTATCGCAAAATTTTTCATATCTATTGACGGAATTGCATCGCCAACTTTGTGGAATTCTCTTCCCAATCCTGTTAGAAATATATTAAAACAGCAGTTATTTATTTCCCTTTGTTAGTTTGCCAATTTCGATTTGGTATTAATTAAATATCTATTGTCGATCTTTGTACTACTATGTACATACTCTATGTACTGTAATTTGATTTGATACTTGATAGATGATTTTGACAGATATATGCCCTAAAATTATAGTAAAACGTGTTGTCAGTAGTCAAAATTGACGGATTAGGGTTGTCAGTAACAATGTTTTAGTTTCAGGACACGCACACATTGACAAATCGAAGTCTGGAAAAAATGCAGAACGCGTTTCTTTCTCTCATTACTCATAAATAAATTTCCGTTACAATGTACTATCTTCCTCACAATTTTTGTAAAAAATGTGTGCCATCATAAGTATAAATCCTCCTTTAGACAAATTAAAAAGATTAAACAAATAAATAAATAAACATCTGAATAAATTAATGAAGAACTAAATCATTGTGAAATAAAAAGAGAGGAAAAAAAATACTAATGCTAAAATAAATATAAATGTAGACCTAAATAAATAAATAAATAAATATGTAAGTATAACAAATAAAATAAATAAAAATATAAATAAAAATCAAGGCAATAAAAATAATAAAATAAAATAATACAAAAAAGAAGAAATAAAACCTACTTAAGCTATCATTAAAAATTAATACATAAGGAAAAAGGAAATCAAAACATAAATAATAAAGATAAAAAAAAAAAAAAATATATAATATTCTATTTTAAGAAGAAATTACACAAAAAAGTACACAACAAATTCAGACTAACAAAAATCAAAGAGAAGGAAACACATTAAAGACAGAAAAAAAAGATTAAAGAGAAAAGAGAAGTAATAGCAAAATATCACAGTTAGGTAGGTATGTATAAAACAAAGCTTAAAATAAAATGCAGGTTTAATTAAATGCAATAATCATCATGCATCATTCACAACTAAAGGCTAGTTAGCTCCTTAATATTTTTGGAAAAGGCTCTGCTAAAGCTCGGACGCTGAACACCACCAAGAAGAAAGTTCCGCCTTCGAATTGCTTGAACAAGGTAAGAGCGGTCACCAAATCGTGAAGGACATCTAGGAGCAAGAAGCTTAAAATATCATGTTGAATTTAGAAATTGTAGTTTTTCAAAATGATATTCTGGTGTGTTCTCATAAACCAATGTTCGCAGGAATATTAATACGAGATATGCTCAGTACGTTTCGAAGAAAATACCAAGGAACATATTTGCATACGCCAACACATGAGAATGCCTAGGCAATTTATAGACGTAACGGATTACATCGATAAATGTCAATTTTAATTTTTTTGATATTGTGAGTCAAGTTTGGCAAAAACAAGGCTCCCATATATGAAGTGGGGGAGAACAAGCGTTTTTACTAATTTGGATCTTAAGCGTAACAACAAGCAGCTCGTGATAATCCAGAGTTGTTGAAGATTCCCATACACTTTACCGAGTAATGCAGACATATACTCACAACAGGTTAATTTGGAATTCAGTTTGACACCTAGATTTTTACAAAGCCTGTATATACCAATGGCGTATTGTTCATTGTTATAGATGGTAAGTCAATGTTCCAGTATTGCTCCTGTACATAGCTAGGCACTTAGACTTTGAAGGGTTGATTGAGAGCATATTAGTTTTTGTTTTTTTTAGGCAGGGACAGCCCAAGCACGGAGGCCATAGCGGATCATTGTGCTGTCCTGCTGTTCACCAAAACCTTCCTGTCCTCAAAATAAAGTGCATCAGGTCTTAGTGAGGAAGGTTTTTCTGCACATCTACAGATAGAATGACAGACCTTAGAGTATCCAGCCTGCTCCAGATGAAGGCCGCACAAGCACGCAAAAAGCGTTCTGTTGTCTCAATCTTTCCTTCCAGATAGGACACGCACTCAGGTTTGTCAACAACTCCCATCTTTGTTAAATGAGAGTGAAGTGAGCTGTGGTCGGTGATGATGCCAACTACAGTTCTACATTGTTTCCTTCCGAGCCCCTTAAAAAAATCAGAAATATTCCTAATGGGCCCATCAAGAAACAGTTTTGTGCATCTGCAAGTACTTAGGTTCGCCCATCTCTGCTGATGCTTCCTATGAACATACGTTTGGATGAGTGATCCTATACTCGAGGTGGCAACGGCTACGGCGGGTTCCACTTCGAGGAACGGAGAATCAGATCCAGCCCTAGCTAAAAGGTCAGCCCTTTCATTGCATATAAGCTAGTGGCCATTCTTATACATATGTAGTGAAGATGCTCATTGGTATGCTGCACATAGTCTTCAAGTAGACCAATTGGTTGACTTAAATAGATCTGTTCATCATCAGCATATATATGTATGGATGCATTCTTCACAGCACTTATTAAATCATTGATGTATATGCCGAAAAGTAAAGGACCAAGGATAGAACCTTGGGGAACCCCTTGATAAACGAGCTTTACATTAGAAAATACATTATTCACTTTAATGACTTGATTTCGCATCGAAAGGAAATTACCGACTAATCTTAAAGCTGACGATGAGAAAAAAAATTATTCTTAAGTTTGAAAAGTAAAATAGAGTAATTGACACTATCAAATGCTTTACTGAAATCAAGAAGAACGAGTATTCTTAGAAGATCATTATCAAGGGCTTCATGAATATTAGTTGTAACTTTTAAAAGAGCAGTCTCACAGCTATGCTTTGCTCTCAATACAGATTGCCACCTTGACAGTAGATTATTACATTCAATATACTCAGTCGCTTGGTTATACATTATTTTCTCTAAACCCTTAGGAAGAAAATTTAAAAAACTAATTGGCCGAAAAGCACTGGGACCATTAGGTCGAGCTTTCTTAGGAATGGGAACAACAAGTGCACACTTCCCCTTAGTGCGGAATTCTGATGTCATTAGACACTGGTTATAAATGTGCGTTAACAGGCTTATTATAAATGGAGCAATTAATTTTTCTCGAAATTTGGAGGTAGTGCATCCGGCCCGAAGGCATTTGATTGGATTGAATATATTACATTAATAACATCAGCTCCAGTAACAGACTTAAATGAGAATCCATGCATTTAAGGGCTGCTCGTGCTCAATTCAAGATTGGACTGATTCGAATTTTCATTAATGACATTATTGGTAGAAGGCAGAAAGGTACTAGAAGTTGCAAAAAAAAATCATTCAATATATAGGATCTAGCATTGATTTGAGGCTGATCGTCTCCATGAATACCCAGGTTGCGAATGTTTTTCCAAATTTCTTGGCTGGTTGATTTGGGTCCAGTTTCATTCCAAGATATGAACGTTTTAAAGATCGAATCAGGCTTGTTACCCCATTACGGGCAATCTTATATCTATTGAGATCTGTCTCATTATAATTTCTTCTGTATTTTTTGGAGTAAGTAATTACGCTCAGCTATTGTTTGGCGGAGTTCATTAGTTATCCAGGGACAATGCTGGGAAAGAATATTACATGTTCTGCGTGGGGCATATTTATGATATAGATACAAAATAGTACTATTTAGAATTTTTTATTTTATCAACAAGAATACTACAGTCGTAAAGATTAATTATTGTATTCGGATGCTGGTAAATCCTTATTAATATTATTAAACTCCTTATATGTCAACGATGTCATGGTTGGTAATGGATCTGTCCTAATTTTGTACGTCAAGTATAAAAAGTCGTGATCAAAGTTGCTCGGTGGGGAGATCTGATTGTGAAAAAGAACACATTTGTAGTTAAAATAGAGTCTAACTGAGATGGCGATGATGTATTGTGATATTTTTTATTATTTTATTTTATTTATTTTTACTGGTTAATTAGTACACAAAATTACAAATCTTATAATTGTACGTGCTTAATCGGTAGGGAAAACTTATTTGTTAATGAGAGATATATAAACATACATTTAAATTTAATTAACTAACTGTACACCTATAAAGTCTACATAAATACTGAATATATAAGATCCAAAGCATATTCTGCCAGTGAAATGATTAAACTATTAGTTTGCGAATTTACGTTATGCAAGCTGTTGTCAGCAACCTTTTAAATGTGTGCTGAGATCCCGCGCACTGAATATTGGGCGCTAGAGAATTCCAGCAGCGGAACACCTGCAGAAAGTAAGAGCGCTCACCTGATAAGGTTCTGAAGCTTGGCAAAAGAATGCTTCGATGCCGGGCCGATCTTAAAAATTGTATTCGATCAAGTAAGTAAGATTTCTCCTGTAAAATGCTATACAGTTTGACTTGAGCGGATATAGTGTTAGGTAGTTACGGTTCGCCCAGTCAGATATTCTTTGCAAATCGTCGCTTAATCGAGAGACGCAGTCCTCGACAAGCCTTATTGGTCGGTCAAAATATATCTGCACGTCATTAGCGTAAAGGTGGACTTTTGAATACTGTAAGGTCATTGCGAGATCATTGATGTAGCAACAAAAGAGAAGCGGACCTAATATTGATCCCTGGAGGATCCCGCTGCTAAGAAAAAGTGGTGACGAAGTGGTATTATTCACTTTTACTATTTGACTGCGATGCCCAAGAAAGCTTTCTATGAAATTAATTGATGTGCTTGAAAACCCGAAATATTGCTGGGGCTTACTAAGCAGCCTACTGTGGTTCACTGAGTCAAAGGCCTTGCTGAAGTCCAGAAGAACCAACATTTCTATGTGGTCGTTGTCAATCGAGTCAGTTATGTCACATACTACTTTAAGTAAAGCAGTTTCGGAACTAGTTTCGGAAGCATAGCAAGCTAATGGGTCTATAATCAGCTAGTTCGGAGGATCTACGAGACTTAGGGATAGGCAAGACATTCGCTTTCTTCCACATCAAGGGAAAGTGAGAAGTAGTGAGGCAAGCATTAAATATATGGACGAGAATGTGGACGATATGCGGTAACATTATTTCACGGAGAGCCGCAGGGAATATATATACATTGAGAAAGTTAAAGATATATTTGAAAGGAGTGATTCAATATTAAAACGATGCTTCAAAGTAAACACAGAAATTGATAGTGCGGTAAGATGTTATCGAGAATTATATATGATGAGAAAAAAAGGCTTCAGTTCAGTGCAATGTAACATCAATATTTTTAGTAGTCCTGAAAAGGACTGATTTTTATTAAAAATTTTACAATACCTATCGCGTTTTGGATGGACACATTTTCTTCAAATCCTGAAAAGATCTTTTTTTTTTGTTATTGAAAAAGTTGTTATAAGGGAAAAATCGGCTTCTTAATAACCAGGACTTAACCAATTCAGATCCTGTACCAGATTTTATAATAAATTCGTTTTTTGGTGAAGGGGAGCTTACAGCATACAATTAACTTCTGATTTCGTAAATGGTAAAATTCAATATTCTCCTTAATTCGGTGAAACACTTTTCAATCTGAAAATCGAAGAAAAATCAAATACTTTTACGAATGGCTAAAGAAACGGCAAAAAAAAAAGTTGTTATTACAGTTATGATGTCGTCAGAAAGTTGTTTGTGTTTTGTAACGGCGACATCAGAAGATAGTATGTATGGCAAAGGGGTTCCGAAATAAAGTTTTTTTGCGAATATATGTAAAAGCTCAGACCCTGTCCGTAATGTGTACGAATCGCAGCATCCTCTTTTTTAAACACAAAAATTTTTAAAAAATAAAAAATAAATAAAAAAACAAAAGAAATTAAAAAAATTAAAATAAAATTAAAAATACTAAAATAAATTAAAACATAAATGAAATAAAATTAAAAAAAAAATGTGCAAACTTAAGAGAGAGTCCCGTTTTAAGAACGGGCAACTTTAGCTAGCATTACGTAAAAGGTTAGTGTGTTTCTGTATAAAAAAATTAAATGTTAACATTGAATATGCAAATTAGTATAAGAAATAATGTTGTACAAAATGCAAACATTTTAATAAAAATCATACCAAATACCAAAAAATATACAAAAAGTAGTTTTCGAGTACTTTTTTTTTTATGTTACAACCGTATCCAGTATACCCTACCGTTTATATGAGATATGCGGTAATCAGAAGCGGATCTAGGGTGAGGCGGTAAGGGCCCAGGGCGGCACATATTTTGGGGCGGCATTTTTTATATTTCTGTCTAAATTATATAAAAACAAAAATAACTACGTATGATAATTGCGCCGTAAATTTGGAATTGGCGATAACCACATAAAGATACGTTACTTGGTGGTAGAAATTAGAGCTGCTAAGAAAGTACTTTTTAAAACTTCAAATGCGTAACTAGCGTAGCGCGCATTGACACTTAATATCAAATGTATGCTTGTAGTATAAGGAGTGTTAGAATACAACCGTACGCGACGTTCGTGAAGCAAAAATTAGGCGAATTTATACTTTTCATCGCAAATTCGACGAATTTAACCTCCTGGATTTTTTTAAGATTTTTTTTTTTTGTTTCCAGGCAAAAAAGTAATTTCGTGAAAACTTGACTGAGAAAGTGGAAAATCCGTGGAAAATACCACCTACTTTAAATTGCCAATTGTTTCAAGAGAATTACTCTACCTTAAAAGTAGATGTATAGAATACCTATGTAATACAAACTGCTATATTTTTGGTTGCCATTTAAAAGTAAGTAGATCTCCTTAATACTAAATAACTTTTGTCGCTTCCAACTTGACAAAGCTCGTTTTTACACTAAGCACAAATGTCGGTCTAAAAACGTGAATAAATAAACATCACCTGTTAATACTTTCTTTAGTGTCATTAGTAAGGCATACACGCAAGGGACTACTTGCACGCAATCGGCTAAATTATTACGCGAAGCATTGCCCGCAGGGTTGTCTACGGCACTAATGAAAGCTCCTCGTCCATATATCAGACATTCTTTTCCTATATATCTGCGTGTACATTCTGTCGACCGACGATAAATTGTTGTTGTCTTCATTTCAGAAGGATGGCATCTGGAGTGTGCAAAATTTGTGCGCTCCAGAGTCGAGATAGACGCTCCTATTATTTCAGAAATATCGTCAGTCGGTGAAAACGCCTTCGAAGAAGAGAACTTATGCAATAGTTAGTGCGTTTATGTTTACAAGCTTTTATTTTTATAAACTTAAAAAATTACTCTATTTTATATATTTCTTGAATATTTTCTAACTCAGTATGAAAACTTTGTTAGATAGGCAATCGCGTTCGGGTATGAGCAAAAATCAAAAAAGAAAATCATGTTATAAAGAGTTACAAGGTAGGTTCTTCTCAGTATGAGAGAAACACTTTTTCTTTTTTTATTGCGTCATCACTTGCCAAAATTTTTACAGCTGTTAAGATATTTCAAGCATGTAAATCGAGTTGAGTTTTTAAGTGCACATTTAATAGAAGTTAAGCAAAGGAAATCTTTTCAAATGGTTAATTGTGCATAAAAGTTGCCAAAAATGAAGAAAAAAAAACAAAAACTTCCATACATTTCCCTGGAAATTTGGCAACTAGTGACGTTTAGCCTCAGATGGAACCTACCTTATTGCTCTTTATATCATGCAAGAAAACCGTACGATTTTCCAAACGGTGTTGTACAGAGTTAAGCCTGGCACGTGTCATTGCTTTCCCTTATAGTCTAGGACCATACGCGATTACGTGCAAGCAATCTCTTGCGCCCCATCTTCATGGACATCGTCAATAGACAAGAGGAACGCACTTGTTACCTCATAGTGATTGAAGCAAAGTTAACTTAAGAACAAGTTAGGAAACAAAAAGTGATTTCCGACTGTTTTCCATTTAAATGTTAGCAAGTAAAAATGAAAAAAAAAGAAGGAGAAAAAGATAACAAAAAAAAACGAACTCTCTTTGATAATTTCTCGAATAAAGACAAAAATGTGAAACCATAAATTACATTAAAAAAAAACAGTGGGAAATGATTAATTCTCGAAAATAAATGATAAATTAAATTTTATTTACTATTTTTATAAAACACTATATACAAAATTTTAGCTCTCTACGTTGACGCATTCTGAGGGCAATGTCCAAATATAGTGAAAAACGAAATTTTTGTATGGCAACCATACGAAGGAGTTACCGGATTTGTCCCATTTTCGAACTTGATGTTACTTTTTTCTTTAAAAGCCCACGCGTTCTTCAGTTATCGTGAACACGGACGGATGGGCATGCAAAAATCAAAATAACTTTTAATTTTATGCGTGAGTGTCCAATCCATTTTGTTCTACCATCATTATTTCTAGGTGTTACAAACGGAATGACAAACTTAGTATACCCTATGATTCCATTTAGGGTATAAAACTATAGATTGAAAGACAACATAGAAATTTTGTTAAGAATTTTGTTAATAATAGCCATCAATGTAGCTAGTAGTGAACAGAGCTTTTCCACATTAAAATTAATTAAAAATTATCTTCATTGAGTGATTTAAGATTGCGAAATCTAACGATAGTTTTTATAGAAAAACAATTAACAGAAATGAAGAAAGACATAATTTGTTTACCAATTAAAGCAACATTTGGCGCCAAAATTGATGATGGTAGGGAAAGAGAAAATGTGATATTTTTATAATAGTTAATAAGTCCGAGATAGTGGAAAGTTTTAGTAAAATTCGTTCGCTATGTGCAATACATATTCGGCATTTTCTATATACATACATATTTACATAGGTAGTGGTACTTATATGATAATAATAGTTTGCTTTTGCACCAAGTGAAGTCCAGTGTCAAATTGGACATGGCATGTTTTAGATCTCTGATAAATGAGACATTAATCTTGTTTTTTCTTGTAATTTCATTTAATCGCTGTAATCTCATATCTCTTTCAATGTTCATAGCAACATCTTCCGTTTTATCTTCGTACTTCTTTCTTAGCTAGATCTAAAGTGGAAGCTCTATATACAATTTGCAGTTAATTAAACCAATTAAAAGCAATTTTTGTACTGTAAATGTATAAAATACATGGTTTTACCTGTATGTAAAAATGCATAAACTATGGTAAAAAATACACACAGAATTCAGTGAAGTGGTGACAATAGTAATGTGATAGTTTTCTACAGTTTTATAAGATTTTTCCAGTTTTTGCAAGAACAAAATTATTAATTGCCAGTTGATTACATCTCGAGGGTATTCCTTTTCAGTAAAGAAGAATTTTACACAAAAAGATATACTTGAAACTTTTATGCAGTTTTTATCATATATTTGATATAAATGCGTACAAGAGCAAATTGATTTTGTGTTAAGATAGCACTCCACGGAGACAAGAGCATAATAATGTTGAAGATCGTTTTAGTATACCTATTAGATCATCAATATAAAAAACAAAATTAAAACATATTGTTATTTAGTATGAAGTCAAATGCGTTGGCGCATTAGCTGTATTGTTTTTTTTTTCTTTTTCACTGCCAATCAAACACAAGAACAGATTTTTTACATGGAGTACAAAACCAAAAACTTAATCTTGGTACTTGCGCACTTAAACAGAAGTGAAAACGGACTATTGCCACACTGAAAAAATTATGCGAACAACCAAATTATTATGATAATTACGAGTCATACATGATAATTTTACCTCATTTCTGTGTAAAATTGCATTAATTAAATGTAAAATTTTTTTTTCTTGTTTGTAAATTATTACATTTATTAGAAAATAAATGTTTTAACCTTCTGTTAATAAAAATATCATAAGTTTACACAAGAAGAATGTAATTTTACACTTTGCACTAAAAAAAAATGTAAAATTACACAAAATTTTTTGGAAGCCTAGTTTGGTGTTTTACGCTAAACAGAATTTATTCGTTTTAAGCACATATTATTGTCATAAAAACCTTGATATTTTTTCAATAAAACTTATCTTCTATCTTTTAGCAAACTTAAATGCAAGTTTTTTTTCTGATTAAGTTTTTATAACTCCCGTTCAACCTTGAGTATTCTGCAGGTACAAATCTCATTGGTGCTTCATAATATTGTGTATATATCGTCGACCTTGAATTTACTTACATTACTTTAAATACTATAATTACTTCCTTTCAATTCTTCATGAACTATCTATACTGATCGTTGGATTATTAAAGAAAAAGAACACTGGTGGATCTAGAAGGTCGGACAAAAATTTAATATGAATACTCAAGTGGAAAAATCATGAATGAAATCGTGGCTAAGTACATATAAGGAACAATGGTCCTCAATTAATCATGTCTAAATATTTTGAAGTTGAACAAACACCTATACATACGTATATAAACTCATTAACTTCATCCCGTGCTAACTAAATTTGTTTAGTAATTAAGAACGGAAGAAACACTTATTTTGGTCTACCTGCCATGAATTCGAACAAAGAATTGTTATCGAGGTGATTTCAGTAATTTATATGCGCATAAAAGAGGCAAAAATGATTTTGTCGTTGTTTTGTATTATGAATTTCATGATAAACTCCATGGAACGATGACAATATGGAACAGTGCGATGATAAAAAGTGTGGAAGAACCACTGATGCATCAAAATTTTGTATTTTAGAAAATAGAAATTTGTCACGTTTTCTCTTTCTGAACAATTTATTCTAGGAAAAGTTGCAAGTCATAAAGCAGATAATTAGTTAAACTAGGTATTGAAAAACTTAGACAGAAGTACTGGCGAAAGTGTTATGATTCATTCAGATGAACTCCGTGTACCGCCGAGAGTAACAGAATGGTAAAAAAATTTCATTTTATTTTAGAAAACTTGTTTGACTCGATGTTCATTAGGTTTTTCCATAGAGTCAGGAAAATTATTGTGTTGAGCATGACGTATTGTTTTTTTTTTTCTTTATTTTTTCGTAATACTTTGCATGGAAAAAACTTAATGTTTACGAGAAATGGCAAAACAAAACAACCTCAATCGGCACTGTTATGGTTAGCATCAGGTTCATTAATTTTTGTGGTAGTGTATTCGAATTTCATGGTCATCTGTTCGGGCACTCAAAGATCATCATTTTACACTTGATGTCTCCAAAATAATTTTGTATTACATTATACTATAAAAATCTTCTACAAGTCTAATATCACGAGCGAATATCAGACGGAGAATCATTTTGCCGCTGCAGTTCCAGATCAAGGTGATGATCATACTTTATGATCTACGGTTAATCTATCAACGATAGATTCATTTTTCTACCAAACGGTAATATCTAAATATTTGATAGAACTTGCCCCGTTGAAAAATGCGCAACGCTTTATTGCTATCCTTCGGTAAAACCCATTATTCCGTATAAATGAACTTACTTTTGGTTTTTCATCTTTCCGATAGGTGGCGGATTATGTTTAGAGTTCTAATAGAAGCAAAAAGGTTTACATACATATATGTGTACATGCAAGGTTGATGCTTCTTTGAGTTTAAATTCAACTCCAGATACAGTTGAAATTAAATTGTCTCGACTAGACAGTGATTTGATGAACCTAGTCAAAACCCTCGGGATATACTTTCCAAGCCATCAAACAGGGTCCCTCACTAATACATGAGAGCTTTAATATAGTCCTAATTCTAAAATATTTGCATGCACTGTTCTTATGTAAAACTGACAAAAGTTTTATTTCAATAGCTCCTCCACCTTAAACTACTATTCATATAGAAAAATGGTGTTCTGATAATCTTAAGTTTGCTTTCTTATCCTCCCAACCGTAATCAAAGTTTTATATCTTTCCCAAAAAAATTTATCTTGACCAAAATGTCTACAATTCGCCAAACAAAATCTCTCAACTGAGTAGGTAATAATTGCATATGTGATTGTGCCGTGGTACGCGATGATCGAATCAATCTGCCTACAGATTCCGCCTGCACATACACTATTACAACTATTACTCAGCTAGAGCACTGACATATATAATATGAACTGCCTAACTTTCTATTTCACGTGGGCACAATTTTTTGTGTCAAAAAGAGTTCTTACGTCGGTGCCAACATTGAAAAAATCATTGGCGGGAAGTTGAAAAAGTGAGCACGTAGCCACACGTAGCTCCAAAAATGACTTTAATAAATCCTTTGGAATTTCTTCTGCGTATCTAATGAATATATTGTCTTTAGTAAAACAGCTTTTATCTGTAATAACCCTAAACAATTAACTTAAAAACATTTATTTCTACGAATCCACTTATTTATTTGTTGTTCACAGTTCTCTCTCAGTTGGTACATGGTGCTTAGACCGAAAGAGTCAGCAATATAGAAGTGAGCCCACTTTCTGTAGTGTATTTCAATGAACGTAGGCAGTCCATATTATATATGTCAGTGAGCTAGAGTCATTGAGCGTAAAATGGTAAGGTCAAATTAAAATAAAGTAAAAAATCCGAAATATTTTTTAGACCCCCGTAACTCCTATGAGGAGGGGGTTACGGGGTTGGTTGAAAGTTGGAAAGGCCATGAAGATCTGCATACCATGAGCTCTTAACTGTGACCATGCGCCCAGTACTTTTTAAAATACAGGGTGTTTTGTGAAAAACTGTCTTTTTTTGTCATTCTGTAACTCCTAAACGGTGGATATTGCCCCCCCCCCCAATTTTTTGTTAGCCTAGGTGAGTCTATCAACTCCTGCTCTATTGACCTCCTAAGGGGAAACACCCTGTATAATAATATGCTCTCATAAACTGTAATATCTTTTTCGGGGGTAAAGTTTCATATCGTTAAAGTAACATTTCGTAGATGCTCCAAATTTTGTTGAGTTTTGGGTAAGGATGAGTTTCTGAATTGTACGTACTGTTATCAGAGAAATAAAAAATAATTATTAGTAATGTTCAAAGTTCCCAAGAATTCAATTATTATTATTATAAAATAATACAAAGAATACACAATATACAGAAACCACAACACGTTCACGAAATTATTCTCAAAGAATAATGAGATGTGTAGTTGCGTAAAGCCTGAATTAGATTGGCACGACAGCGGCAGCGACATCGAAATCGTTTTCATTGGTTGAGAACGATCAGCTGATTGAGAGAAAGCAGCAAAAACGTCGTGTTGCCGAGTCATCTCAAATTCTAAATTTGCTGTTGCTGGCTGCATAGGCAACGATTTCTGTCATCCCAAGCTGTCAAATTAAATTTTCATGTAGGGAAAATGGAGGAAAAACTTATATTCGTAGTAAAAAATAAACAATTTTTATATGACAAATCAAGAAGTTCTTACAAAAAATTAGAATTGAAAGAAGCTGCTTGGAAGGAAATTTCCAATGAATTAAATAAAAGTGGTAATGTTGCTGAGACATTAGCAAAAAATATGATAATAAAGTTTTTGTTTTTTTATTTGTTTTTAGTGGAGCAAATACAAAAGCGGTGGAAGACACTTCGAGATAGATATGCCCGCAAACATATCTTGCTGCAAAATACTCATTGAGAAATGAGTCAGTTTTTAAAAGAAACTAGATCTGCATTTAAAGAAACTTCGTCGAATATTACATTTTTAGATTTATTTTTTAGTGGACTTTCAAGTGACATCCAGAAAAGTGGCATGACTTTCCAGTAAAGGTCCGCACTTCAAATTAAATTTATGACACTGGTCCATGAAGAAATTAATAAAGTGCGAAATGTGAAATAAGACTGAACTGCAAATGTGAATATAAAGTGCAAAAAAATATATTTACCTATATTAAGAAATTAATACAAAGTTTCTGTTGTTTTGTTTTCGTTTTATTTTATATTTTAAAATTTTAATACAAATAAAGTGTAATCTGGGTTCCTATTTAAGTTGGTTTAATTTTGGTTTATGTAATCCATTAAAAGATCTCTGCTCAAATGCAGTTCGAGTGGCATTGAATCTAATGAAAAAGTTAAAAGTAGTCGACATTCGTCTTCTATAAGCTTTCTGGGGCTGTTTTTTTTCAGTCTTGTTCTTAAGAGGCTGTGGAACAGTTCGAACTGAAGAACACCCATGCGAGCTGCTTTTTTAAATTGTTCGCTATCACTATTTTTCATATTAGTAAACAATTTCGAATAGAATCCGTACATTTCGCACTCACTTTCCAAAAACATTTCTCTTGTCCATATCCTCGTCCTAATATTAAATAGTCTTATATACTTGCAATAAACTAAATAGGTAGTTATTACAAGTATAAATTTATTAAAATAATCGTATTTAATTATCATTTTTTTGTTGAATCAAACAACCATAAATTCCAAAAACCGCAATTGACGTTTACAGAAATATTCTGCTCGCTGGTTTGTGTTGCTGTAATGCAATCTGATACACTCGACAGCAAAACTGTTTTTTGCGTTGCTGTCGTTGTCGAGCAATCTAAATCAGGCTTAAACCTCAGAGATCGACACATAACAGAAGATGACTCATACATGTTACGCAACCATGTGATGTATTTTTTCTATATACAGGGTGTTTCATAATTGGTTCACATAACTCAAGCGTTTGATAAATGAGGCGGAGACAAACAAAAAATTATATGCCGAAGAAGGGGGTAAGACGTGTCGTTTCGGCGGTAGGGGAGGTTTAAGATTTTCAGTACTACTTCCACTTTATACCCTGTAACATTCTTGATATACACCCTATCAAGCTGAATTCATGCCCAATCAGCCTTCCTGTCATCTTCCGTCGGAAGTTGTAGGACGTCAAACTTAAAAAACTGGAAAAAAATTCCTAATTTTTTCAAATTTTAAATTTAATTTGACCATGCGCATGTACCTACCTAAATGCAACTGTTTTTGAGATATTCCCGTCTCTATGATGCATAATCTCATAAAAATCTTAAATCCCCCTTAGCGCCGAAGCAACGCTTCTTACCCATGATCCAAATAAAATTTTTCGCCCGCACCTGTACGAGTTCGAGCATAAAGTGGTTAAAAAGACTCTCTGAATAATTTTTTTAGTCGCCATCTACCGTAAGTATGGCATACAGTAGGCATACTCCACTCCCTTATTTACAGAAGAGAATTATTTGCAACCCTGTACTTACTTTTGTTGTTGTATTTATGTAAAGCGACTGACGCCAACATATCTTAAAAACAAACAGATTTAGATGAATGAAAAATCAAAGAAAAACTACACCACGAACACAAATTCATTTGAGGTACTAAAGTCGTTTATTTCATTTTTAAGTATTCAATTTCATATTTAAACCATTTTCTTTTCAATCCATTTGATAAAGTATGAAACCTTAGCATATCCATCAGGATAGATTTGACCACATCCACCGTATACGAAGTTCGCAACACCAACAAGTTTTCCATTATAAGTTGCTGGACCACCAGAATCTCCATTGCAAGCTCCATTATTCGCATTATGACCCAAACAAATTAGTCCTGCGTAATCCATTCCAATTGTTCTAGAACATTCTTCTTGAGAAATGGCACGGAGAGTGTTGAATTTAAGTTCATTTGAAATTGGTCCACCTTGATATACACGTCCCCATCCAGAGATAACAATATCTGAACCAGTTGGTACTTCATCCTTGTAAATTTCAATTGGTTGAACTGATTTGGAGAACTTAAGTGGTTCAGCAAGTTGTAGAAGAGCAATATCATTTAAGAAATTTCCATAATCTTCATGGATTATGATCCTTTTGATTTTAATTGTAGCTCCTCCACCATTGAGATTGTTGCTTCCTGCTACAACATGTAGGCTTCCTGGGAGACTAAAAAAAATATTTATATTGACTAAAATTTTGTACAACAATTTATGTGGGTTGAATAACTTACGATCCTTGAACACAGTGAGCAGCAGTTACGATGTAATTATTGGAAATAATTGATCCTCCACAAGTATGTGATCCAAATCTCCTAAGTGAAATTTGATGAGGGAATTGATCTTGTTTTGCTACCGATCCACCAACAATTCTACTGCTGGGAGCTGCCAAAGATGGCACTAGAAGAATACTGCAAATGGCAGCTAATAGAACTTGAGAAACCATTCTAAACATACTGTAAGGACTGACTACAATGCCGAATATGACTTTTTCCACTGACTTACAACAATTTATATATGGAACGGTGGTGATTGGTGTAATCTCTTATCAGGGTAGTAATAAAGATAAACCCCATCATACGTTATCGAATTGAATGTGGGAAATTTCGGGCTTATAATATTCATGACAAAATTTTCTATTTCGTCAACTACTTCACGGTAGCACGCCGTGAAGTGCTTATGCATTTTATATAGGGCTTTTCCTTGGACTTAAGCTAGTCCAATTGTAGAAGAAAAGATTAGCGAACTCTTTGCGATAGTAAAACGTATATCAGTTGTGCGTTTTTTATTTTTGATCGCTGAAGATTGAGATTGTTTGATTGATAAATAAATACTTAACTATTATTTCTTGATAACGGAGCTATGTATGTACAGGCGGATTTCCGACCACACGTTTTTTACACTTTAAAATCAGAGGTTTTTCCGATATATTTCTTTTTAACGATCACTACAAACTTGGAATTATCTGATTAAAGGATTTAGCTTTAATTCCCTTTTTACTGCAATCAAATATCGCTGAAGATGGTGATAACAATTTGAAATTAGTTTTTATCGAATTCTAACAAACGAACAACCCAAATCAACAAAAGATTAGTGTCCGCTCGTGTCGATTTTATTTTTAGGGTGTTCAGTTACGTATTCAAAATTCAAAACTTTCCAATATTTTCTAATGAAAGTCAATCAATGGAATTAGTTTTATGGTAGTTATAAGTAGTTGAAATTTAAAGTAAAGGAAAGATGCCGTCTAATTAACCATGTAGTTTTGAAAGTTTTATGTTTGAAAATATTTGAAAATCTCCAAACTGTGCAGGTGGATAGATTTACATATGGAATGGTTCTAAATGTTACACAGGGGGAGAGGACTTGCAATCAGAGCGAAAGTAGATTGAAGTTCAAATTTTAGTTGTTAGAACGGTTAGATTCGTTTGATATGTACATATTTATGTGCAATATTTATCAAAAGAGGGCATCATTGAGAATTCAATTTGTACCAATTATGTTTCTTGATGGAAGAATGACCTTTGATGAAGGCTTCGTAGGACTTCTTCAATCAAAAGCAATGGAAGCCTTTTGGTACGGAAGACGATGTGTTGCTAAAAGCACGTTTTGTCTGCCAGTCAAGACAGTTGGATTAGATGATCTCACTAACTTGGTTGTGAAATCAAGGTGTCTCCAAGCGCGTGCGTTCGAAAGAGTGTTTTGCCAAAGAGATTTTTCTGATTTTTCTGCTGTGGGTGAATGTACTGGTAGAGTTCGGAATAGGGGCGCGCTGCTATTTGCTCTCTGTCCGACCACCTCTTAACTGATCACAGGATCTAATCTACATGATTCAGACCTGAGGCAGAAGCAGACCAGCATTCCTCCTCAACTGGAATGCTCTAAAGGCCGTGTCAGATTTAAATCTGAAAGCAGCGACAGAAGCGACAGAGCTTTGTCTGAAAACATGCAACTGTTCGAGCATTAACAAATCGAAGGCAGAGGCAGCGGCAGCAACAGAAGCAGAACTCGGAAGTTGATCAAATCTCAAAAATTCCGCTTCTGCTCAGTACGGTCAATATAAAGAGTGCTAAAATTTGTATTTCATTGTTGGCGTCCTTTTTACAGGGTTACGTATCCAAAGGGTAACAACTAGAACCCTATTACCTATTATCTCATGAACCGTAATAGGTAGACAGTTGAAATTTTCACAGACTGTCTATTTCTGTTGCCGCTATAACCACAAATAATAAAAATAAAATTAAATTAAAAATTGCCCCCATACAAGAAACGTTATTTTTTCGACGTTTTTTTCCTCGTTTTATTCTCATTCATTATTATTATCTTCTTCTTCTTCCATTTTTGATTTGAGGTTTGATTCTTTAAGCACCACTGCTGGGGCTTGAGTCTCAAGCCACCTGGCTTGACCCATAAGGTATAACGACAAAGAGTTTTCTCTACTTAAAAGTTTACCTTGCGGGCATTAATAATGTAATTCTTCTATGCTAGATTAGGAAGGGAGTGGGGGCGAGGTGATGAGTTTGGAAGAGGAATTATTATTATCATAAGTAGGCATTATTATTATTTTTTCAAATAACAGCATTATTTGTTCACATGACGCCTACTCTCATGTGAAAAAATAAATAAAAAGGACATAGTGTTAAATTTTGTACGATGGTACGGAACCCTTCGTGCGTGGAACCCTTCTGTCGCTGCTTTTTGGTTTTAATTTGTCACGGCCTTAAGATACACACAATTCGTGTCAATTCAGGTTCAAACTTGATTTGACTGATTCCGCGTTCAGTAAGGCCTGAATTACAATTACAACTGATCTGTCGACTGCGACTTTATTTTAAGTCGAAATCGACGCTGAGGTGAAATTTGTTATTAAATTAATGCTTCAACTGCTTGAACAAACCAGAAGTTCCGACTTCTGTGATTGAACTGAAGTTGGCCGCACTTTGAGCAAAGTTTAGTTTCATTCGCAGTCGAGGTCGAAGTTGCAATTGTATCTCGCCATTTGGGAAAAGTCGCAGTCGACTTTCGAAGCTGATACACATCCACTGACGGTTCTCGGAGATATTATCGATATCTCCGGAAACTGTCAGATACCGACGAACACTTCACAGCTACACGACCTGGCTACTTCTGCGCGGGAGAGATATTGCCATCTTGAGACCTTGACCCTGGCCCTGAGTTGGAGGATGCATTCGTTCTGAACAGGCCACCTCACACACCTTTCAGTACACTAACAACACGTATGCTCCGTGATGTGCTTATGTCAATAAGACCTCCGAAGTGTACAGGTTACAACAGATAGCGAACATACCTCGAGGTGAATATGGGCGTGATGGGAGGGATAACTTGCAGAGTAGTCTACAGTTAAGCATCTAATTCTAATTACAAAGGAGCTGATGTGGCATTCAAATTGTTGCATAACAGTCTTGTGCGTCCTAATCAGTTATCATATATTGATCGGCGAGTTCAAAGGATCTGCACAATTTGTTCTGGTCGAAGTATCCTGTTTCGTAGGTTCTTCACTTGCCCGGCTATGCAAAATCTAATGGAACTCATGCGCGATAAGTGTCAGTTGATCTACCCGAATTTCGGCATTACTAGAACATCGTTTCTGAGGGGACTTTGTTTTTTTAGGCAGATGAATTGTTTGATTACCTTCGTGTTGACGTTAGTCCAATTAGCCCAATCTACAATTCATTTGTACTACATGAAAGTCGAAGATGGGACTCAGAACACTGTCCCACAACACCACTCACAAGCACTTCGTTTCGAGATTGAAGAGACGTTTACATTTTGAATATCTGGCAACGAACGCAGACACATCCAACTACACTTGGCAGCCACTATCGTTTGTGCAGGACGGTGCTCTTGTCTTTCTCTGGTGATAACAAGCCATAGAATTTGCAACACTAGTCCACGGCGCTTCTCCTCGCTTTGGAACCATTGCAAGTGCTCTGGGAAGGAGAAGCACTCCATTAGATATTTCAGCTAAGGGATGATGAGGGCAGTTTGTAAAGGTCTATGATACTGCAGACTACCCTAGCGGGACTCTATAATGGTATCGCGTAAGTTTTTCGTTCGCTTGGGTATTAATTTTTTAGCCGCTCTTGGTGTCAGTGCTAAACTGAAAAATTTTATGTTGAAAATGCGTTCGTTTAGGAAATTAATTCTTACTAGACTATATTTGGAAATTTGGAGCTTCTTGGAACTGCCACTTCCCCTATTGTCCAAATAAGGACAAGTAATAAATTTTATCATCTTTTGGGACTTTTCAAAATTCTTGTATCCGTATATATTGTCTCCTTTGAGAACTTAGTGTCAAGTTTACCTTTGTTGTTCCTATTGACGCATATATGTTTACATTTGTTATTATTTAGATTAATTAGTGCATTTTTTATCGTTATTCCCTTTTAAGATCTTTTGCTACTTAATTATAAAAAACTTTTATATGAGTCAATAAATTCAGAGTCTAATATAAATAAAAAAAAATATTATTATCTTACAAGACAGAAACGAGAGCTTGTTAGCCTATTACGAACTAACTTATAACTAATTTAGATTGAATATTGGCATTATAAAAAGGTAGGAAGAACTAAATCTAATCCAATTTGAAAAGAAGTAGCCGCCTAATAGTCTACCTATTTTATTCATCATAGTCCAATGACTCCTAATAGATCCTGGCATCATTTCTACTACCATTATGGAGCTCTTTTGTTCTCTTCCGATCATATTAAGGCCATAATTGCCTCACAATACGGCAGGTTTCTCTGTTGACCCACCAGAGGCTTGGCTTTTGATAAGCAAGCGCCCCTGACGATCCCTTCTTTTAAAGCTCCGATCAGGATCCTCACATAAGCTAATGATGAGCAGCTATCTATTTCAGAGCCCTTTTTTGTCAACTCATTACCTGTTTCATTGCCTTGAATATCCTTATGGCCAGAGCATAAAGTCACTTTGTGCCGTGTACTGAATTCTTCAAGGTTGGTTTTGCAGAATTGAACCACTTTTCCCATACATCATCCAGCGCCTTAGTACCTGCCTGGCTGTCAGTATATATGCAGGTGTACTTTTTGGACTCTCTACCATAGATACCATCACTGTTTTAAAATAAAATAAAAGTAAAAAATCGTATCATTACAAATACAGTTTATTTTATACAGGAGGCAGACTTGCAATTTCAATACAGATATATTGATAATGCAATAATGTCAATTGCAATATAAAATTTCAGAGACATACTTGCGGTTTACGATAGTAAGAATTTAATTAGAGAATTTGCATTTGATTTATCACTTGATTTGTCATTTGACCCAAGAAAATTCCGCGCACGTACAAAACTCAAGCAAATATTGTGAAATTACTTGTCTATGTGAAAAATAAAAAAAAATAGACACATCAATTTGACAAGTTCAAATATTGAATGTCAGAAAAAGTTGTAGTTAACATTGCAGTTCTAAATGGTTCGTATATTAAATGATTATGGTTTATAACTAGGGTCATATTGCAATAAACTCGTATACCGCATACGTTTTTCGCTATTTCAATATCGAGTTCCAATGTACTACATACTGAGTGTACACCGAGCGTATACCGAGCTGTTTCTCAGTAGATAGAGAAATTCTTTCGGTTGAGCGCAAAATGCAATATTGAAATTGCAAGTCTGTCTCCGGATAACAAATTAAAAATTTAATTAAGTTAGAGATTAGTATTTTATTTTTGCCGCTGTTCAATATGAATCTTCTCGGCTAAAACTACTAAAATTTGAGACAGTTTCAAAAAAACTCTGGGTAGAAATTTTGGCAAACTGCCGTTCAGGTCGAAAGGATTTATCCGATCATTTACTCGGACTCAAAGGTCTTAACTCCGGCTAAAATGGCTAAATTTAGCTGACATAAAAAAAAATTTCTGGTAACTTTGTGCTTTTGCCTACTGTCTTATATTCTGTCTACATTCGAGGTAGGATTGATGGATGATGGGAAACATAGGGTTGCCAGCCACATTTGTACAATTTTTGAATTCATTTCATATTAGACAAAGGTACAATTTGAAAATTTAGCGGAATTTTTAGTTTAATTAGCTTACAGAGGATTACAGACTTAAATTTAATAGACAGTAAACTGATTGACTGTATAAGTATAAGCACAATTGAAAGTATGATATAAGCAAAAGAGCTTTTATTTTAGATTCCGGAAAGAAGACTGAAATGTTAAGTATGGTCTGAAAAATTTTTCCAATTCTTGTAATTAGATTTTTTCTCGTTTAGTTATGGGTTCAGAATCCGTCGTATTGCCGTCCCCTTAAAACTAGGGCCCGGCGCAAGTGCTCCCGCTCCCCCACCCCCAAATTATCTGGCCCTTGATACCATTAGTGTCGCCTGGGAAATCACTGCAGGCTCTACCTGCAAGACACTGCGTTTGTACGTCAGTCTCCGGAGTACACTCCAACCTCTGTGCTTTCACTCGTTTTCGATCTATCCGTAAAAATAGAAATGTCGGATGTTACCACCATCTTGTTCCCATTCCAGTCACTCCTGGTGGGCATCATTGCATTGACATGCCTATCAAAGATAATAGGATGTGGATTGTTGGGAAGTTTTAGGAATCGATGGTTCCTAAACAATTTGTTTTCTTCAGAGACACTCTCTGAGTAATCGTGCTAAAAGCAGCACCACATCTTCTCAGCAAGGCCTAATCTTTTTACTGAGGAGCATTGTCTTTATTAACTCCCACTCTTCTCAGTTCGTTATACATAAGCTCCATCCTCTCGATATCCAGCCCCTAGATATCCAGGAATGGACCCAAAGTGTACTCTTTATATTCTAGAGATCTATCAACAACATACACACCACTGCATTTAGTGGAATTTTTACTGATTTCCCCCATTTTTTTTATTTTCTATTTTTTCTTTATCTTTTCTATTTCTACTTTTTTTGTTGGTTTTTGCTTTATATTACTCATAGATTTTTTTCTTCATTTTTATATTTATATGTTTTTTTTTCATAACTTTTTACTGTTAAATATTTTTATCCATTTGACTCCCTACGTCAGATGTTCGCTTATACATTGTGTCAAGAGCTGAAAGAGGCTATCAAATGTCTTTCCTGAAACTCTAACCTTGCAAAGATTTCAAGTTCTTGAAATGCCTGTTCTTTCCATACCTGTGTATGTATTATTAGTCAAAAATACACACCCATCTTTCCGAGATGAAAGAGATAAAAAAGAACTCGTTTTTGGTCATTATACCATCATAATACGACCAACAAAACTACAATTAATTAAAACTGCTAAACAGAAAAAAATTTCTAATAAAAATTGATAATAAAAATGTTTACACATTTCAGTTAATTTGTTGCTTTATAAATATTTTTTTTTTTTAGGAAAAATCACAAAACGAAAAATGGCGCTAAAAAATGCAATCGGACTCATAATCGCGGTGTTTACATGGCACTGTCTTGGACAAAGTGCCAATGAACTTGACGGTCTACCAGAACCTCGAGCTTACATTCCAGATTCGCATGATTTAGACTTTGTTTATCATAATCACGACGAATTGACTAGATATTTAAGGTAAGCCATAATTATAAGGTAAACAAAATGATATTGATTTGGTTAGTCCTCCTAATTAAACTTAACAGTAAAAAATATATATATATATGTATGCAGAAAATGTTTACACACAACAAATTCATCGCAATTTTTCCTGTTTCAAATTTGCATAAATGTTGGCTACAAAAAAAAAATCAATCTGGTTTGATGTAGGTCAAGCAAAAAGATTAAGTATGGCGCTAATTTTTTTCTTTTTTTGCACGTGATTGGAATCTGTTTTTATTATGATTGGAATTTATATTTGTGGCTTTCTGTTCTGACTTTTTTGTTTGTTTTATTTTTAAAGATTCTCTTGAACTTTATTATAATTTTTGCACAACTCGCGGATTTATGGGTCTTTAATTAAAAAAAAAGGCTACGATTATTTCGGATACTGATTTTGAATAGAATTACGTTCTTGATTTTTACATTGGTGAATATGAACTAGCTATGACTAGATTTTTGAATATGGATCTTAGAGAATAATCGAGCTATAATCAGAAAGCAATTATTACCTTAGGTAGAGAAAATAATATATAGAATTGTAAATTTTTATAAAGCAAATCATAAAATTCAAGCTACAAAAATATGAATATTACTTGCTTGTAATATATTTTGTGTAATAATTTAAACTTTTTGGTGAATGTCATCAGTCAACGAAAGTTAGAAATTGTCTCTCGGCAATGATTTCTGTGCCTGTGGTCTGCCACAGAGTTCCATTCTTGGTCCCTTTTTATTTAATCTTTTTATTCAAGAAGTTGTTGAAAGCGTCAAAATACATATGCTTGCGGATTATGATGTATAAATAGTAGCAGGCCCATTGATATTCTTGAGGACTGCTGCATTGAGTACGTTACTCGAGATCTTGAGAGGATAAATATATGGTCTAAGCACCAATCAATATTGCAAAATCCCAGAATATCTCTTTGTAGAATTGCATAATAATTGATTTTGACATATCGCCTATAAGTTTGAATGACATAGTATCTTGTCTGGTACTCATTAAGAAGGTTACTAATTTGGGAAATATCCTTAAACTCAAATTTGATGGGCGATTAGTGCTCAGAAGTGAGACACTGTCATTAGGCCAAATCAGGTTAAAACAGTAAATATGCCCTGCTTTTCACGTGGAACTGCCATTTTTCTCATATTAAATAGCGTATGTGCTCGGAAATTTGTGGTAAGTTTCAATGACTGCACTTGATTAATCAATTTTTGGTCTAAGAAGGTTTGACAAAGTTTCTCCATATAATAATGCAAACTTCGGCTACTCTCTTAATACTTATAAGAGTATTAATCTGATTTATGGAAATATTAAGTAATAAAAAAACGGAGTACCTGTGGCATGGCGTCCTTGGAAACAAGGGAAGCATTGCTTTCCTTAGGTTTTCCGATTTAATTTAATTAAAACAAATAAAAATGAACGCAAATAAAAAATGACGACAAAAATTTCTTCAAAATATTTTCATTAAAAAATATTTTCTCTAAAGCCTTTCTATAAACTATCAAAGAGAAGCAATAACGAAATCATCTTCATCTGAACAAAACAATCCAAAACATTTTAGCTTCCATCAGCAATTGAACAACATTCAACAAAATATATGGCATTCAAGCTCGTAAGGTATCTGCCTATGACGTCACATATCTCTGTTACTAGGTCGTCACTTATAGTGTAGCTACACTATATGTATAAGAAATGGTTCTAAGCCTAACGGATGCAATAGAAAAAATGCTTCTATGGGACCTACAAACATTGCTATACCGGCAACATATATTATGTTGATTTATTTCATCTGAATAATATTTTTCATATGATAGATCATCGCTATATTTGTTTCAACTGGAGGTGGTTTTATTTGTGCTTCCATCAATTTCATGTAGGTAGGTCGATTAGATAGCATTTCGGTTGTCCGCAAGCAAATTGTAAATTTTTGAGAGTAATTTCAAGTTGGATAAGGTAATATAACTTTAGAGCAGAGACGTCCTAAAATATGATATTGTTGACAGAAACTTACAGTAGGAGTAAATAAACAAATGAGGAATTATAGATTTTGATTTAGCTTATTTCAAATTTATTTGTCGCCGTCATACCATAATCGTGAATTTTCTTTTTTAGCTATTTTGGTCTGTTGTACTTAGGAAAATCAAATCAATATTCTGTTGTTTTGCAAAAATCTTATCTATATAACTTTACGAATGTATGAGTATTACCGGTTTTCGTTTTCAAGAATGAGCTCAAATACTAGAAAAACGTTTACTCCTAAAATTATTAACTTAAAAGATTCATTTCTCAGTTTCATGAAGGCGACCAATAATACACTCTGTTACAAACGAATTTGAAATTTTCCATTTTCGTATTTTGCAAATTCTTCGAAATTTCATTTAAAGAGCTCAATGCCTCTCGATCGTAGTGCTTAAGCTTAAGGTTAAGAGCAGGGGGAAATAGTCCTTTAAGACCCTGCGGACACTGCCGCGAGCAGAGTTGCTCTTTTGTGTCCTTCCTTATAGTGGTGAAGTTATCAATCAATCAATCACTTTTACGAACTCAATTATTGTCGTTGGGGTTAGCTTGCAAACCTTATTTGGAGAGATGTTTTTCCAATGATTTTCAACCTTAAAGTTACAAGCGTGGGACACTCGCATATGAAATGTTTCATGGCTTCATCATCCTCTTCGCACAGTCGGCGCAGTTCACTGTTGCAGTTGCCTATTTTCATCAAAAATAAACTCCTGGAGTTCTTAAGAAGCAGCTATCGAGAGGGGTACAGATAATTGATAAAACCGCTGCAATAACATTTGAGCGCATGATTATTTAACACTTTGTACAATTATAATCTCATTGCTTCCCGTCGCCTTAAGTCCACGCCATGAAACTGCGGAGCACCCGTGTGAATTCTTCTCAGTTTACGTTGTTACTGCGCAATCGTAATACAGTTATTTCTCGGCTTAACGAAGTGATTATGGAGGCTTTTTTCCCTGTTTACCTGCCTTTAGAATTGCCTTCCCTCTAACTTTCAAGGAGCTCACATCATTAATGCATTTAAGACCTTTATGAAAAGTTGTTTTCTATAATTCTCCCTACATTAGCTGGACATTTTTTTCATATCTGTGTAGTGTATAAAAAAAAAACCAAAAAAACGTAAGTAATCAATTTGAGGAGCAATCTACATACATCGCGCCGTCTCTATTTATGACTCACAACACAAGTGAAGCAAATATAGTAGACGCTCTGAAAATAATTATGAAATCGTTTACAGCATGCTGCATGTAATTTTTCATTTATTTAAAGCAGAGTAGACCTTTAAATATTTCTGGGAACTGTCGGACAATGTACAAAATATCCCTATTTGCCTACTTACATGTGCAGGATGTCCCATTTTAAACTAAAATAAATTAAATTATCAAAATAATTTTCGAGGAGATACTCAAACTCGTAAAAGTGAGACCACCCCCTTACGTTCTTGTTAGGAAGCGGAGGGAAAATTTGATATTTAAAATGTAAAGCATTTATTAATTCTGGTTGTAAAATTATAACCCAAGAGTTATCCAAGAGGGTTTTCCTTTTTAATTTGAATAGTTATAACTTTGCTTGCAATATAAGTTAAGTCCTCCGATTTACGCTTATAGTGTCCTCTATTGTAAAAGGTCTTAATTACGTGCATAACGTGAATAGTTACCAGTTTACCAGGTTATTCATAAAACGCATGAAAATTGCGTAAGTCATGTTTCCAAGGAAATAGTTAGGAGCTCAAAAAAACGTTAGTTATTCTTTTTAATAAATATTTCAATTCAAGACTTAAAAATTTACTCCCGCCTCCCTACGAGCGACGTAGAGTACTAGTCTAAACTTGAATAGCCTTCTAGAAAATATCTATATTTTAAATAAAAAAATCGACCATGCATATTTCTCGAAATATCCCAAGTAGTAATTTAAAATTGAACCACCCTGTACTGTAAAGACAATGTTTATAATAGTGGCAAAAAATCAACGAGATTTACTATTTATAACTTTTGTGATTAAACTATTTCCTGCAGGGTGTTGCTTTTGGAAATATTATTTTCGGATTCTTTGGAATTTTTTATGCTTTGATAGCTTTGACACATTACAAAAAAAAAGAGTTGAGACTTTGTTTCATCCATGCGGTCAAAAAAATAGGGAATTTTTCAAAAAAATTGCGAAAATTTTCGAGCTATACTATTTTATGATTTTAAAAACGGATTGACAGGACAACAGTGCTTGCAAAAATTTAATTGGGTTTTCGACGAAGCTATATCGGACATACTACCTATTTGAAGGCATAAGTACACTTACAAGGATATTCCCTGAGTAAATCTTTGACCTGAATAAAAATAAATCTCACATAAACATCAAATCGCAAGGTATAGATTCTTGTACGGTGAATATCGCATAATTTGATTAAGACCCAAACAAAAGAGGGAGCTAAAAAACAGACTCAAGAAATTTAAATAGGCGCAGCCACTGGGGCAGGTGGCAGACCAATGTTTTGGTCTCTGGAGACACAGAGTCCCGTGTATACACTTCGGAGATTCATAGGAGATCTCTAAAGAGACCTAGTCTCTAGAGACTTTTTTGGTCTCAAGTCTCTCGATGTGTGTTTTAAAAGAAACAAGTCTCTAGGTTCGGTCTGCGGTCTCAGAACTTTGTTCATTTGTCGTCTCCAGAACTCCGGAGAATATTTGTGTATTCTGGTCTGTTAAAAGGTAGGTCTACTCGGAAAGCAAAAGGAATAAAGTAGAGTGAATTTGACACATTGTTACAAAGAACTTAATAAAAAAAATTAATAATTAATATAATGAATTTAGGGCAGAAAATTTATTTCGTCAATAGAGTTCTTGTTATTTTTGAAAACGTTTTGTTTATTACGTACAATTTGTACACCAAGGATATATTTTCTTAAGCTTTTTCATTTTTCCCACAACATACAAATATTAATAGCTTTTGAGATAATTCTTTCTAGCAATCTCTTTCTTGACAATTAACAATGATCTCTGGAGATCTCTAGAGATAAAACTTCAATTTTCGTGTATACACTTCGGAGACGTGTCTCTAGAGACATTTTTATTATGGTCGCTGCAAATCTAATTTTTTGGTCTCCAGAGACAAAAGTCTTTTGCCGTCTAAAAATTTCGGAAATTTTAGTCTCTGTAAACTGGAGACTGGCGACCAAAAGTCTTTCACTGTGTATCTTTACCTTAAAAGTTTTAAAGCCAGCGGTGGAAAACTAGGAAAATTCTTGCTTTCAAGATGACTGCGGAGCAATGCCTTACAGAATTCATTCAAGTGAATGCAAAACAGTGTGTAAAACATAAAAGAAAATATTTCGAGAAAATTGATTGAACAATTCTAAAATTTTCTTTGTCATGCACAAAATTTCCAAAATCTGTTTTAGCATAATAAAAAAATAACAATCTTCTTCTTTCTATTTTAGAGCCACAAGTGCCAGATATCCAAATCTTACTGCCCTATACTCCATTGGAAAATCCGTCCAGGGTAAAGATTTATGGGTAATGGTAGTATCATCATCACCCTATGAACATATGATCGGTAAACCTGATGTCAAATATGTTGCCAACATACATGGAAATGAGCCTGTAGGACGAGAGTTGATGCTTCATTTAATCCAGTATTTTGTTACAAGCTACACTACAGATCCCTACATTAAATGGCTCCTGGATAATACCCGTATCCATATTATGCCTGCAATGAATCCTGATGGATATGCAGCATCAAAGGAAGGCGCCTGTGAAGGAGGACAAGGAAGGTAAATTTTTTTTTCATATTCGAATTATTAAAAATAAAAAATTATTTCTAACAAAAAATTAATTTTTCAGATACAACGCCCGTGGTTTCGATTTAAATCGTAATTTTCCGGATTATTTCAAACAAAATAACAAACGAGGTCAACCAGAAACGGATGCCGTTAAGGAATGGATTTCGAAAATTCAATTCGTTTTGAGTGGATCACTTCATGGAGGTGCCTTGGTCGCAAGCTATCCTTATGATAATACTCCGAACTCCAGTAAGTATTTACTCCTTCGCGAAAGTTGTTGTTGGAATAACTATTTTTTTTTTTTAACTTTCACACGTCGGTATTTTTTAACTATATAACTAATCCATGTTCAGTCCATAACTAAAGTTTTACCATGACGATCGGTTCCGGTCAGGTATGATATTGAGACTGACTTTTTCCTATTCAGAAGATCACTTGACGTTGGTAACAAATTAATTTTCATTATCAGCCATATATAGGAAATATCGTAGAAAGCTCATCATGATATTGCCGAGACTATCTTAAGTCTGAATGAAAATTAATCGCATGATAACCGGCTGTGACGATGAGGTATTTTCCCAGCAATAAATGAGAAATATTTGCAGGTTTACACGAGTTTTCATTCGAGAGAGTAAATTGAAATTGAAAGAGAACTTTGTCAGCAACCACTTCGAGTTGACTTGATAAAAGGTTATAAAAAATAGTTTCGCCTTTTTCATCGATAACTGGGTATCGAAACGTGAAAAACTTGTTTTATGATTTTGGTGTATTTTGCAAATTAGTTCAAATCAAATTGAATTTGTGGCATTTTCAATTCAATTCAATTCAATTCAATTCAAAGTGCGTAAGTTAAGTCGCCATGCTTAGGTTTCCGTTCACATGAAATTATTCCATAGAAGTTTTGGTAGATGATAGAAGCCACTGAAATATTAGTGTGGTTGGTGTGGTGTTGGTGTTATGCAGCAGAAGCAGTTGTGCAATTGTTTACATATTTTTGTTGTTTTTTTTTTTAAGAAATTGCCACCATTGAGTTTTTTAAACCGACTTCAAAAAGATAAGGTTGTCAATATAAACCTATTTTTTGTTATTGATATTACCTCTTATCTCTGGTATTTTTAAACCAATTTAGATAATTCTTATTTAATTTAGAAAGTTATGTTTATCGGGCGTCTCTGATCATTATTTACAATTTTAATGAGCTTTCAGAACACAGTCTCCTACTATAACTATAATCTCATAAATACTAATGCTTTTTTCAATGAAATGGAGTCCATAGATTGGAGCTCGGTACAGCTTATGCCTGATGTTGATGATCAAGTTGAGTTCTTAAATAATGTTTTGAACTACTTACATGAGAAATACGTTCCTCTCATTCGCAAAAGATTACTTAATCAGAGTTGCCCGTGGTTTAATAGTCACCTCCAAGGTCTGACATTTGCTCTCAATATTGCATACGATAGGTAGAGGTGATATAAAACCACTAGTTTCAAAGAGGAATACAGGATACTTAGAAACCGTACTACTCATGCTATTCGGGAAGCAAAAAGACGACATTTTCAATATATATCAACACTGGGCTACTTACTAAAGTTCTCTGGAGTAATCTAAAAAAACGTGAGCGGATGCACTGTTGATCCTGATGTGCTTAATTCAGTACAATCTACAGGTAGGGTAGGGCGGGGTTTGAAGTGCCATTTTTTGAATTGTCATCAATATATCACGAACTTTTAGGTCAAATTATATAATAATTTAAAATTTTAGGGTTTCATGTATCAATATCAAGAAAAATATATGTAAAAAATTTAATTATTTTACATTATCAATTGATTTTAAATGTGCAAGTCGTTCGGTACTTTTTACCTCTCTGCGGGGTAATAAGTTCCACCTGTTGGAGCACCATGTGCCACATACTATATCTCAAGACTTTATGCGTAAGAAAGAATAACAAAGCGGAATCTAGTTCGTTGTTATCGATATTTATTCATAACTTTAAAAATAATCATAAATGTTCAACACAAACGCGCAATCTAATTTAATATGATAGTCTACCTTTATTTAATTGCATTACTTTAAAATGTTATTTTTATATTTACTTACTCTTTGGAAAAATGTTTGTGGCCGCATTACAATTCAGGTTGTTATTAATATTTAAATAGGTAGTTATAACATTTAGTTCTTGTTACTCGCCTTATACCTAAAACTTGCCACCGCGGCACTTTTTACTCCTAACGGTACGAGAACATGTTTTTAGATACAACACAGTGACAACAACAAATTTGTGGTTGTAAGTAGTACCAGAGTGTTCGCTAAGAAAATAACATTAAGAAGGTACTTTTTTCACTTTTACATAATGAGCATATTCAGCAAGAAACTAAAATGTCGGACACAATTTTTTTTACATTTCGCCAGATAAACAGCCCTATGACAAGTGCGCTCTTACCTAATGCCTGGCAGCTGCTGGCTATGTGGGGAATATATAGTAATACCACGCCATGCAAATTCCTTGCATGTACGCTCTTGTTTTATTGCCCTTTTATTATATGACATAGTTGCACCACTGCCCCTTTGAAGTTAATCAATGTAATTAGAAAAGAAATAGATTTGGATAAATTAATTCTACTGGTGCTGCTTGACTTCTCTAAAGCATTCGATACTGTAGATCATGTAATCCTGTGTAGAAAACTCATTACCAAATTTAATTTTTCTATAACCTCAACAAAGCTTATTTTTAGTTATCTAACAGGGCATTATCAAACAATGTTTTCAAATAGTAATTTCTCTACCTTTCTTAGAATTAACTCTGGTGTTCCGCAAGGCTCGGTTCTTGGTCTGCTGCTTTTTTGCATGCTTATTAATGATTTGTTTGACTGTCTTACTCACAGTGAAATTCATCTCTATGCTAATGATGCTAAACTTTTCTATCGCGACCATTGAGACTTGTCGATGATGGAATTAGTTGTATCAATGAAGACTTAAATTCAATATATCTATGGACGATTGACAATGGTTTGATGCTGAATCCCAGAAAATCATGTTGTAATAAACTTGATACGTCTACTTATTCTACCCTTGTACTTATACATACACTGTCATACCTTGGGTAGAGTCTGTCCGTAATTTAGGCGAAGTTATCTATAACACTCTCACTTGGGGTGATGTGGACTTCGTGCTATTTTACCACAATTTTTACGCGCATGTTTCTTGCTCGTTCTCTACTTATTCCTGTCATAATGTACGGGCAAAGTATTTGGAAAACTTGATTATCTCAATTTTACCAAATTGCAGATTAACTCCATTATTGGATATATATATATCACCTCAGAAGATATGATCATGTGTCAGCTTATGCTACAATTTTTCTGGCTTGTGATCTTTTAATATTATTGAATTTTTGATCGGTAATGCTTCTAGTTAAAATTATCAAATACAGCAGTCCAATCACCTTTACAGCATTCTTCAATTCGTGAGATCTTCTAGAACAGTCAATTGCATTCTGCCCAGATCTGAATACTTGTGTCGAGATCTTTCGCAGCACCAAGGAGAGAGTTTTTGAAATCATGTGCTCAAGATTACTTGATTACTTAGAAGCCAAATATTTTGCGATCTAATGAAGACCTTCAGAACTCCTCAACGGAGAACAGAAAATTGAAATTAAAATTAAAAATTAATAACTATGAACAGTCTGTTTGAGCAGTCGTTGGAATAGCCATTGTGTTCTACATACAATGAGGTAGTAACGGTGACTGTACTTACCGTATTTTTTAAGATACACGGTATTTTGTGAAAAACAGATATAATCTTAATCACCTTGTAACTCCGAATCGGTTAAGATGGTCTTCCCCAACCACACAATTTATTGTTTGTCTAGGAGAGTTCTATCACTTCCATCCCTTTGGACCTCTCACCTAGAAACACCCTGTATATATATCTCTGTATTGTACGTTGAAGTGTTGTTGAGGATATTTGCCATAATTCCAAGTCCTGATGCAGGAAACCGATGTCTTGAAGAACAACTGCGACGTCTTGAGAGCCTGCTTAGCAGCGAAGCACGCCTTGAAAGCCTACTTAATGCAGGGAGCTGATGTCTTGAATATTTGCTGCGACGTAGACAGCGGTACGTACTGGATGGCTGGCTACTGGTCGATTAAGTTTTCGATTAGCAGCCAGATTGAGGGTGATCAACTTCTGGACCTGAAAAGAGTGCGGATGCTCTGAATCTGCTTGGGGGAGACCGATATCTGACGCAAGATCAATCTATCGCGGTCCAGACTGTCCCCATGACAGTATGAACGTGAGCTGGGATCAAGCCGACCCTATGTCATCTAAATTGTTACTGCAGGAGGAATAACAAGGCTGGTGTTATCTTCAGGGTTTGCTTCTAGTTGTCCACCCTATGCTGGATGTGGTGGTCTTACAAACAGCAACAGTAATGCTGGAACTGTAGGAAGAATCCACTGTTTCTGCAGCAGATCGCCAGTCTGTTTGTGAGGCCCAAAATACATTCACGACCACAAGCCACTGTATGCAAGTGTCTGAACCAGTATAAATATATTGCCAAGATCACATTTGCGGCCACAGGCCACAAGCCACGCTGTGGCCGTAGCCACGTTTGATCAAATCTCAAATTTTATGGCTCATGGCCTAGTACTGGGGCCAACAATGAAGTATAAAAATGGTAGGTTATTCAATATGGCGGAAGGTTTGTAATTGATCGGAATTTTGTTTATCAGTCAAAAAGTTGTTTACCTGTGAGAACCATTTCGTACTGGGTTGTAATAATTCTGCAAAAAAAACAAAATGGAGGGAAAATTTATTAATTACATGAAAACACAGACATTTATGCATAATAAGAAGCATGGCCTCTTGCGACCAGCGGCCGTGAATGTAACTTATTTGGCTTCGGCAATCGGTCACAAGCCTCAAAAAACTTTAACTTGCTTATGGTGAGAACTTTTATTTGTGAGTGACATTAAGAAACGACAAAAATGCATCCGATTTTCCAAAATTTCCAGATGTACCAGTTGTATGTAAAACTTATATTTTTGTTAGCTGTTTACTTCTCACACTGTCGTAAAAAATGTGTCAACAAAGGCCATTCACATCTGATATTTGATATTCGCACAGGTTAGAAACATTCAAAATTCCCTCAAGTTGGCAGCAATTGGACTCGAATTTTGCAATTTGATCAAATTCCAAGCCGACTTGAAGTTAGCAAAAACCTAAGGTTCTAATTTTGCTCTTCTACACTGTTTTGCATTGTCAAGAAATTTCAAGTTGGCTGAAAAGCTGCAGTTGTTTATCAGGCCTAACGCTATTTGAAATGATTATGTCGTCATACTTCACGGTTATTTGTATCAAGGAGACTTAAGATTTTATTCATAATCTCATGGCAAACAGTGCACTGCAATGGTAAATTTTGTGTGCTTGATCCAGACTCATGGCTCAAAGTGAAATTGATTTCATAGTAAAGAAGAATTATTTTTGAGTTATTATTAATAATTTACCCGTAATCACAGAATTATTTTTAAGTGTTTTAGTGTTTTAATTTATATTTTGAAAAAGGGTTTTCTTTTATATTTTTAAACATTTTTTTCCTGTTGAGTTACTGAACCCTAAAAATAGTCCACGAAACTCTAATTCAAGCCTTATTTTTTTGTTTTTCTATTCCTTTAAAGAATTTAAATTATTAAAAAAATTTACTCTGAGTTTTACATCCACAACTAACCACTTTTTAATACTTTTGTTTATATGGCTGCTAAAAGGAATTTGTAGGTCATCGGCTTTATGCGCGAGTGAGTAAGAATTGCTTGCTATATAAACAATAAATTTTACACAAAGAGAAATAGAGAAAGAGATTCACAGACAGATAGAGAGAGAGAGCGAGATAAATATAAAATATTCAATCTAACACAATTTTTATTTGATTTTCTCCCCAACATGTCCCCTTGGAGCAGTGTTCCAAAGCTACTCTTCAGCCCCATCTTTAACACCAGACGATGATGTCTTCAAACATCTTTCCCTAACGTATGCAAATAATCATGGGAAAATGTCACGAGGCGTTGCTTGTAAATCAGCTACACCTGCATTTGAAAATGGAATCACCAATGGAGCAGCCTGGTATCCCCTTACAGGTGGAATGCAAGATTACAATTACGTTTGGTATGGATGCATGGAGATAACTTTGGAAATTTCATGCTGCAAATTTCCTCCTGCACATGAATTGAAAAAATACTGGGATGACAATCAATTGGTTAGAAAATATGAGAAATTTATTAATTATATTTTGTGTTTCGTTTTGTTAACTTATCAATTAACTTTTTTTTTTTTAAATAGTCTCTAATAAAATTCCTTGCTGAAGCACACAGAGGTGTCCAAGGATTTGTTATTGATCCAATCGGAACACCAATTGAAAGAGCTTCGCTGAAAATTAAGGGCCGTGACGTTGGCTTTCAAACTACAAAATATGGAGAGTTTTGGAGAATTCTTATGCCTGGATTGTATAAATTAGAGGTAAATTTTTAGGTTTTTTTATTTAAGGAAGAAATGAATACAAACAAAATCATGTTTTTCTTTTTAGATTTACGCTGAAGGATATGCTCCACGAGAAGTTGATTTTATGGTTGTTGATCAACATCCAACACAATTAAATGTCACACTGCAACCTGCCAAGGTAACTTTATGAAAAAAATTTATAAATTTTGTGAATTTGTAAACAAAAATAAATTTATTGATATTGATAAAAAAAAATTGAAATTTAAATATATATTTTGAATGCTGTACAAATGTAGATTTAACTTCTAATTTTTATTCGCACAGCGTTTACAAGAGCTTGTCCAAAATTAAGATGGAATTTTACTCGTATATTTAAGAAAAAACACAACTAACATTTTTTTTTAGCTTTTTATGCGCTTTTAAATTGTTTCTTGATTTGAATGAAAGCTGAAAAGAAAAAGGGATTCAAACGAGCTTGCCCGTCATTACCATGCTCTGGTTGCACAAAACTTACTAAATATTATTAAAATCCGGGCATTTTTATCACATTTCAGTATAATCTAGAAGCTAGAAAATTTTGTACAGTAAAGGCCGATTCACACTACCGCGATAGCGATTGCGATAATCATAGCGATAAACTAACGACAGAATTTCTTTCACACCAACGCGATAGATCACAGCGATAGTTACATGCATATGCCTGAACCAAATAAAAACATTTGGGGAAAATCTGAACATGGGACAAATTAGAATTAGAGTTTCCCAATTGTATTGGCTGGTATCGATGGTGGACATGCTACGATCATAGGGGCTTATGGCAAGCACTGTCTCAGTGAGACAACTGAGACAAAACTTTGAACAACCGTCTCAGTTGTTTGAGTTCAAAACAATCAGCTGATATGCCAATTTTGACATTTAAATAATTTTGACCACAGAATTGAATAGTAATAATTTGAGGAAAGTGTTGTTAGTTTATTCAAATAGCTCACTAAACTTTAATTAGTAATTAAAATCACAAAATAACGAAACTGAGTCAACTGAGACAAGAAAATTCAGTTTCACTTGTCTCACTTGCTCAGTGGTTACGTTCGATTTTAGTAGCTCAATATGGAACTAAGACAGTTCACCGAAAGTGCAATCTCAGTGAGCCAACTGAGAATATCTCACTTGTCTCACTGAGAATGTGCTTGGAGAAAACGCCTTATGTGTCAATTCAATGTGTACTAGCTCGACTTATACTCGCTTGAATTATTTTTTTTAAATTTGAAAATATTTGTCTTACTGACCATCGTTGATATCGAATATAAAAAATTTTATATATCGACGTTGAAAGATATGGAAAAAAGTAGTGACGCAGGTGTTTTAAATGTTTCTGCAATATAGAGATAAATACGGTTATGTTTGCCTGATCAATATCAAAGATCACCTCATATCTCGATTGTCGACTAAGGATTTCCTTTAAAATTTTACTTGATGCGTCCTATCGCAGCAAGGTATGCTCGACAAGAGCCTCGAAAAGATCAGTAGCATACTTAAACTTACACAGCCTTATAAAGTAGATATAATTGAAAACGCGTTTGGAATTTTATCCCAAAATGGAGAATTTTTGTCAATCCTACTGCAACACAGCCTGAAACAACTATTAAAATTGTTCAAGTCCCATACGCTCTTCATATATTTTTACAAACAACAAATGCGAACGATAATTATTATACTCAACATTTAGGGCCCTCTTAATAAAAAATTGGGTGGTTTGATAAATTTTGAAGTTGATGGAAAAAGAACAACGAAAGATTTTTTTCAAATCAACAATTTTGTAGTTGCATTACGTACATAAGCACCGCAACTTCGCCTGATTTAACTCGGAACTATTTCATAATTTGTTGTTAATTTGTCGTGAAAAATATAAATTTATCGTGTCCTTTTTTCTAAAGGAAACTGGATGTAGTGCTACGTTGACGTTCCTTTAGAAAAAAGGACACGGCAAATTTATGTTTTCCACTATAAATTATCGACGAATTCCAATATGTGAAATTTTCCATTCGGATAAAGTTTGGCCGAGTTCTATTGACTAGTTTCGTTGCTAACTTGTTGTCAACTTAGTACCACATCCAATTTCCCTTAGAAAAAAAGTTCATGACAAACTTATGGTTGTCACGACAAATTAACGATAAATTATTATAACCTCACTTCGTTTAACACTTCCCACTTGTATTCTAGGCTAGATTTAGACTCTAGGGAAAGACACAAAAAATCAACTCTGGTCGTAGTGTGTGCAGGGTCCCAGTGGCCAAATCACCAATACTCCTAAGCTAATCCAATCTGTATTCAACTCCATGGCAATATCAACTCCCACTATGTCCTTTTTCTGCTATTTTTATAATGTTTTAAATTCAGATCATATAAAATTTGGTATTCCTTTATAATTTATTTTTTAACACCCAGTTCAATATTGCACTATCCATTTTGATCTCACAGCTCGCGATAGATGACTAAAGTTGTGCATGCTGCGGTAGACATATAAATCGCTGGTCAAACGCTGCAGAAATTCTTTGTATCGCTGTGATCTATCACATTAGTGTGAGTGTTTACATTAAAAACTATGTGAAGCGATATATAGCTGTCGCTTCGTTATCGTTATCGCTATCGCTAAGTTATTGCTATCCTTATCGCGGCGGTGTGTATCGGCCTTTAACACCACAGGCAAAAAATAACCAGATATCGACGGTAGTACTAAGAAAGTGATGTATGAGAAGAGCTCATAGCAAACCTCAATAACTCACTGATCTCGGCTAAATATATCATGGGCTCGAACCAGCAGTTTTTGTAAAAAATTTGTTCAACGAAAGCAAGATTTCATTTGTTTCTTAGAATCGACCATAGTATTTCTTCAATTGCGGGATTGGTTGGGTTTTAAGGTGGTTGTGAGGGGGTAGGGGCTAAATACATTAATGTTTTTAATATCTTGTATACCATATGTACACAACAAAAAATTTGCATTAACTTCTTAATAATCGTATATTTTCCCTATTTGCAATTTCTATGAAAGAAATACTTTATCATATTTAAAACATTTCTGATGTGCGAAACAATATCTTTCGAGTCCAATTTTTGTTCAAATTTTTTCAATTTTCATAAATACGGAAACCGAAAAATTCAAAATCAAATCTAGTTGTGGCGATTAGTGATAACTGCTTAGGCGTGTTTTTTTTTTCTAAATGTGTGATTTATACCCATGCCAAAGTTTGTAATTTTGTATGCTTATCCAACCATTAAAAGAAGTAAATCTTGCATTGCATTTATGTTTACCTTCCACCCACCGCCCCTCACATACAACCAATCCCGCAATTTGTTCGGACAGTCTACAGCCACCAGTAATTAACACGAATTCTGAAGAAATATGGTCGATTTAAATTATAAGAAACAAATGAAATCTTGCCTTCATTGAACAAATTTTTTACAAATACTGCTGGTTCGAACCCATGATATATTTAGTCGAGATCAGTGAGTTATTGAGGTTTGCTATGAGTTCTTGTCATACATCACTTTGTTAGTACTACCGCCGATATCTGGGTATTTCATGTCTGTGGTATCACATCCCCATCCTTTCAGTGATCAAAACTTTGTTAAGAGCGCTTTTTTTCCGCCTTGATTTTGGACAACTTCTACTTTGTATTATATAAAAAAACGAAAATCGTTCCACATTTCTATGCTATCTTCTTTTTTGTATTTTTATTTATTCAGTTTTTATACAGTTATGAGCAACTAATTAGAAACGACAGGAATTTTTTAAAGTGTGAATTATAATTTAAATAGCAATCATTTTAGGCAACACTTTTTTACATTCATATTTATTCGGATCCAAAATTATTAAAATATCATTGGATGGATGGATAGATTGAAAAGAGGTTTAGAAACACTAAGGATTCCTCTAGACCTTAAGCCGAAGCAAGGGCCATTGCTTTATTGCTCATAAACCCTAACCGGACGCTCTCACGAAAATTAGAATTGGTCCCAAACTCTTCCTATCCACTTCATGCAGTTCAGGTAGTATTCTAGGAGGTATGAACCAAAAAATCTGTAACATTTTTCAGAGAGGGCCGGACCACGGTACAGAGAAATCAGGTATTCTCATTAAATTTTGACACAAATGCTGTGACGTAATTTTGCCTGCTAATGTATATACATTTATATAGAAAATAGAGAAAAAGAGAGGAGAGAGAGTATTGTATTCTCTGTACCGTAGGGCCAGATAGTGATAGAGAAGGTGGTCACCGTTTTAGATTCCTCTCCGCATCATCTGCATATGGGGTTGTGTCAACAAGTCCCATCCTGTGTATGTGACGTCTGAGAAAATAGAGTCCAGTAAGAATTGACACTAGGCTTCCCACGGTTGGCTTGTTACATCCCGGTAGCTTTTTCGTTTCATTTATGTTAGATTTACCTCACCACAGTTTCTTTATAGTTCTATCTGAGTGGTTATCTAACCAAAGTCGACTGTGTTGACAGTCCAGTCGTTCCAAGTCGAAATGTTAGAAGAGAGGTGTTTTGGTGCAATCCCGATTATTATAGAAGCGATCCTCCGAGACTGCGCCAAGACCAGCGAGCTCGTCTGCCTTTTCATTTCGGCTTATATCGGTGTGACCTTATACCCATATGATGAGTACATCTCATTACACCGTGAAAAGGAATTCAGGGTAGTTTTGCAATCCAGTATCCAATTTGAAAGTTTGATAAGGCTTTGACAGCCACTTGGATAATCGAGCAGATAGAAATCTCCTTTATCTCAGTGTGAAACTGTGTGAATCGGCAGATCGATGTAATAATTTAGGTCTGTGCACATATAAAAGGAACGAAGCAGAGCTATTTCAAGTGTTTGACATTTCTCTTCCATTTGATAAAAGCAACTTTTGTTTATCAAACCATTTTCCACCAAAACGAACTTAATCTCAACTATTTCCCCAGCCGGTTGCAAATTTAAGACTGAGGAATTTAGTGGACGCAAAGTCCCATTTGTCAGCCGCTTCTGACAGCCCCATCTATGGTAGGTTGTTGACAGGCCGACACACTATTTTCGGAGAATGTGGGCTGCGTAAGAAAACCCATACACAAAAAAAGCCTTTAAAAAAGAAAACCGTCGTGAAGGGACTACACACCACTTACCTGTAGAGATTGTAGCAAGGATCCGATGTTAGTGATTTTCAGTATTTCGTGCCCCAACCTAACTTTGAATCAGCTGACACTGGATTCCCTGGATGACCAATTAACCTGAAAGAAAAAGACGAAAAAAAAATAAACTTCGGTCGAATGAGAGATGAAAGAGAAATTCTCTGATTTTAAAATTCATGACAAAATTAATTCTTTTTATGTAATTTATAAAAATATAAATATAAATAAAATCACCCCTGTAGCCCTTATGTCTAACCCTCAACGCTTTTATTCTAAAGATTACTGAAGCCCACCCCAATGGTACCCTATTTTTTTCTTTTGTTTTTTTTTTTCGCGAATATTGTAGAGATAGACGACAACTCCTTACTACATCATCTCGAGAAGGCGTTCCGGAGCGTTGCTACCCTTGGGTTGAGCTTTTTCACTTTATTCAATGATCAAGACAATATCAAAAAAATTTAAACGTTCGCACTGAATATACGGCTTCACTCGTAAACTCTTCAATAATAGCGACGGTGATTTATGGTAATTTAAATGTTCGTATTATAGGCAAACTCATCGTTAAATTCGAAATTGATCTTGAGGGCACCTTATGAAAATTGAAATATCCGTACTTATGCGCGTATTGAAGTCCCGCCGTATAGGAAGATCAACTGTTCGCCTCCCCCGCTTCAAATTCAAGTTTCCGGCATCTCCCTAGCTCACTTTTCTACATTCCACCAATGTGGCATCTTTTCTTGACAGCTATGTCACACCCAATTTGAAACATAGGTGTCACAGGGGTAGCTATAGAAATGTTCCAGTCGAGCCAGAATTCCTGGGTTCATGTACATAAGCGTGGCTTTTCTTTGGAGTCCTTGAAGTAGAGCAAATTGGAGAAATGTATGTTCAGCTGCCTACATTTGAAACTGATGACATACTCCTGGGTACCATAATGTAGTGACAGAGGCTAATAAAGTATAGTTCACACAAGCGAAGTTACTGTCCCAAGTAACCTCGATTTCAGTCCCTCACCTCCTCTTGACATACCCACCAGTTTACTTGCGCCAGTACGAAAACGAGATCCACTCACTTCAACTTTTTAGCAAAGTGGAACCTGAGAAATAGTCAAATTGAGTGTATTTTCTGCAATTGGTACACGTTTTGATGTGTGTAGTCATTTATAATATCATCTGGCGTGGAACTTGTGAAATGTGAAGATATTTATTTTTGAGAGAAAATGGTTTCAAGTGAAATATTACATATTGAAAAGGTCATTAATTGTGCAGCAAAGTAATTAATGGCAATTTCGGAGGAAAAATTCTAAGAAAAAAAAAGGGCGAGTAAGTTCCTGGCATATTGATTACTAAGGACTAATATTTTCGCTTACATAATTATCTTTAAAATTTACGAAATTTCTTACTGAAAAATAAAAAGCACTCCTTTGTATAAAAGCGCAAACACAAATGTGTTGACATTTTACAAGTTTCACACGAGCTGATATTATTAAAGACTACTTAAATCAAAAAATGTACCAGTTGCAGAAAATGTACTTAATTTGATTATTTCCTAGGTTCCACTTCGCTAAAAAGTTGATGTGAGTGGAACTCGTTTTCGTATTGGCGCAAGTAAACTGGTTGGTATGTCAAGAGGAGGTGAGGGTCTGAAATCGAGGTTACTTGGGACAGTAACTTCGCTTGTGTAAACTATACTTAAGAGCATTTCCGATGGGAGCAGACGTACCATATATCTTGTCTCCCTACTCTCTATGTTGTTCCTACTACACGCCTGTACTAAGCTTTCACTACAGCGGCAACAGAATTTCACTACACTAAATTTGGCTTACCACACTTCCTGTACTCTCTATATTCTGAGGGTTCGCCTGCGATCATAACACGAGTCTAAAAAATAGCAACTACAGATTGAAATTAAAGCGTTCGGCCCGAGAATAAAAACGATATGGATTGAAACAGATTCATTCTGAACAAGAAAATGGAACGCACCAAATAACACAACTGTAACTGCGAGGCAAGTCTATAGAAGAGAAGCGCGCTATTTGAATGTTTTCAAGCCGTTTCTAATTAGTTGATCATAACGTATAATTATGTCTTGAGCACAAAAAATATAATTTAAAAATATTTTATAATTAATAAGATTAAGTAACGGTGATGGATTGATTGTAGATTCTATTTCAGCCCAGTCCCTCAATTATGGATAATCGTAGATATGACGGTAGCATACACTTCCCTTCCGAGTAATTTGCTTGTAGTTGTTCCTATAAGTACAAAAAAAAAAATAAAAAAATAAAAAACATTAAAACTGTGCATCGTATGTATACCATTTGAAAAAGGAATCATTTCAACATTATATATTCTGCATATTATGTGCATTGTTTATATACATCTATGCATCTATATTTCTCGAAGAATGCCAAAATTCATACACACATATTTTCTGAAAGACTTTCACCTAAAAAACACTCCTCTCCACTACTCCATTTTTGTATATTATGTCGTAAGTATATATGCCGCCTACACTATTTTAAGATCACTTTCAAAAATTTGTACATATTTATTTTTGTTGTTATTATGTATAACTATGAATAAATTATAAAAGATTTATTTTTTATTTTATTTTTTGTTTTTTTCGTCTCATTGCAAATTTATTGTAAATACAGATTTTAAGTGTGAAACATAAACCGCGTTCTCTATTCAACTTGATTTGAACTGGTCCATTTTATTTACACACAAAACAACAACAATAACACATGAAAAGGGCTTCCATTCAGTTTTCGGTGAAGAGAATCAAAATTGTAATCTTTTGCGTCACGTATAGATGGCTCTATTTTTTTTGTTTTGTAGTTCTCTTTTTATATTTATGGAAAAATTGCAAAAAAAGTTTTTGATTAATATGGTGAGGAATATAATTGGGAATTTGGAGAATTAATTGTTTTGTTAAAAATGAGTCGTTCTTTTTACAAATTAAACTGAATCAGTTTAATCCAGAGAATAAAGAACGCAGCTATTTTATGAGCATAATTTTGCAAATTGATTCAATTGATACAAAAAATACAATATTCCAGATTGAAACCTTTCCTTTTCCTGTATCCCGAAATAATTTTGTTATCACTTATAATTAAATTATAAAGAATTAGCTAAATAAAAAAAACATGTTCTTGTATTTATGAATATAGACCCTGTTTAGACGGATCAGTATGCCTTTGCCTCTGCCGCAAGAAAACTCATTGGTGGGGGCAGGAATGAACCATCATCCTACCTTCAAGCCTTGAGTGGCAAAAGCAGCATACTGACCCGTCTAAGCTGTATCATAGAGGCTACTCAGTCAGCGTATAATAATCATTTAATCATTAAATGTTTAAAGGACGAATGAATTATAGCCCCTCCCCCCGCCGGTCCAATGAATGTAATGTAAATTATATAGTTGCAGTAGTAGGTAAATTTTTGTGTCATTTTTTTATTTTTATTTACACGTTCTAGGTTAGATTAAATTAGAGGGGTTCTTCCAAGGAAGACTTAGCCTTTCACGTAGACCAATGACGAATGATAATCTAATCTTCTAGGAACAACCCTAAATTTATCCTGATTCTGTAAGGAATCTCAGGTAGTATATGCAAGCTTTTTACTTTTGCAGCACGCTGAACACCGTGAAGAACTAGCTAGCAAGTAGCCGGCCTCTTTTAGTTGCTAGAGCTAGAACAGTTGAACGTTTTACAGCTATCACAGAAGTCGTTTGACTTTAGACCTAGCTGCTTCCTAGCATGGTAACCTATTTGCCATTGGCTCGTAAATTAATACCCCTACTAGTTTTCTGGTATCGCCTCTGTTCCACGTGCTATCTTTCCACAGTCTTAACATAACTTAGAACTCAGACAAATTAACAATCATAAAATAGAAAAAAACACAGAAAAAAAAAACAAAAAAATGGAAAAATAAAAAATATAACCCTGAATTTTCCGTAAGATAACATTTATAAAAGTCACAACAATTTTATTTTAACTAAAGCCAAAGATTTTATAATTTATTTTGAAAAGACTGGCTTCATTCGAAGCGATAGTTAAATTGTAAAATACAATTGTCCAAAAAATTTAAATTTTTGCGATTTTATATCACTATCTACTACTATCACCCAATGTCTATGCATAAGCTTGTACCGAAAATCGAGTCAATTTTAAACCCAAAATTCTAATAAAGCGATTTTAATCAATTATATATGACCCAGTCTGTTCAATGACTGTCTGCCGTCTATCCACAACCTTTTTTATCCCTCGTTTGTAGAATATGTCAATATGGCTTCCGAGCTGGACGATCATCTGCAGACTTGCTGACCTTTCTTACGGAACGTTGGAACCATAGTCTTCACAATTTTGGTGAGTCTAAAATAGTTGCCGTAGATATTTCAAAGGCCTTTGATATAGTCTGGCATCCAGCCCTTTTAGCCAAACTTAAAGCACTTGGTCTCTCTCCTCCTCTTCTATTATGGATTAAAAGTTTTCATCTAGTCGCCAAATACGTGTTGTATTAGATGACATTACATCTGAACCGCATCCCATAAATGCCGGTGTGCTACAAGGCTCTGTTATCTCTCCAACTCACTTTTTAATTTTTATTAATGATCAGCTTTCTCTTGCTGCCAATCCCATCCATAGTTTCGTAGATGACAGCACTCTTGATTTCACTTTCTCCTTTGACACTCTTACGGACTCCAGGGGAAATGCCGCATGTGTTAAACGAGATTGCATGATTAGATCATTGGATAACGATCTTAATAATATCCTCGCTTGGGGCAAAGCGAATCGCATCGAATTCAATGCATCTAAGACCCAAAGCTGCTTATCTCATTAATAGAAGATCATAAATTAACCACACCCGTTTCTTTTGATGGAGCATTAATTTCTAATTCACCGTCACTAAACATTCTTGGCATTAATATTTCCAGTAAGTTAAACTAGACCGATCACATCTTCTCTGTTGCAAAAGAACCATCGAAATATCTTGGATTTCTGAAAAAGTGTAAGAAATATTTCAGCTCGTCTAGCGCTCCTCTAGAAGTCCAATATCAGACCTAGAATGAAATACAATTCTCTAGGGCTAGGGCTGGTCGTACAGCTTTAGCTTCATTAGATATTGTCCAGAAGAGAGCCCTTAAGCTCATTGGCGATGTGGCAATTACTTGTCACATCGACTCGTTCGAGCACCGCCGCTCCTTTATCGCTATATGAATGGTCAATGTTCTGATGAAATATCTAGTATAATCCATTGTAGAATGATACCTGCACGCAATACTCGCGTTGCAAACCGCGCACATCCTTTAACCCTTCAAATTACTTTCGGCCGTACGGTAAAATTCCGTGATGCTTTTTTATCCCGAACAGTGCGAATGTGGAATAGCTTACCATCTTCTGTTTTTCCTACGGCATACAATCTGCGGAAGTTTAAGGGCGACACACATCGGCACCTCCGCCACTCTCCTCATATCCCCTAATCCTTTCCCTATCTCCTACCTGCCATGCTGTGCTTTGCATCATAGGGTATCCCCTGAGCTTGGCTTAATAATATAAAAAAGAAAAAAAAAGTCCTAAGTTTTTTGTGCATAGAAATCTTCTAAGTGGTTTTTGAGAACGTCCAAGAAACTGAAAGATTTATTATGTAAACTGTTCTGTAGCACACGGAAAAGTGATAGACTGAAGGTGCAATGTGGGTGCACCAAAACATCTCACCCAAGCTGCGATAGATTTTGTCGGGTCATCAAAGAAACGTGTGGTCTCGCGTTGTCTTGGTGGAACACAATGCCTTTACTGTTCGTCAGGTCACTTCTGATCGATTGGTCGCTTTAATTTTTCCACTTGTGAGTAGTAGTGCATGGTCGAATCAATTGTTTGGTTGGGCGGCAGCAGCTCATAATAGATTACTTCTTTCCAATCCCACCAGATGCTGAGCATGACCTTCTTTGGGTGTAATCCAGCCTTTGCGATCATTTGAGCGGTCTTCTCATACTTCGACCATCATCTTTTTCGACTTATATTGTTGAAGGTAATCCACTTTTCATCGCCAGTGTTCATACGCCGTAAAAATGGTACATGTTTGTCTTTTCGGAAATAAAAAAAACGAAAAGCACGGAAAATACTCGTTTTTACCTTCCATGTTCAAAATATAATTAAATTTCATATACGTCACTAATTACGATGAATATTTTCTGAAAATATCAGTACAAATTGCAACTCTCACTTATTGTACAGGCAGATTCCGAGCTTTTCTTAACCCATTTCATCCTGAATTATTTTTTTTTTTTTTTCAAAATTTCACTTGATCTGCAATTATTATAAAGCTTTAAATATAAAACTAAGAAATTCAATTGTTTAATTTTTTTAATTTTTTTTATAATAGTAGAGAAATTGTGTGTCACGAAACGCAACACTGGGAGTTGATTGGGTTCATAGGAAAGAAAGGAAAAATACATTTCTTTTCACGTGTCTTGTATTGCGCTTTTGCAACACTGGGATAAAATAAAGTTTATATTTCTTTTTCTATTTAAATATTGAATTTCAAAATTATTATTTTACCTCAGTTTAATCTCAGATCTCATTTTGTTCTCCAAATTTTGCAAAATTATGCTCAAATCATAAATTTTATATGAATTACTTAAAAACATAATAATAAATATGAAAAGTTTTCTCAACAGCGCACAGATGGACCATACTATAGGCCGGTAGGACCTCCACTCCACTATCGGCCACATACTGATCGGGACAAAGGGATCTTTTCATCAATCAGCAGCGGACTCAATAATCTCTACACAAATATTTTTGGTTAATTTAAATTTATATTTATTTATACTTCTTACCTATAGCGCTATTTATATACAAATGTATGTTTTCCTATGAATTCCACTTACATTTCACAATTAAATTGCATTTTTGTGTGATATTCATAAGATGAAATGAGAATAACAGAGAGATTCCTCCTTTGGTTCATATGATTTTAGTTAGATAAAAGCTAAGGATTTCTACATATATACCCATATATGTATGTACTTAGATCTACCAACATTGGGAAAAAAATTAAATTAAAAACTGCCTTGTTCTTGTTATATAAAAAGTTACAAAAAAAAAAACAAACAAATCGACAATAAATGAGAGAATTTTATTCTCAAAATGATGAGAAATGGTATTAAATCCGCTACTCGCCAGTATAAATCGTTGAATTGAATATCTTCCTACCTTTCTTAATGTATGAAAAATATTTTAATATTAGTTTTTAATTTTAATTTAAGCGTTAAGAACGAATGATGTAAGTTAGGAAATAAATGTTATCTGTAGCGAGAAACCCCGCGTTTTATTGGACTTAACAAATTTTCAACATTCGATCATAAGGTGTAAGTTTATACGAGGAGGGAGAGAGAGAGAGAGAGAAACAAAGAAATAGAGAGAGAGAGAGAGAGAGAGTACTTTTGAGAAATGGAAGGATTATCAAAGAAATTTCTCAACTATTCCGAAAATTTTTGTATTTTTCCATGTGTAAACAGAATTAGTGTTATAGAAAATCTTCGACAAAGTTATTTTTAGTTATTTAATTTCGCCGTAAAATACGTTATAAGTGCCGAAAAAATATTTTCAGTGATACCTGATCATAGGCTAAAGGGTGCAAAAGAAAACAGAAAATATTATTAACTAATTTGTTAGAGTTTACTAACTTCTGTATTTCTGCTATTGAAAGCGGTAAGCAAGTCAATTACATTTTCATGGATTTCAGTAAAGCCTTTAACCGAATCAATCACCAAATCCTAATTCATAAGTTGACTGTTCTTGCTTTTCTTTCTGTCTTTGTTCATCTGAATGTACGCAGCTAGTTATATTCCGCACATTTCTTTCTGATGAAATAGATAATACTTTTGGAGTTCCTCAAGGCAGCTATCTTGGACCATTTCTAATTATAATTTACATTTAGGCTAATTGGAGAATATTTTGCTATGCTGACGATGCCAAAATCTTCCGCAATGTTTCTAATGAAAACGAGTGTAGAATTTTCAACATGGACTTAGACACCTTTTATAAATAGTGTGCTATTAACTATCTTCTACCAGCAAATGTACTGCTATGTCTTTTTCTAGTAAAAGGAGGCCTTTAGACTTAAGTTATATTTTAGATGAATGCTTATTAACTTGACTTGACAAAACGAAAGATTTAGGTGTCTTCCGTAATTCTCGTCTTTTCTTCGAGGATCTTATTAACACAATCGTTGCCAGAGCTAATGTTACTCTAGGGTTTATAGAGAGATCCATTCATAACAAAAGTCCTTTACTGCACATTCGTTAGACCCATTTTGAAGTATGCCAGTCCGCGGTCTGGTCTCCCTTCTGTGCTGTAACACAAATTGCATCGAGCCTATGCAACGGAGGTTTGTTCGATTTGCCCTGCATAGACTTCATTGGGATAACCCTATTATTCTGCCTCTATATGCTGACAAGTTTAAACTCTTTCCATTCGATTCTCTTGAGAATAGACGAAAAATTTCCAGTATTGTTTTTGCATTTTAGTACATAAAAGGAATGATAAGTTATCGTTTTTAAATACTTTTAAGTATGCACTTCACAACCGTACATTATCACAGGAATAAGCCAAGAACGAGCAAGGAACATGTGCGTGGAAAGTGTGGTAAAATAGCTCAAAGTCCAAAAAGAGTGAAGACAACCGTATATTTTACATGTTATTGATGTGATGTGATCACCCCAAGTGAGTGCATTATTGATAATCACACACAAATTAGGTACGGGCGGACCCAAGGTATTACAGTGTGATTAAGAATAACGGTAGAATAAGTAGAGGTATTAAGTTTATTTCGATATAAAGATAAACCACACGATTTTCCAGGATTCAGCATTAAACCATTCTTGACCGTCCATTGATATATTGAATTTAGGTCTTCATTGATACAACTAATTCCATCTTCGACAAGTCCTAAACGTCGCGATAAGAAAAGTTGACCATCATCAGCATAGAGATGCATTTCACCATGAGCAAGTCAAACAAATCATTAATAAGCATGCAAAAAAAGCAGCAGGCCAAGAACCGAGCCTTGCGGAACACCAGAGTTAATTCTAAGAAAGGTAATTACCATTTGAAAATACTGTTTGAGAACGCCCTGTTTGATAACTAAATATAAGCTTTGTTGAGGTTACGGAAAAATTAAATTTAGTAATGAGATTTCTACATAGGATTGCGTGATTCTATAATATCTTTACATCCTGTCTAATAGGTAACAGGTAAGTATGGACTTTTCTTATATTTGCACAGTCTGGTAGTGACAGAACCGTAGCACGAGGAGTACGTTCGAATGGTTAAACTGATTCGTTGTTTCATTGTTTGCGTTTTTTTTCTCTGTTTTTTTTTTTAATGTGCCCCTGCCCATTAGAATTATTTTAATAATAGTAGATTATTAGTTTGCTCTTGTCTACGAAATCTTATAATCTATCGACAAATTTATTACTCACAGCCAAAAAACGGTGAACTTACCACATGTCATCAATATCCTTAGGGACGTAAAACAATAATTGTCAAAAATTCCAGTAATCTGATTGGTTTATACCAGATAGCAATTCTTGAAACGTAACCTCTTGCGATTAAAGTAAGTTCTATAGCAATAGCATTGTTTTGATTTGTCCTTTTAAATGTTGTTAGGAATGTGACCTTAGTTCGTTATTTAAAACACAATATTTCAATTATATTGCACAAGTTCTTTTAATTATTTCCCACTGTTTATTGTTTATTAAACTCACATACAATTATCAATCAACTCTACTTCAGTTACATATCTCTGGTATTAGACTTCTAATGTCCTTAGGGCTTGTTCACGAGCACGATTTATCGCATGCGACAGAGCTCTGATTGGCTGCAGCAATATGGTTGTCGCTGAACATGCTTACTCTTTCTACGATTCGTGCTATACAGAAATTTATCGCAGCAATGCTCTTAGTTTGGTGAGATTTTCACCTTAACCTCAACATTTATGTTAATTTGCATATGTAATGGGATGCTAAAGCTCCGCAGTTGTTATGTAACTTTTATTTTGGACGTGAGGTCCCAGCTGTCAGCACGAGCTGACAGATCACTCGGTGGACAGCGTTGATTGCAGGGCGGCACACTAACACCTCGGCTATTGCGGGAAAGTTATAGGGGGTGTTCACCAAAAAGCCTGCCGCTGCCACCAGCCATAACAGAATACATATATCATCGTGCCTACAAACCAAAAACGCCGGCACACATTCGGTCCTGAAGGGACCCTTACATCACTTACCAACATCCAATGGGAAGGCGCAGATGTTTTGCCTTCCATCACCGTTGCCCCAACCACCCTGCGATACTGCGGTATCGGGGTAAGTGATGTAAGGGTCCCTTCAGGACCGAATGTGTGCCGGCGTTTTTGGTTTGTAGGCACGATGATATTTTCTGTTATGGCTAGTGGCAGCGGCAGGCTTTTTGGTTAACCCCCCTATAACTCTCCCGCAATAGCCGAGGTGCTAGCGTGCCGCCCTGCAATCAACGCTGTCCACCGACTGATCTGTCAGGTTATGCTGACAGTTGGGACTTTACGTCCAAAATAAATCACTCGCAACATAGTTACATAACACAGTGATGTCGGAAGTTATTATAATATGTAAATACATAAATATAAAAACATAATTATAAAACCTGTCGCAAAAAGAGATAGATCTGTAGAAAGAGCAGGACGGCACTAAAACACCGCACGGTATCGTAACGCGCTCGTGAACAGGGGTTTACTTTATAAATGTCGCTATTCCCTTTCTATGATGCGATTCTCCGAAATTTGTCAATGGCTGTACATAATTAGTCATTCCTCGCGAAGTATGTAGATGTCGCTTGTCCTTTATCTATTGCACGTAGCAATACTTTAAGATAATGGGCATATATTTTGAGTGAAAATAATATTGGAAGAACAGACTATATATATCGGACACCACCTTTTCCAAAATGTCTATCATCTTATCAGCTTTATTGTTTTCAGTTCTCAAATACCATCTGAACCCGTCTTATTTGTAGTACTTATGCATTTTTACCTATAACAGTGATTTATTGGAATTGTGTTTTTAGTTAAGACCAGAAATCACATCTTAACACATACAGGGTGTTTCCTTCATTGGGGCCCATAGAGCGGGAAGTGATAGTACTTACCTGGACAAACAAAAAAGTTTATGTCAGGGTGGGGGAAGCTATATCAACCGTTTTGGAGTTACATTGTGATTAAGAAAATATGGTAGGTTTTCAAAAAACAACCTGTATCTTAGATAGTAGAGGGTATGTGGTAAGGGTCTTAAGCTGATTGTATGTAGAGCTCCATCGCCCTCCCGCCGACTGTTCAACTAGCCCCGTACTCCTCACTCTTCAAGAGTTATTTGGGGTCTAAACTAAAAATTGCAAATATTCTTAACTTTTTTTTTAATTTGACAAAAAGGTTGTTAACATATCATTTTTATAAAAACTGTAAACTGTACATAGACTATCCTCTTTAATTTGACCTAATACACTCTATGCGCAAGCTGTAGCCGTTAAAGGAACAAATTATCTTTTAGAATAGGTTTCAAAATTGTTTTGAGAATATGTTAAGAGCGAATAACTCTTTAATGGCTATAGGTAGCATATAGGGTGTAATAGGTCAAATTAAAGAAGAGAGGCTACAGTTTACAATTTTTATTAAAATGTTAACGACTTTTTTGTCAAATTAAAAAAAAAAAATAAGAAAATCCCCAAGAACTCCTACGGTCTGGTTGAGCAGTCGTTGTAGAGGCCATGAAGTTCTACATGCAATCAGCTTTAGACCGCGACCATACACCTTGTACTTTTTAAGATACAAGCTGTTTTGTGAAAACCTAGCATATTTTCTTAATCACCCCGTAACTTCGAAACGATTGATATGTGCCCCCCCCCCCCCCTTGCCATATAATCATCTTTCGCTCTATTAACCACCATGGAGGAAACACCCTGTATATCCCGAGTATATTTGTAAAGACGCCATAATGACCTTGATTTTTCATAAAATTTATTCAACATTTTATCTTTTCGTGTCCTTTTTATGATAACGGATTTTCTTAGGACACATAATTATCGATTTTAACTTGAAAAGAGTTACTATTATTTCGGTTTTTAATACATACATAGTTTTAACCAATTGGAAGTTGAAGTTTATAAAACGCAACCTTCTAATCCTAATCTACTTAGTCTAAAAGTTTTATGCAATAAGGTCCAAAATCATGGATTCAAATTGTTGATGCAACACATGTTGATTACTATAAAATTCTTGTGAGACGGAATATTAATTTCGCTAATAATAATTGATAAAAAAAGAAAAATGTCCTTCCATTGTTCAGCAAATGACGACAAGACAATAATTACTAGGAATTGGAATAACAATTTCAGTCTTTCACTCTGTTTAAACGAGCAAGTTGTCTTCAAGCCAAAAAACTTAACGGAAATTCTGTTTCATTATGTTTACGAACTTTCCTATATGCAACATAACGTTTTTACCGCCATCTCTAGTAAAAAGAACAAAGAATTTTGAGTATTAAAACAAGGAAAAGAATTAGGGTGAAAAATCGAAACAAAACGTTTCGAGTGAATGCACACGTTACGATGGTAGCCGCCAGTTACGTCGTAGCACACCTGTGATGTGAGTGGCCTAACTTTTACCTTTTTCAAGGGCTGCTATTTAATTTAGTGGCAAAGAAGCATTCCGCCGGTATAAAATGATAACTGCAATCGATATAAAGTGCGTAAGGTTCAAGGTTCTGACCTGTGTATGTGTAGTTGTCCGCCTTAATTAAACTACTTTGTGTATGAATTTAAAAAAAAAAATGTGCGTTCTATAATTTAAGTTTTCGTAAAACAACTCACCACATAGGTGTCGGAGAAAAATTTTGAAATTTGGCAGAGCTCGTCAGTTTTTTTGTTTTATGAGGAAAAAATTGTTCTGTGTAGTTTTGCGTTCGGTTGTGTTTGGGATTTGATTATAGTTCTCTTATAAGTCTCGTCAGCGACTAGTGTCAAACAGAAAAAGAGTTAACTAGGTGCACCAAATTAAGTTTAATATCCGATTTTGATTTAGGAGGAGGAGAAGAAGGTGATAGAAATCTTTGAAGAGATGGATCGCATCCGAAAATTTGATTCGTGCAGTCTTGGAATTTTAGAAGATCCAGCCTTAAAAACGACCGCTGCGAATTTTCCATTTCAGGTAAGGAATTTTAAATTATGTTTTGGATTTGCATAATTGTAGTGGTTTTAACTAAGAAATTTATTTATTTTTAATTACAATTAGTTGTATAATTAGCGTATGGCAGTTTTTGTTTTTTTGTTTTGTTTTTTTTTTTTTAGCAGACTAGAATCTTTCTAGTGTTAGTATACGTTTTTGCTACGATAATTCTCCTCCATACTGGTCTGGACTGTAAAGAAAAATCTGGAAGTAGATAATCTGTGTGTGTGTGTATATCTGTGTGAAATATTGCAAATGGATCAACTTTTTGGTATTTTTTAATAATTTACTTCCTTGGCTTGCCTTTTATTTACACATGTCAACATGTCAACTATATGTATATTACCACACAAAGTTGATAACAGGAAAAACAAATGTGAAACAAAGTAGAAGTTGGAATGAAACTATTAAAAAGTTTTCAGTGTTTTCTTAAATGGAACTAAACACAAACTATGGAGTTTGCTGCTATTCGAACTAACTAAACAAAAGTCCTATTTGTAGTGATTTCTTCAAAACTGTGCGTCCCGATTTTTTCTCGCTTTTGAAAGTTAAAACTTTGCCTCTTTTTTTTACGATATTACTTTTATAAATTTGTTTCAAGGTATAGGTAAAGATATTACCTCTAAGCTCTGCAGTATAGCTGATATTTTGTTCAACTAGATTGACCGCTCCTTTGTAAGGAAGCCACACTCTCGATTTGGTCGACTTCCTACATGTCTAACGGGCTTAGATTCTTGTTATCAAACCATTAGCGCCATCTTCGTTGCAAAATCGACACTTATTATTTATGGCTTTACACATTTTCTTATACAGTCTTTGGGGCATGGAATAGATTAATCTGATGCTTATTATGGAAATATTAAAAAGCTAAATTAAATGAAACAAAACCGATGTTTGTATTAAGTATTAAGTTTTCTAGTGCACAATACAGGTATTAACTGCTAGCAGAATTCATGAATGATCAAATTTGTTGACATTTCTACTCGCAACCCTTCAGTTATCACCTAAGCTTCCGCTTGTTACTTGATTTTTCTCTTTGTGCTTGCATCTCATTTGCTCGGCATTTCGTTATCACTTACCCCTTCAAGATATTACGAGGGATTTTTGGATTCACTCTTGTATGTATGTTTGAAGAGGTCCTATTGCACAAAACTATATACTTGTGTAAAACTCCTTTTAGAATAATTCCTGTAATACAAATCTACAAAATTTTGATTGGACGAAAATCTTTGCTTTTGTAGAATTATTGAAATTTTACCAACAAAGTGAAATTAGTTCGAATTTTCGAATATTCTATAAAATTTCTTTTCCTTATGGATTGCTTCTACAAATTTAAAATATATATTGCTCATCATTTCTTTCTATTGGACACTTGAAAATTCAATTTAAAATTTAATGGCCATTTTGGCTTTATGAAACAAATTCGAACTTAAAACAAATTTCAATCCGAAAGTGCGACTTTGAAAATGTTAGAAACTAATGTTTTGAAATAAAGTTTTCGAAAGAGTGAGACTGGGTAAACCGGATGCTACTCCTCTAGTGTAATCTACTCTGCAATGTTTTAAAATTAGATGGTAAGAGTTTTCGAAAAAGCAATGAATTGGACTAAATTATGTATTTCGTATTTCTTGGTTAGATTCTTCTTGAGAGGTGTTAAAAAACCGCTAACAATCCAGTTTCTAATGTCGCAACCATGAAATTAGCAGATTTGTAATGCCAAATGAAAAGGGCAACCAGATTTGGGCAATGTTATATAATTTGTTTCTATCTGTGCTTAAAGACGCTACATAACTACCGGTATAAGACTGCCACTTTTCCCTTGTATTTTCCAAAAACCTAAACGAAGCATCCGATTCAATTGAACTAATGAATACCAACCAGTTTCCTTTTCATTTGACAATTCTATTGAGAAATTGAAATCAAAGGAGTTACCCCCTCACTTACAAATAGCTCTGCCACTCAGAACCTTATGTTACGGAACATTTTAGAAGCATTACCTACATGTATTTAAACTGAAACTAAATTTTTTTTATATATTTTCTTTTTAGTATATTCCCATGGAACAATTCGAGCACGTCATAAAGACAGTTCAAAGAGACCGACTTAAGCAAAAAAAGAACATCATATGGACAGAACTATCTCGATCAACGAAGCCTTCAAAACCAGTTACAAGTGATAGGACAAAGAAAACTAGCAAATCGAAAAAGAAAATTATTAAAACACCAACATCAACGGTGAAAATTTTAACTCAGCAAATGGTAGAAGAAGATATCCTTAAGGATGAAACAGAAACCTGTTACAGCCCTAATAGGGAGTATATGGTACCAAGAGTACGAATTATGACTGATGATGAAATACAAAAAGTTGTAGAAAATGCAGTAAGAGAAGTTATTGAGAAACAGAATAATCCAACGAATGTGTCCACTGTAAATCATAATCGCAATAAAAGACAACACGATGATAACAACACTGTCTTGAGGACATCTCACAATATTGAAACTAGATCTGATGATGACGAAAATTCTTCAGGCTTGGAATGTATATCAAGTATTCGAAAAGTAGTTATTATTTCTGCAAAGAATACATCACAAAACGATGATATAATTGAAATGAACCGAGAATATGAAAATTTGCCACAATTATCGATTGAACTGGAAAATAATCTTGACGATATTGCAGAAAAGCCTGAAGAAGATGAACAAGCAAATGGAAGTCTATCAATTGCCCTACAAGATCTCCCAGAACATGATACTAAAAATGAAGAAAAAAATATCCCAAAATGGGTTGAGGTGAATGAAGCTGGTGATGCTAAACCTGAAAATTGCATTTCTGCTAGATCAGAAATTATGCAAAGTACACGAACCATTTCCGATAGTCTAATTAATGTAGACACTCGTGATACTCGAATTGAACACAATAAACCTGTAGAGAACAATGATGAACTGATTTCAGCACCACCAAGTCCTGGAGCATCTATATCAAAGTCAAATTCTGATGAAAATAATGAAGTTGTTGAAAGGCAGGAGGAACCATCCACTTCGGCAATGAACAAACAGCAGGAAGTAAGAAATCCAACATTGTCTGCGATTGAAAGGGAAGAGCTACGAAAACTCTTAGGAATTAAGGTAAGGTTTATTTGTTGATGCTTGAACGCTTTCGATTAATTTCTAATTCTCTATGCTTAGGAAATGATTGTCAATTCACAAATCGATTTGGATAGATTTGATGAAAACGAAAAAGACACAACTGAAGAGTCAGACGAAGACGAAAATGACGAAGAAGAATCGAACCAGAAAAATGTATCTGGAGTGCTAAATTTGCCTTTCGTAGATTTTAATTAATTTTTTTTTTTAATTCCTTTTACAGATTTTTCCCATTATCCATATACGGCAACCAATGCCAATGGAATGGGTAATGGAAAGCGACGAATCAGATGTAGAAGATAACGTTAGTAATAATAGTAATCGAAAATGTCTGACTCCTGCTAAAATTGAGCGAGAAAAATCAAAAACCCAAAATATTTCAAAAAAAATATCTGAACCATTACTGAACCATATTTCCACAAAAAATTCAGAAAAACAAAAACCCCGTCCCAAGAAAAATTCAGAACGAATGGAAAAGAATACTTTACAAAATTCTGCTCGTACACCAAAGATGTCTGGACAAAATTCTGCGCGTATTCCAAATAACCCCGTACAAAAAGAAACACAAAATTCAACAAGACAGCAGCGCAGTCTAGTTGAAACACAAAATTCAACAAGACAGCAGCGCAGTCTAGTTGAAACACAAAATTCAGCAAGACAGCAGCGCAGTCTAGTTGAAACACCAAAATCTCGCATCCAACCACAGTCTCCGCAGAAAAAAACGACTCAAGTTAGTATGAAATCTAGTAGAAATTCTAAGCAGCAATCTCTAGGAGAAGAAATTTCTTCGGTAAAACTTAACGAAGTGAACGAAGAAAAAATGTTAATATATTCCAAGATCACTTCATATCAAGAAAAAATCATTGAATTGTTGGATCAGTTAAGGTAATGTTAAAATATAGACGTCTGGGATTTAAATCAATTTTTTAACGGCACTTATTTTAGGGTTAGCCTATTAAATTTAACTGTTCCCGATGGACAGCCAGAACGAAAGAGACGTGAGAAACATGTTATCGAGTTCTGTGCTCGATTTGGCCGAAACTATTTATATCAGTTGGAAAGAATGGTAAGTATTAATTATATTCTTTCGAATCATCGACTTCTAGAGCGAAAAATTCTTTACAAATTTCTAGGCTGATTTCTCTTCCTTCAGAAATACAAAGACAATCCTTTCACTCTAAAATCTTCATCAAATTCTTAATTTGGAAAATTCTAATTACTGCTGGTAAAGAAATCTGCTTCTAACAATCTAAGCGATTTCCATCCTATAAATATATTAGTGTATAAGTGTCGCATAGCTGTGACATTGATCTTTTAAAAGTCACTACGGATATTTGAAGCGCGCTAAACAATAATCCATCTATCTATATATTGATTTTTCTAAAGCTTTCGACAGTGTTGACCACACACTTCTTCTAAACAAGTTGCACGAAAAATTCTTTTTCTCCCAAACTGCAATTAGAATGATTAGTGAATATCTCTCCAATCGCTTCCAACAAGCCTTAGTTGACGAAGTAAAATCAAACTTACTTCCAAGCGAATCCGGAGTTCTACAAAGTTCTAGTATAGGTCCTCTACTTTTCACCTTGTTTTTAAACTATCTTCCGCATGTTGTAATTGATGAAAGTTTTCATATATGTAAGTATATTCTGATACTGTGCAGGTTTATTTGCTCTAGACCTATTGGTTGATATACAGTTTTCCATTAAAAGTGATCTAAATCGAATATCCTCTTTGGCTGTATCTACCCGTCCGTTGCTCAATCGAAAAAGTGAACTTGCTTAGTCTTATATGTAAGTGCTATAGACACGCCAGTACTGTCTCCCATACTGCTGAATAATGACATATTACCCTTCTCGGAAAAGGTTGCGGAGTTGCTATATTAACAGCAAACTACTAACCTGCTGTGGGGGTTGAAAAGCTGACCTTCTAGCCAGGTGTTATTCTTGTTCCCCCAACATTGGGCTGCAAACCACTGTAGGCGTTACTGCTTCGGTGATCAGGTCTCTCATCAAAGCGGATGAAATATCAGCAGTGATGGGTGAACCTGAGCACTTGAAGTGTTCAAAACTTTTTCTTAATGGATCTAATAGGAATTTTTTTGAGTTTCTCTTGGGGCTCGGACGAAAATAATTCAGAACTGTTGTTGGCATCATCACTGACCACAGCTCGCTCCACGCTTATCTAACAAACATTGGAGTTGACGGTTCCGAGTGTCTGTCCTGCCTTCAAGGAAAGCATCAGACAACCAAAACTTTCTATATACTTGTCCGACTTTTACCCGGAGTAGGATGGATACAATTAGGTCTACCATTCTATTTGCGAATGAGTTGAAAATGTTACCTCATCTAGATCTGAACGCTTCATTAAGATGACAGGAAGGTTTTGGTGAGCATGGTTATCGCAATAGGCCGCCTTCGCTTCTGGGCTTGTGATGTCTCGTCGCTGCCTATAAAGAAAAACCGGCTGTGCTCAATTTTGTAATAGTCAGCAAAATCTATGGTGGCCTCCGCGGGTTATGGTTCTCGGGAAGGTTATTGCAAGTCTGGGTGCGACTCAAACTAGATAAGAGTTTATTTGTCTCTCATTTCAATGTTTATGGCCTGCTTTGTTTTGATCATGTATCGCAGTATATATCCCCCAGTTCTAGGATGTTCGTTGAATGTTTATTGTGATATACCTTCCAAAGTTTCGTACGCCGTCTAAGAGCACGTGCACAACGTGGCAAGGCGAGGAAAGGCGTGGCGTGGCGAGGCGAGGCGGTGCGATATCAAGAATTAAGAAAGAAATTAGACTGTTCATAACAATGCTGCTGTAGCAGTACGCGATGTATCTTCATTTCGCCTCAATCAACTCTTGATATAGCCTCGCCTCGCCTTGTCTCGTCACGCCTCGTTATGCACGTACCCTAATAAACACACGTTCACCAATGTACTTATTCGAATATCTTGGTTTCTTGCACTCGCACCACCACATCAGCCTACTTACACCCAGATTCCTTACTTGGATGACACTCTTACTTTGTCCACATTGCTCGTAAATGGATTTCTCTTCCCAATGAAGAACGATTGGCTCAACTAGGATTTTCAGAAAGAATCTAAGTCAGTACATGTGGTATCCACTGAAGCGAATTGAAGTCGCGAATACATGAAATGGGTCCGCTCCTGACAGAAATTTTGGGCAGATTTGTTATAATTCTATCTTCGTCTTGCAAAACAGTTTAAATTATTTCATTTCTTTTTTTATAGATAGATGAAGTTCGGGTCGTCCCAAAGGACCAATATCTTAGTAAATCTACTAATGAGCATCGTACCAAAGTTTGTGCAATCTATGGCATTTTGTATCAGGCCGTTCAATCATACTTGAAGCAAATCAAATATTTCCTTCTTGACCAGACTCCAAAGAAGTTGGATATTTTAATTGGTTTGATTATAGATGCGACAAAAACGTGCATTCGAAAGAAAATATTTGACAGACGAGATAATCTAATATCGGTAAAATATTAAACAAATAATAAAACCAATTTTTCCATAAAAATAAATAAATTCCCCGAATTTTCAGTGTTTATTGGGAAGATGTAAAGGTCTTCTTGATTTTTTAGAAGAGATACAGGAACAGAGAAATAATACCATAAATACATTAATGGCACCAAGAAATAAGAAACATGGAAATGATAAGGTATGAAAAGTATTTTCTATTTAGTTTTAATTTTGTTATAATAAAAAAAAAATCTTAGTCCGCAACATCAAAATGGAATATGGCAGTAATGCCTAGCAAGCTTTCCATGTATGAATCATCTGCTGTTATGAATCCAAAGCGAAAACCATCGAGTCAGCCATCTAGTCAACAAGGGGCAAAACCGCAGAAAAAACGGGCACCACGAAATAAATCTGAAAAAAAATCAACGAAGAAAAATGTATCTGAAATGAAAGTTTGTTCGATGAATGATGAAAAGATCGTGACTGGTGAAAATTGTGAAAAACAAAATGAAAATCTCAGCAATAAGGCAAGCAATTCCAGTAATCTAGTGCAACCTGATATTGAAGTAAACACTCAAATGGAACAAATGGGTAGAGATAGTGCGGTAAGTAAATTTATTTTTTTTATATACATTTACACGAAGTTATTATAGCCATTTACATGAAAAAACACTTTTCGATTCACTCATTGTCTCTAATTTCAATGAAATTGTTTCGAGCTTTGCTTCCGCCCTATCAAACCCAAGTTATTTTTAGTAAATCACTTCTTAGGAAATAGATAAATCGATTTTTGCGATTCATATGTCAAATGAATGCTGAATATTTATCATCCAAAAATATATTCAACACCGAACAAATAAATTCTTTTTTATCTTGAACTGTGCGAATGTGGAATAGTCTGCCATCTTTTGTCTCTGCTCGGACCTACAATCTGTAAGCTTTAAGAATGTCATACATCAGCGCCTCCGCCACTGTCTTCATGTCCCATAATCCTTTTCCTACCTTCTTCCTACTTCCTGCTTTTCATCATAGGGTACGTACCCCTGAGCTTGGTTTAATAATAAAAATTTTTTTTAGCAAAAATTACTATTACGAGCCAGTACCAAATTGTTACTTAAATTTTTATTTCGAACCTCTCTATATGCCAAAAATTATGGGTATATTCGGCCTGATTTTAGAGATACTAATTTTTCAAAGAATAGTAAATTTAGCGGAACTCGTCCCGTAGTATGATATGTACCCATTTATTTATATTTTAAAGCTGAAACTCCTGTTAGCTATGAGATTCAAACCTTGTTATGGCCGTAGTAACTGCTGATCTAGCAGCAGTACGTACATCGGCCACACGTCGAATGTGCTGCCACTGGGACGGATCGACAAAAACTCCAGAGTCTGAGAAAATCAACAACATTCGGCAATTCTTAATAATTTAGAATTTTAAAAAAATGGGGCTTTTTACCCCCAGGGGGATAATAAGGCCCCAACAGCTTTAGTTATAAATTTCTTAACATACAACAGAATAACTTCAAACGTCTTCATTCTTTGGAAGAAAAATAATTCACATCATAATCCTATACCTATAGGAACATTAGTTTCATTGAGAATTTAGGTTAGGTAGGGTAATAAGGCCCACGGTCTACTCCAGTGGGCCTTATTAGACCTATGACAAGATTTTAAAAAATTGCCATCAATCAAATAAACACAATAGTGGGCGGAAATGAACAACAAAATCATAAACTACATTAGCTAACGTTCAAACTAAAAGAGTTATTACATGTTGAAATAGTAATTAAACAACAGAACTTATGACTTTGTTTAGGCGAAAAGTATATTTCCAAGTAGCCATATTCCTCTCGGTGACGTACCGTTCGCAAGTGGCAAGATGGCGGCACGAACTGACGGACGCCACCTCGACAATACATGTGCGCGTAAAGTATGAGTTTGCTCGGATTCATTTTAGTAGGAATTTTTTGTGGGCCTTATTACCCTCCGGGAATGACGGTATTATTAGTCATGACCGGCGGTAGCTCTTCTAGATCGATCGTAGCTCCCTCTATATACATATAGGCATACTAGTCGACTTATTTGGGTTTAGTATTAGGTGGTTATATTTGCCCCATTTGCTAATTCTAATCAAGTCTTCATTGATCCGAACAATGCAATCCTAAATCAAACCTATTTGCCTATCCAAATAAACATCATCCACGTATAGATGGACATCGGTAAATCATTTATATATAAAGAGAAGAGAATATAGTTGATCTGATTCTGTGACTTCTTGACCACCGTTTCCAAACAAATATTGAATTAGTGAAATGTGTGGTGTATCGTGTCGCATCCAAATGTTACGTCTCAAGAAGGATCTATCCGACCGTTTTACCCCAAATCTAGCTTGGAATATTCCCTAGAATTTAGAGGAATATTCCCTACATTTTAGGGAAAAATACCTAAGCTTTGTGGTAGCAATTGTGCAAATTTTTTACTGTGTATCATCAATCTTAGACACACTACTTTGCCATTGATCCTACAAATACAACAATTTCCGGTGATCCCAACCTATACGACGACAATCAACAATCACAAGGAACAAATTATCACTCGATTGGTTAAGCGTAAAAACTAGATTCGATTTGTCGCTTCCTGCCAGGGTGTTTGGCTCAATATTTTTGTCTGCCCTTTCGTATATAGAATTTGAATTACTTTTATGACGTAAGTTATACACAATTTCGCGCATCTTTATTGCCATCCGCCACCACTTTCACAACACCGAAATTGTCTATCAGTTTTACCATACTCTGCTGACAGACCAAAAAGCAGCCTTTATGGATATCACGTTTTACAACTGATTTTTTTAAGCCTTCGCGGCAGACCTGCAACGTACTCCATTAGTGGAAACCAGGCAGAATCAATTACCAACCATGTTAAAAGAGTACGATAAGATGGAAAATTTTGTTTATAAAATGAAGTAAGTAATTTTATCGCCAATTCTTACTATGAGTATCTCTGCAACTATAAAAAAAAATTAATTTTCAAAATTTTATGGCTTCAAAATCCTCTTAACTTCACGGAACTATAAAGCAGCTTTAGGGTAACAAAAGGTAAACATGGGCGCACTTGATAAATTTATCATCAGCATATTGAAAATCAGAGCTAGACCTAACGAATAAGTAGAAAGAGACCGATTAAAAGAAATGTAACGTTCCTTTCCTGCACTATGAATCCACTCACTACCACCATCACCATTCTTCCAAATATATTTACCTTTCTTATCAATCCCAAATGAATAATCCTTACACACTTCCCCATTTTAGATAATGTTATCCCCTTCCAGTCAAAGGACTCGCCATTCAAGTCAGGATGATGACATAACCAATATATGCGCTGATTCTTCAAGGGCCTACATAGAAGCTATAGATCCGCTTAATCAAAGTGGAGATAATGCAGATATAGCTATGAAGCGAAAAGTTTTTGAGGCGTTACAGACTATTACTCAGAAACAAGTTCACGAGATCCTTGGTCCATTGGTGTCGAATCTTGGTTTTGTACTTAATGAAAATACGGTAAGTTAATTGGTTTCTAACAATTAATGATTATGATAACATTTTTGTGTGGGTATGTGCGTGCTGGATGTAACCATTAAAAAAAATCTTTATAATATTTTCTTTATTTTGTGTTTGAGATTGTAAATACTGCGTTTTTCTTGACGACACGATTAAAGAGACTGAGGCTAGGAGAGTCTTAGATTTCCTTTTTTTACAACTTAAAAAAATCGCTTTCAGTTTCACTTTCATTTTTCAAAAATTGTTACCTTTTGGTTAAATATCGATTCTTTTGCATTCAGTGGTTAAAGGAGGTTTATAGCCACTTTGACCCATATGTTACTGATCAGTCTACACAGAAGAGTCTAAGATGTGCATTGAGTGCCATAAAGTGCACAGATATAAGAGGATCAGAAAACAAACCATAAAGTGAATTTTGTAAATTTTATTAAAGAAATTCGCACAACCTAAATAAATAATAAATTAACTTCAATTTTATACATGTCATCTCAGGATTTAAATCCGTGTTAATTTATTGGTTTGATCTGATCCTTTAGTCTTGGTCGATGTGACTAATTCCTTGTAAAAATTGTGGTATAAATTGGATAAATTTAATAAATTTTATACAATTGTTAATTTTTTTATTGACTAATTTTTATCGGGTTTAAGGATACAAATAATATGAAGTTTTTAATATTATCCTTTGCGCTTAGTAATTAACAAGGAAGAAAACTAGAATTAGAATGTTCGCCCATATGGCCCGTATGTAATTTCGTATGTGTGCAAGTTTGATTGTTAAAATAGTTTTTCGTCTATATTTCTAGTATAAACAATTTCATAGGAAATTATATTCTGAAGAACCCGATTTAGTCCATTTTTACTACGTCTATGCAAACGCTGTGTACGTTTTACATTTTACATTTTAGGTCTCTATGTCGACGCGTTCGCAGGCAGTTTCTAAATATGTAGTGAAAAATGAAATTTTTGTATAGTAACTCTACGAAGGAATTACCCGATTTATCCCGTTTTTGAACTCAAAATCTAAAATTTTTTAAAAAAGACCGTGAGCAAAATTTCAGCTCTGTAAATAAACGCGTTCTCGAGTTATCGAAAGGACGGACGGACGAACGGACGGACATACAAAAATCAAGACCAAAATTTGGTTTCGGGCAAGTTGAAGTCTTATGTCGTTTTCGTTTGAACATCAGTTTCGCTCTGGAGGCAACCTAAGTGCTGTCAAAGCGTTCGTTTGAAGCAAAAGTGACGTCATGGGTTGCCTCTGGTGGCAACCCAAAAAGCATCAGTTTCACTCTGAAAATTTACTCGGGTACACATGGGTTCACTCACAAAAACAAAGTCTAGTTGTGATTTGATATAATTTAATTAATTTTAAAGTCAACAATTATTATTAAGACCTCTACTATTATTACATTATCCTCAAAATATTTCTGCAAACAAATTACCAACGAGTTTTCGCAAAAAGTTCATAGCTACTTTGACGTTAGTATACATACAAGCGAACTTTTTCAGGTGCACTCTGAAACCGTTCGATTGAACGGGGTTGCCTCCAGAGCGAACCTGGATGTTCAAACGAAAACGACATTAGCAATCTCCAAAGGCAAATTACATTTTTTAAAGAGCGATATGAGCAAATGCAAGCTTTTGGCGAAACAATAATGAATTTTTACTCCTTGATTCCGTTAAGATCCCAAATTAAAATTTTAATATTTTAGTGGAAAAGATAAGGTAAAGAAATAAAACAAAAAATTAATAAAATCAAAAGTACGTCTTCCAGGATGTTCAAGGACAAAGGATAAAATTCCTACCTTTGATATATTTTTGCACATACATTTTTAAGCAGCTATTTTTCAAAATAACTTGATTTCTCTAGCTTTCAAATGAGCTATAGTTCACTGTCATAGCATGAATAGAAAAATATATATGAATTTTTTAAGAAGGCCATGGGGCCTATTCTTGAATAACGAAGGCACATTCCGTATTCGTTATACTGTCAAAACCATTCGGAATCGACACAAGTGGTATTCCTGAAATCTGCATTCGTTTCATACTGAACGCAAACCCTTTGTTATTTAACGAGTGGGTTCAACCATTCGTTATGCCAAACGAAGGGTGAATCAGCTGCTATTTTACGGATGATGTTGGGAGATAAAAGATGTGCGAAAATGTAATATGCTCAAAAACTCTAAACTGAAATTTGGTAAATATGATATTCTTTCTGTTCAAAAGATTCCACGGAATTGTGGCAAAAGCTAGGATCAGTATTAAATTAAGCCCCTGTATGCTAGAGTCAAGGAATTTTTCTTCCTATACAGAAACTATGTAAAAAACAAAGTCATGGAATGCTCAAGGAATTTTTTTCTTTGCCAATTCCTTGAAGTAGTATGCTAGAGAACAGAAAAACTCTACTTCTCGATTGACAAAAAAATGTCGTCCTTATCGAAAAATCCATTTATGTCAATATTTCTTGAAGAAATTAATACCGGTACACTTATTTCTGTAAATACTTTCGATGTTGGTGGAATAATTGAAAAATTGAACGAAGGAACAACGATTTTGCAATAGATTTGATGCACTTATTATCAATTGCAATTTTTCGAAATAATTTATTCCGCAATGAGCAAATTATGTACAATTTTGAATTATCCATTTCTTTATTTTCTTTATTATTTTTATATTTATTTTGAGATATCTAAACACAATTGTCAAAAATTTCTGGACCAAATGTCAATTTTTCTTCAAGAATAAGTGCATAAATTCCTTGGCCTAATTCCTTGGATCTAGCATACTGCCCTATACCCGGAGCGCAAAAGTGTGAGAAAGGAACATAAATTCATATTAATTTTTTTTATTTTAAACAAAGCTAATAGAAAATTTCCAAGATTTAAAATGTATGGTGAAAGGAAAATCTGTGGTAGCATGGCACTGGTGGAGGTCCTCCTGCAAAATTTTTCCTATCCAGCGATGAATTAAGGGTACGGGAATTGATTACCGATTCACGTAATTCATTTTCCATAGATCTTCAACAATTTCAGACGCAAACAATAATGGCAATTCACTGAAACTAGCTATTTTTTACAAATTGTATTTTAAAACATGAAATTTGTAAATTGACAGATTTAATCCTACCACACTCGTTATGTTGAACAACTTTTTCACTACATCAATGAGGTTCAAGAATACGAACGGAATATTCGTTTGGTTATCAACCATTCGTTATATACCGAATTCGTTAAAACCATTCGTAATTCAAGAATAGGCCCCCAGGGCGCTTTTACACCAACCACTTATCACTTACTAGTTAGAAAATTACGAATTTTTGTTTTTTGATAAGCGTAAGTAATAAAGAGTTGCACTCACTTCAATCGAGAAAACTTATTAATTTTTGCTTAGTAAAGATGATAGTGTTGCACCAAAATTTAAAATTATCACAAAATGGATATGTATACGGCATATGTTGAATAATGGCAACAACAAGAATACGTTTGCTAAAAATTCAATAATTATGCTCATTACTAGTTTTACGAGTTTAAATTTAACTTACTTTTTTCGTAGAATGTGTTTTGACTCTTTCCAAAATAATGCTGCTAGCAAAGTAGAGCAAAGGCGTGGAAAGAGGTATTAAGCAAGGCACAATCTCTTGGAATGGCCTAGAATAAATAGCGTAGTTTTAGGCTCCATTTCCCAACCAATGTAGAGTTCTCAGTAGTTCTTGCAAAGCACTTAACGGATTGTTCCGTCCTCTACTAAAAATTTCTTTAAATCTTCAGTAGACTATTTTCTATATTTTCTATTTGCAAATGTAGTTACGAAAATTTTCCAATGTGTCCGAGTCCAGTGTGTAATTTATTCTGGCTTTCACTACAAGATCTCAATAATCTTTCGAAATGAAACATTTCTTTAATTCACTTTATTTCTTATTTATTTATTTATTTATTTATTATTATATTATAAAAGAAAGATACTACCGATCACTAACTTGTCACTTTTCAATAGAACACTAATCACTTACTGGTGCAACAGTAATTTGAAAATCTGAGAGGTTCTCACTTTGCAACACTCAAATGAGTTCTTTTCAAATTTCCCTTTGGTGCAACAGAAATTAATCAGAAATTTTTATAAATTGCTAAGTGATAAGTTATTGGTGCAATATGGCCCTGGACAGAATTTTTCGAAATTTTAACGATGCAATAACTCGCAAAATACGCATTGTATAAGGAAAATTTTTAATTAGAATTTTTCTTTTGACAAATCCCATTATAATCGAATTTTTCATCAACTATCTTAATCCAAATGCTTTAGTAAAATTTCTGTTTTGATTTTATTTACATTTTTTATTTCAAGGTTTACCTAGTTAGTCTAGTCTAGTGGTTCGCATCTACTGAATCAATACCGAAATCAAAGAAGATTTTCGTTCTGATTTTGGAACAATGCGTAGAATATCTTTTGAAAGCTTGGAAGCAACTTTTATCTAGCATCTGAATTCAAGAAAAACCCTTACTTTCTCTCCCTTCCCAATTTCAAATTTTATTAATGGGCCCCAATACGAGTTAATTAAGACTTCACTAAAAAATGAATTAGGTTGCTGAGTTAACAGAAATATTTGATACTGCCAACGTTATCTTTATAAGGTCCAATTCCAATGGTTAATGATAATTTTTACAAAAATGTACCCTGCTGTAGCTGTAAAAAATCAAAACCTCCCAAGAAAGAATAATCGCCACTGAAAAGGCTTATACTTAAATTAAAAAAGGGGGGGATTAGAAAACTGCTTCGATGTTTGTTTTTACATGATTCATAACGTTTTTATTTCTCGTACACCAAAAGATATTTGAATTTTTAAACAACAATTTGCAAACGCCAGGTTAACTACAAAAATTCTTCACTATGACATTATAAAGTACGTTTTTGTTTTGTTTTTTAGATAAAATGAAAGCTATCCTAAACTTGAATAAATTGTGAAATTTTGTTTAATATTAATAAGAAAAAGTTTATCTCTAAAATAAACTAAAGCGCAATCATGAATTATAACGAAAAAAAAAAATAAATGTATCCTTATGGAACTAAACGGAATGCAGTGAGAAGCATTTTTGTCTTTTTCTTCTTCTGAGTAAATAATGAAGCGTATCAAAAATCCAGGTCTAGATGAAAGCAATATTGGTCTCGTCCACATTTAAGACGAAGTGCAACAAAATAACAGAGTTCTTTGGAATTATAGAGATTTTGATGACAATTATGCTGCACACGACGTACAAATTGGCAGACCATCTTCAACGGCGAATGTATTTGATGTGATGGATTTCTGGCATTTCTAAAAAGGAAAAGGAAATTATTTTTTTCTCTACATAAAAAAAAAAAAGAAAAACTGTTAATGTTTACCTTGCATTTGAAGCAATCCTTATGCCATTTAGCATCCAATGCAATAACAGCTTTATCAATTATAGGTAGGGTGCAGCCTGCACATTTTGCAGCGAACATTTTTTCAAAATCATCTTTGCAATATGCTTTTCCATCTCTTTCGTAAAATGCTGCACCGGACAAGGGCTTATTGCAATGTCCACCACAAGTGAAATGGTCTTCATGCCAAGTATGTCCGAGGGCCTTAATTATTTTCTGTAGAAGGATTAAGAAAAGAAGTTTTATGTTTTTTTTTTTTATTATAACCTCAAATTATTTTTGCGTTGAGCTGTGAAATTTAAAATAGATTTAGTTAACATCTGCTACAACTATTATGAATTATGAATCATTAGGCGACAATCAATAAATTTATTTCGTAGCAATTTTTGGATGAATTGTTGTAGGAATGGACCTAATTATAGCTAAATGACTTATTACGTTTTTCCCTCGGTGAGATAATGAATTATGGTGGATCTAGAGGAATTATAGAAAACATACTTCCCCAGCACCCCTCCTACCCTCCCCTGAGAGATAAGTGCAATAATGGGTCAGCTGTTCTCATAGACAATTGCAAATAAAGGTTTTTTGGTTTATAACCCTCTCTAAAAATTATTCTTGTAAATGAAGTGTTAGTGGAGGGCAGTGGAGGGCATCAGAAATCGCAGAAATGGTTACATTACATTTGGACGATAGAAAATGGATTTTTGTTCAATTTTTGCAGTTTTAGCAGAATTAAAAAAAACAATGAAACTTTAATGCAAAACCTGGAAAGATGGTAAATCATATACTTAAGATTGATAGAAAAATAATCTTGTATCTAAGATCAGGCATTTTATTGTGATTTTTTGAATATGTAAAAATTAATTTATGCCACTAGCTTTGTAATGTCCCACACACTACTCATTGAAAATTTTCTGTGATAGTGCAATATCTGCCAATCAGACCAGACGTATCCATTTTATGTGAGAAAAGGATTCTGTACTGCATATAGATATGTATATATACATATAGGATAGGTATGGAGGAGAGCACAACTCTCCATTGATAGCCATGTAATACCTCACGTAATGGAGTTCGCGAACGCACTTTACAGGTAAATTTCAGCCCTTCCACTTCCAGTAGATCGATTGTGAACGAAAATAATAATTCCGCATTTTCCACATCGTCCATGGACTTAATCTTTTTACGAATTTATTTTTTTTTTTATTTTTTCAAATAATTTACCGAATTGGCAGAAAATTGGACTGATTTGATTACAAAGCTCAGTATTGGCTCCCAACCCTTCTTACCGGCCTCAATAGAGTTCATCCAAGGGGTATGAGCCAAGGAGTCTATAACACGCTTGCCTGAGAGAGCCGGATATTGACAAAGAAAGTGGGTCACCGTTTCTGACTCGTCCTCGCATTCTCTACATACAAGTTCTACAAAAAAAGGAAAGGGTATACCCAATCAAAATTAACACTAAGTTCTACTATAGAAAAATTCGAAGTTAAATTTCGAAAAATTAAAAAAAAAACTAAGGGCGTTGCATTTTGGTTATTGTTACCCTCTCTTGTGACCAAAACAGGTTGAGGATTTTTCCAATATATATCTACCCTCCCAAGATGGCAGACTACCAAGGACAAAACAAAAATTTCGATAACTGAAAAAAAATTGTTCTAATTTCGAATAAAATTTTTCGAAAATAAAATTCGACTTTCCTCATCGATTACCCCCTCTCTGAATAAAAAAAGATTGCCTGCATAGTGCTAATTAAAAATACGAAGTGGTTCTTTATTCCTCCCATAATGATGGAAATTTATTACAAAACTAAACGAGCGAGTCCGGAATTAAAATGCACTCTGTAAACATCAAGAGCAAAAACAATTTTGGGGCTATTGTTTCTAGAAGGATATCAAATTAAGTCTCTCGAAATCTATAGCAAAAAAACCACAATGTTGCTCCAAGAAATTTCCATGAAAAGAAAAACTGAGGAACCTACGCTGAATGACTTCAATACAATTAATGTTGCAGTAAAACGGAACCCAAATTGCAATTCTAAGAAACATGTTAGGTTTAAACTTACTTATCAAATGGGTCATTGAATTCCCTACAAACCTCAAACGTGGTAGTGGCAATCTCTTTTTAGCGGTGCATGAGCGCACCAATCACAAAAAGTGACCACGTCAAAGTTCATTATCTTCGGTGATCATAATACCCTATGCAGACGGACAAAATCAATGATCATTCATTCGTAATTGATTTTTTCAAAAATCAAGTTACCCAAGATTTTGTGAATAAAAACGAAAGTCCTGTCAATTTTTATATGTAATTGACATCACATTTTTAATAATTATAGTAAAGGTAAAGCGATTTTTGAAAAACTCTAATTACGAACGAATGATCATTCATTTTTCCCGTCTGCCGAGGGTATAACAGAGGATTCTCGACAACGTTAATGCAACATTAAATAAACAGGCTACCTTACGATACCCCAGAAGAATTTCTAATTTGCATGGGAAAACCACCATGAAAAAGTATAAACAAAGAGGAAGCCACAATAAAAAAAGTTATGGAAATGCAAAGTAGAACATAAAAGAGAATATTACGAAAAGAAAACTATAATAATTTCTTAAGTTTTCTCGTCATTCGCAAAATTTAAATAGCAAATTTCGTATTTTATCTACATTTATGAAATCGTCATTTTTGGATTTTACAAATCCACGAAAATAGCCTTCATATTCCATCGATGCATACTTATGTAACTTTAACTTGATTATTAATTATTAGATACTTATAAAATCATAAAACAATTTTTTCGCACTTAACTTGATTAACATCAAGGCCTCACCTTACAATGATTAAACACCTGAATGACAACAATTTTTAGATAGTACGCACCTTCTCTAATCAATCAAAAAATCGGCAATTTACTTAGTTGTTCAAGCTGCATACAAAAATTGTCTAATCTTTATGCCCCGCCATAATTAAATTTATCTACAAAAACATTTGAAATTTCTATTTATACACCAATCACTCACTCACTCACTCACTCACTCACTCACTCAGAGTAAATTTAACGATCGTGTTTAAAATTGTATTCTTGTCTGTAATTTCTTATCGACCATGTGTTACAAGACATTTATTTAGCAATAAACGGCAAACATCAATACTATCGCATTACAAGAGAGAAAAAAAAACCCAAAAATAAACAAATACCTGAAAATCAAACGTGTGTGTAAACTGTTTTACTCACCTCCTTAATGGGCTCATTACACGCGAAGCAAATGTCTGAGTATTTTGCAATAAAACACCCCGAACAGATAGGTTCGCCATCTTTTTCATTAAAGGTAGATTCCTTAATTGGCACCTCACATTCCTTGCAGGCAAAATGTTCTGGATGCCAAGATTTTCCCAAAGCTGTTACAATCCTTTGAGTAATGACTTCGTTGCATTTAAAGCACTTTGCGTCCGACTAAAATAAGAAAAACAATTTTATAGCTAAATTGTATAATTAAAAACAAAAAAACAAACACGAATATTTGTATCATAATGCTCCGCAATATGAGTGCTCTTTGATTTAAAAATTATAATGCACATTGGTTCCGGGAACTACAATGTAATATGAACAAATAAAAAAGCTAGAATTGGTCTAAGTAAGACCAATTCTTATGATACCCTAGATCATAGGTTCCCAACGTTTTTCGGGTTGCGACCCTTTTATATAAAAGCATTTTTAATAGGGTAATTAAAAAGAACGAAAATAGTTTTTTTTTGTATAATTTTATTTTAAACTATGTGTAATATTGCATGTTATTAACCTCAAATTATTAGCCTCAAAATTTGCGGGTGAGTTTTGGTTAACGCCAACCTCATGTCATTCTTAACATATAATTTCTTTCTTTTGTTTTTAAACGAAGAAGAGTTGAAACCCTCTCGCAGAGATATGTAGACCCATATTAAACCAAAACTCGGAAGGCAAGCATCGTCACATTTGGGTATGAATGATACCCATGTACCACCCCAGAATTGTCTGAGCATTTTTTCATTAAACAAATTACGTGCCGAGGAATCATTCCGCAAATTCAAGAAATCATCGGGAATGCTAGCTACATCAAGGGAAGCAAAGAATAGATTTCGTGTCAATATAGTTTCTTCTTCTTTCAGCTCAGGGAAGTAACGCTGAAGTTCATTTTCAAGGGTTTCGAGATGTTAATCTCCTCCTTCAAATTTTCATTTATTTTACCTTCAGATTCATCTACCATAGTGCAGAGTTTTTCAAATATGGTAATGTTCCCAAGATTTATTTTTCTTCGCCAGTTTTGCAGCTTGGATAAAAATGCCCCGAGATTATCATCAAATTCGTTAAAGTATACAAAAAGGTAATGTTTCCCTTGCACTTCCAGGAACAACTTGATTTCATCTTTCAATTCAATGGCACGATTTACAACATTTTCTTTCGGCAACCAGAGTAGTGCAGCGTAGAAAAGAAGAACCTCGTGATCAGAATCAATGTCTTTATGCAGTTCTTTAAACAGATTTGATGTAATTTATGATTTTTATCAACGAATCAAGTATCTCTTGCAGAGGAAATAGAAGATTCTTACGGGAAAGGGCATACCCCTTGCTTGGGTAGCTAGTTATTTTACTATTTTCTGAAAGCCCAATTTTAACCCTAGCATGGATGGTGCACCATACGTAAATATCCCACAGACGTTTTTCCACTTTAATCCTCCAGTCTCAAAAAACGTATTTATCATAATATCTCCACTTTTTATAGTAGTTTTAAGTCCACTACAAAATACGAACTTTCTTTTATATCATCACGAAGAGAAGCAACTGAACACATGAGCTTCCATCTGTCTATTTATCAACTTGAAAAGAAAACAATGGTGAAACCTTGATTCCATTCAAAATCTGCTGTGCTCGCTTACTGTAAACTTCCTGTTCGATCAAGTCTTTGAATGTTGGCAACTAGTTTCATGCCGACGAAAGAACTCCACATCCTTTTAAAAATTACATTATAGTGAATATTTTTTTTAGTTGACTATATAAGTTGGCGACCCTACAGAAAGCCCATCGCAATCCCATTCGGGGTCGCGACCCATAGGTGCCCTAGATGAATGCCCGTATGTAATTTCTTATGGTGACTATCTGTGGAAGTTTGATTTTTAAAGTGGTTTTTCGCTTATACTTCTAGAATAGTTCGTTGGCAAGCGAAAATGAATATAAAACATATCATAGGACTTAATATTCTGAAGAACTTTTCAGTACAATAAAAACGTCTAGGACTGATCCTTTTCACAGTACACGTAAAAACCCAAAATTTTTATATAGCTAAATTAAGAAGGGGTTGCCCAATTTAGTCCATTTTCGAAATTGCATTTACTATTGCTATGAAAACACAATGTACTCAATTTCAGTTCTTTACGTCGACGGGTTCTCAGGCTATTACTTTATTTTATGTGTTTTTTTTTTTACAAGTACATGCGAGCAGCTGACGCATAACCCCCCCCCCCCCCCCCTTCGATGCAGCTGACGATTTTTTTTCAACTCACTATGATGTCAACTGCATATAAAATAACGTTCCAGCTTGCGTAGTATTACTTAAAAAAAAATTTTTTTGTTTGGTGCTTTCGCAGCCTCCCACACCCACAACCACCACTACTTGAGCAGCAAACGAGATCAATTATCGATATCAAAATCAGCCGGACTATTAGTATAGAAAGAGGTAAATAGTCTTGATAGTGGTGCTAATACTAGTGATAATAATGTCAGCAATTATGACATCGCTTTGAGCTTTCTATAGATCGAATGGAAATATTCTATGCAACTGCAGAAATTATTCATTACAAAGGCGACCCTCTTAAATCATTGTGACACAACAACCAAAATAAATCCAAAATACATTTTACTATATTTCCAAATATTCACGAGATCTTAACCAATGGTGGACTCGAACTGGAAATTTTTAGAATCGGTCAGATGGAATAGAAGAATTTTTAGAACCCCTTTTTATTTTTACGATTCAAATAAAATTATTAAATACAAGCGTTTTGAAGCCGGGACCTGCCGCGACGAGGCGGTTGTTTTTTCTCTCGTATTTAATAATTTGATTTGAATCATAAAAATAAAAACTTTTTCTAAACATTCTTCTATAACGTAGTATTACTTGTAAGAAATAAAAAAATTTGTTTATTTATATTCAGCAGTATCGATTTTTTGTATTTTTTTAATTATTTGATAGGAAAGGATCTTATATAAACGTAAGAAATTTAAAACATTTTTGTATACCCCCAATTCCAGTTAGGTTCTAACGCGATTCGATATTGCTGTAGTTTCGGAATTGTTCAAAAACTCGAGTAAAATGATTAAATATATGTGACAATTTGACTAGCATGGCTACTAGGTAAATTGTCTTACACCTCACCCAAAAGTTGTTCCACCTTGAATTCGATGCCCTTTACTTCTGTTTCAAAACGACAATCTGTCACAACCACACTTTTTTTTAGACGATGATATTTCCGGAAATAGCGGTACTAGTATTGTAGAGTTAAGATAGAATAAAGCGTATTGGAGAATAAAATGCGGAGATTGCAACAGGCGTCGTTTCTTTAGCCCATTTTTACACCATCCGGAATTACCTTCTCCTTAACCTATCCTTGCTCTGCCTTACTCAAGCCTGCTTGTAAGTAGCTTCTCTAATTTACTTGTTGTAACATCATCCTAATAAAAAAATATATTTATAATCTACAGCATGTCTTTTGATCAGCCCCCTAGTCTTGGCCAGCCAGCCTTCAATAAACTGTATATTAATTCTTCCTCAATTGGCGGAGTACGACGGAAGAGGTTAAGATGACAGAGAATTTTTTTCAGTTAATTGCAAAATTTCCAAAACGGTCTCATACAATACGAAAAAACTTGCTAAAATCACACATTCATATCTAATTTGCCTCCCTCCCCTCCCCCACTATTATCATAGCCAATAACTCCATTTAAAAGATCTGGATGTGGTCAATTCGTTATTGTGGCTATGATTCAGCAAAGTTAAAACGTTAACCTCCTCTCAATACGAACTCTAAAAAATCTATACGACCAAAACGCAATATCAAAATAGAAAAATAGCAACTTTTTAAATTTAGATTATCGAAAATTTTTATGTTCGAGCTAGTAGCCCAATTTAGGTCTTAAACCAAGGAAAAAATTGAATCGAATGGTATACCGGAACCGGATAATATGAAACTTCTTTTCGAAACAACACGTATAAAAAAATGAAATTTTCAATAAGAGAAAAGCTACCTAGATTTTGATAGAAGCGACCATGCAAAAGCATATGTATGTAGTCAGTCCTAGACACGCAGTACAGGAAGAAACATTTTTAAGGAATTGTGACAAAAATGTTTCGACACAAAACAAACGCAATTCTCGATAATATTTATGCCCTTCCTCAACTATTTATGTCGATTTTGTTGTTGCGTGTTAAAAGCGTTTTCGTGCTTATTTTCCTCATGTAACAGGAATGAGGTCGTTTCAACTTATTTACCTCCACCCCCTCCCCGAATATTTCCAGTAATTCTAAAAGAATATCAAACAAAATAAAGGTTGAGCTGCATAATTTTTTGAAGAAGAAAACAGAATTATTTTTAATTGAGATTGTGTATGTACAGGCAGCTATTGAATGCCGGAAATAATAATGGAACTAATGGCTATAAGGTTTTATGTATGAATGGGAATTGTACCTGAGATACGCTGGATGGACTCAGCACACACGGTATAAAACTGTCGCAGATTTATTCAATCTCGTTTTTGACATCAATGGTCAGTAATTAACTCCAGAATAGAAGCTGCTAGCTTTGCTTCTGAGATTTTCCTCTCTTAGACTATTCTTATTCTATTTGTTAGGGCTATACAATGCACCAAGAAATATCCTTTGGTTTAGTTATTCTATTCCCGATCTAGGATAATTAATGGCGCCTATGGATGGGTGGTATCAACGATTTCAGTGTACACAAACGGATCTGAACTCAAAAGAAGGATAGATTAGCGGTGAAATTCACCACTTGGAAGGAAATGCGTTGATTTAGAAGTAGGGATTTTTCCTTCATATTTTATAATCAACCCTGTATCCTCTGTACGATACACACTACGATGATTGTTCAAAATTTTTGCTACAGATAATATTTATATCATAGAGAAACTAATGACTTACGAAGACTGGTTTCATGTATTAGAAAAAAACCCAGTAACGCCTCGCTGGAATATTAAATCGACGATGACTAGACCTGATGAGATTTTTTTCACTGCTCCCCTCAATTTCGAAGTTATCGCCCCACACAGAGTTTTATGCTTCTTCAATTCGGTTGGTGTTGAAGACTTGTGTTCTTTAAAAGAACAATTAAAATTCTAAAATTTTTACTTTTTTCTGAATAATAACTGCGAAAAAAATTCATGAAACTTTGTAGAACCCTGCAAATAACTATCGAATAAATTTTAAAATCAGCATAATCATTCGCAATTGATATGATTCATAAAATATGAAGTAAGAGGCACAACGTGGGAATACAAAAAGCAGATTCTTTCAATTAATTTTCATGCTATCACAATTAAAATTTGAGAAAAAACAATAAAATATAAAAATTCTAACCCTAGCAAAAGCATAATTTTTGAAATTTGATCAGCTTTCAAGATCTTCTTCTGCTTCTTCTGATTTTATTAGCGCTCAAACATAACAGTCGCGCGTTCATCTAGAATTAATTGTTCCCCTATCTTTACTTTTCTGTTTTTAACTGGTAATAAGTGCTAAAAATACTGAAACCCGTTGTATGGAAAAATGTTTGTACATGATTATGAAAATTTCTAATAGAATCTGTGGGAGGAGGTGGGGGGGGCTATCCAAAACCTGCCGCCGATAACGAATCATTATCAACAAGAAATTCGTACCTAATCCAAACGACGAGCACCACATTCAGACCTGAAGCGGCCCTGACACCACTTACCCTTTCTCACTAGGAAAGCATAATGTTCTGCCTTCTTTCTGCTTGCCCCAACCACCCAATGACACTGAGACCAGGATGATGACCTGAAAGTTGGGAGGAGGAGCGAGCCTAATCAATCTTTATTTCACGAGGGCTCCAGGAGCTTCATTACGTTATAAAAGAATTTATTGAATTTGACTCGATGCGACCCCAACAATGTTAGAGCCCTACTACTAATGCTGTATTACAATTTATACAATCTATACTACGAGTATCCTTAATAATAACTTGTTAGGTGATCTAGCCTTGTTTCCGACTTACATGGACCAATTTTTGGAAGCTGAATAATTGGAAGACGAAAAAATTTTAGCTAGCTCTATCTTCGAGCTTTAAATACGAGGAAAATCAACGAAAAACTGACAAACCCAACACGGAGTTTCATTATCCTTGGCTACAGCCACCGTTCATGGCGCGATAATTCGCAACTAATGTATAAATACCATCTCTAATAAATTCACACGACAATATTCACGCTTTTGGATAATATAACATAGAAAAAATATAAAAAATAAAAAATATACTGGAATGGAACTTACATGTCGACCGGTCCCTCCAAGGAGCTCCCTGGTGGCAGCTACTTGACGTTTGAACCACTGAAAGTTTTGAAGATTAGAATAATTTACGTTGTGAGAATATCCCAGCACAATTGCAGTTCTTTACTATGATTTAATGACCTCATCCAGTTTTATATGATGGAAATGCTTAGCGTGAATGATAAAAACTTGAAACTTGATAACCTTTCTGCTCTGTGATTGGATTTGTTTTCAGCCTTCCTATTATCAAATTATTAACTTTAAACACTCTTCTTCTAGATCATATATCCCGTTTTGCGGTCAGTCTCTATTTTCTTTTCTTTTTTCTTGTTTTGTTGCTCCGGGTCCCGATAGGAACATCTTTCAAAAATTTCAGTAAAAAAAATCATTCTCTATAAGCCTCCCCATTCGCGGCCTAGTTTCAAGGTACTCATTACCTCTTGAACAACAAAATTCTACAATAAAACTTTTAATATTTTAAAAGGAACAAAACCGTAACCTCTAACTCTAGCAAAAAATACGTTCGTTACTCTAATCCTGCAGTTCCTAATCACAAATTCCTGTCGTCTCGATCTTTCAGTAATTTAAAAAACTTCTAGAACAATTCTAATTTTTATTCCTATGTCCTTCTCAGCAACGACTTTCTGGCACCGAGACCTTCCCAATAATTTCTGAGAACCTATAAAGCATGGTTTCAGCAATAAAAAATTTGATGCATTTCAGCGGTTCCTCTGTAGCCTTTTAAGCATCCTACGACCAGTCAATTTTTGTTTAAAATTTTTCTTGATTTCAGCAAGGAATTTCTGCCATCCGAAAAAAATTTTTTCCCAGGAGGTTTCTCTAGTTTTTTTGTTCCAAGAATTTATGTGTATACATACTCACGTCCGCATGTTATTTTGTTTGTAGCTGTACGTCGTCCATGTAATTATTGGTTAGATTCTCTTTTTATCTCGAGTATCCTCGGCAAAACTCCTTTTCTCAATTCGACTACTTCGGCTCGCTCTTGTTTTGTTCTTACTTTTCCGGCTTTTAAATAAATTTCTCTATACTCGATTAATGAAAACTTCTTTCTACTTTTTATCGCTCAGAAAATTCTACTTCTCCAAAGATCACACCTTTCTTCCCAATCAAAAACTCTTCTTCTCCTTTCTCTTGTCAATCTTTTCTTCAGCCTTCTCCCCAATGTGACAGCACTGTCGCCGTGTGGGATTGCCCCATGGGTGAAGCCGGATTATGCAGCATGCTGCTTCGTGTGCCTTTGACAATAACATTTCTTACCATCAATACCTTCGCTTCCCACTTCTGCAGAGTTAACACCAAATAAACTTTGCAACAATAATCTTCTTCTTACACAAAAACGCATCGGTGAACAGAAAACGAAGCATATTTTGAGTAGAGTTAAAAGCACGCCTCGGAGCAAGGTCAAATCTAAATCACCCATTCGAAATCACAATAAATTTGAATCAAAAATCAATCCAGATTCACCTACTACACACATAAAAGCTATTAGTGATTTGATATTTGTCCTTTTCCATGTTTTTAGTGATTTTGATATTTTAGCATTTTGTTTTTCTGGAATTGCTACTAGATTCATCAAAACCTCATATGTATAATTCACCCCTCCCCGCCTCTCATAATGCAACCCACCAGTACGAAATTCCAAAACTGAAACCGCAATTTCAAAGACAAAAATTGAGATCAATCGAAATTAGAGAAATGAGAATCCCGAAAATGTAATGTGTATATGTAATGGGAAAGAACTCTATCCCGTTTTAATAATAACCTCTTTTATGAAATCAAGTTCTTTGCTATTTCGATTCTAAAAATTCCATTCTAAAAAAAGTAGATTAGAAAAAAGAGGTCTCAAACCAACAGATGAACAGAAAAAGTTAAATAAAATGAAAACAAAAAATGTTGTATGGCAACACCCGAAAGGGATTGCCCGATTTAGTTCATATTTGAAATTTTATTCGCAATTTTTATGAAAACGCTGTGTACAAAATTTGAATTCGCCAAGTCGTCGAAGCGTTCTGAGGCAGTTTACAAATGTATAGTGAAAACCAAAGTTTTGTAAGGCAACACCACGAAAGGATTAACCGATTTAGTTCATTACATTTGAATTTGTATTTGCTATTGCAATGAAAACATCATGTATCAGATTTCAGCTCTCTACGTCAACGCGCTCTTAGGCAGTGCCCCAATATATTGATTGATTGATTGAAGGATCCCAAGAGGGATCTCCCGAAACGTAGGCCAAATCAAGACCAATTGTTCACCCCCAGACTCATGAACGACGCAAATAGGTCCCAACCGGACGCTCCTATAAATTTCAGTATTGGCCCTCCTTGCGAGCATTGTGTAACTCGTCCAGGAGGTGTAAGCCAAGAAATCTGTAACGTATACCTTAGAGTGCCCGGCGGTGCCAAAGAAAGTGGTTCACTGTTTCGGACTCCTCTCCGCAACCCCTGCGTGTAAGATCGTCAATAAGTCTCATCCTGTGAAGGTGACCCCTAAGAGAGGAGTGCCCAGTCAAAATGGATACCAGAGCTCTCAGAGCTTATTCGTTTTATTCGGGTTTGGTTTACCCCATTGTTCCTTTGGTGTTCTACCCGAGGGGTCTTCTAACCAAAGGCGACTGTGTTGGCGGTCAGCCCAGCTCGAAATGATAGAAATAAGGTGTTTTGGTGCAATCCAGACTATAGAAGCAGGTTCCTCCGAGGGTGCACCAAGCAAGCAAGCAAGCTCGTCCGCCCTTTCATTCCCGCTAATGTTGCTGTGCCCCGGCACCCACTGCGTTATCACCCTGTTATTTCGAGAAAAAGGGTTCAGGGTGGTTTTGCACTCCATTAGTAGTTTGGAGGTTATAAAGGGCTTAGATAAAGCCTTGACAGCTGCCGCCCCAATATATAGTAAAAATGAAATTTTTTTAAGGCAGCCCGATATGGAGTTGCCCTATTGATCCGATTTCTTCAATTTACTTTTTATTTTTAAAAGCCGTGTGCAATATTTCATCACACTAAGTGAAGGTGTTCTTCTACCATTATGATTTCTATGCGTTACAAACTGAATGATAAGCTTAGTATAAGCTATGATTTCATTTAGGGCATAAAAATCTCGCAAGAATAACAACCAGATTTCATTCGATTACCGTGTGTCTTATTGCCTTCATTTGAAATATGCACCAGCATTTTTACGGGGAACACTACCCAATTTCAATTGAGAGAGTGACTATTATAGGGTGGCTCAAAAAACAAAAAGTGTTAAAATGTCTAAAATGCTCATTCAGAAGTTGTAGTAGAAAAAAGTATACGGCGCGCCACTTTATCCTACAAAAAAATTGCAGCGAAGTCAAAAAATTAGAATTCCGGGTTTGAAATTTGATTTTGAAAAATTTTATAAAAAAAAATAAAAAAATTTGATTTTCTAAAACGACTTTCACTGCAATTAGTTCATAACTAAGTTCCCTTAAATTTAAAGAAAAATGTTTGAACAAATTTCTAAAACAGCAACAAAAAATAACATAAATGAATTTCAGTGAAATTTTGCACTACCTTAGTGAGCATGCTCAACATGACATTCATCATCAAAAATTTTAAATCTTCTGAATTTTATTTAGACATTAGGTTGTTATCTTACTACATTTTGAATATTTCCACCCGGCGTATATTTTTAAAAATTGTCCTGAATTTTTGTTGATTCACTTTTCCCAAAAATTTATTGAAAACAAAAAAAAACAGCTTGTTTTTAGCAATGAATTGGCACAAAGGCGGCGTTCTCAATTATGCAAGAATGCGAGCTACTCAAAACGAGTAATAAGAACTTATCGAAGTTTCAAATTTCAGTTTCTTACACCCGAACCCAAATTTTCCTGACCCAAAATATGTTTCAAGGAAGAAATGAATGAAGGAAGGAAAAAAAATGCAAAATTTACTAAACTTACATTGTTTGAAGGTGAAAGAGAACTAGGTCATAGATTTTTAACAATAATTAAATTTTCAAACTTTTTCTTATCACAAAATGTGTAAACTTAAAATTCAAAACACTTCCCTCGATTATTCATCACATCCCAAAAAACAAAAAATCTCTCACATTGTTCATGATGATGGACAAAACTTAGATTAGACCGATAGCCTCCAGTGGCCCCGATGTCCGATGACACAGCACACGTCCCCCACACATTCTTTAACCTGGTAAGAAAGCTCTTTATGAATTCAGTGCAGCGCTAATTATTTATTGATTAAACAATTAACATCCGTCATTAATTGTTATGTTTATGAAATGAAATTCAAAAATTACTGTCGATCGCCTTTTTCATCTTGGCGACATTTTAACAGGCCTGCAGTGATCGATCATGACATTGACATTATTACGATATCCGTACAGATAAAATCAGCGATCATTCATTCGTCGCATTCAAAAATCACCCAGTGTGTCATGGAGGATCGATTCTAGAAAAACATAATATCAGAAGTTTCAGACAAAAAAAAAACAAAAACAGCGGCATATATCGAGCTTTTGATGGATGACACTTACATAATTGTTTAGCTGCGGGTATTTTACATGTATATTTACGTGGATCCAAGAATCACTCAAGCTTCAAAATTAATTCATTTCGCTTCTTTTCATGCAATTTATTTAAGAATTAAGACCGGAATACACATGAGACTTGGAATGTCTGCTACGAGAGTATATAAAGATCGGCGCTTTTTTATTAGTTAACCGTTCCAGTTCGTGTTCTTCTATTTTAGGCAAAGAGACCTTATTCGCCATTGGACTTAGAATGAAAGTCGACTCCGTTCCGTTGAGTCTATTAGTCATGGCGAAGGCGAACCGATTTATATTTTGTAAATTACGACAAGCGCAAACTGAGCGATTTCGTTCGCACTTTCAACCTGATCATTTATCAACTGCGCTCGCACTTGTTTATTTAGATAGCTTCGGGCACGTCTAGAGTCTATTTGCTGAGTTGTAATTAAAACTGATTATTTTTTCCAATAAATTTTCCACTTTGCTTACAAATTATCGGAAATTGTCTTAGGTCATCGGCAAAATTAAGAATTTACGTTAAAAACTAGCGTGTGGTATCTATGTGCGTGTGCTTGTAGTTAAGAGTCTTCATTCTCAAATTTTGTTCATTTTCTAGCTAAATTGTATTCAGTAATTTGAGTATTCTTTTTGTTTTGTTTTATTCACTAAAAAGTAGTGGGATGTAGTCACTGATCGTTTTGATGTAATTTCTTACTCATTGGTAGAATTTGGAATTTATGTAGCATCTGTCTACTAGTATGGTTAAGATATGTATGCTATGATGCAGTATACAATTTTAGTTTAAGATACACCTACAATATTCCTATATGAAAGAGTTTCGTAGAAATTGTTCTCTAAAGCAAAGAGCTATTCAATCAGAAATTCAACCTCAGCACCACCTGCTTGATAGACCTCGCCAGATTTTGAATAATAGAATGTAAATATACCAAAAGAACAGGACAGCCGCGATAAATAAAATAATTATTACGTCGGCGGACCAATCCTATAATACTCAGGCATATACATAGAACGAAATTGTTTTTCTTGCAGATAAAGCTTGTCCATAAAAAAAATAGTTTCCAACAGTTCTTGCAATCTTAAATTTTGTTTTCTTGTTCTTTCTTCGTTTTGTGAGTAGGAAAGCATTTGTAATATACTATAGAATTCTTGCAGTATAATCTATGTGCAGCATATATCTACCTACTTTATCCGAAACCAAACTGACATTGCCTTTCTAGAAAAAATTTAACCATTGTACCCATTACCGTGTTACGAGATTTTAAGAAAATCCAAACGAAATTCGAGATTCTACCTCTCATCACAAATTCTCCATCAATGTGTGAGCAAGCAGCCATTATAAGTTACAGAAAAAAGGGTTTCAAGCAATTCTATTGTAAAACGCTACTACAGTTTGTTAGGCCTTGGCCGCAACTAAGATTAATTGAAAGTTCGAAAAAAATTAATCAGAAAAATTAAATATTAGTGAAACACATTTGATAAATTCTTTGCGATCTTGGTACTAAATCCTAACCAAGCTAACAGGCTAAACAGATTTTTATTCAAGACTACAAATTAGTGTGCTATGGTCATAGAACTCATATTGGTGGTGGTGTGGAAAACAACATTGAGAAGCATCATTAACAGCAAAATTTCGATTTACATCATTTAATTTTATCAAATGGCTCAGATCTGTGATCCACGCTAACACTATACGACATTTTTGAAAACAGAACATATGGAAGGACAACCTTACGACATTGAAACAAGTAAAAAGCTAGAGTTGTTCTAACTAAGGCTAATTCTTATGATAACCTAGATGAATGCCCGTATGTGTTTTCGTATGGTGACCTATCTGTGAAAGTTTGATTTTTCTGTTATATTTCTAAAACGGCTCGCCGGACAGTAAAAATGATTATAACCCATTTTATATGATTTTGTATAGGACTGATCGTTTTCTCAGTATACGTAAAAACCCCAAATTTTTATATTGCTACATAAAGGGGTAGCTCGATTTAGTCCATTTTCTAAATTTTATTTACTACTACTACCAAATTTCAGCTGTATGGCAACGAAGGAGTTGCCTGATTTATCTCATTTTCGAACTTATTTTACTTTTTCCAATTATTATAATAATTCATGTTATTCCAAATCTTGTTGTTTAGAACCGCTACTTTAGATGACATAGTTTTTGTATACGCCTTGCATGAAAATCGGTAGCCCTTATAGCCAGTTTCAAATATTTAGTTTAAGGCTGCATAAATTTGCAAGCATTTTGTTCCCCCTCTTATTTTCCACAGTTTTTATGGTATTGATTTAAAACCTTCGGCAAAACATCAGAAACTATTCAGTTCAAATGCTACCGAGCTTAGATTTTTGAAAAAGATGTTGGTTTTTTTTTAGAAAATCAAAAACCTCAAAAAACCGTGTTATTTTTCCCTCCCCCCTAAATATTTTTTCATGTACCCACCAATTTTTATAATTTTTCATACATAGATTTTCCATAGATATTTGTAAGGGGAGAGGAGTGTGGGGCTGGTAGAACAGTCGTTGGAAAGGCCATGAAGTTCTGCATACAATGAGCTCTTAACTGTAACCGTGCGCCCTACCGTTTTTAAGATACAGGGTGCTTTGTGAAAAACTAGCTTTTTTCTTAATTACCCTGTAACTCCTAAACGGTTGATATGCCCCCCCCCCCTCTGCCATACAATTTTTGGTTCTTCTAGGCGAGTACTATCATATCCTGCTCTGTTGACCTCCTAGTGGGAAACACCCTGTGTAATCACTTCTCTTTTGAATCCTTCACAAGCAACGCCATAGATAATGTTACACAATAATTTTCCAACATAAAAAAATTCTATTTCCAAGGTGCGATAAAATGTAATCAGAAAAAATAAATACATCGATGAACGATAAAACTTTTCGAGCAGCAGAGGAAGCTGGGATCTGTGCAATATTACTGACAACTTTTTTACTGCTCTTTACTGTCCAAACTGCTCTTTTGAAAACTATTTTTCATTTTTGCTATCTGACATTTGCTGTGGCTGCGCTCCACGATATAAAAATAATAAAAAGATATGACTGCTATGAACCATGGTTGGCCATCTTGAGCGTCACGGTCAAACTGTCTCAGATTTTCAATTAATGCCTAATGAGCCTTCCTGTCACCTTCTGTCGGAAGTTGTAGGACGTCAAAGTAAAAAAATTGGCAAAAATTCCTAATTTTTTCAAATTTTAGCAATTTTCCCGCCAAAATGTATAATAACTATACAGTTTTATTAAAAGATTTAGAAATCCCGGAATGCTACCTTTAATTTGACTATGCGCATATACCTGCCTAAATACAACCGTTTTTGAGACATTCCCGTTTTTATGATTCATAATTTCATTAATTTTGCTAATAACAATAGAAATCGCCCCCAATTTTATGCAATTCCACGAAAATTAGCAAAATTCATGAATTTATGAATAATAGAAACGGGAATATCTCAAAAACGGTTGCATTTAGGCAGGTACATGTGCATAGCCAACTAAAAGGTAACATTCCGGGGTTTCTAAATATTGTAATAAAACTGTATAGTTATTATGCATTTTTGCTAGCAAATCGTTAAAATTTAAAAAAATTAGGAAGTTTTGTCTAATTTTTTTACTTCAACGTCCTACAACTCCCGACAGAAGGTAACAGGCATTCATTGGAAAGCTGAGACGGTTTTCTATCATCTGAGATGAATGCCCCCCCCCCCCCAACACCTTATAATTTTTTGCTTGTCTCCACCTTAGCTATAAAACCCTTGAGCAATTATGAAATATCCTGTATATAAAAAATAAATAAAAATAAATCTGAAGTCTTCATATGAATTGATGCCGTGACATCACTATCAATTGTCAAAAATCTAGTAGGCATACCTTGTTAAGGCTGAGTCGCTGTCATAAATAGGACAGCTCGGTGCACAATTCGCAACGCAAGTGGTGCGGTGCGTGTTAGATTTTTGAATAAATCGCAAATTGATTAACGGAATATTTATTTAAACACCTAAGGCAACAAAATAACGTTTTCTAATTTTTAAATTTGTCCCCCCATTTTTCTTGAAAATGATTTAAAAATGAAAATTCAACTGTTTTTTTTTTTTATTTCTCTGGTTTGCGGAGCGGGGCTGCCACAAATTTGAACTAAATTAAATAAATTTTTCACATGATAAGCTTTTTGAAGTTAATAAGCAGAAAATAACGTTTTCCGATTTTTAAAATTCTACTTATATCTACGACAATTTGACGCAATAGATTGCTTTCTTAATGGGTAAAATGAATTACAGCAAAACGAGCAAACAAATGAAATGTCAGACAAGCAAAATGGGCAGACATGATAAACACAACATGAAAGAAAATAGGACAAGGAAGATACATAAATACGACAAGGGACAAGGGGGATAATATAATAAATGTTTATTGATTTATAAATTTTTGTTACACTCATTCTTTATCCATAGGCTTACCACCTCACTTTAGCTCGTAACTAAAAATTTCATCAAGATTATTCAATAATATCAAACTCGATAAATAAAAAAAAAAAGAATAATTAGTTCAAGTAGTATACATAATTTAGGACACGGAGTAGAATTAAGACAAGAAGAGTATTATTTGTTTATGCCGCCTAAAATCTAAGTTTTTTTTTTTTTTTTTTGCAAACAAAGTTTCTACTAAGGTCACGAAGTATGCTATTTAGGAGTCATTCGGGTTCCCTAATGGTCGGAGTACAATTTGTAATTAGTAATTTCTCACTTCATGTACATTCTTCTTCGATCACTTTATATACCAATTCACTTTATCTCTATCTATTACTAAAAATTTCTTATAGGAAAAATTTCATCAAGATAATTCCATAATATCAAATAAGAAATTTTCTATTACAGTCAAAACATGAAAAATAATTGAATAAGTCGAGGTGATAAAAATTAGAGCTACACAAAAAAAAAATCGAAAAATCGCAAGATACCACAAACAGATTGATTTTATCATTATAAAGTTTATTTAAAATTTTAATTAAAATTATTTTAATCCTACAAGACCTCATTTCTATGTATACAAACAAGTCCCAGGTAACAAGGTACTATATTTATTATTATTTATTTTTTTTTTAATAAGTTGCACCCAATCTCTTCACAGTCATAAGAAAGAAATCTTATCGAACAAACATAATAAGTTAAGTACTACCACCTATCCATCCACTTTAAAGATAAAACGCCCAAAAGCTTTTGTAGTTGAAAAATCTCTCCATCAATAACTGAATCGAACTCTTCTCTATAGAAGGCAAGAAAATTGCAAAAAATTACCATGTGAATCAGAAGCTTACGATAACTGAGATCATAACAATTGGTGCTAATCCCTCTGTGCTCATAATTAAAGTCTCGATAAATATTGTAAAGGCGAAAGCAAAGATGGAAAAAAAACAGTATAGGAATTGCATGATATCGACAACAGAGCACAATATTTTCCAATCCCCATGTTGATGTATACATTGGTAGATATGTATGTACATATATTTATAGGTATTACGGAATGCTGCGATAAAATTAGAATTCACCCGATGTCATAAGCCGAACCACCATAATAAATACTGATAAAAGCCTCATCGTTTAACTTATTTAATAATTGCGGCGCTCTTATGGAATCATCACGTCTTAAACAATATTTTGCTTCCTGTGACTCGGTAAGGTTCAGGTAAGATAGGAATGCAATTTTGCCTATAGTCGACCTTGAACACAGTCGAATTTCGCACATGGTCAATGATTATTCACGATTATCCATATTCGGATAGTACCTATTAGCATACCACTCTGGGGGTGTATAATAACAATCCTCTTTATACTATGGTCACCATGGAAAACTTGTAATAGCGAGCATATTTTCCAAAATGAAAACCATGAAAAGGCTCCACTACATACCTCCAATTCTCTAGTGTATTTCCACCCTAGTCATAATATTGCCCATTAGAATACTAGAAGCCGAGCGGATGATGTTATCCGTTCGCTATCTGTGTTATATGGTGTGACCCGTGCCCAAGATGGGCAGAACTGTGTCATTAGGTAATTCCTCACATTAAATACGCGACCACCGTGCAACCCACATGCGACGCATACTTTAAATATTCCTATCTGTTGGGTTGGTATACATATCTACGTTGCATAGCTGCTACAGCAGCAGCATCAACAGCAGGTCAACAACATTTCTTTAAGACCATGGGTTAAGGTCTCACGTATATTTTGCATAACAAAAGATATTTAAATAAAAAAATAAACACTTACCATTTCAAGCGGCTTTCTTCACGTGTAATTATGATTGTTAATCGAGACCTCTTGTTTATTTCTTTTTTTTTCTCCTCTCTTGCAGACTTCACTGGACCTCGGAACACTTTTTGACGGCCTCAACTCTGTCAATACGCAAATGGTAAACGTTCCTTCCACCGGCAATGATACCTTCAATCAGAAAGAAGGTAACTTCAGTAAAATTTTGAAATAGTGAAGATGATACACCACAGAAAAAAAAATATTCTAATCTTTTTTTTTTTTTCTTGTTTTGAAAAGGTATGCACAAAGTCTGCGACGACGAAGACGGCGAACGTCTTGATGAACACGCGGTAAGTAACGAACAACAACTGGATCTGAGTCAAAGTAAACAGCGCGCTCAAGCTTTATGGAATCGTCAATTGAATCCACTAACAACAGCAGCACCACTATCAGGGGAAGAGGAATGTTACGTCGACAATACGTCACAACACCTAGCCCGAATGGAAGAGCTTCCAGTAACGACTAGATTGGATTTGCCTACTATTCAAGAGGAGAGCTCGGGGACCCGTATGGAAAAAGAAAGGAAGCCAATTCCGCTAGTACTAGAGGATGAGGGTGGCGCCAGCATTGCTTCTGGACGAAATGTGAAAGGGAAAAAAGTGTAAGTGTGTTTGTAGATGGGAGTCCATCGGTTTTTTTCGTTTCTTTTTTTTTCGGGGGTTCAACTGAACTTATTTTTTCCCCATGCTTATAATAATTTTTAATAAATGACACACCGTCTTGCAGTGAATTGAGATTAAAGTAATCTCTCTCGACTTTTTATGATTAAATTCCGAACGGGTGATGAAAGCAAAAACTTATTTAAGTATGTATGCACGTAGATTATGCATACTCATATGTGGGTACACTACTGCCACAGTAGATTGAGTCCGATTTGTTCTTGAAAACACTTATCTAAATCCTTTAATACGAAGAAGAAGAAAAAGGTGGAAGGGAAGCATGCGTTATCACAATCTATAATTTCTACAAAATTCGAGAATCGATTTTTCCCATGAACAAATTATTTGCTGCGTAAATTTCGATGGAATATAGGCAGGAAATCAATCTTAAATTTATTTATTTTTATTTATATTAGATTTTTTTTAAATTTTTTTTTTTTAAATTTTTTTTTTAATTTTTCTTTTTTTTTCGGTCAAGTCTGAACGTTTCTATAAATTTCCATTCCCATAAATTATATTCCTATAAACTATTTCTTTCATTCTACTCCTGGCAGCAATTCGTAATGCATTCATAATACATAAGTAAAATTCAAGTAAAACTTTCTTTCGGTAGAGGGGATAATACCTACTAGATCATAATGAGAAAAGTTAACAGACAATTTGGAAATCCACTCAACTGTCAAATTTTTCTAGTCCAACAAGTTAACATACACATTATGGGTAAAAACCTTTCGAGTTTGTGTAAAAACTTTGAAGCCTGGGTAAAAAGTTTCGAGTAAACATACAGACTTATAATAGGGTTGCCTGGGTAAAAACTTTGAAGCCTGGGTAAAAACTTTGAAGCCTGGGTAAAAACTTTGAAGCCTGGGTAAAAACTTTCGAGCTGTGTAAAAACTTTGAAGCCTGGGTAAAAAGTTTCGAGTAAACATACAGACTTATAATAGGGTTGTCTGGTAATTTTAGAGCAAGAATCTTTGCATAAATATCAAATAAAAACTTTTATGCGGCTTAACCTCAAATTTAATACTTTTGACAGTCAGCTGATTGCATATCGAAGTCACACAGCCTCTTGATCACGAGTAAAAATATGCAAGTTTGTGCGATAGGAGAAACGTACATATAAATTTACTCGATTTTTATGAGCTCGAAAGTAAACAGATGGTTTGTGTGTAAAAATACGTAAAATTTTTTACACAGAGTAAAAACAGACTTTGTTTTATGGTGCACTGAGTAACAGATAAAATCCCTTCAATCTGCAAAGATTTTAACGTTCTTCTTAAGATGAAAATTATCGCAACTATTAAGCGATTATAATTAACTAATTAAAAATAAGTTACTAATTATCCTACTCACTAACAAGGCACACCACTGTCTTTCAGGCTGAAGTCGTTGCTATCGCAATAGCAGCGAAGACAGCCCTTGGTATGAAAATCAAGGGTAAGGACATTGCTATCCTTTTGGGTAGTCAGGCAGGCTTGATGGCTTTGAGTGGCCATCGGATAACATCTAACTTACTGGGAGACTGTACGAGTCTGTGAATAAGCAGCTATATATCCAAAACCAGGTATCCCTTCAGTAGGTTCCTGAGCATATGGGGATCATAGGGAATGAAAGGGTTGGCCTTCTAGCGAAGTCTGGCTCTGCTTCTCGCTTACTTAGACGTTGCCAGCTCGGTGATTAGGTCTCTCATCAAAGCCAATGTTCCCATGAAAATTAAGCAGCGATGGGTGAGCCTCAGCACTTGCAGGTATACAAATTATACAAATTTTTTTCTTGATGGGTGAACGGGTGTAACAGAAATTTCAGATTTTTTTGGGCTCGGAAGAAAATAGGGCAGAACTGTGTTTGGGATCATCATCGGCCACAGCTCGCTTCATGCTCGACGACTTCGCTCGCCTTGGAATAGCCTTCGCTCCTCCCTCACCTTTAATATTTTAGTTTGGTCATACTGCTAATACACTATAGTCCACTTGGTTAGATGACGCCATGAGTAGAGCAACAAAAGAACTGCTGTGGAGAAAACATATCCCAAGCTTAACCAAAAACCTTTTGAAAGATGGGGAAGGGTCTAAACAAACCCAACCGTGAGGACCCTCGTTTCCATTTTCACTGCGGACCCTCGTTGGTCTCCAAGAGGCACCTATACAGGATTGTAGACTTGTTAACAACCCTGTATGCATTCGGAGAGGAACCCAAAAGCGACTCGCTTTCTTGTTATATTCCGGATGACTCCAGTAAGCGTTGCTGATTCCTTGGCTTACACCTCTTAAATGTACTGTTTATGAAACGAGAAAGGAGGATTGAAGGTCAATGCTAAATTTTATTAGAAATCTGAGGCCTTGTAGTGAGTTAGCTTTAATGGACAATAGAGTGAACAATACACTGGTAAGGACGGCACCTAATGGAACTCGCTACCTTTTCCCAATACGAAGAACACCAACTGCATTTAGAAATCAAGAAGGGATCAAGGCTTGCTTGCTCCTAGTTATTAAGTAGACAGCCACGAGTTGGTGCTTTTTCTTTGAAATATTTGCCGAACACAAATTTTAGAACAATTGGATATTCATGAAAACACTCTCTTGGTCTCTTCATAAAAAAATTGAATTCTAGCATAAATTGTTTTAAAACCCGTTCTAACATAGATTTCAATAAATTAAAAAAAAAAACTCGGAGGATTTATTAGATTCTTCGACAAAAATTCACGAAAGCCCCAAAAATAGATTTTTCTACAATATTACATCGTCGATGGGCGAAATTTAACAGTTAACAGATGAGTAGTTGTAGGATTTCATGGAAGAGTACTCTTTGAGGCTCTTCTATCCAATTGTGTTTGTTATAAAACCATTCTATCCTGACGAGGGCTCAGAGTATGCTTTACAATACAAGAACATGTAGTCGTGATGTTAGAATGAAAACGAAATAAACCAGTAATGATTTTTCAAATCTATTTAAATTTGTTATCTGTGGCCTTTGCTTTATTTACTTGTCTCGCGCTAGGTCGTCATTCTCTATCTACTATGATTTCAGATTTTCTTTCAAATTCTTTCACATACCTACTACATATCATCAACAGTTCAAGCACAGCTGACTAAATATTTTAAATAGCGCAAGACACTTTCCCACGGCACTCTAGGAAAATATGGTAACATTGCGTGCTTATACCGAATTTCTTTAAATACATACATCCTACGTACATACATACATACATATAATCTCCTCAAGGACGATTTCAAGTCCAAAATAACCAAATTATCGACCAAACTGTAACAGCATGATATCATTTCAAGGCGGCAGAATCCAGAACGTTACATATCAATACTGGGTGCATCCATCAATGCCAATTATGTTGATAAGTCTATAGCGAAGGTATAAGCACTGCACGTTGTAATGTTAGAACAAAACACAAGAAATTAATTGCCACTAGTCTGGATTATGTCACAATAATTCCCATTTTAATGTGAAAATAATTAACATTAATGAGGGCTGCGACACTTAAAACAGATTCCTCACATTATCTTCGAGTCTCGTAATTAATGTCACTTTTAAAATAACACGAAAAAGTGCTTTCATTTCAATGAGAAATATCCAAAATTATCGCTTAAATTTAATTTGTTAAAAAACGACGAGAGTCTCTTCTAATTTGAAATGAATGTTGTAAATAATAACAAAAAAAAACTTTTCTATTTCAGACAACAACTTCGCTATGATCGAAATGTTCAATTTACTTTTGTCTCAGCCGAAAATGATGGTGCAATAGATGACGCCACCGGTGCTGGTGCTGCTGAACAAAAGCAGCCCATAAATTTGGAATTTAATCTGCCCTTAGATAACGACTCTTCATCCGATGGTGAGCAAAATTATTACGACGTTGATAATTCTATGCCCAAAAAAGTAGAAGAAGAAATTCATGCTGATCATAGAGTACTAGAAAATATTTTAGAGGATCGTCTTCATTTCATTCAGCAAATTGCTGAAAATCCCCTCTACGTAAATGGTTTCTTCTCTCAGCCATGGAAGATTGTAACGAGGTAAGCTTAATTTGTCAAATCTTCGCAATATTAACGAGCAAGCACGCCACAAATTCAAATAACTCCTTCCTCCTTTTTTAGATTAACTGACAGAATCATGAAAATACTCACAGATTCAGTAGAAAAGGAGCTATCCTTTGGAGAAGAAAGCTACATCGATGACTTTCTTAGGTTAGAGTTGGCCCCCTAAATCAGAGTGTGTGTGCGTATTGGCGTTGTTAAAAATCCGACTTGGATCTTTTTTTAATGAAAATTTTCGGCTTATCTAGGCTTCTCTGAAGAAGTGTGATTAAAAAATTTGTCGTGCTTAACCTTTTAAATGTATATTTCGTGAATAAAAACAGAATTCTTCAAAAAAATCCTCACCTGTTTTTCTTTTTCTTTTTTTTTTATTTCTCAAAATATTTTTCTGTTATGCTGGCCGGAAAAAAAAATCTCCAGTTATTGGTTTCTTCGGCTTTGAAGTTGGAATTATATTTTCGTTTAAATAAAAATGAAATGATGAAAAAACAAAAACAACAGAAATTTTAACAATTTTTTTATCTTTTTAAGTATGAAGTTATCCTTTTAATAGAGCCGAAAACAAAATATGTGTAAACTCTGTTCAACGTGGAATAGAGTGGTATTGGGTGAGTATCCATGGCAAAGCAATGCATGCTATTTCATCAGGGAAATATAATCTTGAATCATGTGTGGAACATGTGAACACAGTGGCCAAATTCAAGGCCGACTATAAAATTGAAAAAGTAGGTACATATTACGAAAAAAAAAAATATATTTTTTCGCATAGTTTTGTAGGTTAAGTGGTAGTAGATAAGCGTGTGGCACTATTAACGAAAGTCTATCTTTCTTAATCCATTGTGGGACATCCTGTGTTGTGGCTTCGGGTTTTCTTTAGTTTTTTAATATTTTTTTCGGAAAATGATTACCTACTGTGCATTATTGGATTGAGTTTAATTGAAGAGGTTGAGCAAGATATAAAAATAAAAATCGACAAGTTGGGCTTGCGCTGGTTCCGTACGAGAACTTCATCACCGATCGACCGAATTGAAGTATATTTAAATCTAATCCAAATTTGCACATGATAACTGAATAATATTCAAAAAGACGGACGGAAGTGTAATTTTATACGAGTTTCTCTTATTGGTAGGAGTTGCCTTATAAACATAATTAAACCCATTCGTTAAATAACGAAATAACGAAATTTCGATACTTTGATCCTTTTTGTCCTAAATGGATCCATTTTCAGACACCTAACTAATTTCTTACTTATATATCTGAAAGAAACGTTTCTCAAATAATTTTTGTTGATTCTTGTACAAATTTTTATAATTAATAAACAACCTTGCCCCTTGGCACCAAGGGATGGCAAAAAATCGACCTAAAATATCGATATTGACTGGACTGATATATCGATATTTTATCGTTATTCTCAGGTTTTTACAGCTTTCAACTACATATTATATGCAACATTAAGAACTAATATTTTAAGAATTAACATTTAAGAAATATAGACGATCCGAATATGATTATGAGATACAGCTTAAGGAGATCAAAAAAATTCTTCACTCACTAGAAAAATTAACCACCGAAATAAGTGGTGAAAAGTATGTGAGTAAGGTTATACGAATGGTTGAATGTGTAAAGCGGGAGACACAGTGCTAACTTTTCCAACCTCGACCTCAATAAAACTTTAAGAACCTCAACCTGGTGAACTCTGCCAATTTTTACAACTCACAATGCGAGCTTTAACAATTTCAGCAGTTAATTGGGCTATTGACTTAAAAATTCAAATTTTTTTGTAATAATTTACTACAACTTTTCACGTTAAATATGCTTCCCAAATTTTTTTTCAAAAAATTTCCCGTACACTTTTTCCCGATAACAAAAATTAGCTGTCAAAGCTGACAGTTCCAGCAGAGTAGAGAGTAGACCTACTCGAGTTCAACCTCAACCTGGTCGACCTCATCAACTTTGCCATTAGGTTCTTCATAACCTGATGTCATATATTCTAGTTGAGGCTGAGGTTGGAAAAGCTAGAACTGTGTTTCCCTCCTTACTGAAGAATTCAAGTCAAGCTTCAATATGGAAAAAAATTTACTAGCTGCATTGCAACATGAATTCAGTAAAAAATTTCGACAAATTGAGCAGTCTCATTCCTTGACACAGTCTGCATTCCTAGATCCTAGATGTAAAAATATACATTTTAAGGTGATCCTACGTCTTGTGCCAAAGTAATGAAATCTACGAAATGTACGAGAATTACTACATCTCAAGGCAACAACAATGAGGAGCATATTTCTTCCGTTGATGTTAACTGCACTAATAAACAAGTAAAACAGCCAGAATTGGTCTAAGCCCAGTTCTTATGATACCCTCTAGATGAATGCCCTTATGAAATTTCGTATGGTCACCGATCTACTAATGCAAGTTTTATTTTTGAAGTGGCTTTTCGCATATATTTCTAGAACGGTTCGTCAGACAGAAAAAATGATTCTAACCAATTTTATAGGGTTTCGTATTCTGAAGAAGTTTTTAGTACAATAAAAATGGCTAGGACTGATCGTTTTCACAGTATATGTAAAAAACTCACATTTTCATATGGCAACACCATGAAGAGGTTGCCCGATTTAGTCCATTTTTGAAATTTTATTTGTTATTACTATAAAAATTTCAGCTCTATATGTTGACGCGTTCTCAGGCAGTGTCAAATATATATAGTGGAAAACGAAACTTTTGTATGGCAACCCCACGAAAGAGTTGCCCGATATATCTGATTTTTGAACTTAATTTTACTTTTTTCTTAAGGCCGTGTACAGCTCTCTAAGTATACGTGTTCTCAAGTTATCGTGCGCACAGACGGACGGACATGCAAAAATCAAAATAACTTTTAATATTATGAATGGGTGTCCAATCCATTTTGCTCTACCATCATTATTTCTGTGCGTTACAAACGGAATGACAAACTTAGCATACCCTGTAGACTTCATCTAGGGTATAAAAAGGAGAGTTGGATGTAGGCTTATGACAAGCGTGTTGCAGAAGCTAGATTTGGTCCTGCAGTAAGAGCGGATGGACTAAAAAATTATGAAATAACGCATATTATGGAGCTATTGGTGGGTGATTGAATTGGACGTTAAGTCCCAACTGCCAGCATGAGCCGACAGATCACTCGGTGGACAGCGTTGAAGTGCAGGGCGGCACGCTAGTTCGCATCAGCTATTGGCGGAGAGTGTGGTGGGTTTCCACGAATACCTGCCACTGTCATCGGCCATATACAAAAAAAAATTCGTGCCTTTCATACAAAAAAAGAAGCACACACCCGGTCCTGAAGGGACCCTTATACCACTGACCATTACCTTCATGAAGGCGCAGATGCTAGGCCTTCAGCTGCATTGCCCCATATCTTCCCAATGACACTGAGAGCAGCAGTTATTTTGTTCAGTGTCCCTATAGATATGAAAGAGTGAGTCGAGCGAAGGAGCGCCTATTCAACCATTATCAGCGAGCGAGGGCTCCAGGAGAGAGAAAGAAATGAAAAACTCTTCAACACTTCATTGACCAATGCTCACAATTGTACGGTTTATTCTGATACTTCAATGCAATTATTTGTCGTACACTCCTATCCCGTCATTGGGCGGGGTATTACTATTTCCTAATATAATATTACAAAAATGACCGGATCATATGTATTCGATCTTAACTGAACGTTCTTATCTTAATTTTACTTAACTATATTTCATTTCTTTAAATATTTTTTCTATTTTGTCTTTAATTTTTCTTTAGAAACCTCGACGAGAAGAAGCGCGTCTAAAATTTACAATATTACTGACTAGATCCTACGATCTACAATTTCTTCACCAAAGGAGATTTTGTCAGAAACACTAGCCTACAGAAAACATAGGGAGCGATGGCTTTAACCCCTGCAACAAAGAGAGAATAAGAACCCAAGAAGGGTGATAAGATCAAATCTAGTTCATTCAACATAAACTATCTGAATTAATAGTATTCTAATCACCATCTTCTCTCTTGTGTTTTTCTTTTCTCCTTCCGACAGTTGAATTACTTCTCTACCATTCTAACCAGTCACTTTATTAATTTTAATTTATGTTATCAAAAGATAAGCCACTCGGTACTTCGCAGGTCGACGCGATACTACAGGCAATGCCAAGTCAGAAGGACTGAACGTTTTGTGTCTCTGTGCTCTCGTCTTTTCTTACTACAATTATTTCTAACAGATGTCGCACTGATAATTATAAACTAAACCAAACTAACGAAAATTAATAAATTATAACAGAAAAACAAAAAATAAATATTTTTACAAAGAAATTATTTCTATGATTCGATTTTAACAAAATAAAGTCAATTTAGAATTAAAATTGTCTTATGTTCGAATTGGCTTGGAATATAGATGGCATTCGTTAATTTCGAAAATGTAATAAATGTTAATTTGTATTTTGTGATAATTCAAATCGTTCATCGCTCATTCTGTCATTGTAAACGCTCCTTTAAGGATGGCCGACCTCGTAGAGTTTACAAGGTCTATACATATAGGGAATATCGACATACTGACCGGACTAAAAGGTTCCTATCTAAATTGAAAGTTGGAGACAGAAATCTGGACGCATGCATATGCCGTAGACACTTGACGTAAGCTTCATGAAAGGCAGGCAGATAATGTAACAGTTTGCGTTTAATGATTTTTTAGACGTAGTGTCTGAAGTTTTTAGTCACTTCATAAAGTGCTACAATCCTTTACGTGAATAGTATAATACCAACCGATATAACCGAATACTAGGAAAGGGGGAGAGTGTGTGTGACTGTGTTTTTAGTCGTATGTGTGTGTGTGTGCGTCCGTTGGTGTATCTCGCAGGCTTAAGCATAACCTCCCCCTTCACCGCTCATCTCCCACCTAGTATTCAGTTATATTGGTTGGTATTAATACACTAGCGGCATAAAGGCTTGTAGCACTTCATGAAGAGACAACAATTTCAGACACTTCGTGTAAAAAGTCATTAAGCGCAAACTGTTACACTATCTGCCTACATTTCCTGAAGTGCCTAGACTTTTCATGAACTGCTAAAGTTACCTCAAGTGTCTAAGCATATTTCTGCTGTTTCCTCCAGAAAGGCAAAAGAAGTTGTAGATCGATACTACTTTAGATAATTCTAGTAAATCATAACATGCAAAAATTGTTCTGTTTTATCACGACGTATGATGAATGATGGCTGTCATTAAGCGTCTAAAAAACTGTACAGCTCTCTCCACATTAATTAATTTTTGCACTCTCAATATCTCAATTTCGGGGGCAATATTGATTTTAAATATTAGAATACACTTTATCTTTCAAGTAATCGCATAAAAAAATATGACCTGAACGATTATTGCAATGAATGACGGCAAAACGTCGAAACACGTCTCGGAAAAGTATCTTAAATTTAGTCCTTCGTGAATTCAGCCCTAAAAAGTCGCATGGGCTGAACACCATCACAAGTTCTATATAATAAAAAAAAAAACACGGAAAAAATATTAATACTTCCGGGCGAACAAGTATTAAGATCCACCTAATATTTCTCGTTAGATACGTAACCGGATAAACTAAACTAACCGGTAGTTAAAAAATTTGAATATCAGAACTGACTCACTATCTTATATAAAAAAATTTAAAATAAAAAAAAATCTGAATCTAACGTCACTGTATCAATTTTCAAAAATCTAGTACTAGTAGGCATACCATGTTAATATCAGTATCACTGGGCGCGTTCACTGCCACTTCGGTAGCGTAGTCGTTGTCGTAGTGTAGTTCTGTCAAACCGACTACGATCGACTATCCTCCTGAGCGTAGTCGAATGTAGTCGACTATTTGGTACATTCAATATGTTTTGTCGAATCGATCCATTCCATCGTTTCGAGAAGCAAAATACGGGCGCAGTAATACATGAGAGCCATAACTTAGTCCTAGAATTATATAATATTTGCAGTTTTCTTATGCAAAACTAACAAAAGTTGGATTTGAATAGCTCTTGTGCCCTAAACTACAATTCAGAGAAATGCTATTTTGATAACCTTGCTTTTTTATCTTACCAACTGCAATCGAATTTTTATACCTTCTTCTTAACAAAATTATTTAAAACAAGAGAAAAAGTAATAATTGGTCTAAGACCAATAATATTATATCCTAGATGAAAAAAGTTAAATAAAGAAATTAAAACCCAAAGTTTAGCATGGCAACACCAAAAACGACTGACCGAGTTAGTTCATTCTTGAAATTTTATTTACCATTTTTATAAAAACGCTATGTATGAAATTTCAGCTCTCTCGTCGAAGCGTTCTCAGGCGTTTCCAAATATATAGTGAAACCAAAGTGTTGTATCTCAACGCCAATAATTGGGTGTCCGATTTAGTCCGTTTTTGAAATATAATTTACCATTGCTATAAAGACACTATGTACCAAAATTCCATTCTCTACGTCGTCGGATATTTAGCAGTACCCAAATATATAGTGGCAGCTCCGGTGAGAATTATCTTCCAAAAATCGGTCGATAGTGGTTGTTTCCCGCGGCTATGGAAAAATTCCTTTATCATACCTCTCTACAAAAAGGTAGTAAAAATGAAATTTTTAACTATAGACCTATTGCAAAATTATCCTGCATGCCCAAATTATTCGAATCTATCATTTCTTCGCAACTATCAACCTCCTGTAAGAATTTACTCTCTTCAAATCAACATGGGTTTATTTCGGGCAGGTCTACAACCACTAACTTGTTGGAATTTGTCTCAGATACCATTGGCGGATTTGCAAAAGGCTACCAGATAGATTGTATTTATACAGACTTTAGTAAGGCGTTCGACAAGTTATCTCACTCTGTGATACTGTTTAAAATGGAAAGGTATGGGTTTCCCCCAATATTTCTAAAATGGACGAAGTCTTATTTAGATAACAGAACATACCAAAATCTTATTCCGCCATTCCATTTCTAGAGTCTTGAAGGGTTCGTCTGGAGTACCTGTACCGTTGTTCTTTATTCTGTCTATTGACGACATTGTCTCTGTTGTGAGATACTGTAAGGTCACAGTATATTCATACAGTAGTAGTAAACTGTCAAGTGAGTAGGATGCCTTCTATCAAGAGACTATACTTTCTCTTTCAACAGTTTTAACTAAAACACTAGTCAATTTCTAATACAAAGGTTCCTATGTAAATCTAAAGTGGAAGAAAGAGAACTGATGGCACTCTTAAACTTGTACTAGAGGGAAAGAGGCAAAATGACAAGAAAAACTATTTTCTGGAAGAAAAAACCATATGTCATATGTCAAAATAAAATGACAAAACATTGGTGCCGAAGGCACCCACGAATAGTTCCAGTATAATTAAAAAGTGACTGACTTTTTCGGGGGATCTATCTCCTCCGAGACCAGAAATGATAGACATATGTATTTTGGCTTATTACATTCGAAACTTAGTTGCCCACAGGGTAAAGATAAATTCGAAGTCGAATTTCAAAAATGGAGGGGGTAATTTCGAAAAAAAACACTTTTTTACCAAATTCAGTATATAGGTTGATCCCGTTATTGCGCATATTGTGGCGATCACCATTTTTGGTGGAGGGTTAAGCTCTGGGAGGGGCGGGGCTTCAAAGTTTCAACTTTAGTCGGCTATATTTTCTCAACCAAGCATCGTAGACGATTGATTAAGGTCTTAAATGGAAGATATCAACTTGATTTTCAAGTTCGTGCATCGAGTGGGAAGGAAGTCAAAGGGGGGTTGAAAACACATAACTGCTATCTCCTCCGACATTACCAGCAGATTTTGTTCGGGTATTTTTTTTCTATTACACAATTGATTCATGCACAGGATAGGCTACTTTTTTTCCGCCTGAGGGTTGGAGGGGGATATTAGCCTCTCAAAATTCTTATGATTGTAGCTGGTCCGTTTGACCTTCGAGTGTAGGGATGTCGGTACTTAAAATTCTTAGAAAAAATTCAGCTATCCGATGGGGTACTAGATTTTTCAAAATGTACTAGATTAAATTCTGACCCCCAGCAGGGGGCGTAGTATATTTTCTAATTTTTTGAAAAAAAAAAAAACGCGAGCTTATGTGGGACGTTGAGATCTTTCGATCTACATACCAACTTTTTTAGTACTACACTGTTTTCTATTCAAAGTGTAATAGTAGATAACCTTTCAAATATACATAACTCAGTAGGGTTAGGTTCAATCGGGAAACAGTTTTTTTCATTGGCTTTGTCTTAATAATTGCTATAGTTCGTTGAAGAAAATTTTTTCAGGCGGGGGGGTAGTTTTAAGGTGGGGTTGGAAACCCATCCAATTTTTCTAACACCTGTATTTTTATCAAATTATAATCTTTCGTTATCAAAAATTAAACGCGAATACAACTTTCGCAATACTATTAGCTGATGCAAATTTTTATTCATTTTTAAGGAAGAGGAGGGAATTTGGAGGTGTAAAAGTGGTTAGGTACCAAAAATTTGATGTGTTCACAACTACCGTAATTATGAACCGCTTTCAATGAAATTCGAAAACGTAATACACATAAGTGGTTACCATCTTGTGGCGTTTTTTGATTTTCGAATTTCTAAAATTCGAAGTACTAAACTTGAGATTTTTTGAAAAAATCGAGGTATTTTCAGCGCAAGATTATACTATTACTTATTATTCAATTCCAATATATTGGACCGCTAAAATTTACATAAGATAACGGGTTTTCGAAATCGAAAAAAAATCGAAATTTCGAAATTCCTACCAGCGCAGCAAGAACATTTATTTTAGGGTGGTACTTCTTATACAGCATGTTGCATTTCAAACGAAAGGTCTCGGCGAGTACTATCGCCCAGTATACTTTTTTTTCCCAATCTGGAGAGCTTCGTTGAAAGGCATTTTTTAAATTAAATCCCCGTACAAGTGTACAATTACATCCCAACCCCATAACTCGGCTAAATATCATCCGATTTGCAAAATTGCTTTTGCTAATTTGTTTGTGATTTTTTTCTACTTTTTTGAGCATATTTTCCTGACCCTCCCAATTACGTTGATAAAATTTATTTTCGACGGCCAAAATTTCGGAATTGATGAATAATCAATTTTTTTATGAATGCGCGCCTATTAGGAGCTTATCTATAATAAATTTCAGGAAGATCGCATTTCATTTACCTATTTAAAAAAAAAATAAAAACTTTAACAATTTTGCATGTCCACTCACCGCCATCTACCGGGGGTCGCTGACAACTCACGGACATGCCACTTACACATATCTGCTCTGTTAATGGCATTTTATCCGAAGGAATTCTCTGCTTTCCTTCAGATTCTGTGCCAATTTAACTGCGGAAACTCCCGCGAAAATTTGCGATTTTTAATTTCTCCCATACTCCGGCATGCGTTCGAATAGTAACAAACATATGTATCACCTGAGTTCATAATCGTCGGTGCAGAACACATGAATTGGTTATGTATTCCCAAAACTGAATGGTGTCAGCTTTTACATTTTTTTTTTTCAACAATTAAATACTACATAAAAATCTTAATATGATTGTATTTACAGTTAGAACACATTATGAAGAAATTATCAGAGAAAAAACAATTCACTTTTTTCGAGTTCCTCGGTTAGCAGTGCGGGTGCGAAAGGGACAAAATGAAGTAGAATGACATGAAATAAAAAGCTGCTTTCCTACACTTATTTCCTGTCATATTCCCATTCACATTTACATATGTAGTAACTTTCCAATATAAATGTGCTCCATTCCATTATATGGAAACGAAGTTATGCTGCCATTTATTCGTTAGTTCAAATATCTATAGGCTCTACACGCCGGAGGGGTTCGGTAGGGTTATACGCAAAAGGCTTTCCACTGCATACAGTGATTAGTGCAACATGAAGCTGGATCACAACAATAATCTGCAATCCACCTCACCTTTCCGTTAATTTTGAATTGCTGAATCCACATTTTTGCTAACTTATGCCACCTCTCGGGACTTTCTTCAACAATTTCCAACATGTTATTGCAGCCGTATTAATCCTTGAAATGTATGCCATTTTTCACAATTTATTTCATGCTAATAAGACAACCCTTCCCCATCCCCTCACTCTTTAAAAGGATATGGAAAATGGAAAAATTTAAAAATAAAATCCAGACAATGCTTCACTCTTTTCTTCATAACTTCACTCCCTCTACTCCGTTTCTCTTCATTCTTTTTTCATATAGTAGCTAACCCATCCCCCATCCCACGCCAGTCATCTTCTCTTCCTTCACTCACAGCGCAGCGTAGCAACTGACTTTCCATAGGAATCAGAAACCAATCAGTTATGATTATAAGTTCTCGGAGTGACTTGGGTGTCAAATGTGATCACTGATTGAATTTTGTCTCCCATATAAACTATATGGTATCAACGAGTAGTCCTATGCTGGGCTTTCTAAACTACTACTATAACATTGCGTTTGTACACTTGCTTTGTGAGATCACTTCTTGAATATTCTAGCCAGGTCTGGTGTGGCCTGGTCTCCATTTTACGGTACACACATTGACCGTATCGGGTCTGTTCAGCGGAACTTACTACGATATGTTCTCAGGCATCTACCCTGGAATAATTCTTTAATTCTTCCACCCTATGAGGATGACTTGAAGCACTTAAATATGCACTCGCTTGAGAAATGTCATGTAAAATTTGTGCATCAACTCTTAAACGCGAATATTGATTCTTCGTTGTTACTTAACAAAATCTCTTTCCGTGATAGTAGCCACAATTTGAGAAGGCTACCTCTGTTACATGTTAACTCCTCAAGGTCTAACTTTAGCATGTATGAACCTATTAATCGCATGTGTATTACTGTTAATAATATGGCTAAGCAGTATGTTCTTAACGTTTCTAAGCATGTTTTAAAAAAAACATCTATATAATATTTAATCTTTTTAGTTAGATTTACTTTAGTTTTTTATGTTTTTGTTCTATGTCGCATTGCATGTCATTTCATCCTCTGTTTGGTCTATGTTTAGTGTAACATACTAATACTAACACCGACTAAGTGATGAAACGCGTGTATTGTTGACCATTTATTAAACATGTCTATGCAGCGAGCTTGTATTAAGCTGGTTCTGATAGTCATGATGAAAAACGAAATCTTTGTATGACAGTCACTAAGCATTCTTGGCATTAACATTTCCAGTAAATTAAGCTGAACAGACCACATCTTCTCTGTTGCCAAAGAAGCATCCAAATGTCTTGGATTTCTAAAAAGGTGTAAGAAATATTTCATCCCGTCAAATCTAGCGCGCCTGTACAAGTCATACATTAGACCTAGAATGGAATACAATTCTCTTTAGCTTCATTGGATATTGTCCAAGAGAGAGCCTTTAAGCTTATTGGCGATTTGGCAATAACTTGTCATGTCGACTCACTCGAGCACTGCCGCAATGCTGGATGTCTTTCGCTCCTTTATCGCTACACGAATGGCCAACGTTAAAATGAAATATCTAGTCAGATCCCTGATTCCTGCATTCAATACTCGCACTGCAAGGCGCGCACATCCTTTCACCCTTCAAAAGACTTTTGACCGTACAATAAAATTCCGGATGCTTTCTTATCTCGAACGGTGTGAATGTAGAACAGTCTACCATCTTCTCTTTTTCCTCGGGCTTACAATTTGCAAAGGCTCAAGAATTACATACATTGGCACCTCCGCCACTTTCCTCATGCCCCCTAATCCTTTTCCTATCTTCTTCCTGCCTAGCTGTGCTTTCCATCATAATAATATAAAAAAATATGTATGTATATACATATATGTAAATTCTCCATGGTCCGATGAATTCGAATGAAGCTGCCTGCAGATTCGGACTAGGGCCGCTCAAATCCGTATGCAACTATTACTAAGATGAGAGCGTAAAATGGCGAGGTTCCGTTTTAATCTAAAACTAAAACTGTTTTATTATTTTGTTAAGTAAAGTTATACAGTAAGTGTAGCCTTTGGGAAGATAAGAAGCCAAGTTTAAAATCAATATTTTCCTGTGTGGATAGTATAAAATCAATGTTTTCCATAAATATCAATATAGAACATTATAGATAGTCGGACCAGAACGCACACATGTGGATCTTTGGTTCTTGGTTTGGGAAGTATTTATCCAGGGTTTTGTATGTGCTTAATGGTTCTGGGATCATTAAGCCGTCATAATAGTGGCTAGACCAGTTACGAAATTTCAAGCAATCCCAATTGTGGAGGGTGATTATCCGAGCTGGGTCAGATATATAAACGCAAAATTCGAATTGGTGAAGTACATTTTAATCTAAAAATCTATGCAACATTGCGTTAGGTTTGAGCAATTCGAAAATCATATGCTATATATGCTATGGATATACTTATATTAGAATGGATCAGGAACTATGGATTCGCATCTAATACTGCACAAATAAACCAATTCAATAGAACAAATGATCTCTTTACATATCCACGGCTATTAATTTCGACTTTCCATATTACTGCTCAGTAAATGTATCATAAAATCAGCTCTGGCACGGAATAGAAGCTCTGTTGTTGAAAACTTACTTGTGATTGAGATATTTCGCTAGCTTATCAAAATTTACCGCCCGATACTTGTATCAAAATATGAGCAATACTAAAATTGGATAGATCGATATCGAACTTCACCAGGGAGGCGTTTTTTCAACAGCATTCTGGTCTCACTACCTAAAATAAAAAAATCGTTGTATCTCCATTAATCCCAGAAAATAAGTTAGTTGAAAATGGTACCTCCCCAATTAGATCCAATTACATACAGCTCATTGACCTCACAATATGCATTCAATTTTTACTCCTTCGCCAAAAAATTTTGGTTGCCTGTATGACTGATTTCGTCCTGTTTCCAAGAACTTAATTTGTAAGGTTTTTTTTCCCTCTTCGTTATTTTATTTCCATTACAATTATATTCTGGGGATTAATTATGGAAGATGTCAAGACTACTATATATGAGAATGTGGACAACTAAAAAATAAAGACAGAAAAATCTGATCTTAACATCTCCAAAGCCCTCCACTGAACCCGTGATTGACACCGCGTACTTCAATTCGACCGAATATCAATTTACAACGGTTATGTTTTGTCGTCATGTTCTCAATCGGATAACCTTCCCCGCCTTGAAAGCGAGAATTAGTAAAGCACAAAAAGGAACAACTTGGTAAAATTAAATTAAAACAATTTTTTTGAATTTTATTACATAACGAATGACATTTTCCGACAACAAAACTCCCCTCCTAGCATCTCTAAATATTCTCTCGAATGAATCTTTTCATACTCCTCACAGCCATTTCTTGTTTATATAGATTCGTATCGAAACTCCTCGAGATTTCACGACTAATTGTCGTAAGTTTTCTAAATTTCACAATATTCTTATCAGCCTTTTCCACTAATGCTAATCCTTTGGCAAGAATATCATCCAAATTGCTGCTATCACTGGAGTCCTTTTTGGATTTTTTCGCATCCGGGGGTTGCAAGAAACTTTCATCTTCTTCATCCATAGCCGGTAACATTTTTATAGCCTTTAAATTATTGTTCTCTAACCACCATGGTATCGTTAAGTAATCCTTAAGCCATGATTTTCGATAGATGATTTCCTTTGGTAGATACTTATATTCCATATCCCAAACATTAGTCAACAATCCAAGGGCGATTGGCCGTAGTACACCCAACCATGGTATGAAATTCATTCTCTCCGAAATTTGTAGGTCCAGTAAATCTGGGCTGTGTAATTTTTCCAGAAGAAATTTAATAGCACTGTAGCCAGCCTTTCTAGCAAGATCTGTTTCATTTGGAATACATGCCGTCGAGTAGTCCAGGAGAGATATTTCTAATTTTGAAATTTCCAATTCAGGAATTTGAAATGGTTTAAGCCTTAATTTTTCTACAAACTTCTTAATCCGGAAGTTTTTTTCTTCAATTTTCCAGTCTTTGGGAAAGTATTCCAAGTCAAGAGGAATATCGCATTGTAAGTCTGGAACAAATTCTTTAAGTTCTTCTGGAAATTCCGGAAACATTCCATAGTTTTCGTCCAATAAAGTTACATGTCTGTCAATAGCCTCATTGTATATCTCAATAACTCTAGAAGGCTGTGCGCATAACTTTCTAAATGACGGATTTATCATCCATGTTTCATTGAGTCTGCTCCAGAAATCATTACCCAGTGTCAAATTTATAAAAGAAGAAAGCTGCTGCATTTCTACAATGTAATTGTCATCATATGTTTTCGCCAGACATTTAAATCCTTTTTGAAAAGCTAATCGTAGCTCCTCATCCTTAATTCGATCATGACTTCCCAGTATAGTGTAGCTAGAAATTTTCTCGTCATCAACAAGTTTCTTCAGTTCCAGTTCGCTTTTAATATATTCATCCCCAGCCGATGTGTTGTATACCACAATTGTCAAAGGAATTGGTTTATAAATTTGAGACAATTTTAGAAGATGATGTAAACGACGTCTAGAGTTAAGTAAATTGCCGCAGGTCATGACAAAGAAGAGAGCATCCGAGTGATCACATTCCGTTGTAACTTTCATGTTCTTTTCATTTCGTGAAATTATTCCAGATATTTTGCGAATACACAGCGATAAATTCTCTCTTGATTCACACAAAAAGCTGTCCGAATCGAACTTATCACTGTTGCGAACAATATTCTTATCCAACCAACTGTTGAAATATAAATTGAATCCTGCCAATTCCTCAGTTTCAAGTGGTATGGAAAGAATAATTTTCAAATATTTTCTCGATTTTAAGATTCCTCGATCGTTTGAATCGCACTTTCCTCTAAATACCGGTAAAAGTAAAGAGAAAATGTCAATTGGCTCACGTTCAGGACTTTTTAGATCAAAACTTCCAGAAACTCCCAGCCTATATCTTGTCATCATTTGTAAAGTTTCATCCTGTCTGGGATGAGCAAGATTTGGTGTCTGCTCTTCGAGTGATTCCTTTGTTAACCAAACCGGAGTAGATTCAATCAATTTGCGACGCTCCTTTTTTAATAAAACATTATGTCGCCACATTTTAAAATATTTCTGAAGAACTTTTTGATTCTTGGTTAGGATTGAAGTTTCATCCTCGATAACTTCAATGAGATATTCAAGTAGGCACTCTTCAACTAGTTCGTTTAAAAATTCATTGGATTCGGACACAAGTTTTTCATATATTGTAAGCTCATCTGATGCAATTCGCTGTAATTCTTCTCCTTGGATAGCAGCCGCAATTTCTTTCCACACAACTTTTGCATTTTTATTAATCATCTTAATCTTTTCTTTCCTAATTTCCTTTAATTTCTCTTTCCTAGTTTTTTCCTCCGTTTTGCGTTCCTCTGCTTCTTTAAGTTTCCTTTCTTTTTCAATTACGGCTAGTTTTTTCTTTTCTTCCTTTTCCTGCATTAATTTTTCCTCGAGTTCTTGCTTTTTACGCATTTTTTCAAGCTGGCGCTTCTCTTGTTTGTTATTAATAGGTGCGTGCGGTACAATTTGATCTGTTTTATGTGCGGAAGAAGAAAAAAACGAACCATTTCCAGACAGACTGGGCGGTCTTACTTCAAAATTCTTGAAAATGTTGTCACTCTGAAACGTTTCGTCAGATTTAAATGAATTATTACCGAACAAACTGCCTCCTGTACTTGTGGATGTCTTTGAAGTTCCCCCAAAAATACTCTTTTCAGCAGATTTATTCAAAGACGGTATCAAAAATATATTACTCGTCCCAATTTTTTCAGGGACTTCTTCCATTTGTATAGGGAACAATGGCTTAGAAATTCCATTTGTATTGCTTTGCGGAAGTTGTGTGGAAGGCTTTAATGAAAAAATCTGTGGAGCTGGCTGAATTGGTTGAATTTGAGATCTTAGGGCATTATCTTGACCAGATTTTAATTGAAGTATTGATTTATTTTGTTGTTTTGGAGAAATCGGAGGAGATGCTCTAGGGATTTTAAATAAATTCGTGTCTGCATCCTTAGCAGGTGTCTTCGAAATCATTTTCTTAGCGGTACCGGACATTTGATCCTCTGCAGCCCATGCTTCTGGTCTTAGATAACCATCTTCATCGAAACTATTATGTGGAATGTGATTGTTGAAACTCTCAATTGAATCTAGTTTTTGACCGCATACTATTTCGCCTACGGTAACTAGCCGCTTTGCCTCTACAACAGTTAGTGACCTCTCCATGAAAAAAGGCATATCGGGCACATAGAAAGCCTTTCGATCTAGAAAAACATTATCAGTGTCACAATCTAGGCCATAATATGTAAATAGGGACACTGCAGCCTCCACTGATTCAAACGCAAGAGCTTCTTTGAGATATTTAAGTGGAAGAGCAACCAAATGTCGCGGCCAGTTATATGCTTTCATTATAGTCTTAATAGCTTTCACTCGAACCTGTGTAAAATATCTCAGAAGTATACATGCATTCAAATAAGTCGTCTGACGTACTAGTTTAAAAAATCTCACATAATTGTTGCTCTCCATGGCTAAGTATACCGCAAGTGCAAGTCGAATTTCTTCTGAATTTTGAATTTCACTCGGCAATTGATTTATCTCCCATAAAAAATTAGCATCGCTAAGATTCAGCAAAACTACGTACGCTCTAAATTCTCCCTCATTCGGACACTTAACATTCTTAAGCCTAAGGTCGTGGTACATGTATTTCAGTGTCTGTAGACACTTCGTCAAATTCTCTGTGTTGATTCTTTGATCAAATGCAGACGCATCCTCTGCAATTAATCTAGCAGCGCAATGTATATGAAATCTTGCGCATTGTTCTACAAGTTGTACAGCTCCCAAACTGCACAATTCCTGCTGTGTTATATCTTTACGAATACTTCTGGTTCTATCCCAAACAAAATGGTACCAATCTCCAATATTGGTGGTCGGATCATCACACAAATCCATGACTCTATGCATTAGATAAGTCATAGTCATTTTCAAGACGGACTCTGGTCTTAGCTCATGTGTTAGAGGCGTTTCCTGATCTGCACTACTCCTTGAATATTCTTTTACAGCGATCCTATGATCCATGAGATTTCTATTATCATCAGTAAGTTCAAACGAAGAAACTTGATGCTTTGTTTCTCGAAGAAGGCGCTCCTTTTCGGGGCACATGTCTGGACATATTCCTTTTATGCTGACAGCTTTTTTAATGTCAGTAGTTCTTACTGTTGTCAAACGTATAAGTTTATCTCTAGCATCCAAGATGCGATACCTAGAAATAAATAATTTGTGATCATGACATTTTTTATTCTGCGTCGTTTTTTTAACCTGTCCTCAGCATCTGCTGCCGGTCGCCGTAAAATCGATTCCAAATCACTTTTTATAATTCCATCCACTCTTGTAGAGCCTTCAGATGATTTTGTTGGTTTGAGGATTGGTTTGGGTATTCTCGGAGCAGCCATATTTCTCATTATACCTGATCCCCGTGATTGCAGCATACGAACCGAATTTCCCATTGCATCCAGCTCAGCTTGAACATCAGGATCAACCCATTCTTCTGTGTTACGAGTATGAGCGACTTCATTTGTTGTATATTTAATCTCGAAATGGTAACCGTTGTATGTTCCCGCGTTAACAAATGCATTTTCTGCGTCCTCTTCTTTTTCGAATTCTACAGTGCATTGCAACCGTTTTGGGCGTAAAATGAAGCGGTTGATTTTACCAAATTTACTAAAGTGCTTCTTAGCTGTTAGTTTGTCAAGGAAGAGTTCTGGGATATTTTCACAACTGCAATTTGGTAAATTAGATAATTTCTTAGCAGCAAAACAAAAACTTCGTGATTTTACCTTATTGATTTGTAGTTCAAGTTGTCTTCTATTATTATACAATCATCATCATCCGACATTTTAGCGGAATCGTCTAATTTAAGAGTTTTGACAATTTTTATTAACTATTTGCAGTTGAACACAAACCTTGTTACTTTATTTATAATTTTTAACTGCAGAATGCTCTTCAGCGATTGTTTAGCGGTGTGAAAGCAAAGTAACCGTCAAAATCTGACAGTAAAAGTGACAGTAGATTCAGATTCTTTTTCTCTGCTGGCTGTGTGAAGGCAAAATCTCGTAGAAACACATTTGTTCTAGATAAACGTAGAAGACGTGAAATTTTCGGAGTTAGCTAAGCTATCGCTTTGCTTTTAGGAGTAAGTTCTACAATCTACAAGCTCTTAAAATTTGATTTGGAAGACGAAATTGTGCATGATTCCAGTTAAACGAACGTTTAGACGTGCGTTACAAATATTTGGATAAGCAGGTGCAGAATCCACTAATAGAATCACACATTCATTACACTCAAGTTTTAGGAGTCAAGTTCCTAAATGAATCTGTAATGGACTGCAAGAACACATCACAGTATATATCATACAGTAGCCCAGCTCTGTCAAAACTGTCAAGTGAGTAGGATGCTTCTATAAAGAGACTATACTTTCTCTTTCAACAGTTTTAACTAACACACTAGTCAATTTTTAATACATGGATTCCTATGTAAATCTAAAGTGGAAGAAAGAGAACTGATGGCATTCTTAAACTTTTACTAGAGGGAAAGAGGCAAAATGACACCACTTTACCGTCAAACAGCTGTTTAGTAATGGAACAATACATTTGTCGCCGATTGCCGATATGTGTACATACATAAAACTAATACTTCCGTCAACGGTCGTGCAGCTAGCTACTGTTCGCCCATTTATGTCCGTATCATACTTAATAGTTCCCTCTTGTGGGAGAAATTTTAAGGTTATGTTTTTTTAATTGAAATTCTAAAATTCACTTTTCAGTAGTTAGTTCTAAGCTATTCTACTGTATGATATATACTGTGAACACATCACGTATGACTTCCCTTCATTTATAAGCCGAAATACACAATGCGGCATTGACTTGTACATACAAATTTCGGAATCTTTCAACACAGCAAGCCGCATTTATTACTGAAATAAGCCAGCTGGATTACCCAATAGAGCCCCTTTGTAGATTGTATATATCATATATAGTTCTTACCTTGCCTCCTGATTACCCGACCAATCAAAGGGTCTTAAAATAACGTAGAACAATTTTATAGTATTCTTAGCACGATATTTAGGCTCGCAGTTATCCTTTGTGTTACTATGTTATGAATCTCTAGTTAAATCCCTTAAATTGACATAGTATTCATTTAGGATTACGCGTTAAACGCTCTTGCATTCATCGTCTGCAAGGTATATACCTTGCATCGACTGCATAGTGCATAAAAAAGATCAATTGCATTCTCTATAGAGAGAAGCATTATAATTATTAAGGGTCGTTTCTTTGACGTATACGTCATAAGATGACAGCAAGTGTATTCAACATGATCGCGAAATAGTCCATCCATCCAAGGAGTTCACGATACAATTAAGTCCAGGTTACGTAACCCACTATATAAAAGGCCTGCTTTGAATTCAAATTTTTTGGTTTGAAGATTGCGGCTAATCCAATTCCATTTAAATCTGTTTATTATTAGCATTTGTAATAAATATTGTGTTTCCTGCCTATTGAGTCGAAGGTCTTTTCTTGATCAACAAGATCCAGGTGTAGAGTGCTCCGGTATTCTATGCTTTACTCCACAATTATTAGTTCAATGCTATGCTAATGTTATCAAAGCAGGAGCGCATCTGTGTCGACGTCAACCCAATCTACCGCCCGAAATTCTTTTCATATTTAGGTCTGCCTTGATCTTTGGAATTTTTACACCTTCCACCCAATCCTCAAAGAAAGTATATATGTTCCATATTATCATAGATTGGTAAAAAATCTCTGCTGATATGCTTGCATCCACTTCAGCAACTCGGAGTGGAGATTGAGTTGATTATCATTGATATTTTCTTTTCATAAGAATAATGTCGGAGTGCTATTTAGCAATTTGTAAGGAATACCTACATTTCATTACCAGTTGCATCTCATCGCTGAACGAGTAGTAGTGTGGAGACTAATGGCCTACTATCGACACTATACATGAATGGTATGCTAAATAATACAGTAATTCTGGGACACAACATCAAACTTCATTCGTTTCCGTCGAATTAAAGTAAGCTAATCACAGCGGAGACATGCAACTGTATGATGCGATGGCCAAAGTGGAAAAGAATGACCAAAAGATAATGGATCTTTGGAGAGTAACAACAATTGTGGGCATGCAAAGTAATACCTCCGGCAGGATGAGTCACAAAATCATGTAGGCAAGATTTGACTGTTTAAGACGTGGTGATTACCAACAATGAATTATGCGTGATTAGCGGTCAAAGAAAGCCTTGAGTGCACTGCAAATTTCACTTTTGATTCCCCAAAAAATTGTCATGACAGGTGTGGGATGGGGCGATGGGGCTATAAACTGCGGTCACGAACGAAAAACAACACCAAACAAGCCTGGTACTCTATTACGAAACCAAAATGAATTTATAATAATTTTTACAAGAAAACTTCCACTAAATTTTCCCCCATGTAAATTCGTTTTCAAACTCCATACAAAAAAGTGGGACCCCCAGATCGAAGCACCTTTATTTATTGTAGAATGGTCCCACCAAGAAAGCAAATCATTCTAACAATGTAAATAAAAACAATTCACTATCCAAATAAATGAAAACGCCTTCGAGAAAATTTAAAATTCACTGCGTTTTTGAGCCAATGCCAAGATCCTCTTCCAAGCTGACATAGAATCCAATCCAACCTCCATTAACCATGGCAAATAAAATAAATTTCAAAATATAATTCTATTCAAAAAGAAAATTAATATAATTTCATTAACAATTTATTCTAGCTTCCTATTTGTTTTTTATTTATTTTTTTTCTTTAATGTGACTGAGCTCTCAGTAATCCAATTCCTCCAGACTCTTGACAAATCTTGATTATCTGAAAGTTTTGAAGATTATTTTCAACTTCTACTTAACTTAAAAACATTTGAATGCAAGAATTTAACAGAAAAGTAAGAAGAAATACTACAAAATGAATGAAGCATTACTGCTTGGAACTATTCGATTCGAGGAACTAGAACAATCTAGAGAAGCTCAAAACAAGAACAGAAAAATTAAAAAGTTTGTTCACTTGCTCCAGATTGTCTTAGTCCTCATACCAATCACAAGGCCTTAAGATTCACAGGGAATCAGACATTATTTTGTTTGTTTTTGTTTTTTTTACAACCTAGTGAATGCTATGCTGCTGTTTGCACTGTCGCAAAGCCTCATTAAATCCTTCGCAGAGTGAAATATCCGGTTGATTTTGAGCGCATTGCAAAAACTGTTTAATCTCCCAGGCGCAGGCACCTTGTGGTTCATTTGGCTGTGATCCAGGCATCATTTGCTGTTGTTGTGGTACGGCGGCAGCTGGAGCAACTTCGTCTTTAGATCCGCCGCTCATTAGTCCAGTTATTCCAGCCCCAAGTGTATGTCCCTGCAATTATTTTATTGCTTTAAGATTTTTGCACCCTAGGAACGTTTCTGTAATAATAACTTACGACTGCTGAACCAATAGCAACTCCACCAGCCGTTGCAGCCATTTGCTGGAACATTGAAGGCTGTTGCGGTGCTGCAGCAGCTGGGGATGCAACAGCTGGAGATGCTGCAGGCCTTGGAGCAGGTACATATGAAGGTGGAGCAGCCCTGGAAAAAAATTCATTAGTCGAGCATTAAATCGAATTAAAAACAAGTTGTTCTATATTTTCTGATGCAATTCATTTCGCAATTATGCAGTTAACATGAAATTTTAAATCGTCACAATTCCTAAAATAGCACTCACGTGCGAAATAAGGAAGCCTAATAAAAGATTGCCAAAAATCTGACGATTCCGGCGGACGACAGCGTTTGAATCTTTACGTCCAAAGGTCATATTTATCATGACATGCATATTTATAACTTGTTAAAAGGAGGATGGAAGATAGCAAATTATGTGCTGAAACCAGATTTATTAAATCGTCCAAAAGCAAACATAGATTCAATTCATAACTATTGCCACACGAGTCTTTGAACATTCGAGGTTACGTAATCACATTAGCATGAAAACTAATTAACCAGCATTATGAAATTACAAATTAAGATGTAAAATAGTTCAAAATAAATCACTAAAATCGTTTTTCACACCGAAAAGTACATTTTTTTGCACTTTTACGTAAAATAAAACTAACCTTCGTGGTGCCGGTGGTGGGCTAGCAGTTCTTCCTCTTCGTGGCATATTTAAATTTTTGTTTTTTTTTAATTAAATCAAAATTCCTTGAAAACTGTAAAATTTCTTACTGATTATATTCAGTAAAAGTTTTTGTAATTATTTATTTAAAATACTTGGAAATTTCTCCTGCCTTCTTTCCGCGATTAATCACTTTTTTCTGACGTTTCGACGATGAAAGCTTGAGAGTTTTTATATGAAAAACATTATGGACTAGAAGTTTCGTTCTATTTTCGTTATGTTCATGCGCAATAATATGAGTGCTATCTTTTTCTTTGATTCACAATTTGTTGCACGTTTGATTCTTGTGTCTTTTTCTCTCAGATTATCTTCTAGGCACTAGAACTTAACGACAAAAATCATTGCACTCGGAATCAGCATTGTTGCCAATTGCTTAGAATAGAAATAAAACTAAATGTTTTGTAAATATTGCATTATCGTGTGACACACAAGAGTTTCTAGTAAACAAAGATATTTTTAGAATAAAATTTCATTGCTAATCGTAATTCGTTTTGTTTTAAAAAGCTTCCATTTTTAGAATAGCTTTATAGGTATGCACAGGGTGACCTGCAATAATTGCTTTAATTCTGATTATGATGGAGTATATGTTTAGGCACAGCAGGTAGAGTGCGTGATATCACTCTTGATTTTCTAAACGACACAGCCTATGACGACGATTTATTTAGATTCCTTGAATTGGAGCTTGCCCATCCTCTCATTCATTTTGATGTTATGGTCCAACAAATTCGAAATTACTGAAGTACTTTCTTTATTCAACTATTGTTTTAATTAAAAAAAACACTTGAACAATGTCAGTTTTTATATCGAAATTAAGAAGCAGCCTAAAACATTATGCTTAAAAAAACTTCATATGCAAAAAGTAGTCCTTTTTTTTGCATTTATTGCAGTTCTTGCATTCGGAAAATTTTGCAAAATTTAAAAAAATATTTAAAAAATTTAAAAATCTCATTATTGCAAGAAAATTGCCTACACTTTGGCATTTACTCAACAGTTTTCGCCGCATATGTCTAATATTAAAATCAAGAAAAGCCAAGACTCTGTCTGCAACGCGTTCGAATCCTTCCATACTTTTTTATACACTTGTCTGTAACGCGTTCGAATCCTTCCATACTTTTTTATACACTAGATAAAAATCATAGGAAAGGGAAATACCATTTTTATATATTATCTCAATATATAAAAACCACGTGTCAATGTGGTCGTACCGTCGTACACGCTACTGACTACTCTCCCAAAACCGCCCAACCGATTTCAATAAAAGTTTTGTGAAAGATAGAAAAGTTTTGGACACGATAGGTGGCGCTGTTGTATATAGCACAAATGTTTTTTTCTTTAATTCTTATTAAAAATATTTTCTTCTTTTGTATTTCTTGGAATACAACTTATATTTGTTTTTATATTTAAAAAATATTATTACTTTGAACGCTATCATATTAAAAAATCGAAATCTGAAACGCAAGGTAACGGTGTGTCGTTGCATTAGCGGGTTCAAGATTGGGTAAAAAAGAATACAAATACTTCAATTAATTAAACAAAACTTTTAATACAATAAAACAAGCGACGTGACATGACAGAAATGAATTGTTTTCTTGAAGATCACTCGATAAATAAAAAAATCGGTCAGTGAAGTGAAGTCAGAAGTTATGGAGATATGTACTTGCGAGTCATTGCGGCTGCAACAAATGGAATCACAGCAGAATTAGTAACGTAAGTACCTACTACCTATATCATATCAAACTACCAGCGTAAAAATACATAAAATAGGCTTTTGCTATATACCGGAGAATCCAAAAAAAGTTCCTTCTTGAACAAATACTTATGAGATTAAGGAAGAAGCACTGTGATAATTATCCAAAAAACTTATTAGAGCTTTCGAAAAGACACATTCTTCGGTCAACATTTAGAGCGCTCCTAGAGCGCTTCTTAAGAGTAGCATTAAAGCCCTTGTCTGTGCGGACATGTTTACATTATGTTGAAAAGCAATGAACTGGGATAGGGAAAAGAAGCGCTTCGAGCTTCCAGGGAGGCGCTTCAGAAGGGCTCCTAGAACGCTGTTTTTCCCAGTGGGAAGTTGTTCATGCCATTTGTAACGCACAGCAAAAATATTAGTAGAGCAGAATGGTTGGTCTGTCCGTCCGTCCACACGATAATTCGAGAATGCGTTCACTTAGAGTGTTGAAATTTTGCAGTAAATTTAAGTTCGAAATCGGGCAAAGCCTTACCATACAAAAATTTCGTTTTCAGTATATATATTTGGACAGTGCTTGAGAACGCGTCGGCGTAGAGTGCTGAAATCTGGTGCATAGTAATTTCATAGTAATAGTAAATATAATTTCAAAAGTGGACAAAATCCTTCTTGGTGTTGCCATATAACAATATTGGTTTTTACGTATGTATACTGTAAAAACGATCAGTCCTAGACGTTTATTGTATACCGAAAAATTCTTCAGAATATGAAATCCTATGAAATTGGTTATAATAATTTTTACTGCCCGACGAACCGTTCTAGAAATATATGCGAAAAACCACTTCAAAAATCAAACTTGCACAGATGGGTGACTACACGAAATTACATACGGGCATTCATCTAGAATATCATAAAAATTAGTGTTAGACCAATTCTAGCCTTTTTACTCATTCTAATTTGATTATTTTTATTTTTATTATTATTAATTTTATGTTTCTTTCATACATTTATATACTAAAATATATCTCTTTGATTAAACCAAAGTTTACTTTGCTTGAAATTTGAACATTATATTTTCATTTTATTATATGCTTTTAGCCTTTAATGGTTATATTGTATAGTTATATTCCTCCCCTTATCTGTATGCGAACAAGGTTATATAATATTTATGCATTATCTATTCTATCTTATCTAACACCAATTTCGGGGCAAATTATTTCAGCATAAGAAGGCAAGCCGAATTGAAGAAAAATATTACTCAAAATGTTACGCTTTTTCTTATGAGTAGTAGCAAACCTTGGTTGCACTATTGGCTGGCGCTTATATTCTTGAAGGATTGATCCAATCCTAGATGGACGTGTAGTCGGCTGCAATCGAGGAATTCCTCCATCAAATTTCTATGAGATGTCTTAGAAGTCATCGATGCGGAAGGTCTATAATGAGCTATAGAGTAATCGTTTTCGCTGCTCGTTGTGTCGATGGAATCTTAGCCGAATTTATAAAAGTGGTTGTTGGAAGCACTTCTAAAGGGTTGACAGGGTCTTCCGAATCGTAGGTTGTCGGAGAGCATTTTACTCTGCTATATCGCTCATGCTTGATGATTTTTTGTACTGCATAATTAGGATGCGGGATACCACAATTAAAAAAAAAAAAAAAAAAAACCCGCCGTTTACTCTACCTTGTGGTGGTGTGAAAATGTGTTAACTTTGAATATATAAAATAATCATAATTATGTAATGACAAATGATTTGTTAAAATAATAAATACGAGGAGTTGGACGATTTTTTGGAAGAATGTTCATATTTCCGCCGTTGCAACTTGATACACATCAGACTTACAAAAAAGTGTTCATACAAAAATTGTAGGGAAATTAATCTTCCTCAAATTTATATGAGATACTTTTGTTGTACAGGATCTACCGTGGAGGAAATATTTTGATAAAACCAATTTTTTCTACCTTTAATCCAAGATAGCGGACCGCATTGACCCGGGGCCCGGAACTAAATAACATATATCAAAATCATTTCTACCCCACCTTTTTAAAATGCAAATCCCCTACCCTATTAATTGGACCGGACTATAGGTGTAAATTTTTTTCCTGAACTTTGATAGAATTTTAGATAGTTTTTTTTGTTTGTTTTTTGCTCATACAGCTTGAACGTAATTCGAAATTGCTCGGGATAAGTTTGAAATATTCTTCACTTTGTCTTGTTAGTTATGTACAATTATAATTTCTGTATTTTTTTTTATCTTTTTAGATTTCTACCTAACTTAAATTTCAGACATTTATTTCATATTATGTGTTTTACTTTTTAATATCATCACGTTTTTATACCCTAGATAAAATTATAGGGTATATACTAAGTTTATCATTATCGTTTGTAACACATTGACTATCAGAACCAGCTTAACACAAGCTCGCTGCATGGACACGTTTAATAAATAAACGGTCAACAATACATGCGTTTCATCATTTAGTAGGTGTTAGTACTAGTATGTTACACTAAACATAAACCAAACACCAGATAAAATTACATGCAGAAAACATTAAACAAAATAGATTAAATATTATATAGACGTTTTTTTAAAACATGCTTAGAAACGTCGAGAACAAAATGCTCAGCCATATTATTAACAGTAATACACATGCGATTAACAGGTTCATACATGCTAAAGTTAGACCTTGAGGAGTTAACATGCAACAAAGGTAGCCTTCTTAAATTGTGCCTACTATCACGGAAAGAGATTTTGTTAAGTAAAAATGGAGATCCAATATTCTCGTTTAAGAGTTGATGCACAAACGTTATATCGGCAACCATACGACGTTTCTCAAGCGAGTGCATATTTAAAAGCTTCAAGCGATCCTCACAGGGTGGAAGAATTAATGAATTATTCCAGGGTAGGTGCCTGAGAGCAAATCGTAAGAAGTTCCGCTAAACAGACTCGATACGATCGATGTGTATACCGTAAAATGGAGACCAGACCTGGCTAGCGTATTCAAGAAGTGGTCTTACAAAGCAAGTGTACAAACGCAATGTTATGGTAGGATTTGAAAACTCTCGGGACCAACGTTTTATAAAACCCAGCATAGAACTACTCTTTGATACTGTGTAGTTTATATGGGAGATAAAATTCAATCTGTGGTCACATTTGACACCCAAGTCACAGACAGAGCTAACACGGCGAATCGAGGAATGCGAGAACTCGTAATCATAAGTGATTGGTTTCTGATTTCTGTGGAAAGTCATAACCTCACATTTGTCTATATTTAGTACCAAATTATTACTTTTGCACCAGTCGTAAAATTTGTGAAGGTCAGCCTGATTTAATCTGAGCGAAAAGCTTAATGCCGTCAGCATATATCAAGACTTTACAGTGCCAGAGACAATGTCGTCAATAGATAGAACAAAGAACAACGGGCCCAAGTGACTACCTTCAGGCAAGCCAGACGAAGCCTTCAAGACTCTAGAGATGGAATGGCGGAATAAGATTTGATATGTTCTGTTATCTAAATAAGACTCCGTCCATTTTAGAAATGTTGGGGGAAACCCATACTTTTCCATTTTAAAGAGTATCACGGAGTGAGATAACTTGTCGAACGCCTTACTAAAGTCTGTATAAATACAATCTGTCTGGTAGCCTTTTGCAAACCCGCAAATGGTATCCGAGACAAATTCCAACAAATTAGTGGTTGTAGACCTGCCTGAAATAAACCCATGTTGGTTTGAAGAGAGCAAATTCTTACAGGAAGATGATAGTTGAGAGTAAATAATAGATTCGAATAATTTGGGCATGCAAGATAATTTTGCAATAGGTCTATAGTTAGAAATCTCATTTTTACTACCTTTTTTGTGGATAGGTATGATAAAGGAGTTTTTCCATAGCTGCGGGAAGCAACCACTATAGAGCGGTTTTTGGAAGATAATTCTCAGCGGAGCTACCAGGGCGAGGCAGCATGACTTAAAAAAGGCTGGAAGGATCCCATCAGGACCAGTTGTGAAGTCATTTGGAAGCCCATTAATATGAATGAGTATATCCTCTTCTGAAATTGAAGGGATAGTGAATGAAACGTTATGGGAATCGTTCATTTGACGAGGCAAAGGCATTGTCAAAAAATGAATTACAGACGAATCATCACTAGCAGAATCCTTGTACCTCATGGTATTGGGGTAGTTGTCAGTTTTTTTCTTCATATTAATAAATTTAAAAAAGATGCGTGAGTCACTAAATAATTTCGTACGCATCATTTGAACATACTCATCATAAAGTGTAGAAGAAAGTTCTCTGAACTCATTATATGATGTGAGGAAGTTATTGTGAGTTATAGTGTCCTTGTCCCTCATATAACTTTTCCACAGTTTATTCTTCCTATTTTTAAGACGTTTCAGTTCTTTATTGAACCATGGCGGTGATGTTTTATTCAACCGTTGACGCTCGCGGGGAATACAAGAAGAAAATAAATCGAAAAGAATTGCGTAAAACTTAGAAACATCTTCATCAACACTATTGCAAGACAGCAGTGTGCTGAAATCAATAGACGCAAGTCTACTGGAAAGTTCTGAAAAGTCAGCCTTTCTAAAATTGAAAAGGTATTCCACTTCGTCACAATATGTGAGGTTTTCGGTTACATAGCAATGTGTAATTAGAAGAGGGGGGTGGTATTTGTCAAGAGTAGACATTATAACTGGGCTAGGTTCAACTAATAAGTTACCCGCGTCAGTAGAAAATACTAGGTCTAACTGCCTACCCATGTCATTCTTAACATTACTGATTTGGCTGAGACCAAGAGATGAAATAGTGTCAAGGAAAAGTGATTCCCTTGTTGTCAAGTTATTAAGTGGAAGATAGTCATCGTCATCATCATTAAGTACCCATTGTATATTGGGTAGGTTAAAATCACCAATAAGTAGTAATTCGTCAAAAGGTTCCATCTTACCATGGATAAAATTAGATGTTAAAATGAGTAGGTCATAAATATTCTGACCTTTGTCGTCGACGATGGAGTCTGGTGGAATATAGCCACAAAGTATGTATAAGTCATATTTTAATAGAGACACCTTAAGAACTATAAGTTCAATGTCGAGAGTCTTGGAGAAACTGGGGAGCTCAACTAGGCTGCAATTTAAGTGGTTTTTGCAGGCGAGGAGTACGCCACCGCCACGAGCTTCAGAATCAGTATACCGATCTCTTCTAAAAATTTGATAAGAATTGTCAAAGATTTCAGCATCGCGAAAACCATGATGCAGCCAAGTTTCAGTGAAAGCAACTATATCAAAACAATTTGCAACAGAGGATTTAAAGATTTCTGCAGTTTTTGTCCGAATCCCCCTTACGTTTTAATAATAAAGGGAGAGCGACTTGAGTTTTTTGAGATATCGCTGCTTTTTTTAGCTGTACTTCTATTTTGGTGCCCAGAAGGTACGAACAATTTAGTAAAAGCGCCAGAGGGCCAAAAAGTGGGATCCAATAACTTATCCTGCTCATCCGCGGACACAGTTAGAACAAAAGATGCAACAGGTTTAGAGGATTTACTAATTTTTCGACAAGAAATACCATCTGTTGCAATATTCTTGGACTTCAAATACTTCAATATGTCCTCGCACATCGTTTCTGGAGAGAAACGGGTGACAAAAACACTCGAAGGTTTAGGTACCGTTCTCAAAGAGGAACCACTACCATTTCCTAGAGAGGACACAGATGAAGTATCATTCGATACTGTGGAACGCTCCCTCACTTCAGCTACAGAAGCAGATGTAACGAGAGCCAGAACACCGCTTGCTGTAGATTGAACAGTGTCCTGATTTGAAAGAATCGCCTCATTGGGGCTATGTTGGCGTCTTCGGTGGTTCCTCTGCTTTTTGGCTGGTTTACTACGATGTGTATTAGGTACCGGACGGTTAGAGTCTACTCCTTGCTGCACGAGAGGTGATGGTTGAGAGTCAGACAATTCCTTATCCACTGGAGATAATTTCTTGACATCAGTCGCCAAGGAGCTGATAAGTCTCGAGTTTTCGGAAACAGCAGATACCCAAGACCCAATATCGCCTTCAACACGCCTTAAACTACGCCGAACGTCGTCGATTACTGGGATAAGTAACGTGCTGTTGGAATTTTGAGACGCAGATGGTGAGTCATTGGCAAATACTGCATTAACATCAACCAGTGAGTCAGACAAATTTTGAACCTTTAAAGATAGGTTATGAGACTTTTCAAGGAGTGTGTCTGAATTCATGCTCAATACATCCACAAGTTTCAACAGCTTATCAATTTTACCATTTAAAACATTAATGTCATCGGAAAATACTTCAAGACCAGTCCAGTTCATAGATAAGCTATTAAATTTATCCGCAATGAGAGACTGAACGGTAGAGAAAGAGTCAAGACGTTCGGTAAAGCTTTTTAAAAACCTTAATGTGTGGCAGGGCTTTATATCCGAGCATTCGCTGCAGGTTGTAAGTCCAGGAGTAGGAGCTCTAGAGCTCCGTTTTAAGCATGAAGCGTGGAAAGATTTACCACATATACCGTCACAAGCCACCACCTCCTCTGATTTCTCTAAGCAGACTTTACAAGTTGCCATTCTCAGTGACGGCAATTGAAAAAAAAAAAATATTTTGGAGATGTACAGAAAAAATAAATAAAAAAATAAAGAAAAATTTTGAGTTCGCAATGTACTTGCCCGTTGAATGGTTTAAGCCCGCGGAGAGAATATCGAAAATGCACAATTATCTCCGCAAAGCGAGAATAGTCACAAACAGAGGGCGGAAATACAATAGAAAACAATAACAAATGAAAAATGAATATAGATAAAAAATAAATTATCTTTAAAAACAAATATCAGCGATTAAGAAGAAATAATTATGGTATACAGGGTGCTTCACTATCGGCCCACATAACTCAAGCGTTTGATAGTTGAGGCGAAGACAAGCAAAAACTTATATGGTGAAAGAGGAGGTAAGACGCGTCGTTTCCATTGCATTTCCACACGCAGCCATGACTCCACTCTTTTACCGTTCTATAGCCTGTGATATATTTCATGTTAAAATTTCCCTCGAAAAGTAGCAAGACGTCTTCTCCAACACCTCGGCCAAATCTCAACCGATTTTAATGTTTCAAAGGTTTATTTGGGGTAGGAGGTGCTGGCCTATCTACCGGTGTATACCATTTGGACTCGCATTAACTGTTTCCGGGGCCTGGAGGGGGGGGGGCAGTGAAAAAATATAGAAATATATAGAAAACTTATGACATGACTCCACTCTTTTGTTTATTTCTCCACCATCTCTACTCCGAATCTCTACATTCCTTTTTCATAGGACAGTAGGGGGTTTAACTCTGTCACTTTCTTGATATACACCCTATCAAAGTAAGACTCATCTCAGATGATAGAAAACTGTCTAAGATTTTGCCCTCGCGAATTACAAAATATTTTATTTCAATGCGAAATTAGTATTTCCAACTTAACATTCCCTCCAGCATTCTAATGTGAATGAAACTCTCAATTATTATAATTTTAAAGTACTCAATAATTTTACATCGTTATAACGGGTCAAATAGATTCGAACAGATGAACACCCAATATCAGCCTTCCTAACACCTTCCGTCGGAAGTTGTAGGACGTCAAAGTAAAAAAATTGGGAAAAATTTACTAATTTTTTCAAATTTTAACGATATTTCCGCCAAAATGCATAAAGTTTTTATACAAGATTTCGAATCCTCTGAATTTTATCTTTAACTTGACTATGCACATGTACCTATCGAAATGCTTCCGTTTTTGAGATAAACTTGTTTTTATGATGCATAATTTCGTAAATTTTCATCATTTTGTTAATTTTGCGTGGAATTGCATACAATTAGGCGTAATTTATATCGCCAGTAGCAAAACTGTATAGCTTTTATGCACTTTTGGCGGGAAAGTCATTAAAATTTGAAAAAATTAGGAAATTTTTCCCAATTTTTTTACTACGACGTCCTACAACTTTCGACGGAAGATGACAGCATTGCGCATTAATTGGAAAGCTTAGACGGTTTGCTATCATTTGCAATTTGGGAGAGGGCGTGAAGGAGCTCGGGTTACAGCTCTTGTGGGAGAATTCTACAAGGGATTAGGCTAGAGATTTCTACAGAGCAATAGCTATAGAAGTAGCGATAAAAGAGTGATAGACATCTGACGTAACGCCGGTGGTTTCTTGTCAAATAGAATCTTTTTTACTTGGATAATGGAATTACAGGTGTTCCATGCAGTTCTATAGAATTGTCAGCATCTCTTCTGTAGGGTGGTATCTTAATCTTCTAAATCTTCTAAGCGTATATAGGAGTTGGCACACCATACTATAGTCAGAAAATCTTACATGCAATATAAAAATGATTAGATTGGAGATATTGCGCTAAGTAAATAATTATTAAGACATTTTCCCACCACGTTTAATTAAGAAATAAAAAAAAAAGTGTAACCTATTTGTATTGTGCTTGGCTTTTCATAGTAGGTTCGGCAGATTTCACAAATAGTTAGTATCAGTATTAATATTATTCGTGGAGTGCCTATTGCAAACCAAATAAACTCACTGTCACCACTCATAAACGCAATCTGAAAAAGAAGCACGGAAGTAAAATAAAGTTCCAAACGAGCTTCATTTCCCATTGAAAGCATTAAAATTCTGCACCAACGCCATACGTTTTGCTTACTTAACTAACAAAGTGATATTGCCATGGCACACCCACTACAAATGCGAAACGTTGCTGACGTGAAAAATAATAATTTATGAGTCGGCAAGCTACACACTGTAGTGTTTCTCTATAAACATGAGCCTAGGAAACTACAACAATTGACATCATCTTCCTATCTTATGTGCCAAGCACCATAGCGCAGCTAGCATACCTAGCCATCTCAATAGTAAGTGACACGGGCTTCGACAGACTTTAAAGATTCAAGACGTACAGTCGTCGGAGGTTCGTTCAGGCTAGCTTCATACTCTTCATAGTCTGCGGTGTACGACTAACCTTGATTGATCAAAAATGATAAAACCGCCAGCTGCTGTCCTGTCCACACCGAAAGCACACTGAATTTGAAATTAGCCAGCCACAATCGATGTTTTCCACACCTTCTCCACCCATCCATTAAGGTGCTGTTCCTTTACGATGGAAGCGATTATAGCGTTGAGTTTAGCATTGCTTAACGCATGACTAATTAAGTTTGTAATTGCCATATAAAGGCGGGCAGCAAGATTTCACTGTATAGCCTGGGATGAATCTTTGACATCTTATCGCGAAATCTTCCTCAGTTTATGTTCAGCGGTTTTCGAAATTATGCGACATACAGCCAAGAAATAAGTTATAGTGGCAGGTGTACGCAATTTACATGACACATCATCGGCTACATATATCTCGATAAATGCTAATCGACAGAAACAACAAGACAGCAGTTGTCCAAACATTGAGCAAAATTAAAGGTAGGAGGAAAATTATGTTTACAAATAAGCAGGAGCTAAAAGCAAAACAAATTTTGCATGAGAGGTTTATCGGGATGCAATCGGGAACTTAGCAAAAATTATATTTTATATTCTGTATAGGATCGGAAATGTCTACTGATTCTTGTGTAAAATTTGAATGTTGTGAAGGGAACTGCTCCATGAGTACCTGTAAAGACTAAACCCTATCAGGGTATCTAAGAATACTGTCTGTGATCCTTTTTCTCAATAATTTGTCTTCCTGTAAAATTGTAATTGGGAATTTATCCATAAATTGGTAATATTATTTAACTGTTAATAATTAAATCTCCATTTATTCTGCAAATGAAGTCATCGAACAATCCAAATTGTCTCTTGGGAAACATTTTGAATATCGTCGGCATAAAGATGTAATATTGAATTTTTAATACCTCAGAGGAGAGTAATTTATGTACTGACATAATAGTAAAGGACCAAGTATTGATCCTTGTGGAACACCTAGATTAAGTGGTAGATACAGTCTGATGTGCATATTCTTTTAGGATTTATATGTTTCTTCTATTCCTTCTCTGTTATTTATTATATATACAATATATTATTTTCTATTCTTAATTCTATTTATTATTAACTTATTATTTATTAGGATGCTTTTTAAATTTGTTACCATTTGATGTAGGTCTAATTAGCCAAGATCTTGTGAACTAAACTTAAATTACTGATTATTTTTACGATTATGTATATGTAATTGACAGCATATTTTTTTTTTATCATTAACCCTTTCACTACCGATGTACACTCTAGTTTACATGACGTTTTAGTGTAATTTCTTCTAAAACGCCTCTCAATGTGTGCATAGTTTCAGAGAGATGCTTTAAAATTTTCAGTCATTTCCTGACATATTTTAAGGAAGGTCGAACGAGGAAGTTAATTTTTGCGTTCTCAAATTTTAGACATAAAACAAAGACCCTAAAATTGTTCGTAGGTTTATAGGTAAATTCAGTTTTATATCTTATAAACACATTGAAACAATAATTTTTGGAATTGGTATGCGGATAAGTGTTCCAGTCGCTGTAAACCAAATGTACATTTGAGTGTACATGGGAAGTCATAGGGTGTAAATGTTGTGATTCAACTTTTAATTTTAAATGTAATACAAACCACTTAGCACTGGACCGATTGTGCCCATGTAGATGGACTGGATCGTGCTTGACCTACTTTATAGCCAGTACACGCTCGATTCGTTTCTTAACGTAAAACATTTAGTACTTACCCTTACCCCTATATGTAAATAAATGTATATTATATGAAAAAGAACATTGCTTCCTTCGGAATGGACATGTCGATGTGCATCTTTTATGTATTGGCATTTAAAATGAGTGTTACCAATTGATTAAAACAAAAAACCAAATAGTTACCCACTACATTGCATGATGGGAATTTTGAAATTTCGGCGGATAACAATGCTTTGGGAAAAGTGGATAGCATTGCCAATATTCACGGAGAATATGTCACGCTATCGATTTTATGCACTTCGTATGCATTTGCATATAGTAGACACAAAGTTGATACTTACCTAATAATGAGAGCTGGGCAATACTTAAGTAAAAAAAGACTTAAGTACTACTTAAAGTAAGTACTTGCTTCTATTTACTTGTACTTAAGACTTAGTTTTGTACTTAAGTACCAAGATTTTTACTTATATATTTCTGAGCCTATTAAGTACCTACAAATATCTAACTCCTCGTAGAAAAGCAAACACAATCTCTAGCGCAACTCCTTTTTTGTTGAGTTTTAAAGCAAGAAAAGAACTGTCAAAGAATGTGCCGCACTCACGCGTCAATGCAGAACTTTATAGAATATGACGGTGCTAATTTCTTTAAGAAATATTTAAAGCACGCAAAAACCAGAAATACACGATAAGGGTATATAAATAAATTTTGGTTATTTTTAAATAAGTTTCTGAAATGATGAAATTTTAGTTCTTCTAAAATGTAGCAGATTGTGGTGCATAAAAAGGGGCGATTAACGGAAAAAATTTTATTTCTATGTATTTGCAAAAATTATATGGAATTTTGTTTTGTTTTTTTTTTTATTTATTAAACGTGTCCATACAGCGAGCTTGTGTTAAGCTGGTTCTGATAGTCATAAAACTGAATAAAACTGTTTTTTTTTATATATTTAAATTTTAATTTTTTTGTTAAATGTCCACATGTTATCGAAAGTTTTATATTGTCTTTAATATCTTATACAGGGTGTCCCAAAAAATAGTGATAATCGGAAGCCTGGAGGTAGAGCATCCCTCGGGGAATCCACCCGAATCACTCCATGTATGTTCTACGATTTTTTGTAGCTTTCGAGATATGATTTTTCACGAAATAGCTAATTCGAACACGTTTTTTTTCATATTGATTTGAATAATTGAGATAAATGGCTGATTCCAAGCAAAAAGATTTGATTCCGTAGCTCATACCATTGCGTCAAAAGAAATTTTCAAATTCCGTTAAGTTCAAAATAATGAAATATACCAAAATCTCTGAAAGCAATTAAAAAAAAAAAGTCACAAAACTTTTTTCATCAAAACCTATTTTAAAAACTTCCTTATTTCATTGGCGATTTTAATGAGATATCTCTATGGTATCATACTTAAAATTGAGTTCACAATTTACTGGTTTTCAGTCTATTCGAACTGGAAAACTAGATTTTTCTCAGCTTTGATCGGCTTGGTAGGGTTATGTCCGATCACCTCAGCTCATTACCAGCTATAATTCGTAGAATATTTTTTTCTGAATAATTTTAGGGTGGTAACTGGGGTGTATGTGACCCAAGTGCATGAAATGGCTTTTCTGGCGACAAAAAGTCGCGAGAAAGTTTCCTGAATCAGAAAAAAAATACACCACCCGATAGTACTCGGCGAATTGAGCTTGAATTGAAATTTAAAATCAGCAATTTATCCCAATTATTCAAATCACTATGAGCAAAAATGTGTTCGAATTAGTAGTTTGGTGAAATATCACGAAAAAAATCATAACTCGGAAACTACATAAAAACGTAGAGCATACATGGGAGTGATTTGGGCTCGCCGAGGGACGCTCTACCTCCGGGCTTCCGATTATCACTATTTTTTGGCACACCCTGTATTAGAAAAATATAAAACGTAGTTGTAGCGGGTAATACGTACATACATACAACCTAGGGATTTCATTAGGGTATAAATAGTTTCTTTTTATGAACAATTAAAACTTATTTTCATATTTAACATTTCTGATGCCAATTCAAATTTTGCAATATTCTTATACTGTTTGTACAAATAGTTCAAAATTAAAACAAAATCAACATCTACATATTATTGTATTAAATTGGAGTATATTATGATAAATTTGTTTCTCATTCTCATTTTGAATTTACTACGTTGCATCAAGGTTTCTAAAGTACGTAAATAACTGAAAACATGGTAATTCAATAACCTTTTTTCCTTAAATAGTTGCAAAGAGACGTGTCATTGACGTCTAAGCAGTATGTTTTTTTAATTTTTTTTCCCCTAAAAGTTGCAAAATATCGTTGTAATGACGTTGCGGTAATAATTTTAATAACTTTTTTTTTTATCTAAATCGTTTCGAAGAAACGTGGCAGAGACGTTGCGGGAGTAGATTTTATAACCATTAATTTTCAGTTGATTTATAACTCAAGTTTCTTTACAACTGTCCAAATATGTACAGTTGTGTATATCGGTTTTATACAGTTTTAACAACGTTATTAATCCGAATTAGCAACTTTATGGTGAAAGCAACCTAAGTTGCAAGACAGCTTCGCTACCGTTCTGCAACCTTTCTGGAAGATGAAACAAAATCTTGTTTTATATTCCTGTCCAATCTTCATATGAGTGATATATATGAAGATTGAACAGGAATATAATTCAGGTAAGTACACAATTTTGCTAGTAAACCTTTAAATTTTCCTTATCGTTTTTTTTTTTTAATTTCAGATCAAAGCATCAGCCTTCCTGACCGACCCTTAACATATTTTTTTACTGTGTAGTGTTATGGAAGAGAAATGCTTACTCAATTCCACTCTAGCATATATCTAAATAAATTTTTACCGATATTTAGTACTAAAAACAGATTAATCGTTTCGGATCCCTTTTCAGTTAACTCAACTCACTTCGGATCTGCTCTCATCCAAAAATTATTTGCTAAGCCTATAACAGTATAACTTCTTCTGATGAATAAAAGAGGTGGGCTATTAGGTAACTACTTCTTTCAAGTCTGGGGCGCTACAAAGTAAGAAGTTCATATATATGCTGAGATTCTTTTGGGAAGCAGGATGGTTCTATAGAGTATTCATTCTCACAATCAAACATTTTTTTTAAAGTAGGCTAAGTGTATAAGTATATGACGTTTTTACATATTTAACCGAAGTAAATATTTGCCCGTCTCCTATCTCCCTTCTCGATTCTAAAAGTTAAACTAAATCTTCTCATGTCGTGCGTATTATTACTTCTAAAAACAGCAAAATTTTTTTCAAATCTTTCAAGAATAGACTAAAACGAACATCAAAATGTGTATGAGGAACTCTTATGCTGTTAATGACCTATTAATTACAATTTTAGCATTATTTTTGTTTTCACATTAAAAGCTCATCAAATTTGTAAATTATACGCGACCTAAGTCGCATTAGATAGCGACGTGCAGCTTATCACTGTCAGTGAACCTTGCAAATATGTAAAAAAAGCATTATCAGAAATGACGCTCGAATGCATTGCGATTCTTTATAATCAGATCGACCTAAACGTCATTTAAAAAGTGAAATTAATCGGCTGATTGAATTTCTATGAGTAATTGAAAGTAAGTTTTTGTTGAATTGCCATGGTAAACAAAAACAATAGATTTCCGGGCGAACAGTACAAGCGGTATACGCGTGTCGTCTTTGATAAGGCGTCTATTATTAGACAAGGGGTTAAGATTTTTATCATTATCATTAGAACACATGACATCTATATACTCTATTTAGTGTAAAAGACTTTCATGGCGTGGCATTCATTAATTGTGGGGCCCGAGTATAAGGAGATCATATTTCTGTCTGTCAGTTAATCATTTTCGCTTGAATCATTACCACGCAGCGAAATCTTGATGTGGGACTAAGGCTGTCAATAAATCAGCTATGCGGCCATTGGAAAGGCAAGGAAAACAATAACATGACTTGCTGTCTATTTGGTGTAAAAATGCAAAGTACCCAATGGACTGGGGACTGAGCGGCTGAGCGCTGTAAGTTTTCAGAGCTGCAGTCGCTCACCGCGATATGCATTTTGAAAATTTTTGCGGCAGGCTTTGCTAAGACCCCGGTAGCATTTAATGTCTGAGCCTACATGAAAAATGCTCTGGTATTACTTACTTACTGGAAATAGTTACCAACCACCAGTCAACTTGGACAAGATTGACATTTAACATAAGCCGCATATGATTTAGATTGCATGACAAAGTGATATAAATTTATTGACCACTATACATCGCGTTCCATTGTTGCGTGGTGCAGCTGATAATGTACCTATACTTTTTAATGCTAGTGTTGGCCTAATGGTGCGGTTCGTTGTATGAAGGAATAAGGCAAACTGAGTTTTGTAAGATATAAGCTCTTTTTGAAAAAAAAAATACTTCCTAATTTCTATAGTATTTCTTAATTTGACGAGTAGAATTAGCTCCACCAGTAAGTAAGCAAATATCTTGGATCTATTTTAAGTACTTTATATTTAACGTTTTTAATTTAATTTGAAAAAATATATGAGTTTGAATTAAGTTTCACGCTTGGCGCACTAAGTTTAATCATTGTAGAAAATAGATAAAATATCGACATTTCTGATATACGTAGCAGAATAGCAGCAAGCAGTCTTCAATTAATATCTTTTTTATGAGTTTGTTGGAAAATTTTTAAATACTTTTGGTGGTCAAACTGAATATAGTCCAAAACTAGCGTATAGCGTACAGAGATTTAGAGAAGTACTAATTTTTTCTTAAGAAATTACTGTCGAATTATATTTGCTGATTTTTTTTTCACAATTTTTACACACTGTTAATGACTGACAACAGATGCTTGGGACGGTAACATTTTTTGTGATTATAGACAAAGATTCCATCATCATTTATTTTTTTTTTGCAAGCGATTAAGGCCAATCTTAAAAAACACGAAAAGTTAGTACAACTTCACGTCAAATTTGTGCGTATTATGATGCTCAAAACTACACATAGTTAGAACAAACACATAAACTTAGGTAATAATGTATCAAAAATAAAGATATCGGGGTTTTGTTGTATGTAATTAGCTTTAGAAAACTATTTAATTTATGAATTTTACAGAATTTGGTACATAATTATGTAATAATGGTACATTAAGTAGATAAATTTGTACTTGAGTATGAAAGAGGAAGTGACGGAGACAAAATCAATAAAAAAAGTTCTGTTTGCTAATATATTTTCATTTGAAAGTTGTTATTTTCAGAGAAGAACAACTACAAAAATTATGATATTATTTCAAAGCAAGTTCAATTTGTAACAAAGATCGAACGTTTTGCTGCGTTCTTTTTCTCGTTCAGAATGAATATTTTCAATTCATCTCGTTCTTTTTTTCGGGCCGAACGATATAGTTTCAATCTGTCATCGCTTTTTTCGGACTCCGAATCGTTCTGAATGCACTTGAGTTTTTCTCGGATTTAAGTAGAACGATTAGTACGAGGTGGTAATAGTTGAGTTTAAGTTGCTTTTGTTGGAACATGGCTTTATTTTTCATAAACAACAATTTTTACGAATTTATATTTGCTTTATTAGTTTTACAGTTATCTCTTTCTCCCTATGACAGAGTTGGAGCTACCAACAAAAAATATTGCTTACTGAACGTTTACTTATGCCATTTGATGTTTTTATGTTGGCTGCAGATGCAATCACCGCAGAAAGAATAAGGTAAAGATAGTGTTTACCATGCGCCGTCTCTCTTGCCCATACGCAGGATTTAGTTAAGAATCACCATTTGAAAATTAAAGTCGGAATAAGTTTAATTCCTTATAATCACTTGGACACAAGAAAATATATTTTTTTTTTTTAATTTAATTCGATTTACGGGTGTAAAATTTCATCTGATTGGTTGAGTTTTACATATTTTTATGTATTAAACGTTTTAAAGGGTGCTCTATCGGTGATATACAGAAACACAATATTTTTGTGCCACATGAAATAGCAAATCGCTCAGTCCATTGTAATAAGTCAGTTATTCATACAGATTCATTCAGAACGACAAAAGGAACGCAGCATTTATCTGTTTATTTTGAAAAACTCAAATTGTTTAGTGTAAAGATAAAGGACAATTTGGTTTTTTTAGTTCATTTCATCACCATCAGATGGAATGATGTGCTTTTGAAAGCTCTGCAGGCTGCATCCTGCATGCTCAGAAAGTGGTTTGCCATCTGAAAGCGATTATATAGTTTTATATGATAAACGGCGTGTTAAATGCATACGAATATCAGTGCATCATACAGCTTTGCACGTACATATAGCGGTTTATTTCAGTTTTTAAATTGCATATTTTTGTGCGTCTTATGTTTCACTGAGCTTTTGAAAACATAAATTTTCAGCTTTTTTCGTTGGAAACCTCCCTTGAGATGAATTTAAGAATATCAATCCTAACCTATAAAATTTTTCGGTCAGCTGTCTACGTAATAGTTGTGAAATAAAAATAAGCTTCATACAAATTTATTCGCATAAAGTACAAACCAGCAACAACAACCATAACGGATTCTATTGCAGCATTTAGAGCAAATTTGTAAAGTTTATAATATCATATGAAAGCTTTCAATAAAAGCATATTGTCAGCCAAGAAACATCTGAGACAACAACCAATAGATTTTTTAATATGGTGCGTTTTTCTTAAAAGAGCGTTTACAATTAGAGGGTAGATTAGAATGAACTTTTATCAGAGTAGCGTACACAATAGAGAGTGAGCTTCATACGGATTTTCGAAATCAGATGAAAATTGTGACAGATTATCATATGTTTACATTTGAAATATATTTCAAAACAGAACACAGTTTGTCGATTCGTATAATTGAGTTATCTAAATGGTGTTAAATTACAAAGACTATTTCTATAATTACACCAGAATTATCTATGAACGATTTGAATTATCACAAAATACAAATTAACATTTATTACGGACATTTTCGAAATAAAAGACTGCCATCTATATTCCATTAATAAGCCAAGAAGAAAATTTTAATTCTTAATTGACTTTATTTTGTTAAAATTGTATCATAAAAATACTAAATACATTTATAATTTCATATAACAAATATTTATTTTTTGGTTTCTGTTATATTTTGTTAATTTTCGGTAGTTAAAGTTTGTAATTATTAGTGCGACATCTGTTAGAAACTAGTATTTCGAAACTATCAACGTGAGATTAGAAATTGTTCCAATCTGACGCTACTCTGTGAAATCCACTCTAGTGGGCAGCATGAAGAACTTACATATATGAGAGTGCAAGCTTGAAAAAAGGAGAGAAAATGCAATCTGGTGACTTTACTCTACTCTGTCATTGTAAACGCTCCTTAATAAGTGACCCAATAGCAGCTAGCGTTAGAAGAACAACAATTTCGGGCTGATTAGCTGACATAGTGAAAATAAAGGATTCAAAATTCTGAGCCATGTGTGAAAATTTTCCTATTTTAGTCGCTCCCAAATAAGAGGAGAGAGCATTTTCGAAATTCAAATTTCTTTCCCTTCGTACCAGAACTTAGTAACTCTTCTGGAAGTGATTTATCATAGGGAAGAGGACTGACAAGGAAGAGGGTCATTACTCGTCATCACCGATTCTGTTGGAATATACCCGCAACAACCCCTGCGAAATGTTGTAAATTTGAGCATTTTCCTAGGAGTAACTACAAAACCCCGGGATCCACTACATTATGCATTATTTCGGTTTCGTTTGATCATCTGGAGCTCCCACTTGCGTCACTGTCAATTTGGACGAAATCGGTGATGACGAGTAGGGAACCTCTCCTTATGAGAAAACCCTCAGGACTAGCCAAAGTGCAGTGAGAAACGAAGAAGCACAATGCTGAAATTCTTGGAATAGTGAAATGAGGTATAACTTTACATAGATAAATAAATTAACAACAGCAGGACTCTGGGAGTCAAATTGAAGGTGCAGGTGGTTTGGCATCATAATAGCATTTTTTTGATGAGCTGGAAACCGGCAATTGATAGAATGTTAGATTAGATCCAATTAACAGTTATGTAATGTTAAGGCCCAACAGAAGTTACAATTGATAATGTAAGAGTTGTGGCAACTATGAACAACGTTCATATTAATATTGACGCAATAGTATGATCACCACCAACAATCTCCAACAGCTCACAAAGCATACTGGAACATATGGGAATGAACACCATTAATAATAATAGGAGAACAGAAATATGCCTCGAATACAATATGGTGATTGATGGAACCTCTTCCTCTAGACGGCCGCACGAAAAACAAAATCGATTATATTTGCAACCTCTGCTTCACATATGGGCCTAGAGAGCAGAAAATATGTATAGCGATCATATTATACTATTAATTAGGGCTATAGCTGCATGGGAAGCCCCAATATTAGCATAAAGAAAAGACGTCTAGATACAAAAACAAAACTCGACGAAATAACAAACAAAAACAACTTTATGATCAGTGCAAGATCAAACAGGTCAATAAGGATCTCTTGCGGAATTTGGATCAATATTGATTATAAGAGAGAAATAAAATCGAAACTGGGCACACAAAGTAGTGATGATCTACTTCTACAGGTACAGTATTCCCCAAAAGCTAAAGAAGTCAGTAAGTAGAGATAAGCGGAAATTCTACACAACATTGTAGCAGCAGCACAGGAAGCAGAAACGATAAAGAAAAAAATTCTAGTTTTTTTGTTACTTTTGTGCATATAAAAGCATGATGGAAGCAGTTTTAGCAGAGATCTTGAGCAGACCTATTATTAGTTATAGTTTTGGCAAATATCATATTTCAAGCCGAGAGCTAAGAGAATTCACTTCAAGAAATTTTTCCAAAATTGTATAGGAGAATTCAAAATTGGTACCGGAAATTGTTGGAATTTTTCCGGTTTTGATGAAATCGTGTGTTTCGGATAATTTCCTGATTGATGTTGGAACATGAACTTGTATTTGTTGTATATTGCACTTAGTGAAATTATCTGTTTGAAATGTTGAAACAGTTCTTCCTCCACATTGATCATGAAATATATTTGGAAAATGTAATCTTTTAGGAGATCAATGACATTGACAGATCGAAGAAAGAATTTGTTGTTTAATTTTGGTACACATATGAAGAATGCGATTTCAGTTTGACAAATTAACACGACTTGCATCAACTTCAACGTAAAAACTGTTTACAGTTCGTTTGTCGAATTATCTAGTGGAGGTAGATGAAATACTGCCAGTGACGAGTTTCATCAAGGTGGCGGTCCTTCCACAGCCGTTGTCATTGAAAATATAATTGCTGTGCGTATTTTGATAATGGATAACAATTTGGGTGACAATATTTGGGCAAAGAAATGAGTCACGTCAAAACTATTTTACTTGTCATCGTGTTATTTCAAAAAATTAAGTGGTAAACAATGTGATTTGCATTTGGATAACGCTGATTCGCTTACTGACACAGGGTTATACCCTAGACACACTGTCTCCATAATGACTTAATTTTTAATTAAATGTAGTCAAATGTGCAGTGCGTCACACAAATGAAGTCCATTAAGGACCCATTTGCAAAACTTCGCTTCATTTTCAGATGGACCAAATTTTACTCTATTTAGTTAAATTGTAGTAAAACTGCCACCTACCGTCATTAAAATGAGCTGAATTTATTTGAAAGTGGAAAGTTTTTCCAACAAAGTTAGCTAGCAGTGACAACCATTAGCTGATCACGAAAGAAGTTTCTTTGCCGCCTTCCTCGTTTTGGTCTCTTCCAACAACAAAAGTTATATTCTACTAAAAGCTTTCCAACTACACAGTAAATATTCGGAAATTTTCTTGATAGTATTTAATTAAATTATTAAACTCTGCCATGATCTTTACACATATTGAGGAACTGTTAATGACATTCCAAATGAAATTATTTTCGTCCATAGTCAGTCACCTCTTCATTTCCTTGCAATGGCTGAATTTCAAATTAAATCATTATGGACACGGTCTCTCGGGTATTACAAACAGTAGTGCTACCAGGGGGGTGATTATGATTTTTTTTACTTTCCAGAGGAAATATGAGAGTTATTTTGTTTGCTATGTTGTATATATACATATTATTTTTTTACTCCAGTATGTAGGGAGTACTGTCGCAGTACCACATGCTCGCCATTATTTAAAACCAAATACACAGCTGATGCTTGTTGCAACAGTTCTGCCAACAGACTGGAGTAAATAAAAAAGAAAGTTGGTCGGGGGACCCCCGACAGAAGTAAAACTTCAAGTGTTGTGTTATTTCACTAACTTTGTACTGAAAAGAGAGAGTGAGAGATTCAAATATCCACGTAGTAGTATTATAAAGTTTATTTAAAAATAGTTAAGCCAAAACTATAGTAAATTTCTTTTTTAAGAATTGGAAACTAGTTAAAATAAAAATAATTTTAACTATGTTTTATTGCATCAAGCTGTACCACCTCTAGTTGTAGCTTCATTAGGATCGTTAAGCATAGTTAAATTAAATTTATCTTTTAAAAATTTCACTAATGGTAACGAGGCATCTGTGACAAAAATTTGCGTTCAACACTACAATTGAATTATAATAAATTTTGTCGAAACATTTTCTGTAAATATCTAAGAAGAAATGAATGTTTAACTAGCGTCTACGCTCATAAAATTTATTAGTCGCCCCCAAGGACCCATTACCGGCCAAATGCATACCAATTCTGAAGAACATGTAGGGAAGACCACAAATTTTTCTTAGAAATTTACTGGAAATTTTTTCCATACAATTGTTATGCATTATTGGAAGACCAGAACGGGTGCTCGAGCTATTAGCAATTTTTATGAGCGTAGGTAGATTCGTAGATGAGCAAAAAACGAGGAGAGTGAACGCCGCGAAGAGGGAGAAGGCCAGGTTTTTGTCACTCATTTCCCCTCACGCGGCATTTCACAGCCCAATATAAGAAGTTTTAAAATAAATATTTGCCCAATATATTAAGCAAAAGAGTTCCCATATTTCCGCCAAAAGGATTTTTTTTTAAGAAAATCAATTAAATTAAAATTATAGAAAAAACCAAACTATGTATTAAGGTGCTATGTTTATGTAAACAAATTTCAACTATAAAAGACGTTAGCATTACAAAGTTTCCTATACTGCACTTAATGCTGTCATTTAGTCTTGGCGTTTAACTGAGCATCATGATGCTTGCTAATCTTATCAGCCTATTGCATCACGTTTTTTTTAGAGCAGGCAATCTTTTTTTTTTTTAAAGCAGACAACAAACATCCACCAGAAGAGTGAGACGCGCATGTCCCATCTTATGTTGGACGTTTATTTCATTTAGCCGATAGCCGCTTTAGATTAAGCCCGTTTCCAACTTCACGGCTAAAGGCCAAGGCCATGTTAAGCAAACGACATTTTGTTACAATTATTGCTGTTGTAAGCAGGTTTAGAATATCTATTTACCATAGTTTATATTTTTGTCTCAATATCGGAAGCAGCTGACTAATTTGCCTTAATTTTCGGCGGATATTTTGACATTCATTCATAGTAAATCCATTTTGGTTCATTTTGTAGTAGATGAAAAGGATAAATCAAAATGAACTAAAAGGACAACAAAATTGAATATAGAACTAACAGGAACCGAACTTAGCTGTGAATCCAGTGTGTGTGAATAAGCCGCTCAATGACACTCGGATATAACTTAATTGAACTTATTTTGACGTTTCTGAAAGTAAACATTTCAGAATTCTGGAAATTCAGCGACTTTTTCAAAATTATTATTATTAATAACGATTATAAATTCGTTTTAGCGTTGTGTCTAAGGCTTGAAGTGTATATTTTTATTCAATTTTAGTGTTGTTTTGTAAAATTATTGCGAACAAAAACATTTAAAATTTCGCACGATGAATTTAGATAAATAAAAAGAGATTACTCTTTTGGACTTTTTACCGGGTTAAACTTAATTTTCTTCAAGAAAGAATTTTTTGGGATATCTCCGGTATATAGCAAAAACTAAAAAATGTTCTAATTTGTTATTTCATCACACAATCCATTAATTTTTTGGTGACAAGTTTCAAGTCTTGGTTTGACTCATCGACAGGTCCCAAATAGCGAAATTGGGTGATTAGAAAAACAAATGAAAAAATGAAAAAAGAAGAAAGAAATGAAAAGTTTAAGAAAAATAGAAAAAAACAATTTTTTTATTTATTAAAAAAATTTAAAAATTTTTAAAGAAACAGATTCATTCGAAGCGAATCGAACCTGTATACGCCACGCAGTGGGCTGAAAAATGAAGAAGAAAAAGGAAGAAGAAGAAGCGTTTCGTGTCAGCAGAAAACCTTCCACTCATCGGTGCAGCTTGGTTTTCTGCCTGCTGCAGACGCTTGAAAATAGATCATTTTTTTAATAAATAAAAAAAAGATGAATTTAGAATTTCTGTTAGCGAGTGTCTTAAGTTTTCACTCGAAATGCCGTTTCCTGTTATTTATTTAGATATTCAATGGATCACAGAATCTCAGAACACAGGGAAAGTTCCCCCGGATGCAAAAGTGAGTAAATTTTGAAATGGGAATAAATGAAACAAATTCCACAATTTGATAATTTATATTTTTTTATTACTTCCGACATTCTTCCTGTGAAATATTTACAACTCATTATAAGCACATTACTCGAAAAAATCGTAGATTAAATTTAACAAGAAAAAAATATATTTACCTCTTGACACATTGCGTTTTTGAAAATATATTTATCAATTAAAAAAATTGATTTACACACCCTCGTCGTCTTGTACTTTGCTCCTGATTTAAAAAGTTCACAGCGTATTTAATAAGTAACTTGATGTAATTCAAAATTAAGAAGAAAAATATGACTGAAGCGCAATTACGGAAGTTAATAATTTTATTGTTTTATATCCATATAAAACCAGCATACTTATATAATTTTCATAGCTATGTACATAACAATAAAAAATTGTTACTAACACATTCGAGAATTTTTCATAAAAAAAATTTTAAATGTTAAAATATACAACTGAAAATTATTTAATCTCTTTCGACTTGGAAGTGTTCTCATTAGTCGCTTACTTTTCGCGTGCCAGGATAAATATAAATTCAATTACATTTATAGCGATGATTACTCACTTTGTCAGCCAAAGAATTAATTAGTTTTCATGGCTGATTAGTGTCGTCGCTTTACACCTTTCATTCATTAAATTTTTTACTTTTATAGGAGATACTTAATGAAGACGTTGTGCACAATAATTATATTAATTATGCTGTGAATTTGCTTGACCGTGCTGAAAGTGTTATTTACGTATTGAAAAATAATATTTCGTAATTTCTGATGACCAATTTTCATAGATTTATTATAGGGGAATTAATCAAAATTATTATTTATCGCGGTAAATCAAGTGTTCTAGGGATTATGTCTATACAGTAAATTTGAAGAGCTTTTAAGCGATTGTATCAGTAGCACGATTAACTTATTTGTTTTTCAAAATAATTTGGGGTGGGTACTTTGTATTTTATAGTCAATTCCATGATAATCACAGAAAATAATTATTTTAAACTACACTTGAAAGCCAGATGACTTCATATACCGAACTACAACTGACCCGCTTAAATCAGCAAATTTACAAAAATAAAGTTGATGAACTGACTTAGCCAATCCAAATAAAACCGACCACCTTTGGACCAGACTGTCCTCGATTTCAATGAAGATTTTTCGAGTTTATTTCCTCTTATTTTGCCCCAGCTCCCAGCTGGGGCCGGATTCTGTAAAATGGAGTGTTGTGGAGATTGGGAGATGAGAGTTTTCCTTTTCTTCGATTAAAACTTCCTGATTTTCCTTTTAAATTCTCTAACATACTTGGGGAGTTAGGGAAAACATGAAAAGGTGAAAAAGTGCGAATCGCCAAGGATGATAAAGGGTATCAGTTTTGGATGTAGAGAGTTGGTTTGTTCTTTATATTCGAAGTACATGGGTCTATTACCTCCAAACGTTGAGATAAATTGATTTTTTTTATATGAGCAGTTTTTGTGGGAAGCAGGAGGATAGAATTTTTCGAGTTTTTCGGTGTAACGGGAGAATGAAAAGGAGTGGAATGTACATATGTGGTGTGGTATCAAAAAAATGGGAGCTTGGGGCGAATATGATATGGGTGGAAATGGAGCGGAGATAGTGTGGGGATAAAAATGGGATTAACAAAATTAAAAAAAAAGAAACATTAAAAAAAATTGGTAGATCCAGAGATAAGCTCAGGATCTTTAAGACCAATAAAAAATGAGAAATTGCTTTGGTAATTACATAGGTGTGCATAGGTGTTATATCTAGGATATATTTAAGTAAAGGTAATTTGCAGATTTGAGGGACCCGGCATCTAACTCTGTGTGGGAGGATCGTAGAGCATTGGCGTTTCTTTTCCGATGGATTTAGGGTCAAGGAGTGGAATAATATAGGTGAACAATTTTCGGGGTGGGGTGTATGTAAAAGTGATTTCCGTTTTAATTGTTGATTAGTCACAACAAAATATGTAACCCAGATAAACAATGTCCGCTTGAATTTTGCAAGGTATCGACCTGTAAGATATCGCTTGTTTACTTTGGCAATAAGTTATCAACTTAAATTCCAAAAATGCACTTATTCTACTGTTCCTATAATACTAAGCAATAGAGCGAAAGTAGGTCAGTGTGAGCATAGAAAAAGATTTTGGAATTACTGAACTCGAGTGTATGTATCGGGAATAAAGTTAATAAAATAAATAGGAATTAAATAAAGTTATAGTTATAGTAGAGTAGAGGAACGACCGCCCCTCTTTCCCCACATCAAAAACTCCTGAGGAGGTAGGTTTCTTTTCAGATGGGAATGATCAAAAACCGACCAGAAAGAAATGTTACTCTACTATAAATTTATTTAATTTCTATTTATTTTGTCTAAAATACTTCATATTTGATATCAAATTAAATAGAAATGATTCACTTTTTTTTGCAGTTAACCATTTATCGGATTCAAAAACTAATTAAGGAATGAGACAGAAAAAATTTGGTCAGTAACTTGGTCAGCTACTTTTGCTTTTGAAGTTTTCAATTTTCTTTTAATTTGGGCCCAATATTTTCTAATAGACCTAAGTTGAGGGCAATTTGGTGGATTTGTCTCTCTTCCAATTACGACAACACTGGTATCTTTATAAATGTCAGTGGCTACTTTTGAGTAATGACAGGTAGCATGTGACATTAAAAATGGATATAATCGTTTTTGTAAACACTCTTTCGTATAAATTTCGCCGTTAATTGTTCCTGTTGTGATGAAAACCTTGCGTTTTTTACCGCATGTACAAATGGCCTGCCAAATCAAGTATTTTTTGTGATATTTGAGGGCCTTCCGTTGTTTAAATTTATCGTGTACATCTCCTCTCTTCAGTGCTATGTAGTATTCCTTCCGGGAATTTGATTGAAATCGGCTACACAATAGGTTTCATCGTCCATAATGCAACATTCATATTTAATAAGGTACTGATCATGGAGTTTTCTTGCTCTGGATTTTGCTGCCAGTTGTTGCTTTTCGTCTCGGTCAGGTGCCTTTTGAACTTTGAAAGACCGTTAATTCTGTGAACTGTAGATTGAGACGATTTTACCACACCAGCAACTGTTCTTTCAGATAAATTCGGATTCTGACGGTTGGTTACTTCCAGGTTTTCTATCTGAGCCAGGTTTTCTTTCAACCATTACATCATTTTTGTATTTTTTAATTACATTTTGAACAGTTGACCGAGGGCACTTTAACACTTTGCTTAATTTGTTTGAAGAAATACCTGGATTTTCCAGGTATTTGTTCACAATTGTTTTTCTTTTCTGTAATTGACTCATCGTTCTTTACCAAACCACGCGTACTTTACAACTGAAAAGTTAAATATGAGTAAGATAAAAAGTCTGTTATTGCTTGTGAACAGTGTTGCCAATGCTCATATTATATATTAGAAAATATGGCGGAAGGACTGACTCATTCCTTACATATCTAACTATAGGGTCCAAATGTAGATCCGATTTCATTCTGCATACAATTTTTACCGTGCATATATAAATTGTTATTTTATTTTATTTTTATAGTATCTCTTCTGTATACTGGAAGGCGACCAAATTGATCATTTTCACGTAATTGAAAAATTTTAGCGGATACTTTCAGACACCAAAATCAATATTTTTTTGTAAGGATTCCATGGATTTCCATAGTTTTTTTTTTCTTCTTTGTATATATAGCGAGCATATGCGGTGAATTCATAATTTAATTTGGAAATTCTTAAGTATCTTTAAAAACACAAAAAAAAAAAAAAACAAATAATACTGTGAGTTAAGAACTCTTCTTTTTACCTCTCCACAACTAAAACAGCGTAAATTTTGTTTAGTGGAATAGAGTTTGGTAATTTTCAAAACATATTCGTCGAGTAGAGACATATGTCAAAAGGACTTTCATCTCCCCAACTTCACAACTCTCCGTGTTACAGAATCCGTCCTTTGATTTTGTTAGAATTTTTTTTATTTTATTATACAAAGGAATTTTAAATAATTATATTTTGAGAATAGAACAACCATTTTGTGCTATCCATATGGTAAATGAAGCTAAATACTTTTTCCCTATTTTAGATAACAAAATAACAGCAATGCCGACTGATTTTTATCTACTAATAGTAAATTAGTAAAATTGTAATATTATTCACTTTTGAGGATGTCTGGCACTTATTATACCCTAGATAAAATCTTATATGCTATACTAAAGACGTGTATCTTTATTCTGCTCAGAGCTCTCCGAATGCTCTACTGAACAGCGATTTCTGAAACTTCATTTACTTTCAGAGTATATTCTGAGTGCTCTGAACTTGTATTTTTATTATTGTTCAGAGTACTCAAACAAATCGTAGGTATACTCTGAGCATTTAGAGCAATCCGTCAGTAATACCAATAGAGCGAAAACAAAATTTATTTAAAATATGAATCGTTTTTTTTGTTTTTTAAATTCCATAGTTCCTTCGTCCCTTATTAATTTTTATAACTTTATTATTATTACATATTTATTTATTTTTATCTTGTGTTGTAAATATAAAAACAAACTTCCAGAACACTCAGAGCACACTGGATTTGTACCTTTTTAAATAGTGCTCTGTTCGATTTATAGAGCTGAAAAAAGAGACATGTCCTAAGTTTGTCATTCCGTTTGTAACACCTAGAAATAATGATGGTAGAACAAATGAATTGTTTGATTTTTGCGTGTCCCTATGTCTGTCTATCTATCTGTCCGTTCGTCCGTCTGATTATCGGTTCGTCTATCCGTCCGGTCCGTCCGAACGATAACTCGAGAACGCTTTCACTTAGAAATCTTAAATTTTGCAAACGGCCTTTTTATAAAACGCAGATTTATGTTCGAAAATGGGACAAATGTGGTAACTCCTTCAAAGGGTTACCATTCAAAAATTTCGTTTTTATTTGTACATTGCCCGAGAATTCATCGATGTAAGGGGCTGAAATTTTGTTCATGACGTTATTATAAAAATTGTAAATAGGTACAGTACAAGTTCAAATATGAACTAAACCGGGTAGCCTCTTCTTGATTTTTCTATACGGGATGTCTCGTATGTGGTCTAGTAACCAAAGTCTATGGATAGGACATGTTTAGATAAGCAAAAACTTGTGGGAGGGAGGGGAAAGCCTAACGGCTTCCGAGATAATATAGAAATGGTTACATTTTGGGTACAGAGTATTATAGGTCATTTTAAAGCGAAGCTTTTGAGTTTCTTAAATCCAATACGAAAAATTTATGTTGAGACGTGTTTTTTGATAAAAACAGTAGTTAAATAAAAAAAAACGAGTTAAAATTCCGAAATATTAACTTTGTTGACCCATGTACTCTAACTCCCATTCAATCCATTTTCGTCGATGGAGAAGATATCTCGAACTCACCATCTCTTAATATCTTAGGCATTGAAATATCCAACAATCTTAGTTGATCTGATCATATTTTTGGTATTGTCAAAAAACGCGATGAAATGCCTGGGCTTCTTGCAAGGATGTAAGAAATATTTTACTCCATCAGACTTGGCGCAAATTTACAACTCATATCAGGACTACATTAGAGTATAACTTCCACATTTGGGCAGAGGTTGGACGCACTGCCTTGTTCGCGTTAGACAAAGTCCAAAAGAAGGTCACTCAGCTTATTTGCGAAGATATGTTAATAGCAACTATTGATTCCGTAGAGCACCGACGTAATGTCGGATGTCCATCTCTCCTTTATCGCTATTTCTATGGTCATTGCTCTGAAGAAATTCATAGTCTGATCGCTTGTAGAATTCCTCCTATGTGCACCACACGAATTGTAACCCGAGCTCATCCTCACACCCTTGAAGTAAAATTTGGCCGTACTGTGAAATTCTGTGAATCCTTCATAAGCAGAACAGTACGAATGTGGAACAGTTTGCCATCCTCTGTTTTCCCCCCAGCTATGAGCCGCAAAAATTCAAGCGTAATGTGCATCGTTACCTACTTATTTCAATCCAATAGGCTTCAATTTCTTACCCCTTCTTTCCTTCAAAAAAATAACTTCAAAACGGAGAGGAGCACGGGAAAAATTTAGAGACTACTAGAAAGGTTCAATAATTTTCTATCTGTGATCTATCATATGGTGTTAAGTTCAGAAGTTACAAGGTGATCTATAAAACATACTCAAATATCTTTAAGTCCCCTTATCTTGGAAACCATTAGGATTTCCCTCACCCATACAATTTTTTGCTTGCCTTAGCATGGCCTAGCCACAGCCTTCGGTACCAGGCCAAATACGGGACACCCTGTTTAAAAATTTATGTTTTCTATGTATACTGTAAAAACGATCAGTCCTAGACGTTTTTGTTGTACTGAAAATTTCTTCAGAATATGAAATCCAATGAAATTACTTATATTCATTTTTACTCTCCGACCAACCGTTCTAGAATTATATGTGAAAAATCACTTTAATAATGAAACTTGCGCAGAGAAGTTACCATACAAAATTATATACGAGTGGCCACTCATCTTGGTTATCATAAGAATATAGAGTTTTTTCTTTTGTTTTTAAATAGCATTGTATTGTAAAATCACGAAGTTTTAATTCTCCTATCGAGTTTGTGGGGTGAGCTGTTTTCGTGGCATAATCAAATCAAATCAAATTTATTCAAAAGAAAATTTGTACAAAAAAAAGGCATAGCCTTTTAAAAAGTAGGTACTTAGCATGAAAATTTAGAAAATATAAAAATAACCGCAAGAAAAATATGAATAAAAGGAATATATAAAGACTAAAATGAACTTATGTAAAAAAAGAAGAAAAAAGATTAAAAAAGATTAAATTGATAAGTCATAAATACAGAAGAAAGAAATATATTTAAAAAATATTTAAAAAACTTTCGAAATATTACCCAAATCAGAGATAGTAGGATTAAAATGTAATTAGCACATATAGGAAGTATTGTTTATAAATCTTTTCAATATTTCTCTTATTACATTCACGATTTTAATAAATAAGAATAAATAATTATATTAGATAAAAGTGTATATGCAAACTTTTCGAACTCAACGTATACAAAACTTTTATAAAAGAATTGGGTTTCCGCAAAAGGCGTCCTCCCTCTCAAGTTCGTATTACACTAACTTAAAAAAAAAACCTATCGAAACAGACAGTCAATATTTAATTAAAAATCATTATTTGATTAATTAATCACCACTCACTCGAACAATGGCCGTCAAAATTATAATTTTCGCTGGGTAAATGTATGTGTATGTGCGTACTACTACAATGCTGTCAGCTGATTTGAAATAAAACTATGCAAATTAAATCAGCTACCTTTAGAATATAATTTTTCTTAACTATCGATGTTCTCTGTTATTTAGCCGGTTACATAAAAAACACCCTCAGGTTTATATTGCGTTCTATTTCTGTTAATTTTACAGTAAAGCAATAAACTTGATACTAATGTTGAAATAAGTCATAAAAACAGCTGGAAGTTAATAATAAAAAATCAAAAAATCATAAATTTACTAAATTGTGTACTAAAAATAAAGCTTCATTAGTCTATCTAGCTCATATGATTCATTTTTTCAGTTAAATTTTGTCCTAATTATTAAAAAAATTAACTTGCTAATTATCTACATAATTTCATCAACAATAACATCATAATCTATGTATAATTGTATATGTCGACACCTCAGCTGATCTAACATATTTTCTGCAATCTTTTTTAATACTTGCTAATTATCATCGGTGCTGACTTAAAGCTTACTTCACTCTCATTTTACATTATGCTAACACGCCGCTAGATAGCTGCTAGCATACATATGTACATACATCCCATGTGCTGCTGTCTCAACTCAACCTTCTGATCGCATAAATTATCCAAGTCCAAGTTCTTAGTGTTTTTAATGTTATGCTTAATGCTTGGCTCGCATATTCTCATGGACAAGAAACTATCTTCCGGGTTGACTTGTCATTGCCTTGCCTTTGCAGCAGTCAGACAGTAACTTTTTTTGTTTATTTTTATTTGATTTTATGCTTAATTGACTTGATATGGAAAATGGAAGATAGTACGATCAGATCATCTGGTGGCTACTGGAATTTCCTCCTCTTTGTTTTTTTGTTTATATTAGAAACGCGCGATGCTTGGACAATTATTTATCAGTTAGTCTGAGCCAATCTTAGAATAGGCGCTTTTATACAGGTATCTATATAGAGGACATATAAAAATTAATATGGACGCATTTGCATCTACATAGATTTATAGATTATGTTTTATTGCACTGTCCTGTCGTCGATTTGCGACTTGATGTAATTACGGAAAGCCTTGCTATATCTTGTTAATCACGAATTTGTGACGCAAATGAAAAGTTTTTATTTTTATACAGTATGAGTGAAACTTATCTTTACGAAAATTGTGTTTTAAGGAAAGAAGAAGTAAAAAGCTAGAATTGGTGAAAGACTAATTCTTATAATACCCTACATGAATGCCCGTTGCTAAATTCGTATGGTAACCGATATATGCAAGTTTGATTGTTGAAGTAGTTTTTTGCATTTATTTCTAGAACAGTTCATCGGACAGTAAAAATGATTATAACCAATTTTATAGAATTTCATATTCTGAAGAACTAAGTTTTCAGTACAATAAAAACGTCTAGGACTGATCATTTTTACAGTATACGTAAAAAACTTAAATTTTTATATGGCAATACTAATAAGGGGTTGACCGATTTAGTCCATTCTTGAAGTTTTACTTACTATTACTATGAAAACACAGCGTGCAAAATTTCAGCTCTCTAAGTCGACGGGTTTTCAGGCAGTGATTAAATATATAGTGGAAAACGAAATTTTTGTATGGCAACCCCACGAAGGAGTTACCCCATTTGTCTCATTTTCGAACTTAATTTTACATTTTTTTTAAAGCCCATGTATAAAATTTTAGCTCTCAAAGTACACGCGTTTTGGAGTTATCGTGCGCACAGACGGACAGATGGACCGACGGACATGCAAAAATCAAAATAACTTTTAACATTATGCGTTGGTCGGTGGTTAGTTCATTTTGCTCAAGCAGCATAATTTCTATATATTACAAACAGAATGACAAACTTACTACACCCAATAGATCTCATCTAGGGTATAATAATATAAACACATTCAAATCATTGTTTATCTATTGATTTAACGATTAAAAAGTTAGTAAATAGACATTAACTCCAATAATATACTACCTTAAAGTTAATCTGGTAACACTAGACTACATCGAATTAGAAGAAGAGAAAATTTAAAAAAGAATTAATGAATTACAACTAAAAAGTTATAAAATAAAGTATATAAAACTAAAGTAATAAGAATGCACTCATGTGCAGTGGCGTACACAGGATTATATCTGGGGCAGGGGCTATGTATAGTATATTCAATAGTAAAATACAAAAGTTGTGGATAAAATATTTATTATTATTATTTCTTAATGTTTACAGACGTAAATCAAGTCGTCTTGCAGTATTAGCTAACTCAGGTATTTAGGGAAGTTTTGCATCTGGCTGACGATTCCTAGCTATTGATTTTACGTGGAAACTGATGTTCTGTTTGAAGCTTTCCTATTAGCATCAATGGAAATTACATATTAAAACAGAACGTTCGCTTGTATACGAAGTGAATGGCCAAGAATAGATAAATTGGGTGTCGTCGAACAAGGCCGAGCGAAATAATGCCGAATTCTGAAATTCATGACATTATTGCATTTTTACAAAGTGAAATAACGCCAAATTTAAACGTTTGGTCTTATATCATTGCTGTAAAGTGAACTAATTCCCAACGAAGGTTTGGACTTCGACCACCAAATAAGCGTTCAAACGGTTACAAAAAAAAACGGTTGTACCGAATGACCGCATTCAATTGGGATCATTTAAATAGCTTGGGACTTGTGACAATACGTCTGTTCCGGATCGTATATGTATTTACGAACTCTTGACCAACCATTTTATAAACCTATAATGATTAAATTCGAAATTCTTGTTTAGTAACACTCTGCTTGACGCAGAAAGGCTTAGCTAGGTCGGTGAGCGTATGCTAAAAGAGAGATCTCTTGAATAGCTGTTCAATACACCCTTATTAGCCAGTGTGTAAAAAACAACGTGCTTGATTATTGAAAAATGTAAAATTTCTTCTTCAGAAAAAACAACCATAATTCTCCCTTTGTCACACACATGCTCAATTTCCTTAATTATGCAATTCTGTCTTTCAAAACTTGCATTTATGTTTTTTTTTTCAATTGACGCCTACTCTTATGGGTTATTTCTTTCTATTGAACAGCTGTTCAAGAGTTTTCTCTTGTTAGTATATGCTCGTCGAGCTAAGTGGTCTTTGATATTGTAAAAAAATTTAAAAAACCATGTAAATAGTCAGCTACGGAGAAAAAAATTTGAAAAAAAATTAAAAAAAAATGATTTTTAGAAAATACGACAGAAGAACAAATTCGTATCTAACATTATATACATTTATTTCAGAAACCCGTCCTTAATTTAGTTCGCTGGTATATTGGAGATTGGCCACATCCACTCTACATTTAGCTACATTGGAGAATATCGACTTTTCGCAATTCTACTGATTCAAGCCCACAAGAGCGGCTGGCATTGTGACAGTCTGAATTCATCCTCTCGAGAGCTATTAGACACGTTATGGTTAATCTTATGGTCTTGAAGCAAATCCCAAGACAACAAGACAGATTGCCATCGAACAGTATGAGCTCAAACCTTTCAGACTAGTCATTTTTCAGGTTGAGACAAGTGTTGGAGAGCACTACATAGTTTGTGGTGACTATCCAGTATTGGCACTGTTGAAAACGATAGCAAAAGACATCACTATTGGTGATAGCTGGTTTGATATAACCGAACATTTACCAGTACAACGGCACTTCAGAAAAACCTGGCTACATATCTAGAGTTCCCGAGCGGTATGATCAATATTATTGCTCCTGCCGAAGCCGACAATACTTGGCATCTACCAAAACCCTCGTGTTATTAAGTAAATTGCTAAACATGGATTCATATGATTTGGTTAGTACCATGGAAGAGGGGGAGGAGGTTATAACTCCCCCAAACACCTACATGTATATTTTTTTGTATTATTAATCAAGCTCAGGGGATACTCTATGATGCAAAGCACAGCATGGAAGAAAAGAGATAGGGATAAGATTAGGGGATATGAGGAGAGTAGCGGAGGTGCCGACGACTGTCGCCCTAAGACTTTCGCAGATTGTATGTCGGAGGAAAGCCAGAAGATTGTAAGCTGTTCCACATTCGCAGAGTTCAGGGTAAATAATCATCACGGAATATTACTGTACGGCCGCAAGTTATTTGAAGGGTGAAAGGATGGGCGCGTTTGCAGCACGAGCATTGTCTGCAGGAGTTATTCTGCAAGGGATGACACTAGATATTTCCAGTGACCATGCATGTAGCCATAAAGGAGTGAAAGGCATCCGATATTGCGGCGGTGCTCGAACAAGTCGATGTGACAAGTAATTGCCACATCGCTAATGAGCTTAAGGGCTCTCTTCTGGACAAAATCTAATGAATCTAAAGCTGTACGACCAGCCCTAGACCTAGAGAATTGTATTCCATTCTAGGTCTGATATTGGACTTGTACAGGAACGCTAGACTTGACGGACTGAAATATTTCTTACACCTTTTCAGAAATCCAAGACATTTGGATGTTTCTTTGGCAACAGAGAAGATGTGGTCTGTCCAGCTTAATTTACTGGAAATGTTAATGCCAAGAATGCTTAGTGAATCAGAAAGTAATGCTCCATCAAAAGAAACGGGAGTGGGTAAGTGATGGTCTTGTTTTAATGAGATGAAATACCTGTGGGTCTTAGATGCATTAGATTCGATGCGATTCACTTTGACCCAAACGAGGATATTATCAAGATCCGTATTCAATGATCTAACTATGCAATCTTGTTTAACAAATGCGGCATTCCCTCTGGAGTCTTAAGTGTACCAAGGGTACTGTCATCAGCGAAACTACGGATGTGATTGAAAGTAAAGGAAAGCAGATTATTAATGACAATAAAAAAAGATACGGAAAGATAACAGAGCCCTGCGATACACCGGCATTTATAGGATGAGGTTCAGATGTAACACTATCCAATACAACCTGTATTTGGCGATTAGATAGAAAATTTCCAATCCATAGTAAAAGCGGAGGAGAGAGACCAAGTGCTCTAAGTTTGGCTAAAAAAAAAGGGCAGAAAGCAATCCTCTATCAGAGGCCTTTAAAATATCTAGGGCAACGATTTTGGATTCACCAAAATTGTGAAGACTACGGTTCCAACGTTCCGCAAGAAAAGTTAGCAAGTCTCCAGATGAGTTTCCAACTCGGAAGGCATATTGGCTATCGTTGATAAGTTGATTAGATACTTCATTAATTTGGAGTTAATGATAGATTCAAAAGCCTTTCAAAGAATTGAAGTGATTGCAAGCCACTGCTGATGTAGATCCTTAGTATATCTTCTTTAGACCCTTTAATACATCGAGACTTCCAGAATTGGAATTGCCAGTAATTTATGGAAGAATTTTAGGGTATAAAGCCCGCTTCTGTATGCAGCAGCAGTACTTATTTAGACAATACAAACCAAAATGGAAATAAGTGAAAGTTAATTGGATTGTAATGGAATTAGCGATAATTATATTAGATATTTCATTCGAATAAAAATCGTATGAATTATATTTTATATATTATGTTTTGAATACCGATTCAAAGCCACAAGTATACTATTTTGCTATTATTGGCAAAAGCAACGCGTAGTTTTGCTCAGCCTAAGTGGTTTTTACCTACATAAATTGCAAATATAATGAAAAGAGAGCGCAAGACAACTGCACTAATTAGATAGATTTATATGCTACTCAATTTACGTTCAAGACAGTTAAACAAAATAAATTAAGACGATATCCATTCTACGGCACGCATACAATATTACGAAAGTAAAGCCAAGAATGTACTTAAGTATGTAGTTCAAATAGTTTTAATAAAATCGCATTTATTAAAATTATTCAAGTAGATAATAGAGCAACTAATAATAATAGAAATTAGATAATAAGAGGTTAAAGAAAAAAGTTATACGTTCTAAAATAATAAAAAATAAGTTGACTTCACGTTCAAGCAACGTTCATTACATGTGTCAAGACAAACAAAAGTTGACTGTCCTCAAATAACGCTATACAAATAACAACAATAACGCTCCCATAAATAACTCCGATTTATTTATGAAAACTGATAGTTATAGGTAGAACCTGACCGAACTACTGATTTCAATCCATTATCGTGTGGTATTCGGACGTGAATTTAGCGTGATTTGAATACAGCGAGGTGATATTGATATATATGAGCATGTGACGAAAAAGGTAACAACAATACAAATATATATTTACAAAAAATGTTTCTCGCTTTCCGATGCGCTACTTAAAATATTATGGTGTTGACCTTCATTCGAAAAAAAGAAAAACCGTTTTTTTTTGTCTTATTATTTTTTTGTTTTCATTGATAACTTCCTTTGGAGACCAAAATAGATAAGATAAATTATGTAAATTTAAGTGATAAAAACTTTTAAGTGTTCTAATAAAAAAAAAACAATGAATAAAAATCGATTATTAGGCAGACATCATACAGAGAATAGACGTCCTGTAAAAAAAAAAGGTCAATAAATTTTTAGATATTTACCCAGCTGTCTATGAGGGAAGTGTTAAAAAATTCAATTGATTTATGTTCAAAAGCTCGTAAGCCATGTGAAAGTTATTGCTAATAAATATTTCGAAATACTAATTAATTACACAAAAATTAACACTAAAAACATAAATCTAAATAAAAATGAAAAAATCAATAAAATTTCAAAATTTTAAAGATCCAAATCAAATTGTCAATTTGAGTTCATTCATTATCACTGCCTTAGTTGAGAACTCAAAGTCCAAGCAAAATAAAAAAAATGTCATCAACCTTTTCACGCGCACACAAAATCATAGAAATTTTTTACAATGTACAAAAACAAAAATCATTTTCAAAATCTATGTTTTTGTTTTTGCCTTTTTTATAATTCAATAATAAAAATTCACACCGCTAAAATTGGAAACCGTTTCAGTGACTTGTGATTGATAGTTGAAGCGGTTGTTATGAATGCTTTTAGCGCAAATAAAACATTTTTACGGTCAGAAGTCGACTCTTAACCTCGTTTTGATTATTCTATTTCGTAACATTAGTGGAGACATACATACAAACATACATACATACATACATACATACATGTACGCAATTTAAATGCGTATTCTACGCACTTTGATTATCAATGGAAATGTTGCAAAAAAACTCGAAAGTTTGCATGGTAAAAATTGCGTGAAATGTTAGCAATTTATTTTACCTGAAATGTTGGTAAATTATAATTAATTGGGGGTAGATGACGTGTGGGAAATATATTATGGAATGTTTTAGGTCAAAATTGAGTTTTTGTTTTTTTTTCTCGTATTTTCCAGTTGATCTCAGTTTTCAGAGTTTTTGATGTATTAATTTATAAAAAAATTGAGTAATACTATAAATATCTGAGGGTCACTTTAAGATAAGAGTTCACAGTGACTTTATAATTATCGAAAAATTTTCATTTGGTTTTGGTCAGTATTATCGGTGTATGTATACTTCAATTAGAAAATTGTATACCGACATTTTACTTATTAATATTTTTCCGTTAATGAGCAAATTGCTTTTGGACTTTATCCTAATCTTACTACCCCTATGATAAGCTCAGAGAATTGATGGGTTTATTGAATTCAAGAATTGAAGTTTTGGGTCCAAAGTGGTTTTCGATTCTAGAATTTCGAAAAAAAAAAAAAATACATTTCATACTGAAAAAAAAAAGTATAGAATTGAAAAACCCAAAACAAAAACCTAAAATGGAAATAGATCTAGTCCATGTAATGGACCATTAGAAAATATAGAACAATAGCTAAAAAAAAAATATTTAGAACAATATTATCAAAAAAGTACACTCAAATCCTGTTTCCCGTGTACTGCCACAAGCCCCGCCAATCCTAGATAAAAAAAAACACAATTTTGCGAAAAAATTATAATACTACGAAAATACTTTGAAAAGTACTTGGTTTCATAAAGTATAGGCAGTTTAATTTTCAACATCATTCCCTGAAACGCACTTTTTTTCCTAGGTTTTTTCAGTTTTATACTTCTAATTTCTGAGAGGTCCTCAGACTGGTCAACCAAAACTAATACGCACACACATAGCGTGAAGTTCTTATATTTTTACTACAATAATACGTTTTTCACAAATCCCTTTGATTTTTCACTTTTGAATATCTATTGTCATTGACATACTCTTTGAAGGGTTGCTTTCACAGAAACCACCCAAACTGACTAGAACTTTGCTTCAAAAGATTGAACTTTATAATTGGTAAAAGCTCACTGCGTCATTTTATCCTAGGATGTCATTTTAGGACAAGTTCCCCTAAGTTCTTTGTTTGTATTGGGGCCGATACAGTCCCCCCCCCCCCCCCGCGCCCAAGTGCACTGCTAGGATAGTTGTTTCATTTTATCTATGGACACAAAATGTCGGATGAACATCAAACAGTCGCATCAGATGATTACACTTTTGTTCTTCAGTGAACGCACATAACTTTTTCATAATCCAAATTGTCCATGCAAAATGAAATGATCTCACTCAGTTGAGATACCAAATCCCTATGGCTTATGCTAAGTCGCGTATATTGATTCATCTATTGACTTACATAAACCATGGCATGCACTCTATTGCCTTAATACAGTTGCGACGACCAGAGCGGCCGACAGCCGACGATTATTGCAGTCATAAGAACAATTTTCTCTAGGAACATTTTATGGAACGTGTATTACATAGGAATCTGTAGTGGAAGTCGGCCGATCTATTCGTCGCAATTGTGTTTAAGGCTTATCGATGATATCGGACTCTTGACAGCTATTCTTGGAGCTCCAGAAGGTGGTGACTCTTCGATGTTTCTTTTGCCAGGATTGAGTTCCTTCACCAAAAGCCGAATGTTTTCATAAAAACGGCATGAATCTCCCAATTTAGAAAAAAAAATTTCATAGATTTTTTCGCAATTTTTCTTTCTAAAAAGAATAATTGAATCACACCTCGAATTATACGATTTTTTCTATTTTGCACTGTCACTCGGAACTCTTGTACTCAAACAGCTGTCAAACAATGCATTACCTGCCACGAACTGTCAGAATGACTTGTAAACATAGAACAGGATGGAACTTAGAATATAGAGAATATTTTCAACCGTATATCTTGTCTCTCTGCTCTCTATGTTGATTCTACTACACGCCTGTACTGAGCTGTCACTACAGCGGCAACACAACCAGAATTTGATTACGCTAAATTTGGCTTATCACACTTCCTGTACTTTCTATATTCTAAGGGATGGAACTAAATATATGCCCATATAAACAAGTTAAGTTACGTTTTGCGTCACCCAGGTATAAATCCATACTTTGCTAAATTTCAGTTAAATTGTTGCCCTCTTACCTTCTAAGGGCTTATAAATTTATATGATTTTGTGCCAGCCATTTTCCAACATTTCCCAATCAAAATACAACAGTCTTTTCCATTTCTAATTGTTTGGAAATTTTTAATAATATTATTATTTGTTTTTTATAAAATCTTTGAACTTCAGATGGATCATCTTTACTATATCTTCTAGCGATGTGACCGCTACTACTGGATATACATATGGGGTCTTGGTGTGGTGGAATGCTCTTGAGTAAGCGACGCACCTGAAAAGTCTAACTAAATTACAGAGAGCTGCCTGTTTAGGAATTACAGGAGCTCTTCGAACAACACCAATGGTAGAAATGGAGATTATGCTCCAGCTCCTGCCCCTCGACATAAATGGGAAATGTATAGCTGCAAATAGTGCAAATAGCGGAAATAGTGCACTAAGTCTTAAGGAATCGGGCTGTTGGGTAACAGCAGACATTGGTGGAGACTTTATACGGGGAGCTACGGATTACATTGTTCCAAGACTTTGAAAAAGAGTTCTTAATTAGAATTCCTGAGGGAATTCTTTTGTGATGATGTGAGAATTTAGGATCTTGGAGAGGAGTAGAGACTTAAAGGTTTGGTAATGTTCTGCATCACTTTATGTATATTTTCTAAGACATTATTTTTAGAAGTTGGATTACTAGTTTGTCTGCCTACGGCCTGGCAAAGCGAGAAGAGATATAATACGAGAATTTCGTTCTCAAAATTTGTTGTTTTTATTTTACTATGATTGCAGTGTTGCCCAATTTATGAGGTTTTTGTGGTTTTTAGCCCTAGTAAAAATTGCCCATAGTTTTGCCTTGTCTCTTGCCCCGCAAGGGGCAGTTATTATGTAAATCAATACTCATCTGACTGAAAAGCATCAAGGTGTTCGCAATTCATGAAAAAACATATAGAAAATTAAGTCCCGATGAGCCTCCTGATGAGCATTCATTAATTTTCATCGAAGGGCTCATTGCATATCATGAAATTGCTTCCTATATATTAAACCAGCAATAAGTAAATATTTATTCTTGTCATCTCCGCATCAGATAACATTCTAACTAGGAAAATTTCAATTGATTTTTGTGATTCATTTATTTACATTTTTAAAATATTTATTTTAAATTAATATTTTGATTTGTTTTTCCGCGGAAAGAATGTCGCCCATATGCTAAACAAGACGTTATGACCATATCCTTACGCCTCAGCTTCGAATTCGGAAAAATATATGAAATCAATCGTAAAATCAGATTCTCAATAATGAACTCATCGTGACACTCATAGCTATGCTCATTAATAAGCTCATCGTGACACTCATTTCCAAGCTCATCGTGACACTCATTGACATGCTCGTTAATAAACTCATCGTGACACTCATTATGTACTCATCGAAGTGCTCATCTAATATTGTAAAAAGAACAAAAGAGAAGCATAGCATATATTTCTAAATCAGTGAAAGAGATGCAATATCTCATGCACATTATCTGTGAATAAGTAAATAAATGATTTCTTTCCGGTTTTTATTTAAATGCTCATTGATGAGCTCATCATGATATGTTTACCAGGGTAGGTGACTATGATTGCGTAAGTGTGGAAAAAAATAAGCAATTATGATTGTGCACACCTCTTATGTTGTTTTTAATGTGTGTAATATTTTTTTGTTTTAATAGCTGTAATATTTCATTAGTACTTTACCCTTATTTATTATAAAATTATTTATTGACAAAATCAATGGATGGTGGGAAGGGGTCGGTTATAGGATGGTCGGCTAGATAGGAAGAATGGATATGGGATGTAATGAATACATGGTTTTGCCTAAATGGGTTGGGATGCCTGCGAAGCCTGGGTAGGGTATGATTGACTGGATGAGCTCGCTATGTGGATTGCATGAGATGAATTGGATGAATTAGACGGATAAGGATGGATCGGTAGTACGGATAGACGGGGGAAATGGATAGGGTAGGTAGATGGGATGGATACATGTTATTTTTACTGGGATAAATGGATAGATGAAATGAATGACTAGTTGAATTGAAGAATTACTGGAAATATGAAATGGGAAGATGGATTGGATGGTTAAATGGAATAAATGGAGGAAAAGAAGGACAGGTGATAGGATGTACGCTCTTAAATATCTTTTCCAGACAGGGATCCAATACAATGGCATCATAATAGACGGCTAGGCTAGTTGTGTATGAGGCTTATAGTTCTGCTCTGCTGAGTGTTAATTTTGCTTTATTTGTTTCCATGTACGAGTACACATTTTTTCGACTGGCTCAGATCTGAGTAACAATTTAGCTGTGTTCTTAAAGCCTAATTTGTGTGGAAAAGGTGTATTTTTGGATAAGCACAGAAAAGCAAAGGGCCGATAAATTGCTCTCTCTTCAAGGTGCCCTCAATTTTCTTACACCCTAGAATCCAAATTACCGTGACATTATTTATTATTTCAGGTAGTTGCTTTACGACAGTAAGACAGTCCCAGATCAGCTTAGATTTTTAGAGTCTAACGTTTTAAGTAACCCTAATATTGACATTATTTATATTTTAGTTCCACGAGTATGTTTGTCAGTCTGTCCGTCTATCTGTCCGTCTATCTGTCCGTCTGTCTGTCCTCTCGATGACTCAAGAACGTATTCACTTTAAGGGCTGATCTATTGCACATAACCATTTTAAGACAATTCTAGATATAATTTCGGAAATGGGACAAATCAGGAAACTCTTTCGTAGGGTTGCCATACAAAAATTTCATTTTTCACTATATACATATGTATTTAGACACTACCTGAGTATGCATCGACGTACTTTCAAAAATAGACTAAATCGGACAACTCTTTCGTGGTGTTGTCGTACAAAAATTGAGGTATGAAACTGATTATAATCATTTTTACAGTCCGACGAAATGTTCAAGAAATAGTTGCGAAGCAATCAAACTTGCACAGAGGAGTGCCCATGCTAAATTACACACGGGCGTTCCTCCAGGGTATCATAAGAGTTGGTCTTAGAACAATCCTAACGTTTTTCCTTGTTATTGATAATTACCTTGACTTGGTGAGGCATCCAAATTCTTAGGTAGTTAAAGTTCGCCGCCACATACATATGTATATGTTAACATTTACTCTGCCCCCCTCCATTTTGGACCCATCCGAATATTATTTACACTTTACAAAGGGTAAATTATTAAATAACATTATTAATAACGATCTTCTTAGAAGACCTGAAATGGTACGTGTGATCTTTCGTCGCCCTGCCTTGAATAGAAAAAAAAATGTTGCCTTATTCTTGACATAAAGATGTTTCGGACAGAGGTCTAGGTTGGACAGTAGGTACTCATCGTACCTCTTCTTGCAAGCTTTCCTTATATTTAGTTTTTTTAGTTTAGTACATATGTAGTAGATATACGAATAAAAAGTCATCCTATATCTTATTATAATCAAAAAATCGTATGCCCAATTAACAACCAAGCAAAATTCCCTCATATATAAAATCGAGTTATTGATTTTTTACGGTGTTAATCTCTTCCACCTCCTGTAGGAAATTGACTGCCATAAAATGAAAAATTAGTTAGATCTGAGTAATTATCATTTGCATAACGCGATTAACATCGTTAAACTCGATCCTGATAATAAATTTCCGGCGATAAACTAACGAGCCGACAACTTATCAAATTTTGTCTTCTAGAATAGCTAGCACCACCAGATAAGTGCAGTATAATCGAGTGCTGTTCAACAAATTGTTTTTTTACGCTCTCATGAGCTTAATTATGATATCCGACGAGGGTTTATGTACATACATAAATAAATGGCAACAATTTCAATTTCAGGTAGGTACATGTTTACCTATGTATACACCTATACTGAAGATTAGATCTTTTATGAGGTGTCAATTGAAATTTTGATAATAGAGTTGGACCGTCTAAAAATTTGAAATTCAGGATAGATAAAAGTAGACAAAGTAGGCCTAAGCTAGTCGCGACAAATTGTTCAAATATTTGTTCAATAATATGTAATAAAGGTGAACGAAGTCATAGTAATTTCAGCTAATTAAGTATTTTTTTGCGCGTTATATGTATATTAGGTTCCAAATGCGCAAATATCATGTTTTGCCACGGGGTAGCCAACAATGTGGCACATCAAATGAAAACACTTTCTAGATCATATTTAAATTTCAGACGTATTTGTAGTGGCGAATTTATTTCGTCTAAAAAATACATATTTGTTCACTTTTTGGATATTCCCACCACATCGTACGTGTAGATAAAAATTTATGTATCACTTGATCAAATAACAGACATTTTATGGAGTTTTTCCAAAAATTAAGTAGGACTAGAATTTATTATGTCTGGCAAAATTAAATAAATATTGTTGGAATATTTCGCATAACATTTTAACGGAAATTTTAGTAAAATTCCATGATGATTTTAGGCTGGGAAAAGCATATCCTTATTGAGTGGTTTAATCAACAAATACCTATACAGTTCCTATAGAGGCAAATGTAATGGAATTCTCAAAATTGAATCAAATATCTGAATTTTATATCAGCATAGATAGGATACTTATTTCTAAGTAATTTTTAGTTGAAAAAAAAAAAACTACGTAGGCTTTATGGTAGGGCTTCAGGCCTTTAATGTATTCATTCCTTTCGATGATAAGAGTGTGATGATCAAATATATCTAGATCTATTTCTTATAGAAATTTCAATAACTCTCATATTTAGGAGTAACTGGTGCATGGTTTTAACATGTGCACTTGCCTAACTACAGTCCTAGATGGAATAGTAGGCGTCCTCCTATTTGACCTATGGCGAAGAAACTCTTGGAATAGAAAAGCCTTGTTAACCAGACGCATTCAATGAACTTTTGGAAACACTGATACATAATCTCGCTACCTTCGTCCCCATCCATTAATTGTGAAGTCAGTGAAAAATCTAAGACATCTTAACACACTCTATTTTCTGGATGCAGTTTAGGTAAAATATATATGTGTTTTTATGTATAAATAGATATGTAACAAGTGTACAGGAGCCTTCTGACATTAAAAAAGTTTGATCTTATTTGAGATGTGTTTTATTATACTTTTTCTTATTAAACCTTTTATTCTAATCTTGTATATATTTTGAATTAAAATTAAAATTTTTATGCCAATCAATTGTCACAATTCAATTTAACAAAGTACTTTTACAAGGTTTTCATAGTTAATTAAATTGTAAAAATCTTTAATTACTTTATTCATTTTCAATTATTCTTTTATTAATTTTGGCTTAATATGCATTATAGCATTAAGGATAGTACATTTCTATATAACATTTTAAATGGTCGAGTATATCGTCACGCACTAGTCTCTAGTATTGATTTGAACGTCCCCCTGCGCAACTCGAGATTCCAGACCCTCTTCAGACTACCTACTTGCAGAACTAACATTAAGGAGAAATCACCTATCTACAGAATTACTGAATCGTTCAATACAAGATTTAACAATATAGATATATTTAACACTAGTCCCCTGACATTTAAAAAATTTATTCTCCGCGAGATCGGTTATTAACATCTTTTCTGTTTTGCATTACTCTCTTTTTACTGCTTCGCTTTACTAATTTCCTAACTCCTTAGCATTTGTTGCCTTCCGCTTTCCAACTGTATTTTAGTCTACTTTCTCTATTTTCTTTTTCTTATTTTCTAGTTTTTTCATTCACGTTCTTTAGATTTTAGATTTAGCTTAATTATTTTTTGTATTTTTTCTCTTTTATTTCTCTTCCTCTCTCTTTTTTCACATTATGTTTTTAGTTTTGTTTCTTTAGTTATTACTCTATTTTTTTTTTTCATTTACTTCTAAACATTATTATTACTTTATCTTCTTCTTTAAATTTATTAAAATTCGTTACCCTTCTAATTGTAAGGTAGTATGTTATTGGAAATTTCTGTTTACTATCTTTTTAACTTACAAAATAAATAAATAAATAAAAAATAATAAATTATGATTCATATAATATACGTAGAAAAGTTCTCGGTCTAACATAGAGATGGCAGTGTAAATGATAAGTACGATTGTGTCTCTCACGTGTGGCAATTTTTCTTTATGAAAAGTTTTAAGCCTGGTTAAATGGATTAGTATTAAGCAGGATTTACATTATGATGACATGCATTTTTTACAGAAATCGTGAGGGAGATATTTAATTGAAATTTAAATGCTGCGGAAGCAATCATTGCAATACCTCACACGTACGCTCCTACTAGTTTTTATGATAAAAATCGAAAACTGTCAAACTGTCTAATTGGAAATTGTCGTTTTTATTCATTTTTTCCTACTAGTTTTTATGATAAAAATCGAAAACTGTCAAACTGTCTAATTGGAAATTGTCGTTTTTAATCATTTTTTCGTAGATATTCAAAGACGGATCATGGAAAGAAGTATAATTTTAAAATTTCTAAAATATTACATGAAAGCACGAAGGAATTCGAAGAAAGGACGAGTTCAGTTCTACAATCAAAATTTTGTACGATAACGAAATTTTTATTTATTATTTATTTCGTAGTAAACAAAAAATTCAGTAACTAATCTGCTAATATGTGAACGTCAATCCACTTCAACTACTCAAGTGCTCACATGAAAATAATTCCACTCCACTACCGAACTAACGCCGGTGAAGATAATTCCAGTCCGGTTCGTGTTCACATGACGGATTATCTCAAAGGCAGAATAATTTTAGCAAGCCTAGTATTGTGTTCATTTCGCGGATAAATTTTGTATGGAAATTTAGCGGTGGAATTGAGTTGCGAAATATTTAGCCAATTCGCTGAAGAAAGTGGTATTGTGTTTTATCAGCTAAAAGTTTGTTTAGTTTTGACAAGTAGATGGCAGTAATTTCCACAAACATATTTAGCATCAGATTTATCCGCTCAATACCTTTTTTCCGCGCTAAAATTTTGACGTTTGAAGTTGAATGAAATTGGAATACAAGAGTGGCAGTGTATTTTTATGATTTTTTTCTGACAAAAAACTCCGTCTTCATTTAGACAATTCTTTTGAGAAGAAATCAAAATAGTAAGTATAAATATAATTTTCCTTACTATTCCGAGATTGGGTAATTGCAATAGCAATCTAAAAGAACAAGAAAGAATATCACAAATGCACGACAGCTGATTGTCAAAAGCAGCCACCTATAGTCAAAACAATGAACAATTTTAGCCGTAAAAAAGGTCCCTGTTCGATTGCTGCTAAATATTTATCCGCTAAATGAACACAATTCGGGCATTATAAAGAAAAAGACAACTACAGTGAATCACGCACTGCTCCCTGCTTGTGGTTGGAAAACAACTTCCGAAATAACTTCAATATTTTCTATAAAGAAATAATTAAAAATTTTCAATTTCGCAATATCTAATTAAAAATTAAAAACTTACTTTCATTTCCTTCCATTTTGCCAAATAATTTGACTTGACAGCTATGACAGACATATGCCATAAAATTATAGTAACAACAAATATGGCAGCACGAGTAGTCGAGATTGACAAATTAGGGTTGCCAATAACAATGTTTTAGTTTCAATAACTATAAAAACTCCCTATTTTTGAGGTGTTTTTATGGTTCCGGACACGCACACAGTGACAAATCGACGTCCGGAAAAAATTCAGGACTCGTTTGCTTCTCTCATAAATAAATTTCCGTATACGATGTACTATCTCCCTCACAATTTCTGTAAAGAATGTATGTCATCATAATGTAAAACCTCCTTTATGCTCAGGCTGCGTCTGCCGTACGAAACTTATTGATAAGTTAATTGGTTCGGGGAAAGGTATATAGAAGACAAGGTATTCCCATTAAAATCTTGACACATTGCATCTGATAGCCTGTGACGTAATTCTGTGAGTAATGTATATACATTTTTATAGGAAAGCAGAGAGAGCGCAGAGAGTGTTGTGCTCTCTGTACCGTGGTTTCCTAACATTTTCACGATATTTCGTCACTAATGGCTGAACGTGGTTCGTAATGGGAATGGCTTGTATTCTGTATACCTTGGGTTCGTGGCTGGAATGAAGTGTAACTTAAAATTCGCAGGCAGCACAGGCAGCTATTGAGCTAGCACGTATTTTGTTGTTGCTATTATGAATCACGAGATCACGAGATCACTCCAGTTTCAAGGAATGTTGTGTGTAGTTATCACTTTAGATAATTTGTCGATGCAAGAAGGGCAGCAAGTTGATTATTGTAATCATGAAGAGCATTTTGTAGTACCTCAAAGTGCACCTCATACTGACCCGTCTAAACATGGTCATTGACCCCATAATACAAAGATTAATAAGTATGGCCGATATGAGTAGAACCTGTTGTGTTGGAACGTCATTTGGAGACATATGTCATTTCTAGCGAATTTATTTTGAGTTTGTCATATTATATTGACTGACAAACGTTTTGAATATATTGAAAAATTTAATAAAAACATTAGATCATTCGTGTAAATCACTTAAGGTAAAGTAATTTAGTGATTGTGAGAAAGTAAAGAAATTTTTAATTACAAAATATTTTACATTTTGGTACATTTGTCTACAAATGACATAAGCACCCAAATGACAGATGAATTGGTCATTTCTTATTAATCTTTGTATCATGCATTGGCCCTAAATTTCGATCTGTCAAAATATTATAATGGATTGAAAGAAGCTAATCAAGTGTTTTTTTTTAACATAGTTTATAAAAGAGGCTCGCGTGATAATAATAAAAAGAAAGGGAAAAACGATATAAATAAGCATTCGAGGTCTGGTTAGGGGACCGATACAAAAAAAAAAAAAAATATTGCGGTTAATAAGCTGTCTTATCCTTGACAATCTACCGGTCCATAAGGCATATGATGTTCGAGCTTGTTTTCAAGATGTGAGCTTCATTCACCGCAACTACCCCCGCTCCTCATATTGGACACATCTGGTTTTCTCGTACTTGTTCCTGTATTCAAAACTGAAATGAAAACTTAAAACTAAACGGTTTCTATCTGATGAAGAGGCGGCATGAGTTTCTGAATATTTTAACGACAAAGATTCAAACTAATTTCACCAAAGTATAGAAGCATTGAAGAACCGATATGAAAAGAGTATTGAGATTCGAGAAGATTATGTGGAAAAATAAAAATAAACTTTTCAATAGAGACGACAGACAACCACACCATGAATTATGTAGGTATTATGTTGCTGTCAGTAGTTTTATATATGTATGTTCAGTAGTTGTAGTTTGTAGTTGTATAGTTTTGCATTGATAGTTTTGTCGCTGTAGCACTAGCATTTCCACTTTTTTTGATTTTATTAGCACAAATAAACTAATAACAGATAGCGAATCGTCTAATAATTTATTTACCTCGAATTTTGCAAAAGAGTAATATTCATCACATCAAAGCCAACTAAAATATATGGTAAAATGTCAAGTTCACTTAGTTGTAAGTAAGTGATTAAGTTTTTGTTAGGCCTTTATCCATCTGTTATTTACTTGTTCGTGTCATTAATTTCACTGAAAATAGTATATAATTGGAGAAATATTTCTATTATCTTTTAAATATCAAAAATAAATAAAATAAGTCAATAAATTATGAATTTTTCACTTTCAATTTTTCATTATTATATAATTTAGCTTTTATTAACTATAGTTATCTTCTTCTTATTGTAAGGGGCGTAGCATGCTGTAGTTCTGAAAACCGTAATGATATAGTGCTAAAACTTTACAAAACCCAATTTATTTCAATTGTCCAAAAAGAAAAAAAAGAAATGATTCAATGACTTTTTATTAATTTATGCTTTATCATATGAATTTGACCTTCTTCCTTTAAGATGCACTTATTTATGACTTAAGTACGTGACATATTTTGAATGAATTTACTATGATCTCTTTATCTCATATAAATGCCATATATAGTGTCAGAGAGATTTCACTACCCGATTCATTCAAAAACCTGCTTAAAATTTAAATTTTTCAAGACCCATAACCATAAGACCTGCCTTACCAATAATTTTTTATCCAAAACAAAACGTCTCCTCAAGGTGATCCGTACTACATAAAATATGTGTATATTCTTTCGGATGAAGAAAGCTCCATGAAGTAGGTGATCACGTGCAAAATATGCAAGACCATACCTTTATAGTTTCTGTTCTCATTCGAAGTCTTTCACCTGTCGTTAAGTTGAGCTTAGGAGTGAGTATACTCCTGACGAATTGAAAGCAAAAATACTGCATACCACTCTGTCAGATGTTTATATTCAGATTGCATATTGCTGAGGAAAATTATTTTCCCTATGCTACATATGTATATATAAAAACAGAGTCAGTGTAAAATCTTTATTTATGGATTAGTGCGGCTATAATACTGAAGAGTATTATGGATGTGAATGCTAATTACTCTGCCTAACAGCAGTAATTAGCTGGTGAAATTTTGTAACTCAAGCACCATGTTCGGTAACAAGACAGCTAAATAAAACATAAGGTGACGCTTTTTATTCAAGATTAGGTAACTTTTAAGACGTGATGTGGCGCTATATTGTCATCTTTTAAATGAGAAACATAAATACGTAAGTGACCTTACAGCTAAGATACACACACGTATAGCAAAAAGAATTCGGTCATACATTACCTGCAGTCCAAATTAGATGAAACTATGTACAAAGCTGGAACCTGTCAATAAAACTGTTTGCTAAAATTTGATAGATCACAAATTAAGAAGATAGTTAGAGTTTAAGCTAATTTCTATGATATGGATAGAAAAAAAAAAGTTCAACACTTAACCCGTGCCGATTTGTCTGAAATTGCTATTTTTTTTTCACACCATTTTCATAATTTGCCTGATGTCTAGATGCAAGGCCACTTTAAAAAAAGAAATAAATGAAGACCTAAATAGCCTGAAAATCTTGAAAAACATCTCTTTAGGTCATCTGTTGATTGACACATGAGATTTATTGTACGCGGAATACAATTTTTCGAAATGCCTGAAGATTTCTTAATGATGATTACTTTAATATATTGCAGCTGATGCCTTTTTTGGTTTCTTGAAAGACGCCCCAAGGGTTCATCACATGTCATTTGAAGATCATTTGTCTAACTGAGAATTGGTCGTTGCGATCTCTAAGTTATAATGGAGCTAAATTGGTTTCTATTTCATGAAAATAAGTAATTAATATCGTGACCCCAATACAAAAAAGGTTAAAGGCCCACCATAAGAAGATTTTGGCATTTTGGTGCCTACAAATTTTGAGTTTAACGATTCATCTGATGGGAAATTGTTGAAATTAAAAGTTTAAAATACACAGATGCGATATCCATATATATAAGTCGTCATTAACGTCGACATACGCATCTTGGTATACTCTGCGTTTGTTTTTTTTTCTATTTCTGCTATATTTCTGCCACTAATACATTTCATTTTTGCATACAAAAATCCATATACAGTGTAATGGAAAAAAAAAATTAGGCTTCAGTCCGTATGAGTCTGGAATAGGTCAAGTTCTCCAAGATCGCAGCCACTATTATCACAATATATTTTATATAGTGCAGTCTTCCTCTTCAACAACTATTGCGTTTGGCTGGCTCGTTTGTCCAACCTTCAGCAACAGAATCCATTATTCTTGACAAGTATAATTGCTCGTTCGTATAGACTTCCGTTACCTGTTTCCGGTTTTACTTGTTCTGAAATCTTCCAGAGATTCCCTCTGTAGACCTTTGTTCGACTGCATTGAAGACTTAGTAGAGTCTATTGGAAGCTGTATTAAATGAATATAGGGATTTTGAATCAGTTAACTGCCGGATAACGCTCCTTACTGGACGGTTTGGAGCTACCGTCTTAAGAATCGTTCACTGCTTGTAGGGTTATCTCAGATTTTGGATGCTAGTTACCTGTATCGACGTCTGTAGTTAGAAAACAGGCTCTGGCATTCAGATCTTATTCCATGGTCATAACGAAATTTCCAATCATTGGATCAATCGAAGTCGTACATTGTTTACACTTGTGCTACTTTAGCAACGTTAACTTCAAGATGTCCTTAGAACATTGGTCAATGTAGTTAAATTTTAAACTCATTATGATATCCAGATTAATAAAATTTTGGGGACCAAGATCCCTTACTCTTCCCAATAGGTGCTCCACCAGAATTTTCATGAACTTTCACTTAACCAATAACCAGTGTCTCTGCATATCTTTCATTTCTTGTTACCAGTGTCATTTGTAACTTGAGAAGCTCTCAATTAATTTTGCTAGTTATTGGGATATTAACAGGTTGTTCCGCTCTACCAGGACCTAGAAAATGACAGCTCTCACTTTCGGTATTTATCTTCACTGTATTTTCCAATCGAGAGATATGACAGAGCACTTCGAACTCCTTACTTGACTAATAAGAACCACTGTAGATTTTCAAGAAGAAGTGTTAGTAGAGTGGTACCGGGTCGTCCATACTTTGCTTTCTTAATTCGGATTGTCTTCTTCTTCATTAATTTGATCCTTTTGCTATATATAACAATTTCTCTAGTACCTACTGCTAATTAGTGTTACTACCTGCCGACTTCCAAATCTCTAAAGAAGAGACATAATATACTTCAACCCACATACACTCCAGGAGTCTTCCTTTTTGGAGCTTTCTTTTGACCTGCTTGCAACTCTCCTTGTATCTTTTTGGGATGAAGTTCGAGGGAAGCCTGATTCTTCTCATTTGCTCTGAACTTTGGACTTTTACCTGTGCCGTCGCTGGTCAAGTTTCTATATCGGAAAGCTACCAGCTTATTCTTTTGTGTTTTTCATTTATTTAATTTTTTAATTTTTTTTATCTACATAGGCTCACATGTCTAGTCTATGGTTTCTTAATTGTTATTCGGAACTACGTTAATAGCGAACTGATCGTACTATATTTTGTCTGTGTACCTGCCTTGTAGTTGATACTCAAACCCAAGTAATTATTGAAATAAATGATCACCTATTTTCGAAAATTTCAATCGAAGTGAAGTGTAGTTTCCCTAGACGAGAAATGTATATAAATTTTACAACTTTACAAAAATTTAATTTAACATTTTGAGAGATTTTATTCTCGTAGAAATAAATTTGATTTTCGCAAGTTAAGTATAAGCCATAAAAATGCAATATTGTTTGAGGGAAATTTTTAATGTCTTTTCAGTAGAATAAAAAGATTACGTATTTTGCTACAAACATTGACCGATTCTCTTTTATCTCTGAATGTACGGATATAAACAAAATTGCATGCAAAATTAATATTATTGCAGCATTTGCCAACTAAGATTGTCCATTTAAAACCTAGAAAGATCCTTTCCTAGCCATGTGAGATGAAATTCAGACATTTGTACTTATACTAGTCCTAAATTCTGCAACGTTTCTTATTATTTCTTACAGATAAACAAAAACGAACATTCATACAGAAAATTTTTTTTCGAGTCTATACATATCTATTTTCTCCTTAAATTAATGTCACAATATACCAATTAGAACTACCTCATGGCTAGGATAATTTCATTCACTTGTGAGAACATTTATCTCACGGCTTTTTAAGTATCTGGCAGATATTTGGTTCATAGCATACTTCTTCTAACATACAGCCTCAGCATTTATTCCTAAATTTTAATACTTTGTAGGTCCCCGTTTGGCTTTCATATAAAGGCGAAGATTCATTTTTGTTCATAGAACACACAAAGTTTCTGCATTTAGAAATTGGTAAATTTCCCATTCTTGTTTCATGGCGAACTTTAAACCCTCCCTCCATAGAAGTGGCTGTGATTCTTGAACTTACTTTTTTTTTCATGACCACAAGTGCTCGATGTTTCATGACCACAAGTGCTCGATGTTTCATGACCACAAGTGCTCGATGGAATTTAGGTTTGGAGACTGAGCAGTCCAGATCAAAATTCCTTGCAAACAAAGCAGGGCGCGTTGTCTTGTTATGAGTTATTGGATTGAAATATTTTAATATATAAAAATCCTGTGTGTTTGTACACGCTAATAACCAAAACCGCCGTACCGATTTCAATGAAATTTTGGGAATGTGTTTGGTTTGTTTCAAGCTTGAGAGATAGGATTGTTTTGGACACGATAGATGGCGCTGTTTTCGAGAAGTAATGAACTGCCTAACAACGCGTAGATGTGGAAAGCTGAAATATTGTACACGGCGTTTTCATAAAAGTTTGAAATAACATCTTTAAAAATGGACTAAATCGGCCAACTCCTTTGGTTGCCATACAAATATTTCGATTTTTAGTATATATTTGGGCACTGTCTGATAACGAGTGCACGTAGAGAGCTGGTACGCGGTGTTTTCATAGCAATAGCAAATAAAATTAAAAAAAAAACAGGCTAAATCGGGTAACCCCTTCTTGGTGCTGCCATACAAAATTTTCGGTTTTCACTATATATTTGGACACTGATTCACGCATTGAAGTAGAGAGCTGAAATTTTGTACACTGAACTTTTTTAAAAAAGTGTAAATTAAGTTCAAATGTGGGGCTAATTGGGCAACTGTGTGGTTGCCGTACAAAAAAATTGGTACGTGGTGTTTCCATAGCAATGGTAAAAAAAATTTTAAAAATGGACTAAGTCGGGTTTCCCCTTCTTGGTGCTGCCATTGGTTTTTCACTATATACTTGGAAGCTGCCTGAGAAGGCGTCGAGGTGAAGTGCTCATATTTTGTTCAGGGCGGTTTAATAAAAGTGGAGCAAATCGGGCAACAATTTCTTGGTATTGCTATACAAAACTGTAGTTTTTCACTATATATTTGGACACTGCCTACCGCGTCGACGTAGATTGTTGTACATAGGCCTTTTTTAAAAAAAGGGAAATTTAAGTTCGAAAATGGGACCAATCGGGCAACTCTTTTGTTGCCATACAAAAATTTTGTGTTTTACTAAATATTTGGACACTGCTTGAGAATGCGTCGACGTAGAGAGCAACCACACACACACACACACACACACACACACACACACACACACACACACACACACACACACACCGCACACGCACACCGCACACGCACACACGCACAAACGCGCACGCATCCCTACACACACACACAGAGTGAAACGCTGGACTACGAACTCGCGTCAGATAATAGCTTAGATATTATGCATCTATGACTACCCCACCCCCACCCATATAGTTATGTATTTTATCGCCAGGCAACGCCGACGGGCTCCTTCTTGTAGCTGATAATTTTCGTTCGTCACTCGCATAAAAACAGTTCTCCAAAGCCTCCTGCAGCCATACAATACCAAACAACTAAGTATAATATACCGCCATGTTTTATAGTAAATCCCACGCAATCAGGGCAATATGCCTCTACATGTCTCCTTCTAACGAACGTCACGCCATGCGTCCCAGTCTTTACAGTTCCTCTTCGAACGAACGTCGCACGAGGAGTCTCTGGAAATCTGTAATATTAATGTCTAATTCCATGTAAGCCTTGTTTTCCCTTTTTGGAAACCACATGAAATTTTTGAAATTTTTATTGGCAATTTTTGTCAAATAAAAGAATTTATGAAAACTAACCTAAAAACCCTGCATTAAAAAAAAACGCTAACAATTGAATTTGTCTGATCAAACAACATTTCGACCAATCCTCGTAAGTTCATTCCTTATGCTCCCGAAAGCCTCCTCCTAAAGTTCGTGTAGAAATTGTGAACTCTTGTTGGTTAGGAAGATCAGTAGTTCGAGTTGCTGAGTTCGGCAGCAGACCTTTTTTCGGATTTCCAGCGGGTTGGCGTATCGTTTCCTGATCTTAATATACCATAAATTATCACGATTTTGCCTGAATTTGGCTTAGAAGAATACTTTCCTCCAGCTTCATTAAATCGTTTAAATGTAAATTGAACTGCATAACGTTAATATTTTAGCTACTTCGTTCTTCTCATTTAACCCATGCCTTGAGACTTTAAGAGGTCAATTTGGGCCTTTTCAACTTACTTAGTGAAAATTTTTAATAAAATTTTTCACAAAAATCTTAATGAAATACTTCCCATTTTGATAAAGAGCGATCTACACTCTATAAGAACTCCTCTTGAAATAACACAAATGACACTAATGTGAGTATAAATGAACTTCGAAAAACAAAAAAAGTGAAATTCTGCGAATTACAAATCCAGAAAAATAATCAGGCGAAGTAAATTTTTACACATGTGTTACTTTTCAAGACAATGTTGAAACAATACAGTGCTATATACTTTTGGCCAAGGTTATACATATTTCTGCCGTACCAAATCCCACTATTTAGTGCAAATTTTAATGGAACAATTATGTTTATTGCTTAATAGGACCGCACTTATCTAAAGCAGAAAATCATAATAATTATCTTTTCATGTAGCAATTGTCAGATGACAGTTGTTGAGGTAAATTTTCTCTAAATAATTGACATCAATAATTGCAGTAAATATATCTGGTCACGAGGTAAAAGATCTATCATTATTATTGACTCATGAAACCCGCATGAATTACCTACCTCGGTAGCGTATTATTCTGACAACGTAAATGACGGACAGATTACGCATGACAAATCTTCTATCTAACCTAATTTTTTTTTCCATTAATTGATGGCTAATGGCTGATGCCGTCTCATGAATATTAATTTTTACTAATAAACCGCATGCGTACTTTTCTTATATTGCTTCAGACCGTACAGTTTCTGGTTAGACACCGAAAACGATGCGAAAAGTTGATTTTACCAAAGAAATCTCATCCGAATCGGCTGAATCTCAATATTTTTTTTTCTGTTTTCTTGTAAATTCTAAATCTCTAAGAATATAGCCGCAAGTCAGTTCCAAAAAAGACTTAAGATTAAATACACAAATGTAAACCTACACCAGACGTATAGAGATACACTCTCGAATAAATAGTTCCATCTGGGAAAAAAATATGCAATTTCATAAGACAGGACGGCGGCTTATGCGGCATACCTGAAATATCAAAGTAGAAATCACCTTACGTGCATAGTTTCATACGCGGGCATAAGCATTTCAAAATATCTCATCCGTGCAATATTCGATTTTCTTACTGCACAGATTTATGGTAGAAATTCCATTAAGCTTATTCTGGCCAGCCAGCTCGGTACAATTGTAAATTCTTATCGCGATTCCAGCATAGCTCAATTCTATGCTTTACGCCGGCACCGTACAAATTATGCGCCTGTAAATTGTTGCACACCAAAATTGCTATTGTCCCATAGGGACGAACACGTCACATATCGTCGGTTATCTCCTTCCAACACCGTATTATGTTGCATTGGTTTAGTTAGTACCTTTGCTTTTTTATCATAAACTAAAAAAAAAAAAAGAAAAACAAAAAACAGAAATTATTTAACATCTTACCTTACCCAATCTAGGTGAAGTCTAGATTTGATCATTTTGTCAGGTCCCAAGTCACACAGGTGTCGGATTAAGTAATTTCTAGTATGGAGTGAGTAAACACTTGGGTGCCGTATTGGTATGCAATTGTAAAAAATCATGTCCACTATACGATCTGCGCAGGCTTAGTAATATTAACTTTTGGCAATAGAATGTGTATTGCATGTTTCGTTATGTGCGTAAGTAATTTTATTGCAAAAACAACACCTTATCGGATACAGTTACTATTTAAGGCATGCTAGGAATTATCCCGTGTGGCCTTATAACTAGTATCATTTAGTGCTAAGAGGGAGCAAGTATCTCAAGAATTCCGTGTAACTTTTATAATTGTTGCAAATTTTACAGTGTCAAGAACTGAAATAAATTTTAATGGGTTTCAGCCAATTACGGTGAAAAATAGATAAACAGATTGTAAAAAATTTAGTTTGCTATTTGTAAAAACAAAAAACAAAAACGAGTTGTCAACACTCAATCAGAGCAAAAGTGGCTGCTTGCAAGGTGGCGTATTTTATCCTATACTCTGGGGTATGCTGATTAAATTCCATATGGCGGTACTAAAAAACTTTTATCTTCATATGTAATGTTGTCCGCCGGATCAAAAATTATCGTATTTCCGGTTGTGTGGTTGCGCAATTGGATTGATTTACATAAGTTTCTACAACTCCACCCTGAGGTGTTAAAGGTACACTGTCTGAATAATTAATATTTTCTTGTTTCTGTGGTGTTACAGGGGTCGCAACAGTTTGACTAAAGGAAGTAACGGATTTTCCGGTACAGTTTTTATATATCTTTTACTCCATTTTGTAGTGGCGGGTGCTTCGACTGTAATCTGGAGGAAAGAGAGTATTAGACAAAAAATTTAGAAAAGTCAAATAGAAATTAAAAAAGCTACAGATACGAAGGGAGTAAAAACAATCAAAACAAGTAAAAAAAACTAGAATTGGTTTAAGACCAACTCTTATAATACCCTAGATGAATGCCCGTATTCGTATATACTCGTAAATTCGTTTGGTCAATCATCTATGCAAGCTTGCTTTTTGAAGTGGTTTTTCGCATATATTTCTAGAACGGTTCGTCGGACAGTAAAAATTATTATGACCAATTTCATAGGATTTCATATTCTATAAAAACGTATAGGACTGATCGTTTTTACAGTATACGTAAAAACTATATATTTTTATATGGCAATACCGAGAAAGGGTTGCCCAATTTAGTCCATTTTTGAAATTTTATTTACTATTGCTATAAAAATACCATTCAAGAAATTTCAGCTCTCTACGTCCACGAATTCTCAGGAAGTGTCCAAATATACAGTGAAAACGAAAGTTTTGTATGGCAACCCTTCGAAGGAGTTAAATTACTTTGTTTTTATAAAGCTCGTATGCAAAATTTCAGCACTCTAAATGAACGCGTTCTCCAAGTATCATGCGAACGGACATGCAAAAATCAAAATAAATTTTAATATTATGCATGGATTGAAAAAGCAAGACAATGATGTAATAGGCTCGTGCATACCATATTATGTATGATGGATGGTAAGGAATGTGGATAAAGTCATGGCTTCTCAAGGGGCGATCCGGGACCAATTAATTCAAAGTCCTCCAATAATTCAGGGGAATTAACCACGCTTTGTAATCAGTCAAATGCAAAAACAATTCCGGAGTTGTTGTGTCTAACTTCGAGAGACTCCAAAGAAATAAGCTTAAATCGATCAAGATCAATCTAGGAGATGTGGGAAAATCGTAAAAATCTACACTGTACAGCCCCCATGCGGTTAATATGAACCACAAAACAAGGAGACCAGACAGCACTATCGTACTTTAGAATAGGTCAAGCAAATGTACAATATAAAAGCTTCGTAATTAAATTCATTCAGTCATCTTTTAATGGCAGCCAAAGACGATTATGCTTTAATTGGAACTGCATTATAATAATAAAGTTAAAATTAAGCATAATAGGCAAACTAATAACATACAAATCCAGGGCAAGTAGAGCAAAAATCTAAAACGCCTCGCTCGAATATAAAATCGACGATGCCTTGACGATACCTCGACAATGCCCCTAGTTGCTGACGTAACTAAAGAGTAAGCCCGCAATGCCTCGCTACAATAGAAAATCTACGATGCATTGACTTGACGTGATGTAGAGAAACCATTAATTTTTTTTTTAGAATTTACTGGAAATTTTTTCTTTAGAATTTGTATGCATTACTGAAGGTCGATAACAGATGCTTGGGCCGGTAATGATTTTTATGAGCGTAGATGCGTAGAAAAGCATCCATTTCGTTTTAGAAATTTACAGAAAATGTTTCGGCAGAATTTTTATTCGCATTGGTGACCGACAGTCGTTTGGTGGTCAAAAAGGGGGTTACCTGGAAGGTTTTTCGGGAGTTTTGAACATTTGTATTTTTATAGATTTCGATGTGCTCTTTCCGAATATTCATTTTGCCACCTTATATCTTTGTCACTCGTGCCGCCGTATTGAAGAAATGGCGCCCAAAAACAGTTTTGCAATATCTCCTATCCGACTAATTTTACGATGAAAATATTTATATAATTAATTAAATTTGAGAGAAAGTTTCCCATAAATTATGTAACCTTTTTTTGTAAAATGCGTACGAGCGTATTTAGTATATTAACGAAAAACATTTTACTACGCGATCAAAAGCCGGCCTACTACCCATACGCGTGTTGGAGTGTACTTTGCGGCGCTCGTTTTTTTGTGCCCTACTTCAGGTCAAGGTGTCGTTGATTTTATATTGGGGCGAGGCATTCGTTACGTGATCAAGTCGAGGAATCGTTGAGGCATCGTCGATCTTATATTCTAGTCTTTGTATATGACCCAAGTTTTTGATTTTGTCAAGCGGAATTAATGAGCTATAGTCGATTTCTTTGGCGCAATTGCGATATAATGAAACACTTTATTCAAAGGAAGGAAGTCTATCGAGCAGAAGATGGCAAGCAAAACGAAATTATAAATATAAGAGAGTTTTAAAAAAATCGCTCTAACTAACTTAACCTCTCATTTTGCAATAATCAACGGAATTCTTCAAAAAGTTCTAAATTCAAGTTTCGGATGAATTTTAATTTCCTTTTTTCACTCCACTTGGCAGCAAAGCTACTCGTATCCGAGGCTCTGCTTCAGTTTCTGGAATCGTATATTTTTATTTGATGTTGATGGCCTGTCGCTGCAATTGTCATCCTCGACGAACTCACGACCACTTCTGAAGCGTTCATGCCACACATAAACGTTTGTTTTTGATAAAATATCGCTACCGAAGAAATACTTCTCTAACATTTCTAAGGACTTCGTACCGTTGAATCCATTTTTAACGTAAAATTTAAAGCATACAAGTTGATTCCATTTTTAAATCGTAAAAACTCGAAAACACGCACAGAGGCAGATGTACTCAATATGGCGTAACTCTCACAAGGGCCAAGCTATGATGCTGAAACTTGGCGGGAATGTCAATGATATATGTGGCAACCTAACAAAAAAAAAACACTCAAAACGTGAGACTGAGAGCACCACACGGTGGTCATTCCTGAAACTTTTTGATCAATGTAGTAAACCAGGCCATTAGCCCACAAAACGGTATAGTAACAAAGGAAAAACGAAATTTATGGAATATATAACATTTTTCCCTGAAATATTCGATACTTCTTTGTTGGAAGCTAACCATAATATGTCATCTCTAAGAATATTCAAAATTAGGCTTGCTACCATTTATGTTTTTCGTTGTTGCTATAATCAACTTAGGTCGTTTTTTTGGTCTCAGTTAATTGTGCGGTTTTCCTTTACTTGGATTATGGATATGTCCGGTGAGATTACTCGAAATCCCTATAGGTGTAGCAGGCTCTCCTTCAGCAGCATATTTCATATGAACTGCTAGATGAAGTTCGAAAAATGCAAAATCATCTTTCGTAGATTTACCATATAAAAATTCTATACGTGCTCTTGAGACTCTTGAGCGAACTACAGCCACATTCGAACTTATTTTAAACCCTCGCTCTACAGTATCCAAGGATAATGATTCAGCATCATATAATTGTTTCAGTAAAAGCTGATATCTGTATTTTCGTGTCCATCAGTGTTTACAATTATAAACAGTTTTTGAGGAAATGACTTTTTTCAAACCGTGTGGACACAACCATTTTACTTTAGATCTGTCAAAACATCAAAAATGTCAAAGAATCAGAAAAAATTAGGTTTGCAGATTTGAAATCATGATAAGCATTTTGAAGTTATTCCAATAGTTTTTAGGGAATGTTCCTCAATTTTTATCATTTAGCCAAATCCTTTGATGTAAACGCATAACCTTACAATAAGGGAAATATACAGTTAATTCAATTTTTTCCCACATTTTTGACCCATGTTGATGGTAGAACTATTTATCTATTATCGACCCCAAAATTTGTCTGAAGATCAGGAAATGTTTTACATTTTCCTTTCCACCAACTTTCTCCATTAATCTCAGTAGCAATCAGACACAAACTCTCAAAAGTATTAATGGAATACCAGTGAAAATTGAAAATTTGAGCTTCGGCTTGCACCCGATATCTCAAGAACAGGTTTGTCTTATTAATCCAAATAAATTTTAATGTTTAGATTTTGGTCCAATCCGTGAGATAAGTGAAGAAAATTTCTGAAAATAATCCAGAAATTTTTATATAATTATCTGAAAATTGTTAAAAACTGTCATTTCTTGCACCACTTTTCAGCTACACAGTTAAAGTCATTTAAGACCCGATTTTAATATAAGTTTATAGATGTGCCATAAAAGGATGAGATAAGTTTTTTAATTTTACTTTTTTGGATGTTTTTGGCTAATGTTTTAGCTAAATAAAATATAACAAAATGAAAACTTTTCGATTAAAGTTTTAACAGCGTTCCAATGTAAATCAAAAGTTACGAAGTATCTAAAATTAAACATTGTAATTTTATTTACACGATTTTGCTTATGTTTACAGCGTAATAATAAAATAATACAATTGTCAATAAATGATCTCCGTAGCGGGAGTGAAACTGTTCGGAATACACAATTAGATGTTTACACGGCTACCAAATTATCATTAGAAAAATGAAAAAATTAAAAAATTGTATATTATAAACTGATAGGGAAATTTTCGAACATAAGTTAGACTGCGAACTATGTTCCACTACCAATCAATTACTATTTTCGGGGCAGTGATATGATGATTCACATTAATAGAAATTATTTCTTATAACAGCAAATTATTACGAGTACAGAACCTTATTACTTCCTAGGCTATATAAACTAGAAATTTTTGAAAATTTTTGTAAAATGTAATCAACAAAATGATCCTATGAGTGAAATCAGTATAAAAAATCTATGGATTAACACACAGGAAGAATAATGGCAATCATTGATTAACAATATTGGATTCACCAAGTAGTAATCATTCTTAACCAGTAGCGATATTGGCGGGTCATAATACTGTAGAGCTCGACACGGCAGTAAGAAGTTTCCAATATATCCTTTGAGTAATGACCTTCGGATAAGGCATTACTTCAGCATGAGAAATCCCAACTATTTTGAATATAACATTCTGAAAAAGTACATAAGGATTCATAATGACTTTAGATAAATAAATAAAAATAAATTTACCTACGGACATAACATGGATCTTCTACTTAGCACTCTTCAACTCTGCTATTGAAATTAACTAGAACGTAAAACATCTTCATTGAAACGCCTGAATTTACCAAAATCTTCAACTTAGTTTCTTCTCCTTAATAAACTCGAAAAAGTAGAAACGGTTACTTCATATATATGTTTTTACATAAGCATAGAAATTTTATCCAAGTAGCCAACAATAGCGGACAAGAATATCTCTACCTAGAACAATGACTCATATATTTTTGGAAAATATTTTTAATAAAAGTCATTTGTTTCAATTTTTTATGTATGGGACCCAGTCAAGTCCTATGCATTTCAGCATGACATATCCCAACTATACTGATTGATAATAACACTCGAAGCAAATACGTCAGGAATTATAGTAACTTATAGGATAACTGTTTATGATGCCACAACTGAAAATATAAAAAAAAAAAAAAAAAAAAGTAAAAAAACTAGAATTGGCCTATGACATTGATTTTATACATAAATATATGTGCCCAAAAATGTGCACGGTTTTCTCAATAGATGCCGCACTATGTACCGTTTTGAACAGATGAGCAAAATAGAGCTTATATAAATATTCTTCGACGTCGCGAATATTTTGCTTTCTGTTAGAGAATTTATTGTAATGCCAGATTTGGAAATTTTAGTGATGAGTTTGTTAATTATTATTATGTGTTATGCACAATATTATGTATCTACATACATGAATATTGGAGTAAAATTACAATACATAAATAAAATTTAGTTTCCTGCGTTATTCATTTAATAATATGATGATGATATTTGTGTTAGAAAAGACTAGAGTGTATGATGGATGTAAAATTAAAGTCAAAATGAGTTTTGGATTATATTGACTGATTTTAAAAATAAAGAATTTTGAACAGAAATTTATTTTGTGTGACAATTAGAGCATCAAAGTTAATATGTACTATTAAATGGCACCGCTTTATTATTTTAGTAATATAATATAAGATGTACTCGTATTTTAGAATTCTTTATCGTTTTGAGGACGGAGGGAGATATTGGATGATGATTTTGAATGAAGGAAGAATAAATAAAGGCTTGTGGTTTTTTAGAGTAGATATATTATTTAAGAAGACAGATACACAGGATGAATTTGCATATGTATAGATGGTCAGTAGCTATTTAAACGTATTGATTTGAAGTTTTCTTTGAAAGTAAAAGGAGATTTTGTAGTAGCTTTCGTGACAATAACACATATTAGATTTCAGATGTAGATCTTTGTCAGCCATCTGATACCTCGCACGATTGAAGTAGAGTAATTTTTCTCAATAAAAATTACGGAAAAATTCGAATTTCCTTTTTGTGGCTTTAACTTTCAAATTTAGATAATGCTAGAATGACCGAAGTAAGGCGCGGGAATATCAAAGGGAATAAACAAAAATTTAAGATTACTACCTAGAACTTAAAAGTACAATAAAAAAACATTTCCTCTCAAGCCTGAAAGGATTCAAAGTAAAAAAACCACTTAAATTTACGCACACAGTAGAAATACAAGAAAAATAAAAAATTGTAATGAGTAATTCAATTGATCAGTAATTAAAAATGACGTCCAATGAAAAAAAAACCCAAATAATGCAACTTAAACGAAATTGAGGAAAAAAATCAAATTATAACGTTATTAAACCAATAAAATATAAAAAGGCCGAATTCTGTGTCCAAAGAATTGAATTGAATTTCAAATGAAAATCAATGAAACCAAACAACGCGGAAAATTAACACTCTTTGAGTAGAAAAGAGTCTGCCAAGTGCCACGACAGAAGTGTTTCCTAAGTTAAATCAAAAAATATGAGCAACCGCATAAAGCCCATAGCGAAAACAAATCCATAAAAGATGGCCCGAAACTATATAGTATTCGTTTCGTACTCATAAATTTCCACCAACGGATATACGAATACCTACGACTGCATAATGTTATCGAAACAGAAAAAAACCTTTTGCGCATGTGCATACAAACATAGCGTTTTGTCTTTATATGCCCGCAGCTCTTTATTTCGTCAGTATGATGAGTCACTCAAATATTATTGCAATCCAATTCCAATCAGAAAGTGTAACGCGCAATGCATCACTTCAGGTTTGCGGATAGAAGTGCTGCTATTTGTGACTACAACCATTATTTACGACGGTTGCGCCGCCAAACATGAAAGCCGTCCAACATTTTATTCCAGTTTGGGCACATCTATATTTATATATAAAATCAATGCCTATGACCAATTCTTATGATACCCTAGATGAATGCCCGTATAAAATTTCGTATGGTCACTGATATATGCAAGTTTTATTTTTGAAGTTGTTTTTTGCATATATTTCTAGAACGGTTCGTCTGACAAAAATAAATGATTGTAACCAATTTTATAGAATTTCGTATTCTGAAAAAGTTTACAGTACAATAAAAATTTCTAGGACTGATCGTTTTCACAGTATATGTAAAAAACCTAAATTTTTATATGCCAAAACCAAGCAGGGGTTGCCCGATTTAGTCTATTTTTGATATCTTATTTGTTATTACTATAAAAATACCATGTACCAAATTTCAGCTCTCTACGTCGACGTGTTTTCAGGCAGTGTCAAAATATGTAGTGGAAACCGAAATTTTTGTATGGCAACCCCACAAAGAAGTTGCCTGATTTAACTCATTTTCGAAGTTAATTTTACCCAGACGGACAGGCGGACATGCAAATGACGGACTTAGTATAACCCATATAGATTTCATCTAGGTTATGAAAAGGAACATAAAAAATCAGACAAGAGAGACCTAAAAATATCGAGCTTTGAAATATTAAAAAAAAAAAAACGGGTTCCTTAAGAGGAGTCAGTACTTAGCAAAAGTTTCAATTTAGATACCAGCGAACCTGTAGGTAATAAAATTTACTATACGTAGGTTTGTGTCCTAAAAGTGAGAAAATTCATATAAAATTAGCCTAGACCTAGACCATGGAACACATTAGAGACATCTACCGCAAAAGACAGAAACCCAAGATCCGCGAAAACCATACAATTTAAGACGAAAAATGAAAATTTGCAGTTGACATAAATTGAAAATTTTTAACGAGAATTAACTCTCCTAAATTTTGTTTGTCCATAATTGTTAAATATGCTATTTTGCTTTGTATTTAAACAACTTTCAAATAAATATTGCAATTTCTCGTCGGTGAAATGTCGGGAGAAAAAACAAGTACTATTAGAGTCAAATGATTATAAAAAGCGCCACTAAAAATGAAAAACTCGACGTTATTTGCTAGATCTAGACCTTGTCTTTCTAAAACAGTCACAATTTAAAGAAATGAGAATACCTACCCACAGGAATTTGATTTAAAAACTTCAATTTTTACCATTTTTTACAAGTTTCCGAGCTAATATCTCCATTCCAATACACTTTTTTTTAATTTTTGCCGACGTTATTTACTAGACCTCTTCGTTATCTTTAATTTCAGATATAAATCGTTATCCTGCTACAAATAGTTTGCCAGAAGTTTGCAATGAAAAATGTATGAAACTTGCAAATATTGGTACTGACTCCTCTTAATGTCGTTTTTTTCTGCCTGAGACTGTCATCTCAAGTCGTCTGCAACACTGCGGAGTTTGCTCAGATGGAAGATCCTGCCAAGAGAGTGTACGTCATGGTCTCCCCAGTGACTTCCTACTATTTGGGTGCACAAAACAATCACATTTTCAGAGTCTCATACCTGTGCGCTTAGAAGAGCTGAAAACAATCAAATTAGTCTTCATTAAATTTGCCAAATGGTTTTAAGCTTCCTGAAAGACTACAAACGATGAGCTAAACCGAAGATCTCATGATTACTACTTGCTCGTTTAATTACTTAAGCTACAGAGATGAAAGGCAATTGCAGCTCATTGTTCATAACTCAAGACCACATGTTAATCAAGTCATAAATATGTCGAGTGATCATAAACGCTGTCAATTGATTGAAGCACTGAGTCCACTTGCGGTCCACCACTCGACGGTGGACACATCCAAGTGCACATTTTATAAGACTCCAAGTCCAAGTGTCGCCTAGCTAAATTACTTCTATCCGAATTGATTGATTTCCACGTTAGTGCCTCTAGTAGTTAAGTATACCTCTAGTAACTATTTGTAAGAAGATGTGGAGGAATTCATTCCGATGGACTTGTAGTTAACTAACTAACGAGCAGCTGGACATTTACTATACCCAGGAACTTAAGTAAGTAGTAAAGAAGTTTATGTAATACACAACGAACGCTAGCTTCCACATAATAAGCGTCAACTAACGCATAGACTATAACACTTTAAGACGCTTAAGGAGTGGGCGAACTCTGTGTAAAATTAAGAATCTAATGCCAAGTCAGGTTGCTGCATGCAGAGTAGGATAGGTATGCCCAGGTTGAGGTTCCTCAGGTGTGCTTTGTTAAGCTGGCTGGCTATAGCTGCATTGTTTCACTAGCAATTAAATGAGCACTGAGCTCGTAGTGATTTGCAAAATATGCAAAAATTTCGTTTCTAATGCTTTCAAACAATTTCAAGTGGGCTGGTAATGTGAGTAGCGAGATAATGACATCTTGACTGAGAAATTCCCTTTAAATTTATAGTTCGCTCGATTTTATGACGGGCGGGCAGCGCGATAATTGCGGGACTTGTACTACTATAGTCGACAATATCCAAGCAAAAACTGGTGACTTGTTTCCATTGTAATTGGATAGCTCAGAGACTATTGTGGAAGTGGGCCTGAATAAGATTTTGATATTCAAAGAATTTTAAGATTCTTTTTGGCCACAGACATGTAGGCCATTGTGATTTAGTAATACCGCCCAGGCTAGTTGTGTTACCAGTTCTACTGGAGTCTGGCTGCACAGTAATACATATGTACATGAACCATGTTTAAATTATACACGAGGAATTTTTCGAATATTTTGCGTGTAATTAACGAAATATATCACGTGTAATATTGATTAATTGCGCGAGAAAATTGTGTAGGCTCATTGTAATAAATTTATTGAATCTGAAGAGATTATTGCATTTCTATGTGATTTTGTTGTAGACCGATGAGGAGATATAACGTGGGCAATCATTAGTCTATTGTATTGATTTTTTCCTCATCTATATATCAATCAGTTCAATCTCAAGGTCTATCCGTAAATGAATCAATACTTCCTCATCAAGTGCCCTTACACATGTTGCAGTATCTCTAACTTAATTATTCTTTGCCTGATAATCATTAGGACAGTCTGGTATTATATGGAAATTATTTCTATCGTCCTTTAGATTGAGTCTGCCTCTACTATTAGTCTAAGGGTGCACAACCATCTTCAAGAAAGTTTTAAGGATCTCTAGTTTTTCTTGAACCTAGGGAAATTTGTTGAAGAAGAGAAGATAATTCAATCAATTCAAATATTGTAACTATTACAGCTCAGGTGGACTCATTCGTATTAAAAAAGTATTTTACAAATGGAATAATATTTGAATTAATTCACATCGTTTTTCCAGCTCTTCTAAATAGATTTATTAGCAGCTTCCAAGGAAAACATTCTTTTACATGCCGTGCAACTTGATAACCACAACTGTATGTTAAAAAACAAAAAAAGTAGAGTAAGATGTTCCACAAGGTTCAATCCTAGGTCAAATTTAATTTAAATACTTCACTGTATATGATTGTTACTCTTACATTGTCTTATATTGCTAAAATTTGTGAAAAATCAAATCGATTTCTTTTTATTGCACCCTTTATAACGTATTATTTTTCAGTACACTTTCGCTCATATACAGGGCGGTCTACAAATAACATTTTGAAAAATATCATGGAATAAATTTTCCATCATATGTTTCAGATTAATGGGATGGGACTATCATAGATAGCGTTTTAAAAGATGATTTATATTTTCAATGCAATGAGGAACTCTTCTGTCACCCTAATGATTGAATTTGATGATAAGATAAACAACTTTTACGTGGAGGTATATTTTTTTAATGTACACTGTTCCCGGGATATTGACAAGTTCTCATCAAGATCTTTGCTTGAAAATCTTGAATCTTAGCTTAAAATCAGGCAACCCCTTGGCAGTGTTTTCATACAAAAATTCAGATTGTTCATGTGGTGTCCCAAACTAGTATGACTAAATTTTGGCAAATGATTTCTCTCGTGCCGACAAGTAAAAGGCTTAAACCAAAGAACATCTAACAGAAAGAATGCGCATCTCGTATATTGAAAAGTTTTCTATGGCGAGTCCTTTTATTACGACCCGCTCTCACAAATTGTATGAAAACTCTGTGCTTGTTGGCGACCCGCCACTCACCGGTGGTAATATTATGACCCGCCCTCACAAATTTTACGAAAACTCTCTGTTTTGACGACCCGCTGCTAGTCACCAGAGGTGAGTGGCGGACGGCGGGTCGTTAAAGGACCAGCACTCAGCACAGCACCCGAGCTAGAGCCTGCAGTCCGCATCATGCCCATGCATTGCATTGCTTGTTCTCTTTGCTTCTTTCACCTCTTCTCTAAGAAACCGGTTTCATCAAGATTACTAAAGATTACTATGTTTGAGAGAATTTTCATTTACATTGTATTGTAGTAGAACAGTGGGAGTATAGTAAGATGAGCGGATGGAATTGGTGGACGACAAGCAGTATAGTCACAGTCAGCTGTATTGATTCGTGTGCTTGGGCTAAAAAATTTCATGAATGTAGGTAGCCAAAATATGCTATGCAAAAGTTCTTATGAAAAATTTTCGAGTACATAAATTAATAGGAAAACCGGTTCGCTACTTCAGCCAGGCAGCGGTAACATAGTGAAACTGTGCATGGCTGCCGGCATCGGCATGTGTATAGCTGTGGGGTGGCGGAGAACAGAGAGAACAGAGCAATATTCTCTTAGTCTCAAATCTTTCCTTCTTCTCGTCTGTTACCTCCCGAGTACATCCAAATGAGCATAAAACTTGTTCATTTTTACAGATGTTGATCGAGAATATTTTATATTATATTGAAAGAAGTGCAATGAACCAAAGTGTGGAAAGGAAAAATTTAAAATACAGAAATTAACTAAATTAAATTAAATTAATTATGTAAATGCAAATTATCACAATTTTACCATTTGTATTTAAGCGCCTCGCAATAACCTCTAAACGATGTCTTTTTTGTTCACTCGTGTATACGGCTTGTCTTGTAAACCCTAAATTATTTTATGATTTCGCTCTTCCTTAATAAATTTTTCATCAAAATTAATTGTTTTAAAATTGTCGAATGTCCTACCACCTCAAAATGACAAAACTAAATGCCAAAACAATTTCATTCATTTCGTTTTGTTGGTATAGTACCCACTGACTTATAACAATGGACTGAGCAATTTGCTATTTCATGTGGCACAAAAAATTTTGTGTTTCTGTATATCACCGTTAGAGCACCCTTTAAAAGGATTACATAAAAAACATGTAAAACTCAACCAATCAGATGAAATGTTACACCCGAAAATCGAATTAAATTAAAAAAATGTTTTTTCTTGTGTCCAAGTGATATTTTAATCGTTTATAAGGAATTAAACTCATTCCGACTTTAATTTTCAAAATTTATTCTTAACTGAGTCCTGCTTATGGGCAAGAGAGACGGAGCATGGTAAACACTATCTTTACCTTATTCATTCTGAAGTGATTGCATCTGTAGCCAGCATAAAAACATCAAATGGCAAAAGCAAATGTTCCCGAATACAATATTTTGTGTTGGTAGCTCCAACTCTGCCACAGGGCGAAAGAGAGAACTATAAAACTTGTGCCATGCTTTCCTATAGGAAAATGGCAATACGCTCAGTCCATTGTTATAATTCAGTGATAGTACCGCATCGACAACGGCAAAATTAAAATTTGATCAACCCCGACGGCAACTTCGTCGACCGCCGCCACTCTTAATTTGGGGCATTCGCGCATAAGACGCTGTGCTTTTAGAAATTTGACAGCGGAACTTTTTCGTGCTTTTCGTCGTTTGCAGTTACTCATTGCCCATAACAAATCTGTTTAAGCCTAAAAAATTTTATGACAGGGTCGGGGAGGGGGCTAAATGTCACCTTACCGAGTTACAGGGTGATTAGTAATATATGCTGTTTTAAACACCTTATATCTAAAAAATACAAGATATACGGTCTATGGTTTAACATTCATAGGAAAGGCCCGAAGTTTCTGCATATAATGCCGTTTTAAAATGGACCGTATACGCTGTACTTTTAAAAAGAACATATTTTACTAATCACCCTATAACTCGGTAGGGTAACATTGTGCCCCCCCCCCCCTGCCCACCGTGGAATTTTTTTCTTGTATGGATGAAAGGAATAATTTTGCAAAATATAGTCATATTAGTCTGGAATTCCCTGTATACTTGGAAAAAGATCAGTGCAATATGTTTTTGGATGTACGTATACCGAAGAGTTTTTCGGAACGTAAGATCTATGAAATTAGCTAAGATCATTTTTACTGTTTGACGAGTCGTTCTAAAAACAATGTGAAATACAAGTGTCGTAAATATACATTATGTATGGGAAATCGTTTAGCCTGATTAGTATAATAATTATAACTTTTTTCCTAGTTTTTGATAATATTTTGTGCTCTATGATGTGTATTTCTGTAGAAAACATTAGCTGAGATAGCTTTGCATATCATTTTATACCCATTGATTGATTGATTGAAATAGAGGTTTGGGATCCCAATCAAGGCCCACTGTTCACCCTCCAGGCCCATGAGCGACGCTCATAGGTTCCAACCGGACGTTCCTACAAATTTCAGAATTGGGCCCCAGCCCTCCTTGCCGGCATTGTGCAACTCGTCCAGGAGGTGTGAGTCAAGGAATCTGTAACATATTCATGAGGGTGCCGTATAGTGAAAAGAAAATGGGTCACTGTTTCGGACTCCTCTTCGCATCCCCTGCATGCAGGAGCAACAACAAGTCTCAACCTGTGAAGGTGACCTCTGAGAGAGGAGTGCCCAATGAGAATGGTCAACAGAATTCTTAGGGTTGGCTTATTAAGTCCTAGGAGCTTATTTGTTTTTTTGGGTTTGGTCTACACCACATCTTCTAACCAAAGGCGACTGTTAGGCGGTCAGCCCAGCTTGAAATGATTGAGACAAGGTGTTTTGGTGCAATCCAACTGTGGAGGCAGATTCCTCCGAGGCTGCACCAAGACGAGAAAGCTAGCTCGTCCGCCCTTTCTTTCCCGCTAATGTTCCTGTGCTCCGGCACCCACTGCACTATTGTCGTGTCCCTAAAGCAATCGAACGATAATCCAACGATTTATTCTAATAAAACTACTTGAAAATGACAACACTCGAGTTACTCACATATAAATATTTATTTTAATCAACATTGATCTAACTTAATACATAATTCACGCAATTCTAACCCGAACCGAACGGTAACTTGACACCTTAAAACAAAAGTTAACTCGCGACTGAACAATTAACTAAGACGATGACTGAAACTAACGGCACTCGCCAGACCAGTCATTGGTCTTTTATGCCCTGATATTCGGAAGTACTTTCTTTGCTCACAACGCGGATGTAAACAAACGACAACAACCTTGTCGTTTGTTCTACCGGTTGCAGCACCTGAGTCGCTTAGTAGTAAACAATCGCTTTACATAATAATTACCATGCGAGGTTAATTATTATTGTAATCGTCGATTGCTCCACTAAGCGCTCATCGCAGCCAGCTGTTGAGCTAATCAGCAAAATAACCGACAGTTGCAGAACAGTACCATGCGAGGTTACTGTTTAGCAATTGCTAATTATTTCACTAAAATGCGCCCTTGGCTGCTGGAAGAATCTTCCTTATATTGGGCCACAACATCCCTCCCCCCTTGGAAAAACTAGTTTCCGCAGGGAACTAGATCTGGAGAATGCAATCAATTAAATAAATTGAGAATATCCTAATCCTCGTTCGGTTCAGATTCTTTACAGTATATCATTACAATTCTGTACATTACTTTTTACATATTTCGAAATTTTCTTATTTTCTTCTCATTTCTTTTTTATTCTGTTCTTACTTTTGTACAACATTTCAAGTTTGGTTTCTCTTTTAATTTTCTTCTTACATTTAACTTCTTTAACTTCAATATTTCCTTTACATATGTAATAATCTTTCTTACTTTCATCTCATTTCTTTTGTATTGTGTTTTTACAACATATCTATTTTCTCTTTTAGTTTATTTACTGTTTTTTTTTAATTAATAACAATATAAATAACTACATACTTGTGTTTTGTTTACATTCTTCTGTTATATTTCTTTATTTTTTTTTTTGTTTTTACTTCACATGTCTTTTACTTTGAAACTTCTCCCACTTACCGTAATAAGTTATTTATTTCTATTACATTAAAATTTTATATACCTATTGGACAAGAATTCATTAATTCATTTACACGTGTTATCCCGTTAGAAAACATTACTTGGTACCTATACATATAATAACAAAATAACAAAAAGTTCTTTTTACAATCATTTATAATAGCCCGAATACTTACAAAAATACTATCCAAACCATAACAACAAAATTTTTCTCTCCACTAATTACAATTTTTACAATCCTCTAGCCTTAAAGTTTTCTTCCTATGGGTGCCCAACACAATTATATTATTACAATAAAACTACTTTACTATTCTAACTGCACCGGATGCTACTCGAAGGCGGTTGGTAAATTTGCTGTTTGTAGGTTTGCTGTTGTTGGGATGACCTTTTTTATACTGGAGTCCACTTGTTGGGATAGCCTCGCTTTGGGTTGGCCCGTCAATGGTTTGCTGATAATGGTTCAAGTTTGTTCACTTTTCTGATGCTTCAAGTGGTACACTAATCCTGCTAATACTGCTAGCATTTGATCACAATTAATCCCATTAATTATATGGATAGATAGATAGAATGTTTTTATCTACTCTGTATTACTGGACAATTTCTTGTTATAAGCGCTGCTTTAATTTTACTATGATTATATTTATAAAAAAAAACTTTCTTTTGGTCCCGATGGAGTTCTCTCAATTATATTGAGAGTCCACGTGTACTCAAAGATTCTTTTTTTTTTGTAATATCATATAGTACTGTATATATGTATGTTAGTAGATATACCATATAACAGATCTCTCAACATTAATTTATGCGCTAATAACTCCGCCAGGTTTTCTAATTGTAGCTTTCCAATAAGAGTTCGGCAGAAGCTCAAAATTCGTCATCAAGATCATATGTGTGGTCTTCATATACTTCTACAGGCATAGTGCATACTCTGCGCTTGTCTAACGATTATTTCACTCATTTCCCGAGCGTAAGTTATCCGTGGATGTAAGCTTCCGATGATCAAAGAGGCCAACCTACTTATCCTTATCTCCGGTATCTTATTAATTTCTCGTACTTTGCTCATACTTTGAGCTCCAGCGTCGTCAATTCCCTATAATTCCACGTTCCGTATTTACTAGAGTTGATATTTTGTTTCATAGATCTCCTCGTTCTGCTGCCGCCTGTGCTCTGGAAGCATTGAATATGTAGATTTGACATTCTTACTTACTTACCCTATGGCAACCAGTTAATTTTTCTCTATTTTAATTTTCTTTTTCTTTTTAGAAATCCTTATGTTTGTTCTACATATATACATACTTTAAAAGTTTTCTTTTAATTCTTCTTTCTTTTAGAACTTTTTTTTTTTAACTTTTATTATTCTATATTTTTTTTCAATTCTCTTTTTAAATCATTTATTTCTTTTAATCTTTTTTCCACCTTCTTTTAAATCTCTTATTTCTTTTACCTTTCCAATCGTTCTTTAACATCCTCTTTAATTTTTTTTTTTCTTTACAAGACCTCTTTGTTTATAAATCTTCTTTCTTAACACTTTATTTTTCTTTATTTCCATTACTCTATTGTTTTTTATTCTCTCTTTCCTACTTTAGGTTTGATTTAAATCTTGATACATTTAATATTCTTTTAACTTTTTATTTCTGTTTCTTTTTTCTTCTATTCAATCTGCTCATTCTCTGTTTTTTTTTTCAACCTCTAATTTTTATTTCCAAAAGACATTTGCTTACCTTTACATCTCCAAATTTACCTCACATCGGATCCACTGGGTTACCTTTATAAATCATTTGAATACCTTCCTGTCCTTATCAAGCTCTGCTCATCGAATTTCTCCTGAAATTAGAGGGAATTTGTTGGACATCTCTTTGGTTACGTCCCCCGATTCCCGGGTCATAACCGTTACTTATCTTGTAAGGGGTTATTGAACTTCCAGTAGAAGTCGCATTTTCAACATGAATGAAATTCCGTTCCACTACTTTCCTTCTGCCTTGATGTACTTTTGTCCTCTCCGCCATACTATTATATCGTTGAAAGTTAGACTTACCTTCTTGCAGACTCCACTGGGATTTCCTTAGCTGAGAATAGAAATTGCTAGTACCCTTATAGCGCCATGCAGCTCGTTCAGAATACTTTCGAGGTCCGTGTTGTTCATACGAGGAGTTCATGGCTTTTACAGGATAGGCCCTTGCATTGGCAACTCTTACTAATGCACATCCAACTTTCAGCTCATTTCCGCTGTGGCCAAAATATTCATCTCGCCTCCTCCTCTCCTTCCTAAGTTCTTCGACTCTTACCTCGTGAAGTCTCGCACTGTCGTGAGCTGTCTCTACCCTGCCCGTGTTAGATTTCCATTCGTCGTCTTTGTTATTAACACCTTGCCTGATGATTTTTGCCATGTTCATTTCAACTTCCTCTATTCTGGCATGTAAAGGGTTTCTTTGACTGGACAAATGCAGAGTATTTGGCACAACTTGTCCACTAGCTGCAACATTCTCAAAAACGACCTTTTCTTTCTTTTCCTCACCGGCGTTTTGTAACCACAGTTTCTTATTTATGCAGTCGATAACAGCTCTGTCCCTCAGGAAATCCATTCCAAGTATACCGTCGGCTGGAATTGAATCAGTTTCACCAATGGCATTAAATTGACAAGACTGCCGACTGTTATCTATCTGCAAGTTCGCCTGACATGTACCTATGGACTTCCTAGCGAACCCAAAGAGTCCTCCAATTTGTATTTTCTGCTGTGTTTGTATCGGTGTATTTCTTTTTATTTTATTGACTTTAATTAAACTACACGTGGACCCAGTGTCAATTAAAAGCGTAAACTTACCTTCTAAAGCTATATCTGATGTGACTGTGATGATAAATTTATTACTGGAAATCAATTTTTCTTCTAACTTTTCCCTTTCTTTCTCTGCTAAATACTTCTTTACGCAGATATCCGTATAATGGTCTCGTGTTTGGCAGAATTGGCAATAAAGCCCCTCCCTTCCTGAATGGAATTCATCCTGTATGCCAACTGCACAGTTTGCCACTCTGACGTGATGAATTCGGCAATTGGATACCTCGTGCCCATATTCCTCACATCCCGTACAGAAAGGTAATTGTTGGCACTCTCTGACAAAGTGTCCAGGCTGACCGCACTTGAAGCAATGCTTGGGCCTATATTCATATGCTTTCCTAGGCATTCTTCTGTATGATTCTGTATGAGTTGGCTGTTGTAAAGTAGAGCAAGGTTTTTCGCGAGGTGCGGGTTCATCAGCGTTGAAATTGTCACTTCTCCATCCTTCCTGTGAAAAAATGCTATTGCCCCCGAGCTGAAGTCTTCTCGCGTCCCTTTCGTAAAATTCCGCCTCTTCTCTCAACGCCTCCAATGAGTCGAATTTTCGCCCTGTTAAGTGCATCTGGATAGCCGGATCTCTTATTCCAACTTTAAATGTGGCAATCGCATCCGCTTCCAACTCTGCCAATAATCCCCCATCTTTACCTGGATATTTAGCTGAAACTGCCGTTTTAATTTGGTTCAACAAATCTTTTAGTCTGTCCGCATATTCCCTGATGTCGTCTCCGGGTCTTTGTCTACACGCTATCATTTCCGTTCTTAATTCGCCATAGGACTTCCTAGGCATGTAGGCAGTTTTAATGGTCTGCTGTAATGCTTCAAAATCCTTTGGCTCCTCAGAACTTATCAGATAGTATGCGTCGTCCGAGAGCCGATATCTTACACATTTCATGAAGATGGATTGCTCCTCAGCCTTAAGACGTTCGTAAAGATCTTTGCAGCAGTTTAGGAAGCGGTGTACTTCCTTTTCTAACTTCAGTGATCTTTCTCCCGAGAACATGGGAACATATTTGGACACCATATCCATAACTTTTTCATATGTGTCTGCCATCATATATACAGTTATTGGTTTCCTATCTGTTTTTGTTTAACTCGTTACAGTAATTTGCCTTCAAAATTATAACCCTCAACATTCAAAACTATTATATAATTAACACACTCAATTACAATTCAGCTATACTGCGTACATACATATAAACATGCTCAATATTATTCATAATTTCTTCTTCTGATGTTCATAACAACAAACATAAAAAACCATATTTTACTTGAACCCAAGATTATTCCCGTTAATCAAATTACTCGAGTAGTTACTGGAAGCAGTTATTACAACTTATTCAAAACGCGAGAAATTACAGAAAAGCGTGTGTGATCAACGCTCTAACCGACCTGCGTCGTTGAAAACTTATCTAACCGATATTTATCACAATTTACAAATTACTCTCGAACTCCATTTCATGCTAAAATTGACATCTGTTACCTGAAAGATCGTCGTTAATTATTGTGTATAATGATGAAGACGCGGACATAGCTTTTTATCTGAAAATGGTGAATGGTATTCATTCGGGATGCGGGAGTATATGTTGGAGTAGCTAAAATTAGCTTTGCTCCCAGTGTGTGTGTATTTGGAGTAGCTAATATAGCTTTGCTCCCAGTGTGCGTGTTTTTGGAGTAGCTAAATTAGCTTTGCTCCCAGTGTATTTTTGTGTTGAGTAGCTGATAAAGATCAACTCTTCAAATGATGTAATTGTAATTTGTAAATTAATTTCACCAAAAAACAAAAAACCTAAAAACCACAAAACAAGACTTAATTTAACCTGAAAAGAAAAGAAAATTTATGACAGAGCAGCTGAAAAGCGTTAACTCCCACAATAACAAAAATTAATTTGAAAAAATACAATACCTAAAAACCGCTAAAAAAAATTTATTATCCAAAAAGATAATTATTTTAAAGTACATCAAAAATCACCATACCTCACTTAAACTTTTACCGGCTGCGCCAAAATGTCGTGTCCCTAAAGCAATCGAACGATAATCCAACGATTTATTCTAATAAAACTACTTGAAAATGACAACACTCGAGTTACTCACATATAAATATTTATTTTAATCAACATTGATCTAACTTAATACATAATTCACGCAATTCTAACCCGAACCGAACGGTAACTTGACACCTTAAAACAAAAGTTAACTCGCGACTGAACAATTAACTAAGACGATGACTGAAACTAACGGCACTCGCCAGACCAGTCATTGGTCTTTTATGCCCCGATATTCGGAAGTACTTTCTTTGCTCACAACGCGGATGTAAACAAACGACAACAACCTTGTCGTTTGTTCTACCGGTTGCAGCACCTGAGTCGCTTAGTAGTAAACAATCGCTTTACATAATAATTACCATGCGAGGTTAATTATTATTGTAATCGTCGATTGCTCCACTAAGCGCTCATTGCAGCCAGCTGTTGAGCTAATCAGCAAAATAACCGACAGTTGCAGAACAGTACCATGCGAGGTTACTGTTTAGCAATTGCTAATTATTTCACTAAAATGCGCCCTTGGCTGCTGGAAGAATCTTCCTTATATTGGGCCACAACACTATCACCCTATTATTCCGAGAGAGAAATCTATACCCATACGTGAACATTTTAAGAAATCCTTTTTCAAGGGGTAGGTGTTTAAAATGCCACCGTTGACGATCACTTAGGATTGTCTTAAATTTAAATTTTATTTTTTCATCTTAACATCCCCTTGATAAAGTTAGTTACCAAGTCGAATCTCCTCATAGAACTCCAACTAGAATGAATATCTCTTATACCACCGCGTGACCTTATTTTATATATGCTGTCCAATATAGATTTAGAGGCTACAATCAGACTGGTATATCTATTGTGAAATATTTTTGTTCACCATATGACTGCAACATAAATGACCATTAATTTTATGGTAGACATATCTAACCACAGTGTAATTTTTGGTTTGAGTATAAGTCGGAATCGCAAATCCTGCCGTAAAGTCTCTAACACTATTTTCAACTTAGTATAACAAGTGCAAATTTTCTATTTAAGATAATAACTGTTGATGAAATCATAGAATATACTAAGTTTGTCATTCCGTTTGTAACACCTAGAAATAATGATGGTCGATCAAAATGGATTGGACACCCACGCATAATATTAAAAGTTAGTTTGATTTTTGCATATCCGTCCGTCCGTCCTCCCGATAATACGAAAACGTGTTTACTTAAAAAGCTAAACACCTTTGGCCTTAAAAAAAAGTAAAAGTAAGTTCGAAAATGGGACAAATCGGGTAACTCCTTCATGGGGTGGCCATATAAAAATTTTGTTTTTCATTATATACATTGCCTCAGAATGCGTCAACGTAGAAAGCTGAAATTTTTTACACGGCGTTTTCATAAAAATAGTATAAATATTATTTCAAGAATGGTCTTAGTCGTGCAACCCCTTCGTGACGTTACCATATAAAAATTTTGGGTTTTTACTTATACTGTGAACACGATAAGTCCTAGACGTTTTTATTGTACTAAGAAGTTCTTTAGAATATGAAATCCCATTAAATTGGTAATAATCATTTGTACTGTCCGACTAACCATTCTATATGCGAAAAACCACTTCAACGATCAAACTTGCATGGATGGGTGACCGTACGGCCTATTCATCTACTACGGTATCAAAAAGAATTGGTCTTAGACCAATTCTAGCTCTTTTACTTGTTTTTATTTCAATTATTTACGGACTTTCAATCGAGAAAGGTGAACGATTATTACTTCAGCGATTAAGAGCTGATTAGAGATCAAGAAATTCAATAAAAAGAGTTCTTAGGCTGCTTTGGTTGCTACAATACAAACAAATAAAAAAGTACTATTGCGACTAGCAGTGCCATCTTTGTTGCAGTCATTGAAACAATTGACACACATTATGAAATACTAAAATTATAATGGATTCCAATTTTCGTACGATGTGCCCTAGTTTTACGTGTTACTTTCAACGAAATAAGTCAAATTAAAAAAATTATTAGTAAAAGTTTACACATAAACAATCATTGCGTCTCGCAGTGCCATCTTTGTTGCAGTCATTGAAACAATTGACATTCAAGCTGTTTTCTAAAATATCAAAATTATAATGGATTCCAATTTTAGTACGATGTGTTCTAGTTTTACGTGTTACTTTTAACTAAATCAGTCAAATTAAAAAAATTAGTAATAAAAGTTTACACATAAATGAGATTTTGTTTTGAATTACTATTAATACAGTTCCAAGAAAAAATAAATCATTCCTAACGCCATTTCCCAACAATTGCTTCTACGACTGCAAAAAATTCATCACCTGTAGAGTTGCAAATATGTTTAGGCTTTAGTTACTACTTGTTTCTAATAATTCATCAAAACTGTAGTTTATCGTAAATAGCTCAAAAGTAGGTGTATACCGTGAAAATTTATAAATAATCTTGAGAAAATTCCAAAGTATACTTTTATTAATGTAAATCTGATTAGACCTTTCTTTGGTGCATATGGTGCATACTAGAGTAGGTCTGAAAAAATAGGAGAACTCTTTAAAAGTGCAATTTTATTACAAAACCAAAATGAAAAAAATAAAAATCCGTTTATGGTTTTTATAAAATGTTCCCAGTTTGTTGTGATGGATATCAAAAAAGTCGTTGTTGTTATCTTCACCGATCTATAAAAGCAGGCTATTACGAAGGAATTTCAGTTTTAATACAAGTGGCACGAGTACAACTGGAATTCTTGAGACATGTTTTCATCGTTTATGTACCGGCTGACAACATTTCTTACTCGGAGGGATAAAATTAATTGCATAAAAGCTGTGTTTATTTGGTTTTATTTTGCGATGTTTTCTTTTATTTTTCTTTGTTAGTAATTTGGAGTTAATGAGAAACAAAGATGTTTTCTGATGTTGTTTATGCTTTGTTTTTTAGGAATTGTAGGTATTTACAATAGAGTGGAATTCAAGCACAAAAAAATATTGTGCCCGATTTTAATTCTGCGAATAAAAAGTGTGACTTCTTGGGTTGTGTTCCATAAGTTCAACTACAAAGACGTTTTCTAAAAAGCTTTACCTTTTCTACGTCCTATCATGACTTACTGAAGGTAAATGGGATGAAAGGCGGCACTTGCTATGACTGTGCTGGAAATGGATAAATGAACAAATGGATTATGAAAAATAAATAGTAAAAATACCAATAATATCATTTGACACCACGGTATTCAGACGAAGACGGTGTGTTCAATATTAAACGTACAAAATAACGACGGATAACATTAAGATTAAGATGCAAAATAGGGGCGACTAGGTCATTATGTCTCTGTGGGCACTGCGACCAGATTTGCTCTATTGTGTTTTGGTTTTCCCATAAAGTGGTTATTAAACCTGCTTTGTGAAAAACTAGCTTTTTTTCTTAACCACCCTGTAAATCCTAAACGGTTGATATGGCCTCTCGTGCCATACAATTTTTGGTTCGTCTAGGTGAGTACTATACTATCACCTCCAGGTCTATTGACCTCCTAGTGGAAAACACCCTATATGTGCTCTCACCCAACACAACACAAATAATGCATCCGGCCGATGTTAGCTATTTTAAATGTTTAAAATCGGAATGCAAAAGAATTATAGCGGCTGCCCAAAGATTATTTGAAATCATTAAAAACCTTACCCAGCTTACCATTATTGGAATCCACGATATTACAAATAAACACTATAGGACCACTTACATATTTATGTACAGTGAATCGCAAAATTGTTCATTAAAAGTTATTGAAATTGATTTTTTGGAAAATCTAAATATTTATTAATTACAAATTAAAGGTTTTTATAAAATAAAACTACCTCAGAAAATATATTATATTGTAGTGAGTCGAAAATTAAAAATAATAGGTATTTATGGCCGGAATTGGATGGTATTGATCTGGACAACGTTTACTTTCAACAAGACGGCGCTACGTGCCATACAAGCAACGAAACCATTGATCTTTTACGGGAAAAGTTTCCGGACCGTGTTATCTCTCGAAGCGGTGATCACAATTGGCCACCGAGATCTTGTAACTTAACAACTTGCGACTTCTTCCTTTGGGGCCACGTGAAAGAGAAGGTCTACACCAACAGCCCAGCGTCGATTCAAGACTTCAAAGATGGAATTCGTGAGGCTATCGAGGACATAGGGCAGCCACTTTGCGATTTGGTTATGGAAAATTTCATGAAAAGGATATGGTCCTGTAGGCGTGGTCGTGGTGGTCATTTGGCTGATATTATTTTCCATTATTAACGGCATACCTTCCTCTTTATAATGAAATAAAGATCCGATCATTTATCTAAAAAAATGGCATTTTTCTTTGAATGTCAAAATAACACCTCTTATTGGAAAACCCTGTATATAGTAAAACATGAAATTTTTGAATGGCAACCCAACGAAGGAGTTGCCCGATTTAAACCATTCTTGAACTTAATTTACGTTTTTTTTTTTCAAAAGGCCCGTGTACAAAATTTCAGCTCTCTACGTCGACGTATAGTGAAAACCAAAAGTTCTGTATGGCAACATCTAAAATAGGTCGTCCGATTTCGTCTATTTTTGAACTTGCATTTGCAATTTTCATGAAAACGCCGTGCACAAGATTTGAGCTCTCCACGTAGTCGCGTTCTCAGACAATTTGCAAATATATAGTGAAAAACAAAAGGGGTTGTCCGATTCAAACCATTATTTGTCAACTGACAGTATTGTCTGCTTTTGTTGTGTTTTGTGGAGGTACCTAGACCTAGGATTTTCAAATTGAATTATGGATTCAACCAAAAACCTCGAGAATACTCCACAAGCCATGAAACAGAAATCTGTATGTGTGCGTCGGGAGTCCGTTCTCTAAAATGTTCTATAGTGATACTTATGGAAAAGTGCAAACAATTACTTTATATATGCTATAGAGCCTAAACTACTATCCATACAGGAAAATAGTCTTTTAGTAATTTACAGCTTCGTTCCTTACCTTCCCAAAGCTACACTTACTATATACCTTACTTAACAAAATAATAAAAATAGTTTTGAATACAAAGTAACCTTCCCATTTTACGCTCAGTAACTCCAGCTGAGTAATAATTGCATGTCAGCTAGATTCGATATCATGTAATGATGGCACAGCGCAATATACAATCATGATTCAGCTGAGAGTTTTTGTTTGAGGAATCGTAGTCATTTGGTTCAAATAAATTCTTTTAAACAATTTTGTTAGGATAGGTATAAAAATTTTATTTCGGATCGGAAGATAAGAAAGCAAGTTTAAGATTATCAGAACACCATTTTTCTGTATGAAGAGTAGTTTGGGGCGGTGGAGCTAATCAAATCAAACTTTTGTTCGTTTTACATAAGAACAATGCAAATATTTTAGAATGTTAGGACTCCGTTGGGGCTCTCATGTGGTAGTGAGGGAGTCTGTTTCATGGCTTGTGAAGTATTCTCGAGGGTTTTGATTTACCGCATATCCTGGCTATATTTAAAAAAACATATTATGGAAATTCTTGCAATACTTACAGAGAAATATGGATTTTGTTGTGTCTTAAGGTCCCCGCTAAAAATTTTAAATCACGTGAAAATGGTCAATTTGATCGTTTTCCAGTACAGAAGAGGCGCTATAGAAATTTTAAATATGCACGTTAAAGCTTGTAGGTATGTAATTAATTTTTGTGTCCGGTAAATGGTTTTGGAGATAACTGCAAAAGAAGTGAGTCAGTCCTTCTTAAGATAAAAAAATGGACATATTTTCAATTCATCATTATGAAGATCTGGTAAGTCGTGGAAATTCACTTTTTATGAGAATAATGTTCACAAAACAGTAGGTACTAATGGATGTGAAACAAAGAATGGAAGAAATATATGCAAAATATAGTAACTGTGGTTTATATGACCCAAGTGGAAAAACTGCATCTTGCGGCAGTAAAAAGTCAGCTATGACGTTAAAATGATCAAAACGACACTGAATTATCCAGTCCGCCCTCCTTAATTTGATACCAAACATGACGTATTTTGGATAACCCTCATTAAGGAGTGGTACGACCCCTCATCCCCAAAAGCCCCTTTTCCAGAAATTGTTAGTCTATATTTTTGTACTCCAGATTCTTAATCCATAAGAAAGAACACCAATGCTCTACGACCCTCCCGCCCTACAAATTTGCGACACTTCTAATATTTTCCCTAACTCCCCAAGTATGTTAGAGAATCGCGAATAGAGATTTAGGGATTTTTAATCGGAGAAAACGAAAATTCTCATCTTCCAAACTCCCCAAGTTTCCGTGTTACAGAATCCTACCCCAGGAACTGCATATATGTAGTGGAAAAGGTATTTTTTATTTTTATTGTAATTATATTTTAAGAGGAAATTGTGTTAAATAAATATTTTAATTCGGAAATATTTTCTTTTTGGTGGAAAAGCGTTCGTACACCCGATTCAAAACTACATGGTCCCCAACACAAAGTTATATTTTTTTTTTGTATTACTCGGCAAAGGTTACGTACTTGAGGGTTTCTTCCTATTATTTTTTTCTGGGTGCGTAATTCCAAATTTTAAATTAATTTAAACCAATGATAAGTTTGGAATTTGCTGAATTAATAGCCTTGCTTTAAGTGACTGTGCTCTGTCATAATAAAAACAAACAAACAAAATGATATTTACTTCCTTGCGGATGGAAATATACATGAATTTAATGCTGACAACACTCTTGTACGCTTATTGGAGGCAAATTTTGAAATTTTTGTCTAATTAATTATTTAAGTTATTAGCGCGGTTATGTTTGCGCTTGATTTTTTTGATAATAATTTCTGTAAGCGGTTCCCTTAAGAAGAATTCAAAAAGACGGTACATTAATACACAAGAGTACAATGGAGAAGACCATTACACTGATGTTTTTTGATTAAAATGTCAACACTTATAACAATCGATTCAAACTCATTCTACTAATTCCTTCAGAATTGTCAAAAAGTGCTAACAATTCAAATGCTCGTTCGGTATTTATTCTTCTACGCCAACAAGTAGTCAAGTTCTCTTTTCAATCATTATTAACGATTCATTTCCAGCGAATGTTTATCATTTGAAGATAATCATTTAACAACTCCCTGAACAGCAGTCGTATCTTTACACAATGGACATAAGAAATAAGAAAAAAAATCGCAATATCCACCTCAAAATGAGAAATATAAAAAAGAAAAGATTTGAAGCAGTAAAAAACGAAAAAACAATAGAATAAAGAACAAATAGCAACAAAACCTTAAAAACAAAGACATAATGCCAACCAATTACCAAAAGATCGTAAATGTGTTAAAGATGAAGAAGTTGAGAAAGACAATTCGAACAATGTCGGTTAAGATAATTTATTGTTCAAAATTGTTCCATAGGACACCTACAAATTGTAGTATTTACGAGAAGCCAGTGTGTGGAATCAGCTTTTTAACTGCTATTTCTGCAGAGAATAATAACTTTTGTTCCATCTATTTATAACTTTTAGGAATAATTTCCAATAGAATGAATAAGTGAATAATTTTACTTTGTTTTTTGTTTTCTTCACACAATGAGTTATGATTATTTTATTTTTTTATATTCAAATTTAAGCTTGAACAGCCGTTTTCTTTGTGCCTTATTTGATATTAGCAGTATTTTTAGTAGCTACCTATTTTACTATATGGATAATAACCGGCATGCCAACTTAGTGAAATAGTTTCAGTTCTAAATAATTTTAGTATTAAATTTATTTATTTAATTAAATAACTAATTTTCCGTTTATTTTACGGAAAACTACAGAAGAAAAAGTACCTCTACATTTAATTTCCTATTGAAAATTGTCTTTATATTTTGTAGATAATTTTTATTATTTTTTAAAATAAAATAAATAAAATTAGTGACATTTTTTAGCTACAAATAAAACATAAAATACAACAAAATAAACTATTCAAGGGGAGTCATATTTCCTAATAGAATAATAAGAAAAAAACAATTATTTTATTATTTTGGAGAAAGGATGTTTCGTTCACTTGAAAGGGTATGTTCACAACGAGTCGAGGCGAGGCGAGGCTATATCAAGAGTTGAAGAAACAAATAATTGCATGCTGTACTATGACAGTATTCATAACAACGCTGTGTCAGCACGCAATATTGCGTGGTGCAACGCGCTAATTTTGATAATTGGGATATTCTTATAGGTTTTTTCTTTGATATAAACGAAGGGTTCTTAACTCATTCTCATATACTGGAAGAATCTATGAGGATCAGTACGTAAATCTTCATATATATGGATGACGAATTCCCCAAATTCTAATCGCTTGTTATTTATCGGGTCACAAGCAAAATTGCGGAAAGTACACTTATGTGAATAGTGCCATATAGTTGCACTACTTGACAAACATAAAATTTCTTCTTCAGAATCTGAGGACAGAATGTATATTCTCTCACTTCGCGAGTTACCAAGAAATTGAACGTCTTTGGGAACACTACACCTCGAGGTGTATCCTCACCTCGCCTTGCTCAAGTGCCCAGCCACGTTGTGTACGTACCCAAAGATAAAGAATAGAATAGAACTATTTATTTATGGTTTTCTACTACAAGTATATAAACATCTTTTTTTTAGTACAAAAGAAAGATGGAAATAAAAATAAATCAATCATTACAAAACTAATAATATAAATTAAAAATTAAAATAAACAAATTAAAAATTAAATTCGAAAATTTAGGTATACTACCAAACAACGGAAATAACATGAGCGAAAACATAAATTAGCAATTAAAATAAATAATTTAAATAAAATAAAAGAAATAAAAAATACAAATATATAACTTCTAAGAACTAGAAAACACAAAGCCAAGACCACCTAAAGGAAAACCACTTTCCTATACCAAAATGGTGCCTCAGCGCGTTATCCGCTGCATAAACCCACGAGCAGAGCTCGTATACTGAATATCGGATAGTAAGTTATTCCAAATTCGAACAGCACGAAGTTTTCCATTACTGAATAATGATGATATTAGCAAATCAAAACGCCTTGTGGAGTCCAAAAATTCTAATTTATTAAATAAATAGCTATGTTTATATTTGAGATTATATAGAGAAGCCTACGTAGCCTTAAAGAACAACCAAGTAGTTGGATAGGATGTTTCGAAACATGATCGAAAGCCACATTTAGTTTGGTAGAACAGGAGGAACAGAATTGGGGAAAAGGAGACAGCCATAGGAAAATACGGCAAAATCAAAGATTTAATCAGCATCGAATGCATGTTCGAAGACAAAGTTCCCGAAGACAACCCCAGCTGACGAATCCCACCATCAATGCTACCTGTCATATCGATAACATGGTCACCATTGAATTATAGAATTGACGAAGATATCAAGATTTTTTACAAGATTTAAAAATTGTAACACCCTGTTATTTAAAACTACAGATGGTAGGTCAGATACCTCAACTGCTTTCCGATAGAAAGTCATGCACTACGACTTTCCGGCATTAAGCAATAAAGTATTGTTATCAGCCCAGTGTGCAAGTCGGAATTCGGCCTATCGATATACAATTCTCCACAAGTCCTATTGGTCGACTAAGATACACCTGTACAAATCTTATCCAATTCCTCCATGGTAATGCTCTTCTTTAAAATACCAAATTTCTTAAAAAAAAAAATACATAAAAAATCTCACAAATGTTGTCAAGCTAGTAGTCGTCATAATGAACACGCAAGTAATGAGTGAAAATGTGTGAACTTTGCAAACTTAATTTGCAATACATTAATTAATTTCGGTTTTTATTAATTTTTATTTCATATGTTATTATTAATATGATAAACAAACAGTAAATTTAAACAAATTTAAAAAAACAAACAAAAAACATTAATGGTTTCAATATCTTGCATTCTATACAATGCAACAAACGTTTTGCTCTTACACTTAGTTTGAAATTTGAATCCCGTCTCGATATTTATTTTCATATTTCACGGCAGGGAAGCCAAAACCGCTGAAAGTTCTTGCAATTATTCGTTCTTTGACTTTAAACACATACGCACTGTCATTCTTTGCAACTTTCGCTGTACACTCCAATCTTATCGTCGATTTGCATTAACTTCCTACTAATCTTCCTACTGGATGTCGTACATTTTAATGCAATTTCAATGAAATTTTTACCTCAATAAATAAAGGGTTTTCCAATAAGAGGTGTTATTTTAATTAGCCCGCTATTTCGGTAGATGTCACTTTTGGAACTGTCATTTTTTGACATTTGACAAGTAGAAACTACGCCATTAATAAAAATGGAACGATACACGATTGAACAACGCATTGAAATTATTAAAATTCACTATAAAAATGGTGAAAATGTGGCAGAGACGGTTCGTAAAACTCGAAACCCTTGTCGGACAGCAATACAGAAATTGGTAGAAAAATTCGAGCTGTCGGGACAAGTTAGTGATGTGAAGAATAAAACCCGTGCACGTCGCTCAAGAACAGCCGAGAATATTGCTGCTGTAGCCGAAAGTGTTGAAGAAAACCCAGGTTTGTCCATTCCTCGTCGTTCTTTGGAATTAGGCATTCCACAAACGTCATTACACCGTATTTTGCATAAAGATTTGGGTCTTCAGGCTTATAAAGTTCAGTTAACACAAGAACTCAAGCCGGCCGATCATCAACAACGTCGAGTCTTTGCTGATTGGGTCCTTGAAATGCATGAAAATGATCCGGAACTCCATCGAAAACTCATCTTGAGTGATGGGGCCGATTTCCACCTCGATGGCTTCGTCAACAAGCAAAATTGTCGCATCTGGGGCTCGGAAAACCCAAGAGTTATTGTTGAAAAGCCTCTCTATCCTCAACGTGTGACTGTTTGGTGCGGTTTATGGTCCCGCGGGGTCATTGGACCTTACTTTTTCGAAAATGAAGCTGGAGCAACAGTTACGGTGAATGGATTGCGCTATCGACAGATGATTAATGATTTTTTATGGCCGGAATTGGATGGTATTGATCTGGACAACGTTTACTTTCAACAAGACGGCGCTACGTGCCATTCAAGCAACGAAACCATTGATCTTTTACGGGAAAAGTTTCCGGACCGTGTTGTCTCTCGAAGAGGTGATCACAATTGGCCACCGAGATCTTGTGACTTAACACATTGCGACTTCTTCCTTTGGGGGCCACGTGAAAGAGCAGGTCTACGCCAACAGCCCAGTGTCGATTCAAGACCTCAAAGATGGAATTCGTGAGGCTATCGAGGACATAGGGCAGCCACTTTGCGATTTGGTTATGGAAAATTTCATGAAAAGGATATGGTCCTGTAGGCGTGGTCGTGGTGGTCATTTGGCTGATGTTATTTTCCATTATTAACGGCATACCTTCCTCTTTATAATGAAATAAAGATCCGATCATTTATCTCAAAAAATGGCATTTTTCTTTGAATATCAAAATAACACCTCTTATTGGAAAACCCGTTACTTATCATATTCAAAATATTTCTAATGTGCGAAAAAATATCTTTCGAGTCCATGTTTTGTTAAAATTTGCAATTCTCTTAAATACGGAAACCAAAAAATGCAAAATTTAATTTGATTGTGCCGATTAGTGATAGCTACTTAGGCGTTATTTCCCTAGATGTGCGTTTTGTACCCATGCCAATAAATTTCGTTAAAGTTTGTAATTTTGTATTCTTATCCAGCTATTAAAAGAAGTAAATTTTTCATTGTTTACCTCCACCTACCCACCCCTTACAATCAGCGCATCCAACAAGACGGTAGACAGCAATTTGTTCGGACCATCTATAACCACAAATAAACCACACGAATTCTGATGAAATATGGTCGATTTCAATTCTAAGAAAGAAATGAATTTTTGCCTACATTGGAAAACATTTTTGGTTCGTATCCATGATATATTTAGCCGAGATCAGTGAGTTATTGAGGTTTGCTATGAGCTCTTCCATACATCACTTTCTTAGTACTACCGTCGATATCTGGGTATTTCTTGTCTGTGATTTTAGTAAATTTTATTTCAGCATACCCTGCAACTGAATTGAGTAAGATGGTACTGAGTGTAAAATTCTATTCACATCGAAGCTCGTAAGACCCGAAAAAAGCAAAGAAAAGCGATTAAAGGCAAATTTTTTGCCGTTGAATGTTATAAAATAAATAAAATAATTAACATCGCTTCCGTAAATGTGACAATGAAGGTGTATCATTTACAAATTTTAATTTCTATGTCATATTTACTTAGAAAATGTTAAATTAACAAAGTAATTATAAATCACTTCTGTAAATCTGACAATTTAAGTGTATCTCATACATATTTATATTTCTTATTAATTGTCTCATTTACATAGAAAATGTTATATACACATCACTTGTGTAATTATAACAATGAAATTGTATCTTATACAAATTTTTATTGTTCGTGAGTTGTTTCATTAACAAGGGATATGTTTTTTTTTAACATATTAATTTACACTATGGATGTACTATTAAAACAGCATTGGTATAAAAAACATTTAAAACTGAATTGTTATACTCAAACAACGAATATGTTTTTGTAATAATTCAAGTGTAAATAAAACATTTTAAAAAAAAAACCAAGAGATATGTAGATAACACATTAAATCATGGTTAGTTGATATTTACCCAGAGAAGTGTCGTCGTTGTATACGTTTACAATTCTCTTTTTTCCGTGGGAGACAGTCTGTCTTGGATATACGATCATGTTATTTTCGGTACTACACAAGTGCTATAGGTACTTATATATTTTATTTTATAAGTCCTACTAGCATAAATACTTTTAAAACGGTGAGGTGTTTGACCTCTCAAAATAATATAAAAAAAAACAAAACAAAACCAACAACGCTTTCAGGAAATTTGTTTCAAGCTTTGTAAAAAAAAAATAATAATAAAATGAAAAGAGACCAGAAATTAAAATTAAGTTTTAAAAATATTAAAAATACATAAAAATGGGTTTTCATACTTATCTCATGACTATGAATATTTACTGACACAATTCATTTATTTTTTCGTATAAATTGATAATTATAAATATAAAATATGTTGGCGCATATGCCTCTCCTACAACTTGTTCTACCCATAAAGATCTCATAATATTTAGAGCAACTTCTGAGAATTGCGTTTCATTCAATTGTTATGCTCTCGCAATAATAAAATAGAACGAAACATTTAATTTCTGTTTAAAATTTGAATCAAAATTTTGTCGCTATCGCCCGACACGAACATTTCGTACATAGTAAAATCTCTCATAGTTAAGTTACACGCGTTCACGTGGCTTAGCTTAAGCTTAAGAAAAATGAAAAAAAAACTTCTTCAAAGTTACGCATGAATGGTCAGATCATATCAGGCAGGAAGTTTGTGGACAACATTGAGCTACTACTTTTCTACGTTTTTCGAAAGTTACACGCGCTGCAAGTTTTTTTTTTTTTTTTTTTTTTAATTAAGTCGGTTGTAAATTTTTAATATTTTTATTTATATTCTAACCTTCGAACTAGTTTTGTAGGTCAGCTAAGAAATGTTCTTTTCAAATATCTAGTAAATATGTACAAAGTGCAATTCTTGGCATCTAAACAAAATCAAATTTGCATTTCTTCTAACAAGACTGAAAAAAAAATTTATTAAATTCTTATTAATTCGAACTGATCACATTTTTGTATGAGGAAGATTACTTCAAGTTTGGCCTACTTAATAGATTTAAGTTTAAGTGAAAGCTGAAATCTGTTTCAAAGGCGCCATTCTATCGCGTATAGATGCTAATTGAATTTATTTCAACATTCTTTGAAATATCTACTAAAGACGCGCGCGCACATATTAACAGCCATGAAGACATAGCGTGCGTGAATATTACACGGAAAACGTCAACAAAAATAGAAGTCTAAATGGAAAGTCGCAAAACTTACATATGTTTTTTATACTAAGTGTGACGCGCACATACTGTAATAAACGCAATTGCGAAAGCTCAGAATTTTTAAACTACAGTAAATAACTGAATCCGTTAGAACATAAGTTACATACCTACATGTCACAAATTAAGCGATCTTGCTAGCGAACGATAGCATCAATTTTAAATTCCAGAAAAGTGCGCAGCACGATACCTACTTAAGATATTGCAATTGACTTAGCATTCTATGGAAAGCTTTTGAGGTCAAGTCAATAGAAAAATGGCTAATTATAAGTCGCATCTGTTATATAGTCATAAAAAATCTTAAAAGAATCAAATAAAACAAGTTCCAAAAAATGTAAATAAGAAGATCGCCACTTTGCACATAAGTAGGTATATTTTGGGGTGAATGGTTTGCGCGCGCCGATTAGATACGGCCAGATCATGTGAAACTTATTAACAGATTTTAAGCGTTCGTGTATGACATTGAACATTCCATCGTACTAAGCAGTGTCAGACACCTTGCGAGGTGCGCGAATTGTTTACATTTTCCTTATTGGTCTTATCGTTTTCGTTTAAAATTCACCAGCTTTACCGTGTAGATCGCGCCAATTGATTTTTACGAGATTGAATTATCCAGCTGGGGGTAGTTAAACTAAACCATATTTATTTCCAGTGATCAATTTTAATGACCTTGATTCACACCAACAATTAATTGTACTTTACTTAGTTGCCAACTGAAAATTTACTTTACCGGCCGGGCGGACAGGCGGGCGTATCGTGGCGGCGAGGTGATATTGTAACCACGTGGGGTTTTATTTTCAATTTTGTTTTTTTTTAATCATATTAGATTAAGAAGCAGAACTTTTTCTCAACTTTTTGTAATTATTAATTCAACAGACTTTAGATCTAGAACTTAATTTTCTGCGCTTTTAGTAGTATGAGTTAATACGCTCATACTACTAAAACCGCAGAAATTTTTTTTTTTTAGTTTTGACCCGTATCAAAATAAATTTAGTTTAACTTAATTTTAGGTTAGGTCAGTAGCGTAAACGTGGATTGCTGCCATCCGGTGCGAAACATAAATTATCCGTCCCCCCTCCTATTTTTGATAGTAAGCAATAAAATCTGTGATATTCTGTCACTATTTCAAATGGATGTAAAATAAAACATATTTTTAAATTAAAATTTTATTCTGTGTGTTTTTTGCAACTCAAACTCTTTAATACATTCGTGAATGTAAATTTGCATCTCTTGTTCGATTGCCAAAATAGCTAGATTTGCGTCATTCCATGTTAAGTAGGCAACAGGTGTGACATGACCATTACCAACTGGCTCAAAAGCTCATCCCCAAATGATAATTACCTACTTTCTGGCATTCATTGAATTTTTCGCTTAGTATGCTTAACAAAAAGTCCAAAAAATGCAGAAAGGGCTACGATTTGGGTACAGAGTGTGATAGATTGATTTAAAGTGAAACTTTTGAGTTTCTTAAATCCCATATGAAAAATTGTTTTTCGATAAATATAGTAGTTAAAAAAACCGAGTTCAAAATCCGAAATTTTAAATTTGTTGAACCATAACTTCAAAACAGAGAAGGGGTTAAATTTGTACACCATTGGAGAGATCCAACGATTATCAATCTAAAAAAAAAATTAAAATCATTATCCTAGGCTGCAACGTTAAGAAGTTACAGGGTGATATATAAAAACATACTCAAATATTTTTAAATCCTGTTATTTCGAAAATCGTAAGGATTTGCTACCATCTCAAATACAATTTTTTGCTTGTCTAAGCATGGCCTATCCATAGCCTTTACATGCAAGACCACATATGGGACACCCTATATAGAAACAATATTTATAAATGTATTTTTATGAAACTCTCTTGATTTTTTACTCTTTGATTCCGTTGAGATCTCAAGTTGAAATTGTAATATGTTTTATTGGATAATATAAGGTATAAAATATATAAAAATGAACAAAATCAAAAGTACATCTTCCAGGATATTCAAGCATAAAGGATAAAATCCTTATCCTTAATGTCATTTTTAAGATTCTATTTTTCTTAGATAGCTTGATATTCTTTCAAATGAGCTATATTTCACTGTCCTAGCAACATGTATGATTTTTTAAAGAAGACCAGGACAGCATTTTTGCGAAATTTTGAAAGTGCCATAACTTGCGAAATACGCACTGTAGAAGGAAAATTTTTAATTTGTATTTTTGTTTTCAGAAACTCCTTCAAAAGTATGAAAAATTTAAAAAAAAAATTGGTGATGGTCATGTGATACTTTTCGTAATTTTTGGTCGATTTGCTATGGAATGACCTATTTGTTAATCTCAAAGTGGACATTGTAGACCGTCAATAATTTTTAATCAGTTTCAAGCTTCTCACACAACTGGAGTTACTTATGGCAGCTGTGAGGAATGCTTTCAGCATTATAACTAACTAAAATAGGTAACTCTCCTTCAAGTTTGGGCCCAAAAATAAACTTTAATAAACCCAGTGAGCATGAATCAATAAGTTCTTTCCTACAGTGTGTTGTAGCTATGAAAGACCGTAGACGCACACACTCAAGCTTAAACTCTTTTTAGTCCTATATATTCGAAAAATCGTATAAAACAATTAATTTCACTTAAATGAAATATATTTGTTGAGATTAAATCTTACAACTCTATTTTGAATCACTTTCACTTATTCAATTGCCTTGAAATTTTGTATAAGTACCTATGTAGTCCCCATGACAATACAGTTATCTGACCAATCTGACCATGGTCCTAATGCTGCAGACAGGATTAGCCAGATCGGCAAGTTTCTGTCGCCCCCACCGAACATTCTGAGCCGATACAACTTAGATGCGGTGTACCGCAAGGATCAATCTTAGGTCCGTTATAATAAATAAATGTAAATAAATGGCCTACCTAATGTTGTACATGATGCTAAAGTGCATCTGTATGCCGATGATGTGCAGGTTTTCCTGAGTTGCCCCACTGGTATGTCGGAGGATGGTTTTTGTCGATTATATATGGACCTTGAACGTATACGTGAATGGTCTGTTGCTAACAATCTATTATTAAATACCGGGAAATCAAGTTATACAATCTATACAGGAGGGAGTTGGAGTCTACTGACTTTTCCCAGGTTGTTGTCCTAAAGTTAATAATAAACAAGATAATTCGATATTATACCTCACCAGTTTTTCCCGCTTAATTTGAAAAATATCGATCGCACGATCAAAATTGTAAGGACTAAAGTTGTAGAAAATAAAATTTACAACATCTTAAGTCCTTACCATTTTTGTTGAAAAAAATGGCCGAGATATTGATCAAAAGCAATTTCCCCTTAAATTCAAAATGACGGCTAACGCACTGGCGGAAGTTGGTCGCCATTTTGAAATTAGGCTTCCTGTGACCCCCCCCCCCCCCCCCCCCTAAAGTTAGGGCATTAAAATTTCTGACGAGTATTTTGCCAAGGTCGTATGCTAACTCGACTGGTCTAAATAAATCAGCTCGAATCTTGATCTTACGATCAAGCTAACCAGATGTACAAAGTAGCAAAGCTCGGTTACAATCATGGCATAGACATAGACTAGGAGTGTCGGATAGAGCTTGACTCGGTGTTACGCCACTAGCTGTTATAATAACAAGAAGACGAAGACGATGACTTGGATTCTGACAGGCCCTAAGGCCAATCTACATCCTAGAGCTACACGCTACAAGCTGCAAGCTACCCGAAGCTAAGCTCTATTTCAGCGTATTGCTTTTTTGCTTTTTTGTAGACAATAAAATTTACAACAACTTAAGTCAGTACCATTTTGTTCAAAAGTTGAAAATGGCGGAAATATTGAGCAAAAATAATTCCCCCTTAAATTCAACCTGGCGGCTAACGTACATGTGAAATTTGGTCGCCATTTTGAATTTAGACTAGCAGTGTCTAGCTGACGAGAATTTTTCCAAGGTAAAGCCTTTTTTTTACTACATACTATGATATTATGTTTCTTTGCTGTCTGCGATATCAAGCTAAGCACACGAATTCGGACAGGTCAAATTCATCTTCGTCTAATTCTTATAATAGATGAGCTTGAGTTGTGTGACGTTACTGGCTGTTATCACAAGAAGAGTTTTTGGCAAATATCTTCTTAATGCACCTCTGTACAGTATAAGAAGAATAACCATGCAAAATTTCAGCTTCCTAGAAATTGTGATGTTGAGATACAGTGATCTTTCAGTGAGTGAGTATTATTTAGCTTTTATAGTTTTAGAAGATGCAAAAAACCGAGTTCCATCATTTTCTTTTAAATCTGTCATGCAAACATATTTAAAATTTTATTTATGGTCGACCCTGTCTTTGGACATCCAAAAAGTCACCTTTCAGCTGAGATCAGTCTTTGGAAGGACAGAATCAAAAAAGCACATTGGGAAAATACCCCGGGGCTGAGATAAGCGAAGAAGTTTATAAAGTATTCACAACAGAGCACAAAAGTATTCCTCACACTCAGTAGAGAGGAACTAAGGAAACAGATCTATTTACCGGGCACTGCCCGCTTAAATACCATCTTAAAAAGATGGGTAAAGGCGATGATGACACCTGTCGCTTTTGTATGGAAGACGATGAATATGTTCTATCTGACTGGAAGCTCTGTGCCGCATAAGGCACAGACATCTATGAAACGCATTCACATTTCCAGAGGATAAAAAAATGGTCCCAAAAACATCATCGGTTTTATTACAGAACTTAAGTTCAAATGGGCGCCTTAGGGTATTTAGGGTAATTTCACAAAAGATCTTATAGGTCACGATGACTAGATGCGATGCGGAGGTCTAAATTTACTAAATTCTGATAATAATTAGTCGTGAGTTCAATGGATATAAGGCATAAGATTAAATCCGCTTCTTTTCATAGGAATCCAAATGAATCCTAATGAGTGTAGAATCGTATCATCCTTAATCGTGATAATATTCCTTGAATAATTTACCTCCAGCTGTAGAAATTTAGACACCTCACTCAGTCTAAGCAATTCCACATTGCAATTTGTTTACTATACATTGCAAATACAAAAACTTAACAATAAACATTCCATTAAAACAATATCAATATTGTTGCATAATTTTATCAGTATCAGTTAATTGTTGATTTCACCACAAAAATTCACCACTTATTTTCGATGATGATGATGATGACTCAATTCGTGCCAGATATTGGTAACCACAGACAATACTTAAGGAAAAATATGGATTAAAAGATTGTTGAGATGCGGTTTGATTGGTATGTTCTCTTTCGTTTATTGAGTTAAAAATCATCACATTAAACCACATCTATAAAAATTAAAATTAATGATTTTCTTTAGCATTTCAATTTCTTAATGATGAAGTCAAAACAGCCTAATTATGAAGTATATACGCAAAGATTTCGAAATTGTGCAATGTTTATTTCATCATTCAAATTTGAAATGAACTATAATTTTCTCAGGTCTAAACACTTTTGAAAGTATACCTAACCCTGGTTGGATGATGGATTGTAATCAGAAATAACCTTAAATTCAGTTATTATACGACGATATGACTTCGGAGCTTGTTGATCTAACCACAAACTTGGGCGTGTTTGTTTTTACGCATATTTTATGTACTCATATCGATTCTAAGTAAACGAAATGCCTTCTGAGTGACCTTGATGGCAGATACTATCTATATATAGAATTTTGAAGTTATCTAATTGATCTGAAAGGGTTAGGAAAAAAATGACACTGAAAACATCTGTACAAACAATTCAATCAGTCAAATTCAGAAGACCGCACACGAGCCATTCTTATCTTTGTTATTATGCTAACAAAACTTGTGAACACCTCTGTCAAGGTTATGATAAGCTTTGTTCTGTGATTGACTTGCGATGTTTACGACATTTTTACGAATAAGGTATATTTACAAAATTTCTCCTAGAAATGGTTACAATGATCGCTCGCACTATAATAAAATATAAAAGTAAAATGAAAACAAATTTATTCCTTGTTTTTGTGTTTACTAATGTATGAAAAAAGAAAAGAAAATAATTGGAGGGACGTAGATGTGGGCGTCATTTCATCATTTCCAAATTTAGTCAGAATTTAAGTAATAAACCTCGGTAAACAACTTTCCAACAAAGGAAAAATTCAATATGACACCAGTAACGAGCATAGCGTTAACGTTCTCTACAAGGTTTTACATCACAATTTAAGCGGTTTTATTTATGCGCGCACTTTTATTTTACAACCATTTAAAAGCAATTTCGCTGTTATTCCGTTACCTGCGTTAAAATGCCGCGTTTTATTTATTTACATTTACATTTGATAGCAACAGAAAGTGCGATTACATACCTACCTACCTACCCAACCTAGCCACCATACGAGGCGAGCACGTCTCCAAAACAAGGTTAAATTCGTATATTCGTTTAGTATAAGGAAGGAAATTCAAATTCAATTCTACGAGCATACGCCTTTCAGTTCAGGTTAAATAAATGGCAGACGTATGATAAGGATGACAACGAACCACAGACCGGGTTCTGTTATTTATCTGTGAGTTATTTAATGAGACGGGAAATATTTGAATAAAGCAAAATTGATATTTTGTTTTGTTTTGTTTTTTAATTGTACGCGTAATTAACTAATTACTATGTAATAAACGACAGTCAGATGAACTTTATATGCAAATGACACGTAAGTTATAGAATGTTGCATTGAATTGGAATAAATAGAACTATTTACTACAGTAAAACATTATAGTATTAAAAATAATTTAAAATTCTCTCTATATTTGTGTTATTTGCTTCAATTAAAAAATTGTTTTTTTTTATTCTTTTCTTGGAATATAACCTCACTTTTCTCTTTACATCTTACATTAATTTTTACAACAAATTATTTGTTCGGCACTATTATGAGGTTGTACATTTCTAGCATTCATCATCCATAACGAAACATTCATTTGAAACAGCCATTAAACGGTTATACAAGTTCTTACCATTTCAATTTGTATAGCCCCATCCGCCATTTTGTTTTACAATTCACTACTAACAAAGTTTCGCCGGAGTGTTTTATTTATTTATAAATAGCTTGTAAAACTGAGATTTATCTCAATTCTAACATATAATATGTATTTATTATGAGTATTTGTATTTATTGATTCTATGGAAAGAATAGAAGTAATAAAGGGTTTTCCAATAAGAGGTGTTATTTTGATATTCAAAGAAAAATGCCATTTTTTGGGAAAATGATCGGATCTTTATTTCATTATAAAGAGGAAGGTATGCCGTTAATAATGGAAAATAACATCAGCCAAAAGACCACCACGACCACGACTACAGGACCATATCCTTTTCATGAAATTTTCCATAACCAAATCGCAAAGTGGCTGCCCTATGTCCTCGATAGCCTCACGAATTCCATCTTTGAGGTCTTGAATTGACGCTGGGCTGTTGGCGTAGAACTTCTCTTTCACGTGGCCCCAAAGGAAGAAGTCGCAAGGTGTTAAGTCACAAGATCTCGGTGGCCAAATGTGATCACCTCTTCGAGAGTAAGCCTTAAGACCCAAATCTTTATGCAAAATACGGTGTAATGACGTTTGTGGAATGCCTAATTCCAAAAAACGACGAGGAATGGACAAACCTGGGTTTTCTTCGACACTTTCGGCTACAGCAGCAATATTCTCGGCTGTTCTTGAGCGACGTGCACGGGTTTTATTCTTCACATCACTAACTTGTCCTGACAGCTCGAATTTTTCTACCAATTTCTGTATTGCGGTCCGACAAGGTGCTTCACGACGACCCAAAAAGGTTCGAGTTTTACGAACCGTCTCTGCCACATTTTCACCATTTTTATAGTGAATTTTAATAATTTCAATGCGTTGTTGAATCATGTATCGTTCCATTTTTATTACTGGCGTAGTTTCTACTTGTCAAATGTCAAAAAATGACAGCTCCAAAGGTTACATCTACCGAAATAGCGGGCTAATTAAAATAACACCTCTTATTGGAAAACCCTTTAGAATGTTTGATCACGAGATACAAGCAGATATTCAGCCGGTTCGCACCGGTTCGATTGAACCGGTTGTTAAAAGAATTGTAGTGTTGCGAACCGGTTGTTAAATAACTAAAATTTATAAAATGAAACTTTTAAAATATTATGAAATATTTATTTCTGCGAAGTATATGAAATGGAGCGAAAGATTGGATCCAGACATTTGCTCTAGAGGGGGGGGGGGGGGGGGGGGGGGGGGGATTAAAGCATATTAATACTAGAAATGAAAATAAGAAAGAAATCAATTACTTATATTATATATAAAGTGGTGAAATATAAGATTGATTGAATGTGAGACAATACTAAATTTGATACACCTGTAGATCATTTTAATCAATATGGAATTTAATTATGTGTTGCACATAAAATAATATTGGACACAAACTAAGCCACACTTAATAATAAGAAATTAATTGGGGAAAACTAAATTACCTATATGTAAAAAAAAAAAAGAGTATTTACCAAGCTGTTGTAAAATCTCGATCTGAAAGATTTTCGTAGTTTTGGAGAAAGCTAGTTATAGAATTTTTGTAGAATTGATAACACATTTTAACGAACATTGTAAAAATCTATAAAATGTTTCGTAAAAGGTCCGTACGTCCCTACGCTTGTAATTGTGGAAACTTCTTTCGTAATTTTTACGAAATATGAGATTCATTTGGTAATAAAAAAACCGGGCAAGTGCGAGTCGGACTCGCGCAGGAAGTGTTCCGTACCATCATCGTACAAAATTTAACACTATGTACTTTTTATTTATTTTTTCAAATGAGAGTAGGCGTCATGTGAAAAAATAATGCTGTCATTTGTTGAAAAAAATTCCTACTTATGATAATAATAATGAATGAGAATAAAACGACGAAAATACGCCGAAAAAATCACGTTTGTTGTATGGGGCCCCTTTAATTTAATTTTATTTTTATTATTTGTTGTTATAGCGGCAATAGAAGTACACACTCTGTGCAAATTTCAATTGTCTACCTATTACGGTTCATGAGATACAACCTGGTGACGGACGGACAGCGAAGTCTTAGTAATAGGGTTCCCGTTGGGTACGGAACCCTAAAAATTACAAAATAAATAAAATACTTGTGTAATTTTTCTCTGATTGTTTTTTACTCTGGGTGTTTTCTGTTTTCCTTAATCTTGTCTTTTTTTGTTTTTTTTGTTCTTCACAAAAAATAGCTTTTAATTTAATTAATTTTTTTTTCTAACCTAACTATGTGCACTTTTTCGTCTTATTTTTCTTAATAACTTTTTATTCTTTATTTATCACAAAATTTAGATATTCTTCTTATCAGAAAAATCTCTTCAACTTCTATTCTTTATTTAATTACAAGAGGTATTCAACCAAATCAACAGCTCGACGATAATAATCTTTTATAGGTACAAGGCAAATTTAGTTTATACAGATAGTTAGGCAATAATTCTCACGCGGATAATTTATATTTGTATTAATGTATAACAATAACAGACTCCAGATTCAATGCAATGTTATACACTTCGATGGAAATGTTATAAATTGTCTTGAAACTATGACAGGTGATCTGGTTTCTGCGATTCTACAAAACTTTAGAGATTTGCCCTTCTTTGATTTTTAATTATTGAATTTTGTGTTAAATAGTAATTATCCAATTCCACTCTACCCATTAATAGGATCTTAACCAATCAGGTCGAATAGAATATCTATATCCTGATGTTTTCTTCTGTTAAACTTTTTTAACATTATTCACTTGATTCTAAATTAAAAAAAGCAATTCTTTTATTTCACACTCATACTATTTTGAGAATTTCTAGTTTCCATTATTTCTTTATAGTTTTTTTTATACCAGATTTGAATACATTTCGTCGCCTGAATATGGGTTTGCCCCATCCGCCAAATTAGATATTTTGAGTTAAATACGGTTTTTTTTTATATATTATTAATGAAGTGGAATTAAATGCTTTTATTAGATTTTTTTCTAAATTAAATATGTTACGAGATAAATCATGTAAGGTTTGTCCCATATCATATTTTGGTCAGAAAAGTTAGTATTGGTTTACCCCAAATCAAATTTGTTTATACATGGGGCATGAATTACATTAAAAACTTTAAAATATTTTTTTAAATATTGTTGTGATATACACTTGCGGAAATATAAAATTATATTTAAAATTGGATCGCTCCATGTGGGAGTGTTCCTACACGTAGAGTAAATTAAAATCAATTTTGCCATAATCTTGGTTTGCTTCATGTGGTTTTGGTGAAATTTCCTTATATAAAATAGAATTCAGAAATTCAGTTTATATGAAGAAGTCAAGTTATATCACATGTAGTAAATATTAAATTAACAAATTTAAAACTGTTTTTAATATATTGAAGAATATTGGACGAAATACTATCTGACACAGATTTAAGGCCTGGTAAATCTAAATTAGGCTTCAGGGAATTTTTTACCGATTATTCAAAGTAATCATTTTTATACTCTTTATAATGATGTTAGAACAAAATGGGTAGGACACCAGCGCAAAATATTAAAAGCTATTTTTGCATGTCCGTCTGTCCATCCGTACGGCCATTTCTCCATCCGTCCATCTGTGTTGATATTTTGCACTCGGGCTTTTCAAGAAAAAAGTAAACTTATATTAAGTTCGAAAATAGGACGAATCGAGCAACTCCTTCGTAGGGCTACCATACAAAAATTTTGTTTTCACCTTATGTTTGGAAACTGCCTGAGAACGTGTCGACAGAGAAAGCTGTAATTTGGTTCAAGGTATTTTCATAGCAATTGTAAATAAAACATCTACGACGAATGTCAAAGTGGGAGATCAGGCAATGATTTGACAAGATACTACAAAGATTAGTACATGATTATCCTGGAATAAGAAGAATAATCCTTTGGAGCGACTCGTGTGTTTCTCAAAATTAGAACAAAATTATAACAAAAACTTTGAAATATTTTATTTTCAGATGGGACGAAATTATTCAAAAATTTTGTAAGCATGGTCACTCTCAAATATTACAAGATGTTAATAGTTTTCATAGCTACATCGACCGATTTACAAAAAATACTGAAATTCCAAATATTGTGTAATTAATAAAACTTTTGAAAAATGTAAAATACAGTGATGCAGATATAGCTATCCAATTCAAAAAGAAGATTTTTTGGCATATTCACAAAAATCAGATTTATTGAATTACCAAAAGGTACCATTTTCAAAAGTAAAAATATTGTATGTAATTAAAAGAAAAATGAGAACCTTTTAAGGTACATTATAGAAGGTCGGCAGCACAGGCACAGTTTATTTCGGAGTCAATTTTGATAACAGCTGGCAGAAATAAACTTGAAACACCGAACAATTTATTTCAAAATATTCTAGAGATTAAAATCAACCAAGCTGGATTTAAAGATAAGGAAAAGATGTTAAATTTCTTTTGTTTTGTCTTCCAGATACAGATAGAAATTATTATCAAACAGTTTCCATACTCAAATCACATAATTATCTTATTTAGGGCGGCAGAATTTCAAGTCTTGATTCTACTCATCAATAAGGTCCTATACAACGAAATTTAGTGATTCAAAAATCAAAATCAAAATAGGAAAATGGAGAAATTTTTGGCATTTTTTTGGGACCTGTTGATGAGCCGAATCAAGACTTGAAACTTTCCGCCCTAAATAAAATAATTGTGTTATTAAATAAATAAAAAAATTCCTCTTTTTCCGTTTCGTTTTTACCCGAGAATCCCAAAATGGGCTATTTAAACAAATATAAACATTACCCGGTAAAAAAATTATGAATTAATATTTCTTTTAACCTTATTAGTAAATTGTTTTGCCCCATATCATCCAAGCAATGTAATTTTTGGAAATCTAGGTTCAAGTTAATGAAATTTTAACGGAAATTTTGAAAAATAATTTAAGATATAAATAGACGGAAAACAACTGAGCTTTTAGCTAATTAAAAAAAAAAATCGAAAAGTTTTTTATAATAAAGATCTCAACTTTAACTGCATTTATCTCAAAACTAAATCTTTTGAGCGAAAGATTATTTGTCTAACTTCTCTTTTCTACTCCATGCCTAGTCTGTCTGGATATATTGCTTGTGGATTTAAGTGAGATTACCATGAATGCGTAACTTACTGAAAAATTATATCTCCTCATTACCAAGTTTCTTAGGTATATCTCATTTCAGCGTAGGTCTGCTTGTGGAATAAGCTTTAATCGGATATGAATGAGCCTTAAATGCTTTAAAATTCAAATGTATATATAATTTGTATGTATATAAAATTGCAAAAATAATTAGTACTCGAATAAATAAAGAGCTATTATTTATTATACAGTTAACGAAAATCAACTTGTTTCCGTGGTGTAGTGGTTATCACATCCGCCTAACACGCGGAAGGTCCCCGGTTCGATCCCGGGCGGAAACAACTTTTTTCAACTTAATAAATTTAATTACTCAAGAGTAGTAGATTTATTTACCTGCGTAATATTTTTGCCAGATTTGAAGCTGTAGCGATTCAGTTTTTTTTCGATGCAGAGAGCTTGCCCAATTTGTTAAAAATATTTCCTTAGTAAGGTCGCTTGCATATCGGAAAACGAAAACGAATAACTAATCAGTTCCACACCGAAAATTCGTCTGTGCTTAAATATCTAAAACAAACGATAAAAAGTTGGATTGGGCTTGTATCAAATGTAAACAAACGAAAATGAGGCTAAAGAATTTTCATTAATATGTCGAACATGAAGTGTAAAACGAAAAGATACTTGACAGCTCGGAACGAAAATTTCTTTCTCGCACGTAAAAACTGGAGGTGCCCAGCTGGCGTTGCCCAGCGATAATATAGATGCCTAAATGGTTGGGGGTGGGGTTCGAAATTTCAACTCTCTACGTCGACGTGTAAGACTGTGTCCAAATATATAGTGAAAAACCAAGGTATATAGAAGAAACAAGGTATGCCCATTAAAATTTTGACATATCACAGCTGATCAAACAGCTGATAGTCTGTGACGTACTTCAGTGAATGAATAAAAAAGAAAAAGGAAATCTGACAGTGACAGTACAGAATATTCTCTTTTAAAAATTCTTCTAAAAAATTAGTTCATTTAAGTAATTAAGAGATTTCAAAAGTTTCTAGTGTATTTTAAATACCGAGTGCTATCGGTCAGAAATTTAAAAGCGCCCTGAAATTAGATTCGAACTTCAATAATACAAATCGTCGTAAACATTAAAGAATTAGTGAAATTGAAGACAAATATTTTATTTGGTGTTCGAACATTATTTGCTTTTTAGGCAGGCCTGCTATTTATTACCTCAATTACGTTTGATTTTGTTTATCACATAAAGTGAAAACGTAATAATTATTGTTGTTAAAGTAATTTGCAATGAAAAGAATTAAAAATTTACTGAAATATATTTTCTTATTTGTATATATAACTCATCAAAATAAATGTTTTTTTTTTATTTTTCATTTTTTGTATAGTTCCAAGATGAGGAAAATTATGAAAACAGGGAAAATCGTACGTATCGCAATTTGGACATGCTCTCATTGCTGGGATTGGCAGGTATCCAAGAAAATGGACAAGGCGAAATTGAAAAAGTTTAAGATTAAGCCATTCTTAAAGATTCTCAACTATAATCACTTGATGCCTGCACGTTACACAGTTCAAGATATTACATTTTAAAAGGTGTCTGTCAAGGACCTGAAGAATCCAGTTAAGAGGAAAACAGAACGTTTCCAGACCAGAGAAAAGTTTGAATAGAAGTACAGGGCTAGTAAAGATAAAGGGTTCTTCTAGAAGTTGCGTTTATAGGTGGTATCTCAACATATTAGCGCGAACCATTTTTTAAAGATCTTATTAAATTTAATAAAGGATAATGTAAAACATGAAGTACATGTATTATTTCTGATTTCAGCAAGGTATTTACGAAATTTATTTAAAGAATTTGCAATGTGGTAATATAAAAAGAATAATTGAATAACATAGTTTTGGGATCCCGTCCTTTGTACCCTGTAGGAAGAAACGTCATTTGTAAATTGAAACGGCTGTCGGATAGGAAAAAGTTTAAAGATGTTTCTGTAGTTATTGGCTACACTCAGCGGTAATTAACAGGTCCAGGCTGAGGGTTTTGAATTCTTGTGATGTGTAATTTGTATAACATTCATTTCAGAAGTGTGAGTCTGGTTTTCAATATTGCAGCTGCGGCTGGATTTGCCTGTTGTTTATTTAACTTTTTCTATTGATTGCTTCAGTTGGATTGGCACTTGCCATGAGCATCTTTGTATCAATGCCAGGAGCACTTATGCAACGATCACAAGACATCATAAATAGAATCTATTTCGCGTAACTTCGACAAATAAATATCCATTCTTCAAGAAATTGAAATAACCTCTACGAATGCCCAGCAGCATTGACAAGTGCAGTATAAATAGAGATATTTCAGCAAACATCCCATATATCGGTGCAAATAGCATGTAGTACATATTTCCTCAAGAATATTTTATTTTTAATACAATGGAATTATAAAGTAATCCAAAGTAAGTGAACGAAAGATGTCCTTGCATTGTAACAACCCAAAAGGAAGACCCTCAAAATCCACTGCAGTAAATAGTCCAACCTAGGAACTTAAACAAGAAATAATTCACTGTAATTGACAAAGCAATCAGGAGTGAAAATCTTTCTGAAAATGATACTTTTACGTAGAACTAGAGCAAGGTACCCTCCCTATATACTTTTTAATTTATCAACGATAGTACAGATGTCCAGCAATTTGGGCTTAACAAAAAGTGGCATTTAGAGAAACATTTATAGCACCTTGCTTATTTGACTATCCTCATAAAAACAATCTGCAGGATCTGGTCAATTTGCACGCATTACAGGTATACAGGAACCGTTACCACCAGAACAAATAACATTGCTCATCTTTGCAGATGAAACGATGAGAACAAATGTTTGCAAGCAATTTGCACCTGGTGGTGAACGTACTCGTAGATTTAGAGAAATCTCGGAAGGGGTTCTTTTAACTGGACATAAGCTTTCTGGTGTTAAATTTGGACTACTAGGTCTGCACATCTGAATTTTATTAGTGATATAATATATGTATATATATAGAATTACATAGCTTTAAGTCGTTAGAATTGAGAGGGTAAATATTGCCATGTCTTCAATCTTTTTGTCTAAATAGAAGTTAAAACATTTTGGGCGTAATGGCTTGGCGTTTTGTAAATAAGTTCATGGCACCTGGATGGATTTTTATACGTTTTCAAAACCTTTGCCACTCATGCGCATATTACGGAATTAAATTGGAAATCTCATTAAGTTTTTTATACCCCACATAGATGAAATCTAAACGGTATACTAAGTTTTCCGTTTGTAAGACCTAAAAATAATTAGCTGTGTTCTTTTGTGTCCGCAGAACAAAAGATACACAAAAGAGCGCCTCATACATTTCAATAGAAAGATTTAAATGAAGCGAACAGTACAAATAGTTCGCTTCAATCCATAGAACATTTTGTTCTCTTCAGTATATGGGAGTTATAGAACAAGATACACGAAAGAACAAGAGCTATTATAGTAGAGCAAAATGGATTGGATATCTGTCCGTCTTTTACGTATATTGTGAAAACGATCAGTCCTACACATTTCTATTGTATTCAAAATTGCTTATAATCAAATAATAATCAAATCAAATCCAGCATTTATTTATGATAATTCAATGCAACAAGTAAATTAGTAAAGTAAAGTTGGAAATTACTCTGTTTGGACTACAATATCGGGGCTACTTATGGCCTCATTTTTCTTCATTTCTTCTATTTTCTGTTTGCCTTGAATTAATACCTCCTCTTGAATTGAATCCTCGTTGTGAAGAAATTCTGCCTCTGTCTCTTCTGTAGCTTCCGGTAAACAATCCGAAATGGATTCTTGTTGTTTTAACCTTTTTAGAAAAACATAGTTTATCTTAAATGGTATAATTAACGAAATTAGTTACCTATCGTAGGAGGTAATTGTTTCTTGAGCCAGTTCATTCGTCCTTTTGATTCTTGGTGAAGATCCTTTTATTTTGTGAGAAACATTCACTGATGGCACAACACCCTCTTTCAAGCGCGTTTTGTGCTTTGGTGCATTTAAAAGAATGGCCTGTAGTCTATAGTCACTTTCTAGAAATATCGCAACACAAATCACACAAAATAATTTATTAAAACAAAACAAACTTTTCAAAACAACGGTAGTACAAGCGCAAAGAATTTTGACACATTACAGCTGATGCCCTGTGACGTACTTCAGTGAATGAAGAAAAAGGGAAAAAGAGTTTTAACAAAAATGGCGGAACGTGGTTCGAGTCGGGAATACCTTGTCTTCTATATACCTTGGTGAAAAACTAAAGTTTTGTATTGTAACACCAAGAAGGGGTAACCTGATTTAGTCCATTTTTGAAATTATATTTACCATTGCTGTGAAAACACCATTTTCCAAATTTAAGCTCTCTACGACGACACGTTCTCACACAGTGTCCAAATATATAGTTAAAAATTAAATTTTTGTATGGGAGCCCTACGATGGAGTTGCCTGATAGGTCCCATTTTTGCACTTAATTTTTTTTTTTTAAACAAGTCCCGTGTTCAATCTACGTCGACGCGTGTCTAAATATATAGTGGAAACCCAAAGTTTTGTATGGCAATACCAAGAATGGGTTGCCGATTTCAATTTTTCTTTACACAGAGCCTTGTCCTGACAATTACGAACACAGCAAGGAAAAAAAGAGCCAAATCGGTCGAGCTCTCTCAGTTGATTATGTAATATACATGCGCCAATTTATTTTTATTTATATTAATTTGTTGTCAGTTCGAACTTTCTGATATTTCACAATTTATTTGAATTTACGAAACATAGTCTGGTGATTTTTTTGTGATTTATCTTAAAGACGCATAATATTGAAAATTATTTTGTTTTTTGCATGTCCGTTCGTTCATCTGTACGTCTGTTTGTGAGTCCGTTCTCACGTATGTTGCAATACAAAAATTTCGTTTTTTCCCTATATATTTGAACACTGGCTGAAATTTTGTACACAATGGTTTCATAGTAACAGTAAATGAAATTTCAAAAATGGATTAAATCGGGTAACCCCTTCATGCTCTTCTGCATAAAAATTTAGGTTTTTGAACACTTCAAAACTCAAACTTGCACAGATGGGTGACCATATGAAATTGAATACGGGTAATTATCTAGGGTATATTTATTGTATTCATACAACTCGAAAAGATATTGTTTTTACAAAATGCGGATTTCTCGGTTTTTGAGCAACCAACGTCCGAAAAACCGAAAAATTCAGTTTGCGAAATGCTAAACACACGAACTGATGGAGTTATTTTCCTTGGCAATGAATTTTCTTATAATGTAAATTTATGTCTTCTGAATCCTCTCTCCAGTCATTTTGCCCCGGTAAAAGCTGATTACAAATAATATTCATTTGTCACTATGTCCCGTAAGTTTTTATCGTGTTTAAAGAAAATAATAATAATATATAGTAATTCTGGATAACGGCAAGCTATTCTAGTAATCGAAGCCATAACAAATTTCAGGAACAAGAAGGAAAATTAAATAAAAATATGTAAAAAAGCTAGATTTGGTCTAAGACCAATTCTTATGATATCCTATATGATCTATGCAGGTTTGATCGTTGAAGTGGTTTTTCGCATATATTTCTAGAAAGGTTCGTTGGACAGAAAAAATGATTATAACCAATTTTGTAGGATTTCGTATTCTGAAGAAGTTTTTAGTACAATAAAAATGTCTTGGACTGATCGTTTTCACAGTATACGTAAAAAACTTAAATTTTTATATGGCAACACCAAGAAGGAGTTTCCCGATTTAGTCCATATTTGAAATTTCATTTGTTAGTATAATGAAAACACCATGTACCAAATTTCAGCTCTCTACGTCGACGCGTTCTCATACAGTGTACAAATATATAATGGAAAGCGAAATTTTCGTACGGACGGACAGACGGACGGACGGACATGCAAAAATCAAAATAACTTTTAATATTATGCATAGGTATCCAACCCATTTTGCTCTACCATAATTATTTCGAGGTATTACAAACGGCCGAGACATTGCTGATATTATATTGGAGTGAGGCATCGCTGGCTGGCGTACCCTTTGGTTACGTCATTTTATATTAGAGCAAGGGGGATGCATACTTTTCATACACCGATGGGAAAAAGTTTCTCAATTCCCGAATTCGGGTGTTTTGAGGGAGGTGGGGTAAATATTATCCGATTTGCAAAATTCCTGTTGCTAGCTTTTTGTGATTTTTTTCTGATTTTTTGAAAATATTTTCCCTCTCAATCTGATTAAGTTGTGAAATTTAATTTTCGACGGCCAAATTTCTGTCTGAAAAAATAATTTCGAAATGTTTTTCTATATTGATTAATCCAATTTTTTTTTATGGATGCACTTTTTCTAAGAGATTATCTGTACAAAGTTTCAGGAAGATCGGATGTCATTTACCTACTTAAAAAACAATTAAATCTATAAAAATTTTGCATACCCACTTTTCGCCATCTACCGGCGATCTTTGAAAACGCACGGCAATGCGACATAAAAAAAAAACAGAATAAAAAATCTATGTACATATGTACCTTCTCTCTGGTTGCCATTTAACCCGAGTGAATTTGGTACTTTCGTTCAAATTCTGTTGCAATTTGAGTATTTTCTAAGGGGTGGAGCCTACAAAACCGCAAGCTCATCGACAATATGCATTATTTCGATTTCGTTTGGTCATCTGGAGCTCCTACTTGCGTCACTTTCATTTCTAGTCAACTGTGAATTTGGACGAAATCGGTGATGACGATTAGGGATCCCTGTAAGGCGCGAAAAATCTGGTACCTCAGCTCGAATAAGAAAGAGGGAAATACTAATAAAGTGGGATGGCTATAAATAGCTATTTAAGCCTCCGAATATAGGAATGTGGGTATTCAAATTTCTTCTTAGACCCTAGGAAATTAGTTTCTGTACTAGATTTCCAAAATGCACTAAATCAAACTTTGACCGCCCAAGCCTTCCGCAGTTTAATTGAAATGAACATTCTTAATAAAATATGTGCAAAGTATAATAATGCATGGTTTAAGACCTCACTCATGTCTGTTGATACCGGACCTAAAATGGGCATTCCCCTTTCTGATCTTTGCCCAGTCTTTGTATGGCTTAGTTTATCTATGCATGAAGCCAATCCAACTAATCCATCTAAACTATACACCCCCCCCCCCCCCTCCCGTTCCTTTCATTCCAACAATAGCAACAATTTACTACAGTTTAGGGTTACATTGCTGTCCTAATGAGCTCGCCCTTTACTGCTGATCGGAACATATACATACAAAATATACTCTCAGAATTTCTTTATGAAATTGTAATTTGTGGCTGTAAGCCAACAATTCTCTGCTTAATGCAGTACACTGTAAAAAATATTAGGACTATTCTGATAGAAAGTTTTCTTCAAGAAAGAATTTTTTGGGATATCTCCGGTATATAGCAAAAGCTAAAAAATGTTCTAATTTGTTATTTCATCACACAACCCATTAATTTTTGGTGACAAGTTTCAAGTCTTGGTTTGACTCATCAACAGGTCCCAAATAGCGAAATTGGGTGATTAGAAAAACAAATGAAAAAAGAAGAAAGAAATGAAAAGTTTAAGAAAAATAGAAAAAAACAATTTTTTTATTTATTAAAAAAATTTAAAAAAAATTTAAAAAAACAGATTCATTCGAAGCGAATCGAACCTGTATACGCCACGCAGTGGGCTGAAAAATGAAGAAGAAAAAGGAAGAAGAAGAAGCGTTTCGTGTCAGCAGAAAACCTTCCACTCATCGGTGCAGCTTGGTTTTCTGCCTGCTGCAGACGCTTGAAAATAGATCAAACCGATCTCTTCTCATATAAACTCAGAATAAATTCTGGGTGTGAATTATATTTTTTATTTATTTTCTGATAGAAAGGGAAAATCATTTTAATTTCCCCAAATCAATGGAACATTCAATTAATTTAGGTATCTGGCACCAGCAAACCTCTAAAGTACGTAAAATTCCCGAAATATTAAGCTCTCTTGGATATAAAGAAGAGAACTATATTTTTTATGGAAATATATTTTCGTTTATATATGTAACTCACACATTGTTCTTGAAAACAAGTCATATATTGTTTTTCAATATTTTATTTATGCGTGCCCAGCGCACCAACATAATTTCCATAGTACTTAGTAGTATTAAGTAATCAGCTCATTCGTATGTTTTTTTAAAATGGGTGGTCTTCTATCACCTTCACCTATTATGGTGGAGAGTGTTGCGGTGCTATCACCTATTCCCTACACATTTTAGAGAATATTCCTTAAATTTTGGGGAATAGTCCCTACATTTTAGGGGAAAAAACAAAACAACAATTTAAAATTCCCTATATTTAAGGGAATGTTCTCTATATTTTAGGGAATATTCCCTAAAATGTAGAGGAAAAAATAAAATAACAGTATGAAAATTCCCTACATTTTAGGGGCAAACAAAAATTCCCTACATTTGAGAGAGAAAAACCTACCTACATTTTAGGGATAAAAACCTAATCTTTCCAAGGTTGAACTTTCCCTAATCTTATTGACAAATTCCTAACCTGTGTGGCACAAATTGTTGCCACTCACTTCTTTAGGGAATTATTTTTTACTGTGTAGGTTGAAAAATTGCGTGTAGACTCTATATGGGTTTCAAAAGAGTAAAATTCAATCCCCCATTTCCAAAAATTGCTTCATTCCTTTTCTCGTTCAGAATGAGTTTTTTCAATCCACGTCGTTCATTTCTCGGGCCGAACGATTTAATTTCAATCTGTCATCCCTTTTTTCGGACTCCGAATCGTTCTGAATGCACCTGAGTTTTTCCCGGATTCGAACAGAACGATTTGAATTTGTATTCGTGGATGGGTTGTTTACAATTAGTACGAGGTGGTAATAGTTGAATTTAAGTTTCCTTTGTTGGAAAATGGCTTTATTTTTCATAAACAACAATTTTTACAAATTTTTACTTACTTTTATCAAATGAAAGAAATGTCAAACACTTGAAATGGTTCTGTTTCGTTCCTTTTCTATGAGCACAAAATTAAATTATGACAGCGTTCTATCGATTCATACAGGTTCAATCAGAACGAGAAAATGAAAATGAGGAAAAGAAAAATGATTGCCGTCAATGAAAAAGTTTGTCGGTTCATTGTATTGTTCGGAGCTTCAATAAAGTTAGCCAAGACTTGTCAGTCAATTAATCTTGTCGGTTAATATGAGTGGCATCGCTATGGGCCTTTCATATCTGTTATTACTTGTCTGTGGTAATACGTTTTGGTCTTTTATGAACTCGAAAGGGAAAACGTTTTCCTACAGTTTTTTCTTATAACAATAATAACTCTTATCTCCTTCAGAGCAGCTGTAACGTTTTTGCAGATTATTTTGAATCTATATATGGTAGAACTACTCATGGATCTTTCAACAATACTACTCAATCTTTTGAATGTAATTCATTGGAAATCGGCTATATTTTACTTGATGATGCTGATATAGGTAATAAATATAATAATATAATAATAACATGTTTACTTGTGGTATATATATACAAGCTTACAATTTTTTACTAATACAACTACTATATTAAGGTACGAATTCAAATTATATTAAAGCAAACGGAAAAAAGAAGAAATAAAGAAATTAATGAGTTAACATTTAACATTTAAACACTAATAAAAGAAACTAAAAAACTACAAATCAAAACAAATTAGATTGAACTTATCGCGCGACAGAATATCATCCAAGGGATATTAAATATATACGTAGTAATGATGTTAAATGTGAGTTTTAATGAGAGTCTTGACTGTTTAGGCCTTTTGAATGTAAACGGGTAGACTATTCCAAAGACGGGCAGCCTGAATAGGGAGTGAACGTTCCATAACCAATTTACTGAATCGAGGAATTACAATATTATGAGTACGTGGCGAAGAAGAAAGCTGAAAAAATTCTCTAAGATATTCAGGCCGGTTGTTCTTTAATATTCTGAAGAGAAGAAGAATCGTTCTCCGCTTAAGATACGTACTGAAAGAACAACCAAATAACGTGTTAGCAAACGGGGAAACATGGTCGAATCTTCGTAGGCCATAAACAAATCGCACGCAATCATTGAAAGCGACCTCCATCCTATGACTACACTCACTATCCAAGCTAGGAAACACATGACTTTGCAATGTGGAATACGGCAATATCAGTGTAATTACTACTTTCAAACTCATATTTGTTACTAGAATTCTCTCCGAGAGCCATACCCTTCTCAACCCCACATAAACCTTATTGAGAATCATAGTAACGTTATCGCTGCACATCATGCTTGAGCTTAGAAAAATTCCCAAATTATTAACCCTTCTGGCCACCTGAATAGCAAAACCATTCAAGATTACTAGAGGTATATCGATGACATTTAAAGTGCTGTTGTAGAAAGCTATACACTGTGATTTTTCAGGATTAAGCTGAAGACCATTGAGAATCGATTACCTGTGTATTCGACATAAATAAATACAATTCACAAGCAGACCAAGAGGCCAGCTTAGATAGATCTGCACATTCTCGGCATACATGTATACTTTTAATTCTCTACTACCATAGGAAGGTAATTAAGAAAGAGGCTTAATAATAATGGGCCAATCACGGACCTCTGCGGAACACCACACAATACAAGCAAAGCATATAAAAATTCGTCACCAACCTTAACCTGCTTGGAAGGACCACTGATAAATGCCATAACGAAGGACATAGCTGATGCACTAGATTTGTAATTGGTTGCTAATTTATGGAGTAGAAAGCTATGGTCAACACTATCGAAGGCCTTAGAGAAGTCCAAGAGTACCAAGATGCCAAAATCATTATTATTCAAGGCAGCCCCGATGTCTGTAGTAACCTTCAATAATGCAGTTTCGCAGTTACGAAAAGCGCGAAATCCAGATTGCCAAGGAGTCAGAGATCCGTTCACTTCCACCCAACCAGGATCTAATTATACACGAGTTTTTCGAGCATCTTCTATAGAAAGCATAAGATGCTTATGGGGTGAAAGTCACTAGGTGATTTGGCATTAGCGTTCTTCGGGATAGGAAGAATAATAGCAGTCTTCGAAATACTGGGAAAAGTGGATAACGTTAGGCAGGTATTCAAAATATGAAGGATATATTTATCAATTACAGGTAACAGTGTTTTTATTAGGCATGGTGGGAAGAAGTCTGGCCCAATCGCATCAGATTTCACTGAAAAAATGACAGAAATCATTTCCTCCAGATCTACTCCACGAAAATAAAAACTGTTATCACAGAGGATATGCAAAGGCAGACTTTGAATGTAATGGGGAGGGTAAAAGTTGTTTGCAGGAAGAATGCCAACGGACAAAATGTAAGCATTTAAGACATCAGGATGTAATGAGCAAGTTGATCTCGCCGGACCACACACACCAGCTTGCCGAAGATTACGTCAAAGAGTTTTGGGTTTCAGGTCAGAGCTAAACTTACTACTTTAGTATTGATGTTTAGCATTTCTTAAAGCTAACGTAAATTTGTTGCGGACAATTTTACATTTAATATACGTGTTATGTATAACAAGTATGTAGCAAATTATTAATCGTACTGTACTATTGTCGGGAAGTGTACTTGATTCGGACAGACGAACGGGGTCAGCTTCACTTCTGTTCTGACTTTCGCACCAACATTACATCCAATTATAATATTGATAAATTAGAATAAACTTAAGTATAAGTACTGGAGTCTTTTTATTCACAATCCTTAATCCCAGTAACAAAACACAATAATACGTGCTTCATTAGTTTTCAGATTTGAAATATAGTTCTAAGGTTGATGCTAAAGGAACTTGTTATTTTTTACTTATTAATTGTACTTGCGGTCTTTTAATTTATCTCTGACTACTTACCAATTGCCCAATTTTTAGATGAATGGAAAATTTCATGCATAACTCCAATACATAAGTCTGGATATAAAACCTTGGTATCCAATTAACGGGGAGTATCCATATTAAGAATAATATTCAGAAATTAAAAATTAATTATTTTCTTAATGTCCTTAACACAGTCGTATATCGTGATATTTAACTAGGTGCTATCAACCTTTCTTATAAGAACTAAATCCATAACAATTAACGTTCATACATAGTACCGTTGTAAATACAAAAACCAATTATGCAATCAATTACTTACACAAAAGACTTCATATCGAAATCATAAGTCAGAATCTGTCCTCGATTTAAATGCGAGCAGAACCTTCGAGTTCTGTCTGCTTATCGCAACATGCAACAAAGACAAAGTGCGTCTTTAAAATTCAATTACGTTCCGATAATGAAACCAACGATTAGCAATGAGTTAACAGCTTCAGATTAGATAAAATTGGATTGATTGTAGGAGGCATGAGCTGATAAAATCCAAGTATACCTCATTTGTGTAATGTACCGCTTACTAAGCACTTAGTTGTCATAAATTGGGCCTGGCTGAGCCCTGGGGTGAGCTATGTTCCTTTGTTATTTGCTTATAAATAAAAGTAACGAGATTCTAAATGAAGTCATTCACCTAAGTATGGCCATATGTATTTTGTATGTAATGCCATATTGCGGTAATGATATACCAAATTAATCGTTTTTTTGCTGTCTGTCAACACAGATTTCTTAAAAAAAAAAAAGACGTTCTGGTTAGAAATATGTATGTGTGTATGTATGCGTATGTACTTTCATTTTCACAAGCAAAAAAACAAATCCGCTATAATTTATCTCGAAACGTAAGAATGCCTTTGGCAGTTTGGCGCCATTATTAAAGTTCTCCCATAAAACATTTTTCTGGATTATGCTAATTGGGTGACTCTGTAGCGCGCAAAAAAATTGGAGTGATTTAAATTACTTTTTACTTGAAGAACTTTGGTTTTCGGTAGTGATTTATGGCATAAATTTATGGCAGATTGTCAACAAAGGGAAAAGAAAAAGTCACACCATAATAAATCGTATCGGTCGCGAACTTTTCTTACTATACACACATATTCAATTCTATCAACTATACACACATACATACATGCAAACTCAATAGGAACTAAAAAACATATTTGTGATGTTTTTATTTTAGCGATAAAAATCATTGTTCCGCTTTTTAGGTAAACATAGGTCAAGTGATCAAGTCAACCGTGCATCGCCGCGAGAATCATTGACCGTGAAATATGATTTTCAGTGAATAACCCGTAACGGTAACGAAGGCTAATCGGTTCCCCATCATTTTCAGCTTTATAAGTTCTTGGCTAGCCGAACTGGCTTAATTGAAGGATTGAGACATTAAAAATTGAAAGCGCGAAGAGTGAGGTGAGCGTATGCTGAATCGGATTAATTTCTTTTTCGAGTTGGTGTTCTGGTGGTGAGTCATGGTGTATCGGTGATAGCCCTCCATACTAGAGTTTCGGATTGTTATCATTTTCTGTTTTATTGGGAAGCAATAAAAAAAACAACGTGATTTTTTCTGTATTTCCGGATATTAAAATTTATTTTTTTATCTTTTATGGATATTCTGTCATATTTATGGTAGGTACGCTTAAGTATGTTCATCCTGATAAGCTGAATTTAGTATTGATTAGACAATTTTTGATTTTATTGTTTACGGGTATTTTTAGTTTTACAGATGTTCTTTTTCACAGTTTTTATTTTGATCCTTCGGAATTTTATGTCATTTTGCATTTGACTTTGAATTGTTAAAAAAAAAGAAAGGTTAAAGTTTTAACAATATTGTAATAATGTCCAAAAGAGCAACCTTTAGTTTATTGGTGATGGAGTCCTCCATTGTCTTAAAGCATCGCTGTATTGTTGCATATATTGTTGCATAAAGTGTTCAAATATATTTCTAATTTTTCATAAAGTCTCCTTTCAAAACAACACACGTTGTTGTTCAACACGTGTTGGACAGCAATGTTGTCAAGCAGATTTGATCGTGTATGGACTGTTTGATGATGTGATACTCAGTATGTCAAGCGGTTGGACGAAAATCAAAATTGTTTGATTTTTTGGGAGCTGTGTTAAGGGCCCCATACACGGTCACGCTTGTTGGTCAACCCGAGTGGAACAACGATGTTGTCACGCAGATTTGACCGTTTGTGTGCCTATTTGATGGTGTGACACAAAGTATGTTAACCGGTTGGACGAAAGTCAAGTTAGTTTGATTTTTAAGGGCCCATACACGATCACGCATGTTGGCCAACTCGAGTAGGACAACGATGTTGTCACGTAGATTTGATGGTGTGTGGGCCTTTTGGCGGTGTGGCACGTAGTATGTCAGTTGACAACATATTGAACCGTGTATGGCGTTGTTTATCACGCATTCGTCATTTTTGAGTGAACTCTATTGAAGAAAAGATAATTATATCTGTTCTAGCAGTTACTGATATGTGTTCTTGTCCTGATGTTAGATAGCATGTTTGACAGTGTGTGGTGAAAAAGCTTTTATGTGTTACACACCAAGTTAGACAACATGTTCGCCAATGTTTGTCATTCTTGGGTGAACTCTATTGAAGAAAAGGTAACAGTAAACAGTTCTAGCAGCTCCTTATATGTATTCCTGTCCTAATGTTGGATCAAATATTTGACAAGTGTGTTAAGAAAAAGCCTTCATGTGTGACGCACCAAGTTGGACAACATGTTCGCCGTATATGGACCACTTTACAGGCAACAAGTTTGCCATATGTGTTAATGTGTGTCAAGCATTCGTCATTCCTGAGTAACTTTTGTTACGGTGAAGATTAACCAAGGATATTTAAAAACGAGTTAAAATGCTAAGATTTTTAAATACTCTCATTTGGTGTGATAGTGTCTGTCATGAAAGTGTTTTGCTTTTCTATGAAAGGTTTCAATATCAATAAAAGCTCCTGATATGTCTAGCTGGAAGGAAACTTTTGAAAACCCCCGACGACATTTTCTCTAATTCTTTAATAAATTTGTATGGAAATATTTTCCTCTTTTCGGCGGCCATTTCTTTGTCCAAATTCTTTTTGGTTTATTTTTTTTTTTTTAAGAATTCGGAATACATTGTCCGTCGGTTAGATTTTGAGAAAGGTTTCTCAACTAGCATTTCTAGTTGAAAGGAGTGGGAAGTTAATCACGTGTGATATATGTATATTTACTGATGGCTCGAAACTGGATGTGAGAGTGGGAGCATATCTTGAAATTTAAGAATTGTATCGCCTACCAGACTATTTTAGTGTCTTCCAAGCGAAGTTTCTAGCTACAAATAATGCCGCAAGGCTGCCGGAAGTAATTTATAATGTACCTAGTGTTCGAGATATCGGGATTTACATTGACAGCCAAACTGCAGTAAAACTTCTGGATTATGAAGCACCATTATATCGTGCCTAGCCTCAGCGTTTTCATAGTGAACTCTGGAGACTTGGTGCCAACCACAGAGCTATACCCTATTGGGTACCTATGCTCAGTGATATACCAGGAAGTGAGTTAGTTAATGCCCTGGACAGGAAGGGTTCGTTCAACCATGAATGTGTGCTTCATAAAAATCTATAGGTAAATCCCGAGAAGTAGCGAAGAAGATCCTAGATTTACAGGTCAGTAAGTTGGATTATCTCAGATGGGAAGAATTAATCACATAGGCAATTTCAAGACTGCTATCAGCTACGACCCATGTTTTGTCTTGGGGAGACAGAAACTCTGCCAAGGAGGGACCGTAATGACATGCGAAATCTTCCTCTTTTGCAATTATGTGGAATGAATGCAAGCTTAATATACTTCTACAGAAGCTATATGGATGAGAAGGCGTTCAACATATTCTGTGTGAGTTCCCCAATCTTGTCAAATGTAGAAGAAACAATTTTGGCAGTTACTTTGTCAGTGAATTAGGATAGATAGCAGACAAAAGGTTGACTGATCACAGTAAGATTCATTAACTGATATGCCTGGTTTTAATGCCCTCCACCCCCCTCCCAGTGAAGCAATCATCGCCAGGTAAGGTGGTCCCCCCGATGAGATGGAATCACAATGGAATATCGATGATGTAAGTTTGACTGATCGTAGGTATTTCGATAACCTCTACTCTAACCTCACCTAACTTAACCCAGCTATTCATCATTGAATTTTTTTTATTTGACCTGAGTTTTCCTTAAAAAATCAGATTTTTTTATTCACTAGAACTTATAATGTCAGACTTGATATTTTTAACATCCAATTCATCGAATTTCATTATTTATGTTGGCACTACTTTACATAGAATTGTAATTAAACAAATAACAAAAAACACAACAAAAATATGTAACTATTTATATTTTTGTGTAAAATATTAAATTTTTACTAGCCATAATAAATCTTCATACTAAAGGAATACTTTCACTTCTTCAAACATGGATGGATGGATCTCTTCAGTTCAGCCAATCACACCTTCCCAAACACATAAGCATAAAAATACCTTAAAGAAATCCATCCATTTTTAAATCATTAACTTGTAGGCTTCTCTTCTTATAATATGCATAATAGCGTGGCATGCTCTCAAGGCCAGATAACTCAACATGATTTATGTGTCCAGTTAAATGCTTTTAACCGACCTGAATCGTAGATAAGCTATACAGTTTCTCAGCAACTTCAAGACTATGTGGAGGTAATTTTCATTCATCTTGAACTGAAGACAGTTAAATTTATGACCCAGGCGTAGATGGTAATATTCGCGTTAATTGTAAAAGTAATTTTTCATGACACATAAATACGAGTATTATCATCATCATCATAATGCGAGATTTAAATAGCTGCGAATTGCAGCGACTACTTCCCACTGGGCATAATCATCGGTTTATATATGTATAAACTGCGATTTTTTTTATGGTTTGTTTTTATTTACTAAATTAACATTAACTATTGCTTATGTGATACACTTAGTGTTTTATGTAGACTGATGAAATAGTTTTTGGTTAATTCTTCAAAAAAATTAAATTTTAAGTGACCAAGGCTTTTGTAAAATGTCTTTTCTTTTTTTTTTTTAACTGAAAATAAGGTCAACAGTAACAAATAGTAACAAATAGGAGTAGAATAAATTATAGATGTTTTTTTTTTTTATATTGGTGAGTTATTCAAGTATGAAAATTTTTTTCAAGGGTGTACTCAGCTAGAGGCAGGAAGTTTATATTCCGAAGTTCTTTCATTGTACGTAGAACGTAAAAACGAACTTTTGTTCATGAAAACCCTATGAAAGGATTGTCCGATTTATTCCGTCCTTAAAATCCACCAGAAGTTTTTATGTAATTAGTACATTAGCCATGCACAAAATTTCAGTTCTGTAAGTAAGTTTGACTCGTTGTATAGTGAAAACCGAAATTTTTGTATGACACCTCTATGAAGGAATTGCCCGATTATGACCATTTATGAAATAATATCTACAATTTTTATAGAAAGGCCGTGTACAAAATATTAGATCGCTATGTCTACCCGCTGAGGGACGGACACGCAAAAATCAAAATGTATTTTAATATTTTGAGCTGTTGTCCAATCCATTTTGCTCTGTACCATCAATATTTCTATGCATTCAAAATGGAATGAAAAATCACAAATAATATACAGATGAAGAACGCGAAAAATGAAAACCTTATCAACATTTCTGGTAACCAAGTTAGTCAGCTACCACGAAAATTGTAGCTAAGAATGATGTTATTAACAGAAAATGGTCAGGCACAAACCTATCTTTTACCAGAGCAACAAGGCAATGCCTCGCTCCAATATAAAATCAACGATGCCTCGATCTGATGTAAGGAAGCCCTCAATTTTTTCTTAAAAATTTACTGGAAATTTTTTCTTAGAATTTATACGCATTTTTGCAGGTCGACAACAGCTTTTATGAGCGTAGATCCTTAAATATGCAATGAGAAATTTTGTTTTTTTAGAAATTTACAGAAAATGTTTCGGTAGAATTTTTATTCATTTTGGTGGCCGCATAAGCATTCATTTCTTCTGCCGTTGTCAGCCTCCAATAATGCATAAAACTTCTAAGGAAAAAATTTCCAGTAAATTTCTAAGAAAGAATTGAAGCCTTCCTACATCAGGTCGAGGCATCGTCGATTTTATATTCGAGCGAGGTTGCAAATTTTTTTAACTGACTCTCAACATGCATCTGACTTCTAGTTTTCAATTTTCCTATTCGATTCGTAATCTGTATATTTACTTATTTGTGCGTCTTCATCTAGGGCATAAAAATGATATTGCGCTTGAACGTAGAGCAATGGACATAATTTTAGGCCCCATGTAAATGTAACTAACTTTTGCATGTACATTTTGTAGGAAAATTTTCATATTTCAACGGTTTTATTTAACAACTGCGTTAAAGGACTCCCTATTTGTGGATCCATCATAGGGGGAAAGCACCAATAGTCGGCCAAAAATGAAAAGCAACCCCTTCTTGGTGTTGCCATAAAAACTTTCGGTTTTTCACTATATATTTGGTCACGAACTGAGATCGCGTCGATATATAGAGCTAAAATTTTGTACACAGCGCTTTCATAAAAATAGTAAATAAACTTTCAAAAATGAGCAAAATCCGGCAACCCCTTCTTGGTGTTGCCATATAAAACTGTGAGTTTTCACTTTATTTAACTTTTATTTTCATCTAGGGTGTATTATTATTGGTCTTAGACCAATTATAACTTTTTCTTTTGCTAGGAATATATTTGTGACCGACTGTAAAGTCTTATAAACATTTAAGATATGTATCTTTGAATGCATATATGCCGATTTAAAGTTTGGAATCAGCCTAACGTCGGCCAATTGTGACCGCCATTAGGAAAAGTTCGAAAATTAAGTTCCCTAATGGCGGCCCCCCGATATATTTAAGAAAAACTAAATTTTTGGTTTTTTCTTCATTTCAAAATGTAGTACAAAATGAAATACTAAGGTAGAAAATACAGCTCTATTTAGGTAAACTACACGATTTCGCAATTACCTCAATCTCATTTCTAAAAAATTCACGGAGCACATATTTACAACTCTGCCAACTATACACAGAGTGAATCGCTTATAGTAAAACCGTTATACATAAGAGAAATGATTTTTTGTTATACAATTTAAAAACAAATAATATTTCAATTTTTGTTTTGTGCGTATTTGCTTCCAAAATCATTTTACAGACAGTTTTGTTAAGGGTAATCGACTTTTGAAGCCGGCAAACTTTAGGAGCACCTACCCTACATGTACTTACGAAATATGGGGCTAAAATTATGAGAATCATCGCGAAATATTCGATTCTTCCAAGAAAATACCCCATCCTTTGCCAATGACAAAACTTTATCCTCTATGCGTGCTCAAAATTAACATCACTAACTTAAAAAAAATGCAGAATCCTTTTATAAATTGGAAGATATCATCGCGGAGCTGGAAGAAAAAAATTTAACTGAGGATAAACTTAAGGATATTAAAAAAAAACGTCGATGACTCTCCAAACGAAACCGACATTTTTTTTTTCACCGCCATGAGGCAGGCACTCTCGATTTTGAGCACAATCGCACCCACTACGGCGACCGTAGAGAGAATTCAGTACGATTCGAAGAGCGAAAATTTGACGCGGACAACTATGTATAGGAGAGGAAATACTGACGGGATTATAAAGCTTTCATGGAAATTTTGTTCAAGACAATCGGCAGGTCGAAAAAGAAGGTGGATTCACACATAACATATGTTGCCAAAAAAACATGTGTCAAACACTTGACAAACATTTTATAGGTAGTTGACAAATGTTTGATAAATATTTGTTAAACATCTGACTGATAGGATATCTGTGTGAAAAATGTTCTCCAAATGTTCAGTTTTAATCATGTATATTCTCCGAATGAAGTAATGTTTATTTTTTTCCGGACGGGAATCGAACCCACACTTACTTGTTAGATTCCGTCAAAGATGGATAAAAGAAGAATTTTAAGAAGTTTTATTTTTAACGATTCTAAATCAAATTATAAATACAAGAGGAAAAAAACAACCGCCTCGTCCTGTGCATTGGAGCATCTTTCGTCGTACTTGCTTTAACGTTTGAGGAAAATTTTCGAAAAATTCGTGGTCGTACTTTATTGAATAATAAATTAACGATCTTTCCGGCTTTCGAAATTTCACACGAATCAAATAATTCTATTAATTTTATTATATTTATCTTACTCCATTTGTCATTCTTGATTAAGACTTTATTATTAAAAAAATTCCAACATGAACTTTCACTATGCACAGCTGAGGAAAACTGACAGAAAGTACAATGTCTTTATTTGGATTAAATTGAAAGTTTTTTAAGAATTCATAATTGTAAGATTTGCGTCCACAACCAACCATCAAACATTACACAAAAGTTTGACAAACGTTTGACAAATGTTTGTCAAATGTTTGTTATGTGTGCCTTTGGAAAAGTTTTCAACAAACTGGAGGAAATTGTTATTAGCGTTAAATTATTCTTGTTTTTTTTTTTTTATAAAAAATGGGGTTACACCTCTCCGAAACCACACCCTCCCCTCTTTCGATCTGTCATGACCTGCCTCCCCCCGTAGATCAGAATCTCGACACGCTAATGAGCCATTTCCTTGAATTCAATATCCAAATCCTTCTAATTTCCTCTATTTCTTTATTTATTGGCTTTCTCCATTTTATTCTTGGTTTTCTCACTTTTCGTTTCCCCTGCGGATTTCTTTGTGGTGCCTGTTTGGTGACTGCTTGTGTAGATCTTCTGAGTGTGTGGTTTATCCATTTCAATTTTCTTCGAATTACGTGGATTGGCTCTTGATTCCTAGTTATTTTTTAGGAATACTTCAATTTTATCATAGCATAAAAAGTGTTAAACGTTGCCCTCCTCTTGTAAGATGGACATTTCTGCTCCGTAAACTAAATTTTTCACTTTTCACATAGGATAAAAATATGAATAACTTTTGAACGGATGTAGTTATTGAGGTAATTCTTTCTTTGTTTTAAAATAGATTCCGTTAATGGGTCATCTTTTAGAGAAAAAAAAATTATATCCTTGGATGTAAAAATATTACGGAATAAAAGATAACACAACAAATTTGTAGAAATTTTCTTTCAAAAATAATCAGATCCCTATTGACGAAAAAAAATGCACTTCTTCATACTAATATTTATAAAAACAAGTTTTAAGTATTTCAAAGTGCTTTAATTCAGGGCTGCATTGCAGTACAACCAAATATTAGTGGAATTCTGATCTCAAAACTACTCAGCAAAATCAGAACGAAATTGGTAAAGGTCGGGTTGGGAAAGAGTTTTGATCATTGCCTATTGCAAAAGAGTCGTTTAGTGATGGAGAATTTAATTCTGAAGACAGTTCATCGGAATTCATTAAAAGTTGGCCATTACTGTTTTCAGCACACGCCCTCGTCGAAGTGATATGATGATTGCTGGTACTGTCGAAAACTTGATAGGTGCTGACAGTGTATGGTACAGGAAATACAAGGTATCAGTTCCGCTTCTGGAGCGCACTGGAGTGATATATCTGCTACGATGTATAGCTCCGCTCCAATTACTGCTCCAATCAACTGCTCCTCTCCGGAATAAGGTCCGCCCTAGCTTGAGCTGCTCTGAAGCATTCTGGAGTTAGTTGTAAAGCTCTGCTCCAACACCCTGGAATCAAGCTTACGTATATATCCGCACAAAAAATTAACTTTTTTTAGTCTGCTTCATTTTTGATACGTTTAAACATTTTTTTTCTTTATCAATCCATAAAAAATGACTTGCATTAAACTGTTATCGACAATACTTGATTATTCGACAATGGCAATGAAAAATCTACAGCCAATACACATCAGTACGAGAGATAGATTCAAGATTTTTAAGAAACTCGACGTCTCCAAAGCCCAAAAAAGGATATGGTGGCAATCCATCAAATTATCGATTAATTAAAATCACTTCCATTCTTTTCAAAGTCTTTGAATCTGTTATTAACTCCAAATTAATGAAGTATCTAGAAACTATTCAATTCATCAACGATCGACAATATGACTTCCAGTCTGGCTGCTCATCTGGAGACTTGCTTACTTTTCTGACGGAAAGTTGGAACCGTAGTTTTCACAATTTTGATGGGTTTAAGATCGTTTCCCTGGATATTTCAAAGGTTTTCGATAGAGTCTAGCGCTTTTAACCAAACTTAAAATACTGGGTCTCTCCCTTCATCTTCTATTATGGATTGAAAGTTTTTTATCTAGTCGCAAATACGTGTTGTATTAGATGGCGTTACATCTGAACCTCATCCTATTAATTCCGGTGTGCTACAAGACTCTATTATCTTACAGTCTCTTTTTTTAATTTTCATTAATGATCTGCTCTCACTTACTTTCAATCCTATCCATAGTTTCGCTGATGACAGTACCCTTGATTTCTATTACTCCTTTGACACTCTTGCGCACTCCAGAGGAAATGCCGCATGTTTTAAACGAGATTGCATGATTACATCATTGAATAAAGATCTTGACAGTATCCTCGCCTGGGGCAAAGGAATCGTGCCGAATCCAATACATCTAAGACCCAAAACTGTCTCATTTAATTGAAACAAGATCAGCACTTAACCATTCCCGTTTCTTTTGATGTAGTATTAATTTCTAATTCACCGTCTTTAAGCATTCTTGGCATTAATATTTCCAGTAAGTTAAACTGGACAGATCAAATCTTCTCTGTTGCCAAAGAAGCATACAAATGTCTTACAATCTGCAGTGATTTAAGAGCAACATACATTGGCACCTCCGACACTCTCCTCATATTCCCTAATCCTTTCCCTATCTCCATCCTGCCATGCTGTGCGTTGCATTATAGGGTATCCCCTGACCTTGGCTTAATAATATCAAAAACAAAAATCTAAAATAAAAGTCACATCAACGACTGAAGAGTATTTTATAATCCTTCCATATATGTACAGCTAATGATTACCATACAAAACTGTTCATTATCCGTTCTCTATACCTTTCTGTGACGATCTATAAATAAATCAGCTGACTTTCAAACAAGATACTCACAGAAGCTGTAACTAATCTCGAAATTAACCCGTCATCGATGGTCAATGTTCACCGATTAGCGTATACCGTCAAAGCGAATCAATGGACACGATTTAAAATTTGGATCAAGATCCGAAATAGTCATGAATATAGTAGCAAGCAGCACCATCCATATAGTAATACATCTATGAATGTATCTACGATTTACACATAGCCGCTAGCTATAGCTATAACAGTAAAGCTACGAATGATGGTTGAATTTATACATATAATCAAAGCAAATAAATCATGTCAGCCGAATCGGATGAGATAGAATCATTGGACACTTCTTAGTTGACAGCAGTTGGAGCAATCCATTTCCATACCTGTGTGAGACTCTCAAAAGGTAAATCAATGCGTCCGAGTGGTGTGAATGGAAAATATTCTCATGAAATTCATGATGGAAATTCTGTGTACTCAAATCCAGTTACTTTTGAAAATAATTTTATCTTCCTTTAGCATGTGCAACCCGTGGAGATAACATGATTTTGTCGATCCCATATTGAGATCCTAATTAATTCACAGCTATATCTCGATCGAACTACTACTGAAATTGAGTTAATTTATCTCCACAGCGACAACTTTTCATTTTATTTTTATTACTACGGCAATGATTAGGCAAAGCTAGTACCTCTATCGAGCTGCCAATTTGCCAAGTTTCTGTTTGACGATTAGAGGTCTCAAGAGATCACCAAATAGAGAGGGCAATTTAATTATCGCTTCTAACGTCTTCGTTTGGATTGCAACTTATACAGCGGCTTATTGGCAATTTATTGATGGGTGTTGAGTTTAATTAGGAAAGAAAAATCTAGGCAATTACCTTAATAGAATTTTGCTCTTTATTGTCTAGTATTTAGGTGCGAAGTAGACGAAGTGTCTAAAGAGGTTAAATAGTTATAACTTACAACAATATGATTGTCGAAACAAGTACCAGTGGATATCTGCGTCAACATATTATAATGGGATTGGATGAATTGAAGAACTGTGCCACAACTGCCGTACTCACGAACTTTGAGAAAAATTCGTACAATTTTTAGCATTATTTGAAAAGTTTAAAATTTGTTGGTCTTTTTCAACAATGCTCGAAAAATCTGAAGCATCGTTTTAATTTTATTATAGCGCGGTACGTCCCATGTGAAGTTCAATTCCAATTGAATCCAAATTAGTGCTCATGGAAACGGGAGTTGAGTTGGGTTTCGTTCAATCCATGTTAACTCCACAAAACCAGTCGACCTAAGTTGGGTTCTGTACAAGTGTTTGTTGGAATTGTACGAGTGTGTGTTTGTTGTGTTCTTATTTTGTGGTAAAAATGGTGACAGCCCGAGTGTTTTGGACGGACGAAATAACTGAATTGCTGTTGATCACTGACTTATAACAATGGACTGAGCGTATTACCATTTTCCTATAAGAAAGAATGGCACAAGTTTTACAGTTTTCTCTTTCGCCCTATGGCAGAATTGGAGCTACCAACACAAAATATTTTCTTACTAAACGTTTTCTTATGCCATTTGATGTTTTTATGTTGGCCGCAGATGCAATCACGGCAGAAAGAATAAGGTAAAAATAGTGTTTACCATGCTCCGTCTCTCTTGCCCATACGCAGGATTCAGTTAAAAATCACCATTTGAAAATTAAAGTCGGAATGAGTTTAATTCCTTATAAGCGATTAAAATATCACTTGGACACAAGAAAATATATTTTTTTAATTTAATTCGATTTTCGAGTGTAAAATTTCATCTGATTGCTTGAGTTTTACACGTTTTTTTTGTAGTAAAAGTTTTAAAGGGTCTCAAGTTTAGTACTAAGAATTTTCGAAATTCGAAAATCCAAAAACGCCAAAAGGTGACCACCATAGATATTTATTATACGATCCAATTTCATTGAAATCTGTTTATAATTACGACAGTTCTGAGCATAGGAAATTTTTAGTACCTAACCACTTTGACACCTCCCACCCCGCTCCCTTTCATAAAAATCAATAAAAATTTATATCAGCTATTAGTACTTCAAAAGTTGTATTCGCTTTTAATGTTTCATATCGAAAGATTGTAATTTGACAAAAATTCAGGTGTAGGAAAAATTAGGTGGATTTCCACCCCCACCCTCTTATTACCCCGGATCTGGAAAAATTTTCTTCCACGAATTATAAACATGAATAAGATGAAGCAAAAAAGTTGGTATGCAGATTGAAAGATCTCAATGTCGCACATATGCTCAAGTTTTTTAAAAAAATTAGAAAATATACTGCGCCCCCTGCGGGAGTCAAAATTTCAAATAGTACGTTTTGAAACATCTAGTACCCCGTCGAATAAATGAATTTTTTTAAGTACTTTGAGTATCAACTCTCTATACTCCGAAGTCAAATGGCTGAAGAAGAATGAAAAGAATTTTGAGAGACTATTTTCTCCCCCCCCCCCCCCGGGAGGAAAAAAAGTAGTCTATTCAATGCAGGACAGAATTATGTAATAGAAAAAAAAAATACCCAAACAAAATCGGCCGGTAATGTTCGGAGGAGATACGGATTATGTGTTTTCAATATGTATGGTGGCTTCCCCTCTGATACTTACGTTTTGCAGCCCACTTTAACTTCCTCTTCTCTTGACGTACGAACGAAATCAATCACTATACTAACCTGGGTGATATCTTTTATTTAAGATCTTCACCAATTAGCTGCGATGCTTGGTTGAGAAAATATAGCCGCATAAAGTTTAAATTTTGAAACCCTGCCCTTCCCAGAGCTTACCCCTCCTGCAAAAATGTGGACCACCAAAATATGCGCGATAACGGGATCTGCCTACATATACGCCGAATTTGGTAAAAAAAGTGTTTTTTTTTAAAATTACGGCCTCCATTTTCGAATTTCGAGTTCGACTTTCGAATGTAATAAGCCTATATACATATATCTATCATTTACAGTTGCAGAGGAGCTAGAGTACCCGTAAAAGTCAAAGTAGCTTTTTAATTATACTATAAGCAAATCGCTCAGTACATTGTTATAAGTCAATGTTGTTGACAGTGAAAGAAGAAAAAAATATTTTAAAATTAATTTACTGGAAACGACAGAGAAGGAAAGCAATATATAAAATAATAGAGGAAAAACCAGAGGATTCGCGGATAAAACTTCCACACAAGTTGAAAATAAGTGAAAGAATGTAAAGAGAGAACATACGGCAGCGAAAAAAACAAATTCAAGAAGCTGTGAAGAAAGAGCTACGTGCGAATATTACGAAACTCTTGATCACTTATTAGGTGCAAGACCTTCATCATTCACAATACCCAATTCAATCGATTCTTCTGATGATACGACTAACGTGTATTTAATTTCCGCAACATTTTGCATAATTTCCCGTTTTGTTATAGGAAGCATTCCGGAGATTATTCTTGATATCAGTAATGTGCCAGAGAGGCCGGATCTAGCAGGGCAAGACCAAAGAGGATGAATCAGTCTATAAATCTGTGGTTAGTGATGTGAAAAAGATGTGCCAAGACTTAGAAAAAGAGTTCCTCGAACAGCAAAAACAGATGAGAGAAGAACGAATTCAAGTTGTACACAGAAGAAGAATAGAAACAAATCGAAAATGTTTGCAAGAAAACCAGGAAAATGTTTGAAAAGAGCAACAAACATTTTATATGCGAATAAAAGTTCCAGTGTGAATAAGGTTAATGAAACTGTGGAAAATGAGCTAAGCGAATTTATTCAGCTCAAGAAATGAATCAATTAAGTGTGATATGTTTTGAAAATGATTATTAAATTAATTTTAACATGAAAATGCTGTGAAATTTTTTAAAATAGCAGTAGTAAATTATAGTTCAAGAGAATTAATAAAATCAGGGGAGATAATTCGTGTAGTTTTGTAAATTGGTACAGTTATACCTTACGGTATCCAAATCATACTAAAAGTCCTCAAGGGTTGTGGTGTGCTGTGGGGGGGGGGGGTGGGGTGGGGGGGGGGGAGGTGCTACAGGGTGTGTAATTTTTAACAGAGGGATTAAAAATAGACGATTTAAGAAAACGGCGTCGTTTTTTTGTCATTGTTCATCATCACTTAGACCTTTAGTTTAGAATAAGCAAGCTTAGTCATCTGCCGACCCAACATAAAAAAAAAACCATGTCGATCCGTTGAGAATTCTAAACAAAAATGGCGATAATGTAAACATTGGCCGAGCGCGCGAGACACCGTGAGTCCTTAGCTACGACGGGCGTCAGCGTGGCGCGGACTACCACTGAGGTTGAACTAAAGGCAGAAACACATCCAAGCAAGCCTCAGGCCTGGCCTCTCTTAGGCTTCCTCGCAGCTCGCCTCAAGGCTTGCCTCAGAGAAATGAAAACAAAATGATACCACCGGGCTCCGTAGAATATACTGTGGCTCGGTGCTGTCATTTTAATTTTGTTAGTACATCTGTTGACAGAAGTAGGCCTGAGAGAGAAAAATTTCGAACATTGAGCAAAGCGAGCTTTGCGGCTAGGCCTTGAGGCTAGCTGCTGGCTTGGTTTAGTGTTGCATCATTTAAAAACCCGTGTTGGAAATTTTGACAACACCTCGAGGAACCCTCGAGGCCTGGATGTGTTTCTGCCATAAATCCTTCGTTTCTCGTTCTCAACGCCTGCCCCGCCTTCCTATCCCGCCACCGCCAGCGACTCATTTAGTACACTGTAAAAAATGTGCACAATTGTTGCCACAAAGCTTAGGTATTTTTCCCTAAAAAGTAGGGAATATTCCTGAAAATGTAGGAAATATTCCCAAAAGTGTGGAAAATTCACTACATTTTAGGGAATATTCCCTACATTTTAGGAAAAAATACCTAAGCTTTGTGAACAACAATTATGCATATTTTTTACAGTGTATGCTTACCACGCTTACCTCGTATCCACGCTGTTATTGTTTGGCATCGTATCGTGCAGGTTTTCTAATTTGATTGTTCCATCTGTTCTAAAATGAATGCAAGCATTATGACTGATAAATATACAATTTGTGATAAGACGTGATTAGTGACAGGGTAGAAGTATCAAAGTATCAACATCGGAAGCCATAGCAATATCAGGAGAAGCGATGGTTTTGACGATATATCGTGCGCCCACTACTCAGCTTGATCTTAACAGCCATCGATCCTCGTTTTTTGTTAAATCTCCCCCCTACTAAAGGATTAGCAAAATATCACGCATTACGAGTATTCCATCAAGTACAAGAGTGGCTGGGTAATGAAATGCCTCCTGAAATGTGGGGTTGGAAGCGAGAAGCTGATGAAACCTTCGAGCCAATTATCATCACTGATCCTCCAGGTCCTGACACCGTCTGATTTCAATTTTTTGTCGCTGCAAAAGTTGTTGCACTGGAAAATGAGGATGTCGAAAATCATGAAATTACAGTCTAGTATGCTTCGGATGCTTGGGTTTTTATTTCATAAATCGTCTATTTTTTATCTTTCTGTTAAAACTTACACACCCTGTAGCTCTTAAAGTGCTGATCGTAGAGCAAAAATAAATATGACCAAATTTGTAGGAAATTTTATGTAGAGGTTTTTGTCAGAAGTAAATATAATGCTATTCGTGCAGATATTCGAGATGTGACTAAAAACCTTATTGTAATTCTGCTCGTAATTGTTTTGTAATTCTGCTCTTAGTTTTTCACATAAAAAACTGTATGTTTCTTTATCCACTCGAAATTTGTCAATCCACTCATCAAAATCATTGGATTGTATTCCACCAATTTTGGTACCTTGTTTTCATCCACACTTTTGATGAATTTTATTTGGAAAAACAAATTAAGAGAGTCGACAAAGAATTATTAAAAATTTCATTGTGTGTTTCAAACCTTTCTCTAGATTTTAACACTTTGGAAATGCAGTAGAATCTCACTAATCCGGCACTATTAAAAACCAGAGGCTGCCGGATTATTGGAATGTTCGGATTACTGGATTGTATAGAAAAATTCATAATAAATGTATTTGTGTTCATGCCCTACACGTTTGTTGTTTTTTTATAACTGTAACATATCTCACAATTAATTAATTGCATAATTTTAAAATAATCCTTAATTAAGGTCTGTTTTTGTGCAACTTGTATTCCTTGTTTAAAAACCTTTTCTCGTATGTTTTCGAAGAATTATAATAGCTTTAGCAGATACGCCGTTTTCTTCAGCCCATGTTATGCAAGTATTTGAAACAATTAAATGCTGTATCTGGTTTTAGTTTTACAGTTGAAGTAGTTGGTAGCTTTCTTCTTTTTTTACTGCTTCACATATTTCTTCATTTGTCATAATTTGCTCTGTTTCTTCGGTCCCTTCAAACCAAGAATTTAAATCTTCTTCACTTGTCTCGAATCTCCTTGCTGATAAATTTTGCACCCAATCGGCAATAGGTAGATTATCTTCAGGATCCCATTCTTCTGTTTCTTGTGATACAACATTCAGTGTAGGCCATAGTTTTTTCTATGATGATTGGATTAAGTCAGGTGAAACAGAGCTCCATGCGTGAACGAGATAGAAAACAACATCCTTCAAATTCAATTCTTTGAGGCTCTGCGATATGTCACCTACCCAAGAAATAATATGGATGAGCAATTTATTTTTATACAAGGACTTTACTTTCTGGATAACATTTTGATCCATCCGGTGGCAATAAAGGTATGCAGTTTGGTGGTAGGAAAATGGTTTGGATATTCCCATCACTTGATCTAAGTTCTTGTTCATTTGGGTGGCCTGGAGCATTGTCAAATACGAGTAAAGCTTTTATGAGCAAGTTGGATCTTTTCATAAACTTCTTCACTTCTGGGACAAAGTATTTATGGAACCATTCACTAAATATCTCTCTCGTGACCAAACTTTTAAATTGGTTCTTTTAGCAGACTGGCAGACAGAAAGCTCAGGGATTTTTTTCTTTACCAATCACTAACAAATCCAATTTGTGTGTTCCAGTAGTATTTGAATACGGCATAAATGTGATTCTATCTTTATTCCCTTTACGACCTGGTGCGCCCACTTCTTTAGAGGATTCGAATGTTTTATTGGGCAACAGTCTCTAGAACAGACCACTCTCGTCTGCATTATAGATTTGGTCAGGATGAACACCCAGTTCCTCTACTTTGTCTTTATAAAGCTGGATAAATGGCTGCCCTGTAGATTCCTCGCTTGACAATTTTTCACCCAATATGGTTAACAGGCGGATACCAAAAAATTTAGCCAGCCACCCATCACTGGCACGAAAATCATCTTTTTTGGAAATTGTTTTATAAAAACCGATTCGTTTTTCTTTCAGAATTTCTCCAGATACCGAAATGTGTTTAGAACGCTCTTGCTTGAACCACATGCAGATAGCGTTTTCTATCTTTGGACAATCACCAACTCTTAATGTTTTACGCTTTCCTGGTCCAGATTCCGTCGTCTTCACGTGGTCCACTATCTTTCGTTTTTTTTTTTTTTTTTAAGATCGGGTAGAGTAGCACGCCCAACTCCATATTCTAAAGTCTTCTGTATCTGTTTACTTGACATTTTTAACTACACTATTCTCACTTGAAAACCAGCACGTACATATGATAAGTGTTGAAGTTAGACTGCCTGACGACGACGGTAAAGATTAACTAATGAGGAGATAGGACAAAGAAGAGAGGACATGCAATGAAACAGAATGACAAATGATTCATTTTCGTAAATAAATGAGAAGGGGCGGAGTTTTCAAATTTTACGCTCATAAAATGCTCCCGCGCTTTTGTGAAAACACGTTTTTCTGCAATATGTATTGAGAGAGTTGTACCCAATGTTTGTTGCTGCAAACGTATGATATTCGAACAGCACGTGCTTTCGTTTACTTTCGTTTTGTTCCGAAGAGATTGGGTATGACTTATGCTGGATTATCTGATATTTTTGAGAGAAATGAGAATTTTATTTAACAGAAATTTTACAGCTCCTTTCAGCACCTTGGCGGAAACAAAATTTATCTTTTTCTTAAAATTTAGTGAGGTAGTGTGACCTGATGTACATTATTATGAATAGTTTGAAAGAATTTTGGTGATATTTAAGGCGCGGGTGGATGGTGCTGGATTATTGGACGGCGACGTGTCGGTCTATTAAAGTGCCGGATTAGTGAGATTCTACTAGCGTCTTTTTAAAATATTAATACTACATATGACGAATATTTTGTAATTCTTCTTCTAGCAGATGAGAAGATTCATAAAGGTTCATGCTACATCTGGCAGAAGACGGATATGTTCGGTCATATCAAGCAGTCTTTCCTGGTAGGGTGAACATTCCCGATTATTACAGGTTTTCATTCAAAAAATATTAACGTGAGGCTCTCTATTGCCAAATATGTTTCTTTTGAAAACCTCATAAGCAATTCTGTGAACTCAATCTGTAACCCGTCGAGGATGAATAGTGTTCATCCACTAGCCCATACGCTGTAGATATTTCTTATGAACATTTTCTTTTTCTTTTCTTTTTTTTTATTTATATTATTAATCCAGAGCTAAGGGGATGATCTATGATGCAAAGCACATCATGAAACAAGAAAGATAGACATAAAATTAGGGAATATGAATAGAGTGGCGGAGGTGCTGATGTATGTCACTCTCAAACCTTCGCAGATTATGAAATCCGAAGAAAGACAAAAGATGGGGTAGACTGTTCCACATTCGCAATGTTCGTGATAAAACCATCTCGGTATTTTACTGTACAGCTGAAAGTATTTTGAAGAGTGAATGGATGATATACGCTGCTTGAAACGCGAGTATTGAGTGTACAAATTAATCTATAAGGGATAACACTAGATATTTCATCCGAACATTTACAGTGTATGTAGCGATAAAGGATCAAAAGGTATCATGTATTGTGGCGGTGCTCTAGTGAGTCGATATGATAAGTTATACAGCTGACACATTTTGCTAAAATTTTAATTTTAATTTAGGAAATTGAGAAAACCGCTAAATTTTAGAATTTCGTCCTTCGTCTCTGACTTAAACTTAAAAAAAAAGCGAAATATGTCTTTAATCAAAACAGTGTGAAGGAAAAATTAGTGTTAAGGAGCTCGTGTTGTCAGAATGCCTTCTTGGTTATGGGAAGTCGCAATTTTTATATCGTGGAATCCGTTGAATGTTGAAAATATTGCCTCTTGTCCGGATGCCACTTGATGCTACGGTTCTAGAGCTTCGTTTTGGGAGCCACTTCAAGGTGGGTTTTCCTGAAAGGGAATCGTGGTCTGAGGGAAGTCTTATCGCGCCTTCCCCGGGCTGCTCTCCCACTAATGATCGAATTGGTCAGTGATGTAACAAGGGTGGGGTAACTGAGGCGGACCGGCTGGGATACCAAAATAAGGGGAAACCTAAATGTTTTGGAACAGATTACAGTATTATCGCATATTTTGGTGAATTAAGAAAGTTGTGAATAGCTATTAATTCTAATACAAATCCCAGGTAATTTAATTTTCATATAGCCATATTAGGCATCTGAGCATCGAACCTTGGATACTTTTGAGCTCGTATTAATGAAGTTACAAAGTTACATCTTGTGACTTTTTAACACAAGTAATGAAGACTTGGCTTGTTGGTAGAACTGAAAATTCTAGTCTAATTCTCAATTTTCTAATACACGTTTGTGCTAAGATCTCAAGTCAAGTGTAAGGATATTGGCATTACAACGCAAACTGAGCGTCGCATTCGAATAAAAAAGAAGATGCCTGTCAAAAATTGCGAAGATGCTTAAAGATGAATTGCGTCACGAAATACTCTCTACACTTGATCTAATGAACCAGGAAGTAAAAACAAGATTCTAATAACTGCATTAACTCGCAAGCAATTTCGAGTTCCTAGCTCCAAGTAATCTTTTGGACCTCAGAATCAGCATCGATTCAGCAAGCTGGATGGTGATGAAATTGACATGAATTAGTTTCTGCTGGAATACACAAGATTTATTAAATTCATTGAAGCTTCTCCAAAACCGGAACATCTTGAATAACTGAAGATGGGAAAGGCTCTTACAGATTCTGTGCTTTATTAAAGAGTTGAGCCTAGCTAATACAGTTCCAAATATCGTCGTTATGCTACAAATCTTCCTTACCTAATGGCCACATTAGCGTCGCCACTTGCGATAGAATTTTCTCCAAATTGAAACTAAAGCTGAAAGTATCCGGATAATTTACTATACGGATTATCCGAGATAATTAGGATTCGATTCCTCAAATCCGGGTATCCGGATAATCCGGATCCTAGTATTCGGATCCCAACTATCCGGATCCGAATCCAAACTATCCGGATTCGGATCCGAAATATCCGGATCCAGACTAAGCACAAAAAGGTCATAATTTCCTTCAGATTGCATTTTTCATTGGGAAAATATAAATTTCATGATATTCTCAATTTCTCAATGATACAACACAATTTTCAAGCTTTTTTGCTTAGTATGGATCCGAATATTTTGAATCCGGATAGTTCGGATCTGGATCCGGATAGTTCGGATCTGGATCCGGATAGTTCGGATCTGGATCCGAATATTTCGGATCTAGATCCGGATAGTTCGGATCTGGATCCGGATAGTTCGGATCTGGATCCGGATAGTTCGGATTTGGATCCAGATAGTTTGGATCCGGATCTCAGGAATCGGATAGTTTGCAGATCCGGGTATCCGGATATACGGATATTAGCAAATCTGGATCCAATGGTGCACCCTATGCCCCAAAGGGTCTTGCTACATCACTCGAGCCGGTGCTGGTGTTTACTTTCTTGAACCAGACATTGGGCTGAATACTCACTTGGAAGACATCTGTTCCAGGCTGAAGTTTCCGCCATCGCAATGGCAGCGAAGATAGCCCTTGGTATGAATATCAAGGGAAATGACATTTGCAATCCTTTCGGATAGTCTGGCAGCCTTGATGATTCTGAGTGGCCCTCGGATAACATCTAAGTTACTGGGGAACTGCAGATCGTCTGCAGGAAAGCTGGGGGTTCCTGGGGAATGAAAGTGCTGACCTTCTAGCCAGGTCTGGCTTTGGTGCTCCCTTCTTTTAACTGGAACCGGCTGTAGGCGTTGCCACCTCATTTATCGGGTCTCTCAACAAAGCGGATGTTCGTATGAAGTATAAGCAGATATGGCGAACCTGAGTACTTTCAGTTGTTCCAAACTTTTTCTGAATGGGTCTAATAAAAATGTCTCTGACTTTCACTTGGGGCTCAGAATGAAACCATGCAGAACGGTGATTGGCATCATCATCGGTCACAGCTCGCTTCACGCTCATCTACCAAGAATGGAAGTTGTTGACAGCCCTGAGTGTCTGTGCTGCCTGAAATAACGAACACTTTTTGCGCGCATGTCCGGCCATTACCCGGTGCAGTCTGGATACGCTTGGGCTTGGCCTCCTATTTGTGTACGAACTGAAAACATTACCTCATTTAGACCTTGCACTTCATTAAGAAAAGAAGAAGTTTTTGATGAAAAGGTTCTAGCAGGTTAGGACAATGAGCCACCTTGACCTCGTGCTTGGGATCTCTCTTGAATTAAAAAAAAAAGTGACCAATTAAATCCCACTTTCTTCTTTTTATATTTATCCAAAAAACTCATCGTGTAAGATTCGACCACGTTTGCAATTCGGTTTAAGCATTTGTATGTATCTCCACGATTCACAACCATAGAAAAATATTATTATGCTTATTAGTTGCTTAACACATATACATGCATATCTATACCTATGTAGGTGGGAGAAGACACTCCTTGACTGGTTTCTTTTTACTAAAATTAACTTATGCCATGTCAGTGATACTTTTTTATTGTTGTTGTTGTAATCACTAATGATATTGCCATATAACATAATAATTCAGTATAGTGAAAAGGATTGAAGCATGCCACCCGACAATTCTTATCACAGAAAATTCATTAATTCTGTAGACCACTCTACAGCACAGACACGAAAAAAGATAAAAATAACTGAAAAACCGAAAATTCTATTATATATTCGACATTATTACGATTTTAGTAACAAATATGGCGGCTGAAGCCAATAAACCAGTAAAATTTAATTGATAGCTTAATAATAAAATAATATCCGTGATAGGAATCAAAGCATGCCACGACACCGCCATACCCGCCACTACCCGTGTCTTGTACCGCGTCTTGTCTGTCGCGTAAACTCGAAATTAACAAAAATCACGTGGAGTAAAAAAGCTCTATGACCGATCGACCGATGACGCAGCCGCGTTCAAAGTTCTTTCCCATTGCCAACGGCGTTGTCTCTGAACATTGGTTTGGTGATCTTGTATTGTCGCGTCCGTCAAATAACCGAAATGAAAATAATTTAAATATATTCGCGACTAAAAACTAATACCAACTTGACTGTGTATATATTTACCTCGCATATAGGTAGTATCATCACACCTCATCGCATAATCTGGATTGAATGCAAATTACAATACTACAGACAAGTCATGCAGAAGTGGTGAGAAATTTTACTTAATTTTTTGTTTGTTTTTTTTTACATATAAAACACAAAGCACAAAAAGCACATCATCGCACATGCGAGCTTAATTTCAAAGCTGGAAATTACAATTACAAAATCACAGTTTTACATATATGTGAGAAGAGCGACGCGCGCAGGGAATTACCCCGCACGTTAATAATCATAAATCGACGAGGAACGTAACCTAGTGTTTTGGATAATTTTTATTGCTAAATACATCTATGTATATCCGCTACGGTCGAGTGTGTATTGTATTTTGTTATAAACAAATCGCCCATTCAGTTTCAGTGTAAACTGTGCAAAGTAAATTTAGCTTCCCAGCGATCGAAGCTCATTTCACCAAGGAAGACTCTATTTCGAAATCAGTTTCTGATAAACTTTCACGTCGATTCTATCGCTCTAACACGGCACAAAGGGTGCGCGCAGATCAGCTGTTGTGTTGTGACCGAGATTCTTAGAAGAAAAAAAAAAAGAAAAAAAAGAACTGTGCTAAAAAAAATAATAACGGTAAATAAATAAATATACATGTAACTATATATGTATGTAAAATAGATTTCGCGGAAAAAGTGTCTCGAACCCCACCAAAAAATAGTGGTTAAAACAATCGAAGATTTTGATAAAAAGTTTTTCCAAGTGCGAGCAAGTATAGGTAACCTACAACAACAAACACGGATGATTTTGTGCGTGTGTGTGTGAGTGTTTGAAATATTTTTTGAAAACAAAGAATCCTCGTCACATTTAATTTTTATAACTATAATCACGTTACCCCGCATACAGCATACGGCCGCGATTATATAGATATTCGACGTGACAGAAAAGTTTAAACAGAACCGCGCGAAAAGTGTGTGTGTGTTTTTTTTCATTGTTTCGAGATCTCAAATTTCTGCGATCGCCAGCGATATAATCGATTCTAGGGGTGATTAGTAAAAGGAAAAAGATTAATTAATAGTATTAGCATAAAAATAAAACAACAACAACAAATAAAAACAAATATAATATAAAAAAAAAAGAAGGTGCGCAGAATATGAAAAGAGTAATCGGAGTGCATAATGCTGATTTTGTCAACTTCCTTTGTTTGTTGCTATTTTTTTCAGTAGTTTGTCACACGAAAATTCATTTTTTATTCGTCGAAAGTGACCTAAATCATTTGATTCCGCACAAAACTGATAACACTTAACTAACACGCGATCGCTTATCGATATAAAATCGATAATTATTAATTATAAAGTAAACGACGGAAACTATCGAGGTTTGATAAAACTTCGTTTTTAGTTTTTTTGTTTTTTTTTTTTTGTTTCTTTTTTAAAATGCCTTATAAGCCTAAAAAAATGGAGAAAAGGAAATTATTCCAGCAGACTGTTAATATGAATGTAAACAGTCCTGTTTTTGTGCCACACAGAATCATACAAAATGCTGCACTTCATATGAATTGGGCTGGATATCAGCAGGTAAGTGATTATCATTTTTATCTGTATTAGTGCCATAAGATTGTGGGGTAAAAAAACAAATAAATAAATTTTTTTTTAATTATTTTTGCAGTACGGAACGCAAATTGGTGGAATTACCTATTATCAACCTATGCAATGGGTTCAAATTGAATATCAGCTAAATTCGATGCAGATTTCTACTAAAAAGGAGTATAAAAAAGGTGAGTGGGGCTTAAGTTGACATTTTATTTGTTTATATTGATTTTTCATGATTTTACTTAACTCTCAATAAACAAATTATTTAGATTTAAAGAAATGTACAGAGACAAAAAATTTTGTTACTATTTACCAAACACTTTTGGTGTACCTCAAGGCTCGATAATGGATCCACTATTGATTTTCCTTTTTTTTTTTGTTATTATCAATGCTCAATATTATTTATCAAATAATGGCTACCGTTCGTAAATATTCGTAAAGTCTAGAACCATTCGAGATTGAGATTCCACACGTAAGTAGTTTGGTGGAGGTAAACCATGTTCGAAATGAAGTAATCTCCACCTGGCCAATGCTTCGCAATTGAAGAGTAGGTGCTCCGATGTTTCATGAGAATGCATCAGGTCATATGTTGTAAAGCATAGAAATAGTGATGGTACGGTAAAGTTCATTGAACACCGGACACCCATGCACAAGTTCGTAGGTAGGCAATTCGTTTGCAGTATTGCCATATAGTTTTTATTTTCACTATATTTTTGGACAATGTATGAAAAGGTGTTGATCTAGGTATACGGAGTTTTTGGGGCAACTTGCTCGTAGGGTTGCCATATAAATTTTTCAAATTTTTCAGCTTTTTCACGAATATTGAGATATAAAAGGTCAGTACCAGATGTTTTCAATGTGCCGAAGAGATTTTCAGAATATGACCACCTATGCAATTGGTTATAACAAATTTTTCTTTTCAACGGTCGAGGATATTTTGTTTCACAATTTGTGGCTATATTTACAGGCATTCATCTACAGTATCACTATCTGTTGTTTTATGTAATTATTATATAGAAGAAAGGCCGGAGAACCGATCCCTCAGCACTATGATCGAAAAGATTTTTTATGTTATACCGCGGAATAATATCGAAATTTTGCATTACGTCTTTGAACTATGGAATGAATGTGTTAAGGCCAGTCCACGTTCGTCTTTTTTAGGTAGGTTAATACCTTATTAGGGTCACTTTTTTGGACATCTGATGGGGTTACAAAGCTCTTGCCCAGACATTGTAACCTTTGGCGAACAAGTCCTGCAGATTCTAGAGCTATCGTTTTTGGTCTGAAACATTTTCTTAAGCATGTACCTAAGTAAGTAGCCAATGGCCAGTTATTACGACAGTGAATAGCCTGATCTGGTGCTTACCACAGTTGATGACTTTTTTAAAGTCTTTGTATGCAAAGTTTTGCCATTATATATGATACGGTTAGCCTTTTATATTTTAGACATTATTTCTCCTACTAGGTGCCTTTTCGTAAGGCCGCAGAAGGGTTCGGATCCGGTAAATGGAGATTTCACTCCTTTCCTGGCTAAGTAGTCAGCGGTTTCATTTCCTTTACGCCCCCGTATCTTGGAACCCATCTAAGGGTAATTTTATTGCCCTCTGATATAGATCTAGGGCCACCCATAAAGTGAAGGCATTGGAGTATAATACCTTGATCGCAACTTGGCTGCCTGAAATTATATATTTCTTTATGTGCCGATAGCCTTTTTGTGTATTTATTCTAATGCACGTTTCTATGGGATGGATTTCTGCTTGAAAAACAGTTGAATAGGATCCCAGTGCCCCTTGTGTGCTTTACATCTCACTCCATAGACTCCTATATCCATCATGCTTTTTTTAGATCCGGCACTGTGTACCAGACAAGTGATCTGCGTGGGAAACTCGGTCCACTTTTCTTCCAGCTTTGGCGGTTTTCTATAACCACGCCCATATCTAAAAGTTTTGTGCATTGTGTCTGTAAGTTTGGAGGCTATTGAGACTATTTTTTTATAACCAACTAAGCTCCCAGGCTTTTTGGAGCCTGCATTTAGCACCTTGGAGCTAAAAGCCGCTTCCTTTATAATGAAAAGATGTAGAGCAGGTAAACGCAGTTCTAAGACCTCATAGCACCCGTTATTTCCGAGGCATTACTACTTATTTATTATAATTATGGGGGATGCAAACAGGATTCCTGCCTCTCATCTTGTCACCGCGACTTATAAGATCTTTTGTGACTTTACCCCTAAATGCCCTAGGGCGCCCATTCGATAAGTTCTTTGATGAACCTTATAATATTCTTGGGGGCCTTTTTCCGACATCCTCTGGCAGTGGAAATTCCTTTACTAGATGTCCTAGCCTTATGCGGCACAGAGCTTCACAGTCACACAGGACATATTCAGCGGATTCATTGTCTTCCATACAGAATCGACAGGTCTCATCATCGACCTTACCCATCTTCTTAAGATGGTATCTAAGTGGGCAATTCCCAGTAAGTAGGCCCGTCATGAGCCTTAGTTCCTTTCTGCTGAGTGTGAGGCTGTTGCGGGTACTTTATAAACTTCTTCGCTTGTCGCAGCCCCGGGATATTTTCCCAGTATTCCTTCTTAATTCTGTCCTCTCAAATCCTGATCTGAGCTGAGAGGTGACTCTTTGGGTGTCTAAAGACAGACTCAGGGCCAATAAACGGAGATTTGGCTTCTTCCTTTGTAAGGCGGTCCGCAATCTCGTTTCCCTTAATGTCTTCATGTCCTAGTTTCCACATCAGTGTCACGCTATTTGTCTCGGCCAGTTGCTTCAAGACAGTAAGATAGTCCCAAACCAGCTTAGACTCAAAGGTAAACGTGTTTAACGCTTTAAGTGCTGCTTGGCTGTCTGATATTATGCATACTTTTGCTCCACGCATATTCTTGTAGATTACCTTGACCCATATATGCTCACGCCTGTTTTACCTTTCATTTTGGACCCATCCGTGTAGCATTTAAGAGATCCTTTTTCAAAGGATAGTTCCCCAGTGTGCCACTGTTGACGGTCTCCCAAGATCACCTTAAATTGGGTTTCAAAGTTATGGCGTTTCGGCATAATGTCTGAAATTGGGTTAGCCATCGAGTCCTCTATGAAATCCTGGAGGGCTTTCAGGTGGCCAACTAAATTATTTGTACTTTGGAGGTTTGCCCTTTGTAGCCTAATTGCACTAAGTATGGCCTGCTCCCTAACATGCAAATGTAAGGGTAGCAGGTCCAACATAGCCTCTAGGGCCGCAGTTGGGCAGGTACACATGGCACTGGTTACTCCTAGACATGCAAGCCGTTGTAGTTTTTGCAAACTAGCTTAAGCTGTCTTTTGTTTTGTTTTTGGCCACCAAACGAGTGTCGTATGTGACCAAGGGTCTTGTAATAGATGTGTATGACCACAGAGTCATTTTTAGTTTAAGACTCCAAGTTTTGTCAAAAAGCCTGCGGCATGTCCATGTTGTCACTGTAGCTTTATCTAGTACTTTTTTTTAAGTTAGAGTTCGAGGTTAGTCTGTTATCTAGAGTAACACCTAGATATTTTACCTCCTTTGAGAATTTCAATACTGTTCCCGCAAGAGATGGTGCTTGTAAATAAACCTTCGTTTTTCTCGTGAAGGGAACAACTATTGTTTTACCAGGATTGGCTCGAAGTCCCATTGTTTTGACACCAGTTGTAAACTATGTTTAGGGTATTTTGCAATAGATCAGAGATTATCTGATCATGTTTGCCCCTAATTGTAATTACCAGGTCATCCGCATATCCCTGATTGGCATAGCCGGAGTTGGTTAGCTACTGTAGGAAATCATCTACAACCAGCGACCATAGTAGAGGGGACAGAACCCCACCTTGGGGACATCCCTTGGCAGCCACTACTGTAATAGAGTCCTCCCCCAGGTTAGCTGTGATTCTCCGGCTTTCAAGTATAGCTTTTATCCATGGCATGCAACTTCTTATAGTTTTTGTAACTTTGCTTGCACTGTTCTTTCCTTTGTTTTGTCCACCACCACATCAGGGAACCAGAGGTAATGATGGACCTAAATATTGTTATAGGACCAGCAACTATTTTTGGACTCAAGCACCATTTTTAATATAAGTCTTTGGCAGATACAGAAAACAGCGGTAGTCTTTTGTATAACCGTCAACAAACGCTCGTTCCATCTGAGTCTCTGATCGAGTTTAATCTCTGAACTTTACCCATTAGAGAGTTCTTTGTTCGATCCGTGCAAGGGGGGTGCATTTAGATTCAGTATCCTTCTCCTTGTGAATGGGACGACAGTTATTTTTCTACAATTATAGCTTCGTTTTCTGACCAACCAGAAACAATGCTTGGGGCTGTTTGCATTAAGTCCGAGATCATACCATCATGCTTGCCTCTTATTTTTATGACTATTTTATCAGGTTAGTCCAATACATCATATCCCATGTTTAAAAGCTCGTTTATTACCATCTACCATAAAAGGGCCCATCGAATCCCTCACTCTTTCTGGGCTTTAATTGCAGTAGATTCACGCCCTACGGAAGCTGTGATCTTCCAATGCTACTATCGATGGATTGCAGCGTTCCTTCAATGATGTTCTTTCTATTAAAGCAAACATTGTATTGTCGAAGGCCCTTTCGACTTTAATTTGTTTATTGAATCTTAAAAAAAAATTATTAGGCCCTCCCTTTTTATTATGATCACTAAAAAACGTTAAACATAACAAATCTATGGTGGGGATAAAATTAAATTGTTTATAAAAATTAAAAAAAATAGTAAATCCAAAGTTTTGCCTCGGACAAAGATGTAGTTATAACCAAGTTCATAAAAAAGACACACATGATAAATTTTAAAACAGATACATTCATAACCGCTAAAATTTCAAGGTGTCTAACTTCATAAATTTCAATGACATAGAATAAATTCGCAAGTTTATTTTTTATCACTAAACTTAGAAACATATTTTTGAACTCTTTTTATTGCCTAATTGATTAGGGTACATAAGCTCGCTTAGTTTACACAGATATACAAACTGACGAGAAATCGTTATTACTCATTTCTCTGGCATAAAACTAACTAAGCGCAAATTAAATTATTTTCAAACTGATAGCACCTAACCTAACTACACTTAGATAAATCTAAAAATTAGCTAGTTATGAAATGCGGTAGCAGTTAAGTTAAGAGCACCTTGACATCTAGTTTTTGTTAAATATTTTTTATCAATGACCAATGTCCAATCGCAAAATGTCGTCCGTCTGACTCAGGTGTTTTATGATATCGAGAAGTATGTCGAAGTATGTGTTATGTATAGTGAGGAAAATTTTTGAAGGTGTCTGGCTTAACAGGTTGTGTGTGTCAAGTTCATGGGATAATAAAACAAATAGGCGACCAAGATTAAGGCGTGATGCTAGACTTGAAATTCGTAGATCACCTCAAAATAGTAAAATGACCATGTTAAGGACTTGAGGTTTTTTTTCTTTACAACTTCCTAACTTAAAATTATGTTTCCATTTAAATTTAAAAAAATGCGAACGCGGAACTTATTCCAAGAATTAAAAGTATTTCCCAAGATTGCTCTACTTATTCCATCAATAAGTTGGTTGAGGGCTATGTCGAAAAGAACTAGTAATTCGCAAGCTGAACATTGTCGAATTTATGACATATCAAAAGAAAAAAATATCCTAGAGGCGCCACTTTGTATTTCCACTGAAGTGAAGATCGCTCAACGGTTAACGATCATCCAATATATTAAGCAACAGGTCTCTGCGTTAAAATCTCTGATAGAATAACTTTTATAACACCCTGTATAAATCAAGCTGCCTCAAAACGAAAAATTAAATCAATACTAAGTTTTAAAATTTCATCGAATGTAAAGCGGACAAAATTACCATTGTCAAAAGAAATAAGCTCATATCCCTAAGTAGTGTTAGAGGATTATATACAGCAATTATCCAGCAATCTCCCAGTTGATATTCCGAAACAAAAATTCCTATTGTGTCCAAATGGACTACTTTTGGATGCTTCAAATCATCAAAATCAAAGTGAATCAATTGCATCGGAAGTTCTACTGCATGGTCGAGCAGGGGTGTACAAACTTTCATTTGAATTAATTTCTTCGAACTTTTATCGTCTTTTTTTTTTATTCTGGAGGCTGAATTTTTTTCATTGGTATCGATTGTATTTTGCCAACACTTCCATAATTGATATGGTGTAAAGCTATCCAGAACACGTATCGCACGTATCGACTAGCGCTTTTAACGTCTTCCTTAAGGTGCTCTTAAACGATCTGGCATAATGCCAGACATCTATCCAGTATTACCTGTTAAAAAAATAGTTTTGTGCACGTAATGATAGGAGTATAGAACAGACTGCAGGAGACAAGTTTATACAAGGTTTGTACTATATTATATGTACATATATATATGAATATTGCATTCTCAGATTGATTTAAACCATTAACAAATGAGTTTAAACTTTAAGCAAATAAATTTTCATTTCGAAAAAACAATTTTAAACCCTTAACAAATAAATTTAAGCCCTTAACGAATGAGTTTCAACTGTTAACAAAAATAATTAAACCTTTAGTAAACATATTTAAACTATTAACAAATTTATATTTAACATTTTTTTTTTCAACTTAAGTAAGCATTTCATACAAATTTATTTTCAAATTTGGGTGTATATTAATCTGCAATACTTCTGACTTTTCAGTACAACAGTTGACCGTCCACTGCCTTAGAAGTAAGTAAAACCAAATCCATTATATAGTTGAAACAGTCATAGAGTGGCGGATACAGCGGGGGGCGATCCGGGCGATCGCCCCCCCCCCCTAGAGCTCTAATAATAATAAATCAAAATTTATATTCTAATCCAATGAAATAGAAAATACAAAAAAAAAATTTTTAAAAAAGACCGTTTCTAAACCGGCGTTAAAAAAATAGAAAATAATTTCTCCCTTCACTTCTCCAGAGTTTCCCTTCATTTTGCATTTAATTAAATTTTTAAATTATATTACATTTGTATATAAATTTTAAAATTTTCAAGGTATACAATCTGGACAGCTCAAATTATACTACAGTGAATAACAAATTCCCGAAATTTAAATTTGGAACTCCTAATGTTTATCAAAATACTTAATTAAATTACTTTCCTTTGAATATGCTTTCTTTGTGTACCATGAAAATTTAAAATTTTTTATACAAATGTAATTTGATTAAATGGAAAACTCTAGATAGTTATTTGATATATTTATTGTTTTTTCCTTTTTAGTCATAAATTATTCTCAAAAAATGTAAAATTATATCACTAATGAATTTTCAGTACAAGCATTGTTGTACTTTTTTGTGATCGAAAGCTCACAAAAGCCGGGTATTTTGATGAAAAGTAGTATGTTGGGAAAATTATCATAGCCGAGGTAATTAATCTCAGATTCAGTTGTCCTGCAAATATTTAATTTAAGGCAAATAGGATTATATATATATTAACCCTACCATTATAGCATTCCTCGAAAATTTCTTCCACCATTTAAGTTGCAAGAAATTGCAGTCCAGCCCAAGAAATTATGGTGTTTGAGCGAAATGCAAGCGACCTATGTATGAAAAACACCAGTAGCGCAAGCAAGAAGGGTATAATATCTATTTTATGTGGGATTAAATTTTACTATGCTTACGGGATCAAAAACTTATATTATATAGATAAAAGAACTCTGGCGATATCTGAATGCTAATGAAATTTTCATGCCAAAACGAAATGAGAAAGCTATACAGAGCAGTCCACAGCTGATGGCAAGTGCGGTTATAGGGGGCGATGGGGGCGATCGCCCCCCCTAGAGCAAACGTCTGGATCCGCCCTGGGTGTGATTTGGTTGCAGGCTATCTTCGATCACTGAGAGAAGATTATATTCTATACTCATGTCATCTAAAACTGAACGGATATGTGCCTTCATTTTAGAAAACGATTTTGCGATAGGGTTTAATATAGGCGAGTAAGGAGCCAATATTTTAGAGTTAAGTTCGTGGTTTTAATCTTCATCTTAGAAGATCTCTAGCCCTCTCAAGAAGGGGCATCTGTGCTCGAGTTATAGTTTCAGCAAAACGTGGCAGAAACGACACACTAATTGGTGCGATAAGTAAACAAGAATTGCTTTCTCTATTTCTGCGCGAACTTGTTGAAAAGTTGGGAACAAATCCATTGTTTAGTGCCGCATTTTTAATTATAGATAATGTGAGAATACACAAAACAATAAGTTCGCGATGTGTTATCTCAAACAAATTTAACACTAAAAGTTTTGTCTCCTTACTCGCCTATGCTAAACTCTATTGACAAAATTGTTTTCTAAAATGAATGCACATGCACGCCAAGTTTTAGGTGACATGAGTAGAGAACATAATCTTCTCTCAGCGATCGAAGCTAGCCTGCAACAAATCACACCTAATAAATGTTCTAACTATATAATAGATTTAGTTTTACTTATTCCTTAGGGCAAATATTTTAAATATAAATTTCTTAAGAGTTTAAATATATTTGCAAAAGGTTGAATTCTTTTTGTTAACAGTTGAAACTCATTCTTTAAGGGTTTAAAATAATTTGTTCAAGGTGTTTAAATTTATTTGTTATGGGTTTAAAATCATTTGTTCAAGGTTTAAATTTATTTGTTGAAAGCTTAAATTTATTTTTTAATGGTTTAAATAAACCTGAGAATGTTATATATTATTATATTTACCAGGAGTTACATAATTAACAAAATGGCAGATGAAAACAAGGCGAAGCGGAGAAAGAAGCAAGAGTCAACTTGGACCAGTGGTGAAATAATGCGCTTGATCACCGAAATCGAACAACATCCACTTTTTCACTTGTACAAAATGCACTAAACACAATAAAAGCAGCAACGTACCTTCCTCATTTTTGAACAATGAACTTCAAATTAGTTTATGTTGTCTTTGCCAGATAAAACAAGTATTTCACTAGATGAAAACTAGCAGGTCGTGTAATCGATAAAGACAGACACAAAAACTATCTGACAACTTTGTGCCAGATGAAATCTGCTCGAATATCTGCTCCTCCATGTGTAATGAGTAGGGTAGATATCTGCCCACAAAATTGGCAGATATCTGTCATTTTGCCAGATTGTTTAGGAATAGCTTCAGGTTGATTAGCCGAAATCTGCCAGGTTGATACTGCAGTGGTATATAAATCCCTAACTTTCATTAATTTGGAGATCAACTGATGAGCTGATGAAAAATTTTCTTACTCAGACAGCTGAAAAAGTAGTTCTTGAGAATGATAACGGTTGGGATTTCCTTTATCTCATCTGTGAAGTTCCACTGAGATCTATCCTAGGACCATTGTTTTTCAGTCTGTACATTAATGACTTACCTTCGCAGCACGATGATGCTAATTTACATATGTACGGCGATGATGCTCAAATTTATTTTTCCTATAGAGGACTCTGTGGCCCACGTTAATGATGAATTAAATGAAATATGTAAGTGGTTATTAAATAAGAATCTGCAATCCTTGCAAGTCTCAGTGCATAGCCCTTTTCATGATCCACTTGTTGCCACCTACCAAAATAAATGACAGCTATTCCATTTGAATCAAGGGAATCCGCAGCTTCTTGGGTGTTATTTGAAAATCTAACATTCTATTTTAAATTGCAACTAGTCTTGCCATATTTCACTCAAGGGTTGTCTTGTCTTTTGTAAGCTCGATTCTCGTTGGTTTCGACAATTAAATTTAGTATTGGTTTTATCTTTGGACTACGAAGATATGACCATGTCTCCCTTCTTAGTTTTACGTTTCTTGGATGCTCGCTGAAAACTTACTTTGAGCGATGAATCTTAATGCTTCTCTACAAACTGGCCAATTCCTCACAGCCTTCTTAATTGTGAAATATGATTCAATTTTTGAACACAAATAGCTATTTGTTCACCACTGTGTTTGAAGGATGTCACATTGTTCAGGCAGTTAAATGATGTTCCAAACGTTCAATTGGTGGATTGCATAAATTGAGTAATTGTGATTTTGGAAGAAAGTTTTTTTCAAAAACTTTTGGGTATGTGTTACTGACTAGCTTAGTCGTTTTTATGAATAATTTGAATTCAAAATTATATTCACTCCCCTAACTTATGTCTGAAAGCAACTGTTAAAAGAAAACTTATTTCTTTATAGACAAAAATACAAATTTCAAATTGTTTCTTAAAAGGAGAAAAGGCATTTGACATTGCAAAAAGTTCAGATTTAAATGGGGCAACAGTTCGAACCATTTAAAGAAAAAATTAAAGGGAAATTAGAAGTACAGTTACCATAGGACCTGCGATATCCACAAAATATGCAGTTCGTTCCCGTACGCTAATTATGGGGAAAATGGAAAAGGCACTCAGTATTTGAATTGAAAGGTCTCAAAATTTACAAACACCTTAAAGAAATTAGAGAATCTCCTGTAAACCCAGACTTTTTGGTAAGAAAGGGTTGGTTTGAAAAATTTAAAAAAAAAAACGTTTTTAAATTCATATTGTAAGAATTCAATTCGGCTGTCCATGAAGCTGCCAAAACCTATCCAGAAAAAAATCATCGGATAATTGAAGAGGAAGGATATACACCACATCAAGTTTTTAATGGCTTTGGTGGAAAAAAATGCCCAAGAAGACCATTGAATCAAAAGTGGAAAAAGTGCATTGGAGAGCAAACTCAAAAGCTTGGGTAACAAAAGATTTATTTAGACACTGGTTTTTCAAGCATTTTGTACCGGAAGTTGAAAATTATTTAAAGCAAAAAAAAAAGAGCTTCAAGGTGCTATTACTAGTTGATAACGCTCCAGGTCACCTACAAAATTTAAGTTATCCCAACGTCAAAGTGGAGTTTTACCGCCGAATACTACTTCGTAAGGTAAGATATTTTTTAAGCTTTTAAGACGTACTACATAAGGCGATCACTTCCATAGATTTTAGACACAATTGATTCAATTGATGTAATAAAATCTGGGAAGGAATTTTCAATTAAAATTTGTATCGAAATCATATCGTTTTCGATAAAAGAACTAACAAAAATCAACCCTAAATGAATGTTGGATGAAGATATCGTCAGTAGAAAAGCTGCTCGAATCCCCAGAAAATAGAATTGGAGGAATATCACAACTTTCCTAAATCGATCGGAAGCGAAGGTTTTGTGGACAAGGCTATTGAGGAAGTCCAAGATTTATTAGAGAGAGAAAAAGAAATTGGCGAAGCGGATTTAGTGGAAATAACGTCCGAGAAGTTATTAATTAAATCGATTCTGAAGACGACAGCTCTGATCAAAATTGTCAAGTTACTAATTTTACTCGAAAAAGTTACAAGAGACTTACCTTAGTGAAAAATCTTGAATAATTTTCTCGATTCAAGATTTGTCACCATTTCATTTCATAATTGCAGACATGAATATGTTGAGTCAGTCAAGAATTTAAGAATTCAACACAATTCTAAATTTAGATATTGTGACTACATTAATATTTTGATGGGATAAACTTCTGGGCAGTCTTTGTCAACTATTTTATTCCTCCAGTTATCTGTCTGTGGATTTTCGCAAGAAATTGGCCATGATTCTTATTGTCTACCATTTTAACTATTTGAGACTTATTTTTAGCAAACTGAATTCAGTTTGTCAGAGAAGACTTAATGTGTAGCCTTCAACAAAGTCAGACTTATATTTATTGACTCTCTTGGAGCGCTCATGTATCTACTCTTATTACATCTCTACTTGGAACCTCTATGGATTCCGATTTAACTCATCGTAAACTTATGCTTCTTCATAAGGAAATTTATATTTAATATCCTGCATAGGTATATCTCCAAAAGTCTACAATTCTTGTCTTCGACTGTTTGTCTCAAGATATGCATCTAGATGAGTCAAATGCTCTTACTTCGTCCAAGTTGCCCGAAAATGGATCTCACTCCTAAATATAATTCAACGCATAGGTTCCAGCCTAATCAAAGATAACAGAAGTTATTAGATTGTGATTGGTATTGATTCTCAGAAGTTCGAATTCTTGTTAGCTTGGTGCTAGTCTTTCATTTTTTAATTTGTTTTATTTTTATTCTAATTCATTTTGTTTAACTTTTTTTTCCTTTTTACTTTTTTTGTTTTTATTTTTATTATTATTTTTGATTGGGATGATGGATTGAAGAAAGATTGAGAACTCGGGAACGCAGGCCACAACAAGACCCATTGCTCACCCTCCAGACTTATGAGCAATTGCTCATAGGTCCCAACCGAACGCTCTTATAAAATTCAATATTAGGCCCCAACCCACCATGCCGGCTTCATGCGGTTCGTCCATTAATTTTGAGTCAAGAAATCTGTATCACTTACTAAGAGGGCCGGAGAGTGACAAAGAAAGTGATTCACCATTTCGGATTCCTCAAGGTATCCTCTGCAAACAGGATCATCAGCAAGCCCAGGTGACCCCGTAAGAATTTACACACCAGAGTGCTCAGGGCTGGTTTGCTTAGTCCCAACAGCTTGGTTTTTAATTTTGGGCTAAGTTTACCCCACATTTTCTTCATAGTTCTTCCCGAAGCTTCATCCAGCCAAAGACGACTGTACTGGCGGTCGGTCTAAACCGAAATATTAGCGGCAAGCTGTTTTGGTGCGATCTCGTTCATGGGGGAGGATACCTCTGAGGCACACCGATATCGCTGTTATGTTGCACCTAAAGAACGAGTACCCTGTTATTCCGAGGGAGGGAATTCAGGGTGGTTTTACACTCCAATACTAGTTTTGAGTTTATAAAGAGTTTTAACGTGGCGTTGACAGCTGCTTGACTATCCGAGCAAATGGCAATCTCTTTATTTTCAGTAAATGAGTTGAAGAGTGGCCTTCCCGGTTCCAGGATGCCCTTGACTTTCACCCGGAAAGCCATATCATAGATTTGGTATATGGTAATTTCCATATAAGGCTTTTCGTAAAAAACGCCTGCTCCGAAGTTTTCTTCAGATTTGGAGCATTCTGTGTAAAGGATAGAGTTTTTCAATGGCTGAAGCACAGAAACTTGTGATTCTGCCCTACATGGAATTTTCGATTTAAACAAGTGCGATAGACTGCACAAACTCTAAGATGAATTCGTGTGGAATCCTTATTCCAGTCCGAATCCAGCTCCAATTGAGATGCTTTGTGATTGTCGCCCCCCCCCCTCTTCTTAATATGTATGTGCACACGGTGTATGTTGAGGATGACCTCAAGCGCCCGAGTGCTGATTAACTTGAGAATGCCACTTACACCGAGGAGGCACAGTCTTTGAATCTTTTCCAATATCTTACGATAATGGGCAAAATCCATTGTTTTCACCACACCACCTAATCGTAAGTTAGCATAGGTCGGACGCCGATGTATATCCACAGGATCATCTATGGTTTGAATATTCACTTTTTTCCTATAGTTCTACGGCACATTGCGAAGGCTCTAATTGGCGAAATCCACTACTTTCCACCACACCTCAGAATCGGCAGTTAGCATTGGTCGGACGCCGATGTACATAAATCCACAGGATCATTTCTGGTTTGATTCCCCACTTTTTTCGGCACGTTACGAAGGCTCTAATTGGCTAAATCCCATATTTTCCACCACATCACAGAACTGTAGGTTAACATTGGTCGGAAGACTCTATATTATTATTTTAATGTTGTTTGTGCATTTTTTCCACTTAATTGTATTCTATAAGAATTTGTAATCTTCTGTATATCGCCTAATAAATGTATTTTGTATTAAAAATTTGTCAATAATGCTTTCTTTTTAAATACAAAATAATATAGCGTTGCTAACACCAAACTACTAGAAGACAGTTTAATTTCATCTAAACTAATCCTTGGTCCATATGGCATGCCGCATTTTTCCATTATATCCGCTCTTGTCTTTACTCTCCATAGTGTCTCTATGACAGCATAAAATCTTGGAAACACTTCGCTTTAAGCATGTCATCGTCTATTGCATATCAAGTTTGTTTGTAAATGGAAAAATCTTTTTCCTGTAGTTCAGCAAATATGTTTACCTAGCGTTTTGTAAGCTACTTTTAATTAACATCATTTCGTAGACCACAATTACTCACACATATCTAAAATCTACTTTAGTTTTACTACTACCAATCATAACTAGTTTTTTTTTCCTAGTTCTAAATAAATATTACTCAACCAAAACTTTTCTATCACATTTGCCTTGAACTCTATTTAAATATGGTTCATCAACCACAATTCAAATCGTCTGAATGAATGGCGAAATATTTCGCAAAAAAAAAACAAAAAACAATCAACACGGCATTTGTGTGTGTTCCTTCCCTTGAAGTGTAAACTTCAACAACAAACCTCCACGAAGTCTGTCAAAGTTTCATTGTCACAAAGAGGTTATGTATACTATTTACAAAACATCAGAAAAAAAAGAAACCATCTTTCAACACTGAAGTTCGCAGTTCGACAATGCGATTATTATTGTCATCATATTGTACTAAAGTAAAATACTTTTCGAAAATTAAATCTTTACTCAGCTCGAGAGCGATTACCGTAGACGGCTGCTAGTGGTGGATATCTAAAGATCCATTGTCTCAATGTCGAATAAAAAATTGTTAACCTCCATTGACTTCGAATACAATAAACTCGCTTGAGGTTAAGCTATCATTACCTCAATAAACTTTCTTTTTTGCTCATCGTCGTCGCTGCCAGCCGGCCGTTGTGTACTACATTGTAGTTATACCAATATGTAACGCCCCGATGCGTGCTGCGTCGCAGAGCTTTTTTGCTTCTGCTTATGCGCTTTCTTTACGATCGAGAGTGCAATAATTTCCGATGATCTTGAAAACCCCCATATACCTAATTGTTGAGGAAGCCATTGTAGCCATGTTTACCAACACAAAATATTTCCTTGATTGATTTCATACATGTATTTTGCGGTCCGACTATGACACGATCGTCGGTGACTTTGAGTTCCCCGGGCAGGCCGGCCGCCCCGAACTACCCACACTTTCAAAATAGAAGTTGCGCATGTATTTTATTCGCGCGCGCAGTCATAATCATTTTGATCTATAAATAAAATATTATCACCGCGCCGCTGCCCGGTAAACGAACTTTTCCATAGAAAGAAAAGCTTAATCACGAATCACCATGTGTTTGATCGTTTTGTTTTTCGCTGCTAAGTTTTCCCAGATTACAAAGATCTCGTTTCTGATGAATGTACGCTTCGTCATTGATCCTAATCTGAATTTGATCTTGCTTTCGTCGAACTAATTGTGGGGGTCTTAGGAAGTTTGATGACGGCTAAGAGGATTTCCGAATTGGATAGTGAAGAAAAGTATGTAAAATGCATGAGCAAGGTCATGCAATCAACCTCCGCTAGAGGGAGAAGGTCAATATACTTTGAGATATGCTAATTTTTTGTTATTTTCCAATTTATCGTGTCGCGAGCTTTAGAAGTATGAAGAATTACTTGTCTGGAAATAACACGTGCTCTGTACTTGGTGTGTACTTTAAATGTTTATTTCGCATTGTGGAATTACGCATTAAAGAACTTATCGCGATTGCGCGTTATCGTTTTTTTTTTTTGTTTGTTTGTTTGTTTGTGTGTACTCTTCAAGGGCTTTGTATTGATTGAATGAACGCAAATACATATCAGTTTGAAAATTTAATATCAGCCGCAATATGTTGAAGTCGAATGAGATTAATGATGGCCAACCAAGATGATAAAATCAAATAAGTTGCTTTCTAAGAACATTATTCATCACTGGATTGATCAGGAATTTTACCCCGCCTTTAAAATATCCGCTCTTCAGCAGCAATACAATCAGTAATATTCAATTCCCTGAGTTTTAGCTAATTATTGCGGGGTTCCCAATGATAGAATGCACATAAGGGGAGCTTTGGCAAGGAATGTTCTGATAAGTATCTATTAACTGAGCGAATTGTTTTCTACTGATAATGTTTATAGTATTCAAGGAAACCAAGAAAATATTTCATCACATCAACAACGATATTGCTATCAGATTTGAAATCCACGTGGGAGCTGAAGTCCATTTATACACCAAGTATTAGCGGGTCTCGACTCTTAAATATTGTGGTAGGCATAGTGTCTGAGAGCATACGGACTCACTTTGGAGATATAAAAAAATGTTATTTGACGACTATGACTAGCGGTAAGGCCAGCAGGTCTAATATCAGTTTTAAGGTAAGCCAGGTACACACATTGCACCTGTAATTAGGAAGTGAAATGTACAGGCATCTGTAGATTTTGTAACTTTCTTTGCAAGGGGAATGGGGGAGTATGACACCTAGGACATTCAAGAAAATGTCACAATTATGTCAAAAGCTGTTAGCTTCGAAGTGTCAGATTCGTGTTTTTGCATAAAGGAAGCAGCAAACGTCAAAATTACCATATCACACTCCTAATTACTGAATGTCTCCGACAGATCTCCCATCCTCCCACAGCTTTTCCCTTTCCCTTCCCGGACTGCTCTATCTATCTGGCTCTCCAGCTAGGAGAGTCATGAATAAGGGAAATCATCTCGCAGATGCATGACCCTGTCCAACCAGATGGCCGCGAAGATAGGCTTCCGTAAGAAACTGAACAAAAAACTTGAATGAGCGAGGCCACCCGGCATTTCCATGGCAGAAGGGCAGAGGGAACGATAAAAAACCGAAAAACCCTTGCGCCATCCTCGGCCTTCCATGACATCGTGGAACTCTGGTTGCGATGTCCCTTTCATTGTTCACCTGTGGAGTAGAGAGAAACCTCCGGAGAAGGATAGAGAAGAGAAACGAGCAGAGGTCTATTTCATACTACATATTTTATTCCAAACCTTTATGGAATAAAAACATCTTTATTATATATATATGTAGGGTTCCACTCTCTGTTGTCTAGGGGTTTATTGAAACAACACAATACTTTTATTTAACAATGCTAATTATTTATTCAAACTTGGCCTTCACTTGACTGTTCGACTGCTGCTTACAAACTGCAACTAACTGTCTTGAGTATGCACACGATTAAACACAAATGAAGTGCTAGAACTGAGCAGACAAATAAGCATTGCCAGATCTTAAGTTTCGCTTTTCTGATCCAACATATATATATATTGTTTTTCCTTTTTTTTATATAATCACCCCCGAAGCTCTAAATATGTGGTAAACAAAAGCGTTCTTCTTCTTTCTGTGACATTTTCAAACGTGGTGAGGTCAAGAGCAAGAGCAGCTAGTGTTAAGCCGGGGTTAATCCAAGTACAACGGCGAACTTCTGCCTAGACAAACTAGGCAGTTCCCTTGGGGCCCGCCAGGGGCCGAAATGGTATACATGGAGGACATACGACATTAAAAATGAATTTTTCATTCACTTTGTTGTTCCTGCATATAGGGGTAGATTTACCAATAGGAACAGCGGGACGGCAGATTCGATATCGAAGTCGCACTATCCGGCAGGGATGGATTCAGAGGTTCGTTTTCAATGTCATTATCGATAGGTTGATTGCAGAACTACAAAGACGTGGTTCTGCTTATGGCAACTTGAGTAAAAAGTTCGAGTTTCTTATAAGGATACATAGTTTGGAATCTAAAGATATCTGCGAGGACGCACGGAGTTTGAAAGCTTTCTATCATCCTAGATTTTGGAAAACGAGTGTCTGTAACTGCGAACCCAGTTTTTGTCCGCTGAGGCCCACATGCGGAAAACAATTATCGGCCCTAGATTTTACAAGTAAATCCTGGAAAAAGGCTTTTTGGACATTTATCCAAATGCGTAAATAGCACTGCGAATATTGTTGTGTACACCAGGGGCAAACTGCTCGGCAGAACAGTATTTTTTAGGGCTCAAACGAGTGGAGAACTTTTTAAGATCAGACTCAGTTCACTCCCTGTGCTGTACATACAGTCAGAAATAATGCAGTCTCTGGACTATAGTGAGGCGATCTGTTCCTTTGTAGAGAAGAAAGTTTGTCGCATGGCAATCAAGGCGTATACTTACACGCAACGAACTTTCTTTGCATATAATTTCGTATTTATTTGTGATATATCTAAGTCTGCTTGTTTATTTTCTAAGGTCGATGTACGTTAAATAAACTTACTAGGATGTCCGTCCATATAAAAATACTCAATTTCTTCACGTTTAAACCAGTTGAACTAGGTGATGTTTCAATATACTTACTTACGACCCATTGGCCTTTATTGTTTTCTCTATTCCTATTGACCCTTTTCTGTTTGTAACTTTTGGCTTATATCCCTTTTAGAACCTTTTAAACTTTGGATTTACGTAATTTTTTATATGAGTCAATAATATATATATAAAAAAAATTATTACGACAGCATTAGTAAAAATACGTATACCGAGACTTTTTGAGTACAAGTACAAATTCCGATACTAGTACTCAAATTCAAGTACAGGTCCAAAAAATCGCACTGGTAATGTACATCAGCTTTTAACTATCTCCTAAATACTTAAGTACATACTTACAACTGACGTCAAGTACCTACTTAAGTCGTTGTCAATTATTCAAGTAGATACGCCTTCTTCTAATTGTATAGGTTTAAGAGCTTACTAATATTTAAATCTGAAATAAAATCGGTTCATCTGGGTTTATACATAAAAGTTCATAAAATATTTGAGGAAAAGATAAGAAAATAAATTAAGAAGTGAAATATTATCGTTTTGCAATTTGTTTTGGATTTTTTTTTATACTTTAATTTTCCTTTAATAAAAGAACTTTTTCGAATGTGCCATTAAATATTGATCGTCTTCTTAGAACATTTACAAAAGGTTTACACTTGAATTTGCAATAGATATTGAATTTTTTTTTAGTGATGTAGCGTAACAGTGGCAGAAGGGGTTATGGCCCCGGGCAGCACATACATATGTGGTTTCGGCAGGGAATGGCCGAGGTGTGCCCAGCATTAGGCCATGCTCATAGACAAACTAATTACATACGAAGACGGGGTAAGAAGAACAAAAAACAGGAACGCCTCTCGTGTTATTTCATGATTTCATGACAGTAGAAGGTAGTTCGGTTGATGTCCTATCATCTTGCATGCGAGTTCATTTAAAAAATGGCATTGAGGCGTAAAGTCATGCGTATATTGGAAAATTATAGCAATAAAGGAACTAGCAGAATGATAAAAACCCAAGAAAAAGTTAAGATGAAGGTGTTGGTAAATGATGTAATGCAAATGATCCCAGAAAATTTCATTTTCCCTGTATAAATTTATCAATTTCTCTCAAAAATTTCTTTTCCGCCATTTTGAAAACTGTATAAATGTCAAATTACTATCTCTCAGCTGCCATGATTTTTCATAATGCAAGTTCGCTGAAAGTTGCATGGCAATCCAACTGCGTGTAAGATGTATGGCAGTGCAAGTTGCATACAAGCTGTACTTGCAGGTGTAACCCCCGGGTAAGTAAGCTGTACTCTGATGGACTCCATATTAAAGTGTAGAGGGCAAACTTACGATACAGCTGCTACAATGGATGAAAGAGAGACAAGTGTGCAGCAACGAATAAAATATATCTGTCTTAATGCCGATTTTGTGCCCTGCTCAAACCACTCATTGAACGTAGTTTGCTTGCATGCGGATTCAATGGAGGTGAATTCAGTGACATTCTTCTAAACATTGGAACGTTGTTATCCTTCTTGTTTTTATATGCACACACACACACATGGGATGTTCTGATTGCTACCACAAGCAAACGTATGAAGAGGATTTGGGATATACGTTCGAGCGTAAGAGGCGATGCAGTAAATATGACATGAAATTATTACAAAGAAATTTTGACAGCAGTAGAGAAACTAACAGATATAGGCGAAAGTTTGAACACACGCTCAAATGCAGGGACCTTGTTAACCGCGTTGCAATAATTTCCGATTCTACGTTTCTTGGGTCTCTGGCAACCGGTACTGCGTGAAATGAATGATGCCCAACATTATTTGCAAACGAAGGGACTTAACATACATCAGTAAGCTCAAAAAATAAGCGCCTTACAGACGGTATTGGAAGAGAAACGAGAAGAATACGTAGACGAGGCTTAGTTACGCTAAAAGCTTGTTGACATTTCTAGTGAACCTCCAAGACGAATTAAGCGGAGGCACACTTTTGACGACGGCAGTAGAGATGCCGCCTAATCGCACGAAGACGATGTAAAACGATTTTTTTTTCTTCATTAGATAGAGCAACTAACTGCTTATATTCAAGAAAAGTTTAACCAGATCCAGAATTTTTGTCGACAAATATGCCTATACGTAAGGCCTGCAATAATATTGGGGGTCCGTGATGAGGAATGTCATCTCGACCAAACTCCTCAAGGTATTGAAAGAAAAGAGTTTAAGCTTAATTGCTGCGTCTACGGGCTTTCGAAGATACAGCAGAGTATGGGTATGTTCACAACGAGGCGAGGCGAGGCGAGGCGAGGCGAGGCGAACCGAGGAGAGGCTAGGCAGTTGAGCGTGGCGAGGTGAAGATATATCTCGAGGTGTAGTGTTCACAATAAGGCGTTCAGTTTCTTTTTAAACAGCGAGGTGTCAGCGTAAATTATGAAGATGAAATTTTATGTTTTTCACGGAATGCAACTATATTGTACTTGTTTCACATAAGCGATCTTCAACTGTTTTGCTTACCACCGGATAAATACGAAACGTCTGGAATTTGGCGAATTTAATTCTCTATATGAAGACTTACGGACTGATCCTGATAGATTCTTCCAATATATGAGAATGAGTATAGAAACCTTCAATTATATCAAAGAAAAAACATATAGGAATGTCCCAGCTAACAAAATTAGCGCGCTGCACCTCGCGAAAAAATGAAAATTTTTATTCACGAGCGAGATACCCCGAGGTGTCTCGCACCATCGCGCGTTGTCACAGCGTTGTTTTGAACGCTCATAGTACAGCGTACAATCATTTTATTTCTTCAACTCTTGATATAGACTTGCCTCGTTGTGCACGTCCCTTAGAAAGAACTCATTGATTCCGGCCCACTGGATTTATTAAAGTTTATTTTTAAGTCCAAACTTGAAGGAGTGTTACATAATTTAGTTAGTTATAATGCTGAGAATAATCCTCGCTGTTGCCATAAGTGATGCTAATTGTGAGAGAAGCTTCTCTAAATTGAAAGTGGTTAAAAATTCTTACGATCTGTAATGTTCACGTTGAGATTAACAAATCTAGCTGTTTTAGCAATGGAACAATAGGTAGAAATTAATATTGACGAATGTAATAAAGAGTTTGCGTTAATTTAAGAAAAACGTTTAATTTTGAAACCATTTGAAATAGTTACTCTGTCACTATGATTATTTTACTTAATTGCGAAAATAGGAGGCGGACAATTTAGGGTTCGCATCGGGCGGCAGTAATCCACGCTACACCACTTATTTTACAGGCCAGTTTAAAGCTCAGGCAGTCATGAAGAAGAAACAGTTTTTGTTTTTAGATTTGTAAGGCATGGAAAGCAGTATTATTATGCTAACAAATTAAGCTCAGAGCTCCCTCCCAAAATATTATGGAAAAACTTGCAAGCAATTGGAGTGAATAAGAAAATTGTTTCCGATACCGATATCGATCCTAATATTCTTAACCAGAGTTTCTTGGATCTCAACACTCCTTTTATTTCAGTTTCGGATATCGAGCCAAGATTAGAAGTGCGGAATCGCTTCTCATTTCGTAATGTTACTGAAGTTGAAGTCGTTACTGCCATAAAATCTATTATTCTTCCGTTCATAATACATATTTTTAACACTTATTTAATGACCTCTAAGTATCCTTCTTTGTGGAAAGATGCCGTTGTGGTACCAATTGCTAAGAGAAAAAATCGCGCCTTTTCTGACTATGGACCCATAAGCATTTTATGTTGTCTAAGTAAAGCTCTAGAAAAACTCATCTCAACAAGTATCATTGAATTCATCGATGTCAATGAGCTCTTGTCCCCTTGGCAAAATGGATTTAGGTCTAATAATAGTTGCACTACTACGACTTTTCTCAAATTAACTCACGATGTGCATCAGAATATTGATAATGGTAGGCTTACTATATTTCCTCTCCTCGATTTCTCTAAAGCTTTTGATACTGATAATCACAAACGTTCCCTTTGCAAGTTGAAGAATTTTTGTAATTTTTATTCGACTGCTCTGAATCTTATTGAAAGCGTTTTGGAAAACCGTAAACAGAGGGTTATATTTACATCCAAAACGCCTAATTTCCTTGACCTACGTTCGGGAGTTCCTCAGGGCTCTATTTTGGGACCGCTCTTGTTTACTCTTTATATAAACGATCTTCTTGACATACTCAAATTTGTCAACATTTTAATATATGCAGATGATGTTCAGATATATTTGAATTGCCCTTGTGGGCTAACCGAGGACTTTATCCGACAGATGAATCAAGACTTTAATTCGCCACTGATAAATAATTTAAAGTTAAATCCTGACAAGTCTCAGGCTATAGTACTATTCAGAAAGGCGATTAATACTAGTACATTTCCTCAATTATTTATTGGTTTGATGCCTATACCATTTCTAGAAAAAGTAAAAATTTTAGGTATTATCATAAAAATAACTTTAATATGGATTGATCACATCAACAGTACAGTCTCAAGCGTATATGGAAGTCTTCGTAAACTTTGGTGCAACTCATCGTATATACCACAGTTCACTTTAGCTAAATCATTACAACTATCTATCATCACGCAGGAAGATATAATATGTGGCAACCTTGACTCTATTTCGCGCAATAAAAATAAAGCCTGCTTTAATTCTATAGTACGATATGTACTATATATAAACTTCGCCGATTTTATCATGTATCGCAGTTCATCAATCAGTTCTTTGACTGTTCATTTTCCTCGTATATGAAAATTTGCTTGAATATATTTTTATTCAATCTGATCTTGAATGGCAAGCCTTTCTTCTTGAAAGAAAACTAGTTTTTCTATGGTATACGCGCACAAATAATTTCCTAGTGCCTAGATATTGTTGCTTGCAATCCAGGCGTTTAGTTTTTGTTTATGCCATCATCCTATGGAATTCACTTTCTACTGCTATAAGGTATGTCGGGTCGTTAAGATTGTTCAGGGTATTGCTGAAATCACATTACACAAACCACTGACCAATACATTATATTAGTTTAATTTTTTTTTTCTGTTCTCATAGTCAATCTTATTTTAAACAGATTTATTCATTATGAATTTGAATAACATTAATATCTTTGTTTTCATATAGAATTCTTTGTTCTGCGTTAACTTTATTTATTATCTATAATTACTCAGCTTTTCATTACATTTTTGCGATCATATACCATCAAAATTATTGTTTTCTAAATAAACTTTCTTATTTGTACAAATTGTAACCAAATAAATTGAATTTGAATTTGGAAATCATCCAAAAGTGGATATACTAACGTATAAATTAAAGGTAACTTACAGTTCAAACTATAATATAGAATTTTTAATAAAAGGAATACTTTTAGCTTATACTCTCTATATAAAATAACTTTTACTCGTCCACCCACAAAATAGAGCAGAATCAACCCTTTTTATTTTTTTCTCTATACACGACGGCCTTAGTATTAGAATAATTATTAGAATCAATCAAATCATCAGTTTTAATTGAAACCCCCCCGTCAACTTTGTGCACAGATGTAGATCAATCAAGTTTATTCTTTGTGATAAGAAAATATGAAATTCACAAAGATTCATAGATGTTCCCGTACAAATAGCATACTGAAAGCAACTCTTTTTAAATTGCACGCTTATTTCATAAATTCCGCAATTTTTAAAACTTTCCATAAAAAAAGAAAAAAAAAACAAAACAAACTCATGTTGATCATAATATTTACAACGCTTGCCACATTTTATCAATAAAAAAACCTATTTCGTTCCTGCAATGCGTCTTAATTTTTTCTTCACAAAACCAAAAGTTAAAAAAACTAAAACAAACCAAACCAAAAAATCTGACGAAATCCAACAAAATATTGACTTCATCTACGTTCTCTGTTGGAATTCAATGTAAAACTTTCCGGAAAATGCGTATATCTGCATTGTGCGAAGTGACATAAGAAATACAAACTCACCACCAGAATTATGTCAACAACAAACAAACACCTCATCATAAAATCCAAAGTTCGATTAATCGCGTGAATAACCAACAACGACCAACGCGGGAAATAACAGCAATAATCATTGATGATTTCGAATAATTTCGAACTTTTTATTATTATTATTTCATTTTTATGATATGATAGCTCCTGTGATAATAGCTTTTGAAATATTATGTAAGTGGTAACCATGGGAATATGAAACAAGATCACTACTTAGCAACGAGCGTGTTTTTTTTTTTTGTTAAATATACTTTTAAAGAGCACACGAGGGCATTTTTATTGCTCATGTGCCAATTGTACTCGGAAACCACCACGTGTATCTTATAAAGTATTTACTACTGCCATCTATGTATATACGTATAAGCTCTTATCTTAAGATTGTCCTAAAAACAAAATAAACAACAACAAAAATGCGAGTGGAATTCATTTTTTGATAAAGATCATCTACGATCGGTTGTCTGGTGAGCAGAGAAAATTGATAGCTTATGCAATAGAATTATTCTCGCACTCAATCCTGCATTTATACGTTGTGTTGTTGTACAGGCCTCCCCATAATTAAATAATCAAATTAAATACGACACGATCAGTAAAATATTCCTGATGAATTGAATATCACTTCTAGGTACACTAGGTAACAAATAGATCACAAAAAATAAATAAAAAATAAATAAAAAATAAATAAAAAATGAGATGTCAAAAATATAGCGGGCGTCTTCGCGACGGCGGCACAATCAAATTTATTCTTTCTGAAAGTTCATTATCATGGAAAGTGATCAGCCGATCGTGCATATATTTTTTTCGATATTAGTTAGAGGCTTAAATCGATTTTGCGCAGATATTCTTTCATCCAATCATATCGGCCAATTGTTCGGGTCAAGGTGATGGCTGAGAAAGAATTCTTAAGACGCAATTTCCGATTTAAAACAAAAATTCAGCGTTGACTTTGACTGCATTATTTTTCCAATTCTATCCTGACTATTTCAATGATTCTGTTTTTATCGTCTGTGCGTCAGCCGTATTTTGCTATTATATCTCTACACATATTGACTCCATCCATATCGAATAGGTTTTTTTTTTTGTTTTTTTACCAGTTCGCTGACCGATTGAAGACGTATAAAATGGGGAACGTAAAAATACATTTGTAAATATGTATTCAAAACGAAAAAAGGAATAAATCGTTACGAGAATAAATAAAAGAATTTAAATAAAAATAAAATGGAGCTGGACTAGAATGAGATATTTACGGCGCGCCGCGGAGGATGCCTCGAGATTGTTGATTTCCGAAAAAATTCATCTGCATAATGGAGCGAATTTACTACTTGGATCCACTCCACAGGACTTGTGAATTCACTTTTGGGAGTTGATTTGATTTTTTTTTTCTTTCTTTTTTTTATATTAAATTCTATAATCAAAACAATTTTTTTTGTAAGCTTTCTTATTTATTTTTGTAGAGTAAGAATCGTTTAGATTTGTGTGTTTTTCAATTTTAAAGATTCACTTCAAATGTGTGATTTCGGCAACTGGAAGTCGTTGTTTATTTAAGGCATGTGATATTATCATTTAATAAGATTAACAAACCTTTTAATATTTGCGTGTCTGGCTACCTGTCTGGTCATCTATAAAATAGAGAAATCGACGTTGTGTTGGGTATTACAGGTCATCAAAGATTTTTTTTATAGTTAATTTAGTTGATGATATGCGCCGCAAAATTTGATAGGAAAATCGTTAAAGTTGTTGTTCGATATTTTTTGTAAAAATTGTTTGGTATAGGGTGGACAAAGATAGAAGTTTTTAAAAACTGTCCTCTTAATCCATTCAAGATCTTTCATGGAGTCTTTGTTTTTTAACAATTGGAGTGATTTCACACAGGTATATCGATCATAATATCAGAAAAAAAATACAAGATCATTCCTATAATTATAGATTTTGAGACGATTCCCTTACAAAATCTCTTCTGGGTATTGAAAAGGGAATGATAAAAAGAAGGCACCAAAAGTTGTTTTTGGCATATCAAGATCAACTTTGCAATGGTAGATTAACAGGTGAATAAAGAAAAAATTATTGGAGAGAACTTCCTCAACTAAAATAAAAAAAAAAAACACATCTTAGAAGGGATCTCTCCAAAATGCACTAATCCTTTTAATGCTGGACGCTATTCACAGTTAAAGCTAGATATTGCTCGCTGGATTCAACAAAATCGATTAAAATCGCATGAAAAATCGCGACAAATAGCACAAAGCATCTCATCCTCACCTTCAACAGAAGCATCAAGAGCAAAATAATGTCGGTCATGGCGCGACAAAGTAGAAATTCAGGATAAAAAGCTCTGTAACCGATAATTTTCCCGTATAGCCAAGATTCATTCAGGCAAACGACCGTATCCAGAATGTCATTTCAGAATATAAACTTATGACACCTGAAATAGATTTTCCACAACAAGAATTGTGTAGGATGCAGTAAATGAGCGTATCTCAAGATCATGTCGACTCGAGATTTTTTTTTTTCAATTCAGACGATTTATAGTAAGAGTAAAAGTCATGAAGACTTTTTATGAAATTGTTATCAATTTAAATATATATATATAATTAACTTGCTGTAAATTCCGAATATAGCAATAAATACGGCGTTTTGTATCAGCAGGAATCAATACTCATCAGTACGGCTAGCTCCTGCCTGCCCCAGATGCCAGAAGAAAATCATGTGTTTAACAATATTTTTCGGTATAGTGTCAGAATAGATTCTGGATATAAAAACATATTTGGGAAGCCAATTATGTTTACGCATTTGTCTTCGATGATGAGGGTAGTGTCATTGAGGATATACTTTCAAAAGAACAGCCAGGTTGAAATGAAAATGGAGGAAAAATCTGACCAAATAGTGTCGGAAGCAAGAGATCAAGAAAAAAACAACAGTGTCAGGTGCAAAAATATTAGAAGCAGAAATAATTCTCTTTTCAGTATGTAATCAAAAGTGTTTTATCTTAAGTAGTAGTGGCCAAAAACAGTTTCCAGTTACCAGGGAGCGATGTCATCTTTAACCGATTTAAATAGATCACTTTTTTCATATATTTATATTGCATACATTTTTCCTCAGTTTTGTTGATTTTTATTTGACTGACCCGAAAAGGGGGGAGGGGGTTCTTAAATTATTCTGAAACGTATTTGTTAAATCAAACCTATTTTGATTCTATATGAAATCCATGAAATTTATCCCAGAGTTCATCTAGAAATATCAATCTTTCTTACAGATACGATAGACTCTTCCAAGATAGAGAATCCTTTTTATAGTTGGTAATGATGCATTTTAGCTCTTCTTCTGTGTTCTTCTGTAGATATATAAACTCATCCAAGCTTGTCATGATTGCAGGTAAAGACATATACCAGAATGATTACTACTGTTAAACCAAACCAAAGAATATCTAACAGAAAGACTGCGCATCTCGTATATTGAAAAGTTTTCTATGGCGAGTCGTTCTATTACGACCCACTCTCAAAAATTATTCAACCTTAAAATTAAAATAGGGTTTCTTTGTAAAAACAGTATCCCAAAGAACAACAATTTTACTCGTGAAGGAACTGAGGAAACTCTTAGCCCCTTGTCCTCTACTGTTTGTTTTTGCAAGTTTCTTGTAACCGATTAGAAATCCAACCGCTCTTTGACTTACTTATGAACCAATATTAGTAACAAAAACATTGTCGCTGCTTGAAAAAATGTAGAAAAATTCAGACTTTCTCTAACGATTGCCGTAGTTTTGCTCATTGACTTTTAATCTTTGATTTACATATATAAAATAAAATTACTTGATTTTTTTAAAAAAAAATTATATAAAAAATATAAAAATGTTTTTCAATTTCGAATTTGTTATAGTAGAATAAAAAAATAAATCACGGCAACGTAAAATATTGAATAGCGCATACGAAAAAAAATTACCTAGAAAGTTTAGAAATAAGTATAACAACGCTTTGAGACCCTTATTGAACCCTTTTGATAAAAAATAAATTTGTATGTAATTTACGAAAAATAATGCCAAATGCTTTAAAAAAAAAAGTGAATTCTTTTGAAGTCACGAGAATGCCAGGCTCTCCATATATATACTGCTATCTTGGCAACACTCACTACCTACCTTGGCTTCACGCCCTATAAGTTGTAGGCAACGGCGACTACCGGCTTATCGGGCAAACACCCAATCGCCAGTCCTCCCAGTTCGGCTCTGAAGTTTAGTAATGGAAATACAGTCGAACTTCGATTAACGGGAAACTCTATTACCCGGGATGAAAAATCCAGTTATATTGAGAAATGAGAAGAGTTGGTTTGCTTCAAGGTATATAGAAGAAACAAGGTATGCCCATTAAAATTTTGACATATCACAGCTGATCAAACAGCTGATAGTCTGTGACGTACTTCAGTGAATGAATAAAAAAGAAAAAGGAAAAAGGACGTACTTCAGTGAATGAAGAAAAAGGGAAAAAGAGTTTTAACAAAAATGGCGGAACGTGGTTCGAGTCGGGAATACCTTGTCTTCTATATACCTTGGGTTTGCTTTGTATCGAAATGAATACTTCTCGAGGGTTTTGGCAGAAGCGTAACCCCCGGAATATACAAGCCATGAACAAAGTCGAAAAAAGAGAGCACCGGGCTTGTCAGCAGGCGACATCCACAGTCTTCGTGCCTTGTTTTACTGCAGGAGATTTCATATAAAAGTTGCTTGTATTTTGTTCAAACGCTATAATTTCCATAAATTTGTTCTAAATGAGATTTTTTTAAAAACTATTAGAAAGAAAACATATTTGGCTGCAATTTGTTTTAATTTCATTTTGCTGTGGGAGTGACAGTTTTGGGCTTTAGGACCTGTTTAAGATGAAATTTTAGTTTTCCTCCATAACAAGTATACAAAAAGCAGTGAAATTGAGCTCTTACTGCATGCTGTACCCGGCACGGTGTAGGTGCCCAGATGTAAATAATTGATATACCGTTGCAATGTCAACTGTGTTTGCTTCCAAATGAATCCTTATATAATGCGTTTCGAAGTTATACACACACCATGCACTAGTGCGATAGTCCATCTCTGTAGCAAGAAAGGGAGAAATGTGTGATGGTAAAGCACATCTGCCTTCTTCTTTTTATCGCTGGCATCAAAAAGTGGTTTGCCGTTAGAATGGTATGTGTGATATGATTCGATAAAAATTTGTGAGAATGTGCAAAATGAGCATTGGGATAGTGCACGCACATGACTTTATTTCATTTAACAATAATGAAACTTCACAAAAATTAATAAATAATATTTATTAATAATCAGTAGCTCCACTCTTGTTCGCGACGATGTCCAAACGCCTTTTTGATATTGATTCCACGAAGGGTCTAAACATTCTGGAGTTAAGGTTAGCCATGAAGCTCACTGATGGTGTTAAATTGCTTGACATCTTTATAAACTTTTGGAACTAACCATCCCCCATAGGGTTAGCACCAGGAGAACGGATCGACCAGTCGAAAAGGTTGATATCGTGTCCCAAGAACCAGCTTTTGTGGGGTTTCTGATTGGATCGTAGCGTTATCTTGTTGATAAATTAAATGATCAACTAGTGCGCAAGATAGGTAGGAGTTTTTGTCTGAGTACTTCCCGGTATTTCAGACTAGGAAGAAAAGGTCAATTATACGGTTCCATGACCTCTGAAGGCGTCCCATTCGATTAATAACACGTCTCAAAAATGTCATATTGGAAAATACTGGGGTTCTTTCCACAGATCCTTCCAGTATTCACACAGAGGATCTGGACCAGTAGCGCAAAATTTTTTGTCATCTGAATAAATTATTTAAACGTGAAATGACGATTAGTCTAATGGTCCAGATGGTTTGTGCATGCGAGTAGCCCCAGAACTTTCAAATAAGAAATTTTCGATGCGTGTTATTGATCGCATGGGACGCCGTTACAGGTCATGGAACCGTAGAATTGACCTTTTCACATATTTCGATATTCAAAGATTATGAAATATATTTCTCTATAATTTTCAATGGAGGTAAGTTGGGCCCTCAAAAAAACTTTCAAGGATTACAAACAAAAACAATCAAAATTTTTTGTGAATTGGGTATAAAGATATAGCCAAAAATGTACGAAAGAAAGGGGTTCCCCTCCCTGATCTTCTAAAGCTAAAATTTTGATATTACCAGGATTAGTAGACATTCAGTCATAGATAACAGAAAACTGCAGCTTTTTTCGACAGTCTCATAGTTTCTGGAAAAAATGTCTTATATTAACTTATAAGATCACTCTTGCGCCCGTCTGTTTGAATATTATTGAAATTTGATAATACATCGACGGGCGTCCCGGATAATAAAAAAATAATAATAAATAATAATAATAATAAAATAAAAAATAAAATATAAAAATTCTACATTTTAGACTATGTACTTATGCCAATTTGTAATGATTTCCAAATTATTAATTGAGTGAAAAAAATTTTTAGTTCATTGAATTATTATTTGTGGTTCACTAACCGTGACACATTTTTGATTAACAGAATTTTACAGTCAATAAAAAATCATATAGAACGGGAGGCATTCTTTCAATCAAAATCAGCTCCATTAAGGGACCATCCTAGTGTGACGATCTTGAAAATTGTTGATATTGATATATTTATTTTTTTTTCAAATGAAGCAGTTTCGATAATCGTTCAAATTTTTTTTAAGTTACCTACAAAAAAAAATTGTATTCTAAATTTTTTTGGCTACTGCAAGACAATGCTCAAAATAATACGTGATGGTGGAAAGTCCCTCACCTCTGAAAATTATCTGAAACAAAAAATACATAAAAAATATTGTAAAAAACTCTAGAGCGGTATGGAAGTTTTTTGTTTTTGTTTCAATGAAAATGAATAAAATGCGGGCCATTTCAGAATTTTGTGTCGAATTTTGCTCGTTTTTCGACAGTTTTTTTTTTCAAAGAAATATGAAAATTTCAAGTAGAAAAAAAAGTTTCAATTTAAATTTCGCTGTAAGAAAGGATGTACAGAATGATGTAGCCAAATTTGAAATGGATAACTAAAACTCTTCTTTTGAAAGTTGCCACCGTTATGAAAAACAACGTTTCGAGAAATACGCGTTTCAAGTTTCGAATACTTACAATCGGTGATGCCAAGTCCATACAATATTTCTGGAGCTTCTTCGAATTACTCATTGTCAGCAGAAATCTCATTCTTACTATAACAAGTAAAGAAGGAAAAACCCAAAATCCTTTTCCTGAGTTCGGGAATATTTTATATTCAATAATGGTCGGGAAAACCCGCTGGCCTTGGTAAAATCTTTAAGACTATCAAAGTCTTCTTGTCCCTGTCAATAATAATAACATCTGGCAACTTATGGCTTAATAGTAAAGATACTCATGATCCCAGGAAATGTGTGAACAAGTATTTCGATAGTTAAGAAGTAGGAAGAATCCTGGCGCCTTAGCGTCGGTATATCAGATATTTAGCATGTCGAGGTGGTTAAAGATAATTCATATAAAGGAATACCTTAGGTACGCGGTAGCATAAGTAATGCATGTGTTAGTATCCTGTTAATATTGACGATTTGTTTATAAAAAAAAAAGGCAAGGCGTGGTAGTAGTTGAGATAGCCATGAGTTGCATAGATTATATTGTCATTGGGCTCGGAGGCGAGTTGATGTGATCTTGTATCGTGCACACCTTATTGGTTTTGTTTTCTTTAATTTCGGTATGAAATCCTGTATATCCTGTAAATCACAATTGGTGCAGTTATACAAGACCAGCCTCAAGCAATTGACTATAAGACACAAGGTGATCCTATGTTGGGTACCTGGCCAGAAGGATATCTCAGGCAATGAGATGGCTGATGAGTTGGCCAAAAAGGGCTGCAAAATGGATAATTCCGCAGCGGTAGTTTATTTGAGAATCCTATCTTAAGGCAAAACTCTGGTGGACCATCAGGGATACCTGCCTGACAGGAAAAGGACAAGAGAACTGCTTAATGACAGCAGAACAAATGCCAGTAATATGGCAGGGGTCAGTAGGGATCACTGGTCCAAAGGAGACCATACTAGAGAACTGGCTATAGCGGCGAACAATTTCTGCAATAGCTCTAAGCACTCGGAAGAAATCGAATCCATCCAACACGTTCTTTGCGAGTGCCCCGCTTCGATGAATAAAAGAGGTAGACTATTGGGTAGGTACTTCTTTTCAAGTTTGGGGCAGCTTCAAAGTAAACAGTTCAGATATGTATATCTTGAGTTTTCTGAGAGAAGCAGGATGAATCTAGGTAAAAAATCTTAGTTATATCCTGAGTTTCCTAAGGGAAGCAGAATGGGTCTAGGGCGACTTGACAGGTTATCCCATGAAACCAAGGGGCACAATGGATCCACTAAAGGTCTAAGTGATGCAGGCTAGTAATCTAGTGGCACCCCTCTTACCTAACCTAACCTAACCTACACTCGATTCGTTTAAATAAAGTCGAATTCAGTAATAGACCCCCTGGTCTCACACAGCTGGTCGAATTCTTTTTTCTACGAAGGGATCTAGTGATGACTGGGATAATACGAACTTCGCGACCAAAATTTAACAACATTTTTATAGAAGTCCATACTTTGAATAATTTCAAAAAAATAAAAAAAAAAGCGGTCAAGTGCGAGTCGAACTCTCACACGAAGGGTTCCATACCATCGTACAAAATTTAATACTATGATAATGTTAAGAGTAGGAGCGACTATGCCTCCAGGACCTTGTGGACACGCGACCATAGTTGGTCTATTGTGCCTTCCCCTAGGCAAAATCGAGTCTTTTAACGAACTCGATTATTGCTTTTAGAGATATGTTGGAGACATTATCTGGAGCGATAATTGTTCTCCCAGTGACTTACAACCTTAGACCTGCAAGTGCTGGGCATTCACATATGAAGTGCATCGAGGTTTCGTCTTCCTCTTCACACAGTCGACACAGTTCACTGTCAGATTTGCCTATCTTCTTCAGGAAGTGACGAAAGGGGCCATGACCAGTGACTGCGTTAACAAATAGTCTGAGCGATTGTCTACTCAGTTCAATAAGTTGGCGCGTCTGAAAATGACAGGGGTTGAAGAATTTCTTCGCCTGCCTCATACCGGGCGCGCTACGCCAAAGGAGATCCAGATGCCTGTTTTCCCACCTAAGCAGTTCCCCTCTAAAGTGGCTTTTTGATAGGCCAAATGTCCGATAGGGACCAGTATACGGACATTCAGCTCCGGTTTTAGCCAGTTCGTCCGCTTTTTCATTACTGTCCACTCTTTCATGTCCAGGGAGCCAGAACAAGATTACTTGCTTGTCCTTAGACAGTAGTTGGAGTTTCGAGCAGCAGCTTCAGACTAATTTCGACTCAAAAACTTGAGAGGAAAGAGCTAGGAGCGCAACTTGGCTACCTGAGCAAATGTAGATATTAGCGTTCTTGCAGCCCTTATTTAGGCTTTCCTGACTTCCAACCTCTATAGCATAGACTTCAGCCTGAAAAATGGAAGATGAGGCACCAAACGGAATGGATAGTTCCACATCTAGACCAACCACCCCTGCGCCTGTTTTCCCGTCCGGGATCCATCAGTATTCGTTGCGAAGCTGTCGAGTATCTCGCTTCTTGCATTTATGGCCATAGTATCTATTGGAGCTTCTAGGTCGTTAATGTTGACCTGCTCGAAGGTACTGAGATAACCCACCCTGGAAGAGGTGCGCTCATCTGGCCTCTCCTTTCGAAGCATACTATTGCTCCCTCTGAATAAAGAGGTATAGAAGCTGTAAGCCAAGAATGGTTTCAAGTGCACGTTGGGGACACGATGTCATCCTTTGCACCTTATCAAGGGTTCTCCTGGTGGTTGCCTGCAATGTTTTCGGCCACCAAACATTTGCGCCATAAGAAAGTATGGGTCTGACTATGCCCTGGAAGATCCATAAGGTTATTTTGGGGTTCAGACCCCACTTTTTCCCGAAAAGCCTGTGGCAAGAACTGAATTAATACTATGTACTTTTTATGTATTTATTTTTCAAATGAGAGTAGGCGTCATGTGAAAAAAGAATGCCTACTTATGATAATAATAAAGAATGAGAATAAAACGAGTAAAAAACCGCCGAAAAATTACACTTCTTGTATGGGGCTCCCTTTAAATTTTAATTTAATTTTATTTTTATTATTTGTTGTTATATCAGCAATAGAAATAAACACTCTATGAAAATTTCAACTATCTACCTATTACGGTTCAAGAGATACAGCCCGGTGGCAGACAGATGGATGGACATCGGAGGCTCAGTAATTGGGTTTCCGTTTTTACCTTGAAAAGAACAATTTTCAAAAACTTTCCACTAGGATAGTCCCATAATCAATTGCAACAACCTACGAAGATTATGTTATGGACTTTGTTGGCTTGGAAGGGAATACTTCGTAAATTTCATTAAAATGAAAACAGTAGTTCTGCACAGTACAATAAACCGAAAGTGTATCAAACGCAGCTCGAATTTAAGTACACAAATTTATGGGTTGAAGTTATATAAAAGTCATTCATAAAATATATCCGTTAAAAAAAAATTTCGAATATACTTTTTAATTTGTAAAAATACCAAAAACAATTAAAATTTTTTCTAATAAAAGAACTTAGTTTTAAAGTTAACTGCTAATACTACCCTGGTAGACAAATCATGATTAGCTCATCAATGAGCTCCTCATGAGTAATCAGATGAACGTCCTAATGAAATTTATTCGTGTTTGAATCAAAACTGGAAAAAGAAACATTTATTTACTTATTCACAGATAGTGTGCATGAGATATTGCATCTCTTTCATTCATTTAGAAATGTATACTTTGCTTCTCTTCTGTGCACTTTATAATATTAGATGTGCACTTCGATGAGTACATAATGAGTGCTACGATGAGCTTATTAATGAGCATATCAAGGAGTATCATGATGAGTTCATAAATGAGAATCTGATTCTGCGCCTGATTTCATATATTTTTCCTAATTCAAACTCTGAGACGCTGAGGCGTCAAAAAATTAATTTAAGATCAATAATTTAAAAATTTAACTTAAGATCCAATAAACCAGAAAAATCCTATTTCCTATTACGTATTAGAAATGTCATCTGACACGGTGATGATGACAAGGAAAAGTATTTATTTATTGCTGGTTTCATATATAGGAAGTAGTTTCATGATATCCAATGAGCCCTTCGATGAGATTTACTAAACGCTCATCGGAAGGCTAATCGGAACTTAATTTTCTATATCTAATCTACAAAAAAAGTTCACAAGCTTAGTAGCCAACATCCTGATAGTCCAATCATCATGAGCGCACTGATGAGCTCACTGGATGAATGTAATGCTGATTTTTTCTAGCACCGGGACTAAACTCATTTATATACTTCGCAATTCTATGATTTCTGAACATCATTTGTGTCTCTTTCACCCATACATTAGATGCGCAAGACATACAGATCAGTATCAATTTATTGATGAGCTAATAGATGAGTTAACGAAGAAACTCATCGAGGCGCTCAGTATAAAAGTTACTGATTGACTCACTTGACTAAAAAGTTATGTTAGTGAACATAAAAGCCCCTGCTCGCACCGGTACTAAAATTTTGTAAACTGATGATCGTTGGTATACGAAGACGCTCGTCAGTTTACAAAATTTTAATACCAGTGCGGGCAGGGGCTTTTATGTTCACTAATATAATTTTTTTAAGTCAAGCAATATGTGGTTGTACGACAAGTAACTTTTATACTGAGCGCCTCGATGAGTTTCTTCGCCAACTCATCTATCCGCTCATCAATAAATTCATAAAAATACTGATCTATATGTCTAATGCATCTAATGTACGAGAGTGAAAGGGAGACAAATAGTGCTGAACAATCATAGAATTGTGAAGTATATAAATGAGTTTAGTCCTGGTGCTAAAACAAAAGTCAGCATTACATTTATCAGTGCGCTCATCATTATTGGGCTACCAGAAAAGGAACTTCTGCAAATCAAACTCAACATAATTTTCAATACCTAGTTGGGTTCGCATTTATATGCGGGCAAAAACAAAAATAAATAAAATCATGTTCAACTGCAACTCTGTCTGGCATGTAATTTCAACAATATTTTCGTTTCCAGTTAAACCAACTGCATACAAATATACAGGAAAAATGTCTAAAATCAGCCAACATAAAAACGAGAAGAAGAATAAATTTTCAACTAAGCCAACTCGGGAGTACACTTTTACCGACTCCAGAAAACTTGAAAAATGAATTGAATTGAGATGTTGCCTTGCAACCACCATAAATTTAGCTGATCTTTCACCCTCAGAACAGATTATTATCATTCTTTTTTTTTAGATTTCTAAAAAACTCGTTTCATGGTAAGATCTTGGATTGTCTCTAAAAATCTAGATGCTTGCAGGATTCACTACAATTTAAAAAAAAAAAATTTAAGTTCTGGCAGGACGGAATTATGAAATTGCCTGGAAGATGGTAAGACGACTACTGTTCTGTTTTTTTTTTTTTTACTAAAAAAAAAATTCCAACATTCCTTTATGGCTGAACCACCTTGAGGCTTGAGGGCCCACGCCCAATTAATTTTTTTTTTTTTGTCTCTATTATATATATTTACACACACACATAAAACTGTAACAGGTACTATTATTACAATTAAAATTTATTACAATGCGTGCGGACTTCTTTTTTTAGATGCAGACCAACTCAGGCTATCAAGAAAATTATAAAGCGATCTGAAAATTTCGACAATTGCTTCTTCTCTGACAAAGCAACAAGCTCTTGTCTTCCTCCTAATATGGTTGTGTTGATTTTCGGATGATAAATAAAAAAAGTAATCCAAATTAAAAATAAAATCATCTCCCAAAGTCTCTGCACACAAACATACATATGTGTGTAAAATCCACGTGGGAGCCACCAGCCAGCATCGCTGTATCTAAAGCATCACAGAGATGAAATCTTCTTTTATGTATTTTTGGATCGGCATAATAAAAAAACTGCCGGTAGGTAAGCAAACGCTATGGTCCAGTTCAACTTTGTACACCAACCACATGTGATCTGTTCCAGCCAGAGTGAAACGTGTCTATCGAAAACCTAACCATACTATTTTAGCGCCAAGCTAAAAAAACACGTGGAGATGCTGGGCTGTGAGACTCTGTTGAGAGGCTCGACTCGCTAAAAGCTGTATTTATTATTTTCATCGTGGAATACCTTAAATCGTGTTCGCATCGGCGCGGCACTAGGTCTCCCCATAAAGTCTCCACCATTTACAAAATATTTCTCTTGAGAAGCTTTTAAAGTTTGTCTTTTCCTGTTTTTATCTGAATCGATTTAAATGCAACTTGAGTATACGTGGTCCAATGAATCGCGATTATATTTTAAGCGACTGGAATAGTTATGGAAAATGAAGAGAACACGCACAGATTTGGGCTTTTCCGTTGGCATCACGTGTAAAAAAGTAGTTTTTTGTTTTTGTTTTTTTTAATAAGGAGAATTTTTAGAGACTTTTGTACCTTCGCGATATTAATTTTCGTGTCATTGACAGTAACGAAAATATTCGAAAAATGTTGTTTACATTTTAGATAAATTGATTTCGAGTCTTTCAAGTATCTAGGATGGTTCGTGGGTAGGTAACGATTATATTTATGTAACTACTATTATTGATGAAATTTAAATTTTTCCGAACAACGAAACAAGTCAATGCCATTTATCTTTCTCCCCAAATAAGGTTTGTAATAAACTTTTCTTTTGTTCAATATTCAAACGGCTTCGCCAGATACACATGTATTCTACATACATATATTCAAAGATATAATATATTACCAACTTAATTCGTTAATTTCTCAATAAGCAGTTATACTTGGACATCCAAAAATAGTCGTATCATCACTGGAAGGAACCAAAGAAAAAACAAAAAATGACAAAAACAAAACTATAAAAGTCGCATGGGAATCATATTTATTGCGAAATAATTTTGAAAACGTGTTGTATGTGATGACGACTAAAATGATATATTCCTGCGCTATTGTACACTACCAAAACCATGTCATATTCTCTTCATAGGCTATTTTCGCTGGCTAGGTGGCTGACACACCTAGGCTAGGCTAGGCTAGGCTAGGCTAAGCTATAGGCTAACCACCTATAATAGTAATCTATCCCATAATCAAGAAGATGAAGAAATCGCGAAAATAACGCATATGGCTGTGTCTTCTATTTATATGTGAAGATTTCATTTGTTGGTTGGAAGATTAGGATTTAGGCAAGGCGGCAAAGTTTATATTAATTGGTTTTCATTTTACTTATTCAACTTAGTTTGTCTGTCCGTTCGACAAATTTTCTTCCATTAAAGATTCGCGCATAATTTAGATTTAGATTAGATTTGTCGTGTTTGTCTAGTGATGATGGCAAGTGAATTTGCATTCATAATAACACTGGCAGTACGTAAATATGTATAATTCAAATGGCATCTAATAGTATCTACTGCCACGATGTAGGTACATATCTAAATTGAAGCAACGGTTTCTTGTTTATTGATTTGATCAGACTAGTTGAACTGTCGCTATACAGATTGAATTTTTCTTGCAGTCAAGTAAATCTTTTAGGCATATTAAGCAGAGCCGTAAATAGTTATTATTTACGGCTCTGATATTAGTATTACGAGTTATCTCGTTATTAAAAAATTGTGTTTTCCAATAAGAGGTGTTATTTTGATATTCAAAGAAAAATGCCATTTTTTGGGATAAAGGATCGGATCTTTATTTCATTATAAAGAGGAAGGTATGCCGTTAATAATGGAAGATAACATCAGCCAAATGACCACCACGACCACGCCTACAGGACCATATCCTTTTCATGAAATTTTCCATAACCAAATCGCAAAGTGGCTGCCCTATGTCCTCGATAGCCTCACGAATTCCATCTTTGAGGTCTTGAATCGACGCTGGGCTGTTGGCGTAGACCTTCTCTTTCACGTGGGCCCAAAGGAAGAAGTCGCAAGGTGTTAAGTCTTCGAGAGATAACACGGTCCGGAAACTTTTCCCGTAAAAGATCAATGGTTTCGTTGCTTGTATGGCACGTAGCGCCGTCTTGTTGAAAGTAAACGTTGTGCAGATCAATACCATCCAATTCCGGCCATAAAAAATCATTAATCATCTGTCGATAGTGCAATCCATTCACCGTAACTGTTGCTCCAGCCTCATTTTCGAAAAAGTAAGGTCCAATGACCCCGCGGGAACATAAACGGCACCAAACAGTCACACGTTGAGGATAGAGAGGCTTTTCAACAATAACTCTTGGGTTTTCCGAGCCCCAGATGCGACAATTTTGCTTGTTGACGAAGCCATCGAGGTGCAAATGGGCCTCATCACTCAAGATGAGTTTTCGATGGAATTCCGGATCATTTTCATGCATTTCAAGGACCCAATCAGCAAAGACTCGACGTTGTTGATGATCGGCCGGCTTGAGTTCTTGTGTTAACTGAACTTTATAAGCCTCAAGACGTTTGTGGAATGCCTAATTCCAAAGAACGACGAGGAATGGACAAACCTGGGTTTTCTTCAACACTTTCGCCTACAGAGCAATATTCTCGGCTGTTCTTGAGCGACGTGCACGGGTTTTATTCTTCACATCACTAACTTATCCCGACAGCTCGAATTTTCTCCCAATTTCTGTATTGCGGTCAGACAAGGTACTTCACGACGACCCAAAAATGTTCGAGTTTTACGAACCGTCTCTGCCACATTTTCACCATTTTTATAGTGAATTTTAATAATTTTAATACGTTGTTGAATCGTGTATCGTTCCATTTTTTTTAATAGCGTAGTTTCTACTGATCAAGTGTCAAAAAATGACATCTCCAAAAGTGACATCTACCGAAATAGCGTGCTAATTAAAATAACACCTCTTATTGGAAAACCCTATATATTTTGGCCAATATTAAATGGAGTTTACATACACTCAAAAAAATTTTAGTGTTCAGCCCAAATAAATTTAGCATGAAACACTATTAAAGTGTTTGGGACTGCTCTTACCCCAAAAAAATATTATTGTTCATACAAATCTATTAATTATTTCGCTTTAAATTGAAATGTTATTTGTGAAAAACAATTTTGGTTTATAGGAATCACAAATTGTTTACATTGGTTAATTTAGTAATAGAATTATAGTTTTGACTGAAATATTTAGAGTAAGTATTTTTTATGGAATTCAGAAGCGATTAAGAACGAATACTTTTTTTCCAAAATAAAACTTTTATTTAACTCTTACACGTGTTGATCTTCAGAGTGCTAATCGCTACTGAGCAATAAATTGTGCCTACCACAGATAGTTAAGCGAGTACAATACAAATTCGTCTACAACCAAGAATCGAGTATGATTGGCGTTACATTGACTAATAAATTTAATTATCATTATAAATAATTCAAAAGTAGTGAACTAATTAAATCCATCTGATCATCCAGAATATTTTTATTTGCATTTAGCGCTTTTTTAATTTCAAAAGATTCTAAAATATCCAGTTTTCTACGTTTTTCGTCGACATGTAAAATTTTCAGATTATCAATGCTGCAATAATGTCCAGCTTCATTTAAATTTTTTAAAAGAGCGGAATTCTGTTTATTATTTTTAAAAGATCTAATATTTTCTGAAAATCTTGTACTGAAATCTCTACCTTTTTGTCCAATGTAACTGCAACCACAATCATTACACCATATTTCATATACACCTGATTTTGTCAGCCTTACTTTTACAATTCACCAATATATTCTTTAAAACGAGGACTTTTTAAAATTAGAGTCTCTAAACTGTTCATAAATATCTCCGCTAGTAGGGGTGACAATGGCGAGCACATAGGTAGGCCATCCTTGAAGGTGTATAACATTTGCCCCAAAACTAAAAATAATTTTGATTTATGCACAAGTTAATTAAATTCTTCAATTCCTGTTTTTTACTTTTACACTTAATTTTGCGGTCCAATAAACTAAACAATACCTTTTTGAGTCTACTAATTGGTATCGATGTAAATAAACTATAGCAACATCAAACGATACCAAGATTGAATTTTCTGGCATATCAACATTTTTTATCTTTTGAATCAAATCAACACTGTTTTTAACTGAGTTAGATGACATAAACTTTGTCTCTTCTATTAATACTTCCTTAACAACTTTACATAGTTTATAGCTAGGTGCGTTCACAAACGAAATAATTGGTCTGATCAGGCCCCAATTAACCAGAAAATGTACAGGCTACCTGAGACCCAAAGGAAAGTTATAAACGAGCAGCTGAAAGAAATGCTGGAGAATGACATTGTCCAACAAAGCAAAAGCCCTTGGAATTCACCTCTCCTAGTGGTCCCCAAGAAGGCGGGCCCAGAAGGTGAAAAAAGGTGGCGAGTCGTGGTAGATTTTCGCCAACTGAACGAAAAGACAATAGGCGACGCCTTTCCGCTACCTCGAATCGAAGATATTCTCGACAAACTGGGTCACGCAAGGTACTTTACCACCCTTGACTTAGTCAATGGATACCACCAAGTTCTTGTTGATCCCCGAGATAGATCGAAAACAGCTTTCAGCACAAGTTATGGGCACTACGAGTTTAAACGAATGCCATTCGTGCTCAAAGAAGCCCCAGCTACGTTCCAAAGGTTAATGAACTTCGTATTAACAGGCCTACAAGGCCTGGACCTGGAGTGTTTAGTGTACCTAGATGATATCGTCATCTACGGGAAAAATTTACAGGACCACAACAATAAACTTCGAAAAGTCTTCAATAGACTCAGAGAAAACAATCTCAAACTGCAACCTGAAAAATGCCAGTTCCTGAGAAAAGAAGTGGTCTACTTAGGCCATAAATGTTCCAGCGAAGGAGCACTTCCTGATCCCAGTAAAACGGTCTGCGCCCAAAACTTTCCTATTCCGCGAACTGTCAGGCAAGTCCAATCTTTCTTAGGACTTGCCAATTATTACAGAAAGTTTATACCTAACTTCTCCAAAATAGTACGTCCAATAACGAACTTACTTCGAAAGGATGTGAAATTCGCTTGGACGGAGAAATGCCAGGAAGCATTACTATATTTTTCCCACCATAGATCGGTTCTAACTCAGTAGGGTTATGTTTGATCGAAAAACGGATTTCACTGTTCGCTTCAGCTTATTACCAGTTACAATTCTTAGAAGAAAATTTATCTCCGAATATTTTAGGCTGGAGGAGGCTGGTTCTAATACAAGTCTCGCTGAGTACTATCGAATGGTGTACCTTTTTCTCGATTCAAAAAACTTTCTCGGGACATTCTGGCAGCCGGAAAACCCATTTTCATGCACTTGGGTCACATACACCTCAGTTACTACATTTCGCGTATATTTTTGCAGTTCTTTCTTCCATGACCATTAGCGCTCTGTTGTGATTATCTTTCTTATAGAAAGTCATTTTCCACGATGCACCAATTCCGCGCAATCACGAGTAGTCTGTCCACTTTTCCACCCAAGAAAGTCGCTCAAGCTACATCCGATCGCCAAAACTTTCCCCCCATTAATTGAAATAAACATTGTTAATAAAATATGCTCAAAGTATCATAATGCATCGATTTACGATATCTCTCATGTGTGTTGATGTCGAGCCTAAAGTTGTATGAAAAGTGAGCTTTCCCCTTTCTGAAGGTACATACTAACTTCGCTTCGGAACATTGTCATTTTATTTGTTTTAAAATGGCCGACCGCTGTTCATAGCAGTCATCACACCTCATGTTTTGATGTAAGAAAACAGAAGAACAAGGAGAATACCACGTGACACGTGACAAGCAGTGAACTGTCAATGCAATTATCAAAAACATAGTGAAAGCAGAGTCTCGGAATTTCGAAATTTTTTCTCGCAATTACATAATTTTAGGCCCAATGAAAATGTACTATAACGGTACGAAATTCTTGAACTCTAACAGCTGACAGCATCATGGATTCAAAAAAGTGTTCTGGACCAATGTTACCAGGTTTATGAGGTCTGCAACTGTTGACTGCAGTTATCAGACATGCATTTAGTATAATCTGTGACGCCTGCATCAAATGAATAAATGCAGCATTTTTTAAAACAAGTACATATTATTTCTGGAGTACCTAATCGCCTTAAATGCGTCTTCTACTAACGGTGCAAATTGTGCTCTAGTCACAATATTTCTTCTAGTTTTCAGTTTCCAATTATGAACTATTATTTTCCAGGAGTTCTTTAGAGGCCGGAACAAGGGCATGTCTGTGGATTGTAAGATGTATGTGCCATTTGGATAAATCAAATATAGTATATAATGCGACTGTCCAGAAATAATTTTGAATTTCATGACTTATGTGTGATTTATAGCCATCAATTTTCATCAGTTTTTTTTAATGCAAGTATTAATGTGTTTGCAGCAAATCCATAAAATACTCAAAATGTCATCCATCCGTTCGCAGATCAACCGATTGATATTTTTTGCTATCCCCGAAGGTATTTTTGCATAAGGATAAATAATTAAAGGAGGCGTTAAAAGTTCTCAAAACCGATTATACTTTCTTTTTCTTTGTTCTTAATGGCATAGAAAATTGTTTATCCCCTGGGACCTAAAACTAACCCAACCGAAGGACTAGTTTGAAATCCAGATTCATCAGCATTAAGAAAGCGATCTGGGTCATCCATAATATCTGTAACATTCTCAGAAATAAGATCTGTTCTGTGAGATCAAATTAATGAATTCAGCATGGCGTTGGTTGATCTCTTTATGGCTTTTCATAAAAGACACGTAACCACTTCCTTCTTGGAGTACTGTCCTTAAAAGGTCACCCTGTAACTCCGAAACGGTTGAGATGCCGTCGCCTTTACCGAACAATTTTCTGTTTGACTAGGTAACTACCAGTGCTGTCGTTTGACAATGTTCAAGAGTAGTATCGTTCGCTGCCAAAGCGGAGTACTTTCGGGAAAAATGGAGTACACGACTAACGAAATTAAAACCGATCATATTAAATTAAAATTTTATAATTAAAAGTTATTCGTTCATTATCAGTGTCGAGGTTATGTATCCCTGAGAGTTCCATGTAAAAATATTTCTTGGTGCCTTTTTTGGAAAATAAACAAAAACACTCACATAAACAAACTATGCTTGAAAATAACAAAAACAAAACAATATATGAGACGTTTATTTTGAAAATGGAATAAGTTCATTTGGGTAGGTATAGCATTTATATTTTCTTCATAATTCTTTAGTAAACGTAATTGGTTAATAAATTTACACCATCTTTAACTTCAAAATATGTACACAAAAGTTTATAGTTAGATCCTAAAAATAATTTTAAATAATTTTAATAATTTTTTTAAATGAATTTAAACTAAAATATTTCAATATTTTGTCTTTAAAAAAAAAGGACTTATTCCGCTTTCAAAATAAACGTCTCATATATTAAACTAAAAGGATAAAACTCTAAAAAAAAAAAAATTTTGTGGTGAAATATGGACTTTCCATGCCTTTTTCGTCGGACGTATTTAATCATCCATAGCTGAAGAATATTTTAATTTTTCGAGTTTTTTTTTATGAAATTTTCAAGACTCCAGTAATAGTTATTATAATCATTTATCTCCTTCTTTAAGCGACTTAAAAAAAATAGGTTATCCGTTTGACTGATTTTTTTTTTATGAATGTTACCTCATATATCCGGTATTTCTAAATCAATTAAATTTCAAAATTTGGTTAAGATCTGATGAAGACCCTCGGACTTGGACTTGGAGAATATAATTCCTCAACGGAGAACAGCACATAAACCTGCATTAATGTAGTTGAAACGTTGTAGGTATTACAAACAGCACAACGAACATCTGCAAATACATTAACCCATTTCGCCCCAATGTTCTAATTTGAAACATTCTACTTTTCTTCAAGTACATAAATGACAAACTTTGTTCAATAAAAAAAATCTTATCTTATCTTATTTATTATTATGGACATCCCGTTATCAATGTTTATTTCGCAATAAAAAGCAATCGTTGTGGTACGTTTTTCAACCCTAGAATGTGAAATGCCAGAGGGCATACTAACTTGGTCATTCCGTTTGTAACGCACAGAAATAATGCTGGTAGAGCAAAATGGGTCAGATACGCACTCATAATATTAAAAATTATTTTGGTTTTTGCATTTCCCTCTGCCCGTCTGTCCATCCGTCCGACCATCTGTCGGTCTGTCTGTCCTCATAGAAAGTCCGCTCTCGAGTTATTATCCACGTGGCCTTTGTAAAAAAAAAAAAAAAAAAAAAAAAAATCAGTTTGAAATTGGGATAATCGGGTAAGTCCTTTGTAGGGTTGCCATACAAAAATTTCGTTTTTCATTATATATTTGGACAATGCCCGAGAAGGCGTTAGCGGAGAGAGCTGAAATTTTGTACATGGTGTTTTCATAAAAGTAGTAAATACAACTTCAAAAATAGACTAAATCGGGGAACCCCTTCTTGGTCTTTCCATACGAAAATTGTGGTTTTTTACATAGGTATACTATGAAGACGTTTTTTCGTACTAAAAAGTTCTTCAGAATATAAAATCCTATACAATTGGTTATAAATAATATTTTTTACTGCCCAACGAACAGTTCTAGAAATAGATGTGAAAAAACACTTTACAATCAAACTTGCATACCATACGAAATTACACAGAGGCATTCATCTAAGGTATCGTAAGAATTGGTAGAATTGGTCTTAGACCAATTCTAGTTTTTGCCCTTGTTTTTGTTATAATATAAATAACGTTTTTTGCTACATCCATTATGGCATTTACCGTTTTTGACAGCAAAAGATTTTTTCGGTTTTAGTTTTAATAAAAAAACTTCTTTCCGCACTTGAGTAACATGTGAAAGGCACATAAGGCAACTAATAAATTTGTCTAAATTGGGAAATATTTTTTCACCTAGGCCATTTTTACATTAAAAATCAGGTTCCAGTATTTCAAATAACAGTGACGTTTGTACAAATTCTTGTATTTGCACCAGACGCCTTTTTCCGTCTGACGCATCGATATAATTTCGATCAATAAGGTTTGGGAAAAGTTCGATTAAAGGTATTAAGCTTGGAGTTAAACAAATTGGATCCATTTCAGCAACTGCTTTTAGTATTGCATCCTAAAAACTTGTACGATGTAATATTTCATTACATTAGATAATATACAAATCACGGTATTATTTTGTTATTTCTTGTAAGTCTTGTGCTTGAAGTAGTTTTTTTATGAATTAATTCCTCCGCTTTCATGAAAAATGTTCAACGGATTTGGATTTGAACGCGATCTTAAGGTAAACTTAACTTTTGTAAGAAAGAAAATAAGCGATTAAAATTAAAGTTTTAAATTAAATTCCACAATTCTATATTCTTCGAGAGAGCGTTTAAATTTGCACAACTACGTCGCTGCACACAAGCCCAGCGAAACGGAACTAAAATTTCACACTTGAAATTACTGTATTCTATCCTTCTTTTCAATAAGAGAATTGTTCTCATATGATTGAACTTGGTATATTATAACGTAGTGCCATTACCAAACCATCCTTTCAAGTTCAGCCTGTACTATGTACCATGCATAGTTACTCAACTCAGTCCTCAATCCTTATGTGAATAAAAACTTTTGAATGAACTTGTTTTGCTAACAAATAGAAGAGTTTAAAAAATGAAATGGACTCCTTAATATCAAAAACGGAGTACTTTTATAAAAGGAGTAGTACCGGAGTACGCTATTAGATTTTGGAGTACAAATACTCCGATCGGAGTACAAACGAGAGCACTGGTAACTACTATCACCTCCTGTACCACCATAGACGAAACACCTTGTATGAGGGAAACTATGTATACGTATAAGTGTTTTTTTGAAAAATGTCCACGTTTCCGCAGCTATAACTCGTTTCACATCCGACTTACAAAAAAAGTGTTTTTACAATAAATGTAGGAAATTTTGTCTTTTTTAAATTTGTATTAGCCATTTTTGTTGTCGTATCAACCGATGAGAAATTATTTTGAAATCAATTTTTTGTACCTTTAATCCAAGATGGCGGCGACCCGCGCAGACCCCCACGGAGGTGAAAACTTAAATTTTTAATCGGCCCCCGGAACTTAATAACATATATAAAAATCACAACTTCCCCACCATTTGTAGGGCAAAGGCCTTATTTAGTCCCTACTGACTAGACTACTTCAACATTGTTATTTTTATTAGAAAATGATCAACTACTGGTGCATGGTACAACCACCCTATATAAAATGCTTGAACGATTTGATATTTCATCCGGTACAAATTTGTTATTCCCATTCTGCATATAAGCAGAGGAAGTTAGTTTATTTATTCCTGTTGGAAATGACTTGCAGCCAACCTCAAAGAATTAAAAACGCACAATATTATTATTATACATGATAATGTTTGCACTTCTGATTCCACCAAATTACCAGGGTAGCCAGATATGACATATAAGCGACAAAACAACGACAAATTTTTGTCAATTGTCGACAAAATTATGTGACAAATATGATTTGATACTGTGGTCAAGGTTGACGTCCATTGTCACATAATAGTATATCACATCAACCATATTTAAGATTTTCACAGTAATGTTAATAAATTTTGTGACATTTGATTCACTTATATTTGTGACATTTAAACGTTGGCATTTTGTCGAACTATAATAATTAGTATATAGATATTTAAAATTTAAGTTGTAAAAATAATACACGAAGTTTTGAAATTTTTTTTATTTATTTATGAACATTTTAAAATAAAATCTAATGCAGCGTCCTCAGCAATCTTTATTGCGGATAATGTTATGATATCTGAAAACAAGTAAAAACAAAAACATTTGAAATTGTACATAATTATAACAGGAATTAATAATATCAATTTACTTATATTATTGCCAGAGAAATATATTTTCTTCTGAAAGCTGATGACAAACAGTCCGTTAATAACACGACGGACAGCGTTTTCAATACTTTTCCTTTCGATAATCTTAAAACATAATCAATCGCACGTTATTCTAGCAAAATTAGTCATTATACAACAGAATTTTGTCACACTTAATTCACAGTTTCTTGTGAAGTTTTTGTCAATTAAAAACGGCGTAAAATCACAATATAAATGTCAAACTATTGTGTGACATTTCGTTTTCACAATTATTTCTACTTTTTTGTGACAAATTTTCGACATTATTTTGCCGTGCAGTTTCTAATTTTGCGGTCGTCGCTGCAGTACTACCAACAAAATCAATCGAATGAAATTGTTTTGGAATTCAGTTTTGTCTTTTAGAGGTTGTAGCATGCCGCGGTAATTTTAAAATAATGAACTTTGAGGAAAAATTGATTGAGGAATTGTGAATTCATAGAATAATTTATGATTTACAAGACAGGCAGTATAGACAAACGGACAAAAAAGACGTGGTTTGGATGGATGCGTTTAATTTAGTTAATTTCTGCATTTTCAGTTTTTTTTCACACTTTGGTCCATTACATTTTTTTTTTCAATATAATATAAAACATTCTTGATAAAAATATCCTTTTAAAATGCTCGAAACATTTAACAAATGAAATTTCAGTATCTTCTTCTTTCACAATTATCGCTCATTGTTCCCAATTTTTCGACTGCCTGTTTCGATAGCGAATTTTCCGTTTTGTCGCTCTGTCGTCAGAATTATGTTTAAGCCTATAGTTTCATAAGTGAGATGCAGTTCAGAGTCTTAATCTCCTAAATTCTTAAAATAATAAGCAAAACGAAAGCCAACTGAAAAACTGAGGCTTGTTTCCTGATCTTAATACCTACAGAAGTTGCTACAATTTTACCTTATGAGAATGGAAGATCTATTTTGCTTCTTTGTTGCAGAAATTATCAACATAGCAAAAAAAAAAGGCTCTAAATACCTACAATATCTCTTTATATGTAACAGAAATCTGCATAGTATTAAGCCTTTATTAAAACTCACCTTTATTCATCCTTGAAGTGAAATTCTATCTGTCCCTTATAATTTTGGCGGTAATTAACTCAAAAATTTCCACCTAAATAGAAAAGAAAATGTGCGTATGTCTCTTTGATATGCCGCTCTTATTGCTCTTAGAAAGTGGTAAACAGTAGCAAAATTAACCTATCTCAATTACCTGAAATGTAACCTTTCTTAAGATGGTTTTCCCAAAATTTGCTCGCTTTAATTAATAAAATTTTATTGTTTTATCACATCTGCGCGCTACACAACAAACAATGCATTTTTATTTACCAAAACCGACTGACTGATAGGACAACAAAAAAGAGCAACCAACAAACCTGCTGCTGTGTGTAAAATAGAATTGTATTTGACAGTGGAGCTGTCTACTCTTCTACTATAATTATGTATGAAAGTGGACTGTGGAGTGTGGAACTTAGAGTAAATATCTCAAAAGCTTTTAAATATTTCATTGGAAATGTACGGGAATAAATTGAATCATTCCCCTAGCAAAAGCTAAAAACTCTTTTCTCTCCTATTCTATCACACTAACTAAGGCCAACGTACTAAAAAACTGTCTGGCATCTAGCTCTAGCAGTAGCACAAGCAGAGAAGTTTCTTTAATCAACTGCACACACAACATAGCAGCACCGCACAGCAGACAAGCAGGCAAGGCAGGTCGAGTAGATTGATTACAAAAAGCAAAAAGAAAAAAAAATGCGACGGAGACTTTACTACTTATACGTTTGTGGTTCAGTCAAAAAGTTTCCAGTCTTCAGAAAATCTCTCGTGTAATCGGAGCAAGACGACGTATAATTTGTATTCAATTTTTTGTTAGTGCTTTCATTACTCTTACTGTGAATAGATTAATTAAATCTTTTTGAGCATTTCCTCTTACTGTAATTTAATCGTGTGAGAAGATTATCGAACATTTTTGTTAAAAACGAACGTAGAGTGTACTACCTATCTACTGCAGTTTACTACGACGGGTGTAAAGTGTACTAAATAAAAATAAAAAACAAAACTCGATTAATTCGATTACGAATTTTCGAAAAACAAAATTTATGTTCTTCGTATTATAAAATAAAGCGGTACTTTTGTTAGAAGTATTGGGACCGGGAGTGTACAAAAGTATTATTTCAAGTAAAGTTTTTCGTTTTGCAACATATATACCGTAATTGCAGGATAGTGTAAACGTGTGTATAGTTGCCGTTACAACATACCTAGCACATCTATATTCGTACGCGTATCAGAAAAATAATAGTGAAAGTAATTATATCACCGTGCGCGTCGGAGTGTATTAGATGATTTCTATAATATCTACCCTATCGATACAGTAGATACCTGCCAACATAAAAAAAAAAATTGTTTTTGAAAATAAATATTTATGCATATGTGCGTGTTTAGTGATTATAAATTAATGTGCAATAATTCTTGATATTATTTAATGCAAAATACGAAAATACTTTGTTCTAGTATCGTTTCGAGAACGAAAATCTCCTTGTACTCGAGTTATATAATGGAGATATTTAGAAAATCTCAAATGCTAAATAATATTCAATTGCTCGTAAACGGCTATCAATCAAAAGTGTTAAATGCTAATTTCATGAGAATAATTCTCTATAAGAACACAATAATTGTTAAATTGGATTACAACAACAACAACAACAACAACATCAGCAGTAGTAGTAGTACAATTATTTCTGTGTAAAAAAAAAAAAATTTATGAACAACAAAAGCGATTAAATAATTTATGATCGTTGACGTTTGCAGCTGCCTTACCTACGTTCTATTTGGATTATACCAACATAAACTAAACACAAATTTTCGTACTTCATATCTACAAGTATACATATAGGTACCTACCTGCATAGCTACATAAATATTGTGGATAATAAAGAAAAAGAAATCCTGGTCTAGACTGGAATGAAATAGGATACCTACCATAGAATATCATCTTACCTTTCTACATACATACATACAACAAGCTCCTTAAACATTTTCTACCTAGGTACATAATTGAATTTTTTATGTTTCATCTGATTTCGTGACATTCGATACCTACCTACCGAAAAAGGGAGATTTTTTTACTTTTTACTTCAAGTTCAACAGGAAGTTGCACATTGCAATGCAACACGTTTGCTGAAAGTTTTAGTGAAAAACAGAGTAGAAAAAAAGTGCACATAATTGAAAATTTTCGCGCAAAAATAACCTTGTCGAACAAAAACACTCAACTACAGAGAAATTTTGTGAATTTTTCTTTTTTTATGTATATGTTCGTAAAATTTGCTTAGATTTCTCTGATCTTAGTTTTTTTTTTGTTGCCTGTTGTCGCCGTGTAAATTTTTTTATAGTGTGCGTCTGAAAAGGACCTAAATGTCAAAGAAAGATTTTTTTTTAATCTCAATCTTCTATGCTTAAATATTTATTCGCAGTTATTGTTGTTTGCATTACGTGGATTCATATATTATAATTCGGAGTGTTTTATTTGTTTTTTGTATCTTTATCATCCGAAGATAATATCTACATAATACATACATACCTACCTATATAAAGTATAAAGTGAACATTTTTATTTATTCTTGGATTTTTTATTTCTTTCAACCCCGAAAAGAACTAATTTAATTAAATCAATTTACAATGGATACAACGAGCGTGTTAATTATGACAGCGATACCAATCTCAGTAGTGGCGCTGATGGCTTTCCTGTATTACCGGAAATATCGAAGTAAGTTTAGGTTGAATTAAATTTTGAATTTTGATCGTTAAAGCAATGAAAAAGTGTGTGGTGATTTAAATAAATTTATAAATATTTAAGGAGTATAACTATGTTGGGTTGGCGAGCGAGTATGTGCGGATTAATTTTGCTATACCTATTTGGGAGAGTTTTTTTTATCTAATCTTTTGGTAGCTCATAAGAGATGGAGGGTGGACTGGAGAAACTATATTTTGTCAAGTGCGGAAGGATTTTGTTTTTCCTATACTAATATATTTATGTAGCTACATATATTTTAGGAAATCAGATAATAGTATACTGTTTGCGTACAATTCCTTGCATTTTGGGAGTAAGACTAACTTCAACCGAAAATTACTGAAAGTTTCCCCAATCGCAACAAATATTGTTTTCTAGCATTGTGTTTTATTGTATAATTACCATAGATGTCAGAAGAACTAGATATCGCATGGTATATCAAAGCAGAGTATACAGATCGTGAAATAGATGAAAAATTCCGGAATGGACAGCAACATGCTTTAGAACAAATGTTGCTTTAAAAGCAGTTTTCTATACATTTTGTCGATCCCTTTAACCCGGCTGATGCGAGAAAATTTGAATCACTCGACGTATCTTATCATTTCTCATCTTATTATAGTCCATTCCGTGATGTATCATCACCCAGTCATATAAAATTTGTATACTCTGTTCTGGTATTGCATGCGATATCTAATTCTTGTGCCGTCTATAATATTACATACCTATGTAGGTATGTAGCTATAAAGCAACAGACACCTTTTTATATTAATTTTTTGGTACCTAGTTTTTTTTTCCAGCTGAAAAAATCGCTCTGCTTTCCGCTATATACTTACCTATAGTACTTGAGTTTTTTCTAGTATTTTGTTTGTTTGTTTTTGTTTTAAATCGTCTTGTCGTCGCTATTTTTTCCAACAGATTATGCGTTTTTATACTGTATTAGTTTATACTAAGACCGAATGTAATCAATTAACCTTCTAAAGAAAACAATAATCGCTGAAAGGGCAAACAACTCAAAACGGAAAAATTTGATTCACATTCAGACCAGAATGCATCACAGTGGAGATTAATGACTACACGGAACGGAAGTAAAACATTATAGTACTTTCTAAAATCGGACGAATTTACAAATACAAAAATAGATGAGTCATGAAATAATATAAAAAAATGCCTGTCTAAGGACTATTTTACTTGAGCGATTTGGCGGGTTAATCTTTCCAAGAGCCGTTTTTCGTCAGTTTGTGATCTCCACAATTCTTCGGTTGCCTCACCTTTTTATATGGGGCGATGGTAAGACGACTATAAAGAATATTCCATATGCACAGCTATAAATGAAATCCTTATATTTACACCCTTAGGATAATTTAGTTGATACAAGGAACTTTGAAAATTAACAAGATAAAATTAGCTTTCATCATAGAATATAATAAGAAGAACTTGCATCTAAAACAGAAAATTATCTCCTCTCTAGGAATATTAAATAACATTGTATGCTCAAAACAGCTAGTATTTACGATTATGCTGCTACAAGTTCAAAAAGCATATAAAAATTCTAAAAAAAAATTTTTCGAAGAAATTTCTATGGAAAAAAAAAGCTTCTCTGCATTCATAGATACTTTTAACAGCCCTTAAACAGGCGAAACTATTTTAGAATGGGCTATAAATCTTAAAGAAAAATTCTTGTAGGAAATTACTTTGAAAAAATTGTCCTGAGTTTTTGTAAATAGTTAGTCTGACAAACGAAAAGTGCTTCAAAATTCTAAAGAAAATTTTTGTAGAATTAATTTGAGCACGTGTTAACGCCCTTTATTGTAGGTATAACATAGATTGAGCGATTTGCTATTAGTAATAGTTTTGCGAGCAAACAATAATCGGATTAATATGAGAAACACTATCTTCATTTTACCTCTCATGTTAGACATAATAATTTGTAGGCAACTTTAAAGTATAAAATGGGAATTACAAAAAGTCTAGTGAATTGTGAATGGTTGTGGTAATTTAGCATCCCTTAGTGTTTCCTGTTCCGATTGAAAATAATTTGTTGTTGTGAATTTTCTTGAAAATATTTATTTTTAAATTTTGTGCATTTCTGATGTTCAAACAAAAGCCCATCTGAGAAATAATGTTCGGTATGCATGGCTTTTGTTTCCTTTTGCAGGGCAATTTGTTTGGGATTTTAAATTCTGTGGAAAATAAAAAAATACATTTGCGTAAGGATTATTTCAACAACTCAGTACAACTAGAAAAAAAGTAAACCTAGAGGTTTTTAGACTTAATGAAACCAGAAACAATTATTTTTGAATCGAATCTAGACTTGCAATGCAAATTTATATATTCCTTATTAGCAGATTTTGGTCAGTCAAAAATGGACACCAACGCAATGCCATTAGATATTTACTTATCTCTGCTAATATCTTGTCTATAATTGAAGCTATACTAAATTTTTTTACAAAGTTTTCTATATATGCGTGACAAAACTTAGCACAAATCAAACATGCATACAGTTGCGGTTTAGATGACTCGTCTTCTTAAAGAAATGTAGAACGTCTCTGGACTCTTGTCGTTTGTAATTCATTTAATCGCACCGTTCCAGTGGAAACGGCTTAAACGTTCATTCGTAGAAGAAACTCGCTGACCCTAAAAGTCTGTTTCACATGAGCAACTTCAAGTCGCGCGACTGCTATCGCGAAAAAAAAAAATTGGCTTTCACACGAACGCGACTACAAGAAATTTTCCATTTTGTAAGTATAACGTGAATCGTAATAGACGTGCAGTTTTTTTGTATGCTTGGATATTGTAATCAACTTAAAAGAAGCTGTTTTAACACTTCATTTAATTAAAAAAAAAAAAAAAAGCGTAAAAAACAAGAGAAGATTTTAGGTATACCCTTCAGATACAGCAGAAGAGTGGTAGTAATTGTTGCTGTGAGTTAGTAGATTTATTATTTGCACCAACAGAACAAGAAGAAATACTTACGCGTTCAGATAGATAAGCGTTGACAGAATTCTGTCGTACCGGTGTTGCCCTATATAAAATAATATTCTTAAGAATGATTTTGAGGATTTGTTGTATCGAAGTGACAACGAAAACGTTAGCAGGAGTACATATATCCCTTGAAAATAGCCTTAAATTCTTTGGGCATTTTTTAATATCCTCCAATAAATATAAAAGAAACATCCTTTCACTATCCTCTTCTGCTTTTTTCACTGTATCTAATTTGAACGTTATTGTATCTGACAGAACTTCCAATAATCTCTGTTTTCAATAGTAGGTTTTCATTTGGTGGAAAAAATTGCGACTGTCGAAACTTGGTGTCAACCAACCTCTCTTGTTCCCATGCTAATTAGTAACAGGTGTTGCGTTTCAGTTTTACGATAGAATAATCGCGCGATTTTAGATGATCTTTACGTCACTAAGTTTCAGTTGCGCGTCCTGTTTAAATGCATGTACATAATGCCAAAGTCCGCGACCACTGTCGCTCGTGTGAAATAACACTAAGGCATTTATTGCAGTTCTTTTTTTTTACATTTTATTATGCCAAAACTGTTACATTTGGGTTAATTTTCATTTTAAACTGAATATTTTAGACTTCTTGAGTTCAATATGAAAAAAATTGTTTTGATTTTTTAACGTGTTCTTTGAAAAACAGTTTAAATTTAAAAATTTCGACTTTGTTGAGACCCCCAATCTCGAAAAGGAAAAGGAAAGAAGAAAAAAGTTTCATAGAATGAATAATAGTAGTAGTAATAATGTGATTCGTAAAAAAGACCATCGGTGGGCACGCAACTTCTAAACCATTAGGATTTAACTCCTGCCAGCCATTCATTTTGTCTTGTCTCTCCGTAGCTTGTCAATTGTCACAAGTTCATCCAGTTACATGGTTTTGTCTGGAAAAGGGGAATAAGATAATGTAAGAACCATTCACAGCTAATATGAAACTTAGGCCAAACAATAGATTTTTGTTTTTCAACACAGTCAAAACTTCTAGAAGATAATACTCCCAACCCCAACCCATGAATGAAACGTTTCTCTCACTAATACTTACATGATTGCCACAAAATAATCTGAAGTCATTTAGCGTGGTAGTGATTATATGTCAATTATCAGGTCAATAGGTCTATACACTATCATTCAGGCTGAATAATGATGTTCCAGTATTATTGAGCTTGGTTTCTTAGCTTTCTTCCTAACGCGGTGTGGTCTAATTTAGTTCAAACAAAAACTTCCCGGAGCAAGAGTTTTCAGCTGATCCATAGCATAGGTCACATTTGAATGAGATTGGTTAGGTCACATTTGAATGAGATTGGTGGCTCACATTTTAATCAACTGTTTCTTTTCCATAGGCAATAAAGAATAAATTTGCAGAAATTAGGAGTAACACTAATATACACTTCTATTTTATGGCTAGTGGAAGTGTTCCCTGGGTATTTTGGCTGAATGAAATCAATAAACAAAACTTAGAATTATGTCTAATTTCTGTTAATCAAATCTAAATTGTCCATTTTTTAAAGAACAAATTTTCATCCCCATTTGGTCTTTGCCCACATTTTAAATTGGGTAATAGTGTGATTATTATAAATGTTGAGCTTATTCGATACCAGTTGGGTGGGCTATGACCGACCGACCGACCCCTTTAGATTGTTGTACGCTAAAAACCACTTGATCTTGGTAGCTAGTAGTAATCAGGCTTTAATAATCCGAAATTAAATTAAATTAAATCAAAAAAATATGCTTATCAACATTAAAAAGAAAACATTTTTTTGTTAATATTTATTCTCTTGTGAACCACCACCACCATGTTCATTCATTTTCTATAGCTAAAGACAGTGTGGAAGGGGTCGTAAGGGGGTACTCAATGGTAAAATTACTCTCACGCAATCAACATACGAAATTACATAATTTTTTGACGAACGCAATGACTAGCCGCGTTGACTCAATCTGGTAAAAACTTGTTAATTTTTTTCTTATAATATTTTTTTTACGTAGGTACATATACGTATGTACATGCAGCGGTGTGTATGTTTGCGTCTATATGCATATCTCACGTAATACTTTTTTTTTTGTTATTGATTCGCCATGAGAAATGATGTAATGCGGGATTTAAAGAGTTTTTAACTTTGACTGGACTAAACTGGAATACTGGATTTATTTAAGGATTAATTGCAGTGTTGCTGTTGATTTATCGGAAGGCTGTCATATGGTGAATAATATAAAAAGTAGCTCGTTTTCGCTTTCATTTAGGTAAATGTTGCGCAACAAATTCGATGACCTGTTGTTCATAAAATTTGTGCCCTGAATAATATTTGTTTTTTTCTATTTTTTTTATGATTTTATTTATGTTGAGTATATTCTATCCCCCACTTGTTTGTGAAACTTATTTACATAAATGATGGCATTACTTTTTACTTCCCCATGATGGACATCCTAAGATTTAAAATTCACACGGAGTACATAAATTTGTTTCGTGTAAAAAAATAAAAACAAAACTGATTTACAAGGAGAGATCTGTGGCTAGATGCGTTTTGGTGCAGTACTTGCTCCTGGTATTTTGATGTGTACGATTCTGACCAACAAAACGTTTTCTTACTCTAAGATAAAAAGCAAAATTGATCATCTAACAAGGTGATGGGAAATCTTTCTGAAGAACGCTTTTAGCAGGGTTTTGATTTTTTTTTTAACCTGGGCCTCCTTTCAACCACAATTTGTTTCTGTGTCTAATATCATGAACGAAAGCTTCAAATAAAATTATTTTTCTCACATTTATTTCTTTTTTCTGCACATAAATTGCCAGAACACAAGAATGTCGCAAAATTTCAATTGAATGAGGTTTCAGATCCAAACATAATTACGATTCGTCATTTTATAAGCCATAGTTAACAACACTGATAGTTCTGTCTCTACTCTACTGAAGTTCTGTAATTGCGTTTCAATTGTGTTGATCATCACTGTTTTCTATCTGGTAAGTGCTCATTGTGCTCATATCCAGTTTTATTATGGAACTATTTTGAAATACGTTATGTTACGTTATTGCCCCCCTACTAATTGTTGATTTCCGCACGGCTTACCGCTTGAACCATTACTATTTACATAAATTATTTTTGCACAGTACATTGAAACTTTAAAATACATGTGTTCGCTGAAGATGTTCAGATTTAGATATACATAAAGGGAAAAAGTTTCAATAAATTACATAAATGAGAATATTCATGTGGTTAAAAGTAAATAAATTTTTAACACAACCCTTTTAGAATTAGAAGAAGTGCAGCAGATCGGCATGTAGTAAAATTCTGAATACAATACAGCTTTCCTATTACACATTATTCTAATCGTAAAAATTTAATACCATGGTCTGGTTTGACAGGAAATATGGGGGTTTCTATCTAACTTTTGTTAATAATTACAGCGTCTAATTTGAATACTGAAAGCTCATTGAGACACTCAGATAAAAGTACTGTCCATTCTACAGATATCATTAACCCTAAAGGCCTCGAAATGTACATTTGTATATCATTTAGATATATATAGTACAAAAAGGAACGGACTATGAATAGATCCTTGCGGCACACCGTAGGAAACTGAAAAAAAGCCGATCATCTATTATTCTCACAGCTCCCAAAATCCTTGACCTTGAGGAATAATAAAATAGATGTAGAATGATATTTGGCTGTACCTGAAGACATTTTATAGGGGTTGGAATAATACATATATGATGTTGCTTTTAGTCCATCTCCATAGAGAGACACTCAGGTGTGCGAAAACGTTTCCATCTATGGTAATAGATAGTTGCGCCGTGGTATTAGGTCCCCAACCATATAAGGCTCTTTTTAAAGAGGATGCATGTAATATGTTTTAGTTGATTCTCATCTGACAATGAAGGCACAGAAATCCGATTTAAAATGTGAGCTACAGCCAATAGACCCTGAAGTGTGTGCGAGATTCCAGTTTTACAGGCAATCTATAGGTGTATGTCAAGTTTTTTAAATGCCTAGCACACCACGCATAAGATAGATCGATATTAAATGCCCCAGAAATGGATCACACTACAAACCTAAAAAGAAACACTAATATAAATCATAAGATCTATTCATGTACCATCAACTCGATTGTGGATTTTAGTCAAGTTTCAAACATTCACAGTAATATCGAGGCACAATAAAAGATGTATTGAAAATATCGCGAAATGAATGCGTACGAAGAAAACAAATCAGAATCTCTTCACATTCATATTTTTCATATAATAAAAAAACAAAAAACAAATCAAATCCCATGACCATTCCATCAAATAATTCCGGTAGGGAGGATATATAACCACCACAGGTATTTCATCTACTCTAAGAAAACCTATGTAATACACCGAGAATATAATGGGAACAACAAGACGAATACCAACAAATACCAACAGAACTTATCGCTTTACATATTTCGAAATTTTTTTCCTCTAATTTCGAAATTCATGTATATATGTCATAAGTTTCATGTATATATGTAGATTTTTTCACATGTTATTATTAACAAGGTAATGAGATCAGAAAACATCCTGCACGCATTCTAACTCCCCCACATTTCTCCAACGATTAAAATTATTTGAACATAATCTTGGAATTTCGAAAATCTTTTGATTTTACAAATAGTACACCACAGTTATCATATAAGATAAATACGAAAAGGAACTGGAGTTTCATTTCTTTTACATCTAGATTTTTTTTTCAAAAAAAATTAAGACTTCGGAAATTTTAATTTCGTACACCTACACATTTTCGAACTTATATTTCGAAAATTATAATTTCGAATTCGAATAAAAACCTTCTTCTTCAAAAAGCACGATTTACCAAATTTAGTACATTTTTTAAATCAATAATTCATAGAAAATTTGTTGCTATATGGGAGCAACATTGTACCACACAAGTGCTCACACAATCTTCCTACACCTTCCACTTACTTGAAGTATCTCAATAAACTTAAGATCATGATTAGCACTAATAAATCCTTTCTGCCAGTAAATTATCGAATTAACAAACAATTTACTTGTAATAATCGAAAGGTTTTCATAAACCGAAGTATTTTCGATAAAATCAGAGCTCTAAATAAAACGAATTCGAATTTTTGTGTATACTTCTACTACTCTTATACATTTGTACATGGCTAGACAACTGTTTTTATCTTCTAATTAATCTTTCTGAAAGAATTAACCTTATCCGATCCTTCAAATAAAAAAATATTCGAAATCAAATCTTAAATAAGAATTAATTACGCAAAAATTAAAAAAAAAAATATAAAATCGAAGTTATCTCATGCATGAACTTTGCTGTTTCATGTATTTTTTTTTTCTATTCCTCTTTTTTTAACTAACTTTCATGAAGATATCTTGTGACTGTGAGATTTTAGGTTCAATAAATCATCAGTCAGCACTGACGCGAATCAATACTTAAAAATAAAAACGTTTTCTACCCATTCCATTCCATAATAATTCAATAATTTCTGATAAGAAAATTTCACTTGCAATCAATTAAAAAAAAAATACGCAATAAAAGGTGAAGCTGGGAACAGCAATAATCTTATCTTAAGCAAAATATTTTAAATTTACGAGAATAATAACTGATAGATTTTACCGTATTACGGAGAATATTAACGACGTATACATTACCCAAGTACATACCTATGTACATATAGTAAATCCAAATAGATCCAACTAGAAAAGTGTTAACCTTCCATTGGGTGAAGGTATAATTAAGAAAAGAGATTTGATTGCGCGCACTCTATAAGTGAGTAGTTACATATATTGCGTTTAACTATTACTACGTATAATAACCAGGTTTGTGTGGTAGCGAAAGTAAGCTTGGCTTAATCCAAAACTGGTTCTGGTTCATATTATACTACTTAAGTTGAATACCCAAACTCGTATGCCTTTGTAACCTTTTTTCTTTTTATTTTTGAATAGCCGGCGGCAGAAACTTTCTTTGGTACTATTACTACTACTACTACTACTACCATCGCCGTGCGTTGTTTTATGTCACGTAAACGGCAATTATTCAAGCGCTTGATATCTATCGATCCTAAAAGAGTTTTGTGGCTTTAAAGAATGTTGTCAAGGCGGCTTTCTAATTCACTTGCTTGATAGAAATTAAACGTAAATTGCGGTGAGCATAGTAAAGTTGAAATATTCAAATGGTGGTGGATATAAGGATTTTGTATTTTTTATTTTTAAATATTAATTTTCAAAGTTTTACTTGCTACTTATTGGCTACATGATTTGCTACGAGACTTTTAAAGCAATCTGACTATAAAAGTATGAAACGCGGAAGAGATTAATCACCTTCGTTTTCAGATTTTGTATATGATTTAGTTTATGAGGTAATTGGTGAGGTAAAAAAAAAAGTAAATAAAAAATAAAGCAAATTATATGAATCGTCAGGGGGGAGTCAATAGATATGAATCAAGGAGCTTTTATTAGATATAAAATTGCTGGTTTAAGAAGATACTTCAAATAGTATACGGAAATTTCAGGAAGTTAATGCTTCAGTAAACACTAATTAATTTTATAAATGGCTTGGGATCATTAAATTCAATGAATAATAGAATTTTAAGTTTGTATGTTTACGGTAATTTATTTTTAAATTATTTTAAATTCTCAGCGGATGATTTAAATATAATCACAAAATTCTTACATCACATCTGAAAAATAGATAATATTTATTTTTTTGTACTTCCTGTCTGTTTCATCTGAAAGGTTTAACCTCACTAATTTCGGAAATAATGAGTTTCGGACAGAATGTAATAATTCGTGCATACCATGGACATTGAAATTTGATAATAGTGCAATGCTACCCTCCAACTGAAGAAGATACATAGGACGAATAATATTTGCTAAAACCATGAGTTTAAACACCAATTAAGATCGATGATATCTGCGTAGAATTTTATAGCATGAGTCAACATTCTCTGGGTGGTGTACAGTCTTCAATCATACAGAGCCAAACCTGAGGCTGACCGAATTTAAGACCTCTGATAAACGTTAAACCTCCTTTAAGCTGTCAATATATGGAGAGAAAAAAATTCTGACACATGGAACACTTCTGTAGAACACACAATGGAAGTATAGCCACTATCTACCATCTTTCAGTAGTTTGGACAGCATTGATATTCGATTTATTTTAAATTAATTATGCGCATGCCTATCTAGGTAGCTCAAATTTTTTACGCCCGCCATTATTTCGTGTAAAATAAAAGTGCATTTTTTCAACTTTTTCGACTTTTAAACCTGTTTTTTTTTTTTGGATTTTTCATGCTTTGTTAAAGGTTTTCGAGACGCTTCTTTGTAAACAAATTAATCTTCATCTGAATTTAATCTTTTTTAAGCAACTTTCAGTCATCGTGGGCTCAGCTCAGGTCTAAGCATAGAGCATAGTAGTAGTAGTAGTATGACATAGACACGAACAGCGATGACCTCATCGAAAACTATGCTGAAAAGCAATTTTAAATCAAAAATTCCAAAAAAATCCTATCATATACACAAACGGCTCCAAATAGGAAGAGCCTCACATAGAAATTGCCATACACCTTGAAAGTTGTGTAAAATTTTTCCAGGCTGAAATCAAGGCCAGCCTTGAAGCGAGAAGGCATCTCCTTAACTCAAACACTGAGAGCAAGGCAATTGCAATCTGCTCGGTCACCCAGGCAGCTGTCAAGGCCTTGCCAAAACCCTTTACCAACTCTAAACTAGTATTCGAATTTAAATCCACCCTAAACTCCCTTTCTCGGAACAACAGGGTACTGGTACTTTGGTTGCCAGGTCACAGCGTCATGAGCGGAAATGGAAAGACGGATGAACTTGCTCGTCTTGGTGCAACCTCGGAGATATCCTCCTCCACAATTGGGATCGCATCAAAACACCTTATCTCTAATATCTCGGCTTGTGCCGACTGCCACCACAGTGACGCTTGGTTATATAATCCTTCAGGTAGAACTACAAAGTAGCTGTGAGGCGGACCTACCCCAAAAGAAACTAAAAAGCTACTAGGGCTAAACAAGTCAACCCTGGAAACCCTGATGTCAATTCTCACTGGCCATTCTCATCTCAGAAGTCACTTACACAGGATAGGACTTGTTGTTGACCCCTGTATGTAGAGGATGCAGGGAGGAATCCGAGTTTTGTCACTGTCCAGCTCTCTCGGTAAAGCATTACAGATTCCGACGAGCTGCACGAAGCCGGCAAGGAGGGTTGGGAGCCAATACCTAAATTCATAAGACTGTCCGGTTGGGACATATGAACAATTGCTCATAAATCTTCAGGGTGAACAATGGGCCTTTTATGGCCTACGTTCCAGACCCCTGTAAGGGTTTGCAACCTCAATTTTCAATCAATCAAGCGTAATAGTACCGTTTACACACTTCTGATATATCAAACTGAAACCATTCGACAGAATATAATTTCACAATGCACAATTACCTTAGTCGCCTTACTTTACTAGTAGAACCCTATCTACATTTCTGCTACATCATTTTGGAGTGTCGCAAGAATCCGTTGTTATCCCTTTAATATTTTCAATCTATAGTAGATGGCTTCATTAGCATTGCATCTATGAAACCTAATTTCTACTTATCAAAACTGTTATCACCTTAAGTTATTTACTCACCGATAATTGGATTCAGTTCAGCTGGAATGATGTAAACAAAAATCTTGTGACGCACATAAGAAACGCAGATATATGAAATAGGACAAAAAAAAAAACAATTAACTTTCTTAAAAACAAATTTTCGCAATTTACAATTTTTCATTGTTGTACGACAGAGGAAGCCGAATTGAAAAACTTCCATTCATTCAAAGTGTTTTTCTCATCATAAGGTATCGTTGTCAGTGTGAAATCGTATCAAGTTTACCTTTCACTTGTTAATTAATGACGAGCATCCCATGATTAACTATCTACTAGCTACATACCTACTTTGTTTGTTTTTTCATCATATCCGGATACTTTTTAAATTTTATTGCTCATTTATGCACAGTAAAAGAAAATAATGAAAAGTGGGTGCACATCTATTCCCAACAAACATTCACAATGAGACATTCACCTTATAAAAAATTCTCCAGAAAAAATTTAAATATAAAAATTAGTTAGGTACTATCACTTTTTAAAATTTATATCTGTTTGCTATCAAAGAGGCATATAAGCACGTCGAAGTTACGTGTTAATTGAATAATTTTTTTAGTGAATAAGTCTCAAAGAATATGAGTCAGTATATTCCAATAAACAACGATTTTTAAGTTTTTGTAAGCTTGAGTATACTCCACGATATTCGGTAATATTAATGAGACAATTTACTATTTATTAAACTACCAATGCTTTAGCAATACCAGGATCTAACAAATATTTGTTCAGTCACTTGTTTTCATGCCATCATTGACCTTTTCATCATAAATACAAATACCACACATGCACATTACATTATGATAACAACAGTTTTCTAACGCCTAGAAAAATCTATGTTAAATATTGCCAAACACAAATTACGTTGTGAGGCAATTAAAATTGGTGTTCCGCAAGGCTCAATCCTAGGCCCAATCCTTTTTATCCATTTTAACTTCTTCAAACAATTTCATTTTTTCTTTTTTTTTTCAAAACCTAAAATTCTCACAGCATGTAGGTACAAATAATTGGAACAGAATAGTATTGACTAATAACGACATCTATATTTTTGGGGTTGAAAACTTTTCTCTGACTATCCTCTCGTATACCATTTATGTTAGTCAACCTGTAATATAAATCATAAAAAAGAGGCAAGGCAAATCTTATCCTTTTATCTGAGTGATGACTTTCTCGTAGACTCATGCAACTATATAGACGTCGATCTCAATGGTGGACAAGAGACTTTCAAATATCTCTAACTGAAAGACATATGAAGAAAGATGTCGTAAATTCTTTGAAAATTTGTTTCACCATGAATCAGCTGAACTGACTATAACTTCGTCGTTAGCTATTTTTATTTTTTATAGAGCCTACGTTAATTCGAGAATATATTTCATGGATTTCAGTCAGCTGGTGTTACATGATTTTTTTTCAATTTGCTACCCAAATTCCAATTTTACATGATCTGAAAAAGTATCTTTCTCCAAAGCACTCAAATTTGTACTATAATCAATCAGTTATTCTTCTATCAATAAATGAAAGTTATTACCAACAACTTTTAAGATTGCGATTGCATACATTTGTCACAAATCTAATTTGCATCACTCACATATTTTTACCATTTTATCCTAAGATCTCCTAAGTTCTCTTTAAGTCAATCTCCATTTCTAGATGTCGACGTCCATCAAATGTGATGCTATTCAACCATAACCAACTAAATACTAAGTATATAACTACACAGACATATTTTTACCGTTTTTTTTTTTTGTGCTTCAACAGACTGTTAAATATCTCAAGGTTGTTATGCTCTTCTTCTGTCCAAAGCAGTTTTATGCATCTTTGTTGCAGCACGTACTAAAAGAAATCATTGTTGCATTGATGAAAATTCATACTGCATGAAATAGCCCTGCAAAAACACAAACTGCCAGACCAGTACCAGAAACCATTAATGCATGCATATCCATGCACCATGCCCGGGCATTATGAGTACAAAAACATATTTATGTATATAAAATTGTTGAAAGAAGGTACACGTTATAATCCCAAGCAAAGAAAAATGTTATTGACCTCATCGGTGCAGCATATTTACCTGATACCAGTTTCTTTTTCCCTCCCATTTCATTCATGTATAGGTAGTAAGCCATGGTTCCAGGTATCACCAGACACTGCCTTATCCATAAACATTCTTTAGCCGGCCGCCTAGCCAGCTATGGTTACTCTATTTGTATTTCCTCGCAAAAATTTCTTCTTAATCGTTTTCTTGGTAGCCAGCCAGCCACCCAACATTGCGCATGTTCCCCAACAATGGAGCTGGATTTTTGTATTTCTCATTACAGCCCCATTTTTGCTGGCTGGTTCCTCCATTTATTCCAGTTTCGGACAACAACAACTGTGGACAATCTGGATGACCTGTCTGTCCCCTAACCATGGTTAGTGTTCTCCGAATGAATTAGTTTAGTTTTTTATGAATTGCTGTGATTCACCCTTATCCCAGGGGGCAGTAATCTGGTTTTGGAATTTTGGAGGTCATTAAACGAAAAAAAAAAAAAACAGAACAAAATGATTCACCCAAAATCATCGAGAAACCTTGGAATACAACTTGGCGGGGCTCTTAAGAACTTCTCCAGAATGAATTGCGACATAGCGCTTATATTATACATACCTGTTATAATATATGAATATGATGGCGCTTTTTAAGCGCATCCTGTCTTTTTAAGGTAGACACCCATTTCCGGTTTTGTGATAAAACGATTCTTTGCAGTTTCAAGCAGTTTTTCTTCTAATTCTGGGTTAATTACATTCAAAAATTCAGAGAAAAAAAATGATTTTTTCTGGTTTGAATATATTTTTTTTTGTATATTTTTTTTTATCTTCTTTTGGTTGAATTTAAAATTGCATCGATTCACATGAAGATATCTGGGTTAATTTGAATACAAATCTCGTTTTGACTGGAAAACACAAATCGTTTTAAAGAGGCACAAAAAAAAAATTTTTTTTTATCAGTAAAAGTGCTTGTGTAACTCTATCTCTAGTGGATATACAACTGGAAGTCATATGAGACTCTGTAGTCTTAGTCGGCAGTAGAGGATAATAGGAAGATGAAGATAAAATATTGCAACGCAAACACCGTATTAAGATGACACTAAATGAAACACGATAACGTCGTCTCGCATTGTTGAATTTGGAGCTTCCGATAGATACAGACAGGTGGAAGTCGTTGTAGATGCTTTGGTTTTTTTGTTTTTCGTTTTTTGTCATATAAAAAAAAAATTAACAAGAAAACGCATGTGGGAATATTATTTTTATGAGAGAAAAAAAATCATGATTTTAATTGGACAACAAAAAAAACTGCAATGTTTGCGTGAATAATTTGAGTTCTGATCAGTGAATTGTGGTGGTGATTGAACACGTACAGAATTTTGATACAAAATAAAAAGATCTTATTACATGTTGCGCCTACATGTTATGCATTATGTCTACAAACACGTATTTTGAGTGATTACATTAAAGAATCGATTTCAAAACTATGTTGACTCGTATGTTTGCATTTGTGATTTGTTTGTTTTAAAGATGATAATAGACCTCTGAAATGTAAAGTAAGTTTTTTTTTTCTGGTACCTCTACATGACTAATTAGTCGGTTTAAGTTTTTTTTTTTTTATTTTTTTTTTTTTTTATAATATTGGCAATAAGATTTACCAGTAATGATGTGTAAAATGGAAGAACTGACAAAGTTGCAATTGGTACAACTTTTAAAGATTATATTATGCAATCGTAACAAATAACTGTGAGTGTTTGTTGTGCTCCTCTAGGGGTTAGTGGACTTATACTGAACTCGAATATATTTCAGAGAAATATTCAATTCTTTTTCTCCATTTTTGTTTTTGTTCCAGTACTTCACCCCTCTTGGAAGGTTTCCACATATCCTCTCACCCTCACTCTGTATGACCCAGTTTAGACAAGTCAGTATGCCTTTGTCACACGAAAACTTGCAGATAGGATGATGTTTGGAAGCTGGAATGAATCATTATCCTACCTACAAGTTTAATGCGGCAGAGGCAGCATATACTCATTTCGTTTATTGAATAATCAAAGCCTACAGTAACTATCTAATGAGTGCCATCTTTCGGTTATTAGGGACCGGTTTTTTGTTTTTGTGCCATACATTTCTTTTTTGTTACGACTACATACTCTGTTTTTACAAATCTTTAAAAACCAATAAATGTTCCTGGAGAACTGGATAATGTGGGTTTCTATATGAGGAGTGAGGGAATTTTTGAAAGGTATATAATAATAGAGAAGACGCTAGAAAAGTCAAATAGAAATTAGGTAGGAGGAAAGAAAAATGCAAGGCATCGTCAACGTGTGATATGAACCACCGACCTTTGATACAGTAGCTAGCTTGGTTATCAACTGTGCTATCGAATACATTTTTCACAGTTATTGAAGTCTATACAAATTTTGTTTCATTGCCGAAACCCAGGTTTTATTCCTATCAAAAGTAAACCGAACATATGTTCAGTGTGTAATAAAATAGTCATAACCGAACTCACCATGGTGTAAAATGATCAATTCTGTGTTTGAATAGCTCTAAATGAATGACCCATTCCTATCTACATATCTTTCTAATAAAGTCGTGAAATGCATCAAATGATGCTTTAAATGTATGGAGAAAAAAAAACAAATGCTGGTTTGAATGTATGGATAAAAAAAAACAAATGAACCTAAACTATTTCCTATAAAACGTACCTACTACTGTCGCCATCTGTATTATTTAATATGTAGTAAAGAAGTAGTCAATTATGGTATCAAACATTTCGCGTCTCCTATAAATTGATTGATTGCGATCTATTCATTTGTTTGTGTGTACCATGCGTGAAAAGTGTTTTTGTTTTTTTTTTGTAACATTTACAATTTCAATAATGAAGCAACTCGCGGTTATTAATTTTGTTTCAAAATTGGTAAAACTTCAACATAATCAAACTGATGAAACATGCATGCTTGAATCGTTTTAATGTGGTAATATATCATTAGTCGGTCGATAAGATAAAAAGATAAATAAAGGTGCACCCTTCAATCAAATGTTTACGCATCCTACTCAGACTATCGCCTGACGATTAAATTGATAGCAAAAATAGTGGAAAATAAGTTTAAACTAATTTTTGAAGCAAATTCAACTGTAGGCGATTGAGAAAGTGGTTCCATGCACCTACGCATTTCCTACTTTTATCTTGAAGTTTTTACCTAAATAAAACCAAAGGCTCAGTGATGAAACAACCTATTTTATTCGAGAGTTATATAAAGTTTTAAATTAACAAAGAAAGGGATGCAGCTATTCAAAATATTTTGACGCAATGTCTGAATACAATTTTTGAAATATAGTTTTCCTGAACCGCCCACTTTGAATGTCACCATACAGGGAGTCCAAACGAACTTTCCCAGAAGACTATGTATATACAACGCGTTGGTCACAGTATACGAGACTGCGTAGATCTTGCGTGTATTCATATTAACGAAATTATAAAATTATAAAATTTTTGTCGAACATCAACAAAAACCTCACTAAATGACTTAAGATGGTTTGTTGGGTTTTCCATTAAATTTAAATTTCATTATATTTTTTATCTGTCAAAGCATACCTTGATAGCTAACAAGTGAAAACTATACGGTTAGCGATAGGGGAACGATACATATCGTATAATCTATACAAATTGTGAAAATTAACTTCAAAAGTCTTTGAAGATGGTTCGCAAAACTTTTACTACTTTCGGTATGATGAAAACTATCTTTTCGAACAACAAGATCAAAAACATTGTTGTACATCTTCCCAAAATCAATGCTGTAGAAGTGACTCTTCAGCCAGATCAACTGTGGTATTTTGTAGAAAGATCTTGGTATGAAAACTTACAAATTCCAGTTGATACAAGAACTGAAACCTATAATATGCCATACATTCGTTAAATGTGGTGTTAGAAATGTAAATAGGTGACCACAATAATAAAAGTATAATACAAAAATCTAGACAACGAAGCACAAAACAGGTGACAGCTTTTTTTGAAAATGAAGCCACAACCATTATACTGGAATGGATAGCATTTTCCCCATAATGCGGATCGATTTTTTTTTTGCCTTGCATGGATACGTTGAACGTAGATGGTGTTACATAACCTATAACCTAACCAAATCAAAAATCCCATGTCAATCCGAGTCATTTCCGGTATTGATCAGGTAAGTAATAATATTGAATTTATTTAACTTGTCTCAGATGTACCACAAGGTTCTATTTTAGTCCACTATTACTCTCACTTTTAACTCATAATACTCCCATTACTGCAGTATATTCACAAAATAGAGGTTATCGACTATGGCTCAATTTTTAGTATGGAATTCGAATTAGGTTCAACTTTATTTTTTCATCTGTTTGCAAAATATCGGCCATTGAAAAAACCTATTTATAACAACGGGAAATTTCTTCAAATGCTGTTAAAAAATGAGTGGTGAATTTCCAACCTCAGAAAAAACATACATAGGAGCCAAGAATTTAGGTTTTTCGAGTCACAGAAATATATGTCATTACCTTGATCATTTTCCACATCCTCTGCATTGATGAGGCTTATGTCAATCTCAATTAAATGAACCATGACGGAGAAATGACTTCCTATGATAATGGAGACACCGTAGGATTTTAAAAAGTTCTTAAATACTTTTTTTTCTAATTGTCGTTTGTTTGCTCTCCAGTTTCTTCATTACTCACTCTATCTCATTTAGCAGCTGACCTATGATAGGATTTGGAAGCATAAATGTTCTAGCACTATCAACACAGCAAGGAAGTGGCACATCAGAAATTGGTCACAATCGTGAAAGCGCTTATTTGGGACAGTGTTGGGCAAAATGCAATCTGATTGATGATTAATGATTACGATTACAATCTGTAATCTGTAATCATGATTACAGATTGATAATATTAATCAGAAAAGTAATCATTTATGGCGATTAATGATTGATCAATCGTAACCGTAATCATGATTACATGATTACATTTTTTGATTACAAATTTGCAAAATGTTTAAAATTATAGTTAAAAGAAAACAAATATTGTTGTGTTTCTATCCCGAAGTCGGTAGTGAATAACTCGCATTGCCTTATTCTACAAAAGCTGCATTCTGCCCTTGAATTCATTTGAACTAGCATATAATAATGTGGAGCAATATGAAAAGTCTAGCAAAATCAAAGCGTTAAAAGGCATTATTGCATTTTCCATGCTCAACGACTTTCTTATACGCCCCAGAAATGTAATCTTTTTCGCTATCTTTTTTCACATATAAATCAAGATCCTCGAATTTAAGCTGAAAGATCAGATATGTGTGAGTCTCTATCAATAGAAGCACTTACATTCTTTACACTGACTTCAATTAATACATAATTCAACAGTGCCTTGGAGTTTTCTACAATAAAAATTCTTACGATCACAGATTGTTTGTTTTCTTAGAACTAAATTTTAAAATCTCTTGAAAAGTTTCATTTGTAATAAAAAAAAAAATGTAATCATGTAATCATGATTACGGTTACATTTTCCTAAGATTGCTCGATGTAATCATGATTAATGATTGCTGGGTAATCATGATTGATGTGTAATCATGATTGATGTAATCATGATTAATTTAATCATGATTATTAATCTGATTACAAATGTAGTTGATTACGCCCAACACTGATTTGGGATAACACAATGTACAGGGCACATAATATAAATATTTTGTTCTAGTAACATAGGTATAGGATGGCTTCGCTATCCAAATAAATAACCCATTGCAGAATCAAGAAGATATCAATCAGCTCTTAAAACAATCTTGAATTCCACTTGGAAGACATGACTTTCAAGGCGAATTTCATTTCTACGCAAGTTTTTCACAGAAGATGCGAGTTTCAATGTTGTGTCCTATGATTTGAAATTATTTAGTAAATGTCCAATAAGAGCTCCTTATATTTGGCTCTTTTGGGTATTACCGTCTTGTCTTGAAAAGTTTTTGTATTGTTTATCTTTTTGTGAAAGGATATGCATCCGCTTTTTATACACACAATTCTCGAGTTTGTAAAATAGGGCCCTGACCATTCATAATAACCCTCTAGAATTGTCTTAGCTGTCTTATAACCTACGTTTTGGTTCAATTTCTTAACCCAATCCTTATAGCAAATAGTAAAAAATAAATAATAAATAAAATAATAATAAAAGTAAGTAAATAAATAAAGCCTAAAGGATAAAGCTATAAAACGATTCCAAAGCTACATTTTCTGGCTTAACTAAGTATATGAATCAAGTTCCAGGTCGTAGCCTACATCAAAAGTAGCAAACAATTTTTTTACTATGCACAACCAACAAAAACTTGTTACACATGACTTTAAAGCACTTCTACTGTACACCAGACTAAATTGACCGTTATTTTTACCTTACTTAATTAAATCCAGGTACTTAACTACTTACGTAAATTACACAAAAATGTAAAATATCATTAAAAAAAACACGTATCAAAACTAACGTCATCCGTTGGTATGTTTGTATGGCATTTTTCTATAAGGAAAAAAACCATAATACTACTCTTCTCGTAGGTTTTCCAATACCTTGGTACCATTACCTCAAAAGAAATGAAGAATTATTGTGTCTTCATGTCATGTAGCTGTGAATAAAGCATTATGGTGAAAACTCTGTTGTGAATTGATTCAATTGTTTAGCGCCAGCTTTCTTGTCCCTTTTTCATATACTCATTGTACGTATAGTTGTGGGTCTTAAAAAAGAAAGAAATTATGCCGCCATGAAAGTTTGTTTTTTGTATTCATTCCCATGGCCTGATTTAATTTATTTGTTTTTTTTGCTTGATCATTTCAGGCTAAACAGTCCTTATAAAACACAAAAAAAAAATACATTTAAAAATAATTTTAAAAACTTAAAAACTACGTACAGAAAAAAAATTCTGTTTTTATTAAACTCCTTTCCCACGAGCATGATAAGCCATTTTCCCGCCTTTTGCTTTCTGATGATTGCGAGCTAAGATATTCGCATGTAGCTAATTGCATGCGCATGTGCACTTATGTAAAATATTCGCAAAATTCACGTGCAATACGGAAATAATTTCCAAAACTAGCAATAATTTATTCAAAGCCATCATAAAATTTTCGCAATAATCGAGAGAAAGGAAACCTCAATAGAGCCGTGGTGTGCGCAAGTCCAATGAAAAATTATAGAAAAAAAATTTGTTTTTTCTTTTTTTATCATTATTCGATACAAATGCGATCGTGTTTTCACCATCGAACACCGGTTGTAAAAGATAAGTTGAAGCACGTTGGCGGATTATGAATCATCATCGACTCATGTAAGACGTGACGTGTCTTGGAAATGAATGTTTTCTATTAATTCTAGACGGGTAAATTACTAAAATAGAGATTGCTTGCCGTATTTGATTGCGTTAAGAGCTTCAGTTTTTTTTTTTGTGCCGATAGTACTCACATGTGCCGCAATATTGCTTCCGAGTACATCAGTCCTTTGCTGTTTTTTGTTTTATTTATTTTGTTTTTAATTTGTAATATCTCGTGCCTACCTTAATTTGTTTCGCTTTGTTCCATTCGTTCGCATAAATTATGAGTAATTATCACATTTTACAATATTATTCACCTCTCTGATATGAGCGTGTGAAAAAGTAATAGGAATAATTATGAACATTCGTTACGGTCGTCGGTAATGTGATTATTTTCATATCTTCATCATTTTTTTTTCCATGTTGATGATATTGTTTCTAATAAGGAATTAAAACCCCCATTGGCTACTGTATATAACTACATGTTTGCATAGACCTTGATTTTTCATAGAAATTTACATATGCGATATCGTGATTATTTATGAAATTATTTTAAGAGTTGATGTAACTAATTTATGGGTATCTCATGAGTAATTTTCATGCTATGATCGTGTATATATTTTGTTTTGGTTTTTTTTTTATTTTTGATATTCCACAAGGATCTTTTCGTGGCCCTCTATTTTTTTTCTTTTCGTTATTATTTAGTAAGACATATTGAAATAAGTAACAATTTTATATTATATTTCTGCTTTGTGTTGAGTATAATTTCTAGTTGGGTATATACTCTCGCAATCATCAGCTATCCAATTTTTGTACAAGCGTTTTAGATTCCATTTGCTCCATTAAATTAGAGCTTTAGAAGCTATTTCGGCTATTTTGGCTTCTCAGTATTTTGGATCAATATATTCCTATCATATCGTTATCAACAGAGCATTGTCTTACCGAAACTAGAAAGCTAAAAAATGATCATTGAGGTTATCTGAGTTATCTGAGAGGATTGCGATTTGCTTCTCTTTGATTCTTATATCAAGAGCCGACTTTCACTTTCATCTTGATATTGATAATAAACTTCAACTTGGAGGAATACTGTGCGGTCTTTGAAGAGTGAGATGGGAGAGAAAGTGCATGCGCTTGAGATGAAGCAATCTTCGTGTCGCTAATGAAAAGTAAATACTTCGAAATTGCGTGACATATCTAAAAGGAAGGTGGCAGGATAGGATGGAGTGACTGTCAAGCCAATTTACGGTGGTAGCGTAAGGAATAATGGCCTGAGAAAAGCCTTTTAATTATTTAAAACTCTGATTTCCTGAGAAGGAGCTCTTTGTTTTTTTTATACCAAAAGTTTGTATGTATATACATAGTAGCCACGTTAAGCCTTTCTTGTACATGGATATTCTACGGTATCTTCGATTCCAGGTGGACACATAACTTATTAACATAGGAAGCAAAGCCTTGAGAGTATCAACTTTTCAAGTACCAAATTTACCAGAATTTCATAACAACTATATTAAGGGCATGCTTCATGAATACGCCCAAGTGACCCACTCCATGATGAACTTGATGATAAGCACAAGGACATCGTTATTTTCGTTTATTAGTGACATGATGAAGAAGTCAATCATTATATAGGGTATAGGTTGCGTCTAGCCTGTCTAATTTTTTGCATCTAGCCTATTCATAGTATAATTGTGTCATCAACTTTCCATGCTGATGATTTTTGCTACTTGACACATGGAATTAAGGTTCTCCTATTATCAAAAGTGCAATTTTCCTAGAGTAAAAAAGAGATCCACGATCCCGCTTAAGCTCAGTGTCCATATCCAGCGAATGGGCGCCATATCCATCGATTAATTTACTTAAGGCGAGAAGTTCAAGGAAACGTTTTCATGACAGTTCCGTTACAAACTTTTCAAGAAGAACGAAATGAGAGTCTTATGCTACGAAAACTTTTTCCGCGATCCATATAATGACTTTGCCAGATTTCGAAATGAAGGCAATTTTTTTCCACGTTTGAGCCCCCGCTAAAATATATTCCAATACGATAGCTGATCTGATTAAAGAAATACGGGTCAAACCTTTAATATAACTTTATTAATCATCTTGACTAGTGGACTAGTCACTAAGAAGTATTAAGTCAATAACTTCATACCTTCGGCACATGACATTCGAAATAATCAGTTCTGTTGAAGTCAAATATTTAGTTCCTCACCTCAGTGATTTCACGATTGAGCTTCCTCAGATCATACTATGAGCATTGTCATCATGTCCAACTAAAACACCAAGTCAGCCAGCTTGCCTCATACATTCCCAGTTAGGATGCAGGGACAACAGAGTCCTATATAGTAGGCAAATCATTGAGAATTTCTTGGTATTTACGTTCCAGCATGTTTGAAATTTTGTTTTTTCATCGCTGTATAGTGTCCTTATCACTACAATGTTTCAACATCTTTCTTCGCAACCACATGTGTTTTTGGATTAGATTTCGACCCCATCACAAGTCATACACAGATAATAAATGTTGTCCTACTGAGATTTATCAACAACATTATCCAACCAATATAGTTGCTTGCCTGTTTTTAAATTTTTTTTACTTTTATACATCCGCAGCTGTATATACATTCGCATATCTTTCATCATTTCGTTTTATTACGCTAATAAATCATCAGTCAATTACCTTACCCCAACACAAACACACACATACGCACACGCGCACGCAACACTTATCTTAAAAATCGAATAAATCTTCTAGTTCTCAATGACCACACTCGATTTTAGCGCCACGATTATATAGGTACGATAAGAAATCATTACTCTTAAACTCCAAATGAAATAATCATAAATTTTAAAATACGCAAATGCCATAAGTAGGTAATTCCCACGTTCTATGAAAATTTCATTCAAATAAAGATCGGTGGCGATTCGCATAAATCCCAGGCAAGTCATTTGCCCAGTGTCAAAGAATGACTCATGCTCTCACAACTTTGCTGATTTCATTCGCCTTGGAATTTATTATTTATCTTTACAATACCAAAAACAAAAACAACAAGAAACTATTAAAATTATCGATAAAACACGTTGCCTTATAGTCTACTTTAAAGATAGTAATACTATGTATAGTTGTGTATGCTTACCTAATTGCAGTGCGATAATTAAGTTGCGTGCACCGCCGTCGACTTTAGAATTCGCTCATACAAATGTTTTTAAAATGTTTGAAACTGTTTCGAATTTATTATTTCTCTCCTCTAGAAACTGATAAGACGACCTCTCGTGGGTAGAATGCTATATACAGCGTTAACAAATTTTTACACACTTGTATTTTATGTGCTTTACTTTTTTTTTTTTTGTATTCATACATACTATGTACAATACACCTACACTTATGACAAGAGACATAAAATATTTATTATTTTCTTTTTTACTTTAATTACAGATGACTCTGTTATACATAATTGTAGCCAAGGTTGTCATCATAATCAAAAGAAATCTGGAATTGGTTCGGATATTGGGACGGTAAATAGCCACAATCAGCAACAACAACAACACAACCATCAGAAGCAAGGAGTTACTAATAGTAGCGGCAATAAATCAAGTAAAGGACGCAATAGCAGTGGTGGAAGTGGTGGTGGAGGAAGCATAAATAAACGTCATGAAAAGAATCAAACCCATCCCTGGTTGGTGACCTCTCTTAAAGGACATACTGATGAAGTCCGAGACATAGACTTCTCTAGCAATGGAAAATATTTGGCTTCTTGTGCGGAAGGTGAGTTTTTATTTTTGTGAGGAGGAATTAAATTTTTTTTATTTTTATTTAATTATTTTTTATTTATTTTTTAACTGCTTTTAAAATTATATTCAAAACTTTACTTTACTTATGGTGATTGAAAAATTTATTTTTGCGTAAAAACAAAAAAACAAAAAAAAAATCAGATGAGGATTTTGCTTGGTGTGTCCTACCAGTGCCCTAATATCATTCCTCTAGAAACAAAAAAAATAAAATATCATTTGTCGCTAACAACAAAAGTATTGTAGAAGATAACAGATAAGAATAAGATTATAATCTTGGCGTCATTAGAGAAGGTACTTACTTACATATGTGTGTTGTGTTCTCTTTGACCCTGGCATAGTTTTAACACCATAAAATAACCCTGATGCCTGGGTCTGGTCAGTCTTGGATAGCTTTTATTCGATGTGCGTCGTAATATTTAGCGTCGCTGAGTCGTAGTGTTTTAGTGATTTTGTATCGTCAGTTAAATCAGTAAAGTTCATTTGAAGTTTTGTTTTTTTTTTAATCAGAATATAAAGACAAGGCAGTGCATAGCAGTTATGTTGTAATTTTGTTGAACGTAATAAACTCCTTTTTTTTTTTGAGTAAAACATGATTCACAGTTTACGGTTTAGTAGTTCATTGATATGAAGATAAATGCTGATCCATCCGTGAATCAGTGAAAAATGAAATTAGGTATGAAGAAGATATATTTCGAACACAAACCGACTTTATGACTCATTGATGAGTGTTTTTGAGAACCACTATGGTTGACTCATATAAAATTCGTTGTGGTGTAGGTAAACATAACGTTTTTTTTTTTTTTGTTAATAAGAATAAGTAAAGACATTTTTAGTGAAATCATTAATAATATTGGATTAGGCGGTATTATCTTATCATTTAATTTTAACGATGACTGCGCGTGCAGCTACGAATTCTATGAATAGAAAACTTTCATTTTCATATGTACACAGTTCTACAAAATTTGTTGGCCAGTGAATAAGTTGTGTACTTACACCTATACATATGAATGTGGGAGATTGAAGATTTATGGAGATGAATGAAAAGTCTGACTTAAACGGAATTTGGATAAGGCGCTCTGATAGTAGTCCAGATGGTAGGGTATAGAAGTTAAAATTAAAGCATACAAGTTTGAATCTCGATCGTATGTTTTTGTTTGATCCTTACATACCTACATAGTATGGAATTATAATTTTTCGGTTTTGCAGGCTGAATTTAACCCAGGTAGGTGATATTTCTACCTGGGTGTGTGTTTTAGTTCGGAAAAGGGAACGACGGACGGGTAATTGATTTAAAATTTATCCTTAGCTACTGACACAATAAAATAATCTTCAAATAGTATAAAAAAACTTCAAAAAACTATGGACACGATATCAAAACATTCGTAGATATGTGATGAATAATAATGTGATTATAATTATTTTATTTTATTCTTGGCCATTTGGGTGAAATGACATACCTTGGACAAGGGCAAAATGACATACCTGTGCCTTTTTACTCATGGATTCTAAAAATTATGTTATTTTCAGGGGGTGGACAATACAAAAGATATATAAGCATACAGAAGTTAAAAAAAAGCTTTTGACAAACAAAACTAAATTTCTTTTGAACCACAATTAAGTTCTATTCAAATTACATGGGTGAACTAAAATGACTCAGAGTAGGTCGTTTTATACAAATCTTTGTTATAGTGTCTAACATTCTTCAAAACATGAAAGATAACAATTTTAAGTTGCTAATGTATACCTACCTAAAATGTTATTATATATAAAGGGTTAAGATCCATAAGGTAAAATGTTAATGGTATGTCACCTTCCCCTATATAGTATCGGCTCGGAAATATTGAAATATTTTTACAATTATCTACTAGAAGGATTAGTTTAAATTTTTCGTTTCCCCTGAGCGACCTGTATGAATACCTATACCTATATCCCGTGTATGCAACTGGTTTATAAATGGTGCCCTCCACTGTTTCTTTTCTATTAAGACGCGTTTGCTATCAATAAATTTGAAAAGATACTGCATAAAAAATATTTCTACGCTTAAATTGTGAGCCGTGTATCATTGAATTGAAAACCATTCCAAAAAAATACGCAGTCTCTTCCATATAAATCTCTTGTCTAAAAAAAAAAAGAATTCTAACAGATGTCACTAGCGGTTCAATATGAGGCATAACTAATATATGCATGCACATGCAACAAGCAGCAGATACCTTTAATGTTTGACTTATAATTGTTATCAGAAGAATTATTCGTCGGGTAAGAAAGCTTGAGAACACTAAAACAAAATGAAATTACTTTGATGAAATTGTTTTATGCATACTCGCACATACATAGTATATGAGAGTTACTACTTCCCTAGTTGACAAATTATCATGATTTCATCAATGAGCTCCCTATGAATACTCAGATGAACGCCATGTTGAAATTTGTTCGCATTAGAATCAAAACGGAGAAAAAATCTTTTTATTTTTATTTTTTCATAGATAGGCGTGATAGATGTGATACTTTATCTATTTTACCTTTTTTTTGGAAATGTATATCTTTCTTTTTTTTTTGTGCATATTACAATATAAGATGAGTACACTCATTATACTTACAATGAGTGTCAGGATGATCTTATTATGAGCATATCAATGAGTGTCAGGATGATCTTATTATGAACATATCACTGAGTATTACGATGAGTTTATAAACGAAAATATCACTGAGTGCAAAAATGAGGATATCAATGAGTGTCATGATAACTTCATAAATGAGCATATCAATGAGTGGCATGATAAGTTCATAAGTGAGCATTTCAATGAGTTTAATAATAACTTCATAAATGAGCATTTCAATGAGTGTCATGATAACTTCATAAATCACGATCAATTTACTACTAATTTTTTACGATTGATTTCAAACTCCGGTTTCAAATCAATCTCACATATTTTCCAGCTTACGTTTTCTAAAATGATTGCAACAATGGAGGGATATCTGCATGATCGAGCAGGATATACTGCAAAGAATTTCTAAGTACAACACAATGGTAGTAGTCATTACTTCTCAAGTCACTGCTAAAGGAAGAATATAAAACCATTATTAGCAAAACGAGAGATCGTCTAAGAAAAGGGATAAATGCTGCAGGAACAATGAGGCCCAAAGATTTGGGCATAAAGTCCTGTTCAGCATTTACTCGATAGTTTTTCCCCGAAAGAACAAACTATAAAATTTCAATAAATTAAGAATTTATGTATCATAAAAACAAGTTTATCTCAAAAACAGTTGCATTTATGTAGGCACATGTGCATAGTCAAATTAAAGGTAACATTCCGGGCCTTCTAAATTTTTCAAAAAAACTGCATGCATTTTGGTGGGAATATCGTAAAAATTTGAAAAAATTAGGAATTTTTTTTTCAAAGTTTTTGAATTTGACGTACTACAACTTCCAACGAAATGTGACAGGCTTGCTTGAACATTCACTGGATAGTTTAGACGGTTTGCTATCTTAAGCCCAATACCGCCGAAACGACGCATCTTACCCCATCCATCACAATATAACTTTTTGCTTGTCTCCACGTCATCTATCAAACTCTTGAATTATACGGACCAATTATGAAACAAATTGATGCTTTTTCAACCAAATTAGTATTGGTTTACATAAAAGTTGCCCCTTGCGGGTTAGGAGACATGGTAAATCTACCAGAAGGTATGCTAAATGATTGGCGAAGAAGTTCTTTTTAATGTATCTTTTCAACTGCTTCCTGGAGAATAGTAGTAAAGTGCATAAACTTGCTTTTGATTATTTGTGGTATTAAAATATTACGAAGTTGATTAAATAAATCAATATTGTCCCTTTTATTCTCACTTTTGTTAACTAGAACTTCAGCGGATTACTTTTATAACCACTCTGAACAAATGATAAATGCGTTACTTCGCAAAATAGTGGAAAAATCCACAGATTCGTAAAAAATTAGATGAAATCATCTCTTGTTGGACTTCTGCTTGAGCTATCAAGTAAAGAATATGAATTATGTCTCTTTCCTACAAACTGCACGGATGAAGTTTCGAAAATATATCCAAATTGCCTGATAATGGAATAAATTTGGCAAAAGAGATGATGTTGATGCTGTGACCATACAGCAAACTGATTTGGCACAAGTGTCTGTACTGTTGTTGAATTTCAGATACATTTTGACTGCTATAGATTACCACCATTTGCATATTCCCTGTAGATTACCACCATTTGCATATTTCGATTCAGCCCTTATATATATCACCATTTTTAGTGTCTGCCCCATTGGAAAGATTCTTGTCGATGGTGCTAATACCTTCGTCTTCTCTTTGAGCTGATAATTTTCGCTATCATTACTCTTAATGCTATAAAACTGTGGACGTTATTTTTTTTATTTTTTAAATATTTTAAGTTTGTTCTTTTTTTTTTTGCAACCCAAAGGCATACACTCGAAAATCGTATATTAATTTATATAAGCCTTGACGAACTATTGTAGAGTGTCGAATGTCGGCCGAAGCGACACATGGGAAACCGAATTAACTGTGACTATAATCAAAGGAACCGACCTGTTTGTAATGGTTTGGTTTATTGAACTTAATAGGTTTCTTCACCACATTCAATAGGATGGTACACGTGATTTGCAGGTAGATAAATACCCAACCAGCTTGAGCTGAATTGTCGTAGTTCGCCAGAACACATCCCATGTGTCATGGAGACTTGTAATGAGTCGTGGAAATAAGTGATGAACTTCTTTATGATCTATTTATATATTCTCAGTCAACCAAACAACAATTAGAACGACTACTTTCTGTACACCAAACAGCTGATGTGGAAATCTCAGATAGCCCTTGATAAATACCATTTATTTTTTGGCTCTGCATATCACAAACTCTTTATTGGAAAAGTTCGCGTACACAATGAAAATATTTATTAATCGACACATAGATTATGCCTGGATGATAATCTGAGAATATTCTCTTTCTCTAAAATTTGTGACAGTTCTGTAATTTAGGAACAAACCATACACAGAGACTTGTGGCCGGTTTCACAGTCCAGGCTTTTCAAGTATAACTTTTGAAATATGTATGTTCGTTTAATAATAAAAATTTTAATATTTAGACAAAATAATTTCTTATGTGTTTCACAGCAAAATCTGGGGCTTAAGCCTTCGAGATGACGGGCTTAAGTTAAGCTTGCCTTAAGCCAGTGATTTCACTTAAGTCTTGACTGTGAAACCGAAATATTTATTAAGCCTTGGCTTAAGCCATTGCTGTGGTTTAGGCCTTGACTGTGAAACCGCCCATTATAGAAGTATCGAATTAGACAGATAGATAAGAACAGTGTTAAGTCTTACTATTGCAAGGTACAACGTTCAACGCAACGGTAATGTGTATCCGATTTATATCTTCCAAATATTTTTTTCTTATAATAGATTTCTTCATTTCTATTTGCAATATATTTCATGTAGTCTCCTCTATGTAATTACCCTCAATTAAGTTTCAAGTCTAAACTAGGCCTAACAATATTTTCTTGAGCTTCTAGTTCGAGGCCTATAACCTAAAAATATTTACAGCGCACTATAGGTAGTTCTTAATTATTGTTTCAGAATTAACTGTGCATTTTTAAAGTGCTCTTTTGATTATGACCATTACCCACAAATGAGTTACTAGGATTTGAGTGAAATTATGAGGAACAAAATAAGCGTGTTAATCCAGATCTATTATGTAATGCTAATTACTTGCTCTCATTTTGCATCAAAACAAAAGCCAGAAATAATATAATCAGCACAAAGTCCAAACAAAAACTTAATTTTCTCCATCATGAATCATTCAGGTGGATCCATCAAGGTACATACAACAACAAAAGTAAGGAACTTGCTATGAATATACATTAACCTAAATCCATATTGGGGTTCTGGTTTTGGATGTTGCTCCAGAACAATGACTTCATTCATCGTCGTATACGAACCACCGAAAGAACGGTAACCTAAAACAAGAAGTAGAAAAATATTGTGGTGTCACGGTTATTTAGTCATTTTACAATGCCAAACAAAATCGCTTCCACGGTTTTTATAGTGGCGCGCAGATCTAGTGTTCTTGGACGTACAAGAAGGTACAAGCCGCCAGGTAAAGTAGAGTTGTTGTTCTTTCTTATAAAAGCTAATCAAGCATCTTTTAATTTCGCAACTGACTCATTATCTTCTATACATCAAAGTGAAATCATTTGATATTTCGAGTCTCTGTAGCTGGAATGAGTCACATTATTACGGTTACCCGTGGAAACTCTCAATATTCAACTAACTCTGGTTAACATTGGCTAGATGCGACAAGACCATACACGGTACTCACTGAGCTGCGCGCGCTGCCTGCACTGCGCTGGATGATGGAGAAATAAATCTAATGACTTCTTTCGATTGCACATCTAGGTTATCTAGACAGGTTCTGTATCTATTTCACAATGGCGCAGTATAGAACACAGCTCACTTGGAAGCAGTTTACATAAGATGGAAGAAGTTCTCGATGCTAGTTAGTCTCATCTGAATGCCAATGTTTGTAACTGTGAACTCCGCGCGCAAGGTTCATAAAGAATTTACAGCTTGTGATTCTTGTTGTTTCCTCTTCTTCACCGCATATTCGATTGAGCTTCCGTTATAACTCTCTAGATGAAATGTTGTCGCGTTTCAATTGTGGTGATGCAATAATTGTGAATGCATCACTAAGTCACCGGAACATCAACCCCATCGTTGACTTAGATAGTTGCGCATTGTCACAATAACCACATGCCGCTGCGCCGGCAACTTAATGACCATCGACTAGGGGTTCCGATGATAAGTCACAAATGCTTCTAATTTTATACATAATTACTAGGTATAGCTGTGGCCTTTGTGCTATGCTAGTTATGTTGGTGCCGCAGTTGCAGTGACTTTGAATATAGGTTTTGTATTTTTTTAATACGGTCATTAAGTGGTCATTGGACCATGTCAAATATACATGGCAATGTCAGCTATTGTGATGACTAGCTTGATTGTAAATCGAGCTACTATAGAATGGTGCCTTGAGAAAGTATCTGTTTTCTTTTTTTTTAATAAAAATTGAACAAATATGAAATCAAACTCTATTGAAGTCACTGCCACTGCCAATGACTTAGTAGCAATCGAGTTTTCGGTTTTTTTTTTAATTTGACATTAACCGTGAAAACAAACAACAAACTCACTATATCCACCAAATACCAAATACGTATACACATTTTTCGGGTAGGTAGCTCAAGGTAATTGTCATCAGATATTTCGAACTTCCCACCACGCATGATTTGGAAACCTCGAAAACATGTTCGGAAGATTTTATTTTTTGTTGTTTTTTTTTTTTTAATGAATGGAGAGCTATTTATAGTATTATATATATATATAGAACCGAAAGGAAATAACATTACTGTTATAATAGGGTGTGGGCAATTTATTGTATTTTTTTGAGGTTATAAATAAATGTCGAATAATGAATAAAAAGAGAAACATGGTACTTGATTGCAATAATGGCGCCATAATGTAGATATGTGCCAATTTTTATTGTACGTATAGATTTCGATTTACTAAATGAGGGCTTGCCAGTGGGTTTAATTCTATTTAATTTGTTTTTTTTTTATGATATAAATAAAAGGTGCACTCCGCATTTGATCTTTGGCATGAAAAGTAAGTCACAAAAAGTAATAGATTTGCACTGTAATGGCAGATGAGTCATTAATTTTATTTTTATTTCAATTGATTCGTGGAGCTATATGCGTCGGCGCGTCCGGTGCGTTATTTTGAGATGCAGAGTAATTTCTGAATTTCAGTCTTTTTCAGAAATTTCTTTTATTACTTATAATGTACCATGTGTGATCTATGCTCAAGTGACGGGGGTGCTAGTTTGTTAAAAAATAACTCAGGCCTTGAACTCAAATATAAAAATTTTTATTCAAAATATATATTGCTTATAAAATCCAATATATCCTAAAACTATCTACCTAAAATAATTCAATAAATTTAATAATTCTATCTAAACCTGCAGTGTTAAAGCAGAAATAAATTTGTGGTGGTAACGAAATTGAATTGTATTGTGTGCCGTTCAGGCACACAACAGAATGACGGTCTGTACTGCTTGTGTAAAACACGGCAGCAGTAGAAAAAAATGGATTTCTGCTTAAGTGTTTGAGGTTAGTGAAGCAGAAGTAGATTTCTGCAGCAGGAGTAAATTCCTGCTTAGGTAAAGGGTGGAAATAAAGCAAAAGTAAATTTCTGCAGTAGGAGTAAATTCCTGCTTAGATGTAGGATTGAAGTGAAGCAGAGTAAATTTCTGCAGCAGAAGTAAATTTCTGCTTAGGTGAAGGATATGGAAATGAAGCAAAATGTAGGTTTGGAAAGTCGTGGGACCTCAGAGTAAATTCTGATGTTTTCAAATTATGATTTTGCTGTAGCTCGTCGCCTTTTTACAGCCGCAAACGTTTGCTCTGGTCAGAGATTTTAACTTTTTTGATTATTCTTATGGAAAATGGGCATTTTGCAGGATAAATATGGACGATAAGTACTCAGTCCAGTTTTAGAAATCAATTACAATCAATTACATGAACAAGATTTTATATGTGCGTTCCTCAAAACCTCTTTCGGGAGTCTCAGTATATGATTTTTTTTTTAATTGGTGTGCATAAAAAATGACCACGAATAGCTTTTAAATTAATTTCAGCGCCACTTTCTGATAGCGGCAAAATTATCTAGTTTATGGCATACGCCACGCCAAGTTGACATTTTTTACTATTTTTTTATTTTTTTTTTTTTTTTTTTTTTTCAAAAATGGTGAAGTTCGGTACTTTTTAGGAAAATCTTAAATATATCTGCTTTCGCCTATAAAAATATTTCTGCCAAATGAAACTATTATGCAATCTGTCACCTAGAATGGTATCCGAATTATGGTATCTATACTAGCTATGTGTCATAGGTATTATACTGTTTTTACATAACGTTTTACAAAAGAAAAACGTGCTTCAAAATAATGAAGACAGATGCTTTGGTAACTTCGGTAACTATGTTCAGAAAAAAACTTCAACGTCAGTGAATTGGAAAACTATTTTGATTTGCTTTTAATTGGCAAACATGAAATGCTATCGGGGAGAGCAGAATAGGTATAAAAATTTTGCCCCTCAAAAATGCTTCTGATTTTAATCAAAGTTTATACTCTTCAATTACATATACATATGAAAAAATTTCAGCTAGTAATTGATATTTTTCTACAAATTCTTATATTGCTTATTTTTTATTAATGCTACTTACTTGAGTTTTCAAAAAAATACGTTTATTCATACCACACAGACCGCCATCTGACAAGTCTCATAACATATTATGAAGTGTCTAAAGGCAGCCATCTTGGACCAGTACTTTTCACAATTTACATGTTTGATGATTTTAACTACATCAAATGCAAATTAAATTTTTTTCTACTGGTACATTTTTCTTCTTCTCTCAGATTCACTAATAAAGATAAGCTTTAAGCGTGATTTCGGAGTACTATGATACCATCATCTTATCACAATTGGTATTGACATTAAAGCATAAGTATCGCACAGTTCAGTAGTTATCTGTGATGATAGGCATTAATGATTTCATTTGAATTCCGCTGAGATTATAAGCCTCCTCTGGTACTACAATATTTATCAAATTTCATATTGAGCACACAAAAATTGAGAGATTAGGTTAAGTTAATCTTAGCTTCGTCTTTATCTCATGATTGCTAATGGTACATATTGTTATAAAAAATTAACAAACACTTATGTATGTATATTCCAATATGCTCTAGGTGTGACATCGGAGGTATCGACTTCATCACACCACAAACGAATTATTCCCATTCTTTCTTGCTTTGGTAAATTATTTCCTCGTCGCGATAATTATAAAATCAACATATGCCTGATTTTTCAACAAATATATAATCCGCGCTTGAATTCTAGATATATGGGAAGATTTAAGAAAAAAAAACAATCAGCTTTTTACTAACAGCAACATCGTATTAGTATTGCACAGCTGACTTATTCTGTTATCACTTCGATGACAGATTCAAGTCAATGAACTGATTTGATTTACTGAGGCGAAATTAACGTAAAGTAAAATTAATTAGAACAGGTTAACCTTCACTTTATTTTCATCAAACTATTGATGTCACTAGTCAAACAGAGATGAAGGTTAAGATATAGTATTAATTGAAAATTAGACGCTAATTATTATTTCGAAAAAAAACTCCATTAGAAAAAATCACAAATTATATTTAGTTTTGTTGTAATCAAAGAAATGAATTTCCTCTCTACAACAATAGCAGTAGAACTACATAATTTATATCCGTCTTAATAAAAATCACATAAAAGAATTATTTTATCTTTTTTGTTTGTCTCTTTGAATCAATGGAATTTATGCATTTCTGTCTAATTATTTATATCCCAAAAGGAAACAAGAATTTTTTGCTCTCAAAAAAAAAAAAAAAAAAAAATATATAAGAAAGAAGAAAAAAACTACGCACGTGAGAAAGCTAAGCTATCACAGAAAACCGTCCCCGGTACTGGCAGGTACTGAATCTCTGCATTCGTAAATAAACGATCATCATCCGCTGATCATCATCACGGTTTAAAACGGAAAGATACATTTACATTATCATAATCATCATCACCACCATCATCATCATTAGCATCATTATCATCATCAACAACAGAGTATCACAGAAACTAGTTAGACTGGTGTGTCATAAGATTTTTTCTTTTCTGTTTTTTTCCCTCTTCTATGGATGTGGAGTGTATCCATTCCGTATTGTTGTTTGTGTAACGTGTAGAGTAAAGCAAGATTATAATTTTACGAAAGATATGCAAAAATCACGACAACAACACTATCAACATCAGCACAGGCGTGGCGCTAAAAGAGATAACACAAATAGTCGTGTCTCCCCGGAAAGAAAGCAGAAAATTTCTGAATTATATTATAGGTTGGGGGTTCGGTACGAATAGAGGAAGGGGCAAATGTAGATGGAATCATCTGTTAGATATACTAAAAACTAAAATAATTAGTAGACGCGACAGCAAAAATAGTATACTTACTCATCATCATCATCATCAGCTCCATCGAAAATTCATGGTTTCGGTGTAGGCGCAGGCTAAATTTTATGCAACAATTCTTTTTTTTGTACTATAATTTTTTGTTTTCATTTTTTCCCGGTGTATATCGAATCACTAAAAAAAATTACAAAATAAGAAGAAAAAAATGTTGAGGAAGATTTTTTTTTGTGGTGATTAACTAACCATGTTATATTCATAACAATGATCAGGTGAAAAACTAAAAAAAAAACCAGTAACAATGGCCAAAATTATGTAACATTATTCATGCAGCCTCATTTATTTAATCATGTTAACCTCTTTGAGGGGATCTTTAGCATAAAAAGAAAGACGAAAGGAAAACAAAACAAACACAGAAAATCAAAAGCAATTTTTAACATTTTTAATTTGGTGAAGGATTTTGTATTGTTTTGCTCTTTTTTTTTATGTTATTTACATTTTTACATTCGAATTGTAATCCTTTTACACATTTTTGTGTTTTTTTTTTTTACACGCAGCTTAATCCAATAAATTTTGTTTATATAATAATCATAACGCATGTACACTGTAAATGTATGTAAAGCACTTGTATAAACAAATTTTCAGCATATTACACATTTATTTATTTTTATTATTTTTTTTATTATTATTATTCAGAGGTAATCAAGCAATTTTTGTGTAAAATTTTTTAGTGAAAAAGTTGATATCATTTTGTGGTGATTATTGTCAGAGTGTGATACTTAGATGATAAAGCACTCTCAAGTATACGGAAGTAAAAACTATTTATATGCCTATATGTAGGTATATCAGACTATAAAAAAAAAGGATAAAAAATATAAAATACATAATAGTATCACCATTCAGATGTGTATGTATTTGTGCAGACTTCTGAGGAAAAGAATACTATTTTAACAATTTCAAGTGGTACTTTTGATCATTATCTTGTTGTTCAGTGTTTTATGAATATAGTAATGACAATGAAATCGATGTCGATCGAAGGCTATAAGCAAAACTTTATTTATGGTTTTATTGCTTATTTTTTTCTTCCTTTTTGTTTTTAATTGAAAAATAAATTCAAGGACAAGGAAAATTATTGTCGATAGTTTTATTGTGATAATAAGATATCTCAAAATATCATAAATGCATAACTACTACAAGGTTAAGAAAATAAACGTTTTTTTTTTACTGTAGAGAGTTTTTATGTAATATTTCTGGAAAAATATATACTATTGCATTTAATATACCGAGAGAAGAAATTGACAGTAACAAAAGAGACATGTTACGTAACTTTGTGTCGACGCTATAGCACAAACAAACAAATGCAAAAAAAAAAGAGCACTAACAATCCAGTCGCGGTTACGGGTCATTAAATGACAACGGAAATATGATGTAGTTTTATATGATTATTGTGGTATAATTGTTACGAGGGAATGTTATGATCTTAATTGAAATATCAACATTGTTACCAATTATGTGTGCTTATTCATTTGTGCAAATAATAAAAAAATACATTTGCTTAAAACAAAAATGAACACCCAGTTTCATAATTCCGTGTTATCACAAATCTATTACATATATTTGATAACATTTTTGCCACAATGTTTCGTATTCTATAATGTTGTGTCTATTACGTAACAATGTGTGCGCATTTTAATAACCGATAGTAAGTAATATGAAATTGTCAAATTTTTGAAATTTTGATAGCTTTTTAAACTGAGAATATCTTAACTTAGTTACAGTAGTGCCATCTGTACTCATTATTCAAATACAAATATACTGCGATTTCAGAAATAGTTTGAGTCAAAATGTGAGTATAATTGCCAGTTTTTGTAGAAAAATGGCCATATGCTTATCACCGACAATGAGGAAGGAGGTCAAGTGGTGGGAGGATAAAAGGAAAAATTATTGGTTGTAGGAAGTTATTGACGGAAAGAGATCTGTAGATATGTACACTCACATGCGAAAAGATAACACACACTTAAAACTTTGTAATTTGGAAAGATCAAAAAACCAAATGTTACCTGGTTATGACGTCTTGTCATAAATTTTGTAATATGTAGTTGAAGATAAGGTTCTGTGGAAATAAGTAAAGGTTTGGTCATACTGGTGAGTGAGTGTTATAATATCAAGTAGAATCTATACGATGACAATATCAAAAAAGTGTATTAACATCGTTCGTGTACGATTTATTGACCCAGTACCATTTCCAGATCAAAGAATTCTCACTAACATTTTCTGACACCACCACTATCGTGTAAAGCAGAACGTTTCCATTTATAGAAAAACTAAGAAAGTTCTACCTTCTATCTTATGGAGTTCGTGTTTAAGAAAATACATGTAGACGAGTTTAAGCACATACATGTGTAGGCATGCACTACAAACACCTGAGCTCTAGATAATAAAAATTGCTCAAGAAAATCAAAAGAAAAAAAAAACAGACTTAGTAAGGTCAAAGTATTTGACGTTGACTATTTTATCTTCTTTATTTGCACACATTTTTCATATCTTTTAATAAATGCCGCGCCTTTTTGTTAATCGGAGTTAAACTTCCTTTCCCGCTGATCTGATTTAAGTTTGGTAAATGAAAAATAGTGCCACTAGAGGCCAGGTCTGGCCTATAAGGTAGATGATTCAATTCATCGAAGCCGAATTCCTGATTTTGCAACAGCAACAGTGTGTACGGATGCATAATCGTGTAAGAACAGTAAACATCGGGACAGTTTACCTCTCTCTCTCTCTTTCTCTCTCTGTCGTTCTCTCTCTCTCATTTTCTCTCTCAATCTCTTTATCTCACTCTCTCGCTCACCCGCTCTCTCTCTCACACTCTGTCAGTCTCTCTCTCTCCATATCTCTCTCTCTTTCTCTCTATCTCTCTCTCTTTCTCTCTCTCTCTCTTTCTCTCTCTCTCTCTTTCTCTCTCTCTCTCTTCATCTGTCTCTCTCTATTTTTCTCTCACTCTATCTCTTCATCTCTCTCTCTCTCTATCTCTCTCTTTCTTTCTCTCTCATTTTCTCAACAAATAATTCAAGGTTCAGGGTAATTATTTACAGTGGTATTATCTTCCTTGAAGTTCAATAGCAGAATATCTTAAATATTTCAGAAAACTCTACCCGTGACGTTTTTATTGACGTTTATGTGACCTTGGATTTTTTTCAGTAATGTTTCTTCGAGACTTTATCATTATCAAGTCATGGTAAAGGAATATAGTTTTATCCCCTAATCCAATCCTACACTGACAATACCCGCTGTGCTTCCTAAAGTAAGACAAGAATTTACCACGGTAATCATTTTGCACTGATTTTTGTCATACCCCTTTATTTTCAACTGTCAGTGACTCAGAACAACTTTCTCAACTAAATCCAGCTTATACTTTGTAACTATGTTACATTAATGGCTAACTCCTTCGCATTGATCCTCTTCAATTGACTCCCATTTCCAGCGAAAAATCTTTGAAGAATTTTTAACCATGAAAACTCTCTATGTACAATTGCTCTGTGATCTCCGTCTATGTTAAACCTTCTTTTGTTAAACACTTTATTACTGCACGGTAATCAGTTTTTCACATGATCAAGTAGTGATCACTTCCAACATCTGCTGTTCTGAAACCTAGAACATGTAATATTGTTTTTCATCGGATCTTAAGAGGGCTAAGTAGGCTATTTAATTGGCTATTCTTCCATCCGATGATATCCAGGTTTTTTGTTTGTATCCTCTTCTTATGCATAAAGCAGATTTCGTAAATAATAGGTTGTCAGGAGCTGCCTGGATCCCTGAGGAGATTACCGATTCCTTCGATGGAGATACCCACAGTATTATTTGTGGTCTATGAAAAATTCTCCACTATTATATATTCTCTCTAGTAAGCTCATATATTTTTTGGCATTTGTACAATAAGCAAGCTTTTTAAAAATGGTTTTTAGATTAGGTACACAACAGTTATTATATTATATTTCAATCATTGAATCTAATGGACTAGAGAAAACTTTTCTTGGAGCACATGTTCAACTAGACTTAGTCGTCTAATTTTTCTAGTTTCTTTGTTTAATTTCATAGTATTTTTCTTTAATTTTTGGTACAAGAAGCTCTTTCTAAAACTCCAGTTGCAGACATTTCAATAGATGTGACCTAAACTACTAAAAGGTAGCTAACATACGACTAAAAGTTTTTCATATCATTCCTCAAAAACACAAAAACATAATTTAAAAACACAAAACTCCTTAAAATCTATTCGTTTGTTTTGTTCGAAATTTGTATTCGATCATACGATTTGTTTTTCGAACTCAAATTTTGAAAATGTCTATTCGAAATTGAATTGAATATGTTGTTCGAATCATGAAATGAAAGGAAATTTTGTCAGGATAATATTTTATAAATTCATTCAGCATATCCAGCCATGATGCGAGGATTGACAAGAAAATGTATCCCCACTCTTTTTCGGTTTTACACTTATAACGCGAGTACGTAATTCGAAATCGGTGCATGTGAGATTTTCACAGATTATAAAACCTTCTGGTTATATTTGATCTGATTTCCGAAAATTTTCGAATTTTGAAAATTAAATTCGATTTTTATGAAATTTTCTATAATAACATTCAATCCAACTTCTTAATTAATGAGGAAAAAGACATAGCACAGGAATTCTTTTTTCTAAGACCTCAAAGTCATCGTTTTGATCAATTAATCAACTTTTCATAGTCCAGATCACATTTAATACATACATAGATAATGACGCCTCAGGTATGAATCTGCCCATGATTTTATGATTAAAAGAAGTGCCACACACAACAATCTGATGAAAGTTGAAAAAATTCTATGAAAACATCACCATTGGGTTTATACCTTACTATGGATTCGAACATCTGTTCCTTATCATTGGCTTTTTCTTTTTCATCTTCAACTTACAGTCGCATATATAAACTCAATCAGAGAGTAATAGTAATTCCATCTACTTCTAAATGAAACCACACGACAAAAATAAATTTTTCAATTTCACAAAATGATATCAACTTTGCAAAAGCGCGCGTTTTACATACATAGAGCAGTAATTAATAATATATGTATATGTTCGAATAGTTGTAGTTGTAGGTAATTTTTTATAACTTCTAAGCGAAAAAAAAAAAACAAACAAAAACAAAGCAAAAGTTTTGATTTTATTTTTCTTTTCCTTCATAAAGACAATAACAGCGGACATCGCAACAGTACATCAAGTGACTTGACAGATGATGTTAATAGTTCTAGTAATGAGGATATGCCAGCTATAACAATTCCTAAATCGAGTAAAAAATCACAAAAAAGTGGACGTAGTCGTCGACAAAAGAAAACCCACCATCATCATCATCGCACTATTACAATGGATATTGATGATGAGAGTAAAGAGAATCATCAACCGACAATCTTGTATGCAAATAATTTACGAAAACAAGGAAAAACAGGAACTTCACCACTTTCACCAACGAATGACGATAATAATAATAATAATAACAGCAACAACAGCAACAGCAGCCAGAAGGAATTATCATCATTATTATCATCAAATTTTCCAAAAATCGACAGACGACTAATTAAAATTGGTGCATTTCAACAATATATAAGCTGCCAGCAGGAACAACAGCTTATGCAAGTTCTTCACGACTACTATCTTGTCCATCAAAATGATTTACGACGTTATGGATATCCTGTCGAAAGTGATGTATATGATGGTAGCGTTGAAATATTCAAATCACCATTTCCACGATGGATTGCTCCACGTAAAACATGGGAAGATTACGATACAAATGCAATGCAAGTATCTGGTGATAGCGGTCAAGGTAGTAGTAGCTCACCAAATTCAACAGATAGCGAAACAGTAGAAGAAGATAGTCCAGAGACTGGCGCCCATCTTTATAGCTATTGTGATCAATCATTGGCAAAACAATGTGATCGCTGTAAACGTCCTTTTCTAGTTACTAATACTGGTGAATATTTAACACAGGAGGAATGTGCATACCATTGGGGAAGAATTTCTACAGTTTATATCCATAATTTAGGATATGTTTCCCACTATATGTGCTGTAATAGTCCTTTAGTGTCAAAAGGTTGTGTTAGAGGAAAAGCTCATGTTTGGGGTGGTTTATCAGTTGGTGTAAATGGACCGTTTACTGATTTTGTTAAAACCGAACAGAAAGTTGCTAATAGCAGCAGCAGCAGCACCAAAAGAGGACAACAAAACGTTTATGCTCTAGACTGTGAAATGTGTTTCACTGGACTTGGATTAGAATTAGCTCAAGTAACTGTAATCGGAGTAAATGGTGATGTTGTCTATGAACATTTCGTTCGTCCACAAGCTGATATTGTTGATTATAATACACGATTTTCTGGCATCTCTGAGAAACATTTACGCCATGATAGTGTAAAATCTATACATCAAGTTCAAAGTGATTTACTGGAGCTATTCAATGCTGACACTGTTCTAATTGGGCATGGCCTTGAAAATGATTTACGTGCATTAAAACTTGTACATGAAAAAATCGTTGATACATCACTGCTATTTCCACACAATCAAGGATTCCCATATAAAAGAAAATTAAAACATTTGACACGACAAATTTTACGACGAGAAATTCAAACAGATGTCAATGGTCACAGTAGCTTAGAAGATAGTAGAGCTTGCCTTGAGTTAACTTTATGGAAAGTTCGAAAAGAGCATGGTTTCTTACAACAACAACAACAATCATCAGAAGGTCATTGAAGAGTTTGGGTTTTTCGTTTTTATTCTATTTTTAGTTTTTTTTTTTTAATTTTTATTAGTATTTTTAAAGTAGATTTAAGCACAAATTTTTATATTTGTTTCATTTTTATCGAAAAATATTTCATAAGTGAACTTTTGTTTACTTTGTTTTGTTTTTTGTTGGTCTTTATTGGTGATAAAATGAAACAAAATAAAAATGAACTGAATAATGCTGTGATTTTCTCTCTTTTCTCCAATATACCTATGTTAATAATATTAAAAAATAAAAACAACAACAAACAACAACAAAAACATCCACAAAAATTAACATTGTATTCATTTTTTTTTAACATCTAAACGAAAAATTAAAAATAAAAAAAGTTAAGAAAATGTTCGCGTGTTTGTATGCGTGTTAGAAGAAAAAATTTCATTTTTTTATTATTATTTTTTTTTTTTTTATTAAGTTCACAATAAATACATTTATATAAAACTCACATCCAACTCTCATATTTCAATTTAATTTTTTGTTTATTTATTACTCATCATTTCATTTTCATCATTTCGTCCGCCATAATTTTTGAAGTTAACTTTTTAGTTGCTGAGAGAAATTCATTTTTTCTTCATTTTTTATTACTTTTCAACTCATTTTTAACATTAAATTTATCTTTTTTTTTTAATCTCTTACACTCTTTTCATTTCTCTCTTTTTCTCTGTATAAAGATATTAATAGTGAAAAAAAAACAAACAATTAATTGAATTAAATTTATGTTTTTAAGAGTTTCTTTTTGTACAAAATTTACGTTTTACGTATTAAACTTAACTTTGTAATACACAAATCAATTGCATATTCTGTTGCATACAAAATTGTTATTAAATATAAATAAAAACAAAAAGTTTATATTAAGTTAGATTATATTTCATAAACGAAATATTTGCTAAACTTTATTACTTAAGGAACTATTTTCTTTTTTTTGTGCTTTTCTTTCTTGTATTTTTTATTTACTTTCCAGAGAAAAAGAGAGAAAAGATTAATATATAAAAAAAGAGGAAAAACAATGTTTTCTTTATTTTGCTTATATTTTATACACACACACATTTTTTTTATTATACTTTTGTTTTTACTTAAACTTAAGCATACCTACATACCTAGTTTTTAAGGAATTGAATGAAAAAAAAAACAAAACAAACGGATATTTTGGAAAACAAAAAATCCCTAATTAATAGGAAAAATTCTTAAAAGAAAAAATACGATTTTTGTATTCATACTATTACATACTAGTTATGATGAAAACATTTTGTGTACTCATAATGATTACTTTTGTAACAAAAAAAAAAAAAGGAACAAAAGTAAAAAAAAAACGAACACAAAAGATGAAAATAAAAGAAGGCAGAAAAGATTTTTCTTTTCTGATTTTTGCAAAAAAAAAAAAATGGTTTTATTTATTTTTTTTTCTCCTTCCTTTTGAAATTGTATTATTCTATTCCTTTTTTTTTTCAATCAGTTGTGGCTAAGTATTTGGACATAAAGATAAGATATGTGTTATAGCCTAAGAGTCGAGTGGAATTTCGCAAAGATTTATAGGAATTTCGAAAGAATTAATCTGAAGTCTCTTTGCTCTGAGTGTGTTGATTATATGACTTTCCCTTGATGACCAGGTATGTTTTATTAACGGATCAATTGAATTCATGTACAATAGATATCTAGGTCCCTTTAAAAATAAAAGTACTGAGTGCTACATCCTGCCCGTGGTTCTCAAAAGTATGATTGCTGTGCGACAATATTTATATTCTAGGTTTCGAGGCCTTAAAACTACTGAAAGTCGCAGACTTTACAATAAGGTGAATTTAAAGGTTCTAGCAGCTAAGCGACGATCCAACTACAAACTCAAATTGTGCCCTGCCATACTTTAATGCTTTCGCGTAACCTGCAAAACAGTAGTGAGACTATCAAATTGATTCTCTGTCCCAACTAGTTGAACAGGTACTTAGTTGAAAATCAGCATTTGGAAGATTCCAATCAATATACGCCAATATTGGACATATATTTAATGACAACATGACAAATTTCAGTATTCATGGTGTGGATAGGCCTGAGCTACTTAATGCTATTTTTGCCGTCAAATCAAATGACGTACCATCAGGTCACCCAAATCTTTGAAGATTACAACTCCAACTATTATTGGTCAACTGCTGGATGTCTTAAATACCTGTATCTCTATCTTCCTTAGCTAGTGTAATTCCCATTAAAAAAAAAAACAGAAGGGACATATCTCCGTCTTGAGAATTACGGGGCTATCAGCCTACTTTGTTGTCTTTCCAACTTGCTGTAAACGTTACTGTATTGGCAAGTTAAGTGTTTCATATAAAGAATAACCTCATAAGTGAATGACAGTCCGGTTTTCGTCCTAGGCTTAGTTGTGAAAGTGACAACTGACATTCGGTTATAGTTCGATAAAAAAAAAAACCAAATAGCCATTTTGGCTCTCCTTGATATTTCGAAGGCATTTGACAGTGTTTCACATAAGAAATTACTGAACAAACTTCACAACAATTTTCATTTTTTAAATGTGGCAACTTTTTTAATTAATAATTTCCTGTCCAATAGATTACAATGTGCATTCCTTGGTGAGGAATATTTTCCGTATCTTGTTCTCTGAGGTTCCATAGGGATCCATTCTTGAATATGTACTCTTTCTCATATTTATTCAATAACTTGCCGCTTGTAACTCGTGACGTTTATATTCACAATTATGTCGATGACGCTCGAATTTATCTTAGTCATCCCATAAATCTGATGGAAAACTGTGTTGATATGGTCAACAGCGACTTACTCGAAATTAGTAAGTAAGCATGTGCACACAATCTTAAAATAAATCCTCAGTGCATTTTCAACTGATAGCTTAAATTATGCCTTCGAAATCTGTCAAAAAATATTTGTGGCTTTGCAGAAACTAGCTGTAGCAGCTGCCATAGCTTAAATGTTGAACTTAACCCTGTTTAGAATAATTTGACTGCTTCTTCTGATACGGTTTGGTTCCTGCCTGTCGTATACGCCAAAGTAACGACCAACCTGAGCTCATATATTCTCTTAAAATAATTTTTAAGTGTGAATTATATTTGAGGTGAAATGCCAAGTATTTATTTGAATGCCTATCAAGATTAGCCCTATGCGGGACTAGAATTTCATAGATAGTTTTGCTATGAAATAAGTTCATATCGAAGTTATTCTAAGTGGATATATGAGGTCAGCTTGGCTGTTAGCTGGGCGTATACGGCAGGCAGGAACCAAGCCGTACTGATGAGTATACGGTTCCTGCTGATACGAAACGCTTGTTGTTTTGCAAAAAAAATGTCTATATCAAAGATTTTTCGTTTGTAAATTTCATATTGACTAAATTCGATTAGCAATAAACTTAATCTCAATTAAAAAAAAAAAAAACAAAAACAAAACACGTCGAATGGGCAATGCCAATTATCCGATGAGAATAATAAAACTATTCCCTTTGTTCAGTGAATTAAAGGTTTAGAGGTAATATTTAATAAAGCCTTGTTACTTGAGATGATCACATGAGTTCAATTACTCGGAAGAAAGAAAAATTTACTCCAAAAGCTCTACCCATCCAATTTTAGTAAAATAATTACTGCTGGCTGTACATAATTATTTATCGTTGCGAAATTTTTATGGTAGATCAATTGGGCAGCAAAATATTTAAAAACAAAAACAAAATCTTAGTTCCTTTTTTCAAAACGGTGGACAATGCTAACGTCACATAACCCCGCATCCCCAAGAATCCCTCAAAAAATTGCCATTAGGAGATCCCTTACATACTCGATTATTATTAGGGAAAAAAAAACGAAATTAAAATGTTCAGGTTAGATTCACATACTTCATAAAATCAAAATTTTTGTACAAAGCGATGTCCACAAATTTGAAGAAGTCAGTTAATTACTAATCTTTTGTAACAAAACAAAATTGACAGCAAATACATGAAATTAATAAGGAAACAGGCCCATCTACAATATTGACTGAAAAATCCCATTACACTTGGATTTGTAAGCTTTGAATACTAAAGATACTAAAGGCATTCATATCTTTCCCATCTGTATTATCCAAGGCCAACCAACCATCATCACAGGTTTTACAAGAACTGTTTTTGTTTACATTTTGTTTGGATAAATTAAAATAAAGAAGAAAAAAAACATTATTTTATGCTCATAAAGCTAATAAAATCATGTCTCACCTTAGACTTACACCTTGAGAGTACTGCACTGGCAGATTGTAAACATCTCTGTCTTGAGTATATCAATGACGATCTCGCAATGTTTTTTTCTTAACTTATAGCTAACCTTAGTAAAATGCTTCAATACGTCTCTGCCCTCGACAACGATTACAAACAATTGACCTTAGTAAGCATTTTTATTATTGCAGTCATATAGAAACGTTCTGGTCGAGATTAACTTCCATAGAATATAATCATAATTTTATCCCTGTGATTCTAATCTTAATTTTAAGTATCTTCTGAAATTTTACATAATTTTAAGTAACTCAAGCAAGCACTCTTAATACTTACATCTAGTTGCACAGAGACTTGTGAATTTTCGTAATTCCTTCTTATGTTAATTAACACCTGGAAAATATGTCTAAAAACGTCAACTCAAACTGCAACATTTATTGCAACCCTAGCTGTGAACTTAGTCAATAATCTTTTATACATTTTTTTTACTATTATAATTGACAACGATATTCGGCGACCTATCTTTATACCTACTTAATACCTTTCGACCTCTTGCAGTGCATATTGATTTGTTTGTTCTGTTGGAGGGAAATACTTACGTACAAAATCTCAACACTGAACGGACCCGATTACGTAAACGCCAACGATTCAAACTAAACTCGAAATAGAAAGTCATTGTAGGTAGGGAAACAACAATAATTTATCATTGGATGAGCACAGGTTACGTAAGCTGACAAATTTTCGGCTGACTGTGATATATTTATCAAAATTATCTGATATAATGGAACACGGATACTATGGGCAATTTGTTAAGATTAAATTTTTGGACTTTTTCCATATTGTTGATTGTGTCGAATATTAGAAGATTTCTAGACACGATCAAGATTTTATTTTTCCTTTTTTGCTTTTTTTTTTTTGTTTTTGTTTTTTAAGATTGTAAAAATTTATATAAGAACAGTTTTGATAGCTGTGTCTGTGTGTTAGTAAGGTGCTGTTATGAATTTAAGTAGGTATATAGGGCACTCCACTCTTCAATTATAGATTTTAAGAAAAAAGAACGGCAGGTTTCCTACACAGATGGGATATTTATTTGGCAGAGGATTGTTTGTCAAAGTTTTCCATTCGACTAGTCCAACTTGACTTGACTGCTCCGCAAAAGAAAAAGTTGAAAAGTAATAAAATTCTGCATCACTAAAAGGTCTTATTGTGCTAAATCTTCCTCGCGCCTCCTTAATTGAAACCAGTTCCTTTGAAAAGGTTCAGATCCACCAACTCACCATTATCCGATCTTAGTTTACTGAAGTATGACTTTTAATAACAAGCTCTCGAAGCAGTATCACAGTGGACTATAAGCAGACCTTTCTAAGAGTCTAGAATCAATCCGATTGTACTTCAGAGACTATTTAGTCTTTTCTATCGATTCAGATTTCATCTTTATCATACACAAAGACAACTGACCTTATATAGTTATAACGTAGATCTTAGTATAAGCTCCAACAAAATGCTTATCGTCCGTTCACGAGAAGAACTAAGCTGCTATTACTCACTAACGGCTCCTCTACTTGATCAAACGGAATTTATATTTTCAAACGACGTCAAATTTCTGGAGGTCACTCTAGACACCTGGAACTCGCATTTGTCTGGAATGAAGGAAAAATTGGTAGGATCTCTCTACACCTATTGTCGCTTCACTGGCAGAACATGGGATCTGAACCCAAAAATGATGTACTGAATGTACACCACAGTTGTTGGTCACTTATACGGCCCTCACATGGTGGACAAAATCTAATCAGAAGAAAATCGAGGCTCTGCTTCATAAAACTCAGCGACTTGCCTGTCTACGAATAACTGGTGCCATGAGGATCTGTCCTACAGCAGCCATGGAAGCCTTATTAAACCTTCCACCCACCTATGTATTTGCAGATGAAAAAACGTTAACCAGTGGTATCGGAGTGCAAAATAAGAAACAGTTACAACCAAGCGATCTGGTTGCTCATTTAATTATCTTAGAACAGATGGTGGATTTTGTGGGTCCATTTGATCCATGGTATACAGACGGTATAAAAACGAACGGTTGAGTCGGACTGAACTTATGTGACCCCAGATGCCATATATCAAAGGTCCTAGGCTCTATCCCTACCGCATTCCAGCCCGAAGTATTAGCCATAGAAGAATGCGCCAATACCAACATTGAAAGACCCATAAATGAGTCAATCATTAATATCCGCTCGGACAGTCAAGCCACTTTCAAGCCTTAAGGTCCTACACTATCAAATCAAAGATTGTTTGCAAGTGTCTGTAAACCCTTAAAAATGTATCAAGGAGAAAGAAAGTCATCCTCATGTGGCTACATAGGCCCATAAAAGCAATGAAATTGCTGGCGGTCTAGCTAAAATAGAACAAATCCCTTTGTCGGACCAGAGTCATTTTAAAGTGTTACCTCAGAGCTATCCCAAATAACCGGAAGAACAATCATAAATTCATTTATTGGGAAAGCCTAAAAACTTTCGTCAGGTAAAAACGTTTATTGATACCTCTGGCGGAAAACAAAAGAGCTTCTACTCCTTAGGATAATATAGCTTTAAATAATTACAGAGCTCTTCTCATGACATTTCCCATTGAGGTATCACCTACACAAGACGGACATGGCTGAGACTTCATTCTTCCGCTTCTGTCATGGTGCTCTTGAAAAATTAGATAATTTGCTCTGCAATTGCGAAGCATTGGTCAGCCGGAGATTACTCTACTCGAACATGGTTTTCCTCCACCAAACTACTTGCGAAATCTCAATTCCAGAAATGGTTCTGAACTTTATTAACAGTCTAAACCAAGAAAGGGAGTAACTTGAACGGGGACTCCCCATAGATCTTTCAGATCACAGTGAATGCAAGGCCAACGCCTGCACACCCCTCCACAAATCTAATCTAATCTATATAGTTGCATAATTCAATCTTAACCCAGATCAGGCTAACCCGATTGGATGAAGCCAGTTATTTAAGAGTGTGTGAGAATTTTGGTGTCTTATCAAATCGTAACGTGACTTTGGAGTATACGGTAGGCAGAAACCAAGCCATACTGATGAGTATACGATTCCTACTAATACGAAACGCCTGCTTTTGCATAGAAATTTCTTCTCTTTTTTTTTAAAGAATTTTCGATTTTAAAAGAGTTTTTTCTACCCAAACTTGGAATATCCATGTTAAATCAAAATCTAAACATATCAATTACGATTTTCACTTATTGGAATATTTGGCTTCATAAAGGGTGTGACATCAAAGGTTCCCTACAAGCTGGAAATTTTTCGTCTTTATTAGACTGAAATTCATTGGAAAAAAAATTGTTTTTCCCCAATGAATTTACAAAATGCATTGAGATGTAGAAAAAATATCGAACTTTTCGACCCAGCGATCAGAGAGGTCTAATCAGTGTGGTTATCTCTGATCGGCTACCACAGAAGTTCGATGATAGACGTCACCCCAAAAGCAAGTGTGAATTATATAGTAGCAAAATTTCTCATTGCAATTTTCAAATTAGGTGATTGCCGTATGGCACTCGCACTTTAAGCTGCCAAATGTGCGATTTAGAATATGTGCATTTATGAAGTTGGATGTTGGGAGTTGTCCACGGATAATTAGCCTTTAAGGTGGAATAGGGTAACTGTCTCTCCTGCATGCCATACCATGCTATCGTACCGGGGCTACTGATTTTTTATTGAGTGACAGAGAAATGAGAACTGAGGCGAGAGCCCATTTCGATTGCTGTTATTCACTGATGACCTTCTAACAGATAAATGGGCGGATTTTGATCCTGCCAAAATTGTTTTTAGCTTAGTGATTGGGTCATCAAAGAGTACAAGTCAAAAGCATTAGACGGACCTAAGAGCTTACATGTGCGGAAAAATCTACCTTGTAGTTGACAGATTTTTAAAAATTAATGTCGTTTGTAAATCGGAACTTCTATACTGCTCTAAAGTAGTATTTAAGATGCATGAACATATGTGCATTCGACTTTCCTTATGTACAAATTAAAAAAAAAATTGTTGGATCTAATGTTCTGCTTGAAAATAATTTAAAAGTATACCAGTACCACGGACTCATATTCCCTTGATCAAGAGAAGTAGAAAGCCCCTAGTCAATGCTCTTAGCTATAGACTTTGCTTCTCTAACAATAAAAAAAAATTTAGAGCATAGCAAACATGAAGAAAAAATCTATTTATAAATAAACAACCTACGATCACAATGTCGAATCTTCAATTGGACCCTCCCAATTTCCCTAGTACAACTTTCAACATGGCTCAGTTAATTTAGGTTAAGCAAGTTTTAAATGAGAGAAGAAAAAGTAAAAGCATGATTACAGTGTCAACCATAAAAAAATAAAACTCGTTATATAAAAGTCAAAAATTAATTAATTTTCTGTTGCAAAAAATTACTCTCGACAATTTGGCAGATCTCTTTCACTTTTTACACTTTTTTCCCCCATACCCAACAGAACAATCATTGAACGAAATTCGATCAGTCAAGTTCAACGTCGCAGATCAACCCTGAAAGTGGATCCAACACTCTTTTTCCTTCCTTCTCTAAGCCACACATCGACTCTGGAAAGGTATCTTCTACCAGTAAACCAGTAATGGGAAGCAGATCATTTCTGCTCGATTGCAAAACGCGAAAAAGTCGATTTCATCATTCTCCGGTCCTCATAAAGTCTCGTAATATTACCTAAACTGAAGATACATGCGACATGAAGGCACAGAAGCACTTTCTCTTTTCAGATAGCCCACTTGAAAGATTCAGCGGCCGGCTGTATTCATGCTAGAGCTACGCTTAATTGATTGCAGAAGGATCCAGTGAATGCACTGTGACACAGTATGGAGCAGCAGTAGCAGTAAAAAACTACCACGTTCTGAATAATTTTCAAATCGAAACTTGTCACATCTCATGAATATCTTCGCGGCTACTGCACTGAATCCACAGGAAAAGATCACTCAGCCAGAGACCAATCAGTTCAGTGAGCCCAATATTTGCGATCACCGTGATGGATCTAATGGTTATTTGCGACTAATGGCTAGAAGCACGATCTGTGGAAATGTGAAAGTGGTTTTAGATGGCTTCAGTAGGTACACTAATGTGGCATCGGGTAGATGATAGTTGAGTAAATGGATATCGACATTTAGTTTAACAGTGCGAATGATACACAAGCGAGGAGAAAGATTGCCAATTCTGCTGCTGCAGTCAGTGCAGCCATTGATACTTAAGAGTGAACGTAAAATATGCAAGAAAAAAGTCAGCTAAAGAAAAGCCAATCAAAGATTCACGGTCGAAGGTAGATTTGCAATTTGCAAAGGGGAAAAGATTCATTTACATTTACATAAATCTCATCGCCTTTCGTTCGCCGATTGAAGCTCCCGATAAAGTACCACCTCGGATGTGTCAAAAAGAAAGTAAAATGGAAAGTTCGCATTCGAATTCGCATAAACCGCTTTTATTATAATAACAGAGACCTTTTGGCAAAGATATTGAAATTTAATCTTCGCCGTACCTGGTTATGCAAGGCACTTAGTCATTTTCGTTTTCGCGAAAATATATGTTACGAGTCTTTCGGTAAAAGTGAAAATCTCCACATTTCTGGTACTAATTATGTAACACACACGTCTGTTATGATAACAAGCCCAGCCAAATGCGTGAGTGTTGTGGCTTCGCAGTGATCTAAAACTTCCTATGGCGTTTTATGAATTTTTATTTAATGTCAAAGGTATATGCTATGCTCTGGTTGGTTGGTTTCTTAATTACGCATAGGTTGTAATTTGTTATAGATGAAATTTTATTATACCTATACCAAGTATAAATTAAGTCATACAGGAAGTCTGCGTTTGATGTAACAACTTTGCTCTAATAACATGTGCTCAGTGGCGGCATCTAGAAATGCTAAAGTGGAACCGCATTTAATTGATAGGAATACTACAAAAATTCTATAAATTTTTATATAACTCTACGCAAAAAATATATAGGTACGTTTGAAGATCTGTCATGTCGAAAAAACTGCTATTTGTGTATCAGTCAAACTCCTTTGTACCTCTGCAAAATTATCTCGTCCTATGCCATCATGAATTAAAGTTGTCATTCGTGAGAAAGTTTCGCACTTTCATTCTTGTGGCAATATAGTCCAGTTAGTAGGGAGTTTTGCCCTAAGGGTAATTCTAATTTTTATATACGGGCCCCGATGAAAATTTTTCACTCTTATTGGAGGGGGGGGGGCGAACGGGACCGGTCTCCGATAAAATAAAATAAAACCTTTTAATCTACAATAGCAGTCCTTAAGTGCCCAGATGGGTGCAGGAAGCGAGTTTAGAGCCCTATTTTTCTGACTTGTTAGGACTTGGGACACCTATGGTCTCCCCCCAAAGCCAAATCCTGGATTAAAGATACAAAAAATTGGGTTTTGCAAAATAATTCCTCAACGGTTGATCCTACGACAAAAATGGCTGATACAAATCTGAAGAAGACTAAATTTTCTACGTATTTTGTATAACCGCTTTTTTTGTAAGTCTGATGTGTTAAGGGCTACAGCGGCGGAAACGTGAAACGTTTTCAAAAACAAAAAAAACAAAAATTTATACATACACACTGGTGGTCAAAATAATAAATACACCCCTGTGTTTGCTGGAAAACATCTGTTTTTTCAGTTTTCAATGCCTTGCAAGTTTAGCCAGTCTATTGAAACGATACGAAATGTGTAGAACATATTAGTAGCAACAAAACCGTCTTACCTGTTAAGGGTTTTTAATATATTCCGATTTGGAATCATTATCCTAATTATAGAGGTGTTCTCAATAGGATTACAGTCCCGTGACTGCGCCAGCCAATCGAGAGCCGTAATTTCTTTGCGCCACAACAAATCCTTCACTATTTTTGCAGATTGCTTTGGATCATTATCTGTTGAAATGTCCATCGAGGCGTCATGTCTTGCTCTGCAAATGGCAAGATTATCTCCTTTAGTATGTCATACCATACCATACCAAGAAAATGTTGCCCACACCATTACGCTACCTCCACGCTTAACGGTCTTTGGTATATTGTGGATCAAATGGTTTGTTGGGAGGAAGCCTAACATATTCTTTTCCGTCCGATCCAAAGATGTTGAATTTACACTCGCCATTCCAGACAATATTTCCGTATATTTTTTTACTTAGGAGAGGCAGTTTTCTTGGTGAGCGGGTTGGTAAGTCTGCGTCCAATATTCTTCTACGAATTGTTCTAGCACTCACGCTAGTATTTGTTTCCCGCAAAATCATGACCGAAAACTCAAAAGGGTTCTTTTTAGAGATGGGCACAATTTTTCGATCCAATGATGGAGTGGTCGTCCGTGGCCGGCAGTGATTTTCTTTATCGTTTTTCTCATTCATGGTATTCTGGACCATTCCCACAGAGCAATGAGAAATTTGTGCAATTTGTCGAAGAGAGTAGCCGTCGTCCTTTAGTCGTTGAATTTCGATCCTCTTTTCTGGGGAACAGTGCTTATTTCGGCCCATGTTTGAACTAGAGAAATATTGACGATATCAGATAATTTGAACTTATTAGAAAAGTTTTCACTAAATTTAATGGGAAGAAAATAAATTTGGAAAAAAAATAAATTAAAAAGTGGGCCGAAAATACTTATTTAAAAACACTGTATTTATTATTTTGTGCAATGTGAAAGTGGTCCTTGACTATCAAATTTAAATTGACATGTATGCGAAAACCATATGAACAGGCTCGCTACTTACGAAACTGTTTTCCCAATCTAACGGTTCATCGCATTGCCAGCTGAAAAAATAGATGTTTTACAAGAAACATAGGTGTATTTATTAATTTGACCACCAGTGTATATACCCCTTATACCGGGGGTTTCGTCCAAGGTTGTCCATAGGACAGGAGGTGATAATTAGTCATCTAGTCAAACAAAAATTGTATGGCAAGGGGGGGGGCCGGCATCTCAAGCGTTTCAGAGTTACAGGGAGAAAGAGAAAATATGCTAGTGTTTTACAAAATACCCTGTATCTTAAAAAGTGCAAGATAGGCTTGACTAATAGCATGATTGTTGAAAAATTTTAATTGATCTTTAGCTTCGACGATTTTAGACTTTAATTTTAAATTTGGATTTTGAATAAGATATCCAGAATAGTTTTCTCTCAAAGAGTACACTGATCGAGGCACTCGTTCGTAGAATTCATGATTATTTCGGCCACCATATAAACAATTGCCCTATCCGTAAAGTAGAGCGGCGATTTGAGAAAACTGAATCGTAGGCAGGACATATAAAGAATATCAATCAATACGCTCAAATGAAAGCGTTACCCCGCCCTAAGTTAAAATGTACTTAAACAAACAACTACTTAAGTTCGTCCACATTCACAGCAACTAAATATATCTGTTAATGCAACCATTTTGCGGTATCTCCTATAATACCGGAAAACCTATATCCCTAAACTATATCCACAACCAAATGGACTAGAGATGGACATCACATTATAAGTCCTAGATAAGCAAAAAGATTCATTAAAGGACCTTCATCAAAAGAGAGTCTGGATCTTTTAGGGTTATCTAGGAATCAACTCAGAATTAATCAGATCAGGAATCTTAACCTGGACACTGCAAACTCCATAAAGACATTCATCGGATAGGCTATTGCCTTCTTTACTACAGGCCATGGCGTTATAAAATGCATATGTATGAGAAACGTGTCGTTTGGAAGCTTTTGGCATTGTGCATTATGGAAAAACAAACACATTTCATGTTTAAAAATTTATATAAAATAAACAACGCTTCTGGTGACAGTAATTCTAACAAACATTTTGACCTATACAAAGGCGGTAGAATTTTCATCACCAGAAGCGTTGTATATTTTATATAAATTTTTAAACATGAAACGTGTTTATTTTTCTATGACGTGCAATGCTAAGAGCTTTCAAACGACACGTTTCTCATACATATGCAAGTAAAGAAAAATTTTAGTGCCACGGACTGTAGTAAAGAAGGCAATGGATAGACATATCATCCTTTGATGTAAGTAAGGTTATGTAACGAAGAGGATAAAATATCGAAGCACGTCTTATGTGAATGGGCTCTCCATTGCATGATGTATATGGCAGGCTTTTGGCTCATATACATTCTAAAACCTGTCGAAAAAATGACATCCAAAAATGTACTGCTCTTCTTAAGAAGAGTGGGATTTTTGGATGAACTGTAAACGAAATAAAGGTTGCAATCCAAAGTTCACTGGCTATAAACCTGCATCCAAATCTAATGGAACTATGTTTAACGAGTGATCTTCATTTGCATAATTAGAAAGTAAAATTAACTTAACAACTTAAGTCGTTGGGCCATTTAGGTTAATTGGGTACGTACTAAAAATCGATAATACTTTTTCATGGAAAACCGTCTTCAGCGACGAAATACATTTCCACCGCAAGTGTGTGTTTGTTTTTCCTTCTTCCCTGAAAGATCGCAGTAGCTATTCGTATGATGGAAAAGCGCACTATTTTTGGGAAATCTTTTTTCTTGAGAAAATTTAGAGAAAATATTTATTTTGATTCCTCCTTTAATGAATTATCCCGTGTGGGTCAGATATCGCACGTCACATAGAAATGTGACCTAACTCAAAATTTGTCGTTTTTGAGTTAATTACACCATGAGATTTGCAAACTTCGTTTCTATCGTTTAGTGAAATCGGCATATTTCTATTTGATTTTTTTTTTGCCGCTAGATAGCGATAGTGTCACTTTTCTTTTACTTAAGAACAGAGATATTCTTCATAGAACAGTTTCACTTTTTGAGTTGTGACGATCTTCATTACAAACGTAAAAATGCTTTCGACATTTTAACAGTGTTATTTTAAGTTGTGTCAATTTTCCAAAAAAAAAAACCGAATTTAATTCTTACAAATTTTTTTCTGAGTTATGATTTTTCTACAAAATTCAAAGTTCAGAATTTAATTCTGAAAAATCGTATTTTGAGTTGTGCCACTTTAAAAAAAAACTTATAAAAATATTTATTTAGTAACAAAGAAAAGCGACACAAATTAAGAGTATGCGGGATTACCAGCTAACCGCGGCAACTGCGGTAACAAAAATTTAAAAATTTCAAATTTCAAATTTATTATTAACATAACTATTGTACAATTCAGACATAAATCTTTTTTATTTGTACAAGAAAATCAAATAAAAACAATATGACTAAGTAGTATGTACTAATGGAGGAGAGGCAGAAAGCTCAAACAATTAGAGCATAATTAACTAAAAATATAAAACAAAAAATAAAAGTAAAAGAAAAAAAAGCAATGCTAACTACTAGGATTAAGAAAAATAAAAACACTACTTCTAATTGTAGTTAAAGTGTTGGACTGGATCATGTCTTTTATCGATTGTGGTAAGTCATTCCATATTCTAATAGCATGGCAAAAAAACAGGCGTTGGGTGATAAGGAAATTATTCCGCGGTAGTAACAAATTATGTGTTCTGTTGAACCTAGAGAATACCAAGAGGTCGCAAAGATACCGAGGACATTTAAACTTCATAATTTTGATGAAATAAATTACTGAGCAGATTACTGCAGTATAGCACCCCAAAATTGAATTCTTAAATTGAGAAACATGATCAAATCTCCTGAGACTATGCACGTATCGGATGATAGAACTAAAGGCAATCTCAACTTTTCTTCTATTATTGTAATCAAGCTTTCCAAATATTTCACATCCGTAACTCATAATAGGTATTAACAATGTACGCACTAAAAATAGTCCCGTAGGCATGGGTGTGAAATGGCTAGACACCCATAGAGAACGAATTCCTTCATAAACTCTACTCACAACAGAATTGATATGCAGATCCCATGTAAGTGTTTTATTGAAAATCACCCCAAGAATTTTAGCTGAATCAACAATAGGAATAGCAGTGTTTTTAACGGAAACTGACAGAAAACCATCCATATTTAGTACACGCCTATGTATCAGCAAACACTTAGATTTTGAGGGATTAAGCCTTAGTTTATTATTACAGAACCACAAGTAAATAGCCTCCAAATCCTCATTTACCCTAGAGATGCAATCCTCAATCAGGCCAAGTACACTAGATCTATACAATTGAACATCATCAGCAAATAAGTGCAGATTAGAATACTTGACACGAGCAAATATATCATATATAAACATGGAAAATAACAGAGGCCCAAGAATGGATCCCTGAGGTACACCAGATACCACTGGTAAAAAAGATGATTGAGAATCATTTGAAAAAACTTCTTGTGACCTGTTGCTCAAGTAGTCATAAATCAACTTTGCAGAATGAGAAGAAAAGTTAAAATTCCTTATAAGTTTCGTGTGAAGAAGTCCTCTTTTATATAAATCTTCAGAAATAAATTTACTAATAAATTTTTCAGACTATTTTTAGCAACAAGCTAGAATTAATTTTATAGTGTTTTGTTTTTTCGCTCTCCTGAAAAGTTGTATTTTTTGAGCTGAGTCACTTTTCTATATGACGTGCGATATATTCAGTAGACATCCTTCTATTGGCCCAATGCTATTGTATGTAATGCACCCCGATATCATTATTTTACCAACATTGGAGTATCTCGTAAGCTTAGCTACTGATCGGTTCTTCTTATCCTTTGGGTCAGAGTCATACAATTCTCTGACATATAAGTACCATATAAAAAGCTCTCGATCTCATCAGGATGTTTCTCCCAAAATTTACGCCTGCTTGTTTCTATGCTTCTTAGCGGATTTTTACCAAAGTCATCAGGTTATATGTGGCTACTCCCGAACGACCGAATTTCTTTCAAATCATCCAATAATTGGATTATCCTTCCAAACTGTATCCTTTTTCTTTCCATTCTTCTTATTTTTCACGCATTCACGATTATTCTATTTTAGATGGATAAAAAAGAATTTTAAGAACTTTTAATCAAATTAATAAATACAAGAAGAAAAAACAACCGCCTCGTCCGGGGTTTGAAACCGGGACCTTCCGATTGCCGGGCGACTGCTCTTACCACTGAGCTAACGAGACAGATGATTTTCCCTCTTGCATTTATCAATTTGTCACTAGCCTACTAAGGCACGATTTGCTTTCAGCTGGCATTAACCAGTAACGATGAAAGCGGAAGGTCCCGGCAAGCGGAAGGTCCCGGTTTCAATCCCCGGACGAGGCGGTTGTTTTTTCTTCTTGTATTTATTAATTTGATTTAGAATCGTTAAAAATAAAAGTTCTTAAAATTCTTCTTTATCCATCATTGACTGATTCTAACAAGTGTAGGTTCGATTCCCGTCCGGGAAAAAATAAATATTCTATTTTAAATAAATCGTATTTCTTCTGTTATTCTTCTTATATATGGCAAGATGCAGAGTTTAATAGCGCCAGGCATTTTTAACTATTCTTACAGGTACTTTAGTTAATTTCAGTAAAATGATTTTTGTATTGAGCATTGTTGAATCAATGCAAGAAAAATGGCTACCAAGCAGTAGAGATAAATACTTCGTAAAATGCTTTGATGTCATACAATTCAATTCCTCTTATTTTATCTACACATGAAAGTAAGGAAACAAATAAATTGTAAGTTCGTATAAAACTAGTTAGTCCAAAGCGAGTTCAGAAACTTTCTCTCTAATTTATGCAAGAGGACCGTTAAAGATTTGTTATGAATTATACATTATTGAGATTATTTGAAATCTGTTACATGTTTTGCTACACTCCGTTCTGTAGTTAGGGCTGAACAAATTCAAAATTTCGAATTTTTAACTTTAACCTTCAAAGACTAATTTTTTGGTCTCTGGATATCCAGAGGCCCATATACACTTCGGAAACGCAAAAAAAACTCTAAAGACACCTACTCTCTAGAGACTGTTTTGGTCTCCGGTCTCCCGTCGTGTATTTAAAAACAAACAAGTTTCCAGGTTCGGTCTCCGGTCTCCGAAGTTTTTTTCATTTGTCGTCTCCAGGTCTTGTTTTGGCCAGTTAAGGAATAGGAATAAAGTGGATTGAGTTTGTCAAATTATTACAAAAAAATTAAAAAAAAAAAAAAATCTTAATTAATATAATGGATTTAGGGCAGACAATTTGTTTCATAATTAAAGTTCTGGTTATTTTTGGAGAAAAAAAAAAACAAAATTGTTGTGTTATCCTTTATCCCGTAAAATTAGTATACTAAGGATATATTTTTTTGAGATTTTACAATTTTCCTATAACATAAAAATTTTAATAACTTTTGAGGCAGTTCTTTCTAACAATCTCTTGCTTTATAACTAAGAAATATCTCTGGAGGTCTCTAGATACCAAACTTCAATTTCGTGTATACACATCGAAGACATGTCTCCAGAGAATTTTTTATTATGGTTTCCGTGTATCTAATTTTTTGGTCTCCAGAGACAACAATCTCTTGCGGTGTAAACATTTAGCAGAAGTCTTTACTCTGTAAAACGGAGGCTGGAGACCAAAAATCTCTCACCGCGTATCTTTACCTTTGGCTTGCAAACCTTATTTGAAGTGATAAATGCTTCTTCAGTGATTTGCAGCCTTAAAGCTGCGGGACACGAACGAGATATCATCTTCCTCTTACAACAAGTCTTTAACACCAGATTGGCGTATCAAATTTAGTCTAAAATCGTACCTATTCCACACTCTGTATACTATGAATATCTATGAATGGCCTCTTCAGAACAAGTTGGCATTAAATCCAAACAAATCTACTTAGATTCCCATATATAAAAGCAGCCTTTATGCTTCTAGACTATCTACCTAAGTACTTAAATTGATAAAACCAACTAGTTCTACTTAATAACAAAATCACCCATTCTATTGATATACTAATTGTATAAATATATATTTTTAGGGTTCCGTACCCAAAGGGTAACAACGGGAACCCTATTACTAAGATTTCGCTGTCCGTCCGTCACCAGGTTGTATCTCATGAACCGTATTAGGTGGACAGTTGAAATTTTCACAGACTGTATATTTCTATTCGCGATATAACAACAAATAATAAAAATTAAATTAAATTAAAAATTAAGTAAAATTAAAAATTAAAGGGGGTCATACAAGAAACGTGATTTTTTCGGCGTTTTTTTCCTCGTTTTATTCTCATTCATTATCTTCTTCTTCTTCCACTTTTGATTTGAGGTTTGATCCTTTGGGCACCACTGCTGGGTCTTGAGTCTCAAGCCACCTAGCTTGACCCATAAGGTATAACGCCAAAGAGTTTTCTCTACTTAAAAGTTTACCTTGCGGGCATTAATAATGTAATTCTTGTACGCTAGGAAGGGAGTGGGGGCGAGGTGATGAGTTTGGGAGAGGAATTATTATTATCATAAGTAGGCATTATTATTATTTTTTTCAAATGACGCCTACTCTCATTCGAAAAAATAAATAAAAAGTACATAGTGTTAAATTTTGTACGATGGTGCGCGAGTGCGACTCGCACTGGGCCGGTTATTTTTTTTTTCTTAAACCGTGAATTTTCCTTAAGGGGGGTTAACACCAAAAAAAAAGCTCACGATTTCTGTTTCCAAAAGCTTAGTGAACATAAACGCATAAAAGTATGCAATTTTAAAATTGAAACAAATCACTATATTGTACTCCAAAGCATGTCGGGCATCTGCACAGCAGTAAGGTAGAATCACTGACTTATAAGTCAGTGGGTAGAATTGCATAGGCATGGCGAGATTTTAAATTTGGCTGTCGGATTTTTCTTAGAATTTTGTTGAAGAGCAGGCAAGGAGCGAACGAAATGTATGCTCTCTGCGCTGTTGATCAGACACTTTTCTGTGTAATTTGTCTGGCACTATTTATTGCTTGGGCAATTTTATTTGACTGAAGTCCGTCATCAAATAAAACTCTTCCAAGAATTCTGAGTTGTAATATACCTACCATATAATTTTTGCAATGTTCACACGTTGTCAGATTACCATTTTATTAACTAGATATCCAAAGAACTACTTTAGAGAATTAGATTTGAATTTACCAACAACACAATTTTCAGGTTGAGCTATGTCTGGTAGATTTTCTAATCTAATTTTAGTATATATGTAGATATATACAATTTTATCTCTATCTAATTCCTCAATTTTGTTCGCATAAAATTTTTCATGTTTCAAGAAACGCAATCCAACCAGATTAGCCTAGTCGGAGTTACTGTAACTGGGAAAGATTACCAATATAGCAAATAGTGAATTCTTTTCTGCGACTCGATGTTAACACTGCCATCAGATCTGCCATTCTCGTGCTCTTATCTTCCCTACTGGAGTGGTTATTGTGTAACCCTGTGCATTGCAATGTTCATTTTGGATTTTCAATTCATTCCAAAAGTACCAATCGAAATCCCTCCATGGAATTTTCGTTCATATCTTCATCCTGATGATTTTTCTATCAGAATTGTGAACGAATCTATTTCGCTATTTCTATGTAATTTGTAAAAATGCTTCTTCTTCGAAAATCGCATTTTGAAAACAATTCATACATAAATTAATAGTACTTAGTAGTAATTTAGTCGCTAGTCGATTGTAATAAAAAAATTGGTAGACACTGTATATAATCGTGACAACTCACTACACCTCATCAATTTTCGTTCAGTTTTCTAAATTACATACATATATTCGAAAAACAACTCTTCAAAACTTTAAAAAGTTCCATTTTGTCCTTTCTACAGCTTCACTAAATCGCGGTCATAAATGGAACGCAACAAAAAAAAACTATTTATAATTTAGCCAACCTTCCTCCAAAATTTCAACAAAATCATTTACATTTCACAAATTCAAATTCACATTTCACAAATTTGTACATTTATAGGATTATTTCCTTTTCATACACACAGATTTACATACCTAACAATATTCAGTTTTCTCTTCTTTATTCCATAATTATTGGCCCGAATTTTACTAATACGTCCCATGATTAAATTATAGTTACTCAAAATTCGTTACCTATAACCATAATAGAATTGGCAAAAAATTTCTCGCCTCAAAAGCAAAAATGAACAAATTACCAATGATAAAAATTCAAATATTCCGGGAAATCTATACACACATACATATACCTAATGCAGAAAATAACGGCACACACTCTCCAAGCATACAGCTACAGCCCGCTGAGCTTTCAAAACAAATGAAAGCCTTCCAAAAGCACATTACTCCATCTTGACGATGATAGAATGAATTGAAAACGCCAAATTGTATGCAAAATATAATAAACTAAGAAATTTTTGCCGTTACCATCATTAACATTATTGACTTTATTTCCTTTATCATTGCACTAAAAAATTTGAGTTTTTCAAAATAAACAGAAAAAGGTTCGATCTTTGTTACAAATTGAACTTTCATTGAAATAATATCATAATTTTGGTAGTTAATTGTCTCGGAAAATAGCAACTTTCAATCTAAAATATATTAGTAACCAACATTTTTTGTCTGGTTTTCTTTTCGTCACCGCCTCTTCCAGCCCAAGATCTTCCATACTCAAGTACAAATTTATCTATTTAATGTACCATTATTACGTTTTGATGTACTAAACTTTGCAAATTTCATGAATTCCAGAGTTTTCTAAAGCTAATTAAATACATATAAAACCCCGAAATCTTTATTTTTGACACGTCATTACCTAAGTTTATGCATTTTCTCTAACTATGTACAATTTTTATCAAGATAGTACGCACAGATTTGGAGTAAATTTGTATTAACTTTTCGTGTTTTTTAAGATTTTAGTGGTAACCCCCCTTAACATTTTTAAATATTCATTTTCGATTTGGTTAGGTTACTGGTGAGATCTAATTTTTTGTTAGTTAACTAGGGGGAGCCCGACGGCGTTGCCCGGTGATAATATAGATACTTATATGGGGGGGGGTTGCTTAGAAATACATGTATGTACGTGTGTGTGTGTGTGTGTGTGTGTGTGGGTGTGGGTGTGTGTGTGTGTACTGCATGAGTGTACCTGCATTCATTCGTTTGTTTGGAAGAGTGTAGCTCTTGTATACAAACATCAAGAAGGGGTTGCCCAATTCAGACCATTTTTGTAATTTTATTTACTATTCCATCCTAAACAATGTAATTATTCCTTACAGTAGTACCGTAAAGAATCTTGGAATAATTTTGGATCGTACGTTAAATTGGTCCAATCACATTAACGCGCTTGGCTGCAAAGTTTATGGAACGCTGCGTAAAATTTCTGTCACTGCGGCCTTTACTCCTGTTGACACGCAGATTATGCTAGTTAAATCGTTAATTGTTCCTCTCATGACTTATGGAGATGAAGTTTTTCGTGGTTCTGATTCAATTTCATTGCGTTAGCTCAATGTGGCTTTTAACTCTACCGTGCGGTATGTGCGTTTGGCCTGAGGCGATACGATCATGTCTCTGGATATTTAAATTCAATCTTGGGATGCACGTTGGAAACTTACTTTAAATATCGTGTGATATTATTCCTTCGTAATTTGATGATTACCGAGCAACCTGACTACCTGTACTGGACTAGATTTTTCTCAATCCGTAAGAACTTTTTCTCTAAACACTCCTCGGTCCACCTGTCTTTCAAGTGGTTGTCAATTTTTTATTCAATCCATAAGACTCTGGAACTCTCTTCATCTGCACCTTAGAAGAAGCTGGGACAATCATAGTTTTCGGAACAATTTAATGGAATAAAGGATCTGAATAACGGTACATTTGATTTGTTTTCCTAGTAATAAAGCAAACTGTATTTATCATTATTAATTTAGATAATAGATATCTTATTTTGTAAGTTTAGTTTAGTTCAGTAATGTTTATGTTTAAATTTTTTCCATTATCCTACCTATACATAACTATAAGATTTGTCTTACTTGTGTAGCGTCGAAATAAACTTTATTTGAATTTGAATTACTATTGGTATGAAAATACCATGTACCAAATTTTAATTCTCCTCGTCTACGCGTTCTCAGACAGTGCCCAAATATATAGTTAAAACGAAGATTTTGTATGGCAAACCTACGAAGGAGTTGCCTGATTGGTCCCATTTTTGAACTAAATTAAAATTTTTTTTAAATACAAAATTTCAGGTCTCTACATCATCACATGAGGCAGTGTCGAAATATATAGTGAAAAACTAAATTTTTGTATGGCAACACCAAAACGGGATCACTCGATTTGGTCCATTTTTGAACTTTATTTGCAATTTTCATGAAAACGCCTTGTAGAAAATTTGAGCTCCCCATGTCGATGCGTTCTCATACAGTTTCCAAATATATAGTGAAAAATTGAAATTTTGTATGGAAACGCCAAGAAGGGGTTGCCCGATTTACTCCATTTTTTAAATTTTATTTACTATTGCTATGAACACACCGCGTACGAAATTTCAGCTCTCTATGTGTATCTACTCGTTGTCAGGCAGTGTTCAAATATATATTAAAAAACGAAATATTTTTATGGCAACCCGATTTAGTCCATTTTTGAAATTTTATTTCCAATTTTTATGAAAACGACTTGTGAAAAATGTCAGCTTTCCACGACGACGCATTCGCAGGCAGTTTTTTAGATCTCGACAACAGCACCATCTATCGTGTCCAAAACTCTCCTATATCTCAAGCTGGAGCCAACCAAACACATTCACAAAATTTCATTGAAATCAGTTGGGCGGTTTCGGACATGAGCGTGTACAAATACAGTGACACAAATATTATTATCAGATACTGTACTACAACTGCAATACCCTTTTTACATTTTTTGGCAGCTTTCCTTAAACATAACCAACAATTTGGGTGATCGAACGAAAGTTTCCTCCGTAGTTTTAAGACACAACATATTCCGGCATTTGCCATAAGATCAGTGCAAATATTTACACAGGACAATGATCCGGAACATAAGAAAAAAGCAAAGTCCATGAAAAAAGATTAAATTTCAAATATAAACAAAACACGTGCTTCTCCCCTAGTTTCTTTCCCTGTACACACATAGGATTTTCCAAATTTTTTGAATTGCAACACTCTAAATGTCGAGGGCTAAGAATAAATTGATAAACTCTCCCATAGATTCCTGTGGGTCAAAAGCGATCATTACGCAATCAATCTGACGTCGCGTCGTGTCTGTTAAAATCTAAGGAGATTGCGATGCGGCGCGGCGTCGTGTCATGTGAAGTAAGATAATCACGAAGTGCGCATTACAAAGACACTTTATTTTCGCCATAATCTGGAATTGATTTTTGTTTACAAACAAGAGAGACTGGCCGGGCGCTTGACTTAAGTTCGGTCGATTAGCATCCGCAAATGATCCAGGTCAAAGAGTTTTCCATATTTTATATGCTTGCGAACATTTTGCATTTCAGGTTTTGCGCATGTTTTGTTGGTCTAGAAAGTTTTTTTTACGTAATCAAAAATTGTATGGATGGATAGTGGGATCCTCTTTGTCGATTTGATCAAAGATGTTTTGGTAATAATTAATTATTGGTGTGTTTTTGTTGGGGGGATTTTATTCAAAATTATAAAACAAACAATTTTATTGTGTTTTTTAATTAATAAGGGAATACCAGAAATGTAGATCGTTAAAATTGAAGCAGTTTTAAAGTTTATGATCCACGGATAAAACCAAAGATGTTTTCGAAAGTAGATTATTCACTAAATAATAAAAAATGGAAAAATATCATCAATTTGATTGAATTGTTAAATTTGTTATTGCGATTCTGATACAAGTTGAGTAGGTAGGTCGGTAGTGTGGAATTTTTTAAAAATATTTTTTGTCTTATTGATGAAATACTAAGCATTAGGGCATTATCAACACCAGGATTAGAATCAGAGTTTTTCTTCAAATGGTAATTACCTTTTAACAATGAAAAAACCAGTTGCTAACTATTAACTACATCCTGTCCAAAATTAGAAGAAAAAAAGAACGTTTTGCCAGAATTTCACAAAAATATTGCAAATATTTCAAACCTAACTGAGACTAAAATTTTCTATTGATTATCATGGAATAGAAAAACGAAGAAAAAAAGTACAAAACAATATTTTAGCAAATCCTTTCAGAAACCTTACTTTTTTTTGTGGACAAGTTAAAAAGTGGTTGAGGATGTCTTTCCATAGTATTGCATCATTTTTTTTCTGGGGATACCGCAGGATTCTATTCTTGGCCAGCTACTTTTCTGTTTGTTTATAACTATGACTTTTCATCCATTGGTAGGAACAAATTGAATAATAATTGCATATTTTAGTTACATACAGGTGCAGAACTATAATTAAAAAGTAACTCTTTGTGGCTTCAACATCTTGTAAGAAATGTTTAGGATGCATTTCGGTTGAAAAATCTATAATTCACAATAAAACAGGAATGGAGAGCTGGTTGGATAGATATTTCATAATCTTTCAGTATATGTGAATGGAAGGGTTATTGATTTGTAAAGACGGCGATCTTTTTTCGGTAGATTTATATAATTATGTCGAACATTATTTAAATTATATACAGTGAAAACTCTCTATAACGAAACTTAAGGAACCGAGCAATTTTACTTTTTTTGTTATAAGGAATGAGTTCAAAATATTTACCTATGCACGGACAAAATAAAGTGCAAAATGTTTTCATTGGTTGAAACGATAAACGGATATGAAAATCTGATTTGTACTATGACTCATCCTTTACGCACCGATTTAGTCAGTAATCAATAAAGACAACAGTAATAATAATCACAACAAACAAAAGAAGCTTACATGTTCACAAAACCGATGTTCCTGGAAGTATATAGGCGCTTACTTCAGAAAATGTTGTTATCTTTGTGAGCATCTGGCAACCTATAATAAACATTGTTCTGCGTTTTTTTCGCTGATGCTTACATTATTTTACTAGAATTCTGGATTAAGCTAAAAGAAAACTATATACTAATACCAGTTAAGCTTGCTCTGTGGTTGAATTTATAAATTTATATATTTGCTACGCAGTATTGTGTTCTCAAACTTAAATAAAACGTATTCAAAGGTAATATACGGGGTGATTCAGATCAAGATACCTTCCGGTATACCACGTGATTCCTTGAGGTAAGATGATCAAAAAATTGTTCCACATACCCCCCCTTAGAAACTTTCCTTTAAGAGTTGCGGCCAGTTGAAGATTTCGCTAATATTCGTGAGAATAAATAAGTATAACTTTTGAACCACCCTATAAATTTTGGTTATTGTTAGCTTATTAAATAGCCAAGAATAGTATCTATCGAAAAGGGTATTACTCTGTATTTTTTAATTAAGCATCATTAAATTATTCTCAAATATTTCCAAAACATTGATTTTTTTGCACACATATTTCAAAAACTTTTTTGTGTAAAAAAATCAAAATTTAGGAAATATTTGAGAATAATTTAAAGAAGCTTAATTAAAAAATACAGAGTAATACCCTTTTCGATAGCTACTATTCTTGGCTATTTAATAAGCTAACAATAATAAAAATTTATAGGGTGGTTCAAAAGTTATACTTATTTATTCTCACGAATATTGGCGAAATCTTTAACTGGCCATAACTCTTAATGGAAGGTTTCGGGGGGGGGGGGGGGGGGTATGTGGAACAAGTTTTTGATCATCTTACCTCAAGGAATCGCATGGTATACCGGAAGGTATCTTGATCTGAATCACCCTGTATATGATTAGTCTTTTTTAATAATTTTTTAACAAAATTATTTTTATTTTAAGAAAACCTTCTGAAATGGATAAATAATTAAAAAATAAGAAAGCTTAACGATGATAATAATGACTATGTTAGCGATCAGACTGATGAGCCCACGCTCATGTAGTTGTTCCCGAGTGTCTGGTATGTGGTTGTAAATTATCAAATAGTGCTATGGTTCCCAGTAAGCTCCAACATCACTTGCTGACTAACTATCCTTCGCTTGCATCAAAAGAGAAAAGCTACTTTCAAAAATCATTATCTGCAAAATTCAAATAAGTAAACGTTTTTCAGATAGCTTCTTATGAAATAGTCGAATTAACTGCAGTGAAATTAAAACCTAATAATTTGGCTGAAGAAATTATATTACCAGCTTGTCGCAAAGTCGTAAAAATAATGATTGAAGAATCAGAAGATATTGATATTTGTAAAATACCACTTTCAAATGACACAATTCATCACAGAATTAAAGACATGTCACGAGATATTGAACAAAAAATCTTGCAAATTCAAACTTTGATCTGCCAATAGACGAAACAACTGACATTACGGGAAAGGCACAATTAATTGCATTCGTTCACTTCATTCACGAAAATAATAAATAAATAAATAATCAATTTTTATGTTGTCGTGAGTTATCTGATTTTACAACCGGAAAACATATTTTCGATGTAATTAACTCGTTTTTACAAGAAATTAAAGTTTCATGGAATTTATGTATTGGCATTTGCACAGATGGTGCTCCACCTATGACTGGACACATAAAAGGATTTGTGGCACACAAGAAAGAACTGAATGCAGATATATTAGTTACCCATTGTTTTTTTTTGCATCGGGAAGCACTTATTACAAAATATCTGCCATCAGAATTGAAAATAGTGCTGGAACAATGTGTTAAAATGGTTAATTATATAAATCAAAACTATTAAAAAGTCGCTTATTTAGTAATTTATGCCAAGCTATGGAAGCTAATTACGAATCATTGATACTGCACACGGAAGTAAGGTGGATCTCGCGTCCTGGAATTAAAAAACAAGATAAAAATGATGGTTTTGTTCATTTGTTGGAAGACAAAATATGATGTGCTAAGTTAACTTATTTATCTGATATTTTTGTTATTTTTAATAATATAAATTCAAGTATGCAAGGACCGAAAGAAAATATATTAAACTCAACAGATAAACTGGTGGGATTCCAAAAAAAAAAAACAATAACTTTATGGAAGAACAAAGCACAGGAAGGTAATTTGGAAAATTTTGAGTCAGTTCTAAAAGACTCCTACAAAAATATTCATAAAATTGTTATTGACCATTTGACAACACTAGAGGAGAGAATTATTTATTACTTCCCAAATTTAGATTTAAAAAAAATTGATTGGGTTCGCAATTCATTTGTGATAACGCATACGTCTGTATACGAATTAACTCTAACTCGAGATTTAATTTCAAAACATTCGGAAGAGTCAATTAATTCATTTTGGATTAACATTAGTTGCAATTATCCCATAATAGCAAAAAAAGCTTTAAAAATATTACTACAATTTTATACATCTTATTTGTGCGAACTCGGTTTTTCAGCATTAACCAATATAAAAATGAAAAAAATTACTTTTAAATTTAGATGATGAAATGAGAGTGGCATTATCATTTTTATGACCAAATATAAACGAAATTATCAAAAGCTATCAAGCTCATATTTCACATTAAATGTATTCTTATAATTAATTACAAATCAATCACTTAATAAGCATTTTGTTGTTTTTATAGTACATATTATTTTATTTTACATTAAAAATTATTACCATAAACTATTTTACACAGTGTATTATAGGTAAGTAAAATTCTTTTAAACTTATTTTATTATTAGTGTGCCGCCAGATTTTGAAATTGTTAAAACTGTATCGCAGCAAAAAAAAAGGTTGAGAATCACTGAGAGGAGTCTAGATGATAAAATTATAGGGTATACTAAATTCGTCATTCCGTTTGTAACGCATAGAAATAATTATGGTAGATCAAAATGAATTGGAAATCCACGCATAATATTAAAAGTTATTTTGATTTTTGCATGTTTGTCTGTAAGCACGATAGCTCGAGATCGTGTCTAGTTAGAGAACTGAAATTTTGTCACACTGCTTTTAAAAAAAAAAAAAAATGTAAATTTAAGTTCGAAAACGGGTAAAATCTGGTAACTCCTTCAAGGTGTTGCCATACAAAAACTTTGTATTCGAACACTGTCTGAGAACACGTCAACGTAGAGAGCACAGTGTTTTCATAGCAATAGTAAATTTCAAAACTGGTCTAAATCGGTCAACCCGTTCTTGGTGTTGCCATATAAAAATTTAGGATTTTTACGTATACTATGAAAACGATCAATCCTAGATATTTTTATTGTACTAAAAACTTCTTCAGAATATGAAATCCTAGAAAATTGGTTATAATCATTTTTTCTGTGCAATAAACCGTTCTAGAAATATTTGAAAAAAACCACTTCAAAAATCACAATTGCATAGATTGGTGACCCTACGAAATTTATACGGGTATTCATCTAGGGCAGACATGTCATACTCATATGATATTACGGGCCACATAATCTATTTCGTATAAAGTTGGGGCCGCATGTTTTCAATGCTCAAAAAATTAATAAAATACGGTTTTTAGAATGATTATACAGGGTGTCCCGTACGTACCGCATTTCCTTTATACCACGGATTCCTCACTCAATTTCGAGAAATAAATTGTATGGGAGGTGAGCCGGAAAATGCACGGTGTGGGGGGTAGGAGGGTTTTGTAATTTTGGGTGCTTTTTATCCTAATTCCATGTAACTTTCTTGTTATACAGCCTATGAGGGTAATAGTAAACCCTCTACCGTTTCCAACAAATGCCCAACCACCTCCCTACTCCCTTTTCGGCGGCAGTTATAGGATGTCAAAGTAAAAACATTGGATAATTTTGCAATTTATTTTTCATTTTCAACTATTTTCCTGCCAAAATGCATGATAACTATACAGTTTTATGACAATATTTAAAGACCCCGGAATGTTACCTTTAATTTGACTATGCGCATATACCTACCTAAATGCTACCGTTTTTGAGATATTCCCGTTTTTATGGTGCATAATTTCATTAATTTTGCTAATAATAATAGAAATCGCGCCTAATTTTATGCAATTCCACGCAAATTTACAAAATTATGTATTTATTAGACTCAATGTATTGCATATAATAAATACATAGACATTTCATGTTAAATTTTAAACTTAAAACATAAATATTTTATATTTCTTTATAAAAAACAAAAATAAAAGTTATTATAAGTAATAAACAAAATCACAGTTTAATATTACTTTTTAGAAGATATTTGACATCGTTTTTCACAAAGCAAGTCATCACAATTTCGTTGAATATATTGAGCAGATGAAATTTTTAAAATTGACGATAAATGTTGATCTTGACCTTTCTGAATTTTTGTTATTTTTCATTGAAGAAAATAGTTGGTCGCATAAATAAGTGCTTTCAAACATAGATAGTATAAGCATAACATTTTAGTGAATCGATCTACAGATAAATAGATATGTAGAAAAATCTAGTATTCCAACATTGGATTTCAATTAATTCCATTTGTAAAGTTTTCATCAACAATTTCAATATCGATAGATAGATGTGAAGTAAAAAAACGAAATTGTAATCCATCGCTTTTGAAATCAGAAAATTTTTGATCGAACACCTTTTCTAACAATTTAATTCTTTGAGCATATTCTGTAAATTTTAATTTAAGTGATTTAAGCAATAGATATTGACATCTTTCATAGTGAGATAAGTTTCCTTTTTCTATTTGTTTTCGCCAAAGTAATAATTTTTATTTGAAAGTGTTAATATTATCAAATAGCGTTGTAACAACATGATTTTCGCCTTGAAGCTTAAGATTAAGTTGATTAAGATGGCTTGTAAAATGAACTGAAAAAGCCAAGTCCTTTATCCATTTATTCATCTCTTAATTTTTAGTTTCCAAGAAAATTATGATTTCTTCCAACAATTTGAAGAATCGTTTTAGCACTTTATGACTCGAAAGCCATCGAAGCTATGTATAGAATAGAATAGAATTTATTAATACAAAGACGTACACAAAATATTACAATCTTTTTTAGTACATTGTTATGTGGTAAATGAACTAAGAAACTCAAAAACAAAAGCAAATTAAAAAGATTAACTTATCAAAGAATAATAAAATACAAAAAAAAATAATAAAAGAGATACTAATAAATAAGCAAAAAAAAATATATAAAAAATATGTTAAAATAGAAATGAGTAAACAAGCGATGTTATACAGGTAATAAGATAGAAAAAAAAGGCATAATAGAATAAATGCAAAGAGAAGAAAGACGATAATTAAAAACAAGTTAAAATAATAATAAATAAAATAATAATAATAAAAATAATTCTTAAGTTTTGAAGGAAACAATAAAAGAGTGAAAGAACCAAACATCGAAATTGTTGTCAGCGTTCACGGAGCTTAGGTCACTGGGCAGTAGCCCAGACAGAGAAATGGCACCTCGGTAAACCCTTGAATATGCCGAAGCAACCGGCGTTTTGAATATTAGCTGGTAAGTTATTCTATAGACGAAAGATCTGAACATAGTAAGAATCCTCAAAGATGGCTCTGCGAAACCGTGGCATGACCAAATTTCGATTCCTGGCTGATTGAAAGAACTGAATATTATCAACCAAATATTTTGGGGTGTTCCTGCGTAGTAAATTAAACAAAAAGTAAAGCGCTTTTAGGTTGAGATACGTGGACAGTGAGCAAGTGGGCAAAGATAAATCTGATGCAGTCGTTGAAGGCAACTTCAAGCTTACGTCTACATATGCTGTCAAGCTTAGGAAAAACTAAGCTACCAAACGTGAAGTGTGGCAAAAGAAGAATTTTAACTAGCCGTAGTCGCATTTCTTTGCTTAATATATCGGCGGACAGCCAAAGCTGCCGAAGTCCATAATAAATCTTACGTAATAGAAGCATTAACATGATCACAGCATTTCATATTGGAGTTGATAATAATGCCTAGGTTTCTAACTCTATTCACTAATGTAAGATTAGTTCCGTTGAGCTCAGCTGCTGGAAGTTCATCAGTATGAAGACTATTATTATGGACTATCATATATTGCGATTTGGATGGATTCAACTTAAGCTGATTGTTTACTGACCATTTGTGTATATTTTTGAGGTCATTATTTAAGCGAGCAAAACAGTCCTCTATTAGCCTAATAGGCCTATCTAGGTATATCTGAACATCGTCAGCATACATATGAATTTTTGCATCCTTTACAACTTCCGGTAGGTCGTTAATAAATATACTGAACAAAAGAGGTCCAAGTACTGATCCCTGAGGAACTCCGCAATAGAGCTGCTGCCATCTATCAGTTAGGTAATTCCGGATCAGTTGAACAGCAGAAGAACAAAATATCTTCCACAAATGAAGCAAATTGACGATGATTAAGTCCACATGCACGAATATAATTTACAATTTTGGAGACTATTTTTAAAACATGTCCGATATTTAAAACTTTGTAGCACAGTACTTGCTGGTGAATAATTCAATGAAAATGGGCAAAAATGTTATTACTATGCTGTTTGCATGTTTCCTTTAATCTTGCAACAACTCCTTTGGTAATACCGGTCATGGTAGGTGCACCATCAGTTGCAAGAGAAGCTAACTTATACTTCTTCAATTCAAAACTATGCAAGCAAACGGAATGGCAAATGATTCATTTTCGTAAATAAATTAGATGGAGCGAGGTTTTCATTTACAACGCTTTTGTGAAAACAGGTTTTTCTGAAATATTGAGGGAGTTTGATCCTAATTAGTTGCTGTAATCCTTTGCTCGAAAGAGATTAAGTGAGAGAAGCTCATGCTGGATTCTTTGATGTATTTGAAAAAAAAAATTAGAGTTCTGTTTCACATAAATTCTACATCTCCTTGACCAAAGCGAAATTTATTATACCCTAGATGAAATCATAGGGATATACTAAGTTTGTCATTCCGTTTGTAACACCTCGAAATAATGATGGTAGAGCAAAATGGATTGGACACTCATTCATAATATTAAAAGTTATTTTGATTTTTGCATGTCCGTCCGTCCGTGCGCACGATAACTCGAGAACGCTTATACTTAGAGAGCTGAAATTTTGTGCACGGACTTTAAAAAAAAAAGTAAAATTAAGTTCGGAAATGAGACAAATCGGGCAACTCCTTCGTGGGGTTACCATATAAAAATTTCGATTTCCGCTATATATTTGGAAACTGCTTGAGAACGCATCGACGTAGAAATTTCGTACATGATGTTTTTACTACATTAGCAAATAAAGTGTCAAAAATGGACTAAATCGGGTAACTCCTTCTTGGTGTTGCCATATAAAAATTTAGGGTTTTTACGTATACTTTGAAAACGATCAGTCCAAGACATTTTTATTGTACTAACAACTTCTGCAGAATACGAAATCCTATAAAATTGGTTATAATCATTTTTTCTGTGCGATAACCGTTCTAGAAATATATGCGAAAAACAACTTCAAAATCAAACTTGAATAGATCGGTGACCATAAGAAATTTAATACGGGCATTCATCTATAGATTCCCAATCTGAAAGAAAAAACTCCTTTTACATAATAGTTAATTATACCAATTTTATATGTCTGTCTATTATCTATTAATAATCACAAATTAAAAATTAATTCTCTCTCTCTCTCTCTCTAATCGTGCTCCTCGTGGTCGTGGCAGAGGATCATGATTATTAATTAATTAAAAATACAAAAACATGTTATAATAAAAACATTTAATTCAGACAAATGGCATACAAATTATTAGATCAAAATTATAACTTAACCAACAAATGCAAGACAATACACAAATCTGGAGCACACCGCACTGGGGCACTGCACAAGGGCAAAGACAAGACGATTAATCAAAATTAGTAAAAAAAAAATGTAATAAAAAACAAAATTCAATAAGAAACATAAATATCAATGAGATGGTTGAGGGTGGTGGAGTTTTAACAATTTGTCAATGTCCGGTTTCAATTTAGTTAACATCAGTCGCAAATCACCACGCTCAGTCATCTGCAGTCTATTCCTTTTCTTAGACAGTAAATTAGCTACTGCACTGAACCCACGCTCAGCCAAATATGATGAAGGAAACGCAATTAAAAATTTCTGTACTATTTCCCACAATCCAGGGTGGAGAGCTGATACTGATTTTTGGAGCCAGAACTGTTGGTATCCATTTCTGAATTTTACTTTCAATTCTTCATTAGTTGTGAGTTCTACGAGTTCTTCTTCTAAATTTGATGATTCTGCTGTATCTGCATTTGCGAAAGGGTCTAAAACCCAGCTTGGTATATTATTATTTAAAATATCCTGCAATCGCTCTGCAGAATCAACATCAAGAGCGTCCAGGTGTTGACAGTAAGTAAGTAAATCTTCCTGATAATGCTGAAAATTCCTGAAAGTGGCTGTATTCACCTCTTCCTAGATTTCGTTTGAATAGAAGAAGTTTTCCCACAAAAGCAGCTATGACGTTTTTTGTTTTTATTAAATTCAACTCATCACCTTGCAATTGTAAATTAACGTCATTAAATATTTTAAAAACGTCTGTCAAATAAGCGATGTCATTTTTGGACGCAATCAAGTTTCTGCGCAGTTCATCGACTCTGTTTTCACGGAAGTCCCGTACTGAGTCAAATAGATTGAAAAAGCGATTCAGACAAGCACCTTTCGAGAGCCATCGTACTTCTGTGTGCTGCAGCAAGAGATTGTAGTCTTCATCATTTTCACTACAAAGTTGCCCAAATAATCTGTCATTTAATGAATTGCTTCTTATCTTGTTGACTGTTCTAATAAATTTTATCTCGGCTCGGAAGATAAGAAAGCAAGCTTAATATTATCAGAACTCCATTTTTCTGCATGAATAGTAGTTTAAGACGGAGGAGCTATTCAAATCAAAATTTTGTCAGTTTTACATAAGAACACTGCAAGTATTTTAGAATGTTAGGACTCCGTTGGGGCTCTCATGTGGTACTGAAGGAGTCTGTTTCATGGCTTGTGAAGTATTGTTTTGGAGTAATACATTTTTTTTTATTGCGTAGCAAAGACAGAAACTAGAAAGTGTGTGTGATTTTTATATTCTTCTTCTTGAATACTGCAGAGCATTACTTTCGCCCATTGGCGCTGGATATCTGTTATTATTTGTATGAGCCATAATAATAAGATAAACATTTTAGACGGCTCTATTTTCTAATGTATTTTATTATATTAAATTTAATTTCTAATTAGGTAGGTACGCCGCCCTTGATGCTCCCCATTGGCCTTTGGACCCGCTACCGCGCCAACTAAGAGCTCCAGCGCCCACTAGGGGGCGAAACCACTCCCGTTGGGAACCTATGAGGGTATCATAAGAATTGGTCTTAGACCAATTCTAGCGTTTTTACTTGTTTTCTAAAAATTTCAGGAAGCCTGATACCGTGAATGTTTTTTTTTACCTGAAAAGGTACCTTTGCACTTTCCTCCGCACCCCGCAACGGAAAGTGTCGTAAATGCACATAAATGAAATTCATGTATGTTCTATTTAATTTAATCCTATATTTTCTCTCTTTTTCAATCACTAAATTAAAAATTATGAAAATGCAAAATTGAAACTGCATACTGAAACCGCATTAAACTAAACAGCATACAAATAACAATAAAATTTACTTTAAAATAATTATAATTAATATTTTTTTTCAAATTTTTTTTAAAAAGTCTCGTCGGGTCGCAACCTATATATTGGCGGGCCTCTTGTTTGACATGTCCGATCTAGGATATTATAACAATTGGTCTTACAAGGAGAGGGTCCCTACTCGTCATCACCGATTTCGTTCAAGTTCCCAGTATATATTGGGCTTGACTAGAAATGAAAGTGGCACAAGTGGAAACTCCAGATGGCCAAGCGAAACCGAAATAATTCATAATGTAGGTGAACCCCGCGGTTAAAATTAACACTTTTCGCAAAACTTTGATAATTATCATCTTGCGGGTATATTCGCACTATTTTCTTTTCGTTACAATTAACTACAATCTGTAATATTCCATATATAGAAAACACGAAATCATTATTCTAATTAGTTAAGGAGCATCTTCCGAAATAAGATTGCGAGGTTTGCTAAATTACTTTCAACTTATCATTAATTAGCTACATGTACTTTAAAGCTACCATCCTTTATCTCTCGGCCAAATTCCAACCGATTTTCAAAATTTTTTTTGCGAAATTCATTGAGTTTTTTATGATTTTTTGAAACTATTACGAGATTTGTATAGCAGCGGGTTATAGAGTAGTAACCCACCACCATATATGTATTATACAAAAAAAAATATTTCTGCGGGGTGGGGGTATTTATTTTATATTCCAATATCTGTATATAATATTTGTACAAAATCTCATCAAAATCGGTTGATAAATTCAATGTCAAAAGCTCTTTCATATATACCAATGGGAAAAGTTTCTCATTTCCAGAATTCGGTTGTACTGAAGGAAGTGGGAGAAAATTTTCTACGATTTGCATATTTTCCCTCCTCTTCTGATTAAGAAGCAAAATTTAACTTTTCGAAAAATTCATTTCGAAATGTTTTCTACAACTTAATTAATCCAATTTTCTATCTTTTTATGGATGTAAAAGCGCATTAAGAGACTGTACAAAATTTCAGGAAGATCGGATGTCATTTACTTATTTAAAGAAAAAAAATTAAATCTATAAAATTTTACAATTATGCAAATTTTTCCACTAACAGAATCGGCAATCTACATATCTCCTCTGTGGTTGGCATTTTACCCGAATGAATTTGGCGCTTTTGTTCAAATTCTGTTGCAATTTAACCGCGACAACTCCTGCGAAAATTTGCAAATTTAAGCATTTTCCAAGGGGTAAGCCTACAAAACCCCGAGCTCCCCTACATTATGCATTATTTCGTCTTCGCTTGGTCATCTGGAGCTCTGCATCACTTTCATTTCTAGTCAAGTCCTACTTATACTGTGAATTTGAACGAAATCGGTGATGACGAGTAGAGACCCTCTCCTTGTTAGACCAATTCTAGCCTTTTTTAATTGTTATACATAGTTGTTGTATAGGAACAGAAATCTCTTGGCTCTAGCATACCGCCCTTAAATAAAAAATAATAATGAGTAATTCCTTTTGTTTTTAAGTCTTTTTTTGTTAATTATTCAATAAATCACCAACGACTAAAATCCATATCCAATTATACTAATTTTTTCCCATGAGGATTTATGGGCATCCCACCTATTTTTTTCTAAACTTTATTTTTTTTTCTTCATAGCCTCTATTATCTTCTAGTATTCCTACGCGATATATCGTCGGTGATACTGCAAAAACGCGAGACTAGCAATAGTATAGCCGGGTAACTGCATATACTTTGTATCAAAACTTCAATAAGAAACTTCAACTTGTTTTGCCAATTTCTTGTCCAAAATCCAAAATTATTCTACATCTCTTCCTATCTAAGAGAACTCAGTAGCAATAATTTTGTCATTATCTATGTAAAGTATAATAAAAACAAAAAAAAAGGAATTTTAATGCCTGCTGAAAACCTAATTTTAATTTTAACTTACGCGGTAGTGACATTAGTAGTCTCGCGGTTATGCAGTATCACCGACGATATATCATTGAATAAATCTTTTTAATTAATTTTTTTTTTTAAGCAACTATAAACGATTCTCTGCGGTACAAATTTAAGACAAATATAACCTTAGAAAAGATTTCTCTTCAGTGTAGTCGCCGGTAATTGAAACCTTGGCTAAAACTACTAACTCTAAGTATACTTAGTCAGGCAAATTCTAACGAAGGTTTCAACTGGATCACCAGATCATAACATCACAACAGCGCATTTCGTAAAATAGTAACGAGGTCAATATCATAACCATTAAATAAATATTTTTTGAAAATATACGTAGAATTGAGACCGCATCGCCTTGCGTTCATTTGCACACATTCCAGTTTCTAAACGCCAAAGTAAATTTATTTGTCCACTCTGACTAACTGCAGCCACCAACAGCGGTGATCTGTTCTTGCACAACAAAATTAACACTTTGATTTGAACGTCTCTCGGTTGGCAATCTTCATCTCATATTCTCATCATCCCGACAAATTGTGGATGATACGAGTGGAAATGTAAACTGTTGTTATTGTTGTATAGCATGTTTTTTTTTAACAAAGAAGTCAAACATTGCTATTTAGTCACATGCAATCACTTTCTACTTTCACCTGGATGAATTATTTACAGCTGTGTCAGCTAAATAGCGCACACCGTAAAATCACAGTGTATATGGGCCTGGGATTAGTCTTGATAAATTTCGTAGTTTTTTTTTCTCTGTCTGAACGAGGAAAAATATTTCTTTAGTGTGGGAGGCGACAAATTTATTAAGAAATTGATGAATGTGAGCCTTGTTTTTTTTTTTCATAACACGATCTCCAATATTAATCTCTAGTATACATTCTTGGCATCTTCTAAGATATATACGCCGGGGCTTAAGGTGCTTTAATTTCAATTCACCTTTTGCCTATGCTTACTGACTGATCAAACTGATCACTGCAGATCAAATTCAAAACGTGATCATTTTATTTTATTTTTATAACTAATTTCCATCCAAAATCATTTTGTTCGTTATCTTCCTCCTAACGCGCCATGCTCAATTATTATTTAAACATGGATTCTGCAATTCGACTCCAAACGAGATTTAACTCATAAATTTTACAAAACAAGCATTCATCGCGTGGAAAACTCAAACATTTTGAAGGTAGTGGAAAGTTTATTGACGATTTATGTCGTTTTGGGTTTCGTTTTAATTTATTATGTGATAAATCCATAAAGATGTTGCACCATAGCCATACGAAGTGTGCTTGTCATTGGTGTTCAAATATACATAATGTGTCGATCTTAAAAATAAAAGAAAAAAAAAAGAGGGACCGTCCTATTTCTGACCTGATTAAATAAACTTTTTTTTTATAGTTTTATCACCTTTAAACGACAGTTAATAAAGCTTTGAGAATTATAAGAAAAATTACTCTTAAATTACTTTTTCTGACCTTTTAATTATTTTATTTCAATTAGGTTTCAAAGTGTTTTTAATTACCTTATTACTATTTTAATTCGTTAAAGTTCCCTAATATAAAGTCCCGAGTAACGAAATCACGAATTATAAAATCCTCGTTTTAAAACTGTGCCGGCTATTTTTGGGATTCCGTACAACAAAAGAAAAAAACGGAACAAAATAAGAAATCCCACAACTCCGATTAAATCTTGGGCATCCATAGCTATAATCACAATTGTTTAACTGCAACTCATAACAAAACTTTTAAGAATTAAGGGGGGTTACCACTAAAATCTTAAAAAACACGAAAAGTTAATACAAATTTACTCCAAATCTGTGCGTACTATCTTGATAAAAATTGTACATAGTTAGAGAAAATGCATAAACTTAGGTAATGACGTGTCAAAAATAAAGATTTCGGGGTTTTATATGTATTTAATTAGCTTTAGAAAACTCTGGAATTCATGAAATTTGCAAAGTTTAGTACATCAAAACGTAATAATGGTACATTAAATAGATAAATTTGTACTTGAGTATGGAAGATCTTGGGCTGGAAGAGGCGGTGACGAAAAGAAAACCAGACAAAAAATGTTGGTTACTAATATATTTTAGATGGAAAGTTGCTATTTTCCGAGACAATTAACTACCAAAATTATGATATTATTTCAATGAAAGTTCAATTTGTAACAAAGATCGAACCTTTTTCTGTTTATTTTGAAAAACTCAAATTTTTTAGTGCAATGATAAAGGAAATAAAGTCAATAATGTTAATGATGGTAACGGCAAAAATTTCTTAGTTTATTATATTTTGCATACAATTTGGCGTTTTCAATTCATTCTATCATCGTCAAGATGGAGTAATGTGCTTTTGGAAGGCTTTCATTTGTTTTGAAAGCTCAGCGGGCTGTAGCTGTATGCTTGGAGAGTGTGTGCCGTTATTTTCTGCATTAGGTATATGTATGTGTGTATAGATTTCCCGGAATATTTGAATTTTTATCATTGGTAATTTGTTCATTTTTGCTTTTGAGGCGAGAAATTTTTTGCCAATTCTATTATGGTTATAGGTAACGAATTTTGAGTAACTATAATTTAATCATGGGACGTATTAGTAAAATTCGGGCCAATAATTATGGAATAAAGAAGAGAAAACTGAATATTGTTAGGTATGTAAATCTGTGTGTATGAAAAGGAAATAATCCTATAAATGTACAAATTTGTGAAATGTGAATTTGAATTTGTGAAATGTAAATGATTTTGTTGAAATTTTGGAGGAAGGTTGGCTAAATTATAAATAGTTTTTTTTTGTTGCGTTCCATTTATGACCGCGATTTAGTGAAGCTGTAGAAAGGACAAAATGGAACTTTTTAAAGTTTTGAAGAGTTGTTTTTCGAATATATGTATGTAATTTAGAAAACTGAACGAAAATTGATGAGGTGTAGTGAGTTGTCACGATTATATACAGTGTCTACCAATTTTTTTATTACAATCGACTAGCGACTAAATTACTACTAAGTACTATTAATTTATGTATGAATTGTTTTCAAAATGCGATTTTCGAAGAAGAAGCATTTTTACAAATTACATAGAAATAGCGAAATAGATTCGTTCACAATTCTGATAGAAAAATCATCAGGATGAAGATATGAACGAAAATTCCATGGAGGGATTTCGATTGGTACTTTTGGAATGAATTGAAAATCCAAAATGAACATTGCAATGCACAGGGTTACACAATAACCACTCCAGTAGGGAAGATAAGAGCACGAGAATGGCAGATCTGATGGCAGTGTTAACATCGAGTCGCAGAAAAGAATTCACTATTTGCTATATTGGTAATCTTTCCCAGTTACAGTAACTCCGACTAGGCTAATCTGGTTGGATTGCGTTTCTTGAAACATGAAAAATTTTATGCGAACAAAATTGAGGAATTAGATAGAGATAAAATTGTATATATCTACATATATACTAAAATTAGATTAGAAAATCTACCAGACATAGCTCAACCTGAAAATTGTGTTGTTGGTAAATTCAAATCTAATTCTCTAAAGTAGTTCTTTGGATATCTAGTTAATAAAATGGTAATCTGACAACGTGTGAACATTGCAAAAATTATATGGTAGGTATATTACAACTCAGAATTCTTGGAAGAGTTTTATTTGATGACGGACTTCAGTCAAATAAAATTGCCCAAGCAATAAATAGTGCCAGACAAATTACACAGAAAAGTGTCTGATCAACAGCGCAGAGAGCATACATTTCGTTCGCTCCTTGCCTGCTCTTCAACAAAATTCTAAGAAAAATCCGACAGCCAAATTTAAAATCTCGCCATGCCTATGCAATTCTACCCACTGACTTATAAGTCAGTGATTCTACCTTACTGCTGTGCAGATGCCCGACATGCTTTGGAGTACAATATAGTGATTTGTTTCAATTTTAAAATTGCATACTTTTATGCGTTTATGTTCACTAAGCTTTTGGAAACAGAAATCGTGAGCTTTTTTTTTGGTGTTAACCCCCCTTAATCAGATTTCTAGCATTTCATATTTTGGAACGAAACTTTTCTTGTGTATATCACTGAGAAAAATAAAAAATTACTTTGTACTTTTTAGAGCAATTTATTTACGAAAGTTATTTATTTTAAAAGTTCTTTTTTTTCTACTTTTTAGTAATAAATTCTATGCACTCTCTATACTTTCCACTCTCGAATCACGATTTAACTTAACTTACCTTTTTTTTTTAACTTTTTTAACTTTTTTTTAACTTTTTTTAACTTTTTTCAACTTATTTCATTTTTTCTAACTTTTTTAACTTTTTTTAATTTTTTTCAATTTCTTTTTTTTTTACTTTTTTTTTTTACTTTTTTAACATTTTTTAACTCGACTCTCGAATCTCGACTCACCACCCTTGACTCTCGACTCATATCACACACAGCCCAAATTGGACGACCCCAAGGGTGGTAGTTACCACCCCCACCCCTAAAACCACCCAAAACGTAAGAAAATTTTACCCCATTGGAAAGCTGCCCATTCACTCATTCTAAATCAAAAAACCCCATGTAAATCCATCCACGTTTACTACCAAAAAACTCTTTCATCGCGAACGGCACTCTCAGGCGGTCAGACACAAAGTTTTTTAGTCAGGGGTTAGTGTCAGATCTACACCGAATTTAGTCCTGTCCGGAACGACGATAAACTGAAAAGAATACAAGCAAGTAGAGTACCTGAAATCGCTCGTCCATTATAATTTTAATTAAAAAAATGCACTTTGACAAATAGTACCTACACACATCCACAATTTGATTACAAATAATTTCGATTTGACGTTTAGTTCCTAACTGTAACCACAAATTCGCATGAAGTAAGAAAGTTTTAAACCAATGCGAAAACTACACATAAAGACTCTTTCAGAATCAGCTCTGGGTTAGTGTGGTGAATAAAGCACTTAAGGTTAAAGAACCGAACAAGTGACGATTCAGTTCGTGTGAAAAAAATTCACAATAAATAAACGCGCTCTCTAGTTATCGAAACGGACGGCCAGACAGACATGCAAAAATCAAAATAACTTTTAATATTATGCGTGGGCTTCCAATCCATATTGCTCTATCATCATTATTTCTATGCGTTACAGATGGAATGACAAACTTAGAATATCCTATGGATTTTTTCATCTAGGAAAATGCAATGCAATGACTTCGGTTGGGATTAGCGGAAAATCCTTTTAAAAATTGTCAGAGAACCTGCTCAGATAGCGCAAATCATAATTTCTCACCGATGAAAATAAAAAAGTTCGATTGCAAAGATGTACTGAAGGAAATTGGAATGGTACGCCACTGGCGATTTTAGTAGAATTTTGCTCATAAGTAATAAACTAATCACAATTGAGCAGTTCTTCTTCAACCGTCAAAATAATCGTATTCGGTCTGCTGAATGTCCTGTTATTGATGGGGCAGAAATTTGGCCTACAGGTTGATTTCTTAAGTTTTGTAGATCAGGTTGTGAAAATCAAATAAAACAATTACTTGCATGAAGTTTTGGAATTTATTGTATTACCATGGACTGCAAATATTACTCTGAAAGACGAAATTGGACTGTAGTACTCTGCTCGAGATCATAGGGCGAGACCAACACAGGAGTGGTGCCGTCGAGATTTTTCAACATTCATCACAGCTGCGGAGTGGGCAACATACTCCCCCCGATCTTAACTCGATGGATTAGATCTATGGTCCACTTTGGAAAGCAGGGCTTATGCAACTCGTCACAGGGTTTTGGACATCCCTGTAGCAAGCAATATCAAGGATATTAGACAGAATAACAGCGGAGATTCTGGGTGCCATAAGCGGTGATTTTCTTGATTAAATGAATAAAAAATTACAGAAGAAAGAGTCCGAGTTAATGTCGGCCGCCACTGCTATGGTACATACTTGCGAGTGAGTACTAGTGGATGTGAAGTCCAGTCCCACGGGACTGTTGATATCTACTGGACTTCTGAAAATGTGTGCTTCTTCACTCTTTTCTCCTTTAACGTATATCTTCAATTCATCTCTGGACATTCTGGATATTTTATTGATAAATTGAAAATTTCTTTTATTACACCTGTTTTCAAAAGTGGCTCAAAACATATGCTTCACCCAATTCCTAAGTTGTTAGAGTCTTTAGTTACTGAAAAAATTTACGATTCCGTGAAACTCGGGATTTGCGATGAACAAAATGGTTTTGTTAAGGGAAAATCTACTAATACTAATTTAATAATCTCTTCTAAAAATGTAATCAATGCTATTGAGTGAGGTAAACAGGTTGATGTGATCTATACAGATTTCACTAAATCCTTTGATAAGATTAATCATACACTTTTGATTAATAAACTTAGATCACTTGGCTCCCACTCTTCCTTGTTGGGATGGCTTGGTTGGCCGCATACAGTTCGTGAAAATTGATAACTGCAAGTCTCAGGCGATTCATGTAAGGTCAGGCGTACCACAAGGAAGTCATTTGGGTCCTATTTTGTTTATTCTTTTCATCAATAATATTATCTCCTGTTTTTCATTTGCTAACTGCCTTCTTTTTGCAGATGATTTAAAACTTTTTATGGCTATAAATACCTTTAGTAATTGCATGGAGCTTCAACAGGATTTGAATAGTCTAGAATCCTGGCGTGTGGCAAATTCATTCGAACTAAATTCCTCTAAATGCAAAGCTATGCCATTTTACCATTTAGCACATCACATATGCTTTCGTTATAGTGTCAGAAATGTTATTCTTGACAGACCTTCAAGTATAACTGATCTAGGTGTAATATTTGATAAAAAGATATCGTTTAAAGAGCAATATCGATTATGTTACATCTAAAGCTTTTCAGTTGCTATGCTAGGATTTTTAAAGAGGCAGACAGGTGAATTTAAAGATCCCTTAACATTAAAATCACTATATTTTTCATTAGTACGGTCCGTTTTAGAATACGGATCCGTTGTATGGATGCCTACTCATTCCCTACAGTTTAGAAGAGTTATAAGTTCAATAATGCTGGTCCATGATGTACTTAGTTGTAAGATTTCATGTCCAGAACTGCTGTCTTCAATTCCCTTCTATGTGCCTCAAAGATATATTCATCCTAGACGTTTATTGGTTGTACCCTTTCATAGATCGGAATTTGGATATCGTGAACCTATCACACATGCTATTTCTAACTTCAACTTGGTTGATTCATTACATGATTTTAATATATCTAAAGAGAGATTCAAGATAATTATTTTGGAATTTTTCCGCTTAAGCTTTATAGATTTGTAATATAGTTTAGTTTTTAAATAACTTTTGATTTGTTTTGATGAATTCAGTATTTTATACATACTTATATTTGTATAAATTATTGTAATCTGTAGGATTTATTCCGTAGATTGAAATAAACGAAATGAAATGAAATACGGCGCCATTAAACCTTACATCCATGCCCTCTCCTGTAGATACATCAAACTTAAGTCGGATACTTAAGTAACATATTTAGGCTGTAATAACTCTTGTTTCCGTTGCTGATTACTGCGAGACTTGATTGGTTCTAGTTTCGGTAAAAAAATCTAAGTCTTCACAGATAATTAGATCTCGAAGAAGCCTTGAGATATCTATTGAATTTTTGTTTTTAAATTTTTCTCTATTTTGAGTTCTTTCATTTTCACCATTCAATTTTTCTCTCTACTAATTAAGTCTTAAACTAATTAACTTTTTTTATTTTTTATTTTAGATCGAACTATTCTAATATGGGCCTGTTCTCAAATAGACGATGCCAAAAACCGTAAGTCTTTCCGTGTCAATGTTGAATACGATACAGCAACCAAACTAGCTTGGAGTCCTGATAGCAGAGCTATTGCAATTCATAAAGCGGTAGAAAACTGTATTGAAGTATACAAAATAGAAAAAAGAGACGGTTGGTTTGTAAATCCTAGCAAAGGTCTGACTTTTCCCAAGGTATTAATATTTTGTGCAATCTTAAAACTCAATTCGATATTAAAACGTTTTTTTGTTTTTTTTTTTTTTGAACAGGTAACCGATAACGATATAATCGGTTTTGGAATAGCCTGTACAGGTAGATTTATAATGACATGCACCAATGGTACAGAACTGTACATCTGGGATTTAAAGGGAAACATTCTAGACAAGATCGATACATATTTAATGAATACATATTCTGCGAAAATATCACCCTGTGGCAGATTCATTGCGGCATGTGGATTCGCTCCAGACTGTAAAGTTTGGGAAGTGAAATTCTCAAAAACTGGAGAATACCAAAAAACTGCTCGCGTGTTCGATTTATCTGGTCATTCATCAGGAATTTACGATTTAGCCTTTGATCAAGACACATCACATATCGCCACAGTATCTAAAGATGGAACATGGAAACTGTACAACACCAAAGGTATTTTAAGTATATCTAATAAATTCTGGAAGTTAATGTTCTGATTTCCTGTTTTTTATCTCTATTTCAGTTGAATACGAAAAAGGACAATCACCACGCTGTTTAAAAACAGTAAAATATAATGTTCGGTCCAATCCAGCATTGATGGCTCTATCCCCGAACGCTGAAGTTTTAGTAATTGCAAATGGAACCAGTATTGAAGTGTTCTCTACTCTCACCGGCGAATGTGATGCTGTTATTAAATGTGTCTATGATTGGAGTATAAATGCTTTGAAATTCGATTCCATGGGGAAATATTTTTTTACTGCTGGAGACAAACAAGTTCGCATTTATCATAATGTCACTGGATACAAAACTGCCATTTCTGTAGCTGAGAAAAAGTTGAAAACTAATTTAACTGAAGCAACACGGGAACGACTCATGAAGCAAGTTAACGATAACAACAAGTTCCTGAAGAAATTTTTGTAAAAAAAAGAAGAAAAAAAAACTATTGATAAATGCCGAACATGAATTTTGTTACGATGCCTTTTCTAAATTTATAATAAAAAGTAAATTTGAGTTTGAAGATAGTTTTTTCCTACACTGATGATAAAAATGATTATAAAAATTTAATTATGTTAGGGAAATTGGATGAAAACAAGTGTCCACAGTTTTTTTAAAGCTACATATAACCTAAATCTATTAAAAAGTAACATTTGTTGTTGCTGAGCACAGTTCTTTACATGGAAAATCTGCAATATTCTAATTATTTTTCTTATATCTTTTTTTCACCCCAATAAATCGGACTTTTGTAAGAATTGTCTATTTTAAGGAATACTGAAACAAGTGATAGCACCTAACTAATCCAGACAAACTTTAAGATATCCGGAAATATAAGGTGATGAATACTGTTTTATATTGAAAACTTACAATATAGAGAGTACAAGAGGTCTGATAAGCCCAAATTAGCGTAGTCAAATTCTGGTTGTGTTAGAATTTGTTGCTACTGTAGTGAGAGCTCAGTATAGGCGTGTAGTAAATGCTGTCACTACGCCAAGGTACACAGTAAGTTCTCAGCTGTTTCAAATGTAGGCAGCTGAACATACATTTCTCAAATTTTCCCTACTCAAGGTCCCGAAAGAAAAGCCACACTCATCTACATGAATTTTATTGGTATCAATACTCCTGTTCTCTCTATATTCTAAAGCCTAGTACTAAGCGCGGACCTTTTATATGAAAATTTAGCGCGCTTAGAGCTATTAGCGGAAATTTATCCTGAGAGCAGTACTAAGGTCAACGCGCTAAATTTGGCTTTTGAGCTTTGATTAGAGATGACACCACCAGTAAGTTTCCAAAAAATTTAACTTGGATTTATCCGCATGTGTTCGAATATTTAATAAATTTATTGACTGTATTTTTGCAGTTAACGTATTTTTGTACGTCTTTTTCTGTAAGTACAGATGAAGTGGATTTATTTTTGTGGCCGTATTTTCAGTATCATTATTATTTTTTTTATTGTTACGTAATATATATTATTTTAATATTTTTAAAATTTCCAAATAATTTTAACTACCTGTTTTTAGAAATATTATGACCGCGCGTTTTATTTCCGAAAAAAAGTTGCAAAATGCTTCTGCTTTTTTTTTTTACTATATCTTTTCTCTGAGTCTCCGATGTTATATTTTAGCTGCTAAAGAACGGCCCGATATTGGAGACTCGTACTTGGAGACTCGTACTAGGTTTAAGATTGAAAACCTTGCAATGCAACCAGTGGCGTAAAGTACATTTGAGCCGGTTAGAATCAGATTGGTGTAAGTCAAGTTTGCGTAGTTTAGAGTAAATTGATGTTTCGAGCCTCGGGTGATGGTTAAGAAGTAAAGAATTTTGTCTTGAAAATTATCGACCTACGCCACTACGATTTTTCCATATTTTTCTAGTTTTTTTTTCAATTTTATTTTTCATATTTCTGTTTTTAAAGTAGATGCCATTCTCATTTCCAGAATTCAAGATAACAAAATCATTTTCCACATTTGTCTATTGGACTTTTGCTTTAAATTACGGAAAAACGCTGCAAAATGTATAAAAACAAAACCACAAGCTACAAAACGGGAATAGTCCTAAGAGTTCAGTTCAATGAATCCGGAGAATTTGTAAACGCACGCAACCAAATGAGCCAAAGATTTCTGAAATTCAGCTTTTCTGAAAATATTCAGAGAACTGTGACTATGGGTCGTTTATTCGTGTGCGTTTACGAATTCTTGGGAACTGAAATTATAGAAAATGGGCAATCTGCATTAAAAAAGGCCAATTTTATTGTTTTCTTAGCATCAGAAAGATTGCTGAGTATATGTTTACGTAAAAATAGGAAGAATATCTGCTCTCAATTATGAATGGCTTGTGATCTATACAGTAAAATATCTACATACGTTTACATGAATACTTGAAGTATAATTGAAGTATGCTTGAAGTAATCAAAATATCATGAAAACGCTCATTCAATGCGTAAATTTCAACTTAAGTAATTGGAAAATTAAGTTCAAGAATAATTCAAATCAAGTAATTGAAATTAATTCAATCAACCGCCGTACCTGAGCTTCAAGTAGATTTCAACTCAAGTATTCATGTAAACGTACTGAGTGTCTGAGGAGGTACAAGTAGTGATTTCCATTTCTAAATGTATATTTAAAAACAGCCCCTAAAAATTTCGCAGGTGGGCCCCTGAACTCTTATCTACGCCACTGAATGCAACTATTAAAGTACATTCCACTACGCAACATCCTACATGTCACAATTTAAAAGAATATCAAGAAAACAAAACACCGAAAAATAGAGATTACAGTGGAATTGCAGAGTTCTGCCAGATATTCTGTGCGCATTTTAGCTGCTTTCAAGAAGGAATTCATGATAGGTATTCTCGTTCTCGATTGAGGTAAAAGAGAATTCACTTCTTCGATCCTTTTAAGGAATACTTAACCCTGATAAAAAGATTGGTTGTAGGATGTGCTCTAAGGGCTTAGAAGAAGAGAAAAGTCAAGAAGGTTAAACTGATGAGAAAAATATATTAATTGCGAAAAACTAGTGCCCCTGCATGTGCATCTTCGAAGTGCAACCTATTTACACATTTTCTATGGTCGTCAATAGGACCACACTTATCGTTATAATAATTCAAGAGTGGATGATATACCATCGAGGCAATTGCGTTTGCACAACGTTCTTTTGGGAGACTGGCATTATACAAAAGTCCAGCGAATTCGTTGTTTATTCAGAAAACAAAGTCAATTTCAATGTTTCTAACTTTTTGGACACTCTGTACGTGTCATACGCGGTGAAGTAGCTACGTGCTGTGCGATCGCTGTAATAACGCCAATGGCGCGGAGACAGAAAATTTTGCCAGTTCTTCCCCAAATCATACACACCAGTTAATTATTGCCATCAGATTTGGAATAGCAACCGAAATTGGAGCCTGTAGATAAAATAATTATTTCTGTGATGTACATACATATTAGACATAACTAGTAACTTTATCGCAGAGGCAGTTTTTGCAAGAAAAGAAAAGTCTTTAAATATTCCTTAATAGTGGCAGCGGGAAATTCTCGCAGGCACCTCTGCGATGGATCCTCTATAACTTAATTATGTAAGATGAAGAATAGAAGAATTTTTAAGAAGTTTTATTTTTAACGATTCTAAATCAAATTATAAATACAAGAGGAAAAAACAACCGCCTCGTCCGGGGTTTGAAACCGGGACCCTTCTATCCTTCATCTTTGACCAATTCTAGCAAGTGTAGGTTCGATTCCCGTCCGCGGGAAAATAAATAAAAATTATGTAAGCTGTCGCGTCTTATAATTTTGCATTTAAACAAACAAATTATGTTCTATACATACATACATATATCTTGAAATAAACAGTTATATGCATGTGTATCTGCTGAAAAGTTTAGTTTTCTTATTTTTATGGCTAAAATCGCTTCATGAATTTCTTTGTCAAGATAGTTTCTTAAGTTTATTATTGCCAGGATATTTCTTATAGCAAGATTCGTGGCAAATCTATGCCTAGTCATACACGTTGCTGTACACTTCAACCTCAACATTATTTCACCTTTTGTGGATGAGAGACACTCGGGGGAGGAAAATTTCTTTCCACGAGTGTCTCTCATCAGCATCAAGTGCAGCGCGTACGAAGTTCATAAATTTGACATATTGTTATAGTCGCAGGACCACACGATGCAGTATATTGCATCGTGTGGCTCTGTGATCTGGCGACAACTAGGTCGAACCCACACTGGGAATGTGCTACCAGACAAGACAAGACAAGAGAGCATTTAACCCCTGTTCACGAGCGCGATACGCGGTACCATGAAATATTTTGGTGGCGTCCTGCTCTTCCCATAGATCTATCTCTATTTGCGACTGCTTTTTATCGCGTGATACGTTCACAAGTTTATTTGTTTGGTTTTTTTGGTAGCAAGAAAATATTATTGTGAAATTTACATATATTCATATTTTTATATGGATATATTTAAATATTACAGTAAATTTCGACATTACTGCGGAACTGTAACACCCTAGTACAAATATATACAAACATAAATTTTGAGGTTAAGTTGAAAATCGCACCAAACTAAGAGCATTGTTGCGATAAATTTTTGTGTCGCACATTGCTACAGCCAATCAGAGCTCTGTCGCATGTGATAAATCGCGCTCGTGAACAAGTCCTAATAATCTGGTGAGTCCGAGGATAAAAAATAACAAAAATCAAAAGAAAACTGTACCGAGTTCGACAAGTGTGGACAGAAATTGCGGAAAAGGAATATTTTCAAAATCATCCTTGCATTTCGTGGACTTTTTGTACTCACTGAGTGTGGGACACAGCAGCCCGTTCAGCATGTAATGTACAGCATCGAAAAGTGTAGCGCTTAAATCAATCATGGTTTGCGGTTAGTTCAGCGAAAATATATTTCCTAGACGTATAATTGCCTCAAAGCTGGCGCCTCACGAAATAAAGTTTCTACACCAACTTCGTGCTTCCACAACTTTCTGCATCCTTGTGGATGCAACGCGACACCTCACAGGATAAGTTCCTCATCGATATTGTGTCCATTAGCAAGTACCTTCAGAATAGTTCCTAGATTGAGATCTTGGTCGACACTAATCTCAGTGCACGCCGACGCCTTGCGAGACACTCTTCTGCAACAACATTTGGTATATATAACCACTGCTACACTAAGCCGACATCTTACAAAGTACATTTCTTGTATCATCATTTCGCTCAAGTAACAGTGAGGCACCCTCGCGCATTTATGTAATTTTCCGTATCTTATCTTATCCTGGTCATCTGTGGTTTTGCCTAACGTCAACACCCTATACATACTATCATAGATTGTACAAGAACTAGATGTTGCATCTTTTTATAGTAGCAGTTTTGTATACATTTGATCGACTTCCTCAACATTTCAGATACGAAAAAATTCGAATCACTCGACGTATACATACATCATTTCAAATGTTGTGGTCCATTCCGGAATGGACCACCCAGCCATATAAATTTTGTACACTTTTTTGGTACTGCATGCGACATCTAGTTCTTGTGCCATCTATGATACTACCTACGTAAGTTATTAAATCGTCCAGAATGATCTCCGCAACAATGGTTTCATTTTCAATTTTATACATCTTGGACATGACAGCACTATAGTTATAGTTATAGTTATATAATGCTTAAGTATAGTCCTTTTTTATATAGCAAAGTGGTAAAATTAAACGTATATTTAGTGGCAAGCATACTTCAAAGGATGCGCTTCTTCGGGGGAATCCCAGCAATGAGAGTAAGTTGTAAGTTGTTGCATTTGTTTTTATATTTTATCGATTTTATATATTATTGTAAGCGTAGCCTTTGGTTCGTTATTTAAAACACAATATTAAATGTTTAATATACAAGTTCTTTATTTGACTCTAATCATATAAAATTCAAAAAGATTCAATTAATCAACTCAACTTTAATTATCGCTAATACTGTACTTTCAATTAACGCAATCCAGTTACAACACTTTCGCTTGTTAACACTGTAACATCTAAGACAAGACAACTGTTATATTTATACCCTAGAAACTCTCCAGATTTTTCTGGAGTGTTCTATTTCAGAATATTCTTGACTATTCTATTCCTAAACCTTCCCGAAGATTCCATCATCGATTCTTCGAACCTGAAGCTATTTACTCTCCATTGCCAGTAGATGTCACCAGTTGTCTCTTTCTATTGCACGTAACAATATTTTGTCTGACTTTTTCCAAAGAGAAAAGAAAATATTTGTACATATGACATAATACCTATAGTATGCATATAAGTAGTTGGAAAGGTTTTCAAGACAAGATATTTTGTGTAGTCGAATGTCCAATTTTCAGCTGGAAATAATCATCGCAGTATAGTTAGATTAAAGAGCACTCATGCTCTGAGTGATGTAATTTTTGATTCACGTCTTATTTTCAGTCAGAATTTTTTTTTTGTATTGTAATCCTCTAGGTATAGGAGTAGGTTTTTATTCTTTGCTACTCACACACAATCAAATATTGTTGGATAACGTATGAATTTATCTATAGGGCAACAATAAAGCCACATTTGTATTACGCTACGTATTAAGATTTTATTTTCTCCTCTCACTCTCCTGGAGCCCTCGGTCGCTGACAATGGTTGAATAGGTTCGCTCCTCTACTCTTACAGGTCATCACAGGAACATTGCAAACGTAGTGCTCGCAGTGTCATTGGATGGATGGGGTACGGCAAAAGAAAACAATCCATCTTTTTCATCACAGCAGGTAAAGGTAAGTGGTGTAGGGCCCCCTCAGAACCGGATGTGGTGCTGTGTATTTTTGGCAGGCACGATTTTTTTTTTGTATGTGACATGTGACAGCGACAGGTTTTTGTGGAACCCACCCACACTCTCCGCCAATAGTCGGGGCGAACTTGCGTGCCGCCCTGCACTTCAACGCTGTTCATGGAGTGAGATGTCAGCTCATGTTGATAGACTGGACTTCACGTCCAAAAGCACTCACTTGAAAGTACTACCCTACTAGTAAGAAACTAAAGGAGAGGCCCATTAACAACAATTTTCGTGACAATCTCTTAAATGTGTAACTTTATACACATACCTACTATAAAAAACTCGCATTGCAGGCGGTTTATGCAAGGGATTTTGGCACGGTTTTTGAAAGTATGGAGCAAAATTGTTAGCGCCAGTAATACAAAACAACTTTTTGAAATTCCTGGTTCCCCATTAAGCCTATTTCCATCTTCGGTTGCCCAATAACCTGCCTTAAGATTTCATTTTTGGTAAATCCATAATAAGAAAATGTATTAAAATTCTTTTACTTTTATCAAAATTACAAAAATTTACCAATATTCTAATTCCCAGCTTATTATTAAAAAAGAAACAAGTACAGTATTACTAAATTTCCACAAAAAAGAATGTAAATATTTTTGTATTTAGTACTATTCCAATTTTAGCCTCACCTACGGCTTTTGTGCTAAGGCAAATTTCTTTACCGAACATAAAGTGACACCTAGAGCAAAGTTAACTTAATAACAAGTTAAGAAGCAGTAGAGGAAAATTAGAAATTTTTTGGTGTTTTTTAGAATGAAACAAGTAATTTCATATATTTTTGTCTTTTGCACTAATGGGGGAAAAGAACTTGGCTATGCACTATTGCGCAACTGAGACAACGAGCTAAAAACAAAAATCGAGAGAACGTAGGATTACCCGAACGACAAAATCTTATTAAATTCTTCAAAATCCTTTCAACCTACTCATAATAATGTACATCAGGTCACACTATCTCCCATTTTTAAGAAAAAGATAAATTTCGCTTTGGCCCAGATGCTGAAAGGAGATGTGAAGTTCCTTTCAAATAAAATTCTCATATTTCCCGAAAATATCAGAGAATCCAGCATGAGTTCTCCCACTTAATCTCTCCATAGCAAAACGAATGTAAACAGAAACACGTGCTGTTCAAATATCATAGGATTACAGCAACAACATGTTTCCATTTACAGCAACAACATGCGACCAAACATTATTAATTTTTCATGAAACCCAGTTTTCACAAAAGCGCGGGAGCATTTTATGAGAGTAAAACGTGACAACTCCACCCTTCTCATTTATTTACGAAAATGAAACATTTGCCATTCTATTTCGTTGTATGCAGCTTGCGCTTTCACATTTTTTATCTTTATTCATAAAAGTTTTAAAGAGCGTTTGATTTTTTTTCTTTCTTTCTACCTTTTCTTGCCGTGTGCATTTTAAATCTAAAACACTCGGGTATCTCACCTGCTTCTTAACTTGTCATTAAGTTAACTTTACCTAGAGTACAGGTAGACAGAACTGTAATCATATGTTAGAAAGTGAGAAAAACATCACGCTCGCCACGCAAAAATGGCGCGCAATGGGCTCTCCTTTTGTTTCTTACTCGTATGTACTACCATAACAATATGGCTACAACAAAGATGGCGTAAAAGGAGAAATTCGGTTCGTATGTATGCTTTCTTGCACAAATGTGCAGTTTCACTTTCTTCACTGCCTTTTCTTCAAATAAAAGTTTCAGGACCTCAAACTACAACAACTTCGATTTTTATTGATCTAAAGTCATTTGGACCTTCGGGTGAGTTCGATTTAGCTATAGGTAACACATCCCTGTAGCATTTCCCCTATCCGTGTTTTCAATTTAGATTTAGTATAAGAGTTCACTTTCAGTGATGTTGTTTATACCTTTATTGAAATGTAATATGAAATTTAATATTTAAAAAAATATATCTGTTCTACTTTATTAATTTTAAATGTGTAATTGGAGTAGTAAGAAATATTTAAATTCTCCTGATACTATTAGAGAATTTTTAATTAAAGTGCCTAAACAGTGTCATTCAATTTCGCACAATATTGAAGCAGCTTACATCAGTTATTTTGTAACACAATTGGAAAAAAAATGGACTCCTGAATTTCGTCATGTGATTTTGATAGGTCTAAATTAAGTCGATGTGCCCCTTACTTTACTTATCTTCACTAATTCATCCAAAAACTCTACATGATATTCAGCAGACGGCTAGACTGCTAGAAATATTTTTAGTATGTTTCTGGTCAGAGCTGGGCAAGTACCAAAGAAAAAGTACTTAAGTACTACTTGTACGAAGGCATGAGTACTTCAGCGTAAGTACAAGTACCGCATGTATGAAAAGTACTTGTAAGTAAGTACTAAGTCTATAAAAAGTACTGAGTACTTTTTAAAGTACTTTTTTAGAATATTTGTACGTTGGCAGTAATGTAATGAAGTTTATCGAGTTCAGTTAATAGATATTAATAAATCAATACCTTTTGAAAACTATAATATTGTTACGTGCAATAGAAATAGATAACTGATGACATCTACTGGCAATGGAGAGTAAATAACTTCAGGTTCGGAGAATCGATCATAGAATCTTCGAGAAGGTTCAGGAATAGAATGAATAGAATAGTTAAGAAGATTCTGGAATAGAACACTCCAGAATAATCTGGAGAGTTTCTAGGGTATAAATATAACAGATGTCACCGCCAAAGAAAGAGTCTTGTCTTAGACGTTGCAGTGTTAACAAGCGAAAGTGTTGTAATTGGATTGCGATAATTGAAAGTACAGTATTTGCGATTATTAAAGTTGAGTTGATGAATTGTATAAGATTAGAGTGAAATAAAGAACCTTTATGTTAAATATTTAATATTGTGTTTTAAATAACGAACCAAAGGCCACCCACGCAACAATATGTATAGTAACTAGTGGCTACTATTTATAGCTTTTCATAGTTTTCAGTGCTACAAGTAGAGTAAAACTTTCACCTCTCCTTGCTACACTCACAAAAACTATTAGAGGTCCGCCCAAGCACCCATTATCTCCTCCAATAATGCATAACAATTGTAAGGAAATCCAGTAAATTTCTAAGAAAAAATTGAGGCCTTCCCTACAACAGGTCGAGGCATCGTTGATTTTATATTAGAGCGTGGCATTGCTTGCTTACTCTTGGTTATGTCCACTGACGTGTATAATATGAACTGCTTACGTTTCTATTTCACGTGGGCTCAATTGCTTGTGTCAAAAATAGTTCGTACGTCGGTGCCAACATTAAAAAAAATCATTGGCGGGAAGTTGAAAAAGTGTGCACGCAGCTCGGAAGGTGATTTTAATAAAACATTTAGAATTTCTTCTGCGTATCTAATGAATATACTGTCTTTGATAAAACAGTTTTTGTCAGTAATAACCCTAAATGATTAATTTAAAAACATTTATTTTGACCAATCCACTAATTTATTTGTTGTTTTCAGTTCTCTCTCAGTTGGTACTTGGTGCTTAGGCCGAAAGAGTCAGCAATATAGAAGTAAGCCCACTTTTTTCAATCCATATTATACATGTCAGTGGTTATGTCATCAAGTCGAGGCATCGTCGATTTTAAATTCGAGCGAGACGTTACTGGTTTTTGTTCTACTTGCCCAGTCTTGCGTGCATGTTATTAGTTTGTCTAGGGTTCTGCCTTGACGCGTGAGTGCGGCACATTCTTTGACACTTCTTTGCGTTATTTAAAACTCAACAAAGGAGTTGCGCTATAGATTATCTTTGCTTTTTTACGAAAAGTTAGATATTCGTACTTAACTACAAAACTAAGTCTTAAGTACAAGTAAATAGAAGCAAGTACCTACTTATGTTCAGGTACTAAGTAGAGGCATTTCAAAAGAATTGAGTAATAAGTCTTAAGTAACGAAAATGTACTTGAAGTAGTACTTAAGTCTTTTTTTACTTAAGTATTGCCCAGCTCTGTTTCTGGTATGCCAAATGGCAAAAAACATTTATTAAAATTTCAACACTCCAATCCTTTTGACTAATACATTGTGTTTTATACTCTAATTGATGATTTGTAATGGGTATTCAAAAACTTTTCAATTCTTTAATCACAATGAAATATGGATAATCTGTATTTGTTTTTTTTTAACTTTTTACTCCTTTTTGAAAGATATTTAAACCGCTTAGTCCAAATTAAGCGGTTTATATTATCCTTCCATTATTTATTATGTCCATAAAAAAGATTCCCCAGACGTTTTAAGAACAAATATGAAGTATATAGGCATTTTATTATTTACTGTGGTATACATTAGTATCTTATATTATTATTATTTATCTAGCATTGTCTCAACTACCTCAGGCTTGGTAAAATTTTCCTTCACTGTCCTCCGTATAATTTTCCCTGATGCTGTTTTCGGTAGTGATAATGCGAAATATACCCCTCCTCTCAGTTGCTTAAAATGCACCATTTTTTCTGCAACATATTTATAAACATCATCTTTACTTAGGTCACTGCCATTCTTTTTTATGACTACCGCTGCTGGTAAATCCGTTGCAACAAAATCCGGTACACCAAAAACGCACACCTCTACAACATCTGCAATCTCCATAATAACAGCTTCTATCTCAGTCGGATAGTAATGGAAGTTTTTATACTTTAGAATTTCCTTTTTTCTATCCACAATAAATAAAAACTCGTCTTCATCGAAATATCCCAAATCTCCTGAATGAATCCATCCATCACTATCATGTGACAGTTTTGTAGCTTGTACATTCTCATAGTATCCAAAACACTTAAATTGCTTTTTAACGACAATCTCACCTTTCTCATTTACGCCTAACTGCTTCCCATTATCATCGACTATTTTTACTTCCGTTCCACGAGTCAACTTACCAACAGAGCCCATTCGTCTACAGGCGGGTAGCTCAAAAGAAGTGATACCACACACTTCACTCATTCCGTAACTAACTAAAACATCGCCACAAGTAATATACCGCTGCATTTTTTTGGACAATACTTGTGGAACAGCACTTCCTCCACAAATGTAACGTCGAACACTAGATAGATCTCGAAATTCGATATCTGCACATTGTACGGTCAATGCCATTTCAGATGGTGGAGTAAACAGTATTGTTACTTTATATTTTTCAATCAGGCGAAGAAATAATTCTGGTGAGAAATAAATCTGGTGAGATATTATGCGAGTACAACCGTTTAATGTTCCTGTAATTAGCGTGAAAAGACCAGAGACCCAATATACAGTACTAAAGCACAACATAACATCGCTGTTCGTTAAATTTCTGTAAAATAATTATTAAATCTAGTTTTAGTGAAATTAAAAAATGTTCTAGAAATATTTACGATTCATTTTGATAAAGTAGGCTACCATGGCTCAAAATAACTCCTTTTGGTAAGCCTGTAGTTCCTGAAGAGCATAAAATTATCGCAGTATGATCACCACCTTTGCTCAGCTTTAACGGACTGAATATTATGAGAATCAACGAGATATTTATTAGTAAAAGTTTATCGATTTTAGAATTTATTAGAATTACATGAATGATTTCTCTTCACCCGTTTCCGTAAAAAGTTCATCAACAGATGGAACACCTTTTACAGATCCTGTCATCAAATAGATGTCGCTGTTACTACTTAATTCGTCCAAAGCCTGCTTAACTTCTTCGTATGTTTCACCATCGCAGAATATTATTTTTGGCTTTGTAATACCCAACATATGCTTTATTTCACCTGTAAATGCAATTTTTAAAGTCTTGAAATTAAACAAAATAAACAAAAAATAATTTTAAATCACCTAAAGATGATATACAGAGGATTCTGAGAATCGTTCTAAATAAGGAAAATAACTCCTACCCTAGCGATTAAAGATTTACCTTTATTAAAAGATGGATCCATTGTACTTAAAGGAGTCCCAGATAAGAATGCTCCAAACATTAGAGGGGCTAGAAAATGTGTATTTTTTGCTATTATTCCCAGTACATCATTCTCTTCACAGCCCATTCGACGAAGGTTTTGAGCCGCACGAATACTTAATAACTTCATTTCACGTCCAGTTAACTTCTGACCTGTATTATCATCTATCTGCGTAAAAACAACAAGTAATATTAGTTAAATTAATAAAATCCAGTACTGAGAAATCTGTGGCATCAGCAATCCATGAATAATTCGAAAATACTAAAAAGTTTTTCAAAACAAATAAGCCATAACCACGAAGGATCTGACCAACATTAATTCGACAATACTCTAACGTACTAAAAATAAAAGGTGTGATAACGATAAGGTTTCTTGCTCAGTATACAATCGAACCGTCATAGGCTGCGATGACATCCATATACCTGCTTTATGCAGTATCTCTGCAGACTGTGCAGTACTTGATTTTGATTAGTATAGATACTAATAGCACTTTATTCTCTAGGTATTTGATTACTTATCCAAAAAAAGTACTATAATGCCCGATTGTCCAGAAGGACTGAAGATAGGTATAGTATATTTGGATAATGTCATCGGTGTTTCCGGGTCAGAGGTCCATGAGTAAGAAAGAGATAGGACTTACCTAACCAAACAAAAAATTTCGAAGTTACAGGGTGAATAAGAACATATGCTAGTTTTTCATGCAATACTCCGTAACTTCCTTGTTATATAACCAATAAGGGTGATTTTTATCTCAGATGATAGTAAACCGTCCAAGCTTACCAACGAATGTTGAACCATCACTCCCTCTAATGGCGTTAGTTTAGGACGTCAAAGATAAGAAATTGAAAAAAAAAGATTTTTTTTTATTTTAAGGATTTTGTCGCGAAAATACCTCATAACCGTTACATTTTCTTACAAAATTTGACAACCTCAAAATCTTACCTTTCAGTTGATCCTACAAATGTACCTACCTACATGCAACCGTTTTTGAGATAAACCATGAAAATGACCATGACCAGTTCCACAATGACAATCCCGAATTTTTTAGAAATATAATGATGACAGAGATGAGAATAAGGAGGGACTACATGACAACATTTTTATGCCCGTTGAATAATAAATACGCAGTAAACACAACTTTCCGAACTTAAGACAAATCTGAACAAAGCAACAAAACTTCGCTTCCGATGGTTCTTTACGAATTCGTGAAGATGTCGGAAGTGCGAATATTCAATTTCAATTTCTTACGAATTTTCGTTACGAATTCGTAAAGAACTCGACATTTCGTGTATTTTTACATTGTACAAAGTTTACGGAATTGAAGCACGCAGCATTACAAATTGGTTCAGTGTGGTGAAAAATAAAATTCTAAAAGTGTAGAATATAAACAAAAAAAAAAAAAAAAAAGCTTTATACTTTTGAAGTATACATATTTTTATAAAATACGCTATGATTCTTACAGGTGGTAGCTCATTTATGAGTGCCATTGTCACATTGATAGACGAAAACTCTGAACCGAAAAACTGATTTTGCTACCCTGCAACACCGAATATTTCCAATTAAACTTATATTTAAAGACCAGAAATATTACAGAATAAGAAAAAGAAAAGATTAATGGGAAATAATAGTTGCTGCATGGTAGAAAAATGAGTTTTTCGGTTCAGCGTTTTCATTTTCGTCTGTCAATGTGACAACGGCATCCAGAAATAAACTCCCACCACGCTACTGGCTGAGTTATGTAAGCTTCTGAAGGGAAAACAAGCTTTTCAAAATTATTTAGACTTTTCTTGCCGAAATCGTAACTAATTTCCCTTTCGAAGTCGTGTCAACCGCTTCATACGAAGCAACATAAAACTGAACCGGATCAGATCAGAAAGATAAAAAAACCCAGCTAATTTTTCCTACTTTGTATTTATGGAGTTAATCAATTGTTCTGTGACGGCTCACATATACAGGGTATCCCGTATCCTAACGGTTTCCGAGATAACGCAACTTAAAGATACTTGGGTATGTTTTCATAGATCAGCCTGTAACTTCTGAACAATATACCCTATGATGACGGTTTAAACTTTGGTAGATAGATAATCGCTGGATCTTTCCAATTATATAAATTTTTTCCCTCTTTCGCTCTGTTTTGGAGCTATGGCTCAACAAAGTTAAAATTTCAGAATTTTTACTTTTTTTTTAACTACTATTTTTAACAAAAAACACATCTTCCATTCTAATTTTTTAAATTGAGTTTAAAAAGTTTACCTTTAAAATTACTCTCTACCCAAAATGTAACCCTTTCTAAGTTTTTTGCATTTTTTCTTACGCATATCCAACTAATATGGTTGAAAAAGCTCATTTCCAAAAGATAATTGCCTACTTTCCGGCACTTATTGAACTTTTTCGTTGGATTATCATTATATAGGCTTAAACACAATTGCAAGAGCTACGAAAAATGATGTCACACTTCTATGCGAACGCACCAAATTACGACGAATTACGGTGAGCGACCGACGAAGTTGTCGTCGGGATTGATCAGTTTCTAATTTTGCCGTCGGCGCTGCAGTACTACCAAAAAAATCAATCGAATGAAATTGTTTTGGCATATTCAGTTTTTTTCTTTTAGAGATTGTAGCCCGCCGCGGTAATTTTAAAATAATAAACTTTGAGGTAAAATTGATTGAGGAAGTGCGAAATCATAGAATAATTTATGATTTGCAAGACAGGCAGTATAGGCAAAAGGACAAAAAAGACGTGGTTTGGATAGATATTTCAAAGCGCTCAATTTAGTTAATTTCTGCATTTCAATTTTTTTTTTTGCACACTTTGGTCCATTGCATTTCTTTCAATATATTATAAAATATTCTTGAAAAAAATCTCCTTTTAAAACGCTCGAAACATTTAATGAATGAAATTTCAGTATCTTCTTCTTTCACAATCGTCGCTCACTGCCTGTCGTTGCAATTGTGTTCCCAATTTTTCGACTGGATGTTTCGACAGCGAATTCTCCCCTGTCGTCTGTCGCTCTATCGTCGGAATTGTGTGTAAGCCTTACTTATGGACTAACGTTCAGAAGTTACTAATATCTTTAAGTTCCGTTTTCTCGGAAGCCGTTAGGATCTACCCCCATCAACCATAAAATTTTTTGCTCGTCTAAAGTATTACCTATCCATAGCTTTCGGATTTCAAACCACTTACGGGACACCCTGTATATGCCGTAAACACTTAACGTAAGCACTTCATGAAAAGTATAGGGTACTTCATGAAATGTAGGCAGATAGTGAAACAGTTTGCGTTTAACGACTTTTTGCACTAAGTGTCTGAAATTCATGAAGTGCTACAAGCCTTTACGCCGATAGTTTAAACTAACCGATATAACCGAATACTCGGAGAGGGAGATGAGCGAATAAGGGAGTGTGTGGGGCTGTGCGTTCGAGTCGCGTGTGTAAAAATTCATAAAGCGTAATCCTTTAACTGTTACACTATCTGCCTACACTTCATGAAGTGCTAAGTTACACCAAGTGCCTACGCCATATATAATCATTTAACAATGAATGGATACGTAAACAAGCAAAATAGTCGGTAGAATGGTGATAAGCAAGATTTCGGGTAATTAATTCTATTTGTGTTGGTGGTCCTTGTTTTTGGGGTTGAGAGATTAGTACAGGTTTACATAAATGACAAATCCGGAGAGGAGGAAAAAGTAATTTTTAAATGATTAAAAAATGTTTTTAGTTTGGTGATCTACTTTTAATTAATTCAACAAGAAAACTTCACATGTTTGGAAATTGAGCTCCAGCGAGCCCAATTGTGTTAGCTAGCCAAAGTCCTAGTTAAGTTTTGCTTTTACTTTATTTTTCGGAAGTGTTCAATAATGAGATGTGTTAACAACGATAGAGGAAATAGTCAATGTATCCCAATCTGATGAGAGGGAGGATTCTCTTACAAGTAGCAGTTACTTGAATGTTATGGAGGATTCCAATATGAAATTAACAGGCTAATGGAAACTTGAATATTTCAGAGGATTTCACATAAAATTAGATAAGACAATGAATTTCATTTTAAATATTATTAGAAGAGATAATAAGTTAATAGGGTTAAAACATTCCATGACATTCCGACCCCATTTTTTTAATGTAGAATTTTGTTGAATAAGATCAATTCTTCATCTAACGAAAGTGAATGAGGTGGAACAAAAACTAAGGATGGACCTCCTTCGCTGTTAATATCACCTTTTCTCAGTAGTATCCTAATTTATCTTTTGAAGTGTCACTCTCAATAAATTTCTAATATTAAAAGAAAGGAAATAAAATAAGACACTATTTTTTATCTTAAATGAAGTCGTCGTTAGCAATTAAGAATTATGAACTTGATTGGAATGTTATCCCTACCTATGGCGTTTCATTTGATTTGGTTGAATGCTTCTATCATTTCCATCTCACTGCAATTACTGAACGCAAAACCTTCAGAGTTATTAGACGTAATTCCTTTGACTTCCGGAGATGAAGGTTCCAAGAAATAAGCTTCAGAAGTATGCGGGGATAGATTGGGTAAGAAGTGAGCACATGCTGCAACTGTTGGATTAATGGATACGTGTGGCGTCCGGAGAATTTGGAGTTAGGGAGCTGTCATCGGGGAAAACGGAAATTGTCATCTCCCAAACTCTCCGAGTTACAGAATCTGGCCCCTGGTTTCAATTGGCAAGCACACGTCAACCTGGTGTTCTCAAGGGTCTATTTAGAGCTGCTCTCCCCGTATGTAGCCTTGCATTACTTGCTCCCGTGGGCTAGATCTCGTCTGGTGTCCGCATTAGTTCTACCCCTTTTATGCGGATGTGGCAATGTATCCATTGAAATGTACAACCTTAGTAAAGCTGGAATGTGCATTCAAGTTTTGCCTGTGCTTTGCTTTCAGACTTGGGCGTCAGTCTCACATATCTTCAATAATTAATCTGTTACTACCCGGCCCAATGGACAATGTTTCGACTAAGAGATTCAAAGAACTAGCGATACAGTACAATACTAATTAACCAGTTTAATTCCCCCCCCCTCCCTCCCCCGATGACTGAATTTACGGATTTATTGATTTAAATTTAAATTAAGTTAACACTGGGCGCATTTAGGCGGAGACCAAACCAATCAAAAATACTGATTTTTCCTCCGCGTAATTACAGACCATACGAACTGGTTGGTGCTTTTACATGGGCTTGTGACCAAACGCTTCCAAATCTTCCAAACTGGTTTGGTCTCCACCTAAACGTTTTTGTTTGAACATCCAGGTTCGCTCTGGAGGCAACCCCGTTCAATCAAATGGTTTCAGAGTGCACCTGAAAAAGTTCGCTTGTGTAAGTATACTAACGTCAAAGTACGCTATGAATTTTGTGCGGAAAGTGGTTGTTTACGGAATAATTTTAAGGATAATATGATATAATAATAGTGAGTGGTCTTAACAATAATTGTTGCTTTTAAAATAATGTGAAATATAAAAATTTTAAATGACATTAATATCAAATCGCAACTAGACTTTGTTTGTGTGAGTGAACTCATAATGTACCCAAAAAAAATTTCAGAGCGAACCTGATGCTTTTTGGTTTGCCACCAGAGACAACCCATGACGTCATTTTTGCTTCAAACGAACGCTTTGACAGCACTTAGGCTGCCTCTAGAGCGAAACCAACGAGGTAATAACTAAAGGAGATGCAATCATATGTACGATCCGTGTATATGAGCATACCCAAAATTGCCCAGGATTTGTGTATGTTTCACTCCGCCAATTTTTGGTCTTCGCTGTCAAATCCATACTTAGGTTTGGATTGTTTTGGGCTTGGTGCATTGACGCAGGAAAACCCGTGAAATAACCGTAGGGGCCACGAAGCAAATATTACTCACAAACTTTTTACTACTGAACTTTTCTTCAAAATTATTAACTTTTTTACGTTCACGTTTGCAAATTCAGTAAAGACTTTTGAGTATATGAAAATAAAAGCGATTAAAATTGCGTATAGGTTGTACAATTGTGTACAGGTGTACAAATTTTACGGCGCTTATGTACAAACAATATCAGTGTCATAGTGTTAGAATTCGGTACGCGATATTTTCTCATTTGCATCTCCTTTAGTTCATACCTCGTTGAGCGAAACTGATGTTCAAACGAAAACGACATTACATTGTGACTATGATATTAGCCTCGGCGCCGCTAGGTCTTGTACGCCAACCCACATATTCGAGTCTACGCCATCTATCCACTGACATGTATAACATGGACCACTGACACTACTGCAATCGCTTACATTATCATGAGATCACTTGTCTATAGTTGCCTCTTTTTGATTTAAATACTGTATTCCGTTATAAGAAATCCACCATAGTTCAGTTTCAGTTCAGTAGAGTTTCCAAATGAATATATAGAATAGAAATAGTTGGCAATACAACATTTGTAATCTTTTCTCTGTCCTTCATAACTACTTTTAGGGATAGGCAGACAAAAATTGCTTAATTTTATTTGCTTAAAAATCTAGTTTAAGGAATATTTGATATTATACGAAATAAGCTTCCAATAAAAATATTTGAATATATTTGAAATTTGTTGAACTTGTAATATGAATGTTAAAGCGAAAATGAAACTTGAAATTAAGATAGTTTTCACACTCCTGACGACAAAAGTGGACTCTTATGAAATAGAAGATCAACCAGTCTAAAAAAAAAACAATAAAAATTAAAAAAAAAAATAAGAAGAAAAAAATGAATTCAAGGGAAAAATTTAAAAAAATTTTATTTTTATCTATCGTGACTGCTGTGATGCTGGGTCACATATCTCGGACCCTGTATCTGAGCCATGCAACCTGCCCAATTTTCTGTCTCATTTTATATTACTCCGACCGATGTATTAAGCTTTATTTTTATTTTATTATTGTGTTTGTTTATATATATTTTTGATTCTAGTTGTTTACCTGATATTTCACTTTTGCATGATATTCCTTTTTTTTTATTTACTAAATATGCAAAGCGTTTTAGGGCATCTAGTAAGAAATAAATACGTTAGTAACTTTGCGAGATTGCGTATATTTTCATATCTTTTCATATCTTTTATATCTTATATCGACGTTTATGTTCTTGATCTTTTCTTAGGAGTCTTATTCAATGTATCTTTTGATACAACTACTAATATTTTATTCTATATACTATCCATATTAATAACACCATTTGTTTTGTATTCAATATAATTGATATCGTCTAATGTAAATTTTTGTAACATCGTAATACCCAACGTTCGAGGATGTGGCTCTGTGGCCGGTAAATAAATAAATTTTCTATTCTATTCTATTCTAACTTAACTATCAGATGGCGGTATAGGAATTGTATAATTTTTCCAACATTTTTTTTTATTTTATCATTTCAAATTTTTTACATCGAAATTTTCACATCGCTGTTTTAAAAATAATGTCAACAAATTATAAAATTTATACACCACCATTTAATAATACACTCGTAAATATAAGTCAAGCTAGAATGAAATACTTATTTCGACTATGGCTGCGCTCAAATAATTACGTAACTACTATTTACACAATTGTTGTAAAAAAAAAAACAATTCAAATTTTTAGATTAAATTATAGAAAATCACTTCCCACACCTGCACTACTTTATCAGGCCACAAATTCAGCATATAAAGTACAGTTTGTCCAATAGATATATCTGGATTAAACACCGAGTCAAAATCAGGCCCTTTCCAAATTTTTCTCTTCATATCGTAGCAGGTCTGTGCCCGAAAAGCCATTGTAATTTGTTCAACTAATAAATTTTGATGAAAACTAAGCTGATCATACGCTACAGCTCATCTTTTATAGATAATTTTCGGTTATAATCATATGAAATTATTACGACACTCCTATTATCTTTAATTTATCATTCTAAAAGAAATTTTAGACACGCGTAAGACGAATAAAACTTTTACTAAAATCTTTCTTGATAACATGACCTTGGTTGGTTGATGCACAGACAACATACAACAATCTTACATATGTTGGTTGATGAAAGCTAATTAGCTGTCAACCTGCCTGCAATGAAAATTCACGAATACATTTTTGTAAATTTTCAATTAAATTATGTAGGTGCTTATTATTATATTGTCATCACGACAAAATAAACCGCACGTTTCAGTATAGGTACATACATCTTCTGCCAGTGATTTGATATGGCTTATGCCTGATACAAAACAGATAACGTTTATTGTTTGATTAGATTAAAATCTTTATGAGTATCTTTCTTTTCATGTGGAGAGCTCATGAAAATGGAAGTAGAGTTTCGCTACTAAATCCATGTTAACTCCACGAAACCGGTCGAGTTGAGTTGAGATTTGTGTAAATATTTGTTAGAATAATGTGGATGGGGGGGTTTAACTAACACAAATCCGGTTTCTTTATATAAAATACTTTAGCAATCCACACAACGCCGAACTCCGAAACCGTCCATGGATACAGCATCTAGTTAACTCAGCTAGCAAAACTCTACTCAAATTCAAACTCTACTTCATGGAAACACATAACTTATGTTATTCATAATAGTTGTATTCCATTTGGCTTCTCGCAATATCTACTTGCAAAATAAGAATTCTATTTAGCTAAAACACACATCCAAGCCTTTTTTTAATGGTAAAGCCATAGAAAAGAAACTAGTGCGGGATTAAAGCCGAAATACAATGATGCCAACACAACATTTACGACGACAAATTAAATGTTGACTTTAGGAGAATACCATGCTAATTTTTATTAAATACAGGCTGTTTCCAACTAGGTGGTCAACAGAGCAGGGGCAGGGGGGGGCATATCAACCGTTTAAGAGCTACAGGGTGATGAAGAAAAAAAACTAGTTTCTCACAAAGCACCCTGTATCTTAAAAGGGACAGGGCGTACGGTCACAGTTGAGAGCTTATTGTATGCAGCACTTCATAGCATTTCCAACCAGCCCCATATACTTCTCCCCTCAAGAATTATGTATGTCTAAACTAAAAATTTCGGATTTTCTTACCTTTGTTTTTAATTTAACCTCTATTATTTTTGCAAAAAGGTCGTTAACATAACTTTTTTTTATAAAAACTGTAAACTGTAGACTCTCCTCCTTAAGTTTACCCATTACACCCTTTGTGCTATCTGTAGCCCTTTAAGAGTTATTAGTTCTAAACCTATTTTCAAACCTATCTTCAAACCTATTCTCAAACCTATTTTCAAACCTATGTATTCTCAACGATAGTTTGTTCCCTTAGCACGTCATTTTAAAACTTATCGTCTAATTTCGGTGTAACCTCAATAGGTTATGAGTTAATAACTGTTTAACGGCTACAGTTTACACATAGGGTGTAATAGCAAAACTTAAACGGGAGAGTCTACAGTTTATAGTTTTTATAAAAACAGGTTATGTTAATGACCTTTTTTGCAAAAATAATACAGATTAAATTGAAAAAAAAGGTAAGAAAATCAGAAATTTTTAGTTTATACAACCATAATGCATGCTTGAGGGGAGAGGGGTATGGGGCTGTTTGAGCAGTCGTTGGAAAGGACATGAAGTTCTGTATACAATGAGCTCTTAACTGTGACCGTACACCCTGTCGGTTTTAAGATACAGGGTGCAAACTAGCTTTTTTTCTTAATCACCTTGTAACTCTTAAACGGTTGATATGCTCCCCGCCCTGCCATACAATTTTGGGTTCGTCTAGGTGAGTACTATCACCTCCTGCTCTATTGACCTCATAGTGGGAAACACTCTGTATTTAACCGGGTATTGTTTTTGTAGTTTATCACTGCACAATTCAAACCATCTTTCAATTGTAGTTACTGTCGAATCAGCTAAAGCTTGTTAATCCTTGTACCATGCCAAGCATGTCCTTTTTTTTTTTTAAGTTTTTTATAAGCTTCGTATGCCAAGCAACATTCAATATTTTTAATAGCATTTTTATATCTTTCCCCTTTTGTCAATAAAAATACAATTTTAGCACCTATATTGATGTCAACAAACAGAAGAATGTCCCTATCATTAGATTAATTCGGCGAAATTTACGACGACGGTGTCGCCGTAAATTCTATGTCGTCCTCATTGTATTTCGACCCGTTGATCTTTTAGGTTTCTAAATCTAAAATTTTGATATTATCAGGGTTAGTAGGTATTGAGTTATAGATAATAAGAAAACTGAAAACTTTTTGGTTGGTTTCATTGTTGCTGGAAAAAATAGTTTTTGTGTTAAATTATAAAACAATTCTGGCTAATAACACCAACTCTTAGATATAAGATGAAAATATATGAAATATGGAGCTAATTAAAGGGGAACTCATTAATTTATAACGTATTTACTAATTTCGAAGCACAATGTGGAACAACTCATTCATTTTTCAATTATCACAGGCAGAGCTGGGCAATACTTAAGTAAAAAAAGACTTAAGTACTACTTAAAGTACATTTTCGTTACTTCAGACTTATTACTCAATACTTTAGAAATGCCCCTACTTTGTACGTGAACATAAGTACTTGCTTCTATTTACTTGTACTTAAGACTTAGTTTTGTATTTAAATAACAAGATTTTTACTTAAGTATTTCTGAGTGTATTAAGTACCTACAAATATCAAACTCTTCGTAGAAAAGCAAACACAATCTCTAGTGCAACTCCTTTTTTGTTGAGTTTTAAAGCACGCAAAGAACTGTCAAAGCATGTGCCTCACTCACGCATCAAGGCAGAACCTTAGACAAACTAATAACATACAAACAAAAACAAAAACCAGTAGCGTCTCACTTGAATATAAAATCGACGATGTCTCGACTTGACGACATAACCACTGACATGTATAATATGGACTGACTACGTTCATAGAAATACACTGCAGAAAGTGGGCTTACTTCTATATTGCTGACTCTTTCGGTCGAAATACATGATTTTAAATTAATCATTCAGGGTTATTACTGATAAAAACGGTTTTACCAAAGACAATACATTAGATACGCAGAAGAAATTCTAAATGTTTTATTAAAATCACTTTCCGAGCTGCTTGCTCACTTTTTCAATTTCCCGCTAATGATTTTTTCAATGTTGGCACCGACGTAAGAACTTTTTTTGACACAAACATTTGTGCCCACGTAAAATATAAAAGTAAGCAGTCCATATTATATACGTCAGTGGACATAACCAAGGGTAAGCAAGCAATTCCTCGCTCCAATATAAAATCAACGATGCCTCGACCTGAGGTAGGGAAGGCCTAAATTCTTTCTTAGAAATTTACTAGATATTTTTTCCTTAGAATAGTTATGCATTATTGGAGGCGATAATGGGTGCTTGGGCGAACCTCTAATAGTTTTTATGAGTGTTTCAATGACAGCTAAAAGTTTTACTCTACTTGCAGTGCCGAAAACTATAAAAAACTATAAATAGTAGCCGTTACCATACATATTATAGTTTTCAAAAGGTATTTATTTATTAATATCTATTAACTGAACTCGATAAACTTCATTATATTAACAACGTACAAAAATTCTAAAAAATACTTTAAGAAATACTCAGTACTTTTTATAGACTTAGTACTTAGTTACAAGTACTTTTCATACATGCTGTACTTGTACTTACGGTGAAGTACTCAGGCATTCGGTACTTGTACTTGTACTTAAGTACTTTTTCTTTGGTACTTGCCAGCTCTGATCACAGGCAAATTGATATAAATGGCTATTCAATGTATAAAACAGTTGCATATAGAAATTATCAAAACTTAGACCTATCTTCTCTAGAAAATGAATATGCCTGTGATAGTATTATTTCATGTATTTTAATAGAAAATAGGGTGGACATTTTACAACAAATTGTACGCTAACTTCATGATGGGTAAGCCCCTATTCGAACCCAACGTTTTAGAGGCAGCGGTTGTCTATGGTTCTCTGCTGAAACCAAAAGACTTATAGCTGAGCGTGAATTCTTATATTACAGATGTCGTTAGATAAGGGTCTACTGGATATCTACAATCAGTATAAAATTGTACGTAATAGGGTCAATTCGAGGATACGTTCAGCTGAGAGGAAATATTTTCAATCTAGATTTAATAATTCTTTACCTTCGAGAAATGAGATAATTGCGTAATGCTGGTGTGGTGCCTGTGGCAAAGACAAGTACGATTCAAATATTGATCCCAATGAATTAAATATGCACTTCTCTAATATATAACTATTCCTCCTTTGCAATTCACTTCAAGGCGCTGTATAGTACTTAACACAGCGCCTTGAAGTGCTACTAATGATATATCAGCTTTCTGTTTTAGATGTGTTGAAGCTGAGGGATTTATTACTGCGATCAGAGCTATTAAGTCAGAAGCAACCGGCCCTGATGGCATTTTTTCCAAATTTATAAAAATTCTTTTGCCTTGGATACTCCACCCTTTTATTAATATTATCAACACCTGTATCACTGCTTCTTAGTTTACATCTAGTTGGAAAATCGCTACGGTTGCACCGGTAGCTAAAACCAATAAACCCAAAACTGTTTGGGATTTCCGGTCAATCAACCTGTTAGTTTTTCTAGCCAAAGTGATGGAAAAGTTGTTGACATGGCAAATCGTTCAACATCTTGCTAAAGTCATGCCAATCTGGTTTCCGCAAATCGCATAATTGCGAAACAGCTCTTTTAAGAATTACTACCGATATACGCAGCTCGCTAGATACTGCTCAAATTGATTTTTCTAAAGCATTCAATTCACACTCTTCTTGCTGAAAGAGATTTCCTTTTGCATCACTATAAAATCTCACGGGACCCTGCAGCTCATCATCGATATAAAAGTGTCCGAAATCTCGTCACACTAAAACTCAGGCAATCCAAAAAATTATATTTTGCATCCAAATTGAATCCTAGTCTACCTCCAAAAAATCTGTGGCGAAATTTACGCTTTATGAGGGTGGCAGGTAAGGATGAGAACATAGGCTCGATCGACGCTGATTGCTTGAATGAACATTTCACCTCCATGTCTCCGATTAATCAGTCTGTTGGTCAGGGCCGAAATCAAGAACTGATTATAAGGCACAATGAAGGGTTTGCATTCCGCTGCATTGATCATTTTGAAGTATTCTCATCCTTAATGGCAGTGAAATCCACTGCAACCGGCTATGATTTAATCCCTCCTAAATTCATCAAGTTAATTGCTCCCGTCATTGTTAGTACATTAGTGTACATCTTTAATGTTTGCCTTTCCACATCACAATTCCCTACTATTTGGAAAAGAGCTCTTATTATCCCAATCCCTAAAAAATCTATCGCCTCTTCTGAGAAAGACTACCGACCAATCAGTATACTCTGCTATTTCAGTAAGGTGTTCGAGAAAATAATATATAACCAAGCTGTTAAGTTTGTTGACCGGAACGAGTTCTTATCGCCTTGGCAATCTGGGTTCCGTAAAATGCACAGTTGTGAAACAACTCTATTAAAAGTAACATCTGATATTACTGAAGCCCTTGATCAGGATTTTCTAACGATACTTGTTCTACTCGACTTTAGTAAAGCATTTGACTCTGTCGACCATACTCACCTTCTTTATAAACTTGCAAGCAATTTTAATTTTTCTTCATCTGCTGTTAACCTCACTGGGAGCTTCCTTTCACATAGACAACAAGCCGTCAAAGTGCGTAATATAATATCGCAGTTTCGCTCTACTGAATGTGGTATTCCCCAAGGCTCGATTCTTGGTCCTTTCTTATTTAGTTTATTTTTAAACGATCTTCCCAATGTTGTCCAGGACGTATCTATTCATCTCTATGCTGATGATGTGCATATTTACTTCAGCAGACCAATTGGGTTACAAGAGGACTGCACTGCTCGTATAAATATGGATTTGCATCGCATATCTGAGTGGTCACTTGAAAATGGGTTGATTTTAAATGCCAATAAGTCGTGTTGTATGCCCATCTATAAAAATGATCTTGAAACATCTGATATGCCACCCGTTTTACTAAAAAATGTTATCTTACCTTATCAAAACTCAGTCAGAAATCTAGGAGTTGAACTGAATTCTAAGCTTTCCTGCTGTAGTCATATCACCAATATTATTTGCAGAGTTTATGGATCCTTGCGCCAGTTATGGGTCCATGGATATCTTCTCTCAACTGAGATGCCCATGAAATTAGTAAGAACTCTTATTGTACCTCATTTCATGACTTATAGTAGCATTTAATGACGCTATATGATTTGTCTATAATCTACCGCGTAGTGCTCATATCTCAATGCACTCAAGCTCTGTTCTTGTTCACTCACTAGATACTCACCTTGAACATCGTGATCTGTTCTTTTTGCATAAATTACTATTTAATAAGTGTCCCGAATATCTCTACAAGAAATTAAGATTTATGCATTCATCTAGAAGTATTGGTTTTCTCCTTCCTGGATGTAACTCACATTATGGCGAACGCTCTTATTTTGTTCAAACCCTACATAAGTGGAATCTACTGCCGTTTGACTTTAGGGCGGTGGGGTCTAGCAGAGAATTCTTTCAGCGACTAAAGTACTTTTCATCTAATTAGTGTACATCCTGGTTCGTCGTTATTACTATTTTATTATACTTTGTTTAATTTTTATTAGATCTTAATTTTTCATCTTTCTTATTTGATTGTTTTAATTTTTAATATTGTTATATATTTTTCTTTCTCCTTTTCCCTTTTTCTATACATATATGTACTAAAATCTCTTTTCAGTAATTAGGTTTATTCTGCTTGCTATTTGACCATTATATTTTTATTTCAATTTTATATATATCGTTAGTCTTTATTGGTTTTTCTGTATATTTCAATTCCACCTCTTATCTGTATGTTAACAAAATTATGTAATCTTTATACAGTAGCCAGAAATGAAAGTATTATTATTAAAAAAAAAACGAAAAAAAAATCGGTAAGCTACTCAAATTATTTGCTAAGTTGTCCACTAACTTTCAGTTTCATTCAACTGCAGTTTCCCTTATTGGCAGTCCTTTGTCTGACAGGTTGCAGCGTATAAGAATAGGGGAGAGTTTTTCTGATGCTTTACCTCTTACTCGTGGTGTGCCTCAGGGTTCTATTTTGGGCCCTTTGCTTTGCAGCATGTATATCAATGATCTTCCTGAAGTTATTGAGGATTGTAAAATTCATATATATGTACATTCGCTGATGATGTGCAGTTATACAGGGTGTTTCCCCTTAGGATGTTAATAAAGCAGGATGTGATAGTACTCACCTAGGCTAACAAATAATTGTATAGCAGGAGGTGGGCCATATCAACCGTTTAAGAGTTACAGGGTGATTAAGCGAAAAAAGGTAGTTTTCCACAAAACACACTGTCTTTTAAAAAGTTGCTGAAGCACGGTCAAAGTTAAAAGCTCATTGTGTGAAGAACTTTATGGCCTTTCTAACGACCTCAACCAACTCCATACTGCCCTCCCTTCAGGAGTTACGGAGTCTCTAAACAAAAATATTTCGGATTGTTTTAATTTTTTTTTACTTTGACCGCTATTTTTTTGCAAAACAGTCATTCACATAACTTTTTTCTATAAAAACTATAAACTGTATACTCTTCTCTTTGATTTGACTTAGTATACCTTATGTGCTATCTGCAGCTGTTAAGGAGTTATTAGCTCAACACCCATTCATGTCATACCAAAATTAGCCGATATTTTTTTTAAATGACGTGTTTTCAGTCAGTAAGGGAACAAATTTAGGTTTGAGATTAACTTTCAGAATAGGTTTTGAGCGAAAACCTCTTAAACGCCTGCAGATAGCATTTAAAGAGGAGAGTCTACAGTTTGTAGCTTTTATAAAAAAAAGTTATGTTAACGACCTTTTTGCAAAAAACAAATAGCGAGCATAGTGAAAAAAGGGTAAGAAAATCCAAAATTTTTAGCTCATAACTGGGACCGTACACCCTGTAATTTTTAAGATACAGGGTGTTTTGTGAAAAACTAACTTTTTTTCTTAATCAGCCTGTAACTCCTAGACAATTGATATTGTCCCCTCCCCCTGCCATAAATTTTTTTGTTCGTCTATCACCTCCTGCTCTATGGACCTCCTAAGGGGAAACACCCTGTATGTATATTGCTCGTCCTATGAGTCTAGTGGACGATTAGAGCGATCAATTAAGTACTAACTTGAGGAATGTCTCGAGTTGGGCGACTAATAATGGTTTGCAACTGAACCCCCAACCATCTGATTTAACGCCCTGGATAACCAAGTACTAAAATTTACTAGGAGTATTGCGCAACTCCCAAACGAAATGATGTGATCAGATTGGTGATATGTTGGGAAAAGTTTATGGTTGTCATCTGTAATTTTACCTTTTAGCATTCGGTCAATGCTAGTAAAGTTCCCGTTTCTACCCTACCTTACAGAGGTGTCTATTATTCCCACACTTGGATTCTGTATGCTCGATGAAACTAACAGTTGCATTCAATGACTGTACGAGGTTGGTGTTTGGTCTAAGAAGATTTGATCATGTGTCCCGCATAGTAGCCATCTGCTTGGAATATTTAAGACGTAGGCTTCTTGCATTCCTTCATACAATTATACATTCCAAAAAGCCTCTGTATCTTTTTGATCAACTAGAATTTGTAAACCCTGGCAGACCCTTTAACTTACTGATACTTTGGTTGCAACATTCCATAATGTGGAGGACTCTTACTTTATTCGGGCCTGGAATAGTTTACCAGCTGATGCTCTGCGTATCGGCTCGACTGATAGACTCTGGAGATTGGTGGCACAGAGATGGTCCTGACAATGATCTAGTATATAGTCTTTGTAATTTTAGTTTGTTGTTATGTATGTTAGTATTATATTTTACATCTCCTTAGTTTTATATAAATTTTGTTTTTATTTTTTATTTATTTTATTGTTTTATTTTTATATTTCACATATACATTTTACATTTTACTTTGTGTATTTAGATGAAGATTTTAGTAAGCTTCTTGGTCCAACGTTCTTTGCACTAAACAGATGTGTAATCTTAGAGTACGTTGCGTTTGAATTTTAAATTTGAATTTTGAATTTGAAATTTGAATTAGATTTAAATATACCTACTTAAATTCGATCGCTGTTCGTTGATAAATTTCTGGTATGGAAATCTAATTGCCTGAACCCGACAAGCCGTTTTTTTGGATACTAATGAAATTTTTACTATTACCAAAACTTTTTCAAGCAAAACCATCAAAGACCTTACATTGTTATTTCCACGAAATTAAAACTAATTAATTTTTGGTTGTTTTACTAAACAGCAATATAAAACTGGTGCCATTTGGATTTTTTGTATTTGTTATACGACGAGACCAGCAGAAGAAATATGAGATGAACAGTTGGATAAAAAAAGATCATACCATTTCGTTCGCTAATATCGTCATATGAAAATAAGAATTAATCCATTTCCAATTCAATGCATCGAATCATCTTTCATATCAAAGATTAATGTAGAAAACATAATATTTGTCTTCAATCATGATCTGGTGGATTGTCCCATGGAAGCATATTTTCTTACGATTGAATAACATATTTTCTACTGTTTCCGCTGCATTAACAACTACAAAAGCAACGTTAGCCTATAGTAAAAGGATTAATCTTTCAAGTTAATCTAAAAGTTAGGCTGCGGTTACAAACGACGCCAGTAATACTGGCGCCCAGCTGGAACGATAGGCTGTAAAGGCTAGTACTAAGATCCGTGCTAAAGTAAATTTTGGCGTGTTCCCAAAATCGGGCCGTTCTTTAACAGCTCAAATATAACAGCGGAGACTCAGAGAAAATATATAGTAAAAAGAAGAAGAAGAAGCATTTTGCATATTTCTAAAATCAGATAATTAAAATTACTTGGAAATATTAAAAATATAGAAATATTATGTATACAATAAAAGAAAACATTAACAATGATATTGAAAATACAGCCACGAGAAGAAATCCAATTCATCCGTACTTACAACAAAGACGTACAAAACTACGTTAACTACAAAAATAAAGTCAATAAATTTATCAAATATCTGAACTCTGACAATAAATATTTTTACCGCGTTAAAGAACGGCCCGGGCGGATGAATTCAACTTAATTTTTTTGTAGACTTACTGGTGGTGCCATCTCTAATCAAAACCCAAAAGCCAAATTCAGCGCATTGACCTTGGTACTGCTTTCGCTAAAATTCAGGATATATTTTCGCCAGTAGCTCTTAACGCGTTAAACTTTCATATAAAATCTAGCTTAACGCGGACCTTAGTACTAGGCTTAAGAGCGCGAGCTGACTTAAGCTAGTTTTTGGTGGCTATTACATACTGTACCAGCAGGACAAGCACCAGCTGGCATCACGCTGTGCATTCGAAGTGACTTGAGCTAGCATTTTTAAAGTTCAGCTGTTATGTCTAGGTACCGCGAGTACTTTTCACTTCATTAGTTTTGGAATTATAACGTACCGACCTAGTGCACTATTTTTTAGTGAAGAGCTTCTTCTCCGTTCATCCCATTAATGCAAAACGGAAGAAATAAGGTGAATATCATCATCTACACAATATTGTTGCGAGCGTGGCCTTTCGGTTCGTTATTTAAAACACAATATTAAATACTTAATATACAAGTTCTTTATTTCACTTTAATCATACAATTCACAAACTTCATATACTTTCTATTAATCAACGCAACTCTAATTATCGCTTAATACTGTACTTTCAATTATCGCAATCTAATTAAAACACTTCCGCACGTTATTACTTTTGCTTGTTAACACTGCAACGTCTAAGACAAGACTCTTATTCTGGCTATGACAAATGTTATATTTATACCCTAGAAACTCTCCAGATTATTCTCGAGTGTTCTATTTTCCAGAAGCTTCTTGACTGTTCTATTCATTCTATTCCTGAACCTTCCTGTAGATACCATAATCAATTCTCCGAACCTAAAGTCTTCTTCTCCATTGCCAGTAGATGTCAGTAGTTCTACTTCTCCATTGCCAGTAGATGTCAGTAGTTGTCTATTTCTATTGCACGTAACACTGCCCCCTTCTTAAATTTGTTCGTCCCGAACAACAGGTGGTCCACGGTCTTGATGCTCGTAGTATTGACACAAGCGGTCCAAATGAACAATTTTATGCTTGCCTCTTGTGCCACGCTGAATCCTGTATACCACGTCATTAATTCTAGTTACTACTGAATACGGTCCTTCCCAGTGTTGTTGCAATTTTGGAGAACGTCCCTTACGTCGTCTCGGATTATAGAGCCAAACAAGATCACCTTCATTAAATCCTGCGGAATTAGCACGTAGGTCATAGCGGGTCTTCATCCGATCAGTATTTGTTGCTAATTTCGTCCTCGTGGCCTCGTGCACATCAGCTAATTGTTGTTTGAGCTCCGATACGTAGTCTTCTGGTAACTTTTGTTCACCTCTGGGGGTACCGAATTTGAGGTCGCTAGGTAAACGCATCTCTCTTCCGAATATGACTTTAGCTGGGGTTTGTCCGGTAGTACTATGAATGGCTGATCTATAAGCCATTAGGAATATAGGAATGTGTCGATCCCAATCGCGTTGATGATGGTCAACTACTTTCTTTAGATGCTCGATCAATGTTCTGTTGAAGCGCTCTACCATGCCATCAGATTGTGGGTGTAGAGGAGTTGTTCTAGTTTTTCTTATTCCCAACATTTTACACATCTCCTGGAAAGTCCGCGATTCGAAGTTCCGTCCTTGGTCCGAATGAAGTTCGTGAGGCACACCAAACCTACTGACCCAATTCGTTATTATTTGTTCCGCAACTGTGGCTGCCTCTTGATTAGGGATTGCATAAGCTTCAGGCCATTTACTGAAATAGTCAATGGCAACTAAAATATAACGGTTACCGCCATCAGTTTCAGGAAAAGGTCCAGCAATGTCTACAGCTATCCTTTCAAAGGGGGCTCCGACGTTATACTTATGCATTTCTCCTCTGCTTCTGTGTTGCGGCCCTTTGCAAGCAGCACAGACAGTACATCTGCGGCACCACTCCTCCACATCTTCTCGCATATGTAGCCAATAAAACCTTTCTCGTATTTTGGAAATGGTTTTTTTCACTCCCAAATGTCCTCCAGAGGTTCCACCGTGCATTTCTTCTAGAATATCATTGACGTTTGATGCTGGCACGACTATCTGCATTCGGAAATATTCGCCGTTAGGTGCTTCCCATTTGCGTTTTAATATACCACATTCAACATGAAGAGAGTTCCATTGAGCCCAGTAACTTTTCAGCTTCTCACTCCGTTCCGAAATATCCTTCCAGTCTGGTCTTTCCATATCTTCTTTCCAAGCGAGAATAGGTGAAATGTCCGGGTCTTCTCGTTGTGCTGTTCTCAGGTCCTCGTTGTCCCAACCTGTAGATGGTTCCACGGTTACCAACTGTATAGTTGCTGTTGTTTCTTTTTCTTCCACCCGTGCGCAATGTTTGCATTCAAGTTTGCATGGACGTCGTGAAAGGGCGTCTGCATTTCCATGGATACGACCTCTTCGGTGTTGGATCTCAAGATCATAAGCCTGGAGTCGCTCTATCCATCTCGCGACTTGTCCCTCAGGGTTCTTAAACTGCAGAAGCCATTTAAGCGCTGCATGGTCGGTGCGAAGGATGAATTTCTGCCCGTAGAGATATTTATGAAAATGTTTTGTTGAACTTACAATAGCAAGTAGCTCTTTTCTTGTAGCACAATAATTTTTCTCTGGCTTTGAAAGAGCTTTGCTATAGTAAGCTACTGGAACTTCTTGACCATTCTCCTCCTGCGAAAGCACTGCACCAATACCTTCATTACTGGCATCCGTATCTAATATAAATGTTTTTCCCAGCTTTGGATAGTGAAGTACTGGAGCTTCACAGAGCTGTTGCTTCAAATTTTCAAAACTTTCGTTACATTTATCCGACCATATGAACGGCCTTCCCTTTTCTGTAAGTTGATGTAGGCTTCTTGCTATATCTGCAAAACCTTTCACGAATCGCCTGTAGTAGGTAGCTAAACCAAGAAAACTCCGTAATTGATGTTTGTCCTTTGGAACTGGCCAATTTTTGACGGCTTCTATCTTCTCTGGATCGGTTCTTACTCCTTGTGATGAAACTATGTGCCCTAAATATTTAACTTCATCTTTGAATAGAGCACATTTACTCGCACTGAGCTTCAATTTTGCATCTTTGAGTCTTTGAAGTACGTCCCGTAAGTTGTTTTTATGTTCCTTGAATGTCCTTCCGATTACTATTATGTCATCCAAGTAGACAAGACATGTTTTCCAGGTTAAACCACGTAGAACACATTCCATTAGTCGTTCGAATGTGGCTGGAGCATTACATAACCCAAATGGCATTACTTTGAATTGCCATAAGCCACTGCCAACTGAGAAGGCAGTTTTCTCTCGGTCCTCGGGATGTATTTCCACTTGCCAGTAACCACTCTTTAAATCCAGCGTGGAAAACCATTGCGCTCCGGAAAGGGTATCCAACGTGTCATCAATCCTTGGTAATGGATAGCTATCTTTTCTCGTCACGTTATTTAGTTGGCGGTAGTCTACGCAGAATCGGGTGCTGCCATCCTTTTTCCTAACCAGAACAACCGGCGATGTCCAAGGGCTGTTAGATTCCTCTATTATGCCTTGTTTCTTCATGGAGTTCATCATGTCTGACACTTCTGGTTGTTTGGCTAATGGCAATCTTCGTGGTGTCTGTCGAATGGGCCTGGAATCTCCTGTATCGATCCGATGCTGAACAAGATTTGTTTTACCATAGTCATCATCATTCATTGCAAATAATTCCGAAAATTCATTGATCACCTCTTTGGCATCGTTGTGTTGTTGTTCACTTAAGGCACTGGACGAAAGAAGCTTCTGAACCTGTTGGGTAGTAGCTGGTATAGGCTTTGTCTCCCTGATATTACTATCATTATCCAAATTGACGATTTGGTAAACGGGTTCACAATTTCCAATTATAGCACCTTCTTTTAGTTGTACCTCATTTTCGGATGTGTTAAGCACTCTGACTGGTATTAATGTTGCACCTTCTGCCTTCACTAAAGTCTTCCCCACAATGATGCTCGATGTGAATTTTGTGGGGTTAGGCTCCACCAGATAGAATCTGCAGGTCCCGATGTCATCAGTAAACTTTGTCCATATTAGTGTCTCGGAGCATGGCGAAAGAGTTATATTTTCGCAGACCATCGTCCTTACTTTCACAGGATGATCTGCTCCTTCTCCTAGTTTCATAGGAATTTCTATGTTCCCATATTTGAGAGTCCGCTCTCCAACATCCAGATTTATTTTGTATGTAGTCATGAAATCTATTCCAAGAATGCATTCATCCATTATGTCTGAAACCAGGAAAGTGTGAGGAAATAGTAGTTCGCCTAGTTGAACATCTAAAGTTATTTCTCCAAACACCCGTGCTGCTGCTCCAGTTGCTGTTCTTAGTAGATATTTGGTGGTATTATGAAGCCATTTGTTCTTAACAAGATCTGTTCTAATAATTGATCTTGCAGCTCCAGTATCGATAGTGACTGCGCAGTCATTTTTTCCTACACTTCCATATATAATAAGACTGCTATTATTTCTCTGCAACTGGCCTACTTGAATGATGACTTCGGGGCTGCCGATTCCACCAACCAACTTCTGCCCCACAAAGTTGGTTTTTACTAGTTTTCCGATTGCTCAACAGGAGAGCTGATGCGACTAGTCGCTGCTTGATATCTAGTCTCTCCACGAATAGCTTGTTCCCTGGCTCGACATCTTTGGCATTCTTCTTTCCCTTCTTCAGGTGATTCCACTCGTCGACGTTTTCTGCAGTCTCTTTGAAGGTGCCCTGATCTATTACAATTCCAGCATCGAAGGACACCACGTGAAGGCGGGCTCTGTGATGATTGCACTCTGTTACAAGTACATTCTTCCACTGAAATTTCTCTTACTCGTACTGCACTCCGTGAAGCTTGTCTTGCGGATTCATACGCTAATGCATAGGCTAGTGCTTCTGCTGTTGATTTCTTTCCCGCTAGCCTTAACGCTTGTTGTAAATTTTGATCTACAATAGCGTTCACAAATGCCTCCGTAGCCACTTCATTAAGGAAATCCGCATTTACGCTGGAGTATGAAAGATGCGCTAATCTTTCCACATCAGCCTGCAATTGTTGTAGTGATTCGCCATGCTTTTGAATCCTGTTGCGTAACTGTAGGCGATATACTTGCTGCATGTGCTCATCTCCGTAACGTAATTCTATCGCCTGTACTAATGAAGAGTAATCACGTTGATTTTCAATCGGTACAGTTTGTAAGAGTTCTGACGCAGGAGCTCGAAGTGCTAACACCAGAGCTATAGCTTTGTCTTCATCATTCCATCCATTTACCTCTGAAGCTGCCTCGAATTGTCTCTTGAAGATATGCCACGAATTTTGTCCATCAAATATTGGGGGTTTCATTCTACCTGTGCTGGATATTTCAGCTGCTACGTTTAGAGGCTGACGATGCTTTAATCTTTCCAGATCTGCTTTAACGTTTTCAAGTTGCTCGGTGACATTTTGTTGAACTTCCGAAACCTTTTGTTGAAATTCGTGCTCAATTCCTTCAATTTTCAAATTTTGTTCTTCTAAAGAACTTTTTAGAAAATTTTTCTGATCCTCTAAACGAGTTTCTAGACAATTCTCCAGAGAACTCTTTTGTTCGTCCAATGAACCTTTCAGAAAGATCTTCTGCTCATCTAACCGGGATTCCAGAGAATTCTTTTGTTCCTCAAAAGCATCTTTTTGCTCGTCCAGACGGGTTTCCATAGATTTCTTTTGTTCCTCGAGAGAATTCTTTTGTTCCTCGAGAGAATTCTTTTGTTCCTCATTGGAATGCTTCTGTTCATCAAAACGAGCTTCCATAGATTTCTTTTGCTCATCTAGAGAATTCTTTTGTTCCTCGAGAGAATTCTTTTGTTCATCAAAACGGGCTTCCATTTTGCTCATTAAAGCACTCAAAAGCTGTTCCATTTTCATTGTAGGCTCTTCTTCGACTTCGGTTTCTTCCAAGTTATCTTCGAAAACAAATGTTTCAGGATTCTTTCCTTCCTCTATCAAAGCTTGTCTGAGTCGCTCGACTAGAACTTTCTTTGCACCTGTCGTTTGTAATGACCGGTTCCCTAACTCCACTTTCAAATCCTGCGTTCGAAGCTCCTCGAATTTTCGCCCCATCACTTTAGTAATTCACTTTAAGTTGAATATAAATTATTTTCCAGAACTTTCAAAATTTAACACAATTTTACAAAATTAATCACACTTTCAATTTTAAAGTCAATTGCCACCACTTTATTTCGCGAATTTAATTTCACTTCTGACACCAGTTGTTGCGAGCGTGGCCTTTCGGTTCGTTATTTAAAACACAATATTAAATACTTAATATACAAGTTCTTTATTTCACTTTAATCATACAATTCACAAACTTCATATACTTTCTATTAATCAACGCAACTCTAATTATCGCTTAATACTGTACTTTCAATTATCGCAATCTAATTAAAACACTTCCGCACGTTATTACTTTTGCTTGTTAACACTGCAACGTCTAAGACAAGACTCTTATTCTGGCTATGACAAATGTTATATTTATACCCTAGAAACTCTCCAGATTATTCTCGAGTGTTCTATTTTCCAGAAGCTTCTTGACTGTTCTATTCATTCTATTCCTGAACCTTCCTGTAGATACCATAATCAATTCTCCGAACCTAAAGTCTTCTTCTCCATTGCCAGTAGATGTCAGTAGTTCTACTTCTCCATTGCCAGTAGATGTCAGTAGTTGTCTATTTCTATTGCACGTAACAATATGTTGAAAGCGGAAGAAGAACCTTTTTCGAATACTACAGAATAAGCCCGGCAAAATTTAACTATACTTTGAGGAATATAAGACAATTATACAGAAAGATCCAACGGTGCTTACCACGATTTTACTAGAAGAAAGACGAAAACGTCATTTTTGAATAATACTCATTTTCTTCATTACAGGAAGAAAACTGATAGGAAGTCTCATCCAACTTTTCAACATCCATTTCTGTACAAAAACTTTATTGCTCCTAAAACAGGTTCTCGTGAATATAAATGACTCCACCACAAAAAAGCACTGGCGCCGCCAACCGCCAGCAAGTGTACCTGGCACTTGTAAAATTTTTATCTCGTAAACACACCATTTATTTTTATCTTTAGCTTTGTATCATGACGTTAGCCCTAATTCTAAATTTCCTATTGCTATTGTAATGATGCCAACTTTATTATGTGATATAGCGGGGATGATAACTTGAGGAAATTAAAATTAAATTAAGGGTAAATAATAAGGTAAATTGTTTGTTTATTGTAAATGTAGGTACTACAAATTGTCATTTATAAACAAAAATCCTGTTGCTTTTGTCGAAATATTGTGTTTCATCGGACTAAAACAGACTACAATTACGATACAGCAGACAATTATGACGCAAATATAAATGGCATGAAGTAAAATGATTCCTGGTAATTTAATATAAAAAAAAAAAACAAATAAATTATACACAAATCCATATATAAAATTTCTATAAGAATTTTATTTTTTAGGTTGCTTATAATAGAATTTATCAAATTTCTTAGTAATGGTGTTAGTGAATAGTACAGTAAATTGAAAATTAGAGAATAACAATGCGTCACCAAATTTTGCTGCATCGATTTGCTGCAGTCAGTCAACAATTCGTGTTGCATTATGAAAAACAGTGGATTCTAACATGGTGCTGCACAGTAATTGACCACAAAGTCATCAGTAAGTTTAAGGTAAACTTTATGATATACAAAGTATTATAATCCTGAGGGAATTTAATGTAAAAGCCCTTAAGCCGCTTCAATTTATATTATGTCCATCCAAAAGATTCACAGGTGTTAAGAAATATGAAGTATATAGGTAGATATAGGCATTTTTTATTTACTATTGTATACATTAGCATCTTATATTATAAACTAATTTTTATTATTAATTATCTAACATTTTTTCAACTACCTCAGGCTTCGTCAAATTTTCCTTCACTTTCCTTCGTATGATTTTTCCTGATGCTGTTTTCGGTAGTGATTTTACGAAATATACCCCTCCTCTCAATTGCTTAAAATGCACCATTTTTTCTGCAACATATTTATAAACATCATCTTTACTTAGGTCACTGCCATCCTTTTTTATGACTGCTGCAGCTGGTAAATCCGTTGCAATAAGATCCGGTACACCAAAAACGCACACCTCTACAACATCAGGAATCTCCATAATTATACCTTCTATCTCAGTCGGAGAATAATGGAAGTTTTTATATTTTAGAATTTCTTTTTTTCTATCCACAATAAATAGGAACCCGTCTTCATCGAAATATCCCAAATCTCCTGAATGAATCCATCCATCACTATCATGTGAGAGTTTTGTAGCTTGTACATTCTCATAGTATCCAAAACACTTAAATTGCATTTTAACGCAAATCTCACCTTTTTCATTTACACCTAACTGCTTCCCATTATCATCGACTATTTTTACTTCCGTTCCACGAGTCAACTTACCAACAGAACCCATTCGTCTACACTCAGGTAGCTCCGTCGAAGTGGTACCATATGCTTCACTCATTCCGTATCCAACTAGAACATCGCCACAAGTAATATACCGCTGCATTTCTTTGGACAATACTTGTGGAACAGCACTTCCTCCACAAACGTAACGTCGAACACTAGATAGATCTCGAAATTTGATATCTGGACATTGTACGGTCAATGCCATTTGAGATGGTGGAGTTAACATTATTGTTGCCTTGTACTTTTCAATCAAGCAAAGAAATAATTCCGGTGAGAATAACTCCTGGGATATTATGCGAGTACAACCGTTTAATGTTCCCATAATTAGCATCCAAAGACCAGAAAGCCAATAAACAGTACTAAAGCACAGTACTACATCGCTGTTCGTTAAATCTCTGTACAATAATTACAAAATCTAGTTTTAATGCATATAAAATGATTTTGTAGAAACATTTACGATTCATTTTGATAAAGTAGGCCACGATGGCTCATAATGACTCCTTTTGGTAAGCCTGTAGTTCCTGAAGAGCATAAAATTGTCGCAGTATGATCACCACCTTTGCTCAGCTTTTGCGGACTGAAATTATGAGGACGAACGAGACATTAGTAAAAATGTATAGACGTTTGAATTTATTAGAATTACATGAATGATTTCTCTTCGCCCGTTTCCGTAAAAAGTTCGTTAACAGATGGAACTCCTTTTACAGATCCTGTCATCAAATAGATGTCGCTGTTAATACTTAGTTCCTCCAAGGCCTGCTTAACTTCTTCGTACGTTTCACCATCGCAGAATATTATTTTTGGCTTTGTAATACCCAAAATATGCTTAATTTCACCTGTTAAAGAAATTTTTAAAGTCTTGAAATTAACTCCTAACAGAGTAATTAAGATTTACCTTTATTAAAAGATGGATCCATTGTACTTAAAGGAGTCCCAGCTAAGAATGCTCCAAACATTAGAGGTGCTAGAAAATGTGTATTTTTTGCTATTACTCCCAATACATCATTCTCCTCACAGCCCATTCGTCGAAGGTTTTGAGCCGCACGAATACTTAATAACTTCATTTCACGTCCAGTTAGCTGCTGACCTGTAGTATCATTTATCTGCGTAAAAACAAAAAGTAATATTAGTTAAATTAATGAAATCCAAGACCGAGAAATCTCTGGCATCAGCAATGAATGAATATTTCGAAAAACTAAAAGATTTTTCAAAACAAATAAGCAATGGGTCGGGTGAATAGTTATAAAAAACAATTTTATTTAAGGGTTTTCAGGCCCAAATTATACATTCAAGGCCACAGGTCACAAATCCCTTTATAACGTCAAGTAATTTACATTCGTGACCACCAGCCATGTTCCAAAAGTACTGTAAAATTATAACTTTATAGTATCGGTTTATCATTTTCACGGCATAACTAAAAACCTTCAATTTTTATATGACAATACCAAGAAGGGGCTGCCCGATTTGTCTCATTCTCGACCTTAATTTTTTTAAAGCCGATGTGCAAAATTTCAGCTCTTTAAGTGCACTTAGTATACCCTATTATTTCATCTAGGGTAGGTACAAAAAAAGAAGAGATATTACAAAAATAAAAGAATAAAGGAGAGAAAAAAACAGCAAAAGGAAGAGAAATCCCAACATTAATAACAACTCTCAACTCGTACAATAATTTCTTGAAGGACTTCCAAGGTTGACTTCGGAGTCTGCACACGAGGTGGCAATACACGAAGGATCTGACCAACGAAGGCAATATTAATTCGATAATACTCTACCGTACGAAAACTAAAGGATGCGATAGCGATAAGGTTCTTGTTCAATATACAATCGAACCACGAAAGTCTACTATGGCGCCCCTACACCTACTTTGTGCACTACTTGAATTTTGTTTAGTATTTGATTGAAAACCGGTGGCAGAGATTACAAGCAAATAACTCAACTGTAAAATGTAAGGGAAATTAAAGTATGGCGCCGCCGCTGGCGAAGCACAGAATTTGATATTAATGATGTAGATGTAGTTTCTTTATTTTATAATAGTTATTTTGTAGTAAGGTACCTGCAGCAAATAAAGCCCGAAGGGTAATAAGGCATAAGGCACACATTCAAAAATTCCTACTAAAATGAATCCCAGCACCCTTATACTTTATGCGCAGATGCATTAAGTCGACACGAACGCCGTAGAGGAGGCGTCTTTGTCTGGCTGCACGCGCCGCCGCCGCCATCTTGCCAGTAGTGAACGGTACGTCACCGGGAGGAGTAAGGCTACTTGGAATTATAATTTTCGCCTAGACAAATTCATAAGTTCCGTTGTTTAATTGCTATTTCCACATGTAGTAATTTTTTTAGTTTGAATGGTAATGTAGTGCATTATTTCGGAGTTTGTTTTCACCCCACCATTGTGTTACCCTACCTAACCTAAATTCTCAATGAAACTAATGTTCCTATATAGTATTATGATTGTGACATTATTTTTGTTCCAAAGAATGAAAACTGTTTGGATTGACTCTGTTGTACATTAAGAAATTTATAACTAAAGCTGTTGGAGCCTTGTTATCCCCCTGGGCGGTAAAAAAGCCCATTTTTAATTTTATTCGAAATTATTAAAAATAACCGAATTTTGTTGATTTTCTCAGTATTAGCAAGTTTAAAAGGAATCATTCCTCTGATTAAGATTATGAAAAGGTTAATTTTTGTTTTGGGCCTTATTATACTGTGGTAGTTTAATAAGGCCTTTGGAAAAGGTTTTATAAGACTGAATTATTTTTTCAAATACCCATTTCTGTTACAGCTTTTCTATTTTTTTAGTTGTGCAAATAAATAAACTTCACGTAAAACTTGTTCTTGTAGTTCTATATCACCAAATACTTGATTTACTGCATTTTCAAATTTTGTGGGCCTTATTTGCCGCAGGTATCTTATATATATGTATACAGTAACTGCTTTGTATTTTTTTTTTTTGGAATCGAAAGAAAACAAGTATGTTTCACGATAATGAAACTACCGTTAACCGACGACACGCTCAATTCACTGTTATGGTTGATGAGGTTGAAAAGTATACTTTATATTTGGCTTGCGTTAAGTTTAGATAAACAACACTGAATACTGAAATATATCCGAGAGACTGCAAGTCTAATATGCATTGAAAAGCATCACTAGAAAAAAAGAGTCGCGGGAAAGAAACTATTCTCTGGTAAAAGCCGAACCGAGCGGATTAGATAGCACGTCCGATCGCGATGGAAGGCAAATTGCAACTTTATTCAGCACGTAAAATTTGTTGAAAAATTACACTTAAATTATAACTTAGTAGATTTTGGCATGATTGCGGACGCACTTGTTAAAGTAAGCTAGGACCCACACGATTCACTTTTTACGGTTTATAGGTATTCGGGGTGAGGAAAAATTCTGACTACCAAGTTTCAAACCGGAGCACGGCACTGACATTGACATGTATAAAAATGGACAGCTCTGCTCGTTGAACCAAAAATGCATGAAATCAAATGGTACCACTTTTATATTTTTGTCTCTTTCCGTGAGAGCATTATTTCCCACTGAACTGTAACGATTTCTAACGAGAAATTGCTTAAGGTTCAGCAGTATTTGCAGAAGGTAATAATCGCTTCCTACCAAAATAGACTTGCATAATTAAAATTTATAAACAAAAATAGTCCGAAATACTTTTGTGGTAAATTCGGTAAATCCCACTGACATGTAAAGTAAATCCCCAAATAATTTAAATTTCCCTGCAATATTACGACAGTTGGTAGCATTGACAGTGAGAGCATACTTTCTGAAATCAAAATTGGTGCTACATGAAATAGGAGATCACAGTGGAACACGGGAAACATACCAATACTACTACAAGGAAATAATTTCGGGTATTTTGAAAATTCTGATCGGACGGCTGTGCAGTTATTTACCTGCGATTTGTGGTGATAATATAATAATAAAATTATCATTGTGTTCTGTGAATTTGTGATACAATTATTATTTATATCAATAACTCTAACATGATGAAACACACAATTAAACTCGGTAATCATTTAATGAACTAAGTGTAGCAAAATTATTTTGATGTGCTGTGTACTTAGTGCTACAAAGTGTGGCTTGGCGCAATGGAAATCGTTAGAAGTAGTATTACCAAACGTTCAAAGGCTATATCATCAGGATAAGAACTTTGTGTCTTATATTCTGACTTTTAAATAGAAATTATAAATCAAAATGAACTAGAGTGAAAACGGCGGTTTACGAAATATTTTCGGTGAAATTCCAAAATTAGTGGCAAGAATATACCCCAAAGGACAAAGTCAGTATATATCCTGAGTAATTTACGCTCACATAAAATTGTTAATTGAAATTATAAACAGCCTTTTCTTCAATTATTTTATACATATTATTTATCGTTTTCTTTTTCTTTTTCTCTTTTTTTAAAGAAAAAATTCTATTGATTTTATAATAACAAAAGCCCTGCTAAAGAGAATCGTCAGGGTGCTTTCATTCACGTATTCCAGTTTGGGGATATTCCGCATATACCTGCAATGACTTTTATTTACAGCCAGCAAAAAATTAGGCCATAGTTTTACATAAACTAGAGTTTAGTTAAAATATTAACTGCATTGCCACAAAATCAGTTGAATATAAATCTCAGTCGCATTTTGTCTTCCCACGTAATGTTATAAACTTGACTATCAGATGGCGACATACGAAAAATTGTGTAATGTTTCCTATTTTTAACATGTTTTATCTTTTCAGAATAATTTTTTAAATTGAAATTTTCACATCGCAATTTTAAAAATAATGTCAACAAATTATAGAATTTATACACACACTCGTGAATATACTACATTATATACATATAAACCAAGCTAGAATCAAGTGCTTTTTTTGACTATAACTGCGGTCAAATAATTACTATTTACACAATTGTTGTCAAAAAATCACTCATCAAATTTAATTGTAGGAAATCACACCTGCACTACTTTATCAGGCCACAAATTCAGAATATAAAGTACAGTTTGTCCAATAGATATATCTGGATTGAATACCGGCTCAAAATCAGGCCCTTTCCAAATTTTTCTCTTCACATCGTAGCTTGTCTGTGCACGAAAAGCCATTGTAATTTGTTCAGCTAATAAATTTTGATGAAAACTAAGCTGATCACACGCTGCAGCTCATCTTTTATAGATAATTTTCGGTTATAATCATATGAAAATATTACGACACTGCTATTGTCTTTTATCTCGATAAACAGGCATGATTCAGCATAAAATTTTCATGTTCCTAATAAGTCATTCTAAAAACGATTTAAACGCGCGTATGTCGAATGAGATGTTTTGTAATATTTGATTCTAGATAACAGGACCTTTTGTAATTTTGTAATTGAATTGTAGGGATTTAATATTTATATACGTATCAAGCAAAAAAAAAACGTTAGTCTCATTGCATATGTATTATCTTCTCCCAGTGTTTTGATATGGTTGTGGTTTGAGGTGGGTGTAATACAAAGCAGATAACGTTTATTGTTGGATTAGATTAAAGTCTTTATGAGTACCATGATGAGTACTTATATTTCTATGTCGAGTTCAACTCGATTTGAACTCGAGTTAGAGCTCATGAAAGTGGAAGCTGAATTTCGCTAAATTAATGTGGAGTTGGATTTTGAGTAAGTATATTTATTAGAATAATGCGGATTTATGCAACACAAATCCGGGTAATTTATATAAAATATTTTAGGAATCCACTTAACTCCAAAACTGCCCATGGAAATAGCATCGAGTTAACTAAGCTAGCAAAACTCAACTCAACTCAAACCCTACTCTGGCTCATGAAAACACATAGCTTATGTTATTCATAATAGTTGTGTTAAATTTGGCTTCTCGCAATATTTACTTGCAACATTAGAATTGTAGAAGTGATTGTGTACTTTTTAAATGATTTAAAGTTTACCTAAAACACATAAGCAAGCCTTTTTTAATGGAGTAGTAGTGCCATAGAAAAGAGCCCGAAGTGCGCGATTAAAGCCCAAAATAGTACAATGATGCCGACACAACATTTATGACAACAAATTAAATGTTGACTTTATGGCAATACTATCCTACTGAACCCAATGGCGCAATATATATAGTTACTGTCGAATCGACCAAAGCTTGTTAATCTTTATACCATGCCCAGCATATCGTTTTGTTTTTTTCTTATTTAATTTTTTATAAGCTTCATTCAAATTACAAGTAGGAACTTGAGGAGATCTGCGCCCCAAAGAGAATAGCTGCATCTCGAGAACCAACACTTTTCGAAAGGGATGATCCCTAACTAAACAGAGCAGGATTCTTATGACGCAGGACCGTCAAACTAAAATATATCTGAAGAAATTTTCGAAAAGGATCCACGTTTTTCCGACAAAATGGCAGAAGACGATCCTTGAACTTTTAGTTAGTTTTTATACTATTGCCGTATTGCGATTCAATTAAAAAATTTAGCTAATTTTGTTTTTTAATTTTTATGTAGGTATCTATCTTGTCTATCTTTTGCAAACAAATCAGAAAAAAACCTTATGCATTCGAGACTTTCGCTCATACATTTTTCTTCTGTCTTGATTATTTTCAATAATCTTTCCCATTTTGTCAACAAACACACCATTTTAGCACCTATATTGATGTCAACAAACAGAAAAATGTCCCTATCATTAGATAGATTAATTCAGCGAAATTTACGATGACGGTGTCGCCGTAAATTCCATGTCGTCCTCATTGTATTTCGACCCCTTGGTCTTCTAGGTTTCTAAATCTAAAATTTTGATATTATCACGGCTTGTAGATATAGCTAGAGTTATAGATAACAGGAAAACTGACGCTTTTTTTGGTCGGTCTCATTGTAGGTGGAAAAAAAAGGTTTTTGTGTTGACTTATACCTAAAACAATTCTTACTAATAATACCTACTCTTATAAGATGTATATATATATATATGACGTATAGAGCCAATTATAGGAAAAACCCAATAATCAATAACGTTTTTACTAATGTGCGAGCACAATGGTGGCACAATCCATTCATTTCTCAATTATCGCAGGAAAATTCGAATTAGATTTAAATACACTTAACTTCTGTTACGGAACCTTGAAGGCGCAAGACCGACTAGCTCTTGGTCGGTTTTTTTTTATAAAAGAATGCCAACGATGCACGGTTGGATAAAAAACAAAACACACCATTTCGTATGCTAATATCGTCTTATGAAAGCAAAAATTAATCCATTTCCACAATTCAAGGCATCGAATCATCTTTCATATGAAAAATAAATGTAAAAAAGATAATATTTGTCTTCCATCATGATCCGGTGAATGATCCCATGGAAGCATATTTCCTTAGGGCTGAACAATATCGCATACAGCAACAGTAAAACAATTTAAATAACTCCCTTTGCTACTGTTTGCGCTGCATTAACAATTGTCAAAGTATCGTTAGCTCCATAGTACAGAGATTTATCCTTAAATTTAATCTTTGCACAATGACATTAGCCCTAATTCTAAACTTCCTGTTGCTATTGCAATGATGCCAACTTTCTTATGTGATATAGCTGAAATGATAACTTGATGAAATTAAAATTAAATTAAGGGTAAATAATAAGGTAAATTGTTTGTTTATTGTAAATGTACTACAAATTGTCATTTATAAAAAAAATCCTGTTGCTTTTGTCGAAATATTGTGTTTCATCGGACTAAAACACATTGCAATTACGGTACAGCAGAAAATTATGACGCAAATATAAATGGCATAAATTAAAATGATTCCTGGTAATTTAATAAAAAAAAAAATCTGCCATACAAAGAACACACGTTTCTACTCAAAAAACAAATAAATTATACATAAATCCAATTTTATTTTTTAGGTTGCTCATAATAGAAAAAATCAAATTTCTTAGTATGGTGTAGGTGAATTGTACAGTAAATTGAAAATTAGAGAATAACAATGCATCACCAAATATTGCTGCATCGATTCACAGTGATTGGTCGTCAATAATTTAAGGTAAGTACAAAAACAGCCATGTTGGATTTTGCGATAAACATCGGATTATCATCCTGACGGAATTTATTTAATATAAAAGATCCCGATTCCCAATATATTATGTCCATCAAAGAGATTCCCCAGATATTTTAAAAAGAAATATTAAATATGTAACTACCTTTAGGCATTTTATTATAAATACATTACCATCTTATATTATTATCTAATTATTTTTATTATTTATGTAACATTTACTCAAATAAATTAGGCTTGGTAAAATTTTCCTTCACTTTCCTTCGTATGATTTTTCCTGATGCTGTTTTCGGTAGTGATTTTACGAAATATACCCCTCCTCTCAATTGCTTAAAATGCACCATTTTTTCTGCAACATATTTATAAACATCATCTTTACTTAGGTCACTGTCATCCTTTTTTATGACTGCTGCAGCTGGTAAATCCGTTGCAATAAGATCCGGTACACCAAAAACGCACACCTCTACAACATCTGGAATCTCCATAATTACACCTTCTATCTCAGTCGGAGAATAATGGAAGTTTTTATATTTTAGAATTTCCTTTTTTCTATCCACAATAAATAAGAACCCGTCTTCATCGAAATATCCCAAATCTCCTGAATGAATCCATCCATCACTATCATGTGAGAGTTTTGTAGCTTGTACATTCTCATAGTATCCAGAACACTTAAATTTCATTTTAACGCAAATCTCACCTTTTTCATTTACACCTAACTGCGTTCCATTATCATCGACTATTTTTATTTCGGTTCCACGAGACAACTTACCAACAGAACCCATTCGTCTACACTCAGGTAGCTCCGTAGAAGTGGTACCATACGCTTCACTCATTCCGTATCCAACTAGAACATCGCCACAAGTAAGATACCTCTGCATTTCTTTGGACAATACTTGTGGAACAGCACTTCCTCCGCAAATATAACGTTGAACACTAGATAAATCTCGAAATCTGATATCTGGACATTGTACGGTCAATGCCATTTGAGATGGTGGAGTAAATAGTATTGTTACTTTGTATTTTTCAATCAAGCGAAGAAATAATTCTGGTGAGAATGACTCCTGGGATATTATGCGAGTACAACCGTTTAATGTTCCCATAATTAGCATGCAAAGACCAGAAAGCCAATATACAGTACTAAAGCACAGCACTACATCACTGTTCGTTAAATCTCTGTAAATTAATTATAAAGTCTAGATTTAGTGCAAATAAAAAGATTTTGTAGAAATGTTTTACGATTCATTTTGATAAAGTAGGCCACAATGGCTCATAATAACTCCTTTCGGTAAGCCTGTAGTTCCTGAAGAGCATAAAATTGTCGCAGTATGATCACCACCTTTGCTCAGCTTTGACGGACTGAATATTATGAGGATCAACGAGATATTAGTAAAGATTTTATCTACTTTAAAATTTATTAGAATTACATGAATGATTTCTCTTCACCCATTTCCGTAAAAATTTCGTCAACAGATGGAACTCCTTTTATGGATCCTGTCATCAAATAGATGTCGCTGTTACTACTTAATTCGTCCAAAGCCTGCTTAACTTTTTCGTACGTTTCACCATCGCAGAATATCATTTTTGGCTTTGTAATACCCAAAATATGCTTTATTTCACCTGTAAAAGCAAATTTTAAAGTTTTCAAATAAAAACAAAATAAATAAAACAACAAGTAAGAAAGCTAGAATTGGTCTAATTGCAAGACGAATTCTTATGATACCCTAGATAAATTCCCGTAAATAATTTTGTGTGGTCATCTCTCTGTGTAAGTATGATTTTTGAAGAGCTTTTTGCATATATTTCTGAAGAACTTTTCGCTACATAAAACCGCCCAGGATTTTATATGTAAAAATCCTAAATTTTTATATGGCAACACCAAAAGGGATTCATTTTCTAAATTTTATTTACTATTGCTATAATAACACCATGTACCAAATTTTAGCCCTATATGTCGACGCCTTCTCAGGCAGTGCCCATGTAGGTACATATACAGTGAAAAACGAAATTTTCGTATGTCAACCCCCATTTTCGAACTTAAATTTACGTTTTTTTCTAAAAAGGCCGTGTACGAAATTTCAGTCCTCTAAATAAACGCGTTCTCGAGTTATCGTGTGGACGGACAGATAGACGGACGGACGGACATATAAAAATCAAAATAACTTTTAATATTATGCGTGGGTATCCAATCCATTTTGCTCTACCATCATTATTTCTAGAGGTTACAAACGCGATGACAAATTTAGTATACCCTATAGATTTCATCTAGGGTATAATAATTTAAAAGCACCAAAAATTGATATAAAGTTGAGACCCCGGGAACCGTTCTATTTAAAAACAACAATAAAATAACTCCTAACGGAGTGATTAAAGATTTACCTTTATTGAAAGATGGATCCATTGTACTTAAAGGAGTCCCAGCTAAGAATGCTCCAAACATTAGAGGGGCTAGAAAATGTGTATTTTTTGCTATTATTCCCAGTACATCATTCTCTTCACAGCCCATTTTTCGAAGGTTTTGAGCCGCACGAATACTTAAAAGCTTCATTTCACGTCCAGTTAGCTTCTGACCTGTGGTATCATTTATCTGCATAAAAACAACAAGTAATATTAGTTAAATTAACGAAATCCAGGACTGATAAATCTGTGGCATCAGCAGTCCATGAATAATTCGAAAATACTAAAAGGTTTTTCAAAACAAATAAGCATGGGTCGGGCGAATACTTATCAAAAAAAAATTATATTTAAGGGTTGTCAGGTCCAAATTATTCATTCAAGGCCTCAGGTCATAAATTGCTAAAATCAAGTAATTTACATTCGTGACCACCAGCCATGTTTCACAAGTACAGCAAAATTATAACTTTATGGCATCGGTTTTAATTCCGTACGGAAAGCGTTTCCATCACCTTCCATTACCAATTTAAATCAAAACATCTTCAATGTGGATTTGGTCACGAACCATAGATTTCAGAATTAACGAAACTCATTCAATTTATTTATTACTGACTTACAACATTTTTTATTAAAATGCCACGATGAATAAGAAGAATTCTCCAAAATACATATTTAAGCAAATAGTGAAGAGCAAAGCCCAATCTAATAAAAACAAACGGGATTAGAAATCAAATTGAGGAAGGGATATTACTGAAATAAAAGAATAAAGGAGAAAAAATAAGAGAAATCCCAACATTAATAACAACTCTCAGCTCGTGCAATAATTTCTTGAAAGACTTCCAAAGTTGACTTCGGAGGCTGCACACCAGGTGTCAGTGTATATTCAATACACGAAGGATCTGACCAGCGAAGGCAAACATTAATTCGACGAAAGCAATATTAATTCGACAATACTCTACCGTACGGAAACTAAAAGGTGCGATAGCGATAAAGTTTCTTGCTCAATATACAAGCAAACCGCCATAGTCTCTCCGAAGGCGAGCATACATATACCTACATTGTGCAGAACTTGATTTTGATTACTAACAGCATTTTATTTTCAAGTTATTTGATTATTTATCCAAAGAAAGTAGGTACTATTATAATGCTGGATTCTGTCGAACTATCACCCCCCTCATATCGCTAGGATGTCTAAGTCAAAAAATTGGTAAAAATAATCTTTTTTTTTAATTTGTAACGATTTTACCGCCAAAATTCCTGATAACCGTTACATTTTCTCACATGGTTTGGAAACCTCAAAATATTACCTTTCAGTTGATATTACACATGTGCCTAGATACTTGCAACCGTTTTGTATATAAACCATGAAAATTGCCATAACGATCCCAAATTATAGAAATATAATCATGAGTGAAAAAGCTCGTTTTACAATCAATGGATACGTAAACAAGCAGAAATAGTCGGGAAAGTAGATCGAATGCTGCTACGCCATTAGGGCGTGTGAAGCCAATGGATTATCTCTTCGCAATTGCTAGCGAGAAAGATGTGATGTGATTTCATCCGAAAGTGGTACAGCGAGAGGTCTAAAGCAAAGTACATATGTGGTTTCAACAAGATGGCGCCATATGTCATGCAATTCGTGAAACAACCAAAACTCTGCAGACACACTTCCGCCATTAGTGACGAAATATCGTGAAAATTTATAGGAAATCACGGTACAGAGAACACAATATTCTCTGCTCTCTCTCTGTCTTTCTATAGAAATATGTATACATTGTCACGAAATTACGTCACGGAACTGGTGCCAAAGTTTTAATGGGAATACTTGTATTCTATATACCTAGGGTTGGCCCACTGACATGTATTACATAGACCGCTGACACCACTGAAATCGCTTACATTATCATGGGATCACTTTTTCTCTTTTTGGTTTAACGACTGGATTCCACTGAACTTCAAATAATAAATTCTACACAGAATCCACCATAGTCGAATTTCAGTTCAGTGGTATATACAAAAGAAATAGATGGCAATACAATATTTGTAATTCTTTCTCTGTCCCCCATAGCTACTTTTAGGGATAGGCAGACAAAAATTGCTTAATTTTATTTCCTTAGAAATCGAGTTTAAGGAATATTTGATGTTATACGAGATAAGCTTCTAATAAAAATAATAATTTTAAATATATTTGGAATTTCTGGAGTTTGTAATATGAATGTTAAAGCGAAAATGAAACTTCAAATTAAGATAGTTTTCACACCCTTGACTTCAAAAGTGGACCCATATGAAATAGAAGATCATGCAGTCTATGTTATACATGTGAGTGGGTTGGCCCTGGAAGTAACATTTTGTCTTCCCACGAAATGTTATTAACTTGACTATTAGATGGCGACATACGAAAAATTGTATAATTTTTCCTTTTGTTATCAAATTTTATCTTTTCAAAATAATTTTTTAAATCGAAATTTTCACATCACAATTTTAAAAGTAATATCAACAAACTATAGAATTTATACACACACTCGTGAATACATATAAACCAAGCTAGAATCAAGTGCTTATTTTGACTATGATTGCGGTCAAATAATTACTATTTACACAATTGTTGTCAAAAAATCACTTATCAAATATTTCGATAGTAGGAAATGACTTCACACACCTGCACTACTTTATCAGGCCACAAATTCAGCATATAAAGTACAGTTTGTCCAATGGATATATCTGGATTGAATACCGGCTCAATATCAGGCCCTTTCCAAATTTTTCTCTTCTCATCGTAGCTTGTCTGTGCCCGAAAAGCCATTGTATTTTGTTCAGCTAATAAATTTTGATGAAAACTAAGCTGATCATACGCTGCAGCTGACCTTTTATAGATAATTTTCGGTTATAATCATACGAAAATATTACGACTGTGCTATTGTCTTTTATCTCGATAAACAGGCATGATTCAGCATAAAATTTTCAGGTTCCTAATAAGTCATTCTAAAAACGATTTAAACGCGCGTATGTCGAATAACATATTTTGTAATGTTTCATTCTAGATAACAGTGCCTTGGTTGGTTGACCTGCCTACTAGTGAAAATTCACGAATACATTTTTGTAATTAAATTATGTCGGTGTTTATTATTTATATACCTACGTATCAAGACGAAATAAACCACACGGCTTAGTATATGTATATCATCTCCCAGTGATTTGATATGGTTTTGATTTCAGGTGGGGTGTGATACAAAGCAGATAACGTTTATTGTTGGATTAGATTCACACACACATCTTTATGAGTACCATGATGAGTACCCAAGGTATATGTATATACCTTGAGTACCTATGCCTAGGCGTACACGATGCACTTGTTACAGAGTCCCCCCGAGTGTCTCTCATCAACAAAAGGTGACAAACATTTTCATGAGAGCTAATTCGAGATAACTGAAGTCGACCTTTACGGAAACATAATCTATGCGTACACGTTGCCGTATACTTCACGTTTGTATACGGCAACGTGTACGCATAGATTATGTTTCCGTAAAGGTCGACTTCAGTTATCTCGAATTAGCTCTCATGAAAATGGGAGTTGAGTTTCCCTAAATCATTGATTTTATATAGATATGCCACCAAATCTGTTACCTCTTCTCGACAGATGGCCTTACATGTACCAAATTAGAAAACAGAAGCAACATTTTTTCCGAATGACTGAAATCATGTTTACAGATGGCGCCATCTATTAGGAAAGATTGTAAAATATGATAATATTAAGTTATCTTCGATACAAATGTTTTTTCTGCCTCCCTATCTAACAATGGCTAGGATTGTGGAAAAAAAGAAATAAATGAATTCTAAGGAATTTCAGATTTTTTCTCAATAAATTTGCTTTTTATGAGAGATATACATATATAGAGAAGTAGGTACTTCGTAAGAGATTTTTTTGTTGAATTTTGTATTCCTTCTGTTCTACAAGAAATTATTATTGAAATACATATTTCATCTGACACATTATTTCAGTAACTTATATATATTATAGGTACCTTAGGTAAATAAATAAATTATTTTCAAATTAGGAATGGTTTATTCTAATTTCAAAATCGCGTCAATTTTGCAATGCCTCCTTTCAGCCAACGCGTCAACATCTTCGTTTCGCAGCAGCCAGTTGCAGATCATTAAAAATTCTTACGTACATATAATGCGAGAGCTAGCAGCGTCAGCGTTTACCTGTGTCCACTCCGTTTCACAGGTAAACAAAGCCGTTTTCAAAATGATTTTAGTTCGATTTTTTTTTTTTCTTTTTTATTAGTTTTTATAAACACATATACATTGAATAATATAATTTAATTATTCCCAGCCAGACATGAAATTAATTTGTCAGGCAGAAATTCGGTTGATTGTCAATAGCCAAATCAATTGAAGAGTGATAGGGAATAAATGTGTAAGAGTGAGGACGGACAGACAGACGGACATGCAAAAATCAAAATAACTTTTAATTTTATGCATGGCCAATCCATTTTGCTCTAGCATCATTATTTCTACGTATTACAAATGGAATGAAAATCTTAGTATACCCTTTAGATTTCATCTAGGGGAAAAAAAAATAATGTTCACGCTCATAAGATATACCGTGATCCGAACCAAAAATTCTAAGAAATTTCATCACAAATTGCTTGGCGGAAAATATAAACATAAACATTTATTTATTTGAGTACCCCTGCCAAAGGCACGCATAGCGCTGGGCACATCTTAGAAAGTTACATAGTAGATTTACATATTAGCAAAACAAATAAATTCAAATAACATTAGACTTAATATATAGTACAGTATAAAATATAGAATATAAAAATATAACAATATAGAAGTAGTAGCTTAATGTACAGCATAGTCCAGTGCAAAGTGCAAAGGTGCAGCACAGATAGTTGAAGCTTCTGAATGATGGATATCTGGTAAACAATCCAAGCCCGGGACCGGAGGATGTGAGGCAACTGAAGAATAAATTATGGAAAACTGGAGACCATATTGACACAGAGATTATTGACAGGATAGAAGGCAGAAGGTCATTAGATAGCTGCTGTCAGGAAGTCCAGAGCTTCAGATTTAAATGAATTTAGTGAGGCACTGCGTCTAGCCTCATCAGACATACGGTTCCAATATACGGCTCCACTCAGGAACACGGTTTTCCCACCAAACTGCGTACGTACCCTGGGAAGGACAATTCTATGATTGTTAAGGGTGCTCCAAGTGAAACGTCTAGTAATGTAGTTTGGTAGTAGACCGTGTCTGGCCTTGAATATCAGCTTTAGGGTGTTAAATTCGTACATGTTAGCAAGTGGACAAGGAAGAAGCATCTCAAGAAACTGTGGGGGAACATGTGAACCTCGTTTGAAACCAAAGACATATCTAGCGCAGGCCTTGAACGCACGGATTAATTTAGACAGATCGATGGAGATTGGGAAAATTACTACATCAGCGTAGAAAAAAAGCGGTAGAATCAGAGCCGAGAAGAGCCTTGTGCGGGTGAGCGGATCAATATGCTGGGAAGCAGCATAGAGCGAACGCAAACTATAGTATACTCTAGAACAAATTTTGTTTATCTGAGGCTCCCAGGTGATGCCTGACTCCGTGAGAAGGCCGAGATTTAAGATCGGCTTGGTTAAGAGTGTAACGGTATGGCCTAGAAGATGAATATTTGGGAGATCAGAAGATAAGTTAGTGATATTTCTGAGACGAATTGAATATACGATGGCCTGAGTCTTGGAGGGATTGAGGGACAGACTGTTGTTAGCAGACCACTCCGCAATTCTGGCCAGAGTTGAGTTAATAGTTTCCGCAGCCTCGCTAATATTGTCCCCGGGTGCACCAGAGTATATCTGGAGATCGTCTGCATATATGTGGAAACGCACTCTGTTCAGAACTGTACAGACATCGTCTATGAAGAGAGAAAACAAGATTGGGGCCAGCACCGCTCCCTGTGGCACTCCATCCGATACCGATCTCATCGCAGAGTAAGAGTCATTGCACTTTACCATGAATTGCCTTTGCATTAGATAGCATTTGATCAATGAACACGCTGATGTAGAGAACGCAAATCGCGTATATTTCAAACTATTCACGAAAAATCAATGTACCAGTAAATAACCAGATGTGAAAAGGCAGATCGCAGAAATTCTATCGAAAATCCGACCGAAAAATTTGTTGGAAGCCCGCAGTGCCTAGATAAGAGTTTTGTCTGTTCTGCAACTTTCTGGTGTGAAAACGAAGTATGAAATTCTTTTCACTTAAGAGGAGTCAGTACCAAGATTTGAAAGTTTCATACATTTTTCAATGCGAATTTCTAGCAAACTATTTGTAGCGGAATAATGAGTTATATCTTAAATTAAAGATAACGAAGAGGTCTAGTAAATAACGTCGAGAAAAATAAAAAAACTTCATTGGAATGGAGATCTTAGCTCGGAAACTTGTAAAAAATGGTAAAAATAGATTTTTTTCACATCAAATTCCTCTTGGTAGGTATCTAATTTTTTTATATTGTGACTATTTTAGAGACATAAAGAGTAGATCTAGCAAATAACGTCGAGTTTTTTCATTTTTAGGACCGCATTCTTTAATTTTTTAACTCTAATAGTACTTGTTTTTTCTCTCGATATTTCACCGACGAGAAATTGCAATATTTCGTTGAAAGTTTTAGAAATATAAAGCAAATTAGTATTTTTCACAATTATGTGCAAAATAAAATTTAGGAGAGTTAATTCTCTTTAAAAATTTTCAATTTCTTTGAACTGCAACTTTCCATTTTCGTCTTAAATTGTAGCATGTTGGGTTTATGCCTTTTACACTAGATGTCTCTAATGTGACTTGTGGTCTGGGTCTAGGCTAATTTTATATGTATTTTCATGCTTTCAGGACACAAACCTACGTATAGTAAGTTTTATTGCCTACAGGCTCGCTGGCATCTAAATTGAAATTTTTGCTGAGTACTGACTCCTCTTAAATCATGTATCATACACATTTACCAAATACTTCAAATCATCTTGTACTAATCAAGATATGCCTTTAAATTTCTTACAGATTTTTTCCATATTTCTACACATCATTCGATAAAGAAATACGAAAAAAACAAAATTAGATTGATTGTTTGCTGTGATATGGCGCTATTTATTACCGAAGACTACTTATTATCTTTATATTCGACAAGTTTTGCTCACAGATGGCGGACCGTCTTGTGAACAGATTATAAAGTACTACAGCGGCGACTCAGTGAGAAGAGGTAACAACATATTTGCGTGGAAGAACACCAATAATTTTTATATGTAGAAATGAATCATGATACAAGCATTTACAAAAGATTTTATAATTAGAAATTCTTTGCTTGAATCGCAGGTAAAGAGCGCACAGCCGTCCGATCAGAAATTTCACAATTACAAAATGGCCGAAACTATTTGCTTGCAGTAGTATTGCTATTCTGCCCGTGCTGTGATTAGAAGATTGGTATCAGGGAATTTTTCCTCCCTCTGTCATCTATGAAAACTAAAGTATACGCGGCGTAATTTCCCTTGCATAACATGGCCAGGGCCTACACGCCGGAGATTATAGGCAGTTTTAACGGGTGAGAAGTATTCGGGGGTTGGAAAAATTCCGAAATGCCAAGTTTCGATCAGGAAGACGGGCAGGATATCAATACTACTGAAAAGGGCATTGATTCGGCTATTTTAAAATTGCGAAATATCTAATCGGTCGGCTGCACAGTTCTTTACCTGCGATATGAGGTAATAATATAATAATGTTGTAATTTTTGATACAGTCATTGTTTATATAAAGAATTGTGACTTAATTAAAGACGCACACAAGTAATTTCGGTAATCATATAAGGACTAGCATCGCGTAGCAAAATTATTCTGCTGAAACGTCTTAGCACAAGGGGCGGAAAATCCTTCCTTCCCTAAAAACTGCACGTGTTGGGTTGGCCGTACGGCAAAATTAATAGAATTTATTCTCATTACGAACCACATTCCTCCATTAGTGACGACATATCGTGAAAATGTACAGAAAGCACCATACGGAGAACACAATACTCTCTATTTTCTCTCTCTTTCCTATAGAAATGTATATACAATTTTCACGGAATTGCGTCACAGAATATTTCTCAAAATTTAATGAGAAAAATTTTTCTTTGTACCTGTGGCCCAAGGTATATAGAAGACAACTATTCTCATTAACAATTTTGTACTAGAACTGTGACGTCTTTCGTCCTATAAGGTATATACATTTCTATTGAAAAGACAGAGAGATGAGAGATTATATTGTGCTCTCTGTAGTGTACTTTCCTATCCCCGAGGTTACACCTGCAAGTACAGCTTGCATACAACTTGCACTGCCATACTTCTTGCACGTGTAACCTCTACTGCCATGCTGGCAGTACAGCTTTCAGCGAACTTGCATTCTGAAAAACCATGGCAGCTGGGAGATAGTAATTTGACATTTATACAGTTTTCAAAATGGCGGAAACGAAATGCTTGAGAGAAATTCATAAATTTATACCGGGAAAATGAAATTTTCTGGGATTATTTGCAATACATCATTTACCAACACCTTCATTTTCCTTTTTTCTTGGGTTTTTATCATTGTGATGCTTCCTTTATTGCCATAATTTTCCAATATACGCAAGAGTTTACGTCTCAATGCCATTTTTTAAATGAACTTGCATGCAAGCTGATAAGACATCAACCGTACTGCCTTCCGCTGTCAAGTTAAAAATCGTGTTGGAAGGGAGGCTTGCATGCAAGCTGTACTTGCAGGTGTAACCGTGGGGTATACGTTCGGACACAAATGGCGGAACGTGGTTCGTAATGGGAATACCAATGGGCCAAAATTCCATGGTATTACCATACATAAATCATCAAAATTAATTTCGTTATATTTTCAATCAATGACATACATCTGCGGCATAAAAAGAAGAAGCATTGTTGTCATCCAATGTTCAAAAGTCACAGACATATGGTGGTAGTTATCAAGCAAATAAAATATAAATTGTTAACAAAAAGCTGAGAGTTTTTTTATAATGAAGAGTTTTTTTAGAGATAACTTAATTGTAATGTGAAATTAATACTAGGTGAAGACTTTTGGTGGACTATAATGTGGTATGCAGCCCTTTTGCGATTCATTCGTCGCCGGCTAGTTCTTGGCATAATTTTCTGCCTTTCATTAACTTATTGCCTAGTTAATTTGATGGGAAATGTAAGAAAAACCTTTTCATTTTCCATGGCTATTATAATTCTTGGATTTTTGTTGTCCTTTAGGGCGGACCCCTATCCCTGGATTCAGATGAATTTGAGATTCGTCGGGAACATCCTATGATATGGCGGACAATACGGACGGAGCACAATCGAACAAATAATTTGAGTGCGACTTGCAGAAATTCCGTACAAGGGAAAGTTCTAATCGTTGATGATCAAGGATTTGTTTGCCAAAGGGTAGATCTACTTTGGACGGGATGTTGCAATATTGAGACAGAAGCAACAAGGCATTACACTTGTGAAACATGCAATGAAGCTGGCTGTTGTGCTATTTACGAATACTGCGTTTCGTGTTGTCTGCAACCCGATAAGAAAGACTTATTAGAGCGTGTCCTTTTGAAAACATCAGGACGTCAGTCTGCACTTTTCGCCTCGGTAAAAGATCAATTCGAACTGTGCCTAGTGAAATGTAGAACAAATTCACATTCAGTTCAGCATGAAAATAAGTATCGTGATCCCAAGAGTAAGCACTGCTATGGTGAGACCCAAGCGCATGAATCGCAAAAAGAAGTCTCTGGAAATGGAGTGCTTTAGCATAAATTTAATAAAAACCATCCAAAGTCGTAGGTGTAGAAGTTAACACTAAAGTAAACATTTTAACTGAATTGTAAAGTACATTTTAGAGTAGAGTATACGGAAAGAGAAATCTCAAACATTGTATATACGAAGTAAGCGAAATTATAATCATTTTCAGAAAAAGTTTTGGAGTTTATTGACTGCTTTACGTGGGTTGTGAGCGGTAAATGGGGAAGAAGCAGAGTGGACAATAACTTTTGAATAGATAGATGTAATACAATTTATTAAGCAATTATCAATTCCGTCTATTATACAATTTCTTTAGATTGATCCCCATGATTAATGCCGTAGAAAAGTTCTTTTCCTTTTATGTAAGCCCATGCCATTCTCTTGGAACTAAAGTAAATGCCGACTTCTCCATTCTTATCAATCGTAATAGCTCCTCCAGTCCCCTTAAGTCTATCTGTCATCTCCTTAACAGAGCATTCAGTAGCTTCCTGTGCAGAAATCTTTGTATATTTCATTTTTTCTAGTATTTTCTGAGATAAATTGAACCGCATCAATGTCTCTCCGTGACCAGTCGTAGAAACTCCACCAACTTCATTGTCAGCATATGTTCCACTTCCTAAAATTGGCGTATCACCTATTCGTCCTGGAATTTTTCCAGTTATTCCACCTGTCGATGTAGCTACAGCGATATTACCCTCCGAGTCTATAGCAACAGCTCCCACTGTTCCTGGTTCCCCGGGGTCTGATTTATCCAGCTCAGTTCTCGCAAAAGTTGTATCAAGTCCTTTATTTTGAGTTTCTTTAAATTCTGCTAAAGCTCTTTTCGCATTTTCGGTAACCAAAGAACCTTCAGGAAGAACATTAAATCCTTCGGCTCGTGCAAATCTCATCGCATTTTCTCCTCCAATAAAAGTATGGTTGGTCTTCTCCATAATACGGCGAGCCACTGATATCGGGTGCATAATGTCTTTAAGTAATGTTACACATCCAGCCCTTAACTCCTTGCCGTGCATTATGCTTGCCTCTACCTCTGCATTTCCATCCGTATTCAAGACTGACCCATATCCAGCGTTAAAATTATCATCCAATTCCATGCTCTTGACAGCAGCCTCTACAGCGTCTAGAGCACCTCCTCCATTCATTAAAACCTGATATCCTTCTAGAACTGCATTTTTAATACCTGTTATCTTCCCGGGAACTCTAGCATCAGTAATATCACCGGCACCCCCATGAACCAATAGTAAAGGTTCCATGGTGCAAAGGGTTGCGATGCAATTACGATAACTATAAAATCGCAATGCTCTGCTCATAGGATGATGTATGAAGGGCAATTTATTTTTAATGGAGAAAAAAACACGATACCGTTTTACTCACTGTCTGCCGTATCCACCCACAATCCCTCAGATTCACTTTGCTCTAATTTCTGTAACTAATTAGAAACGGTCAACAACCTGTCGTACACGAAACTTGACAGCTGATAACAAAAACTGAATTTCAATGGTCAGCTGACTTCTAACAGTGGCTCTAAAATTGTTTGCATCTTAATTAGGTGCGTTTTAATTTCAGTGTAAAGCTTAGACGAAATGACAATTATACTTGTCCGGAGCGAATAATTGGGTTATACAAATTTATATTTTCTTCTACATTCGCTCGTGTAAGCCCCAACTAGACTTTTATTCTGACTAGTCAGTAGTTCAGTATTGAATATTCAGCAAACTGCCACAAGTAAGATTAAAATAGTGGAAACTGAAAATAAAAGTCAGATGATAGTGATAGTTTGTGTTTTTATTTCTAGTCTTCTCTTTTTGAGTGGAAAATGACTGAAAAAAGCTCCTATATCCTATACATTGTAATCTTTATTGTCCAGAGAAAAATGATGGCAAGCAGTTTGAATGAGGAAGAAATCAATAGCAATTCATATACTACCATTTCACGACATTTTTATAATGAACTGACGAGTCAGTTGATCGAACACAACGCGTTCGTGGTTAGTAAAAGTGACAGATGAAGACAGTAAAATTGATTGACGAAGTCACTATTGTTCGTCAGTTCTACTGACGAGTGTAACCCCCGTATAACTCATTCATGAAAAGTGAACATTTTGGTCCCTTTCACTCGAACTATATAATGCCCAATCTACACTGCATGGTAAAACACGTCATCAAAACGATATGTATTTTTGTGTTTGCTTCCCACTCTTGCATCTGAAAGATCATGCTTGCAAAAATCTGAGTTTGGTAGTGTCAAATCTCAACTCATATCTGGCTTCTCTCCTTAATGGTAGCCTCTTGGAAAAAAAATCCTTTGGTCATAGCATCCGTTGGAGCTTCTAGCTAGATCTTTAATGTGAACCTGCTCAAGGATGCTGAGATGTCCCACTTCCGAAAAACTGTGATCATCTCACCTATTCCTTTGAAGCATATTAGCCACTGCGCTGCACTCTGGATAAGTAGCTGGACTGGTGTAGGTAAAGTAGGACTTCTCGTGCTTGTTGAGGTCATAACGGGTAGGCGTTAGTAGCCCCTAAACAGGTCATCCTAATTAAAATGCAGTGCATTTTTTATACCCTAGATAAAATTATAAGGCTAGACAGACTGTGTCCATAAATACTTAATTTGAAATTCAGTCATTTCAAGAAAATGAACAGATGACAGACTATGGACGAAAATAATTTCATTTGGAATCTCATTGACAGTTCCCCGATGTCAGTAAAGACTGCCATAATAATAATAATAATAAAATAATAATTTAATAAAATGCTATCAAGAAAACTTGCGAGTATTTAATGTAGTCGGAAAGCATTTTAGTATAAGACAATATTTGTTGTTGATAGAGACCAAAAAGAGAAGAAAGCAGCAAAGAAATTTCTTTTGTGATCAGCTGATGGCTAACACTGCTAGCTAACTTTGTTGGAAAATTTTCCCCTTTCCAATAAATTCAGCTCATTTTAATGACGGTATGTGGCACTTTTACTGGAATTTACCTAAATGGAGTAAAATTTGGTCCATTTGAAAATGAAGCGAAGTTTTGCAAATGGGTCCTTGATGGACTTCATTTGTGTGACACACTGCACATTTGACACCATTTAATTAAAAATTAAGTCATTATGCAGACAGTCTCTTGGGTATAAGTTTGTCATTCCGTTTGGAACGCACTGAAAAAATGCTGGTAGAGCAATGTGCATTGGACACGCACGAATAATATCATGACTGTCCGTCAGGATAATTTGAGTACGCATCTACTTAGAAAGCTAACCTTTTGCACATGGGCTTTTAAAAGAAAAATTTAAATTCAGTTCAAAAATGGGACAAATCGGGTAACTTCTTCGTAGGGTTGCCATACAAAAATGTCGTTTGCACTACACGTTTGGACACTGAGAACGCATTAACGTAAAGAGCTGAAATTTTGTCCATAGTATTTTCATAAAAATAGTAATTATAATTTAAAAAAATGGGATAAATCGGACAACCCCTTTTTGGTGTTGCCATATAAAATTTTTGGATTTTTGAGTATATTGTGAAAACTATCAGTCCTAGGCATTTTTATTGTACTGAAATGTTCTTCAGAATATGAAATCCTATGAAATTGCTTATAATCATTGTTACTGTCCGACAAACCATTCTCGAAATATATGCGAAAAACCACTACAAAAATCAAACTTTTACAGATGGGTGATCACAAGAAATTACACGAAGTACATTCAATACATTCATTTAGGCTATCATAAGAATTGGGCTTAGGCCAATTCTAAATTTTTTACTTGTTTTTAATGTAATGTAGTGTCTTTTCCTACATGGAAGACATTTTCTGGGGTTTCTTTTAGATCACTATAAAAAGGGTATAAAGCTGTCCTCTTGAGAGAATGGAACTAATCAATGGATATGTACCCAATATCTTCTTTTGTACTGTCTACTTTTTTAACGACGGTGAATTGCGTGACGTAATTGCAATGGAAAAACTAGTTCCTTTCCAATGTCTGCTTTAGAATTGTTATTTTTGATAAATTCCTCATGACAATATTGTCCAATGTACCTACCACAAAATCCGTTGAAATTGTGACACGCACCGACAATTGTGGCACGTCTGCGATGTCACTGTTATTTGCGTAAAAGACGCATTATAAAGTATCCAGATGTTTTCTCCAAAGCTTATTTTAACCTTCATAATGAAGGAGTTCGAAATCGATAGATATTTTAAAGATTCTACTTTTATTTAACTATTATTCGTTCATGCTATTCAATGCTAAACTCTGAACGTATAAATTAGAAAAAACCAAGATTTTCAACTAAAATTCGCTCATCCTCAGTATCGACAGTGATGAAAACCAAACAAAATAAAACAAGCAATTTTTTTTACTCTTAACTATTCGTTTACTACCTTTATTGTTGTATTATCACAATAAAATGTACTATATTGTCACCTCCGCAACAACATAGTACGTTCAGGCATACATACATATACATATATGGAACAATAAAACTCTTTAAATGTTAGATAAGGTTTATTGCAAATATTACGATTGAATACGATTGCTATAGCTCGAGGGGAAGAGTATAGTAACAGTAAGCAAGCAATTGGATAGGAGTGAAGCAGCATCGGTCGGTAGCCCAGTCAGTAACCATGTAAAACAGACATACTACCGCTACTACTAGTTAAAGCTCAGACCATCAGAAGTCAGTGATCCACTAGCCAATAGCACTAGTAAATTCAAAGCGGACATAGTGTGATTTATCGGAGGAGATACAATCGTAGTCTTTAATGTTCTTCTCAACTATAGCTTTAGTGAAAGTGTGTTAAGTGTGATTTGCAAATTCAAGCTTGCTCGTTATGTTAAGTGAATCCCAATAAGCAATATACGTGTAGTAGTTATTGTGCCTATATAATTTATTATGATTGGGATTGTGTCCGCCCACTAATGGCCTTCTATTACTAGAAAAATTGTGATACGAATTAAAAATTTCGGAAATTATTTTTTAAACTTTATTGAGAGTTTGTTTATGAAATTCTCTGTTCGGATCAAAATGATGTAAGTGTAATTTCAATAAAAGTAGAATGTCGGTTTATTCTTTACTGTGCTTATTTTATGTAGAACTAAAGCTTTTTACCTTGTTCCAATTAATTTTAATTCATTTCGTGGCCACTTTTATTTGTGCTTAGCTTATAGAAAACTATAGTTAATGTCGTATATTTCGGTCTATGTATTGACGTCGAATTTAAAATTTTAAATAAATTAAAATTTGTCAAATATTTAAAACACGTTTGGAGTGAAACCGGTTAAGTTAAAATGTTAATAATTATTGGCATAATTTATTTGAGATCTGGCATAGTTTAATGAAGATGAAATATCGTAACAGAAAAGAAAGAAGAGAAAAATACAGATTGATACGGAATTAATTGATGAAAAAAAAAAAAAAAAACGTTTTGCGGATTTTATATTGCTAAAATTTAAGTATGAGATTTTGAGTGTGGTCTCATAAAAATTACTAGCTACTTTCAAAACTGTATCGACTTGAAGAAACACTTGACATGCATTGTTCTATACAGAAATCATTTTTACAGTGCTAACTCAATTTTGAATGCTTTCAATAATTTAAATTTTACTCAGTGATTTGATTAGGGATTTTGTGCTAAATCATCAGCAGATCATGAGAGAAAATGTCAAGCCCGGGTAGTAGTTACTACAAAATTATAATAATTGGATGTGGCGATACTCTTTCTGATGTGTTAGTTAAAAAATGTTATTTAAGTCTTGTATGTACTACAATCCAGAGGTAGATGGGAAACATGTTATGGAAGTATGTTGAAGGCGACTTGACCAGGACGTTAAGTCCAAACTGCCAGCATGAGCTGACAGATCGCCTGATGACAACGATAGCACAGGGCGGCATGCTAGCACCTCGGCTAAGGGTGGCGGAGAGTGTGGGGGAGTTCCCGAAAATACCTGCCGCTGTCATCATCCATAATCAAAAAAATTTCATGCCTGCATACAAAAGAGCCGACACACACTCGGTCCTGAAGGGACCCTTACGTCACTTACCTACTTACTGTGGAAGGCGCAGATGTTCTGCCTTCATGGCCTTGCCCCATCCTCCCTATGACTCTGCTCGGCACTATCTGCAAAGTCCCTTTGGCTGACCTGTGGAAGAAATTAGAGCGGACCTATGCGACCCCGAATTGAAAAGGCTCCAGGATGTGAAGGAAGAAAGAAAATATTCAATCCATATTTACGTTATAATGATCAAAATAGGCTCATATATAAACATTGTTATCAACCTACAAATAGATACATTCTCTATTATTAATTCAATTCCATAAGTACATACTTTGGGTTACTAAAGTGATCGTCCACAGAGTACTTGATTATTTCTTTTCTAAATTCACAAAAATTTTCTGACCTTATGTACATAGTAGATTTTATGGACACAACCTTTTATGCACCGTATGGCTTACTACGCTCAATGATATATATCCCGAGGTATTAATAGTATATAATATATAAATAATGTTTTCTTTTCTTTTCAGTTATGGCTTACTTTTCGTTTTGTATATGAAATGGTATTGATATATGTACGCGAGCCATCTCAAAGGAGATGCGCGGGTTTTCAATGGTTGTTCTTTCTTTATATAATAATATTTATACCTGCATTGCCGAAAATAAATGTTTTTTTAAAAGCTTTACTGCCGTTTTTCTTTCTTTTTTTTTTTTTTTTTTTTTTGTTTTTTTTTTTTTTTTTGTTTTTTTTTTTTTTTTTTTTTTTTTTTTTTTTTTGTTATAATTCAAAGTATTATGAGAAGAATTTATTACTACACCTGAACGTTGCGACAAACCCCGAATAGAAAAATAAAAGAATACTTTAACCGACTGCTTCAGTCGTTACATAATTCTAAATCATTGTTTATGATGCATTGATTTCTTACATGTCTATTTACTACAGACACTATATCCAAGTCACATTTTTAAAAAAAGATCCTAACGACAAAAATTCAATGGCACTACACATTGAACTTGACTTTTCGTGGCGCTGATAAGTTTGAATAGAAATAATAAAACAGTCTTCAGAAGGTACTCTTAAAGGCGTGACTAGGAAGGACACCTTTACGGAACAAGCGCATTTTAGGTCTCCCGAAAGTTGGAGAATTCGAATGCTTAAGATACGGGCTTATATCCTACAATAATCATAGTATTTGACACTTAATCCATAAATACTTTCCTCTGACAGCCTTACTTGGCGATAATTTCGAGATCGAGGATTGTTAGTGCACTTGTCGGTCATATCTACTAGGCACATGCATATCTTACAGTTCAAAACTATGCTCCTAAATCTAATTAACAAAATCAAGTCAGGATTCCAAATTACATAAGTAGCTAGGCGTACCCATGAAGTTAGACGTATATGTATGTAATTATAAGTTTAAGTTCAAGATATATATATATAAAACGCACAAAACTTGACCATATCAAAAAGGTTCTGCAATGCTATACGTATATGTATGTACTTATAATCTTAAGTTTAAGATAGATATATATAAAACGTGCAAAAATTAACTAACCATATCAAAAAGGTTCTGCAGTGCAAGTCACTGCCGGAACCGAAGTGTAATACATATGTATGTTAAAAAAACAAAGTGTAATATTTCAAAATTACTCACATGTGAATCCTCGGCACGATGAAGCGCTTCAGCATTGCCTCCTGGATAAGAATTAACTGGAATTTTAATAATTTGATTACCCTGCTCTATCGCCAGAACACTTTTTGTGGGATGGTACTAGGGTTATGTCGCTTATTATATGAAAAATTTTTTCCCTTATACTAAAACATATTTCTCGGTGATCAGATGGATCCTGGTGAAGTTAATATTGTTTCAATAAAATTTTCCCCGCTTTTTCTGCGTGCCGTAGGAATGAATCTCCTGCTGCGCGGGTTGAAGGTTAGCTCGAGTTCGGGGGCCTCCAATATGGGAGGAATGTGCCCTCCTACTTCTTTTCCCTCTTTTAGAAAATGTAAATGCACCAGGTCCGGTACCAAGCTCAAAACTTTATCAAATTAGAACTTGCCCAGCAAGTGGAAATAATATGCCTTATTATGAAAATATCCCTCAAACATTTGCTTTTCATACGTCTCTCTTTTCGAGGTTTTTCCTGACGTACGCCACACCAGATTCGAATTCCAACAGATCCTTTTTCTTATTTCATAAATGGGGCTCCGGAGGGAGACGCCAAGTTTTATGGGGTGCCGTTGGCGGATTAATCTTTGGTTACTGTGCGAATAATGTACCAGGTGGGGATGTAAATTTATTAATAACTATAAGTATTCTTCGAACTTACGTGAGGGTTTTTTTTTTCTTCGTCGGATTGCGGCGAGAAATATTTGATCTTGCGGGATTTTAATCTTAACGACCTTACTTTCCTGCTAGCAAACTATGACAGACCGATATCGATGGTCTTCTTCTTCTTTCTGTCACTGAACATGACACCGAGCTTGAGAAAGCATTTCTCTCGGTCGGGGCGCGTTTTGGTTTCATGCTGTAGTCGACAACAAGCCGGGCATACACGCTTCAGTCCGTGGTGGCATATTGCTATATGCAATATGCTACGACCATAACAGGGCAGAGTGGTCTGCGCCACCCGTGGTTCAGACGACGCTGAAAAATGGTCGACTGAGCTAGCCGGTCTTACACATAGGCCTCATCACTGCGGGCGCTCAATGTGTGTCACGACCCACGACCCTATGTTTTCCTCATCCTCAGACTCTACTTCCGATGACACGTCGAGGACACATCCTTGAAGTCTCGTCAGTCTTCGATCAGACTTCGACATCCTTCTCCGTGTGGGGAAGCCAAAGCTACATCGACAAGCTGGTAACCCAAAAAATCCAGCCGGTCGATGCCTCTCTGCCTTCCTTCACCGAGATGCTGAGGAAGCCCCGCGATCAGTAACCTAAAGAACTGATCGCTGAGCTTTCCCGGCGCAACCTCTCACCCTGATCTCAGACTGCGATTGTTCAAGGGTGTGTCTCCAAGGCGTCGTCGAAGTAGTGACATGTTGACAGCCGAATATGGGAATGGATTCCAACAGGTATATCACCCACCATTGACGGGGCAATAGGAGGGCTTCGTGATATCCTATAGTTTACCAGTTAAGCTGGCTGGATGCCTTCTTAGGGCTACCAGGTATAGATCTAGTACTACTATGTCCGACGATTAACGAAACGTTGCAGCTGGACAGACAAGGAAAAATTTTCCTCCTAATGAGGCCGATCCGGAAGGGACTATAAAAGGTTATCTACTCACAAGCGGTAGGGGTGCTATAATGAGATTGACTTTCAACAGGTATATCACCCACCATTGACGGGGCAATAGGAGGGCTTCGTGATATCCTATAGTTTACCAGTTAAGCTGGCTGGATGCCTTCTTAGGGCTACCAGGAATAAACGACAATAAGTATCGACGATGTTTTCATACTGATGATCACTGCTTGATGTCTTTAGCGTGATAGACACCTAACAGTTTTCCCCGCAGATCTTCAAGTTCGTATAGTGAGTTTCCTTTCTTGGCTCTAACCCGACATTTAACAAATTTTCGTCCCAGTTTAGCACTAGTCTGCTGTTGGAAATTGCTTTGGGCAAAAGTCCTTCTAAATACCTCCTGACCAACTTTGAACTCGACGGGTTTTGCCCTGAGATTGTAGGCTTTTGAACCCTGTTCGAATGCGTGTTGTAAATTTTCCTGCACTCTCGCACGGATCAATCTCATTTTATCTTCTGCGTCCACTCTCAGTGGCTCATTAAGAGTTCCAATGCTCCTCAAGATGGAATAGGAGCTGCCATGTTCTATCATTTGTTGACCGAAGAGTGTTCGATAGGGAGAGAAACCAGTAGCTTGATGGAAAGAGCTCCGGAGGGAACTAGCTATTTGGCTCAGTTTCTCATCCCATCTGGTGTGTTCCTTCTGGATATAGGCCCTAATCCCTGACAACAGAGACCGGTTTACTCGCTCTGAGGCGTTTGCTTGCGGCGAGTAAGCTGCCGTTCGCATATGCTTTGCCCCATACTTTTCCAGTAGTCTGGCGAACTGAGCCGAGCAAAACTGGACTCCATTGTCAGAGACTATGGTCTCCGGAACTCCGAACACGTGAAACACTTCAGTCTCAATGAATTGGCATACATTGAGCGTAGACGCTTTTCTCATAGGTTTGAGAAGTGGGAATTTAGAAAAGTGGTCAAGAACTATCAGAATGCAGGCGTTTCCTTTAACTGACCGAGGATATGGACCTAAGAAATCGACGTACAGCTTTTGCCATGGTCGTTCTATCACAGACTGGACTTTCATCGGTGGTCGCAAAATAGTATTAGGAGCCTTCGTTTCTTTACACACGTCACAGGCGGCTACGTAATTTCTGACATCAACTGTCATTCGTGGCCAGTACAGATGTCTTCGCAGACGTTCTAGGGTTTTCCCTATTCCTCCGTGTGAAGCTAGCGGCGGATCATGCGCTCTCGAAATGACGTCGGTGACAAGCCCACGTGGAATCCAAAGCTTCCACGCTTCTTCCTCCTGGATCGGATCGCCTGTTCTCGGAACAGTCCGAATATAAACGAAGCCATCCCTGACGCAAAGATCTGGTAGTTTGCCAGAAGTCGTTTTAACCTTATGCCTCAGTTCTTCATATTCCAACGAATTGAAATATGGCGAACTAAGGTCAACTTCCGGGCCAGGATCTTCGTTTGTGTTCATGCTGTCACAATGAATGCGTGACAGCGCATCAGGGACTACGTTCAGGCTTCCTTTCCTGTGTTCAATAGTGAAGTCGAAGCCCTGAAGCTTCAAACTCCACCGAGCAAGTCTTCCGCTGAGGTCCTTTTGAGACATCAGCCATTTCAAGCTCGCGTGATCCGTCACTATCTTGAACGGCATAAGCTCTATGAAGGGCCGGAACTTCTGTACGCTCAAGACTGCAGCTAGGCATTCTTGCTCTGTGACGGTGTAATTTCGTTGAGCGGAGTTCAACTTTTTCGAGACGTAGGCTATTGGCTTCTCGTGGCCATCGTCATCTAGCTGAAGCAACACTCCTCCAATACCTTGTTGGCTCGCATCGCACTGAATGACGAACGGTTTGGTGAAGTCTGGACTCACTAGCAACGGAGCCGAAGTAAGTTTTTGTTTGAGTAGATCAAGAGACGTCTGGGCTTCAGATGTCCATTTGAACTGACTCGGGTTTTTCAAAGTGTCTGTAATGGATGCAGTCAAATCAGCATAGTTCGGAATAAACCGTCTGTACCATCCTGCCATACCTAGTAGGCGTCGGGCTTGCCGAACAGTTTTAGGTGACGGATAGTCAACTATGGCTGATATTTTGTCAGGGTCAGTTCTCATACCTCCCCTTCCTACAATGAATCCCAGGTATTTAGTCTCCTTGATACAAAACTTGCTCTTCTCGACGTTTATAGTAAGGCCAGCTTTCCTCAAACAATCCGCTACCCTGGCTAGCAGCATGAGATGAGTGTCAAAGTCAGATGATAGAATTAATAAATCGTCTAAATAGACGAGAACGTTCTCACGCAGATCGAAAGGAATGACTTTATCCATGAGGCGGCACATCGTTTGGGGAGCGTTGCATAGGCCGAATGGCATCACTGTGTACTGATAGAGAGGATGACCAGGTACTGTGAAAGCGGTCTTCTCTCTGGAATCAGTGTCCAGTGGGATCTGCCAGAATGCATCTTTCAGGTCCAGGCTCGTTATGTAGTTTGCCGGAGGAAGTCGACTCAGAAGTGCGTCTATCTGCGGTAGCGGATAGGCGTCCTTCTTCGTAACCGAGTTGACCTTCCTGGCGTCAAAACAAAGCCGGACCTTTCCAGGCTTCCTTACCAGAACGACTGGAGAGCTCCAAGGACTCTGGCTCTCCTCTATCACACCCAGCGATAGCATTCGCTCTAATTCTGCATCCATCAAACTTTGCACTGCCGGGGAAATCGGATAAAAGCGCTGTTTTATCGGGGCGGCGTCATTCGTATCAATCTTGTGAGTGACCAATGATGTTTTTCCCAGGCCTAAAGAGGCGAAAGAGGGGAAAAGCTGTTTTGTGCTCTCTAAGCGTTGGTGTTCTAAACTAGAAAGGATATGCCCATCGGTGTCAGAGGTAGCTATTCCACTTGGATTCACTTCTGCGACTATACCTAGGACATCCGGAGCTAACCCAAAGAGGCGCCAGAAGTCTATTCCCAGATATAGTGCCTGTGTGAGCCCAGGAACCACGTAAAAACGCACGTTTTGGGTCTTATCACGGAAAGTGACGTCCAAGTTCACATGACCATGAACAGTCGTCATGGCACCATTAGCTACTTGGACCTGTGTCCGATACTTCTTCCATTCAACCTCTGCTTCAGCAAGCTTCTCGAGAGCTCCCTGGCCTAGAATACTGACAGTGGCACCACTATCAAGTAATCCAGTCTCAGTTCGCCCGAGCAGCTTTACTTCTGCGTACGGTCGAATGTCGTCTGGCATCGACACGGAAATCTGTGCTAGTTTTTTCCTTTCCAGTTTCATTCGTCGACAGTATTCTCGCCAACGAACGGTTGATCTTTTCCTTTTCGGTCTCATATCCCGGTCGGGAAACATAATCTCCGCTAACTCCGCTACTGAGGAGAAAATTCGGTCTTTTGCTGTGTTATATCTCTGCAGACGCGTATGATACGGCGTCAGCGGATGTAAAACTGGCTTACGCCCGCTCGTCATAACAGAGTTTGGTGGCCGTTTCAATACAGAAGTAACAGGAGGCCAAATCTCCTGCTCAGTAACCTTGTCAGCTACACGTGCTATAGGTGTCAACGGGACATCGAAGAGTAAAGACTCTTCTAAGGAAGTGTCTAGTATTGTCATGGGCTCCCCAGAAATGGAAATGGGAGCTTGAAGATCTGCGGAGAAGTCTACTAAGTTCTCCGCCCCTAATAATGAAGCACTTGTACCATCCGGTGTCCCGCCAATATCACCAGAATCACTGAATGATATCAGAGGTTTTTCGTCAGTGTCTGCTAATGGAGCGGACTTTCCTCCTTGCTCGAGGCTTGCACTGGAGGGTTCGTTGTCGTTGCTGCTTGCGACGTCGACGCTGGTCGGAAAAAGGTGGTGGTATTCCCGACCCGTCTCTCGTTTTTCTGTCTGCAATAGCGGCAATCAGGCTTGAAGACATTCTTGCGTCCGCATCCATAGCAGAACACAACTTGTCTTTCTTGTCTACACTCTTGATAAAAGTGACCCGACTGGTCACAATTCCAGCATACAATAGCATTTTTGTGTGACATACTCGATAGCTCACCTAGGCTGTTGTCACTGCCTATTGCTGCTGCCAGTTCCGGATCTAAGGTTGGAAAATTGTCAACTTCGTGCACCCGTTGGTTCCGGTGAAAGTTCCAACTACCAGCTGTTGCGATACGTGTCTGCGTAGCTTGAATACGCGTGACCAGCGATCTCAGCTGTCCTATCGTATCAGTAGGATGCAGACATATTTTTTCTTGAATCTCCGGCAAGAGATTCGATTTGACAATCTCCAGAAATTCTTGGTCTGGCATAGCATTCTGTAGCTGATCGCGCAGCAACCCCAAATGGTGGTGGTACATTGCGAACAGTTCACCAGGCTTTTGTTTTCTAGACATCAGTTGGAGTCTAGTCTTCAGATCATCTTTAGGCGTCCCCCATTCGTTATACAATCCCATCTTGATGACGTCCCAAGTTGGAAATGGATTTTGCCTTAGTACTGACCAATACCAGTCCTTCGCTGGTCCTGTCAATAGCGTAAGCATATTTCTGACTAGTAATCCAAAATCTCCTTCAAGAGCGGAGTGCGTGAGCGCTTCGACTCTGAAGATGAACTCGTCGACAGAGAGGTCCAAGTTATTCCCGTTATATGTCAAGTTCCATCTCCTGATTGGACTGCCTGATCGTCGGTATCCTACATTAGCAGGAACACGCATAGGTGGTGGAGGGGGTTGAGGTGGTATAAAGTTCGGTCTGGACTGATTTGTAGGCTGACCAAAAGGTTGACCAAAAGGTTGACCAGACGGTGGTGATGGTCTCCTAAATGATTGCCTTCCCCGTGTAGGAAAGTCGTTTGACGGCCTCTGATTGCTTCTGGACGAAGGAGGTCGTGTGAAGTCTGCTGGCGGCATTGCTGCTGCTACTTGTTGTCTGATATCGTTTCCTAACTCAGACCGCAAAACATTTAAATCCTGCTGGAGACCTCGGTTTATTAGGTCTTCCATCTTTATGCTCAAGCCTGCTATCAGCGCATCCGTAGCAGCTGAGGTGTTGTGGTCTTGAGCTGTACGCGCTGGAATATCACGTCGAGGACTCGGGTTTACAAAAGTCCTTGAATGTAAGTCAGGCATTCCTGGAGACAAGGATCGTCGATTCGAAGGTGGTAAGTCAAAGTTAGGCAAATCAAAGGTTGGCAATGAGTCGCGCCTTGTCGATTTCGCGGGCTTCACCTTCTTCGGTCTCTTTGGGATTGCACCAGAATATTCACTGAAGTCCTGTTGCGTAATGTGACGACGGCAGTTAGGACAACTAGAATGTTCACCTATCCAATGCTGCAGGCATGCCTGGTGGAAAATGTGCTCGCATACAGTCATGACCGGCTTCCGATCTACTGACCAGCTTGCGTCCCGGCAGATAGAACATGGTTCAGGCAGCATTGTCATACCGTTTGTCGCTGGAGGTGGTGTCCTCACCGTAGCCATAATGAATTTAGACGTAAGTCAGGTAAAAATTGTCAAATCAGGGTTTAGGATGGTTATCCCAAAAAAAATTCTAGAAGTTGCACGTTTGGAAGAGACACGCTCCTTCCAATGTGATGATGGCTAAATGCTATTTTAAAGTCGAAGGCCTTGGGCGAGATACTCAAATTCAGACAAAAGTTTTCCCAAACGTTCGAAGAAATAAAAAATTAGAAAAACAAGGATTCGAAAAGTTAATTAAGGCTTCTCAAATCGAGATAGTGTAAAGAATGAATTCCAAGACAAAAACCAATTTCGGGAAGCGTTAACAGCCTCGTCGAATAGAAATATTAAAAAAATCTGAAGATTACTAAGGATCCAACAGATCACGAAAACAGTTCAAGCGTTTCAAAAAAAAATCCTTCAACAAAGATCATACAATTTCTCCCTCACCTCCCGAAGCTAACTCCCACATAAGAGGTCAGGTCGCTCTCTCTCCCCCAAGGTCAAAAACAGGATACAGGCAAGTGACGTGAGTGTGTGCATTGAAAAAGTCAGAGCTCTTGCAGAAATCTGGGAAGAGTAAAGTCGGAGGTATCAAAGACTGAGAATGCTGCCAGAGATTCTTCAGCCAGGCAGTTAGCAGTATGCCAACTCCTGATCACTGAAGATCTCCAGCATCAATCCCATCCTCTGAGAACTCGTTCTCTTCTCCTCACCGAATCGTCGTGTCCAGCTAGTTCGCTAGCCGGGCAGAGTCATGAGTCTGGTCAACTAATTAGCTGGAAGCCAAGAAGTTGTCTCGCAGATTCATAACTCTGTCTAGCCAGTTGCCCAACAGAGACATGTCCCCACAAGAGCTCAAACGAAAATTTCGTGAGGCCACCTACCATTTCCATGGCAGAAGGCCAGCGGGAAAGATCATCCAAAAACATTTCCAAAAACTTTCAAAAAAAAATCAACAACTGTTCAGGCTTGAGGCTTGACCGAAGTCAAACCTAAAGCCGGATTTCAACTTCCAAAAAACTTTCATTAAATTCAAAAAACGTTACTTTACTTTAATCCAAAAATTCAAAATATCAAAGACTTCCAATAAAACTTTCAAAATATTACGTTACTTTACAAAAAAAAATTTTCAACAAAACCAATTAGACTCAGGTCCACCCATATCTTCTACTGGATGTGAGACCTGAGGTCAATCAACTGGCAGACACCAGATGATCATCTCTCTCAAAGTCTCAGTCCCCAGTAAAATTTATATTTAGACCACCGAAGTCTAACTGAGGTGGCCCCACGTTGGGCGCCATTTTGTTATGGAAGTATGTTGAAGGCGACTTGACCAGGACGTTAAGTCCAAACTGCCAGCATGAGCTGACAGATCGCCTGATGACAACGATAGCACAGGGCGGCATGCTAGCACCTCGGCTAAGGGTGGCGGAGAGTGTGGGGGAGTTCCCGAAAATACCTGCCGCTGTCATCATCCATAATCAAAAAAATTTCATGCCTGCATACAAAAGAGCCGACACACACTCGGTCCTGAAGGGACCCTTACGTCACTTACCTACTTACTGTGGAAGGCGCAGATGTTCTGCCTTCATGGCCTTGCCCCATCCTCCCTATGACTCTGCTCGGCACTATCTGCAAAGTCCCTTTGGCTGACCTGTGGAAGAAATTAGAGCGGACCTATGCGACCCCGAATTGAAAAGGCTCCAGGATGTGAAGGAAGAAAGAAAATATTCAATCCATATTTACGTTATAATGATCAAAATAGGCTCATATATAAACATTGTTATCAACCTACAAATAGATACATTCTCTATTATTAATTCAATTCCATAAGTACATACTTTGGGTTACTAAAGTGATCGTCCACAGAGTACTTGATTATTTCTTTTCTAAATTCACAAAAATTTTCTGACCTTATGTACATAGTAGATTTTATGGACACAACCTTTTATGCACCGTATGGCTTACTACGCTCAATGATATATATCCCGAGGTATTAATAGTATATAATATATAAATAATGTTTTCTTTTCTTTTCAGTTATGGCTTACTTTTCGTTTTGTATATGAAATGGTATTGATATATGTACGCGAGCCATCTCAAAGGAGATGCGCGGGTTTTCAATGGTTGTTCTTTCTTTATATAATAATATTTATACCTGCATTGCCGAAAATAAATGTTTTTTTAAAAGCTTTACTGCCGTTTTTCTTTCTTTTTTTTTTTTTTTTTTTTTTTTTGTTTTTTTTTTTTTTTTTTTTTTTTTTTTTTTTTTGTTATAATTCAAAGTATTATGAGAAGAATTTATTACTACACCTGAACGTTGCGACAAACCCCGAATAGAAAAATAAAAGAATACTTTAACCGACTGCTTCAGTCGTTACATAATTCTAAATCATTGTTTATGATGCATTGATTTCTTACATGTCTATTTACTACAGACACTATATCCAAGTCACATTTTTAAAAAAAGATCCTAACGACAAAAATTCAATGGCACTACACATTGAACTTGACTTTTCGTGGCGCTGATAAGTTTGAATAGAAATAATAAAACAGTCTTCAGAAGGTACTCTTAAAGGCGTGACTAGGAAGGACACCTTTACGGAACAAGCGCATTTTAGGTCTCCCGAAAGTTGGAGAATTCGAATGCTTAAGATACGGGCTTATATCCTACAATAATCATAGTATTTGACACTTAATCCATAAATACTTTCCTCTGACAGCCTTACTTGGCGATAATTTCGAGATCGAGGATTGTTAGTGCACTTGTCGGTCATATCTACTAGGCACATGCATATCTTACAGTTCAAAACTATGCTCCTAAATCTAATTAACAAAATCAAGTCAGGATTCCAAATTACATAAGTAGCTAGGCGTACCCATGAAGTTAGACGTATATGTATGTAATTATAAGTTTAAGTTCAAGATATATATATATAAAACGCACAAAACTTGACCATATCAAAAAGGTTCTGCAATGCTATACGTATATGTATGTACTTATAATCTTAAGTTTAAGATAGATATATATAAAACGTGCAAAAATTAACTAACCATATCAAAAAGGTTCTGCAGTGCAAGTCACTGCCGGAACCGAAGTGTAATACATATGTATGTTAAAAAAACAAAGTGTAATATTTCAAAATTACTCACATGTGAATCCTCGGCACGATGAAGCGCTTCAGCATTGCCTCCTGGATAAGAATTAACTGGAATTTTAATAATTTGATTACCCTGCTCTATCGCCAGAACACTTTTTGTGGGATGGTACTAGGGTTATGTCGCTTATTATATGAAAAATTTTTTCCCTTATACTAAAACATATTTCTCGGTGATCAGATGGATCCTGGTGAAGTTAATATTGTTTCAATAAAATTTTCCCCGCTTTTTCTGCGTGCCGTAGGAATGAATCTCCTGCTGCGCGGGTTGAAGGTTAGCTCGAGTTCGGGGGCCTCCAATATGGGAGGAATGTGCCCTCCTACTTCTTTTCCCTCTTTTAGAAAATGTAAATGCACCAGGTCCGGTACCAAGCTCAAAACTTTATCAAATTAGAACTTGCCCAGCAAGTGGAAATAATATGCCTTATTATGAAAATATCCCTCAAACATTTGCTTTTCATACGTCTCTCTTTTCGAGGTTTTTCCTGACGTACGCCACACCAGATTCGAATTCCAACAGATCCTTTTTCTTATTTCATAAATGGGGCTCCGGAGGGAGACGCCAAGTTTTATGGGGTGCCGTTGGCGGATTAATCTTTGGTTACTGTGCGAATAATGTACCAGGTGGGGATGTAAATTTATTAATAACTATAAGTATTCTTCGAACTTACGTGAGGGTTTTTTTTTTCTTCGTCGGATTGCGGCGAGAAATATTTGATCTTGCGGGATTTTAATCTTAACGACCTTACTTTCCTGCTAGCAAACTATGACAGACCGATATCGATGGTCTTCTTCTTCTTTCTGTCACTGAACATGACACCGAGCTTGAGAAAGCATTTCTCTCGGTCGGGGCGCGTTTTGGTTTCATGCTGTAGTCGACAACAAGCCGGGCATACACGCTTCAGTCCGTGGTGGCATATTGCTATATGCAATATGCTACGACCATAACAAACACTGAGCAATCAAGTAGAACGCCTTTTATGTTTGAGATTGCAAATAGCGTAAAAAAGTTGCAATAATGTTTAATTTCGTGGAAATTATCACTAAATCGTAGGCCTTAATGTAGCGGGCAGAACAATAATTTACACGGTATTGATACATTCCAGGAAAATTCACTTAAAAAGAAATAAAGCGTGCAAAAGCGTGATAAGTTCAACTAAATTTTAGACTGTGTAAATTGAATCAAAAGACGTAGATACATACTAACCGTGTAAAATTAAATATTAATATTTAATATGTAGCCAGACATTTCAGCTCTTATCTAGTCACTGCTACCACTGTAAGTTTTTTGTGACATTACCCTTTAGTGCCTTAAGGTGCCCATTCGAAATCAAGGTCTTCAAGAAAACCTATAATATTCTGTGGTTCATCATTCTAAAATCTTTTCTGGCTATTGGAATATGTTTTTTAAGTGTTATGCAGACAAGAGTTTAACAGTCGCAGAGGATATGTTCAGAAGTTTTGTCATCCTCCATATGTCACATTTGTCAAACAAGATTGCATGATTAGATCATTGAATAACAATCTTGAGAATATCCTCAAATGGAACAAAGCGAATCGCGTTGAATTTAATGAATTTAAGTGCCAAAAACAAGATTATAATTTCTCCACTGCCGTTTCTTTCTTGGCATTAATATTTCCAGTAAGTTAAGCTGGACAGATCACATCTTTTCTGTTGGCAATAAAGCCTCAAAATGTCTTAAATTTCTGAAAAGGTGTAAGCAATATTTCAGCCCATATAATCTAGAGCTCATCTACAAGTCCTACATCAAAACTAGAATGGAATACAATTCCCATATCTGAGCCGTGGCTGGACCTAGAGCCTTACTTAGCTTCATTGGATATTGTCCAGAAGAGAGCCTTTAAGCTCATTGGTGATTTAGATATAACTTATCATATCGACTCATTCGAGAACCGCCGCAATTTTGGATGAGTTTCGCTCCTTTATCGCTACATGCATGGTCAATGTTTTGATAAAATATCTAGTCTGATCCCCTGTAGAATGATTCCTGCATATAATACTCGCGCTGCGAACCGCACACATCCTTTTACCCTTCAAACTACATTCGCCCGTACAGTAAAATTTCGTGACGCTTTGGATCATGAACTGTGCGAATGTGGAAAAGTTTACCATATTCTGTCTTTCCTCCGGCATACAATTTGCGAAATCTTAAGAGTGACAATATCAGCAGCTACGCCACTCTCCTCACGTTCCCTAACTACTTCTTAAATTTTTAAGAAGATGTCGAGTGGGCAATGTCCAGTGTAAGCGCATAAGTCCGCTATTACGGGTACGTAATATATGTCTTCGATTACCGCAGCTCTGTTTAATAAGGGCCAAAAAGTAGGCAATTATCTTTTGGAAATGACCATGGCCATTCAGCCATTTTCGCTGGATATGCTTAAGAAAAATTGCAAAAAACGCAGAAAGGTTTATATTTCCGTTTTAAATCTAAAGCTTTGGGCTTCTTAAATGCAATATGAAAAGTTGGTATTGATGACGTGTTTTTTGGTAAAAATAGTAGTTAAATAAAAAAAGAAACCGAGTAAAAATTCCGAAATTTTAACTTTGTTGATCCATAACTTCAAAACGGAGAGGTGGAGGGAAAAAATGTATATACCATTGGAAAAGTCCAACGATTATCTATCTACCACCCATCATTGGATGTAACGTTCAGAAGTTACAGGGTGATCTATAAAAACATACCCAAATATCTTTAAGTCTCGTTATCTCAGAAATCGTTAGAATTTCCTCCCACACCCATACAATTTTGCTCATCTAAGTATGACTCATTCATAGCCTTCGGGTATAACACCACTTACGGAACACCCTGTATATATAGTGAGCAACGATGATATATAATATTTGAACACTGCCTGAGAGCGCGTCGACGCATAGAGGGCTGAAATTTCGTTCACCGTATTTTCATAATATAGTAATTTCAAAAATGGAATAAATCGGGCAACCCATTCATGGTATTGCCACAAAAAACTGAATGTGGGTTTTTTACGTATACAATGAAAACGATTAGTCCTAGACGTTTTTTGTTATATTAAAGAGTTCTTCAGAATGTAAAATTTTATGAAATTAGTTATAATCATTTTGACTGTCCGACGAACCAAATTTGCATAAAGGGTTACAATTATCCGAAATTAGATACGGACATTAATCTAGCGGGGTATCGTAAGAATTGGTCTTAAACCAATTCTAGCATTTTTTCTTGTTAAAGTAAGATCAAATCCTTTTCCATCTCCTTCCTGATATGCTGTACCTTGCATCACCCCTGAGTTTAGCTTAATAATATGTATTTAAAAAAAAACTATTGAAATAATGATGGTAAAATTAAATTAAATACACACGTAATCATGAAAACTTTTTGTATGTCTGCCCTGTCCTGAAAACTCGTGTACCAAGCGGGCTGAAACTGTATTATACACAAATCATTGTATGTATGCTTAAGCTAGAGATTTGAAATTTTTTATATGGAGTGTTCTAACTAATTGGAGATCTGTAAGTTCGAAAAGGGTTGAAATTGAATAATTCTTTTACAGTGTTGCCACACAAATATTTCCAGATTTTGATATATAGTGGGAAAATTTATTTCAATTTCATATCAAAGGTACTGAAGAGTTGTTCAGAATATAAGAACCTATGAAATTGGTTATAAAATTATCTTTACTGTCGAAATAAATTCGAAAAAACCACATATTTTCAACACAGAGGGAATGGAAGGCGAGCAGTATACATATATTATGTTAAAATATATGTTTACCCGAATTTAACTTCTTTCCTTAGTATTTAGAATGATACTGGAACAATGTTATTATTATCAATTAAAAAAAACTTTCACGCTCCTAAATTATTTTATATAGCCCACATATACAGGAATGTTCCACAAGCATTTCTCGATTTGCAAGCATTCATAAATGATGTCTTACAACTTCCCACAATTTTACTTATTCTCAGCTGGTTTAATTTTTTTGCCTTTAATATCAGGTAATAAAATTTGAAATGGCAAATCAGTGCAAGTTTTATTGCAAAATTTCACCAGCAATTTCCCTTAATTATTAATATATGATTGGCTTTTGCTTTAGTTACATTTTTATTGTTTCAAAAGCTTTTAAAAATTGTGAAATATGTAGAAAATATTTCCTTGTGAATATTTTGCAAATAACAATAGTAAAAGTTCGAATTTAGTCTTCATTTTGCCTGCCGTTATAAGTAACTGTTTGAGAAGTCGTTAGTTTGAGACCCAAGTTAAAGATAATATTCGTCATTGGCGTAAGCCGTTCTTTTGTGTATCTCTTGTTCTGCTCTGTTCTGCGGACACAAAAGAACACAGCTTTTATACAATTAACTTAGAAAATTCATTTAGAGTCATCTGCAGGAAAAATTAAATGACTAAAGATTGTACAAGGATTGGAAAATTTGGGTAGAAATAAAGAGACAAATCAATTCAATACTATTACAATCTCTTGTAGTTTTGTTTTTATAGAATGACAAAATAAATATGGTTCTATTTAGTATTGGAAAAAGTGAACTGCGAAATATTAGTCGTCTAACGCTTATTATTATCTGAGCCGAAAATCACCTTCATAGGTTGTATAGCAAGTGAGTTACGGCCTGTTGGGAGAAACGAACTTAAAATCACAAAATCCTCCCTCTACAACTCATACCCCTACTTTCCACCCCACCTCTCATTTAATTTTTTACTCTACATTGACTGGAACACCCTGTATATAGTAAGAAGTTTAAAATTACTGGAAGACTATTTTCCTATAGTGGGCCTAACTTTTTTTTTTAAATGTTGCCAAAGTTCAGGGGATACCCTATGATGCGGTAGCACAGCCTCGGTAGGAAAGGAAGAAGGAATAGGGAATTGAGGATTATTAGGTTGAGACAAGTAGGTGACGGGGTGCCCATTACCCTTGAGTGTTTGTAGCTCATAGCTAGGGGGGAAAACAGCGGATGGCAAACTGTTTCACATTCGTATCGTTCTACTTATTGAGGATTCGTGGAATTTCATGGTACGGCCGAATTTGACTTCAACGGTGTGAGGGTGAACTCGGGTTACAGTTCGTGTGGTGCGCATAGCAAGGATTCTATAAGGGATTACATATACATATATGTACATATACCCAATGTTAATTTTCCATAAGTATCATTTAGAAAATCGGCCCATCATTTAGATTTCTGTTTGTTTCATGCTATGGGAAGTATTTCTCGAATGTTTTTACTTGTTGCAATCGAAGAATGATGGTAGTTTTTTATTCTTTTCCTTTTGGAACATAAGTCTTCCACATAACCTTCATGTGGCATTATTATCAGTCCATATCCGAGGCTCTTTTTAGTTTGTTTAAATCGTATATTTTCGCTATGGCAGATGATAATAATAACGACTCCAAGTTCGGTGAGTGTTGATACCCCTTCTCAATTCTGAGCTATTATTTAGATTCGAAGTTCAAATTTGTAACTAGTAGACTAGTGGGCTGGGCAGTGGCCGCCTCATATAGCTAGCAGTTTTAAACACTCTAATTTTGGCCAAAAGCATTCGAAAAGCACACTCTTCCTCTAGAAGAGAATCTAAAAATACGTTTTTCATTTGTGAGCGTTTTCGGTGGAAATGGGTTTATTATATTTTCTCGTAATGAGAAAACACTAGTCCTTGGCAATTTCCTTAACCAATTTTTTGATTCGAAAATGCATGCCGTCCAGGGATTCTATACAACGTATAAAAAAGTTCAGGCAATTTATTGTCACCTGGTTATTTTACCTACTGTCATGAATATTGGCTGTAAAGATGTGGTTAATTTTTTTTTCTGTTGTAGTTCTTCCTCTTATAAATTTAAAATAAATCAGGGATTTTTCAACTGCAACTTTTTAAATGAACGGGAAGAAGAGGATATGAAAACGCTTAGCATTCCTTTGCAATTATTTTTATATATATCTACACAAGTTTATTTGAATATGATGCAACATTTCAGAGAGTAATGAGATAGAGATATCTGACGTCAGTTTTATTTATGGTCCATTTGTTTCCATTTGGTCCATTTGTTTCTTCAAGTTATCGTGCGGACGGACATGCAAAAATCAAAATAACTTTTAAATTTATGCGTTTGTGTCCAATCCATTATGCTCTACCAACATTATTTCTGTGCGTTACAAACGGAATCATAGACTTAGTATACCCTATGATTTCATCTAGGGTATAAAAAGGAAAAAAAATTAAGGTACGAAGGATTAAGATCATTTTAAACAGGTTTGAGTTACTTAAATGAATATAAAAAACCGGTGGTGATAACGTGAGTTTTTGAGGAAAATATAGTTTAGATGAAAAATACTAGAGTAATTTTCCTACCCTTCCATGAGAGGTTCTATGTTTAAATTTACAGGGTCTTTCATTATAAATGAGAGAAAAGGCTTTAACCTTCGGAAGTTTCCAGGGATTCAAATTTACACCCTTCCATATAATTTTTTGTTCGTTTTGATTTCAGAACTTGACTTTTTCTGCTAGAATATGACGGTAACCTTCTGGGAAACCATATGTACTTATAATGTATTCATGAAAAGTTTTAAAAATTAGAATATTATCATTAACGTCATTCGGTAATAAAAACACCCACAGCGGTAAAGTTAAATTACACAGTTCTTTTTTTAGTAATTTTAAAGCTTAATTTGATATGGTGTCAATTCAGTTTTTTACTGCTAATCAAGAAACTGCGCGATATAACTGAGAGCTCGTGGTTGACCATTTAAGATAATAAAGATTACAATTTTTTTTTTAAATCAATATCAATATTGGCGTAATCGTCCTTTAATATACTGTAGAGGTATATGATCATCATCAGGTATTTCGTTCTTTACACGTGCCTAGAGAACTGATACAGAGCAGCAAGTGTAAAATAAAAACTTTAAAATTGCAGAAACTGAAATTAAATGGTTAAAAAAATCGTTGTGAAAATTTGTGTTCATACCATTCAAACTTTATACAGTCTGAGCGATCGGGACTAAGCTGTTGTTAAAATCAAGGCAAGTTAAATAATATCTAAACTTGTATTTACTAATTTTAATTACGAATCCGCGCATTTTGTTTATGCATATAACTTACAACTCACATTTTTTGGTGTTGTTGTCTATTTTTTGTATTATATAGATCTGAGAGGACCAGTTACGTATTTTAAAACGCATAATCGCATCAGTGACGACATTAAAATCGAAATGTACCACACACTCTTTAGTCATTAAAGTTATTAATTTATTTACAACCAACATACATATGTATATCCGAAATAAACTTGTGTTCTCAAGAGCTAATTTACGATAATAATAAAAATAGTAATAGATAATGATTTGATAATCAAAAACAAAATAAAAAAACGATTTTCAGTCATTTAATTTTATTACAAATCACCGAGAATTTGTTGTGTTTTGCCTTGTGAGTCCCCCTGCTCAGCGTATAGACTTTGAAAAGAGTTAATAAACTAAGCTTTATTGGTCTTACTTAAACATGTTCTATTCTTTAAATGAATTAAGAAAGAAAAAAATACTTTTATATTTTAAGCACGTGTGCTTAAGTATTTTCAATGTTCATGTAATATATCTACATAAATTTATTTAGCGTGTGACTTTTGACTGTGTGAAATCTCGTCTAGAAAACAGACACTAATTATTAATAATACGCTAATTATCTGCCAACAGATGTACAAATGTTTATTAATCTCTTGGAAAAGCCACAGAATTAATATTATCTCATTCGTGAAAAATGCTTTAGTTTTTTTCTTTCAAGATTTGATTTTGCTGTGATTCAAAGTTTAATTAAAAATTATGAAAAAAGGTTATTGGAATTTACTTGTCTATAAAATAATCTCAATTAATTTTACCTTCACATTTTTTTTTAAAGTAAAAAATATATATATTTGGTAGATTCTCGTATCGTTTAAGATTATACCTGCGTAGGCAGCACAGCTAATTTAAATTTGGTTATAAATTATAAATTTTCAACTCTTTTCGGAATGATTTCGTTATTTCAACAACGTTAAAATGTACACGAAAAAAACTTTGTAGCGATGTATTTACATTGTCGTCAGACATTTAGATGCTCCCTTATAGTCCAGTCAAAAAGGACTAAATAAGGTCGCTGCCCTACAAAAGGTGGGGTAGTTGTGATTTTTATATAGGTTATTTAGTTCCGGGCCCCGAAGAAAAATTCAAGCTTAGATCCTTTGGGGGGGGGGGGGGGGGGGGGCGCTTCGCGGCGCGGTTCGTCATCTTGGATTAAAGGTACCAAAAGTTGTTTTTTTTTTCAAAATTATTCTACAACGGTTAATCCTATGACAAACATGTAAAAATATAAATTTGAAGAAGACTAAGTTCCCTACATTTTTTGTATAAACACTTTCTTTGTAAGTCTGATGTGTAACGAGTTACAACGGCGGAAACGTGAACATTCTTCCAAAAAAATGCATACAAATAGTACCATTTATACAGGGTGTTTCGTCCATTGTGGTCCATTGGACAGGAGATGATAGTAGTCACCTAGTCAAAAAAAAATTGTATTGCAAGGGGCGAGCGGCATCTCAACCCTTTCGAAGTTACAGGGTGATGAGGAAAATTTGGTAGTCTTTTACAAAATAGCCTGTATTTTAAAAAGTATAGAGTATATGGTCACTTACAGACCTCATTGTATGCAAAACTTCATTACCTTTGCAACGACTGTTCGATCAGCGCTGTACTCCTCTCTTCTCAGGAGTTATGGTGGGCTAAACTAAGAATATCGGATTTTCTTACCTTTTTGTTACTTTGAAATTTTTTTTTTTTTGTTTACACAAACATAGTTAACATAATTTTTTATAAAAACTGCAAATTGTGGACTCTCCTCTTTAATTTGACCTATTATACCTATGTACTCAATGTAGCTGTTAAACATTTATTAGCTAATAACCTATTCAGGTCACACCGAAATTAGACGATATTTTTTTTTTAAATGAAGTGTTTTCAATCACTAAGGGAATAAATTATCTCTAGTTTAGACACATCATAACTCCTGAGGAAAGAGGAGTACGGGGCTGGTCGAGCAGTCATTGGAAAGACTATGAAATTCTGCATACAATGAGGTCTGTAAGTGACCGTACACTCTCTACTTCTAAAAATACAGGGTATTTTGTAAAAGGCTACCAAATTTTCTTAATCACCCTGTAACTCCGAAAAGTTTGAGATGCCGCTCCCACCTTACCATACAATTTTTTGTTTGACTAGGTGACTACTATTACCTCCTGTCCTATGGACCACCATGGACGAAACACCCTGTATAAATGGTGTACATACATATTTTTGGAATTTTCATCGGGACCCGGAACTAAATAACCCAGGCGCGGATCTAGCATTGAAATTAGGGGGGGGTCATTTTACAAATTAAATCATCGAGCAAAATAAAAAAAAAAAAAAAAAAAAAAAAAAAACGTCCAACGCCGGTTTGCATCGCAGTACCTAATGCAGTACTTGCTGCAGTACTTGGTACTAGGTAATCCGCATTAAGCGGTGCGGAAGATGTGTGTTTTAGTATACTTTTTTTTTACAAAAACTAATTTTTTTAATAGAATAGGGTGCAAACTGCAGGAGTCATTCAAGCCTTACACACTGGTATATATAATATGCACTGCTCGATATGCTATTTCATGCGGGTACAATTTTTTGTGTCAAAAATAGTTCATACGTCGGTGCCAACATTGAAAAATCCATTGGCGGAAAGTTGAAAAGTGAAACCTCTCGAATTTCTATTAACCCAAATAATTAATTTAAAAACATTTATTTCGACAAACCCACTTATTTATTTATTGTTTACAGCCCTTTCTCAGTTCGCACGTTACATAGGAAAGTGACCAACTCAAAAAATGCAACTTTTCAGGAGAGCAAAAAAACGAAAAGCTGTACATAGAATTAATTCTAGCTTAACGTAGTAATTGTTTGCTAAAAATAGTCTGAACTCTTAAATTTGTTAGTAAATATATTTCTGAAGATTTATATAAAAAAATTTTAAGATTTTGTTACCGCAGTTGGCGAGGTTAGCTGTTAGTCCCGCATCCTCTTAAGTTGTGTCGCTTTTCTTTGTTGCGAAATAAATATTTTTACAAGTTTTTTTAAGTGGCACAACTCAAAATACCATTTTTAAGAATTAAATTCCGTACTTTGAACTTTGTGGAAAAATGTCATAACTCATAATATAATTTGTAAGAAATAATTGCTGTTTTGTGGAAAAGTGACACAATTTAAAATAATACTGTTAAAATGTCGAAAACATATTTACGTTTGTTATAAAGATCGTCACAAGTCAAAAAGTGACACTGACACACTGTTCTATGAAGAATATCTCTGTTCTTAAGTAACAGAAAAGTTATACTATCTCTATCTAGCGGCAAAAACAATCAGATAGAAATATGCCAATTTCATGATGTAATTAACTCAAAAACGACAAATTTTGAGTTAGGTCACATTTCTATGTGACGTGCGAATTAGTAGAAATGAGCCCACTTTCTGCAGTGTATTTCTATGGACGTAGTCAGTCCATATTTAAAATGTCAGTGGTTTTACATAAGAACGCTGCAAATATTTTAGAATGTTAGGAGTGTTAGAGTGTGTGAAATTGCCATCAACAATTGATTCAAATTCCTCAGTTAAAAAGAAAAAGTATTTCCCATAGAACGACTTGGGACAAATAAAAGTTTTAAATTTCAACCCAAGTCGTTTCAATAGAAAAAAGCCCCACGACAAATCTTACCTTCAGTAAGATTTGTCGAAAATAAAAATACGATATGTATGTACATATATGTATACCTACATACATATCGGGCGCAGAAAATTTACTCGGTGAAGATTTAAACGATCAAGTCTTCACCAAAAAGCCTCCTTTCAGCAAATTGTCGCGAGCGGAATACATTCTGGGTGCAACAATGTATGCACGATAGCAAGACGATGGTTTAATATTTATGAAAATATCAAATTTCATTTCAACCATCGTACGCCGCGGTAGGCTGAACACTAATTGTAAACAGGTAAAAAAAATAGAAGTTGCGATAAGAAAAAATAAAATAAACGTTTTGTAAAAATAAGAGGAAGTTTGTGAAAGGAAAAGTTTGTGAACAAAGCAAAAGTAAAAAAATATATATATAAATAAAATAAAAGTGTGCGAGTTGTCTTAATCATAGCTTCCTGAAACGGCGTAGAGTGATTGGCTTCGACTAAGCTAAGCCCCGAAATATAACAGGAGTTAGGACTAAGTTAAGTTAGGGCTCTGATGTGGTAGCGAGGGAGTCTGTTTCGTGGCTTGGGAAGTGTTTCTCTGAGGTCCGAAACCCAAATTCCGAGAAAAACCTATACACATACATCACATGCATACAATAGCATTCATTGAAATAAATTTTTATTTTTTTAAGTTTCGGAATAAAGTTTTTTTTTAAGTTGAATTATATAAATAAAAAAAGTATAAAATAAAAAAAAATTATTTTTTCAAATAACTCAATGAATTAAATATTTTTTCTCAAATTTAGGGGGGGGGGGGTCATGACCCCCACGACCCCCCCCCCTGGATCCGCCACTGATAATAACCTATATAAAAATCACAACTACCCCACCTTTTGTAGGGCAAAAACCCCTACTGACTGGACTATTAGTATTATTATCCTCCCCAGGTTGTAAACTAGGCTTTCCTGTCTCTCAAGACTAAAGAACACCAGATGTAGCTTTTCTTGGTTTTATCAATTAGTCTAAAACCTTAAATAAAGGCTTTGAGACCCAAGCTTTAGCTGTATCATACCGAATTTATAACGAATTGTGTACTTAATTCAGTTTCTTATTTTCTTTCGAGGACAAGAAAGCATAGATTTGGTAACCGATAGTACTTGATCCTTGTGTGACAGTACAATCCACCCCGACGCCCCACGTTCTGAGCCTCTACTAGGATAAGTTGAAAAAAGTTTTATCATATATGGACGGTCTCTATTTTTCAGTAATATTCGAATAATGTAAACCTAGCACAATTGAACACTTACGACCACAATTATTTGATGTAAACTTAGCCTACATATTATATAAACTTAAGTAAGCTTAGAGGTTTTGTGGTTTTTTTTTTATAATGTCAGATTGAATAACTTCAAGATGTGTTGAAAATTTGCAGTTTTGTTTTAAAATTTTAAAAATAAAATTTCATGTACAATAAATGTACTAGTGAAAAGAAAAACAATTAAATAAATAACAAACTGCAACATTCTAAACCATCGAAAAAAAATTATCTGTTCTGGAAATTAAATTGGTAAGGAAAGCAAAAAATTTTCAATTTTTTTTTGTAGTCTTAAGAATCTTTTATTTGCCATCGTGTTGTAAATTATATATAAAATTTATTCAAGCATTTTACAGAAAATTTCCGAAGGTGGCAATTTGATTTACTTCTTAAATTTTTCTTTCCATTGCCTCCAGAAATATATTGCACATAATATATAGTCCTCCATCTAGTCTTGTGCGACGGATTTTAATTTAATCTCAGTTAATAGTTGTCACTGCTTCTTACAAAATAGTTCTAATATAAAAATGACTCTGAATGTATGATTTGGTCTCGTCTTCAACGTTGAAATAATTACGAGGAAGAGATCTTTTTGTGGCATTATTGTTTTCAAAAATTCTTTCACTCAATGTGGCTTTTTAGAATTTCGTAGAAATATTTATATACAAAAGTTCGTAGTCGGAATGTTAAAAATCGAATGACTTTTCACGTCGTAGCAGGACTGTTTTGTTGATAGGATATCTGAAAACTGCACTTCCTCATTGGTAGTCTTTATAATAAAAACCTTAATTTGGTACATATGTTACTACGTAACAGCAGTTCTTAAATCCCTTCAAACTTAAGTTGTTTGTATAGGTCTCGTGGTGTGGTTTCATTTGATTTGATTTTTCTAGATTACTATTACTCCGATTTCATTGTTCTAGCAAAGCAAATAGATTTCATCAGGTAAATCGGAATCAGTAAGGCAATCAAATTTATATTGAAAATATCAAACATTTAAGTATCGCGAAGCCGATTATTATGTTATTTAAACAAAACAAAATTCTTTAAAAAGCTGAGCAGTTGTGTAGTGCTTCCAGAACGTGAAATTGTATATTAAAACCAAAATGTTGTTATAATGTGTCGTTTAATTATAAAAGAAAGATCCTTTCTCAAAGAAACTTTTAATGTACTCTTAGGCCGTGTTCACCCTGGAGAGGTTTGAAGCGGTGCGGTTACGCGTGCAACGAAAAAATCACAGATATACCAAACAATGCCATGTACGATTCGTTCCAGAGCGTTTAGAGGAAATTAAATGAGACCTCGAAATTTTTGATTTCAACCGCGTGAAACCGCTTGTGCAGTGTGGTTTAGCGACAATTCAGGAGTTCTCATTTAAGTTATGATATTTCTCCGGAGGAGATATGAAAAAAAGCTAATTTAGAATGTAATGACCGATTTATTCAAAAGCTCTCTAAAAACTGAACAATTCTTAATTTCTACCTTAATAATTTTTTACCTGTAAGAGCTTTTCTGCTTATTTTCATGAGACAAAGAAAAAACGGAATAACAAAAATAATTTAATTTCAATGGAATCAAATAAATTGCAACATGTATCCGGTGTCGATACTTGTTGGTCTCGACGTGACTTATCGAAAATTGTCTATTCGACATAACTGCGTTTGCAATTTATTTGATTTTAAAAAACTGCAAAACTGCAATTCTCTTTTTCTTTTTTAACAGTTTTTGAATATTTAAAATGTGAATTTTTATACATGTTTAACGCTCAAATATCAACCGCTCAAAACAACTTTGAATTGAACACAAATCAGCGTATTGCAGCTTCTTCGTTTTCACGCTATCTTTGAAGCGGTTACGTGCGTGACCGCATCGCTTCAAACCTCTCTAGGGTGAATACAGCATCCGTGAAACCTTACCTTTCCACCACTCTCTCAATCTCTCCAATCTTTGTTCTTACGTGAACTAATTGAGCATCTTCACAAACAGCCAAGGTTTAGTATGACGAACTGGTGTTGAAAGAAAAAGCTAGAGCCAACCGCAGTATAAGTTTCTTCCATAATTACTAACATCATATTTAGATGATAAAACATATCAAGTGATATTCCGTCATTTTATCCTGATAGCTTCATCTGGTATACCTCAAGGGAGCCATTGAGGCCCATTATTTTTCGTCTCTCTTTTGTGAAGTACTACAAAGTCTCCATAATTAATAAAATGGAAATTTTCGCTCGAATAAAATCCCTTAATGATCTTGATTAATTACAGTAGACCTTCTTAGATTTTACACTTTATATAATTGTGGTAACTAAAAATCCAATATCGACAAATTTTAGGCTAGGACTTTCATAGAAAGCTATCCCTTATGACTTATATATTACTCGTATTAGATTTCACGGTAAGTCATGTATTTTGGCTACAGCCTTTCATTCATATATGAGTGGCGCTAAAACTTTTCTTTACTTCCATATATATGAGAAACGTGTCGTTTGAAAGCTTTTAGCATTGCGCATAATGGCGAAACAAACAAATGTCGTGAAATTGAAAGAAATGTAATTATTTTATTAAATTCATAAGTATAATTATTATGCATTTGAATTTGTCATTCATTAGAAAATCATATTCATGATTTGCAGGGGAAAGAGACTTCAAACTTATAAAAGAACCTTCGTCACTTTTGTTGGAAGACTCAATTACTTTTTTGACATATAACTAGGCGTTAGAATTATCGTTACCAAAAGCGTTGTTTATTTTATATAAATTTTTAAACATTTAAACGTGTTTGGTTCCCCATTATGCGCAATGCTAAAGTTTTCAAATGACACGTTTCTCATACATACATATCCAAGTAAAGAAAAGTTTTAGCGCCTTTATAAATACTTTTCTTTTTTTTATTCAAATTCTTCCATAATATTGCGATTATACAATTACTTTTTAGACCACTTCTTGAATATGTGAGCCAGGTCTGGTCCTTATATTATTTCTATGATTTGCTCTTAAAATTCTACCCTGAAATAATTCATTGGTCCTTTTACCTAACGAAAATGACTTTCGAATATACACTCGCTCGGAAACTATCGTATAGCTCTCTGTTGAATGTATGCTTCGTGAAATCTAAATCTAAATCTAAATTTCTATATAACGGGTTTTCCAATAAGAGGTGTTATTTTGATATTCAAAGAAAAATGCTATTTTTTTAGATAAATGATCGGATCTTTATTTTATTATAAAGAGGAAGGTATGCCGTTAATAATGGAAAATAACATCAGCCAAATAACCACCACGACCACGCCTACAGGACCATATCCTTTTCATGAAATTGTCCATAACCAAATCGCAAAGTGGATGCCCTATGGCCTCATTGCCTCACGAATTCCATCTTTGAGGTCTTGAATCGACGCTGGGCTGTTGGCGTAGACGTTTTCTTTCACGTGGCCACAAAGGAAGAAGTCGCAAGGTGTTTCACAAGATCTCGTTGGCCAATTGTAATCACCTCTTCGAGAGATAACACGGTCCGGAAACTTTTCCCGTAAAAGATCAATGGTTTCGTTGCTTGTATGGCACGTAGCGCCGTCTTGTTGAAAGTAAACGTTGTCCAGATCAATACCATCCAATTCCGGCCATAAAAAATCATTAATCATCTGTCGATAGCGCAATCCATTCACCGTAACTGTTGCTCCATCCTCATTTTCGAAAAAGTAAGGTCCAATGATCCCACGGGACCATAAACCGCACCAAACAGTCACACGTTGAGGATAGAGAGGCTTTTCAACAATAACTCTTGGGTTTTCCGAGCCCCAGATGCGACAATTTTGCTTGTTGACGAAGCCGTCGAGGTGGAAATGGGCCCCATCACTCAAGACGAGTTTTCGATGGAATTCCGGATCATTTTCATGCATTTCAAGGCCCCAATCAGCAAAGACTCGACGTTGTTGATGATTGGCCGGCTTGAGTTCTTGTGTTAACTGAACTTTATAAACCTTAAGACCCAAATCTTTATGCAAAATACGGTGTAATGACGTTTGTGGAATGCCTAATTCCAAAGAACGACGAGGAATGGACAAACCTGGGTTTTCTTCAACACTTTCGGCTACAGCAGCAATATTCTCGGCTGTTCTTGAGCGACGTGCACGGGTTTTATTCTTCACATCACTAACCTGTCCCGACAGCTCGAATTTTTCTACCAATTTCTGTATTGCGGTCTGACAAGGTGCTTCACGACGACCCAAAAATGTTCGAGTTTTACGAACCGTCTCTGCCACATTTTCACCATTTTTATAGTGAATTTTAATAATTTCAATGCGTTGTTGAATCGTGTATCGTTCCATTTTTATTAATGGCGTAGTTTCTACTTGTCAAATGTCAAAAAATGACAGCTCCAAAAGTGACATCTACCGAAATAGCAGGCTAATTAAAATAACACCTCTTCTTGGAAAACCCTTTAAATAAATAAAAAAAAAAGAACAAAAAAGAAAACCAAAATGAAATAAATAGGAGCATACCTACAAGCTAAATTAACAAGCAATATTAAATTACTAAATTACAATAAAAAATAATATCAGACATCTAAGCGTTAGCAATTATATCATCGAGAGCATTTATGTTTGTTATCACCAGTGGAGTATCGCCATGTTTCAATCGCACATTTACAAGGCCTTGACGAGTGTAAGCAGAGTGGATGCGTTTACCTCTGACATATCTCAGAGCATTACATAATATTTGCTGATTACATGGAGATAAACTCTCGAATACATTGATCCTGTGGTCAGAGACAAACGACGGAGAAATCTGATTCAGCCGCAATGGACCGTGGCGCCGAAATTTTTGCAGAAACGCACGCTGTTCGCTGGCAGATGAGAATTTAACTACAAGCGGGGGAGTATTGCGGCGACTTTGGTTATTGTCGCTGGACTTAGCTCGAAATGCAGTAGCATACGGTGATAGTGTATGGTATATTACAGATGAGATGTTAGCAAGCATTTCCCCAACATTTTCACTTTTGGTGAACGGCACGCCAGTAATAATCGCATCACTAAGCCTGTTCCCCCTGCGAACATTCTCCAGTTCTGAACGAGCATCACTGAGTTCGTTTCTCATTACATCAAGCTCCTCACGCAAACTAGCTAATTGGCAATTGAAAGATGCAATTACTTGTTCAAGCTTCTGAGCCAATAGCTCCTCCAATTCGTGGAGCCTCTCGGTAATTACCTTCGACAAATTATTAGTCAGCTTTATCTCAAGAAGTTCCCATTATTGCACTCATCTCTTTAGCAAGGTACAATTGAAAATTCTTTAGTTTCCAATTATTTCGGTTGCATTTATTTCATGTGTTCTCGAAAATTTAGATGAATTATGTAATTTTTTTATATTGCTATTCAAGAGAATTTAGTTACTTCTATTAAACATATTTAAAGAATACTTCGTATGCTTCTGTTTGATTTTGACATTGTTAATTATTAACAGTTTTACTGTCTTACATTTCGACATGTTGATATTTGATAAGAGTTTTTCTTTTATTAATTTTACTTAATCTCATCAAGACTGATTTACAATGAGTTGACAAATTCATTATCAGTACCCCGTAGTTCAATTAGAGAAGTTCAATTTTCAGTAGTATCATTTTCTAGTAATAGTAAGCAATACAAAAAGATAATTTTAGTTCTCACCAGTCAGTTTGATCAGTGTAAAGTCTATAAAAAGATTTTCATATATAAATTAAATTGATAAAGTTCGTGATTTGTTAAATATGAAGTTTTACAGTGAGTGAAAACTTTTGATTTTGTTACATATTGTCGGTGATACAGTATAAGCGTGAGACTAGCAATATCATAACCGTGTAACTCCATAGCTAGGGCTTACACGTTATAGTATATACTTAACTTTTCGTTGATGGACATTCGGGGAAAGGAAAAATTTCGTGCTGTAATTTTCTAAGCTGCAGCACGGGCAACGTACCAATACTACTGCATGCAAATAGTATCGGCTGTTTTGAAATTGTGAAATTTCTTATTGGACGGCTGTGCAGCTCTTTATTGGAGATTTGAGGTGATAATAGAATAATTAAATTCTCATTACGTGCTGTGAATTTGTGATACAGTTATTATTTTTATCAATAACTGTAATTTGTTTGAACACGTACACAATTAAACTCGGTAATCATATACTGAACTATAGCGTAGCAAAATTAAGGTGTTCCATAGAATAGCACAACTCCAATCTGTAACGTAGCTAAAAAACTACAATTTTATGTCTAAAATTCAAAAATATGATCATTTCTCGTCCTATTCTATAGTAGCAATAATTTTGTTATTAAAAAAAAAAAACTGAAAACTTTAACTTACGCGGTAGTGACATTAGTAGTCTGACAGTTATGCAGTATCACCGACGATATGACATCAAACCTTTAGATAAAGAAAGTTTACACTTCGATTCAGATAATTCAATGAATGAACCGAATTATCTCTTCTACAATAGGACAATTCGAAGGACCAGAAAAAGAAAAAAAATGAATTCATGTTTTAGGTGATGTAAATAAAAACTAAATTTTAGAGGGAAATAGTTGGTAGTACTTCAGACAAATAATATAACTACAATAACAAAATATCAAGGTACGATTAAAAAGTAATGAATCTGTAACCATTTCCTTATATAATCCATGCCACAACACCTCCACAAAATTATGTTTGTTAGAAAAAGACATAACCAATAACTTGAAATAAAAATACTCTTCTTACCTATCTCGTGGTGAAATAATTATTAAATGTGGAGGAAATAAATTTCAACCTCTATAAAGTGCCAAACACAATTCTGACGTTTCGATCCAATTCGATCCAACCCATTTCGATCTAACGGATGGATGAGCATAATTGTTCCGTATGATTTCAAACACTTGACTTTAAAATTTTGCCAGATTTTATCTTTCCGCTTTACATTCATCCATGAAAACATTCTTTTTTTGTCATATAATTCATTTCTTTTCTATTTTCTCAACAAAAGCCTTTTCATGCATCTTTGAGTATAAACAAATCTGTACGGATGATTTTTCTAGGTTATGTCATCCGTAAAAGTTGAAATTTGTTCAACTTTTCCGTTTCGATTCGATCCATTACGATCCATTTCGGTGTAATATGTCCAATTGCACGAATGTCTCAAAAAGGCAAATTTGACATTTGTACGAATCGGATCGAAACGGTGGAATTGTGTTTCCCCTGAACTTTTACCTAATACCATTAATATGAATAAGAATGGACTGAGGGTTTTATGAATTTACTGTGGACAAATGTGGTATAGATATTACAAGATTAGTTTGTCTCTTTACAACTCAAATTCTACACTGAACTTGTAGCCAATACTACAGTTCAGTATAATCATAATATACAATAAAAATAAAATATATTAAAAAAAAAACTTTTAAAATAAATAACTTTCGTAAGTAAATTGCACTAAAAATTAAACACGAATTATCTCTTCTACAATAGGCCAATTCGAAGGACCAGAAAAAGAAAACAATGAATTCATGTCTTAGGTGATGTAAATAAAAACTAAATTTTAGAGGGAAATAGTTGGTAGTACTTCAGACAAATAATATAACTAGAATAACAAAATATCAAGAAACGATTAAAAGGTAATGAATCTGTAACCATTTCCCTATATAATCGATGCCACAACACCTCCACAAAATTATGTTTGTTAGAAAAAGACATAACCAATAACTTGAAATAAAAATACTCTTCTTATCTCGTAGTGAAATAATTATTAAATGTAGAGGAAATAAATTTCCACAACTATAAATTTTACCTAATACCATTAACATGAATAATACCCTAGACACACAGCATGATCTAATGAATCATTAGTACTAACTAAACTATTCATTAAAGCAGATGATAATGAAGTACACTAATGAAGTGTTTTCTTCCATCATTATACCTATAATGAGGAAAAATGTGCTAGATTTAGCATATAATTTAAGTATGGAGCTCCGCTGTGCATCTGCTGATTTGAAAAATAAGAAGAAGAAATATAAACCACAAAATAATTATATCAAAATAAGTAAATTGCACTAAAAATTAAAAAAAAAAAAAAATTTCTTTGGCTTATATATATGTACAAGAAAAGTTTCATTGTAAAATATGAAATACCAGGACTCAGAATAAATTTTTAAAAGTTTGGGCATCCATAACTATAATCACAATTGTCTAACTGACTTGTAGAATTTCTTATTTTGCAATGAAACTTTTCTTGTGTATATAACTGAGAAAGAAAAAATATTTTTTTTACTTTTGAATGCATTTTATTTACAAAAGTTATTTTAATATATATTATTTTCTACTTTTGAGTCACTATAATTTTGCTAAAATATATATATATGTATATGGTACATAATTTATCTGACATATGAATTAATTCACATTTGCGTTCTTTTGCAAACGTTATGGGGTAATTTTCTTTTCTCTGTGGTAAATAGTTTAGAAGATTAACGTTCTTTAATGTAAGTATTTCCATGTCAAAAAAAGTTTACATGAAAAATCTGGAAAAATTTATTTTACATTAAAAAACCATATAACGGTCAAATATAGAAAATTGAAATGATCCCATGAAATATGTAAAAGATTATGCTAGAACAATTAAAAGATAAATCAGCCCCCGCACCAACCTACACCCCCCATACGTACACAAATTCGAAAATTAAGCGTTTTAACGATATTCGGGTGGGTCTGTTATAAAGTTTCTTCCAGATAAAGGAAAATGCCATTTAATATAGCACTCAGCAGGAGGCCCAAAATGGAGTTACCCCCCCCCCCCACCCACCCGCCCTCCAAAAAACATCGGAAAGCTCGTCCCCATTCACTCATTCTAAATAAAATAAACCATGTAAATCCATCCACGTTTACTATCTTAAAACACTTTCGTCACGAACGTCGCCCTTACGGAGAAAATTATTTAGTCAGGGGATTGTGAGTAGATAAAAGTTATATATTTAATAAAAATCACGAAACTGCTGTTAAAAAAACATTTGCTCTGGGCACGCTTTAAGGCTTGTTGTGGTCTATTGCTAACAGCACTAGGTTTTACAATCTATGTACTCTGCTCTGGTATACTATGCCATATATAGTTCTTGCACCATCTGTACTATCAGCCAATTTTCTGAACCTTGTAATTATAAGACTCTGACCTATGACGGCGATAGTAGGTTATGTTAGGGTAACGACTATCGGAAAAACCAGCGATCAGGTCTACTTAGACCATCGACGGGGATAGTAATATATCCGGTGAATAAAAGCAAATAGTCTGAGAGGTAGCGTTGCAAATGAAAAATTCGTAGTATGCTGGCTTATTTTGATATCAATAATTGTTCTCCTACAACTAATCAGCTGCTCAATTAGAGGTATGTAAGTGTGGGAGGCTGTGAAAGTGGAAAAAAAAAATTTTCTTTCAGTAATAGTATGTCGGATGAAACCTTTTTTTATAAACAGTTGACATCATAGTGGGTTGAAAAAAAAAATCGTCAGCTGCATCGCGGAGGGTGGATTATGTAAATAAAAGCCAAATGCTATACGATCTGATGACTTGCTCGTTAGCTCTTTAGCGTGTTCTTTAACTGCTCTCGAAACATCGGCTTTCCTAAAGTGTACCTCCTTTAATGTGGGGGGATCTTTTAAATATTTTCTGAAGTTAAATTTTTTACTGTATTATTAAGTTTGTCGTCGGAACTGTATTAGGGTAATAGAGTGGTCGACAGCAGACGGCCATTGCAAATTCTTATATAATACACGATACATAAAACGTACATGGGGAAAAGTGATTCTATTCCTGCAATAGTGTCTGCCGTCGGAACTATGTGTGTTTATAAAAAAATGTTTCACCCGGCCTACTGTTACTTTTTGTTTCTATCACTTTCTCAGCCTCCCACACCCATCGCGGGTGCGTCAGCTGACGCTTGATTCACTATTAGTCTTACCAGATCTAATGAAAAAGATAACAATCGATCGGTATAAAAACAATACCTAAAAAGCAACGCTCCCTCTCGGACTAAAAGTTTGTATGCAATGGCATTAGATTTTCTTCCAGCCTGAAATATATATATAGTTGTTTTTTTCTTTTTGTATACTATTTCTTCCCTCAATATTATTGTTAATCTTAAATCTCAAACACACTTTATAAAAACAAAAATGTGTAAAATTACTAAAGTCGATTACACACGTACATAAAGTATTTTATCTGTACCACCTAACTACACGGAGTAGTCTGTAGGTGACCTTGAATTTGCTGGCGAAAAGCTTTTTCTCATTTTTTATGGCATTCAGCCAGTTTTGTCGATTTGTCAATTATTGTGGTGCTTTCTTTGCTTTCTCCTCAGTCGTCAGTGCAATTTCGAAGTTCATTCTGATTGCATTTCATAAGCAGAGTCTTTGTTTCTGAGTTTTAAAAATAGTGTTTCTAAATCATTACTCGTTTTGCAGTAATTGGATTTTTTCGCGAATTTCACAGTTTAGTTTCACTGCTCTAAAAGAAAAGAGTTTGGGAATTTTATCGAAGTGTTAGGTAATATTTATTTGTGTTATTACAATTCATAGACATATTGTACTATTGTTAAGTAATATTTTAATTATTTATTTCTCTACACGTAATAAGTATATGCCGTGGGTTTTCTAAAAATTGGTATACACTTCTCTTTAATTTAATTTAATTTCAAGTTCTATGTTCTCCGGAATCAAATCTGGTCGTTTAGATATTTTTTTTTCAATTTCTACCAATATTCCAAAATATTTTCTATATTTGTTTTAAGAAAGACTGCTGAGAGATTATATGAGCACTATAAACTATTGATTTGACATAAGCTCAGCATTTTTCTATTGGACTTAAGACAGGAGAATTGCCACGTCCAGGAATTATATTAATGCTTTCGCTAGAGAAAGACGTTCGAATTGATTTCGGAATATATCAGGGAGCTTTAATTTGCATAAACATACGATCTGGTAAAACATAAAAAATTCATATATGGAAGCAAAACTTCGGATTTGACAAATTTCTATGGATTCTGGTGCATCGCTCCTTCTACAAAAATATATAGGACCGGGACCATCTTCGCATTATTAACGATGGTAACATTTTTTTACTATTTTTAGTATACAGTCGTTTTTGTATCTCTCAGTCGGTCGGAAGTTTAAGTTTTTTGTGGGCGACAGTTCGCCTTATATCTTCGTCATATGTCCAGGTTTTTATAATTTTTCGCATGGTTGTTAGGGGTGAAATCCCCAACTGAAAATCTCCTGCTGCTACTACATATATTCCGGTTAGAAGACAAAATTAAAATTCACTTGCCAATGAGAATGTTAAAATAATAATGTAGTTTATACAATACAGGGTGTTCCATTTTAAACTATAACACCTGGAATATTTCGAGAAATTTGCGTGGCTGATTTTTTTTTCCAAAATGAAGGTATACAATTTTCGAAAGTACCAATAAAAGTTAGACCGCCTGCTACCCCCTTGTAAGACAGTGAAGGGAAGGCTTAATTACCCACTTGTCGTCATTTCAGAATTATAACTATTGATAGTTTATTTTATTTTTCTATACAGGGTGTTTCCGGCATGAAAGTGATAGTATTCAACCTAGCCAAATAAATAATTGTATGTGTCACGGTGGGACATTACGATCGTTTGGAAGTTATAGGGTGATTAAGAAAATATGCTAGTTACTCAGAAAACACCCTGTATCTTAAAAAATACCGAGTGTATAGGTCCTCTTCTTAGTTATTGCGGTCTAAAATAAAAATACTTTGTCTTGTTTTTTGGACTAAAAAAGTTGATTAAGATAACTTTTCTTATAAAAACTGTAAACTGTGGACTCTCGTCTTTAATTTGATATTAGGATATAGGTGAAATATATCCTAACTACATAAAATTAAAAATTTATTAGCTTTCAATTTATTCAAGTCATACCGAAATAAGACCACACACATTTTTTTTGTTTGCCTAGATAAGTAATACCACCTCCTGCTCTGAGGACTTCCATAACAGAAGCACCCTGTATAGAAAAAGAAAATAATTGGTCAATGGTTATAATTTTGCAATAACGAGGTAAGTGTTTAAGCTTTCTCTCCACCCTCCTACAAGGATGCAGTAGGTAGTATAACCCTTCTGAAATTGCACGGCATCTTCGAAAACTGTACATCTTCATTTTAGGGAAAAAAATCTAGAAAACTTTTCGGATTGCCCCCTGTGCTAATGGCGAAAGTTTTGTAAACTTTTATTATTCCACAAATGTTTTTCTGCTTCCCTGGAGTACATTATTATAATCTTGTGCTGCTTGTCAAGATGGGTTAGGGAATTTTTGATAGGTAGAGTGGGTAATAGGTAAAAAGGGAGAGGAGAAGTTAAAAATTCTAAAGGAAACTATGTAGGAGGAAAAATGCAGGTCCAAGTCGAGGTTGGATTCGAATCAATGACCCCCACACGGTTAGAAACTATGATATAAATTTTTATAAGTTTTCATATCTATATACAGGGTGATTCAGATCAAGATACCTTCCGGTATACCACGCAATTCCTTGAGGTAAGCTGATTAAAAAATTGTTCCATGAAGTTTATTCCAGTTATTACATATTTTTTATTTATTATTTTCAAAATATATTTTTTCTTAACACATATTTTTTGCTGTCCCTCTTTTGTTGTGAGTCATAGCTGAATATTTAAAGCTTAAACATAAATTTTATTTATTTCTGTTAAATTGCTTACCTTTTTAAAAATAAGAGATCGATTAACTGCTTCTTCATCTCACACAACTCAGATTTTTTATTGGTGGTGGTAGTAATTTTAATAAATTTTTTATTGAAATCGTTGTAGGGGCCCAGTTTGTGAGAAGAAAATTCAAAAATAGTCAGAGTACGAAGAGGTTAATAAACATATTTTTCACATTTACTATTTTCTCTAAGAGGTGCTGTAATTCTTTATACAGTGCCAGAGTTCCTAATAGCCGTAAACACTATAGGCTGGCTGGTATCTGCCCCATATAGATTTTAATGATGGTTTTTTTGGAAATTTTAGATTAAAGTCGTAATCAATCTAATAGATATAAAACAAATTGGGAGATATGCGAAAATATGTTGTTTTATCTTACATGCTTAGACAAAGTACTAATTAGACAGGTCTGGAGATGTTGGCCATACAGTGAATACATGTGCATTCTCTTTTTTGTTAAATTATAGTTAGTTTTTATAGTGTTTATATTCATATAGTTATACGATTTCAAATACACGTGGCACAGCGACTTCAGTACAAAATATAGCTGGGTTTTTAATTATCATAAATATAGATTTATATGAAGGAAACTATAAATAATAATGCAATATTAGCTAAGCACAGATTATATAAATATAGTAATTTTGTAAATGTTTTCAAATAATTCGGATATATCCTTTATATTTTCAAATCTATAGGGCTTTATACCAAAAATAGTATAAATCATTTAATAAATTTTCTGGAATAAAGACACCAAAATTTCTAACCGTGCAAGGATGTTAGTCAGCATTCTTACCAACTGACATATCGAGGCAAAATTTCTATCATTAGTCTTATAATTTAGTCTTATAATTAACCTAATATATTGAGGATTCTGCTAACTAGTATTAGTGGAAAAAAAAATTGTAATAATAAAGTCTACAGAATTAAGGAAGTAATTTTTCACACAAATTCTTATTTCAGATATACCTATAGAAAAAGAGTTTGCATATGGACCATAATAGCAGCAATTTTAATAATAGGCCTCGGTCTGGGCCTTTATTTTGCATACAAGGACACCACCCAGGTACACAAAGGAGCGGTTGTGGCCAATGGAAACGAATGTGCAGATATCGGCAGGTAAGATTCTTCTAGATTAATTGTAAGTTTTCAATGAACTAATTTTCTTGTCGGATTTTATTTATTCATAATAGAGATATTCTTCAAATGGGTGGGTCTGCTGCGGACGCCGCCATTGCAACACTTTTCTGTGAAGGCATAACGTGTCCTCAAAGTATGGGCTTAGGTGGCGGTTTCATAGCAACAATTTATACACGATCAACAGGAATAGTAGATTCACTTATAGCACGAGAAATGGCTCCATTAGCCGCCTCACAAGACATGTTCGTAAATAAATCATCAATTTCAGGTAAATTTTTTTTTTTTTCAAGAAAAATTCGAAGAGATAACTTCAAGTAATACTTTATTTTGCTTATCACGTTTACGACTTCATTTAATACTTTATCAAGTGAATCTGACTTGTGCGTATATGTTTACGATAAGACCGGGTTTAATGTAATGTCTTTAAGATTGTAATGCGTGCAAGTCATTGCTTGCTCTAGCTTAAGATTTTACTGAGTATCTCGAACAAGATTTATTACATATGTACCGGAAATAAGATGTCTAAGCACGATTTAGCTAACTCTTGCAAGTCTGTCGCTTTTATTATATTTGTTTTCATTGGCAGAAGATTTTATTTTTACGATTTGTCACTATTTAAGATTATTATTGCTTTAAAATACATACGTCAATTATATGATGGGATTATGGACGTATTTAAATCATACAGATATGCGCACTAAAATGCGGTTAAGTAATATTTATATCCGTTGCAGTTTTTGAATTTTTATAACTTTTGGCTGGTAGTAACTTCCTGCTTTATTTTTCTTCTTCTTCTTTTATTTTGGGCAGATATACTTATTTTCATTTCAAATTAGAGGTAACCAAAAGTGAAAAATAAATGTAACTATCACTCTGAATTTTTGACTGGGCATAGCTGTCAGACCCAGTCATATAGGGTCAAGGTTTAGCAGAAATAGAGCTTATTGTACGAAACTACAAACACTTGTACTGAAAGTGTCGATTGTACATATTTCTATCTAGTTAAGTAGTACCGTCCCCTCCAACTCTCACCACACCTCTTCCACCCATATATCATCAAAAAAATTGTATTCAAAAAACGAATGATTGTGAATATGATTTAACAATTTTTCAATGATAAAATTTTTTTAAGCTTAGGGCATGACTACGGTCTCATTACAACTAAAAAAACAAACTCGTTATTTATTCGTGAATTTGTTTATTTATTTATAATTTATTATTTCGCATTGCCGGCTACTGTCAACTGAGAAAACATCTTATCACTATTGGCGTGGGCCCTGATCCTACCCGCAGACTGTGTCTGGAGGATGATGAAACTGCTTTATATATCCTGTGTAAATTCCCAGCAATAAGCCACATCTGAGGGGGTGATTCTGATCTTTTGTCGTATTTTAATGTCAAAAAATATACGCCTAAATGAAATGAACTTTTCTACTGATTTTTTCGTGTTTTTATTCAGCTCAGCAAGGCTTGCACTTCACTACATGACAACTTCAAAATATTATTTCGAATTTAATCACTTGTGTTGCTCTAATTAGGTGTCGAATATACATTTACCACAGTATAAAATTTTTGTCACAACCTCGGAAGCAGTTCGACTAATTTGTCGTACTTTTAGACGTGTATTCTGACATTAATTCATTGCAAATTCATTTTAGTTTATTTTGTGATTGATGAAAAGCATAAATCAAAATGAATATAAAAGTACAACACATTTGCGGTGACATGTCAAAATATGTAACTAACCTAAACTACGACAAAAGATCACAATCACCCCCTGGATTCTAATGAGTTGTTGGGCACACCGCTCCGCGGATTCCTAAGCCTACATGGCATGGCCTGCTTTAAAGGAGATGAAGGGGTGAATAAAATAGGCCCACTCAGTAGCCGCAGCGCTTCATACACCCCTCATTTCCTTCTTTAAATCAACTAGCCAACTAAAACACAGTTCGACTTTATCTCTGTTAGATTTCTCGAAGCTTGTGATATCGTTAAGCAAAAACAAAAACTCTTTGCTAAAACTCGTAGAGTTCGTATTAAATTTATTATAGTTTCCTGCCGGAAGACAATTATAAGCGCAAAGCTCTCAATCTATAAAATCTAGCATTCCACAGGGCACTACTATAGCACCACTCTTATTTTGTGTATTTTTCAACCACTTATCTGATATAATTCACACATCGTTCAGATATATGCAGATAATGCTAAATTATATATTCTTCTGATAATTCTTCTGATCATCTTCCTATTACTTAATTTATGTCGCCTGGAAACTTTTTAATTCCAATTTAAAATTATCCCATGAAAGATGTGAACGCGAAATCCCTTTGATAGATGGCAACTAGCTGTTAAAAAGACAAACAGACACTTAGACATAATATTAGATTTTAATTTTATTTTCTCTCACTATAGGAGCCTTAGCTGTAGCTGTCCCAGGTGAACTTCGAGGCTATTGGCAATTACATCAAAAATATGGAAAGTTGCCATGGAGAAAATTAGTTGAACCAGCCATAAACCTCTCACGAAATGGCTATACAGTAACAGAATATCTATACAGATCCATGAAGGGACGAGAAGAGCTTATTAGAAAGAACCCTACGTTAAATGAGATTTTTATCAATCCGAAAACAGGAAAAGTTTGGAGAAAAGGTGAAAAAATTACTCGACCAAAACTCGCCGAAACATTAGAATTAATCGCCGAACAAGGAGAGAAAGCAATGTACGATGGAGGAATCCTTGGTAAAAGATTGGCAAATGATATCAAAATGTTTGGCGGAATAATTGAGGAAAGAGATTTCAAGGAATATCAGTGAGTCTATAACTTGCAAAAATTTATTTTTTATTTCTACACTTCTTGAATAGAGTACGCTGGAATAAACCGGCACTATCAAGGTTACGAGGAGGATATACACTTTACTCAGCACCTCTGCCCGGTTCTGGAGAAATCTTAACTTTCATTATGAATCTTGTCAACGAATCAATAACAAGAGATAAAAAAATCTTTTGGCATAGAATCGTTGAGAGCTTTAAGCATGGCTATGCGGCTAGAACAAATCTTGGTGATATAAATTTTGTCCCTGGAATACTTGAGGTATGATTTCTCAGAATTAAAAAAAAAATGTGTTTTATTAAAATTACAAACGTCTTTCATTTAGTTTGTCGCAAATTTATCGAATATCAATTATGCTAGAGAGATTCGAAGGTTAATTTTCGACAATCAAACTTTCAATGAATACGAGTATTACGGTGCAAACTTTTCTAACCCAGATAACCGTGGAACAGCTAATATTGCCGTATTAGCACCGAATGGAGATGCCGTTACAGTAACAAGTACTATAAATGACATGTAAGTTAATTGTTATCAGAGTGTAAAAGAATTTTATATAAAATTAAATTTAATATTAAAATTTATTTTAGATTTGGATCTAAACTACGATCTCCAAGTACTGGGATTATTTTAAATGATGAAATGGATGACTTCTCTACACCTGGTAAAACGAATGGCTTTGGTATACCCCCATCGCCAGCCAATTTTATTAAAGCGAGAAAAATGCCATTATCCTCAATGTGTCCAAGTATAATTTTGGATCAAAATGGAGATGTCAGACTTTTGGTTGGTTCTGCTGGAGGATCTAAAATAACGTCATCGGTGGCCTTAGTGAGTATTGGAGTTTTCATAAAAACCATGCTTAAGCTAATTAACAATGGTGAAGCGGTTGTTGATTCTCTGATATATTATTAATATATATATATTAGCTGCTAGATTCGCTTCAAATTCCATCTTCCAATCACCTCACAGACACTTGTTTTGCATCTCCCATGTGGGATTGGAAAGATAAAATCCAGAGTGACGAAATCCAGGAAGCCAAAATCCATAAAAGACAAAATCCATAAAAGACAAAATCCATAAAAGACAAAATCCATAAAAGACAAAATCCATAAAAATCAAAATCCATAAAAGACAAAATCCATAAAAGACAAAATCCATAAAAGACAAAATACATAAAAGCCAAAATCTGGAAGAGACAACAAACAAAATCAAGAAGTGACAAACAAAATCCAGAAGCGACAAAATTCGATTTGAATAGGTACTTCATAATGGTATACTGGGATTTGGTGATGGTAACCTGTATCATCTAGGATGAAGCTCTGGTGTAACCCAACTGTGCCTAGATTATTTTCAAGGACTTCCTTAAATGTGTCCGTGATTGATTTTCGAGCCACAGCTTTCTTCAAAGTGGGCATAGTTGGGTCGCACCAAAACTTCATCCTGGATGACACAGGTTTCCACCAGATGTAAATCTACCATCACCAAATCGCAATGCACCAACCAGGGCATATATGTAACAAACGTGTCTCACTCATGTGAAGTTTAAATAATTAATATATTCGTAGAACATAATCATAGCAAGTTTTACAATTTCCGGACTTTGACGTTTCTGAATTTTTTCACTTCTGGAATTTATGTCACTTCTGGAATTTTCTCACTTCTGAATTTTCTCATTGCCGAATTTTTTAAATTTTTCTGGATTTTGTCCCTTCTTGATTTTATACTTATTGATTTTGTCACATTCTCGTGTACAAGAGTCAATACACATCCGTACGAGATATATATATGTTCAAGGTCCTCAAGAGGATCAATGTCTCCAAGGCCATAGGTTCAGATAGTTTCTTGCGCCCTATTCTGGGCTAAACCTGTGCGCAAATTATTCTGCTTGTCCTATTCGACAGGAAAGTTTCCAACTGCTTGGAAACGAGAGTGTAGCGATTCTTCAAATTATCGACCAATTACAATTAACTCGATTCTTTCGAAGGTTTTAATCAAGTATCTGGAAACTAATCAACTAAACAATAATCGCTACATTGCTTCCGCTCTGGACGTTCATCTGGAGACTTGCTGTCTTTTTTTACAGAACGTTAGAATCATAGTCTACAATTTTGGTGAGCTCAAAATCGTTGCTCTAGATATTTGAAAGGCCTTCGATAGAGTCTGGCATCCTGCCCTTTTAACCAAACTTAAAAAACTTGGTTTCACCCTTCCTCTTTTATCATAGATTGGAATTTTTTTTATCTGGTCGCCTAACACGGGTTGTATTAGATGGCGTTACATCTGAACGTCTCTCTATAAATGTCGGTGTGCTCCGTCTCTCTTCTTCATTAATGATTTGCTCTCCCCCGTTTTAAATTCCAACTATAGTTTCGCTGATGACAGTACCCTTGATTTTCTTCACTCCTTTGACACTCTTCCAGATTCCAGAGCGAGTTGCAGCTTAAAGGCAGATTTTTTAAGAGGACTAATCCACCTTAATCAGGTTGTTCATTTATGGATGGGTAATCCTCATCAGATGTGAATTTTCTGTAGAAGTGATACTTCAAGGTTAGTTTACTATGGGTATTTCAAATGGCAACTACCCCTTTTTCGAATGTCTTTAGACATTCTTATTCTGATTGGCACTGATTTCTTCAACTGAGCTTCTTGAATATTTATTAGTTACAAGGTCTGATGTACAAATTTTATTAACTCGCTTCACTAACACACAGCTTAGAATGAGATTGGAGGTGACCATTATTAACAACTTACAAGAACCTAAAAACCTCTTCGAGACTACTGCAAACAGAGCTAATTTTGAATGTTTCTTAATTTTTTTTTTATTTTTGCTCTGTACTACTTAATTTTCTTTAATTTAAATAATTTAATTAGCTATTTTCCAAAATATCGTAAGAGATGACAAATATTCCAGGAAATTTTATCATACCCTATTTTATATATGGATGTATTTGTGCATTTAACAGAATTATATATAAGTTTTAAAACGTTTTCAAAACAACGTCAAAAATATTGAAAGATAAAAATTTAGAAAACAAGCAACTTGTACAACCGGGTAATCTCTCAATTTTACTTAATTGCCCGCCAAATACAAATACTAATTAATCTTAATTGAAAATCCCCCTTTAACTGATTATTTCTGATTCGTCTTCATATTTTAGACGATAATTAGACATCTCATTCTGAACGAGTCTCTTGAAGTTGCGGTTCAATCAAGACGCTTGCATCATCAGTTGGCACCCATGAAAATTATGTTCGAGACAAATTTTGATCCGGTAAGGAAGTGTGCATATATTTTACCACAATTTAATTAACACAATTTCAAAATTAATTTCAGGAAGTTATACAATCTTTAAGGGTAAAAGGTCATGAGCTCCAGGAAATACCCACAGGTGCTGGATTTTCAGCTTTGACCGCTATTGCATTTATTGATGGACAAGCACAGCCCGTTTTTGACATACGACGAAGTGGAAGCGCTTCCCTTCTTTAGTTGGGTTAACGCAAAACCCAGTAGTGTTAGGGCTTGTGTGTAAATACTTTTCTTAAAATAGTTAATTTATTTGACTGATGCGTGATATTGCTACTTAAGTTGAATTCATAGATAGATAAATTCATACCGTTCACCTGCTATTTTACAATATTTTTGACAAAGAAACTAAAATAAATAAGTAAAATTTTAATTTCATTTTTTAGTATATTCCCAAATTACCTGAGCTTTAAGTGGATTTCAAGTTAAGCACCCAAGTATTCATGTAAACGTACTGATTGATGGTAGGATTGAATACAACTGAAGGTTGCAAAAAACACGATAAATATGAAAAATAAGGAAAACTAATACCCAGATAACACAGACAATCTTCTCAATATGCTCCACAGGATATGAGAAGACGTTCTCTGACTACACGAATTGATATCAAAATACGTACTTTTTCCATATGCTTTTTATAAGACTCATGTCCGCCCTGTCGAACGAAATCTTCGGACGTCTGTCAAAAGTGATCGTGCAATAATCGGTGGTGATAGTGCATATCCGAAAGACCATATTCAGAACATATTCTAAAGGATATAAAGTACATATAGATGAGCATCCACGAGACATATTCAAAACAATACGATTGATATGAACGAAACCAATATTCGGGGGATATAAAATTGAAAAAATGAGAAAAATTAAAAAATTAAATAAAAATTTATTCAGTAAATGAAAAGTAAACTGTCCAAAAAGTATCTTTTCAGAACATGTTCCATTTTGTTATCTGGGAAAAACTTACTTTGTTTGAGAAAATTATACGAAAATCTCGAGCTTGCCTCTGTTTCTGATTTCATCAGAGTTGTAGCGCCAAGTTTCACAAAATAGCAACAGTTTCAAGAAGCAATAACATGAACGTACTTGAAAGTTATTCAAAATTTGCAAAGGCATTCTTACAAAAATAGGAATATCAGCAGCAGCCCGCCGGGAAAATATCATTTTAGCACGTTAAAATCTGACCTCCAAATACAAGAGATTTTGTAAGAAATTTTTCTATTTATTTCCAAAAGAAAATTTGACATTTGACTTTTGACATTTTTTTATAGTAGTGTTTATGCGAGAGTTTTATTTTGAAAATTTAAATTTTATATTTTTAATTGTTTTTTTTTCTTTTTAATAATAAAATTTTAACAAATTTTCTGAACACCAACAAAATTAGAAATAAATTGAAACAAATTAAGACAAGCGACAGATATTCTTCAATAGAGAAGTAACGTTGTTTATTTCTTCTTTTCAGGAATACCACTAAGAAAATCGAAACAAAATTTTCTTTAGAATCATTTTTTTATCTATACTACATGTTAAAACCATTATACGTTTGTTCGCAAGCTGAAATTTTGTACGCAGAAATTTTATGAAATTTATACTCGTAATAGAGTTGCCACATGGCCTCCCATCTGTGCAATTTTGAAATTAGAAGTGGTTTTTCGCATATAATTCTAGAACGAAGAAGAAATTTTCAGTACAATAGAAATAAGGACTGATCGTTTTCAAAGTATACGTTTTTATATGGCAACACCAAAAAGGGTTGCCTGATTTAGTAGAGTATTGTCGAATTAATGTTTCCTTTGTTGGTCAGAATACACTGCCACCTGATGTGCAGACTCCGAAGTCAACTCTGAAAGTCTTTTAAGAAATTATTGTGCGAGTTGAGAGTTTATTCTTTTATTTTTGTAATATTCTTTTCTCTTTTTATACCCTAGATGAAATCTAAAGATTGTATTAAGTTTGTCATTCCGTTTGTAACACATAGAAATAATGATGGTAGAGCATGTCCGTCTGTTCAACTGTCCGTTCCTCTGTCCGTCCTCACCATAACTCAAGAGCGCATGTACTTAGAGAGCTGAAATTTTGTAGATGGACTTTTTAAAAAAAAAAAATGTAAAATTAAGTTCAAAAAAGGCACAGCCCCTTCTTGGTGTTAGCACGTGAAAAATTCAGAGTTAGGTACTTGTAAAAAAAGCAATCGTAGACGGTTTTATTGTACCAAAAAATTCTTCAGAATATGAAATTAATTATTTTTACTGTCCGACGAATCGTTCTAGAAATATATGCGAAAAACCACTTCAAAAATCAAACTTGTACATATGGATGACTATACGAAATTACATGCGAGTATTCATGTATGGTATCATAAGCATTGGTCTTTGACCAATTGTAGCTTTTTTTACTTGTTGAAATTGTATTTGCTGTTCTATGAGAACACCACGTACCAAATTTCAGCTCTCAATATCGACGCGCTCTCAGGCAGTGTCCAAATATATAGTGAAAAATAAATTTTTGTACCTATGGCAACCCTATGAAGGATTTACCCGACTTTTGTCTCCCTGTGACGTTAGTGAGTATACCCTATGATTTCATCTAGGGTATAAAAATGGTAAACGCTACCTCCAATATGGGTAAAATCGGGTAAGCTTATCATAGTGTTGTCATATAAAAATGTACTGGAAAAACTTGTTCCTCAAAATGTAAAACCTATGGAATTAGTTATAATCATTTTTACAATCTGATCAATGATCTGACTTGGATATTTTCAAAACCAATATATTTATACAGGTATTTTTATCGGTATCGTTACAATCGATCCTAAAGTCATCATCATTTTATCCTACTAATTTTCTGATATATGTACATATATTACTGACATGTATAATAAATGGACTGACTGATCTCCTGTTTCATGTGGCACCAGTTTTGATTTCAAAAAGTATGCTCTGACTGCCGCTGTATTTAAATTATTTGGGCAGTGGAACTCATGATACATGAGTGGAACTTACAGAATTTACCACAAAAGTATTTGGGACTATTTTTGTTGTTAAATTTTAATTATAAGGCGAAGGAAGTGTTTTTTACAAGGCTGTTTTAGTTGGAAATACTGCTGAATCGTTACAGTTCAGTTGGAAAGTATGCTCTCACGGAAAGAGACAGAAACATGAAAGTGGTGCCATTTGCTTTCATGTATTTTTGGTTAAACGAGCAGTCCATTTATATACATGTCAGTGGTACATATATATAGTAGGCAAAGATTTTTCTAAAATTTAAATTTTGTCCTGTCAAAAATATTTTCAAAAAATCATAAAAAGTTATTCAGTCCCCTGAGGATAACCGAAAATATCTGAAGATGTGGTTTGAAATTTTGCCAACTGCTACAATTATTTTTGCCTTTATGGCACTTCCTACTTATTTCATTTATGGTCTTCATAAATTAGTGATTGGAAATCCATACCGCCGAGGTATGGATGAACGTTTTGATCGAGTCATGTATCTACGAGATGTTAGGCTGACAGGAAATGCTTATCTGATGAATGGATTGGATAGTGTTGAAGATGAAGAAGAGGTCGATGAGGGAATAAAGACGAAAGAAAAACAAAGGAATGAAGAAAAGTAAATTGTAATAATTGTCTTTGAATTTTCTTTGAGTTGTGGAGACTTAAATAAAAATTGAAAAACATTTTGTCTGCATAAAATTAATAAATGATTTTAGGTTTAGATTTAAGGCTTGGAGAGAGTTTTTATGCAGAATGAAGAGCTGGCTGCCTAGCTTTAATTCAGTACTTGAACTAACCTGATATTCTGGATACTGGTTGACGAAATACACTGGTAACTGGATTATTAAGATCAGAACCAAGAATCAAGAACTCAAGTTTATGCAGACACACCTGCTCTCTGTCCGTTATATCCTAAGAATATACATACTCACCTGCAGCATTTCGGAACTCTACCTACCTCTTGCTGCTGAAACGACAGATTCGGCCAGATGTATTTTTATTATTGGTGAAGATTTTAGTATCCATCCAAATTTGTATCCAAATTAATTTTCCACGTTAGCTTCGAGTTTTTGTAGACAGTAGGGGGAAAACTACAGAGTATGTCCACAAACTTATGACAGGAATAACACCGACACAAACCTCGTCGTCGTGTGATAAAGAAATCATACCCCATGCAAGAAAGAACAATTTTTGAATCAGTTCCTCTCCTACGATCGTATTAAATGAAGTTTTTTTACGCAGGGTCCTAGTAGCCTAGTCGCCCCTACTCTTAGCCTCAACTTTAACCTTTTTATTGATATTTATTATTATATATATACAGAGTGTTGCGAGGAGTTGAATGAAACACTTTTTATCCCCATTCTTTTCAAATATGCTTGCCATATACTATGCAATATTAAAAACAAAAATTGGATATAGGCACTTCAGAAGATTTTTAGATAACACCCCAAGTAACAATTATAGTTTTAACATAGTCTAAATAACGTTTTCTATACTATCTCATTCAATTTGTAATAAAGCCATTTAGTCAAACCAACAAAAATATTACGGTAAAAACCCTCTTATAAAACTAATAGGGTCCACACTACTAAACTTTTAGGGCCTATTTTTAAGACGGTATAAAGCTTTATTGGTTTTATCTGGATTACTTTTTGCGACGATTTGCAGTCTTCTATAAAACCTTTTATAAAACTAAATACGTAATTTCACCTCCCATCATAAGGCTATTCCTCGAATTTTTTTTAAAGATAAAAACGCATTGACAATACTATTTGAGCAAACCTTGAAACTTCAAAATAAAAGTGCTCTTTAAATGCACAATTACCTTTATAGAACCAAATAGACTTACAGATACCAATTTATAATAATTTAATAAAATATTATTTTATGTGTGCAAATTTAACATAAGATATTTAAGTGCTGTTTTAACAATTTAATGTAGCAAATTTTACGGCGTTTGAAATTTTACTGATTATATCATATTATCTTCTATGAAAAATAATTAAAATTAGGAAAAGTTTAGAAATATTTGTAAAATAAGTTTTTTTTTATTTACACTGTATTTAATTTTGATATTAATTTAAATACGTTTGAAATTGAAAACAAGTTTTAAAAAGCTATTTTCTAGTACTGAAAATAGTGCATTTTAAGCATAAGACTGCAATTTTACATTAAGACCTATTTGCTACCTGTACGGCCGTAATAAAACCTTTTGATTTCAGCATGGCTGCGATTAAAACACTTCATCCTATTTTAAATCCATTTCGTTTTAAGCAAAACCTTTCTGAGTGCTCATTGGTATAATGCCATTTGCTATTAAATACAACCATTTAGTTTTATATAAACGCATTATAACATATTGCACTTATGACACTTGTATATACATATATGTATGTATGTATGCATTCACAATCGAATATTCGACTAGTTTCTGACTTTTACCTTGCTTTTATATAATTCACAAAGGTTTTCTTTTTACTAATTTAAGTCCATATATTTCTGAGATTATTTAAATAAAATTTTTTTTTTAATATTGACTGCTTATAAAGGGAAAACAAACTTGTTTGACTTAAATTTAGCCACTAATAAAACGGCTCGCTCTTACTTTAATCTATTTTATCTCAGTTGAAGCCGCTCTAAGTCCATTTAGACTCAAATAATGTTGTTGGCTCTTGCGTAAATCTATTTGGTTTTATATTATCCCTGATAATCTTGTTTGACATATTGTTTATTTTTACGTCGCGTTTTGAGAAGAAGTTCCCCCCACTAAATAACGCATTTTAACCCCACTGTTATAAATTGTTTTCTTGTCTTGACTCATTTTATTAACCCTTGTTCCTTGGTCATCTTTAACCGAAACACCCTACATATCATTACGGCTCCAAATTTATTTTTAAAAATACTCTGAGAAACAGATGTATTTCTTTACAGATTTTTATAAATAAAAAATAGACAGAACAGTAGTAATCCCAAAATTACTTTATATTTATTTACATTTAATATTACTAATATATATATTTTATTACTTGAAAAATTGAGAAACAACCTTTTTGTTCCACGGCATGTTTAATTTAAATTCATTCGTCTTATTTTTCGGATTTCAAAAATATTACAAATATTTGAATTTTAAACATAATATAATTAAATAACCGGCGATTTCAGATTTTCCTCTTTAATTATATTTGTCTTTATAATTGTATTAAGTAGAACTTGTGTATTCACGATTTTAAAATAATTATTTTTAACTTTTCGTTTAAAAAACAACTTCGTTTCTTTTTTTTCCACTTTTGCGCGCATTCCGACGTATTTAACACTACCCTTTTAATTATTTTACTCTCCGTACATGAACATTAATCTTTCAAGCATGGCGCTGCAAAAACAATTTACAACTTTGCCGAAGGAACCTCGAAGACCTATTAGCTTTATACAGAATATTTCAGCATTTGAATAAGCCTGTGAATCCTATAATGATTTTGTGAAAGAACTTTGAAATGCATTCTTAAAACCTTATAATAGGTTTATGATAGTTGCCTACATAACCCAATATATCTCTATTGATCAAATTGTCTCTTAAATTGGATTCAAAGTAGGTCTCCGTGCTTTTCAATATAACCTTTATAAGTCTTACTTTTCAGTTTTATCAAAGATTTATACAATAGTTTTCGAGGATGTTATAAAACCATAATAAAATTAAGAGGTAATTAGTTACTATTTTGCTGCTTAATGGTTTTATCTTAGTTGAAGTGATGACAAAGATGAAACTTCTATAAGTATAAATAGACTTAAATGTTAAATAATTTTATTCCTACTCTCCAGGCGGTTTTTAAAACATCTCAACAAAATCAATTGCTCTCGGAGACCAATTGATATGACTTACAATCTCCACAAAAACATTTAGTTAGCTAAAAGCCTTAATAAAACAAATATAAAACCTGAGCAAGACTAAAAAAAAAAATTATTACTTGGGGCAGTAATATGGCGGAAACAAAATGAAAGGAAAAAATAGAAAAATTTAAAATTTACAGAATGACAATCAAAAAAAAAAACGACCTTGATTTTTCTGCTACAAGATAATTACACAATACAGAAACAACAAATAAAATTCTTTCAAAATATTTTATTAGTTTGAAACCGTTTTGAAATCTAATTTAAAATTTTTCCATCTTCTGAAATAATATTTTTTAACTAATCCTTTTCAAGCAGTTGTAACAGCACTTCCACCTCGTCTAATATCATACACCGGAGTAACCTTACCATTTATGACAGAAATGCCGGTAACAGCTCCGAAACCAAGAATTGTCGGAATTGGCATAATTTTGTGTTTCTTCTTCGCCAGTTCTTCCAAAACACCCTGAAATTTATTTTTTATTATTTTCAAAATTCAAAAAATGTCCACACTCTTAAATCTTTTTACATCTTCATTGGGGAAATCTTTTTCAATTTGAATTTCCATAGGAAGAAGTTGATGGTGGAACCGTTTTCCATAAAGGGCTTCCTTCAATGGTTGACCCAAGAAAAGATGACGAATCACTGTCTATAATAAAATTGAAATAGAAAGTTATAGGAATATTAATAGCAGTATAGCAGTTAAAAATAGCAGTACCAATGCAACAGAAGTTGTAATTTGAGAGCCTCCAGCAGCACCGATCAAAAGTCTTACATCTCCATTCTTATCAAGGACAATACTTGGTGACATAGACGACATTGGTCGTTTTCCAGGTTTAATGAAATTAACTGGTGACGGATCAAATCCATAGCTGTTCTTTGTACCGGGTGTAGAGAAGTCATCCATTTCATCGTTTAGAATAATACCAGTCTTGGGGGATCGTACAAGAGCACCAAATCTAATAGTGAACCAAGATAACGATTAAAGGATTCGAAATTATTAGTAAGACATCATATACACGTTGTTAATAGTACTTGTTGCTGTAATAGCATTTCCATCCTTATCAATTATAGCAATATTTGATGTTCCATGATCTCTGTGCTCGAAAATTCCTCCATAATACTTAGGATCCTCGGAAGTATGTTCGTCTAGAATTTTTGCAAGCATATCATTTCTGTAGTCGGTTTCGTTCAATTTGGAAAGAACCTAGACACACACATAGAAAATGTAATCTGTACGTGAAAAATTTTAAATATTCAGATAAATGAAAGTTATTCCTTTACCCCTTTTACAGAAGGTTCATAATCGGCATCAGCAAGTTGTGATCTATGTCCATATGCATGTTTAAAAGCTTCAACAATTCTGTGAATCTGTGTAGCTCTATCTACATTTTCTACACGATTTTTGACCAAATCTAGAATTAACGAGAGTACAACTCCACTACCTGGGATTGGAATAGTATGCAAGGTAAGATCATCATTAAGCTTATTTTGTACTGGATATCCCCATTTAACACTGAAAGATACCAAAACTGTGTATGTTGCTTTTAGCATATATGGAATATTCATTATTATTATATTTACGTGTAGTTAACCAGATCATGCATAGTTAAGATACCACCCATACTCCTGACATCATCAATAAAATTCTGACCGGTAACACCTCCATAAAATTCGGCAGCTCCATTTCTAGAAATATTTTTCAATGTTTCTGCAAGCTGAGGTCGCCGAGCAGTTTCACCCTCTTTGAAAACATCTTTAGTATCTGGATTTACGAAAACTTCACTTAAAGTAGGCTCAGCAAATATTTGATCACGGTATGCTTCTAAAATTCTGGCTAAAAAGCTGTCCACTTTGTAACCTTCTTCGCAGAGTTTAATTGTTGGTTCGACAAGTTTTTCCCACGGATATTCGCTGCCATATGTTTGTTTCAGTTCCCAATAACCTTTAATTTCGCTAGGAATTGCAGAAGCATGTCCACCTGTTTATTAGCGATAAATAATCAAGAATTTTAGTAATATTGTACTACCAGCTGTAGGCTTGTCCATACCTTTTATTTTATCTAATCCTTTAAACATTGTTTGTGTTGAATTTTCCGGTGCAGCTTCACGTGCATTTAATGTTCGAAGAATACGATTCTTCTTCATGTAAATGGTTGCCAAGAAACCACCACCAATGCCCATACTTTGTGGTCCTGTTATACCTTCGCATAAAAGAACTGCTACTGCAGCATCAACAGCATTACCACCTTCATTAAGAACATTACTTAAATTTAAAAAAAAAATTGTTAACTTCGTCCAAAACTGGTTTATATATGTATTAACGGTTACCGTCCAATCGGACCGCATTCTCTTCCATTAGATGCTACTGCTCCAATACCACGATTGCCAGGAATAACTTTGGCTGTTGTAAAACTTCCATTTAATATGGATACTAGCAAAATAGCTAGATAGACACTGAAAAGTATTTGAAAGATGTTTATGAATACTATAACAGATCAGAATTGTGTTGAAAGATTACTAGGGCAGGGACCCAACAGTACGATCAATACAAACACCTAAAATCTATCAAGATAATCAACAGACATTTTTTTACGCATTGTTTTTATAGTACAACAGAATAAATTCCACAGTACAAAAAAGCTTTGATACACGAAAACATTTCTGCTGTACTGTTTTCTTAAAACGACCGCTACTAACTTCCGTAAGCCAACTTATATTACGCTAACTGTTGAAACCTTTAATCCTACTAGATAGGATAGAACTGAAGGTTGGTGTAAAGATATGATAAACCATGAACTTTAGATTGATGTCAAACGTTCAGATTGATACGAAATGTTGACGATATTGGTTTTTGCGTAAAGCTTCAAATTTTACACACACAAAAATTGGATGACGTCCTCGGACAAATCACGGATGCAACTTCCCAATTATGGAGCTAAACAAAATCAATCGACCTGAATCGTAAAATATGATTAACCCAACTGAATAATACATATAGGAATGCTGTTAATAAAATTCTCACCAAAGAGCTAATCTGATCTTTTATCGTATGACAATAATATCAAAATACAAAGTTTAAACAACTTTTGTTACAAGTTCGTGGAGCAGTTGACGAATTTGCCGCACTTTTTATCGTATATTATGAAGTTTATTCATCGAAAACTGATTTTAGTTAATTTTGTAGTGAATGAGAATAACAAAGAAAATGAACTATGGTGAAAACGGAAGTACGACAAAATTGTGGTAAAATTTCAACATATTTGAGAAAATACAGGACAAAAAGTACCATAAAGGATCAGAATTAGCACGCAGGTCGATTTCTAACAACACATTACACACTATAAAGTTGCTGTGATTTTATACGAATATACGACTCGGTGGCATATGTTTTCCATTTGCCCATGTCCAATTCAAGTAATTATAGAAGATTACTATTAGTATTAAAGAGACCTGGTCTAGTATTATTAGATATGGTCACCAGAAAGAAAAACAATTGTGCGCTTCAATTGTAGAAAAAAAAAAAAAGAAACTAAGAAAGAAGGTTATACACGAATGTTACCAAAAAATAAGGCAAAAGCTATATCTCTTTATAGAAATTTTTAAAACTTATTAGCTCGTTATACGAATTGTGCCTAACTATAAATAACCATGAGTACACTGTATAATATCATATCAGAGCAGAAGAGTGCAAAGGTAGTGGAATATATCTTTTTGTTGTTTATATTTCTAAGAGATATTAACGATATCCTTCGAATGCTCTCCGCAAACATTCTCACATGGTTTATTACGATATACCTCGTTGCTGAACCATATCTTTCATCAAGGCCATACTATCATGTTAGAAAATCACGTTGGTCTAAGATTTAATCCAACGAAAAGAATTCGGATTACGAAGACCGTACCTGCCCTGTACTCATTATAATGAACTGAAGAAGTTCACATCTTTTCTTGAATCCTTTACTTTACTCGAACTTTACTTTTACTTTATTAAATGTGATTTAATGGGGATTCACTCATTAACATTTCAATGAGTGCAATTTTTTAGCTATTCAGACATCCAATAAATTTCAATTAAAATAACTTGCAACCTTTTAAATTTAATGTGAGCACTATTATTATATAATTGTACTACATGGAAGGTCATCCGATTCTAGAATTTGGTAATTAAGTATATGTTTGCGTAGAAAATTTGGAGTGATTGAATTTCAAGCTAGAGCCCCTGGAAGGGATTGAGCTATACAAGATTTGTTCGACAAATAAGACCATCCTAGTGTAATTTTTTTAAATTGTTTCTTATTTTTTAGTATTATTCAAAAATGAACTTCCTAAACATGCCGATAAATTTTGGACCCGAAACCCGAATTATTCCGATCGATACAACCCTTCTTAGAAAAAGGAATTCGACCAGCTGCGTAAGACCTGGGGGCCTATTACAAAATTTGACTTAATTAATTACATACATATAGAATCACATTAGAATGAGATTTCTGCTGAGAAGGCGTAGTTCGATGAAGGCGAAGGGATATTGTATGGAGCTGGAATCGCTGAATGATCGGACGAATAGAGTTCAGGTCTCGTATTCGAAACATTTTACGTGCTCTTCTTGAAACGTCATTTTTCAAAATGGTGGAAGTTTTCAAAAGAAGTGCTTTCGAGCTAACCATTTCAAATTTGGCCACGGCATTTTGTACGACCATCCTTAGAATGGTACGGAAGCTCTTTTTTTTTTTTTTTGAAAATTTCACATTTTTTTAACGAAGAACTGTTGGAAAAAAGTCTAAACTGGACATTGAATTCTGAATTGGCTGTCGTTTTGTTAATTTTCATCGAAATAAAAATAACTTCCATACTGCTCTGGAGTTTTTCATCCTGATTAATAATCCTTTTGGGTTGCTTCAGACAATTTTTATAGCAGTAGGACCTTCCACCATTATAGGTACTTTTTTTTTAGGCGTAATATTGCAGTGAAGTGACGAAAAACATTATCTAAAACATTTAAAAAATGATTGATTTTTTTTATAGAGTAAAAGTGATTTGAATAAAAAAAAACTCGGACAAATTATCGAATATTGTTCATGAATCAACATCATCAATATCATCAATTTTCAAGACCTTCACACTAGGATGATCCTTTAACTTGCCACATACGCATTAATACGTTAATAATAAAATTTCAAAACACACCAACTGGGTTCTAACAGCTGTTGCACAAAACAAAGTCCAATGGAAGGCAGTCGCTATTGATCTATTTACATATGTATATATTATATGCCCAAAATCCAATAACATAAATAGAGCTTTATTATTATTATTTATATGACGTGAAAATAGTTTTATCCACCGCCGTGAAAAATTATAGTCCTGTCAATTTTGTTGTTGATTCGTCAAAAATATATTACACTTACCGCATTTTTCAGATAGATATTATCACTTGAAGGAAACACAAGACTTGTAATTATCACTTAGTGCCAATCTATTCGTCTTATATATAGGGAAGTATTTTATAAAAATCACTATTTTGCCTTTACACTATGTATTTACTTGCACACTTCTGTAAACAAATTATTCTGCTATTTACACGATTAATTATCATCAACTGACGATATTTGAACAGGTGTTGTTGAAATGCAGCCACTACATTACTTAAACTTTATTGCATTGTTTTACTGAGAAATTAGTGGAGATAAAAATATTGCAGATCATCGGTTATACATACATATAAAGTAGAAGATGTTTTTTGAGTAAATCACAGACTTTGCAATTGTTGAAGAAATAAAGTAGGAAAACAGTTGTGGTTATTAAAAAAGTCGATAAAATTGTAAATGTTTTTTTTTATAAATTTGTAAATACACTGAAAAATATTAGTGGGTCAAATTAACCAAAAATCTAAGTCAAAATAACAATTTTCGCGTGTAAAATGGCACCTACCACAAAAACGGTTGAAGATTACTATTATGTTTATGGTTATTTCAAACATGTGAAATTTGAACACTTTTTATGATAAAATAAATGGCCGTAGTCATTAATTTAAATATCACTCATATTTGTTTTTAAAATTACTTACATAAATGGGTAATAGAAATATTTGAAATGTTCAATAGTAACTGTTTGCGCAGTTAATTTAATTGCATTGTGTGGTCACAGATGTAATAATTATTTTAATTGCCTATTATGGACATTTTTAAGTATTCAGCTTTGTGAAAGTATTATAAAGCACTTTCCGCAGAAAATAAAAAAATATATATATATATCACAAGCTATTCATGTTCAACATTGTGAAATTTTACTTACTATTTTTATGAAAACGCCGTGTAAAACATTTGAGATCTCGACGTCGACTCATTCTCAGGCAGTTTTCAAATATGTAGTAAAAAACCAAAGTTTTGTATGGCAACATCAAGAAGGGGTTGCCTGATTTAGTCCATTTTTTGAATTTTTATTTCTTGTTGCTAGGAAAACACCAGGTACCAAATTTCAGCTCTCTACGTCGACTCGCTCTCAGGCAGTTTTCAAAAATATATAGTCAAATTAAATTTTTGTGTGACAACCCTATGGAATTGCCTGATTGGTCCATCATTATTTCGGTACGTTACTTAGTAGATATAACACAATAGATTGCATCATGTAGAGTATAAAAATATACATTTTAAGCTTTCGAAACAACGCTATGCCCAATTTTTAATGTTTAGTAATAATAATAAGCTTTAAAAAGTCACTAAAAGCCCGGAACTCTGATATGTTTACTTTCAGAAACGTCAAAATAAGATAAATTAAGTTCAAACCAAGTGGCTTATAAGCATATTGAGTATTCACAGATAAGTTCGCTTCCTGTTTATTTATTTATTCAATGTTATCAGCACGTTTCAATCGGTCACAATGTTTTGACAGTCATATTGAACCGCAAACGCATTTGGTTCAAAATAAACTAATGCGGTTGCAATGGAATTAACCTTTTTTCTCAAACTTGTTTATATTTTTAAACAAGGAAAGATTTGTTTTGACAATGAATTTTTTAACTATGTTATCAAATGTACCGAATATTGCTTACAACAGCGCGAAGAAGTAAAGCGCTAGAATTGGTAAAACTAATTTTTATTACCCTAGTAAAGGCCGACGACAAATTAAATGTTGACCTAATGGCAATACTATGTTGCTGTACACAATGGGGCCGACCGATTTTGTCGCCGTAACCAGAGTTGGGAATAATTCAACTTTTGTCGACGTTGTCGTCATAATTTGGCTTTGACAGCTGAGAGTAATGAGCAAAAAATTTCTTTCGAGGAGCAATTAATTAATTTAGTAAGTGCCAAAAGAAATTCCCAATATCGAAATACATATTTTAAAGAAAAAATAAATAGAAAGAAATTGGAGAAAAGTTGAAAATAAGTGGTAGATGATATTTTGTAATCCACATAAACTCAGCGTTACTCATTATTTATTACACTTTTACAACTTTTTTTTTTATATCTTTCTCATTTTGTTAATAAATTTCAACAAATAATTTTACCACCTATATATTTTGATATGTTAATGAACATAAGAATGTCGGTGTCATGGGTTAATTCGGCGACATTTACGACAACAGTGTCGTCGTAATTACCGTGTCGGCATCATTGTATTTCGGCCTTAAGTATGTAATTTCGAATGCTCATTAATCTATGCAAATTTGATTTTTGAAGTGATTTTTCGCATATATTTCTAGAACGGTTCGTCGGACAGTAAAAATAATTATAACCAACTTCACAGAATTTAATATTCTCAAGAACTTTTCAGTACAATAAAAACATTTAGGTTTCGCAAGTTTTCGCAGGTTTTCGCAGTATACGCAAAAAGCCTAAATTTTTATTTGGCAACACAAAGAAGGGGCTGCCCGATTTAAAATTATATTTAATAATTTTATAAAAACGCCATGTACAAAATTTCAGCTCTCTACGTTGATGCGTTCTTAGGCAGTTTCCAAATATACAGGGTGTTTCCCTATTGGTCCACATAACTCAAGGGTTTAATAGCTGAAATGCAGACAAGCAAAAAATTATACGGCGAGGAGGAGTCGGTTAGATGCGTTGTTTCAGTAGTAGGCGGGTTTAAGATTTTTAGTACTTTTTCCACTTCATGTAACTTTCTTTATATACATCTTATCAAGTTAAGATTCATCTTAGATGATAGAAAACTGTCTAAGCTTTCAAATGAATGCCCAATCAATCTTGTCACCTTACGTCGGAAGTTGTAGGACGTCAAAATAAAAAAATTGGAAAAATTCCCAATTTTTCAAATTTTAACGATTTTCCCGCCAAAATGCATTATAACTACATATACAATTTTTTTAAAAGATTGAAAATCGCCGGAATGTTACCTTTAATTTAATTATGCACATGCACCTACCTAAATGCTATCATTTTTGAGATTAGATAACCCCGTTTCTATGATTCATAATTTCATTAATTTTGCCCATTTTGTGTGAAATTGCATAATAGTAGGCGCGATTACGATCGTCAGTAGCAAAATTAATGAAATTATGAATCATAGAAACGGGGATATCTTAAAAGCGGTTGCATTATATGTGCATACAACTTCCGACGGAAGATGACAGGAAGGCTAATTGAGCATTCAATAGAAAGTGGTTTGCTATCATCTGAGACAAATCTCAGCTTGATAGGGTGTATATAAAGAAAGTTATAGGGTGTAAAGTAGAAAAATTCCTAAAAATCTTAGCCCTCCCCCTACCGCCGAAACGACGATGAAATTGTAGCTTTAACTTCAAAAATGGAAGAGATCAGGTCAAATCGTTCCTGCATTGAAATTAAAAAAAAAAACAAAAAAGAATTAGATGTTAAATTTTTTTTTTATAATTTTCTTAAAAAACAAAACAAAAACTATAGAAAAAATCAAAACAAACATAATTTAATAACAATTCAGAAATTCGCTCATTATAAAAAAGTAAAACAAAAAAGAAAAAATTACCTGAAAAAGAATGAGTTGTTACAAAGTTTCAGAAAAAGTAAATCAGAGTAAATTAACACTGCTATACTAAAATAATTGAAAAAGAACTAAAAATTAAATTATTTTTTATACATATGTAGGTACATGTATACGTATTTGTAATTTTTGTCAAATTAATAATCTGGAGCATTTGATTCTAACATTATCGAGACAAAAGATAGCCCTCCGTTTGAGCTTTCAAGAGTGCAAAAGTACAAAAAAATATATATTTTTACCACCAATGCATCTATACTTTGGAGAAAATTAGAAAAAGAATCCCAATCTCCACTATTATCAAAGCTTTGTATAACTTTCCGAAGGCGACACACAAAACTGATGAAAATTCATAAGACCTGTCTTGAAGAGGAAATGAATTTAGAAATTAAATTTTTTATGAATTTTTTCATGGATTGCATTTTTTGGTTACCTAAATAAAAATGCATTTTTATTTGTGTACTTTTAAACATAAATTGTGAGCTACGAGTACTCTGTTATTCCTCCAAAACACACGAAAACTTTAATTTTCCATAATGAAATTATTACAAACTAAACAAAGGCATTTATGGTATAATATAAGTTTTGGTTTTACAAATACGAAAAATAAACACTAATATTATAATAATAACTGCTTTTGTCAACTATTTTCCCCATCATTTTAGTATTTAACTACGTAGCTACAATTGAAATTTTTGCTAAATATGTACATCCCTAAGCCATTGTCAAAATCTTATACTTAGGTATATTCCACAGATTTCTAGCTAACACAGATACCTATTATATTGGTATTATTCCATTACATTATTATGATCATTTTGTAAAAGAAGATATATAGAACAAGATAAATAAATGCTTTTACAATCTTAAACTAGATTAAAGTTTATGTTATTAACCATGTGTGACTAATGTTTATTAAGGTCAATGGCTATACAAGTGATAAAACCCTTAAGTTGTAATTTCCTTGTTGTTCTTTTCATAATCCACTAAAACCTTTTATTGCTGAGATGTGATAAATAAGTTTCATCGTCTGAGAAGCTTTTCTATAAAAACACAGAAAAAACTATGACAGAAATTAGTACCTACTTTGTGCGAGTATTGCAATATTGCAAGTTTTAATTTCGTGTCACTATCTAAATTGAAAAATGTCTTCATTCAAAGTGCAGTAAGTTTTATATATATATATATAGATAAGAATAAGAAAGTAGAATGAAAATTTAATTTTAAAACAACTTTTGATGAATTTAGCAGTTTATGTGTACATAAGGTCAGAATGGTAAGGGATGTGCGCGGTATTACTATGCAGTCTAAACTAGCCTATAGCAGAACTAACATTTTTTCCTCGTCAAAATATTCAAAACTGTATTCATATCTCTATACATACACATTTTTCACCTATTATTAAATAATACATAAAACAATTTGTTGTTGTAACTGTAACGACATCGGGCTATACTTTGTATTACAAAAACAGTTTTAAATATTAGACTAACTAGACTAACTAGACTATATTCGGTTGCTCTATATTAAATTCATAAAATTTTTGTTTTATTCTCTTTTGAATTTCAAAATTTTCAAGTAAATTGAGTCTTCGACCTTTGTTTACTACATGTAACACTTTAAGATTATCTATTTTACAAGTGTGTGTGCATCCTCTCATATGTCAACTATTGACGAATCATTCATGCTTAGTTTTAAAATTTCGTCCAGTCTGACCAATGTAACTACAGTCACAATTATCAAAATTATCACAATATATCTCATATACACTCCAGATTTTTACAATTTTTCCGTTTTTTCTTTGGCATTAACTATGGTGTACTTTCATTATATAATGAAACATTAATCAACCTGCAATTCCCACCCGAAATTATTAATTTAATTCTATAGCTTGGTTTTCCTAAAAAGGATAATTTCACCCATGGTTTTTTATTAATTTTCATTAATCAATCCTGGAGCTAAGAGTCTAAATAAAAATGATTTATTTTAATTTTTTATTAATTTTGGAATCAGATTACTTGAATATTAATCATTTACTACATTTTTGCTAATCACACTGACTTCTCTAATAAATGCTTCTTGTGACATGGGTATTCTACAGAATCTATCTACACTCTTGAGTTCACAGGATGTCTTAAGATAACCGGGATAAGTATATCGGGGTTTCATAAATATTTCAAATGCAACTTTATTATTAGAATGTGAATATTTAAATCTAAAATATTCAAATCTTCATCAATTGAATTTTATATTCTGGTCTATTTCATTTAACCATTCTAAATAATTTTTTAGTTCTGTTACAATACAAAAATTTCATCTACATATGTTCACCAAAACTTAATTTTATGTTTATATGGGTGGGAGCGTGCGCGGAGGGATAAACACTATTCTTTCGCACATTTTGTGCTATATCTTTACAACGGATTCACTAAAAAAATTTAAATTGTGTTTTGAATTCTTGAAAGTAGCCCCTTCAAACGATACCCCACATGATATCAAAAACAATTTTCTTTTCATGGCACTAAAATAAGAATTAATAAAATATATGTATTTCTGTCCAAATATGTGCGCGTCATAAAGACCTAACACTCTGCCAAATCTCAAATTCCTATACATCTCGTCGTTTTCGAGAAAAACCTAACAGTGACAGATAGACAGACGGGAGCACGAGTGATCTTATAAGGGTTCCATTTGTTGTACGGAACCCTAAACAAGATAAAACTTACCGTGAACTATACCAAAAATATGAGTAGAAATTTATAATACGAATGGCGTTTAAATGCACCACAGACTTTTGGTTATGGTCGGAAAAATACATTTTAGATCACCTTCTTTTCAAAATGAAAATGACAAAAATGTGGCTTCCGAAATTTTTATTGAGGTGTTAACATTATATTCCATAATGTATAGTCTCCCTCTACAGGACTCCTGTAATTTATAATTATTCAAAATTTCTTCAGTTATCGTAATTTTTTACAATACAATACAAAATACCTTTATTGGTGGAAAAGTACACAAAATTTAACAAATTTTTATGAGTACAAACTGTACAACTGATACTAGATAAAATGTATTTATCAACAACAACAAATTAAAAGTGATGAATATAACTAGGCTAGATGAGGTTTAATAAGTGTTTTGAATTCACCGACAGTGCTCCCAACTTTAATATTGGATGGTAAAGAGTTCCATAAACGAATGGTATAGACCAAATAAGAACTCTTCATAACAGATTTATGAAATTTAGGTATCATTTGCTGCGTTCCTTTTCTCGTTCTGAATGAATCTGTATGAATCGACGAACGATGTCATAATTTAATTCTGTGCTCATAGAAAAGGAACGGAACAGAATCATTTCAAATTTTTGAAATTTCTTCCATTTGATAAAAAAGCAAGTATAAAATCGTAAAAATTGTTGATTACAAAAAATAAAGCCATTTTCGAACAAAAGCAACTGAAACTTAACTATTACAACTTCGTACAAATTGTAAACAACACATTCACGAATACAAATTAAAATCGTTCTGCTTGAATCCGTGAAAAACTCAGATGCATTCAGAACGATTAGGAGTCCGAAAAAAACGTTGACAGATTGAAACTAAATCTATGTTTGTTGTTGCAAACTCCAACCAGCTGATATACAATAATGTCGCTAGTTTTGCCTTTCTTCTTCGGTAAAATATAGTTAACTTATCGCCTAATGGAACTTTTACGTTAGCGATAGTAAAGCCATTTCCTCGTGCTATTTTCATTTCGTATTCAAACTTTGTCTTACGAGCCTCGTTAAACTTTTATTTTTCAAGACAGGGGACGAGAGATCCGAAGCACGTAAGCCAGGGCGGCCCATTGTGCTAACCTGCTAGAAACTCCATCACCAAAACCTTCCTATCATCTTAATGAAGTACATCAGGTCTTGGTGTGGTAAATTTTAGTTCAGCCACAGATAGGAGGGCAGACCCAGGAGTGTCCAGCCTACTACCAACAAAGGCCAAACAAGCCCACAGAAAGTGTTCGGTTATTTCAGGCTCTCCTTCCAAGCAGTACAGACACTCAGGGCTGCCAACAAACGCCGCCCATCTTTATTAGATAAGCATGAAGTGAGTAGTGGCCAGTGATGATGCCAACCACAGTTGTACGTTTCCTTCCGAGCACCATGACAAAATCAGAGAAATTCTTATTGGCACCATCAAGAAAAACGTTTGTGCATCTGCAAGTGCTCAGGTTCGTCCATCTGATGCTTCATACGAACATCCGGTTTGATGAGGGACCCGATAACCGAGGTGGCTATGTTTACGGCGGGTTCCGGTCCAAGGAACGGAGAACCAAAGCCAAACCTAGCTTGAAGGAAGTCTGATTGGGCAATTGATAATCTTTTTTACCGTCCAATAGATCTTGAATCGCCTTTCTTCTATTCATTCTTCGCACCATTCTCCTCTATTTTATACTTGCGAATCATTTTCTGAAACGAAACAGAAAGTCTTGCATCATTGTTCATAATAATTGCAAAAAATATGTGACAAGACCTAGAAAAGAGTATTTATGTATTTACTCCATATTGCCGCAACGGAAATCTTTAATAAAAAAAACAAGCTAATTTATGATTATAAAAAGTTTAACTGATCTAAACTGAATTGAACTGAGAACTCGATACGAATACACGTCTTCTATTTCCAGGCTTTTGGTAACACTCTTTGTTTTGGCCATTTCCATCCAAAGCTTCGGAGATGCTAAAGCAATTCAGGAAAGGGAACTAACAGGAGGAAGTGCAAGGAATCTCAAGGAATGCATTTTGTAAGTATCATTATTCTGATTCCTGTGAAATTTAACAATCTGTTTTTTTTTGTTTAATTTCTCGTAGACAATTAATTGAGGATAGTGGAAATACTATTAATGCCACAATTGCGTTCTTAATCTGTTCAGGATTAATAGATCCTCCTGGTATTTGAGGATATAACAAAATTTATTAATAAAAATTTGTACAGTAGATACTAATCTTATATTCAAAATAAAAACAAATGAAAATTATTCTATTCCTCTCTTTTATTAATTTTTACTTATAATAAAAAGGTCATTTCATAAAAAATATTATTAATTTTAATCTTACCAAAAGGTAGATAACTAGGATAACACAATTCAGATACTTTTTTTTTATGCACCTATCGATTTTGTTTTCCATAAATTTTTCGAATTGAGACAAAAATTAAAAATGTTGTTAAATGTTGGGTTAGATAGCGGCTACCGGAACAACTTTCAATCAGCAAAACTTAGACCAAACTTGGTCCGTTGTGGTTCAAACTTATTGGAATTTATCTGAAAGTTGTTGGATTTCCAGGAAGACTACATATGTAGAACCAGCCACAAGAGTTGACAACTAAAAGAATTGTGAAACTGTATGAGAAATGACTTTTATCACTTAATTTAATTTATTTTTCCCCATAGTCTCCTTCAGGTTCTCAATTTCTTTAAACGTTTGAAAAAATACGATATCTGCAAAATAGGCGTTTGTTTCAGCGATGATCTCCTCGTTAGAAACGAATTTTTTTTCAGCGAGCCGCCATTTATTCATGTTTAGGAAGAAAACGAATTTCTAAATGGCCAAATCTGAAAAAAAATATAGGGTTGATACTTGATAGGGGAATACTAGACCAAGTGCGTTTTTATGAATTTTATGGAGTGCTCTTTATAGATATAATCTCCGGTTGAATGACACTTAAGTAGTCCGGCGAACATTACAATTACAAAAATTAAGTCCCACCTTCGAAATTTACTTTTTTATCCACCTAAAGATACATTACATAGCGATTGAACTTCCATTCGTCTCTTCTTGTAATAATAGTAGCCAGTGGCGTACACAGGATTCTGTGGAAACAGAGGGGTTCAACCACTCCCCTCCTCTAACACCTACTTGTGTACGCCACTGCTAGTAGAGAATCTCTTATGGAAATTTAAGAGGAGTCAGTACCAAGTTTTGCAAGTTTCATACATTTTTCAATGCGAATTTCTGCCAAACTATTTTTACCAGAATAATGACTTATATCTTAAATTAACGGTAAGGAAGAGGTCTAGTAAATAACGTCGAGAAAAATAAAAAAATGTACTGGAATGGAGATATTAGCTCGAAAATTTGTAAAAAATGGTAAAAATTGATTTTTTTCAAATCAAATTCCTGTTAGAAGGTATTCTCATTCCTTTAGATTGTGACTATTTTAGAAAGATAAAGCCTAAATCAGCAAATAACGTCGAGTTTTTTCATTTTTAGTGGCGCCTTTTTTAATTGTTTTACTCTAATAGTACTTGTTTTTTCTCCCGATATTTCACAGACGAGAAATTGAAATAGTTCGTTGAAAGTTGTAGAAATATAAAGCAAAATAGTATATTTAAGAATTATGTGCAAAATAAAATTTAGGAGAGTTCATTCTCGTTAAAAAATGTCAATTTCTTTTAACTGCAAATTTTTATTTTCGTCTTAAATTGTCGCATGTTGGGTTTCTGTCTTTTACGCTAGATGTCTCTAATGTAACTTGTGGTCTAGGTCTAGGCTAATTTTATATGAATTTTCATACTTTCAGGACACAAACCTACGTATAGTAAGTTTTATTGCCTACAGGCTCGCTGGTGTCTAAATTGAAATTTTTGCTGACTAGACTCCTCCTAATTAAACTGTGGAGCAATGTAAGCAATATACAGCCCTCAGGATAGATCTCCTGTATCCTGTAGTGGTCGTGGCCTCTGTTTACCCAGCAGAATATTATGTTTCTTTTATTCTTAGGGCACACTTTTTGCAGAAGTGGAAGATAGAAAATATATACCGCATATAGAATTTTATAACCCGAAATACAAACCTGTGGACAATTAGGTTGAGTTCAGTCATAAGAACTTTTTCTATGTACATATGCCACCATTTAAAAGTTAGCCGGAGTTATGACACGAATTAAATATCAAAAATTTACAAGAGAGAAAATGGGGTACCCTGGGAATATATTTATATGGAGACAGTACTGAGAAGCTGTAATAAAATGTTGGAATAAAATTTTTTGTTTCTATATAGGGTGCCCCAGGAAATAGGATCAAGTGAAAGCAGCGAGAAAAAGATTGATTCTGCCACAACTTTTGATAAAGTTTTAACAAATTGTCACCTGACTTTTTTTTTTACAAAAAAGGTATGTATAAGATTTTTTTTTTTAATATTGCCTATATTTCCATCGTTTTTTCCTCATAACTTTTAATATAAATTTTAACATAAAAAGTTGTAGAGAATTCATTTACCTACAATAGTTCTCTGTGCAAAACTTTTGTCAAACTCATTATTACGGAGATAAATAAAACAATTCTTATGATACCCTAGATGAATACCATTATTTAATTTCGTATGGTCACCCATTTGTGTAAATTTTAATTTTTGAAATAGTTTTTCGCATATTCCATAAAAGAAACGGTATGAAATATGATACATATTTATGCATTTCTTGTGAAAAAAATATATTTTTTATTCAATGGCCATAAAAATGAATGTTGTTACGTAGTCATGACAAAAATTTTTATGGTCGCTGACTAATAAATGTCTTTTTTCACAAGAATGAAAAGTATAAAAATGTATCAATGTTTCATACAATTTCTTTTATGGAGTTAGCCAAGCTGTGCATTGGACGGCTCGTATATTTCTAGAACCAATTTCATAGGATTTCATATTCTGATGAACAGTACAGTACAGTACAATAAAAACGTTTAGGACTGATCGCCTTTACAGTATAATTAAATTTTTCTATGGCAACACTACGAAAAGGTTGCCCGATTAAGTTCGTTTTTGAAATTTTATTTACTACTGCTATAAAAACACAATTACCAAATTTCAGGTCTCCACATCGACACGTTCTCAGGCAATGTCCAAATATATAGTAAAAAACGAGATTTTTGTATGGTAGCCCTACGAAGAAGTTGCCCGATTTATTCCATTTTCGAACTTTTTTTTCCTGTTTGTTTGTTTGTAGGCAGGGCAACAGGAAAAATCTGATAGAAGCCCATTCACCAAAACTTTTCTGTCGTCTTAATGAAGCGCATCAGGTCTTGGTGAGGAAGGTTTTTCAGCTCTTCCACAGATAGAACGCCAGACCCTAGAGTATCCAGTCTGCTCCGGGCGAATGCCGGACCCGCACACAAAAAGTGTTCGGTTGTCTTGGACTCTCCCTCCAGGCAGGACAGACACTTAGGGCTGTCAACAACTCTCATCCTTGTTAGATGAGCGTAAAGTGAGCTGTGGCCGGTGATGATGCCAAACACAGTTCTACATTGTTTCCTTCCGAGCCCCATGAGAAAATCGGAGATATTCCCATTAGGCATATCAAGAAACAGTTTTGTACACCTGCAAATACTTAAGTTCGTCCCTTCACGAAGTGATGTTTCAATCCACCGGCGGAACTGCCACATTCAAGTATCAGGATTCGATTTATTTGTTTTTAATAATCAAGGGAAACTTGATGTTTTCACTTAGAACGTTATCGATAATCACAAACTGATTCATTGCAGTTTAAATTCTGTCAAAAATTACTCCAGATTCATTTAATGTCTTTGCAGTCTGTCAAATCCGTAGCTGTTATATTACTTTCCAAGAACTTCTGCAACCATCTTTCAATTCACTTTCTGCAACTCAGATGGAATATTGAAATTATGTCTTTCATCGAATTCTGATCGCGCTGTCACGTAGCTCAGGTAACAACAAATAAAGACGGGGAAAGGATTTTACTGGCTTTGAGCCTTTCAAAAAACTTGAACATTTACAAATCCAAATCTGCAACATATTCCTCATATCCTTTAAAAAAAAAATACACCAGCAATAAAAGAAAAATAATTATTAGAGCACAACACAAAAACACATTCATGCATTACATACATCATAATTCAAAAAGAAATTTTCTAGAATTATCTATATACATTAAACTCTAAACTCTATCTGTAGTAGTAACAGCACTACCACCTCGTCTATTATCAAAAACAGGTGTAACTTTGCCATCGATTACAGAAATACCCGTAACAGCGTTGAAACCATGAATTGACGATAATTCCATAACGTCATGTCCTTTTTTTATTAGATTTTCTACAACGTCCTAAAAAGAAATTACTATTAAATATTAACTTCCATTATTTATATTTTTCTTTTATTTACCTTATTACTGTAGCCTTTCTCAAACTGAACAGCCATAGGAAGAAGCTGATGATGGAATCGTTTGGCATCAATTGCTTCTTCCAGAGGTTCTCCCAGAAGTATATGTTGAATAATTGTCTACAAAAAAAAAATAAAAATTATTCCATAAACAAACAAAAAATATACAAAATCAAAATAATACCAGTGCGACAGAAGTTGTAATTTGAGATCCTCCTGCAGCGCCTATCAGTAGCCTTACATTACCATCTTTGTTAAGTACAATTGTCGGGGACATAGAAGACATAGGTCGCTTTCCAGGTTTGATAAAATTAATTGGTGAAGGATCAAATCCATAGCTATTCTTCATTCCAGGTGTAGAGAAATCATCCATTTCATCATTGAGAATTATGCCCGTCTTCTGAGAACGTACAAATGCACCAAACCTAAATTTTAAATTGATAAATACCAGAATTTAAATTGAAATTCAAAAATAAAAAATAATAAATATTGCTTCTCACACATTATTTATAGTACTCGTAACTGTAATAGCATTGCCATCCAAATCAATTACGGCGATATTAGAAGTTCCATGATCCTTGTGATCAAAAATTCCACCATAAAAGACAGCATCATTAGACGTGTGATCTTCAAAAATGTTTTTGATAAGGCTATGCTTAAAAGATTTTGTTGATAGTTTTACAACAGTCTGTAAAATGTTCACAAAAAAAAAATAACAATAATAATGAATTAATTCGATTCCCAGATTTAGGAATTTATTTTTAAGATTTTCTTACCCTTATAACTCCATCTTCATAGTTACTATCCGCAAGTTGTGATCTTTGTCCATATGCGTGTTTGAAAGCTTCAACCATCCAATGAGCCCTGTCTGCTTCATTCATTCTTTCTATTCGATCTTTAACTAAATCAAGAATTAAAGAGAGTACAACACCACTTCCCGGTATTGGAACTGTATGTAAAGTTAAATCATTTGTAAGACGATTATGAACTGTTGAACCCCAAATTACCCTGTTAAATGAAATTGTATGTCGCAACAAAATTTATCACAAATAACTTTCAAAATTTTCATACTTGTAGTTGATAAGATCTTCCATAGTTAAAATTCCACCCATACTTTTAACATCATCTAAAAAATTTTGACCAGTCACCCCACCATAAAATTCATCAACTCCGCCTATGGATATATTTCTCAAAGTTTCAGCAAGTTTAGGTCGTGTAGCAGTATCACCTTCTTCATAAACTTTCCCCGTATTTTTATTGATGAAAATTTCGCTAAGCGATTCCGTAATGAGAATTCTTTCTTCATAAGCTTTTAGTACTCTTGCCATATATGAATCGATCTTGTAGCCATTTTGGCAGAGGTCAATAGAATGTTGAAATATTTGCTCCCACGAATAGATTTTACTTCCGAACTTTTGTTTTAATTCCCAATATCCTTTGACTTCACTAGGAACAGCGCTTGCGTGTCCTCCTATAGTATAATTTCGTGATTTCGTTTAATTTAAATTTAAGAGAAGTGTAAGTATATCGAGTAAGTAATGTCTAATTCTACTTTCGAAGAATTGTTCGAATATTCTAGAAAAGGAATAGAAACGTAACATAGGAGATATCGGCTCTTGTAGATATATCCATTCATGAATGCTATGATGTGGAATTTGTACGAATTGATGATAACCTACTTCAGGGAGCGAGAAGAAATAGAAATTCTGAGGTCATTCAACAATTCATTAGAGTTGATGATCGTTCTGATGTTTCATTTCCTTTGAAACATAACCTACTAGATAAATACCTCATCCAACGTAAAATATTTGTTACGTTTACGGTCTCCAGTTAGGAATCCTGTAATAATTCTACCCTAACTCAAGATCTTTTCGTATCTTCTCAACGAGGTAAGAACTAAAGGAGATGCAAATGAGAAAATATCGCGTACTCAATTCTAACACAATAACACTGATATTGTTTGTACATAAGCGCCGTAAAATTTGTACACCTGTACATAATTGTACAACCTATGCGCAATTTTAATCGTTTTTATTTTCATATACTCAAAAGTCTTTACTGAATTTGCAAACGTGAACGTAAAAAAGTTAATAATTTTGAAGAAAACTTCAGTGGTAAAAAGTTTCTGAGTAATATTTGCTTCATGGTCCCTACGGTTATTTCACGGGTTTTCCTGCGCCCAAAACCCTCCAATCCTAAGTATGGATTTGACAGCGAAGACCAAAAATGGCGGAGTGAAACATACACAAATGCAGGGCAATTTTGGGTACGCTCAGGTACACGGATCGTACATATGATTACATCTCCTTTAGTTATTACCTCGTTGTATCTTCTTTATCCAATTTAGCTAGTTGCTGTCAAGTAATATGTAGCGGATCAGTTTGATAATTTTATAAGTTTCGATTAACGAGACATCAGATGGTGATAGTGAGCAGATTCTTTAATAATTGAATATTCCCAAAACTAAAAACCAGCGACGAATACTTTTTGTTCGAAATTCATAATTTCTTAAGATCGGTGTCCAGTTTTCTTTAGAGGATTTTCAGTACGAAGGCGTTCGATGACGTAAACTTGGTAAAATCGCAATGTATAGTATTAACTACCTTTTTTTGCTGTCTCTCATCTTATTTGAATAACATAATTGCCAGCGATTCTTTCCATTCAAACAGATCTGCAGATCTCAGGTGTGCCCCAGGGTACTATGATAAGACCATTGATATTTCTGATTTACATAAACTTTCACTTATATTTCATCTGACTGATAATAGTATGCGTATGATGACATGTTGTTTAAAAACGTTAATAACGATAATGATGTGGAGCGTAAATCCCTTCAAAAGGATATTCTAGGACTTAAAAAAAATTTGCGTAGAGGACCGCATTGATATTAACGTCAGTAAGAGCAAATCTACATATGTCAGATTTACCATAAAAATGGTATTATCTCTTTGAATTACAGCCCTTGTAACACATATCTATTTCGGGTTGTTATTTTAATGATTTTCTTTTCATACCTGTCAATCGTTTAAGACCAAGCTTTTTTATACCTACTACACTCTTTTTAATTCCATAATGAGAGTATGTTATTGAATACTGCTAGACAAGTATAGAGCGGCGAGCATATACTAACAAGAGATATCTCAGCTCTTCAATAGAAAGATATTACCCATCACAGTAGGCGACATTTGAAAAGAATAAAATAAAAAATGAATGCAAATTGTTAAAAAAAGAATTACACGTAGCATTTAAGAGAATTGAGCATATGTGTGACAAAAAGAAATATACTTGTATTTTTCTGAAGGAAAAATGTTTACATTTTTCAATAACCAAGCACTTTGTTTTTTACACACTGGCGAATAAGGGTCAAGCCATTTTTTCGTATCAATTTCTTCGTCAATCAATTTGCTCGGATGTAATTATCTCGTATACAACCTTGTAAACATTTTACTACGAGTATAAGTATACTACTAAGTATAACAAATATTTCCTTAATTAAAGAATACAAATAAGTAATTAAAATGATTTGTTCCTGTATTAAACTGAATACTTATCGAATAATAAAATGCTCGTGTGAACTTATCTTTTGAACTAATGGGCTCTCGTACGAAATTTTCTTGCGCGCGCGAACTATTTAATTCACAACATCATTTTACACGAGTAAATTGAAATACGAGAAAATTGATACGAGATAATCACTTTACGAGAAAATTGGTACGAGCAAATGTTCCACGAGAGTATTGGGGAAGCCGTATTGAACAGCTGTTCAAGAGATTTCTCTTTTAGTATACGCTCTCCGGTATAGAGTTCTTTACTCCTAGAAAAATTTCTAAATCGAGACTATTTAGCGTAGTTTCACTCGAATATTATTATTTAATTTTAAAAAAAAAAACTAATATCTTCAGAGTACCATGAGAGCCAATCAAATATAGGTATTGTATTAACCCTCGGAGATGGCAGACTCTTTTTGGATACAATGGTCTTGTATAAAATACAAAGAACATTTCTCGTCTAACAGACTGAAATTTATTGAAAATAATTTCAATAAATTTACAAAATGCATTTAAGTGCAAAAAAATGATTGAAATTTTCGACCCAGCGATCAGTATGGTTATCTCTGATCGCCTACCATAGAAGTTCAATGATGGAGGTCACACGAATTGCCCATATAAATATTTTTTATAAAAGATAAGTGTGAATTAAATGTTGGCAAGATTTCTCATTGCACTTTTCAAATTGGGTGATTGTTCCCCCTTTTTGCTGGTGGCACATGGATAAACCAAGTATAAATTATACGAAGAAGACATATAAAAAGTATTTATATGGGCAATTGGTGTGACCTCTATCATTGAACTTCTATGATAGGCGATCAGAGATAACCATACTGATGAGACCTCTCTGAACGCTGGGTCGAAAAGTTCAATCATTTTTTTGTATAAAATTCTCAAGTATCCTGGCATTTCTTACATTCCTGCATAGATTTCAATGTTCCCTCCCGCAATTCTAGATATCATACACTTTTCAAACTACCCATACTGTAGAACTAATATAAAAGAAAAAATCGCCAATTTTCAGAATTCAAAAGACTTTTAACACCAGAACAAGATTGTATAACATAGACATTTTCAGCTGTAGTCTTCTGACATTTAAATGGTTGATCTTGCTCGAGATCGGGCATTAAACTCTGATTTTGTTCGTCTTTTTGAATTTCCGAAATTCTAGATCTGTAGTTTGTAGTTGTTGTACTGTACTGTACTTTGTTTAATAGCTTAATATTTATTTTTTTCTTTTCTGTCTGACTTTGAGGTAATACTTAATTTAAGCAATCTGTGTGCTTGTTTTTTAATTGAATAAATAAATAAATAAAACATAACTACCATCGAAAGTCTGATTTCTACACTTAAGTACAGTACAGGTAATCTTCAATAGTATTTTAATAAAATAGAAATAAAAAACTTTTTAGTGCTGATGGTCCTTAAGAGTTAAGGTTTTTCTTTATCGGATACCCTGTGCATGTAGAGATAAGCTCTACGCAAAATAATTTAAATGTATATTTTACCTACCCTTAATTTCCGGTAAACCTTTAAACATTTCTGCAGATGAATTTCCTGGTGCTGCTTCACGTGCATTCAATGTTTTTACATATCGATGTTTCTTAACATAAATTGTTGCAAGGAATCCACCTCCGATACCCATATTCTGTGAGCCGGTTACTCCTTCACATAATAAAACTGCTATTGCAGCATCAAAAGCATTACCACCATCATGAAGAACTCGTCTAAAAAGTGAATAGAAGTAACAAAAAAAAACTTTTCAAAGAATTTGAAAAGAATTGCAACATACACTCCAATTGGACCACATTCATGGCCATTAGATACAACTGCTCCTATTCCTCTGTTACCAGGTATTTTGTAGCCATGACAATAGGTTGCTGCCAGTATTATTATGAAATAGGCACTGAAAACATTGTTTTATATAATATAAAATCGTAGAAAAAGTAAGAAAATACAACACAATTCGTCAAAATCAAAATGTCCTCAGTGATGGCGTGTTGTAAATTTATTAATAAGAAAATATAAAGTAAGTATATGCAAAGTTTTACACTGATTACATATGCAAAGCCTCATTAAAATGTCCTGTCTCCCACAGAAATTGTCAATAGGAAACTTAAATTTCTGTAGATGAGCGATCTGATGTTTCGATAAGATCTATCAGACCGCTTTATAGTTTACTATATTGTCTACCGGCGAGAGTTATCAATCCTATGGGAAAAATTTTTTCTGGTTTTTAAGTTATTTTAATTAAGAAACTGTCTATTTCTAATGGTAGCCTATAATAGTTAAACGGTATCTAGGTATAAAAAGCTGCACTGATTTTACTTTTTATTTTTGATAAATAAATAAGTCTCAGATATATCCACTTTAAAATGAATTCAAAAAAATTCCTCGGATATACGGTTTAGAATATATAGCAAAATACATTTACACTGAGCTAAGCCTAAAAGAATAAATTTAAAAAAATTCAAAGACAATGTCAAATTTAAAAAAAAAAAAAAAAGAAAAACATATTCCATTACCATTATTTCTGAGACACCCTACTATATACATATATATAAAGAATGAATTAAATTGACACCACATAATCGCTACTCATTTGTGTGCAAATTCTTTGGTACTTTTCACTTCACTTCACTTGCGAGAAAAAAAAAAACAATTATTTTTTAGATGTTTTTTCTCCAGAATATCGCAATCTCATTTGAGATTCACAATGAAAAATAAAGACAATTGTAGCATGTATATACGGCAAATATCCATTAGAGCATATTGATAAAGGCGAACAAATGTTGAGAAAACTCCTCAACAAAAGTACGACCTTAGATAAATTAGACAGGCTAGCAGCGACGTCTGGTACTGTTTTAAACTTTCTATATGAGCAAAAAAGAGCAGCATCTGAAGGAGATTAAAAGATGATTACGTGCGAGGAATATTTTCTCTTTTGGGTGTGAATCTTTTAGGTTTATTTCCGGTATATATAAGTAGGGAGTAGTTAAGGTATAAGTGAATGAAGGATAAATGGGCAGAATGCCGCGTTCTAACCTAGATACCGATGAGACGCAGATTTTCCATCGGTCATGGAAAGTGGTTGATCACTTCGTCATTATCCTGCCGTCCGTGCTATTTGTGGAGAAAAGACAGTTAGAAGAAGTTCGGATTGAATCATTCAAACTACTTTTACTTGTAGAACGGGCTTCGTTTGTTAATTATTTCGCAGAGCAAATTTACAATTTTATAATGGTTAACACTTTAAGCAATAAAAAGAACCTATTTATAATAACCAAATCAATTTCAAATAGCAAAAAATATTTTATTTAAACAACTAGTTCTTTTGGAGTTTGACTAATTTCTTTATACCGTCCGAATCCACTGAAACCCGAAATCCAACTCAGCTCTCAAAATTCCCATTGATACGCTCAACTCTACAAAGTATCTCTAATCTTACAACTCATCATAATTTTCCCATAATGATACATACGATTATAAGAATGACCTAAAGTGGTTTGTTCTGATTAGGAATCGCATTTGTCGTGAAAAATGATTTTCAAGCCGATGTCAAAAATATGAAATTCAAGCGTTCATATGGCATTCAAAGAACTAATTTATAAGGGCACATTACACAACTTAATACAAGCGAAGTATTTTTATTAAAATTTCGGGTTATTTCTTCTAATTATTTTAACTTTTAATTAAGGTTATAATAAGGAGAAAAAATAAAAATTAAACACCAGATAAAGTGAAATAGGGGTGTTTAGGGTTTGAAAGTGTTTTTTGCGATTTTCGGCGAAATGTGATCTCCTAGAAGAAAATATTGTTCATAAAAGTTGTAATACAAATATCTAAAACTTATATATAAGGCATTTTTGAACATAACTCAAATTTTTCGAGGCAATGGGGAAATCCGATTTTTCGGTTTTTTATTTTTTTTTTTCTCTCGTAAAAATAATTTAATTTACATGAAATTTTGTGAAATTAGACCATTTTTTCACATTGAATAAGCATAATTTTTTTGGAATCTGGGAAACAGGCAGCTTCCGAGATATTCACATTTTTCGAAAAAAAAAAGAAACCAAAATCTTCCACGGAAAACTTTATTGGTGTTTATTTTCTAATATTCTATCCAGGCTCATTTTAACCATTGAAATATCTACTTTAAAATGATTTATATAATGTTGATGGTTTATTTGCCATGAAACCGCTTAAAATTGAGAAAAATAAAAAAAAATGACTTTTCGAATCAAGAATTTTGCAATTAATATTTTTTATGATTTTCATTTTTTTTATTATATCTTTTAATAATAGATTAAATTGCAATGATAGAATTTACTTTAGTGTAAAATTACTAATGTTGAATGAAGGAAATTAGGATTTGCTTTTGAAATGTTTTAAAAGGATGAACCCAATTTTCCACACTAGTAAACATTTGTTAATGCAAAGTTAGCCTATTTATATCTGCACGATGATATGTGGAAACTCAAATATTTGACGTATAAATTAGAATCCGATAAACTTATGGACCCAAGGCTTTTTTACTGTCCGCAAGAATCACACGTTTTTGTTTGGATGTATGATATATGACTATTGAACAAGTCTTAATGAGATCCCATGAAAACTCACGGTGGACATATACACGGTCGTGCATAGTCTGAAAGTGTTTTAGATGAATTTATGTTGACTATGATCATTTTAATTGCGGTATGCAACGCAATGGAAGATTTTTTCAATTTTTCTTTTGCAACGATGGTACAATCTATAGACTTGAAAGAAATATGATACATATATAAATATATATAAATGGTTCAAATGAGCCCGGATAGAATAGTTAAATCGAAATAAACACCAATGGAAGATTTTGGGTTTTTTTCTTTTTCGAAAAATGTTTCCCAGATTCCAAATAAATTATGCTTATTCAATTCAAAAACAGGTATAATTTCACAAAATTTCATGTAAATTGAATTATTTTTACGGCAGAAAAAAATAAAAAACCAAAAAATCGGATTTTCCCCACTTCCTCGAAAAATTTAAGGTTATGTTGAAAAATGCATTATATGAAAATTTTAAAGATTTTTATTATCTACAACTTTTGTGAAAAACATTTTCCGCTAGGACTTCATGTTTCGCCGAAAACCGCACAAAAACGCTTTCAAACCCCAAAAACCCCCCATTTCACAATTTCCCTTTATTTCGTGTTTAATTTTAACTAAATTTGATGGTCGTAGTCCTTGCCCGTTATTAATTTTTTTTTTCGTTTTGCCTTCACAATCTGCGTTGGCACGAGCCCAATTAATGGTAACGTAGCTAAGAAACTACAATTTCATATCTAAAATTCAAAAATATGATACTTCTAAGTTCTATCCTAGAGCTCAGTAGCAGTAATTTTCTCATTATAATAAAAAAAAAGAATTTTAATGCGTGCTGAATTTCACCGATGATATGTTATTGGAATAATTATCAATTGATTACCGGAATGAGAAATGAAAAAGTTTGGACTAAATTATCATATCTCCAAAATTAAATATAGGAAAACCAATTTCTAAAAACATCGTATAATTAATGTGTTTACCTCATAGTTCTGCAGCGGCCGACCAAATAATCTCGAATCCCAATTTAATTATAAACTAAAACAAGAAAAAAAGCTTAATTTTATAGTTAAAATAAGCTGTTTAATGTTTGGGAATGAATTGTTGACTTACAAAAAAAAAAAAAACAGGTGCATCACTGAAAAAACAAGTCTGATGTTTGCGAAAATTTACTACTAATACTATTTAATTTCTAAGGCTGCAAAATTTTTACGTTTTTATTGATAAATTATAAATTAACTAATAAAAAACGAATAGCGGGAACACACGGGTTTTATTCTAGATATCGAAGACATATGTTCTATTCTTAGTTGAAGTGATCTTTCAAGCTTTATATGCAGTGGGAAATTAATTATTATTGGTGATAGCTGTATATATATATATATATATTTATATTTACAGAGCATACAAATAAATTTTTCATCATAAAAGTTAGAAATATATATAAGCTGCCCAAATCATAAACTCTACAAAAAAAAAACGTGAAAACCTGTAATTTAATTTATTATACCTAGTTTCAACTGCACATCTTCCAATAAAAACATCTATAATCATGGTGAATTATAACCACAATATTAACTAACTCACAAGACATCCCAACGATAATTCAACAACTAAGAAGACTCATAAATTATCTCAAGATTTGAGACGAAATCACAAGAGAACACAAATTAATGCCAAAAATGCAAATATCTCAACACGAAAATTTGAATTAATGACTTTTTTTTGTAATCTTTACACTTTATTACCGCATTTCTAATTAAAACAAAAAATTCTTTTTCAATTCACTTTGGTAAAAACTCACAGATTCAGTTCAAGATTAAACGACTAAATAGTATCGGAACAGACTATCCGCAGCTTTTATAGGGAAAATATCTGACATTTTCGTGGTGAAATCAAAAATCTGTGGTAAAAATTCGCATATCAATCGATTCTAATGTCGTTTTAGAGTTGAATTTTAGAAAATATTCTTACTAAAAAGACACAAGTTTCAGTATATCAATTTTATGAAAATTCGATTTAATTTATACATACATACATATATGCGATATTATCTATGAATATTTAACGGTCTAAAAGAATCAAAAGGAAAAGTTATTGTCGATTTAAGATTTAAAATCAAATTAATATCTACAGTAGGGGAAAAGTGGGTACAGTGGCCACACTAAGGAAAACAGGAACAGGTCCGGTAAAGGGGCAAGTAACTGGCCACTTTATTCACATAGGTTAATTAAAGCATTAAATAGTTCCAATATGATAAATATATGTATAATAATGGCACAAATTTTGAACAGCCTATGAAAACCCTTTATTTCGTAAAATTGACACCGGTTCATAATTTATTATTATTTGTGGATTAGAAACACTGAAGATGCTGTAAAGTAGTTTTGCATTACATAAAAATTGTTTAGGAAGTTAAACTTGTTTCAATTAACACAAAAATTAATTTTTAATAAATAAAAATATGAAATTTCAATTCAAATTTATTTTAATATTACTCTGCAGATTTTATGTAAAACATAATTGAACTTGAAAGGGATAGACATATACAGGGTGTCCCAGCCTAATATGACTATATTATGCCAAATGATTCCTCTCGTCCAGGCAAGTAAAAAATTGTACGGCAGGGGGGCGGGGACAAAATGTCTCACCCTGTCGAATTACAGGGTGATTAGTAAAATATGTTCTTTTTTCATTAAACACAGGGTATATAGTCTATTTTAAGGCAGCATTGTATGCAGAACCTTAAGGTCTTTCCTATGAATGTTAAACCACCCACGTAACCCCCTCACTTCAGAGTTAATACGCTTCAGATTCAAAATCTCGGGTTTAAAATTTTTATTTTGTTTTATTTTCCGATATTTTTTTTAAAAATACTCCCACTAACGTACATTCATTGTTACAAAATTTTGAAGGCTCAGAGTGTCCTTTTTAATTTAACCTTTTACACACACAGTTAAGGAGTTATTAGATCTTAACCTATTCAGGTCACAGATAATTTGTTCCCTTAATAACTGAAAACAAGTCATTTTAAATGAAATCTATAGGATATACTAAGTTTGTCATTCCGTTTGTAACGCCTCCAAATAATGAAAATAGAACAAAATGAATTGGACACCCACGAATAATATTAAAAGTTATTTTGATTTTTGCATGTCCGTCCGTCCGTCTGTGCGCACGATAACTCGAGAACACGTATACATAGAGAGCTAAAATTTTGTGCACGGACTTTAAAAAAAAACGTAAAATTAAGTTTGAAAATGAGACAAATCGGGTAACTCCTTCGTGGGGTTGCCATACAAAAATTTCGTTTTCCACTATATTCCAATATATATTTGGACACTGCCTGAGAACGCGTCGACGTAGAGAGCTGAAATTTGGTACATGATGTTTTCATTGTACTAGCAAATAACGGTTCATATATGGATCAAATCGGGCAACTCCTTCTTAGTGTTGCCATATAAAAATTTAGGTTTTTTACAAATACTGCGAAAACGATCAGTCCAAGACATTTTTATTTTACTAAAAACTTCTTCAGATTATGAAATTCATAAAATTGGTTATTATCATTTTTTCTGTCCGACGAACCGTTCTAGAAATATATGCGAAAAACCACTTCAAAAATCAAACTTGCACAGAGAGGCATTCATCTAGGTGATCATAAGAATTGGTCTTAGACCAATTCTAGCTTTTTTACTTGTTTTAAAAAAATATCGTCTAATTTCGGTATGGCCTGAAAGGCTATGAGCTAATAACTGTTTAACCGTCACAGATAGAACAAAAGTTAATAGGCTAAATTAGAGAGGAGACTCTGTACTTTCGAAATTTTGTAACACAAATGTATTTAAAAAAGAAACGGTAAAAAAACATTTTAAAAAAATTTAAAACCCGAAATTTTGACTTTGCAGCGTCATAACTTCGGAGTAGGGGCAGGTACGTGGGTGGTTTAACTTTCCTAGGAAAGACCCCAGGTTCTGCAGACACAGCCGTATTAAAATATGTACACCATATACCCTGTACTTTTTAATATATAAGGTGTTTAATGAAAAACGAACATATTTTACTAATCACGCTGTAACTCGGTAGGTTGACATTTTGAACCCCCCCCCCCCTGCCGTACAATTTTTCTTGTCTGGACTAGTGGAATCATTTGGTAAAATATAGTCATATTAGTCTGAGACACCCTGTATAAGCAATGTATTTATCTGAATTTTTATGACAATTCCAATACTCCATTTAAAACAACCGTACTGTTTGAAAAATTGGTAATATTTCAGCGTGTATTTTGAGTTTAAGTATGAAGGAGACAAACAGAAATTGATAAAATGATCCAGTCCATTCTTATTATATGTCAGTAGCAGCCCGAGATTTTTAAGTTACACTTCATTGCTGCCCCCAAACATCATCATACTTACTACAAATTTTGGGCAAAAGAGTCAGTATACTGATCCATCTAGACAGGCTTAATAAAAACAGTCAACATCCCCATCTTCTTCCTCATCATCCAGGTCAAAAAGCCTTTTCATTGCAGTAGCCTGTGCTTCCTTTTTGGTTTGTGTCTTTGATTTTTTTTTTTTTTTTACTGGAACACTTTTGGATTTTGTAGCTTTCATCTCGCTTTTCTTCTCTCTTCCTTTTTATTTTCATATCCTCCTCGTATTTTTTGTTTCTCTTTTAATAATTCAGCTTTGTATGGCTACATGTTATTATTGTTGTCTGGCCCTTTTTTCTTGATTTGGGTTGTGCTTTGAGTTTGTCGACGACCACATTATTTTTTTCCCTTCACTTTGCCTTCGCGACCGGCCACTGTAGCGAGATTATTGTTTACAGGGACCATAGAGCAATGACAGACACCTCTGCAGCAACAAAATCTGCATCTAGGTGAAAGTATTTTTCCTGCACTGTCTTATGGATGTTAAAATTATTTGTCCACGTTAATTCTATTAAATGCAGCTTGTACTCTGGCAATTGAAATGGATTCTCGTCTTCTAAGAGAAGTTTTAGTTAGCATACTCTTGTCTAAAGCCTGACACCCAATTCTTGCCTGCCATTTTCTTTTCTCTATTGAATTGATGGGATTATACATATGTAGGTATTGATTTTTTCGGCAATCTGAAATCCCAAGTGGCATAGATCAATCAATGATATGCCATAAAATCGCTGTTCCATGTCAAAGATATGAATGAGGAGTTCTTCTTGTTTCTGGTTAAATTCACAACTGCAGTTCCCAAGATCTTCTTTTCTTCGATCTCATCGCAATTTTTTTTGCATACCCTTCTTTTGACTGTATTTCGTGGGACATTAAATTGTTTTGCTGCTGTTCTTACTGCTTCTATGGCCTGTCGCATTGTCTTCGAGTCCCATGACTTCCTTGCGTAATTTGAGGGCATCTTGTTATCATCCTCTAACAAGAACCAATCGTTGCAACATCATTAGGTTATTATTACATTATTATAATGTATATTTATTATAATACTATATTAAATAGTCATTTATTTAATCTATTAAAATCATAATTATAATAAATTTGAATTAATTTTCTTGTATTTTTAATATATACATAATAAATAAATAGTAATGTTTAAAAATAAAGTGCAAAACATGAAGTTATCTATATGTCATAGACACTTGACATAACTTAGCACTTCATGAAAAGTCCAGGCACTTCTCGAAAATTTCAGGCACTTCAAGAAATGTAGGCAGATAGTGGACAGTTTGCGCTTAATGACTTTTTACACGAAGTGTTTGAAATTTTTAGTCACTTCATGCCTTTACGCCGATAGTGTAATATCAACCGATATAACCGAATAATAGGAGAGGGAGATGAGCGGTGAAAGCGAAGGTCGCGCATAGCTACGCGCCATACACACATACACACAGGTCTGTACGCGAGCTCCCCCTTCACCATTATTATTCGGTTATATCGGTTAGTATTACACCAAAAGCGTAAAGCCTTGTAGCACTTCATGAAGAGACTAAAAATTTCAACCACTTAATGTAAAAAGTCCTTAAGCGCAACCATCTGCCTACATTTCATGAAGCGCTATGATACGTCAATTGTCTACAACCATAGATGGCACAAGAATTAGAAGTCGCATGCAGTACCAAAGAAGTATACAAAATTTATATGACTGGGTGGTCCATTCCGGAATGAACCACAACATTTGAAATGATGTATACGTCGAGTGATTCATATTTTTTCGTAGTGTTAAGGAAGTCTATGAAATGTATATAAAACGGCTAGTATAAAAACATTTGCTTTCGGCACGCTCTAAAACATGTTATGGTCCATTCCAGAATGCACTACTCATTTCACAATCTTTAGGTATACTCTGCTCTAGTATGTCATGCGACAACTAGTTCTTGTGTCATCTATGCTACGACATACGTACTTTGCACCCAGATTAAAAGTGTTAGTCGGGCTCAGTGGCCACATTCCGGTCCAGGCGCTACTACGAAAAATTTAGTCTGCAATTCAACCTAGTATCTACATATATACATAGGCATATCCAAAGGAGACGATTTGCAAGACATAAATCCGCCGTTTCAACAGTAGATAAAGATGAACGTATGATAAAAGGTGGTCCTTTGAGTACAAAACATCCTTCATTTTTTTTTACGATGAAGCAGTTAACATTAATTCAGACAATTTTTCAGTACCATGTCACGAAAATTATTTTATTTCAATTAAACTCACAAAATAATTTTCGTCGTTATGTTATACAAAAATAAAAAAATATTTCTACCCCGGTAACTGGATGGGCTATTATAAAAAAATAAATCACGTAATCTTCCGAATACCCCTGAGTATGGAGGCGACATCATTTAACCAGAATAGTCCGCCTTAGTCTACGTGTTTGAGATCTTTCATCCTTCTGCTTTGGATAAAAATAAAACAAAAAAATAGAGGCGGCAATACACATTTCACAGTGCACTCCCCCATTCATTACCTACATGAAACGGACAAAATTAGTTTTTGACACGGTCGGCAGAAATGTTCACTGCTGTTTTTTTTTAATAAAGGACATTGACAGTTTTTGTATGGGAAATGGACCAAGAGCTGCCCAGAATGAACACTTAGTGCATTTTGTTCCTCCGAAGTGCATCAAAGTCTGTCCGAGGAGAATCAAGAGTCGATTCCCCCTCCCCCTGCTCTGAGGGGAAAAACTGAATTCGGGCTTCGTCTGCCGCCTCGCAATTAAGTTCCGCACCCAACCTCCCTAGGTTTGGAAGCACTCTGAATGAAGATACGAGAGTCTAAATAGAGCAGATACGATAAATACAAAAATACGCACAGCATAAACGGATCACAAATGAAGCGAGACTCTTAAAAAAATACGTTAATTTATTTCCTCTCGAACTGACATTTTTTTTATTTTATTTTTTTTTTATTTATACATTAATGCAAGAAACTTCTTGGAGGTACTCCCACTTCTGGGCAGCATTTAGTCCATACTGTATCAATGTCCTTTATTATTCTGAATTTAATTAGTTTTCTAATATCTTCCAACAGCAATTAATCTAATTGTTGATTTGAGTTCAGAATCGGGTTCCAAATTTAAATGAGTACGCCTTGTATAAGCAACTAATTGACTATTCGCAACGTTTCTGCTCTCCCCACGAAAGCTCGTCTGCACGGCGTTCGTATCGTAGTAATCGATGACAGTTTTTATCTACTTTATATTCATATATGCATGAAATTCTTATCATGTTTTAATATAATTTATTTAATTGAGGTAGCAATAAAAAATGTGTAACCATAAAAAAACTCACATTTCGAATTAAAAATTGAACCTAAACATTTTTCTTTTCTTTTTGGATAGAGGAGACTGTGTACGTGTTTTAATTTTTAATTATATATACAGGGTGATTCAGATCAAGATACCTTCCGGTATACCACGTGATTCCTTGAGGTAAGATGATCGAAAAGTTATTCCACATACCCCCCCCCCCCCCCCTTAGAAACCTTCCTTTAGGAGTTGTGGCCAGTTGAAGATTTCGCCAATATTCGTGAGAATAAATGAGTATAAGTTTTGAACCACCATATAGATTTTGGTTATTGTTAGCTTATTAAATAGCCAAGAATTGTAGCTGTCGAAAAGTGTATTACTCTGTATTTTTTAATGAAGGTTCTTTAAATTATTCTCAAGTATTTCCAAAATTTTGATTTTTTTAGACACAAAAGTTTATGATATAAATAACGGTATTTATGAAATTTGTGTGTAAAAAAATCAATGTTTTGGAAATATTTGAGAATAATTTAAAGATGCTTAATTAAAAAATACAGAGTAATACACTTTTCGACAGCTACTATTCTTGGCTATTTAATAAGCCAACCATAACCAAAATCTATATGGTGGTTCAAAACTTATACTCATTTATTCTTACGAATATTAGCGAAATCTTCAACTGGCCACAACTCCTAAATGAAGGTTTCTAAGGCGGGTATGTGGAATAACTTTTCGATCATCTTACCCTTTTCGATGGAATTCCGGATCATTTTCATGCATTTCAAGGACCCAATCAGCAAAGACTCGACGTTGTTGATGATCGGCCGGCTTGAGTTCTTGTGTTAACTGAACTTTATAAGCCTTAAGACCCCAATCTTTATGCAAAATACGGTGTAATGACGTTTGTGGAATGCCTAATTCCAAAGAACGACGAGGAATAGACAAACCTGGGTTTTCTTCAACACTTTCGGCTACAGCAGCAATATTCTCGGCTGTTCTTGAGCGACGTGCACGGGTTTTATTCTTCACATCACTAACTTGCCCCGACAGCTCGAATTTTTCTACCAATTTCTGTATTGCCGTCCGACAAGGTGCTTCACGACGACCCAAAAATGTTCGAGTTTTACGAACCGTTTCTGCCACATTTTCACCATTTTTATAGTGAATTTTAATAATTTCAATGCGTTGTGTAATCGTGTAATCGTGTATCGTTCCATTTTTATTAATGGCGTAGTTTCTACTTGTCAAATGTCAAAAAATGACAGCTCCAAAAGTGACATCTACCGAAAAAGTGGGCTAATTAAAATAACACCTCTTATTGGAAAACCTTTTACTAGAGTCAACAAATAATTCTGTAAAGAAGCGTTAGATCACTTTGAAATGCAAACAATTTTTAGATATTAGTCTCACACTTCAGCTGAAAGATTTCCTAGCTATGCGCCTCAGCTCTTAGATGCTAGCGCGCAGACTTAGCTCATCCGTTGTGTTGTGTAGTGATTATGACAAATATGGAGTATCAATACCGAGATATTCATATCAGGGTATTCCGAATATCTAGATATTAAAGTAGGTACCCTTGACAGACATAAAAGGGGTGTAACAAATCGTTCATTGATATTCGTTGACAAGTTTTTAAGCGTAAACAATTTCAATATGGAAGAGACAAATTTGTTAGCTTTAATGCAAGTTAAACGGTAATTGTAAATAATACAATAAAATCAGTTTTTGGAGCGAAAATAGAAAAAAAATGGTCACTTTCTTCGGAAAAGCACAAACATATTTTTGGTTTATTTTACAGATTATTAATATGTATTACTAACAACTAGATGACGCTGCACAAAGTAGGAAGTATCCATTATCAGACCATATTTGAGGGCATAGTTTTCTGGGTATATTGGGAATATTTGATGACACACATGGTGTATAAATCGGGATATTCCGAATATCTAGATATCGATGATTTCCTGTACCCTATTCTGTATTTGCTATTTAGGACTGGGTTTAAAAGAATGTTCAATGGGTGTCTCGTAAAAACTCGTATGAAATATTTGCGATTTTCTCATTGCAAATTTTCTAAAAAGAAATGAAAATACAGCAGAACATTTTTTCCTTTGATGGTTTTCTTTCTATATTTTGTATGATTTGTTTGTTTATTGTGAGAAATATTTTATTTGAGATTGTAGAAACGTATCCTGGATATCTTGGGTTAGCTAACGATTTCCGTAAACGATTTAATTAATGATTTTATAGCGCGATTCTTGTTTCTTATAAACACTAAGAATTTCGATCACGTGACGCCCATCATAAGTTCAAAAACTCTCACAACCTATCTCCTGGTCAGTGTTTCCAATTTAGCTACTTCGTGGCTAAATCTAGCTACCAAGAAGATAATTTAGCTACGAATATTTTCCTTTTGCTACCGGTAGCAATTTAGCTACCGTGGGCTCCTTTAGCTACCGAACGGTGGCTAAAATTGTCATTTATTTTGACCATCAATATTTTACCAAATTGTGAAAGAAAATTGTATGCTACCTGTACCCGAAATCTAAGCTGCTAAAAAGTTTACTACTGGCACTAATTGTATTGGCACTGCTGTAAATTGTAATTGTATTTACTTTTTTTGCTTGTTGCATTGCTACAGAAATGCAGGCAAGAAACGGTAAAGCTGTCAAATTTATAGATACAGTGGATACTGGAAACAATTTATTTAAAGAATTGTGTCAGTTTGTTATAAAATCGTTGCCTTTACCTCATTCCAATGCTGATATAGAAAAATATTTAGCTTCATGAATATTGCTAAAAACAAATTTGAAATTAAAAACTTTAGGCGTTCAATCTTTTCGATTTGATTTGGGTTACAAAAGTATGGTAAAAGCTGTGATGAGTATGAAATTCCTGCTCTTGTTGTTAAAAAAATTGGCACTTTAGAGACTTAAGTAGTGAGTACATATGTATGTAGTGTTACAGAAATGTTGAAAGATCTTATCCAATGAATTACTTATTTGGATTTGAATTCTTTGGATTTAACCCCTATCTGTTATTTTAAACTCTTTTAATTTGATTATCATAAATATAGGACTTTACAAGAAATAAATATTTTGGTTAATATAATATTATTTTTTTAATTGAACGATTATTAATTGATCACACATTGGTGGGTTTATTAATTTTCCTTCTATTCCCTCTGAACGTGTTGACATACATATAAATGTGCATACACTGTCGTTAGTGGTTCATTTTTTAAATCAATTCGAAAAATTAATTTTATGTCGATTTCGATGGGACCATTTCAGTGTTGCACTTTTTCTGGCAGCGGAGAACTGGGAGCACTGAAGACCATGAACATATTTCTGTCATATTCCTTGTATTTGTGGGCATACGGAGCTCTCAAACGTAATAAATGTTCTTTATTGATTTAATAGAAACAAAGTTCTTCTTAACTTTATGCTAATTACCCAAATAAAATGTCTTAATTCATTTAACTCCAAAATTTCACAAATAATCGCGACAGTACATTTTGGCAGAGACAAAATATTCAGTGCAAAGTAGGGAAAGTCAGTGCAAACCTCTTCTGCTATAAAAATTGTCCCATCGAACATTTTCAGTGTTGCACTGCTGGAACAAGTGCAATACTGGTGTTGCACTGAAGTCCCGTCGAAATCGACATACATAAGTAAAACTTTAGCTACCATTTAGCTACGAAAAAAATATGAGTTTAGCTACCAAGGAGCTGGGAAGTAGCTAAATTTAGCTACAAGGGTAAACTCAGAGTTGGAAACACTGCTCCTGGTGATATCGATATGCTTTTGATGCTTTAAAACGCCCATCATGAGTTCAAAAACTCTCACAACCTATCTCCTGGTGATATCGATATGCTTTTGATGCTTTAAAACATTTATAATTTATTCACGAATTTAACATTTGATTAAAGATTTTATTTATTTATCACCTTACCGCACCAATTATCAACACTTTGAACTTATTTCCAGAATGTGCTGTACTTACCACTTTGAATTTTCATTTTAATAAATCTCACAGTATGGTTCTATAACTTTGGTTATTTTAACTTTTATTATTGCAATATCCAAAGAATATATAAATCAGTAGGGTAGAGTGGATTACATTCATCAGTATCACTTCTAAATAGTATTGCACGAAAACTACAAGAAGAGGTAAAATACTTTATAGTTCCAATTAAATTTTACACTCTGATACACACCTAACAACAAGTAATATGTCCGTACAATATAAGCATTTTCTCAAATTTAAAAAAATCACGTCAAATTGCCAAAAGTGCCTTTGAGGGAGATTGCAGGTCAATTTTGGATAGGTTAATGGAAGGATAAAGAATACGAAGCTATTTATTTTATTTATTAAAATAAAAAAAAAACTTAATTCAATTAGGAAAACTTAAGCAAATAACAGAAATAAATCACAAATATTCAATATCAAAGCAAAGCATCAGGCTATTTGGTAGTTTGTCAGTTTCATTTCAACATCACTGAAATATCAACTACGTATAACTCTACAAATGTCGAACAGTGCCCTTTTTAATTTGACAAATATGTCACAAAACTTAAAATTAATTAATTTATTTTTGATAATTTTATTCAGGAATTTATTTACAACTTTAGGCACTAATTGATTACATTATTGTCAGTAGAAAAATTTTTACATTTGAGCTAAAAATCTCTCGAGAAACAACTTGCTTACCTTAAACCAAAAATTACAGTAAAAGAGCATAAAACACTAAAATACGTTCTGATCGCAAAACATCTGGAAGACCACTTCAAAGGTACATACAAATGCTTATGGTCCCCATACCCCATTCACTTACAGGTTATCAGCAGTTTCGATCTGTTGATGACATCTTTCCGTCCAAATCTGTTTTCGTCCGCCCACTAGTATCAGATCATATCTTAAGTTTGCAATTTGACGGTCATTAAATTTTAGATAAACTGACGATTAGCACACACTTCCAGTTAGGCCTTCAGTCCATATCGTAATTATAGTTTGCTCACGATTCTCAGGCAATTTGGTTGAATTTTTAAAACGATTTTGTCAAAAAAGATATTATATCTTATATGCATAGCAAGTGCATTAATAACAAGTAAAAAAACTAGAATTGGTCTAAGACCAATTCTTATGATACATACATATTTCCAGAACGGTACGTCGGACGGAAAAAAAATAATTTGAAAGGATTTGATATTCTAAACAAGTTTTTAGTAAAATAAAAATGTCTAAAACTGATCGTTTTCTCAGTATACGTAAAAAACCTAAGTGTTTATATGGCAGCACCAAGAGGAGGTTGCCCGATTTAGTCCATTTTTAATTTTTTTTTTTTATTACTATAAAAACACCATGTATTAAATTTCAGCTGTCCACGTTGTCGCATTCTCAGGCAGTATCCAAATACATACTGGAAAACGAAATTTTTGTATGGCAACCCCATGAAAGAGTTGCGCGATTTGTCTCATTTTCGAACTAAATTTTATAAAATTTAAGCTTTCTAAGTCAACGCTTTCTCGAGTTAACGAGAGCACAGACGGACGGACAGACGGACGGACATGCTAAAATCAAAATAACTTTTAATATTATGCGTAGATGTCTAATGCACTTTGCTCTACCATCTTTATTTCGAGTTGTTACAATCGGAATGCCAACCTTAGGCCGCTTACACATCGAAAAACGAAAACGAACGAATAAACAGTTCCACACCGAAAATTCGTTTATTATGCTTACATATCAAAAACGAACGAATAAAAGTTGGGTTGGGTTTGTATCAAATCTAAATAAACGAAAATGAGGTTATGTAAGAACGAAGAGAATATTCGCTCGTGTGTGGAACATAGTATGGAACGAAAATATACTTGACAGTTCGGAACGAAAATTTGTTTCTCTTACAAATAAACATAAGAATGCGTTTTAATTGAATTAAAGCTTTAAATATGTAAAATTTCTGTTGTTTAGGACAAAAATTGTGTTATTCGGTTTAGTGCTTTCGTTTTCGTTTTGCGATGTGCAAACGGCCTTAGTATACCCTTTGAATTTCATCTAGGGTATAAGAATAAGAACTAAAAAATATATATAAAAAAAAAAAACTAACAAACAAATATCAGCTGATAATCAGAGCTGACGAAGGTCTCTATATATTTTCTTCAAAATGAAGTTGATGTAGTCGCAACAGCTCATAGTAAAGTTGATTATTCCTCCAAAATTTTTGACGTGCTGCACTAAAGAAAGAATAAAACAATTTAGCATAACCGCAGGAAGGTTATTGATGTTGGCAATAGCTACGCACATCATTAGTATACAGGTGAATTTTCACGTCTTCAACAATATTACGAAAGTCATTTATAGAAGCATTGAATAATAAAGGTCCCAATATAGAACCTTTTGGAACTCCACACAAGACGGATAGAAGGTTAGAAATAACATTATACACTCAAACTTGCTGACATCTGTCCCATAAACAACTATACAGCGATTCGGTAGCTGCAGACGTAAAAGCAAAGTCAGCCTATAACTTAGACAGTAGAGATTGATGATTTACGCTGTCAAATGCCTTTGAAAAGTCTAATAACACCAAGACGCCTACATGATTATTATCCAGAGCTAATCGCAGATTCTTAGTAACTTTTAGCAGGACAGTTTCACAGCTATGCTGTGAGCGAAAACCGGATTGCCATTTCGTGAATAGTTTGTTTGCATTCAAATGTTCCAGCATTTAAGCGCGCATTAACCATTCCAGTGCTTTGGAAAGGAAACAAAGAGGACATTAATGAAGCGGAAATCAGTCAATTCGAGTGGCAACCTTTCAGGTCCGCGGAAATGTAGAAAAACTCAGACATGAATTCAGAATATAAACCAGATGACTAATAATCATGGGTAAAATCAATTTAGCAAAACGAGGATATCTTTCAACAGGGCTTACCGAATCAGATCTTATAGAGAAGATAATTTTAATTACTTCATCGACATCCACACACTTGATGAAGGAAAAGCTGGATAGAGAAATCAACTAAGTAGATTACTTCATCATCATCCGCAAAAGCCTGGACAATACCCTGAGTAGAGGTGAAGAATTTATGTATTTAAATCATTGGAGCATAATTCGTAAGTAGCACCGCTATCCTAATTGCGATTGAGACCAGTCCTCCTTAGATTGTTCCAAGGCAACTTAGGTGGCAACTCAGGGTTCGATTTGTTTTTATAAAACTGACGCTTTGTCCTGCATATGGCTGTGATGAGATGATTCCAAGCAGATTTATACAGGCTCTTGGTTTTGTCAGTTCCTATCCGTCGGTAGAGATGATAAATTGCCATTGAATCTTCACAGTCAAAACTGGAATTCATATCTTTGAGAACATCAGAATATTCAGAATAGTACATAGACCTTTAACCACGGCGTTCTCAATCGAGTTAAGATGAGGTGTGATGGAAAGGGCATACCTATGGAGACTTCAACTTAAATTGTTCTGTATGAGAAGTTGCTTTTAAAAAAAATCTTCTTTACACTTCGTCGGCAACTCAGTGGAAGCCATTAGCTAAGCAAGTAACACGCACCATTTTAGAGTACAAGCCTTTTAAACTATTCGCTACTTTTACCATATACGGAGCCGCATCCGTCAAGAAGAGTAAGACGTTGTTATGCTTAACGCCATCTGTCCAGAAAAGTAAAAGAGATTTGTCAAACAGTTTACATATGGTTGAGGAATTAGCTTTCTCTCCAAAATCTTGGATGTCAACAGAAACATTTTGCTTATCTCGTCGGGTTCTAATATCCCTACGATAATATCCCATTGTTTCATCGATAGACATCCGAATATATTGTTCTATTGCAATGTTCTGGCTTATCATTTCATCATAACAAGGTGATAAGTACGTTTTGCTTAACGTAGACTAATCTGGAACAGCGCCGTTTATATATTTTACCAGAAAGGCTCGAAAGTTTGGATGTTTGACTTTATTTAAGGGAATATTTGCTGACAGGAATGCCTCGCATAAGTCCTTTGAATATGGCGAAATTTCGCTTGAGGAACATCGTAAAAGTATGTAAACTTGTGTTTTTCTCATTTAAATTCTCAAACCTCATTTGTGTTTTACGCGGCCAATGTGTTGTTGAATGCAGAAACGTTTTTTGCGGAAACTTTTGTCTCACAAACCTTGCAAAATAATATTCTGCCATCAGTAGAAAATAATTGTTCACCAATCTCTCACAAATGGGTAGATTTTGTTTGCTTTATTTTTGGCATAGTTTAACCCTTACCGTTTTATTATTCATACATCAAATTGCAAATATACACTCGTTATTATACAATAGAAATGACACTGTGAAGTGTATCACGCGTTCAACAATTTGTCGTACTAAACGAATCGTCTTGACACCACTTTGCATTTACAATTTCCAGAATAATATCAATTGGGCAACAGTCTTATTTTTCCTAGCATTAAAAACTATTCAAGCACCATCTATATATACAACAAATCCCTCCTTCCAAGAAATTAAAATAGAATAGATGTATAAATTGAACGTGCTGCCAGCCTCTAACATTTTACCTTAAAACATTAAATAAATACTTGTATTATTAGGGATGTCATATACTTATATATTCAGTACAGTTTAATTAGAAAAATAATATGAAATGTAAAATAAAATGAAAATGACCCAAAAGTTGGGAAAAACCACAGATGTTAGAAAATGTACAATATGTATGACAAAAAATGAAAAATAAAAGATATGTTTTTAGATAATATCATAAAATAAGTTTGTGTCATAATTAGCATCATTGGTGACTCAAACAAAAACAAATTTGCGATTTCATCAACTTCCGAGACCTAATTATGATGAATGCAGCCCAACGACGAATGTACCCCATTCAGCCCTACTGAATGATATTCTTTGCAACTAGCATTTAGTAAATAAATAAAAAATAATAAATAAAATTTTGTATAAATCCATTTATTTATTTATTTCTCTCAAAATTCTCTGGGTTTTTCAATTTCTTAAAAATATGACACAAGTATTATCAGTACAAGAATTAAATTTTTATGTTTTTTGTTTACCTTTTGCTCTTTGTTACCAGTATAAAAAATATTTTTCCGTCTTTTCCTAAATTACTTGATTTTTTGTAAAAAAAAAAACAGAAAAAAAATAGTTCCTTTCTTCCTCTTCAGTGAAAAACGGAAAACAAATCGAATTCTATTGGAATGTAAAATTTTGCAAAAAACATTATATTTAAATATTACAAAAATATTTTCTTAGTGAAATTTTATTTTGTTTTTCTAGTTAATTAGTGTTTTTTCTTTTTCCTTTTTTTTTTATTAATTAATTATCAAAATACACACGAATAAAATTACAAAACTAATTATGTATATATTTTATTATGTACGTTTAGCTTTCTAATACATGATCTAAAAAAATGAATTTTGAATTAAAGAAAATAAAAATAAAAATTAATAATGTAAAAATGACTAATTATGCGTATATTGCAAAAATAATGATAACAATATAAATTGAAAGTTTCCAGTTAACAACCATTTCAACGTTTTACTAAGAAGACATTGTTGGTGAGAAAATATCTTCTACATTTTATTTTTATGTGTGTTTGTATAAAAATTATGAAATTAAGTAGAATTACTACCGTACGCATATTACATAATATGTAATTGATGTATTTAATCTATGTATATATGTATATAAAAATTGGATTATTTTTTATTTTACTAAATTAGTAGAAAATCACATGTTTTTACTTGACCTGTATACCTACGTCACGTCATAATATGTATAAAGAATATAAATTGTCTGAACACAACACGTATTTTGACTAACTAAATACCCTGTAAACAAAAATTTCAATAACATTTTACTACTTTTGAAAATTTCAACTAAAAATAGAACTACAATTATATGTATGCATGTATGACAGAAAGACAGAGCTCTTGTATGTGTATTATGTTAAAAAAATGATGAAAATTACAAAAATATGAAGGAAAAAAAAACTTTTATCTAATGAGAGCACCTAATGCAACACAATGTGTATATCGCAGAAATAGTAGTTTTATTCAGCAGAATCTTCTTTAATTGTGTTAATAATATTTTCTATTTATATATTTATTTTTTTATTTTTGAATACATTGTTACTCTAATGCTTACCCTAATATTATGTAAAGGGTGTCGCAGAATGTTTTTCGTTTTTGACACTTAAAAAATAAAACACCAGAATTTGTTCAAACTCGTTTTAATTACTGTCAAATCAAAGAGCAGTTCTTGAATTTTTAATTATGAAAAACAATCATTTGTAAATGTGCACCATCCGCTTCTTTACACTCATTTAGCCTGGAACTGAAATTTTCAATCACTTGCTGGAACTTCATTCTTCAAAAGGCGTGGATTTCGTCTATGATCTTTTGCTTTAAAACATTGAAGTTGGGTGGTAATGGGTTGAAAACTTTACTTTTTATGTAGCCCCATAAGAAAAAATCAACAGGCCTTAAATCTAGACTCCTCGGTGGCCAGTTGATGTCTACTCGGCGACTAATTACTCTTTCAGGGATAAATCGTGAAGAGCAGCTAACGAGTCATTTGTGACGTGGAAGTGGCTCTATCTGGCTGGAAAAATATGCTGTGGTTGTAACCAATCTGGTTTTGCATTTATAGAGCCAAGGAAGTCTGGATCATCTTACAATATCGATCGGAATTAACGGTTTAAGCGCGACCATGGTTATCCTGAAAAAAGTATAGGCCAATAATTCCTCGACTTTATGTGACATCATAAACGACAACCTTTCAGGGAAGTGTAGTGGTTTCTGATGTTGTTCGAGTAAATTATCGGAACCCGTAGATGTGAAAATTGGATTCATTAGAGAACCACAAATGTTATTAAAACTCCTAAAACGATTTTTGTCCTACAGAAATTGACTCATTTAACAGGATCAACAGGGTTCATCTCTTGCACAACAACAATTTTGTAGGCTTGAAAATGTAAATCTTTGCGAATAATACGATGAACCATGGATTTGTTCAAATTTAGGGAAGTTGAGAATTTTAATGACTATCGTAGATCGTCCTTAATAAACTGGCGAACACCTTGATACTCGTTCTCGTTCTGGATATCCTTTTGCGACTAGTTGATTTATCCGGAATTGTGTTTCCAGTCTCTTCAAATTTCCGCACCCAATGCTTGATTAAATTTCCGTACCCAATGCTTGATTAAATTTCCGCACCCAATGCTTGATTAAATTCCCTCTTGACACATTTCAAATGGTCTTTAAATTAAAGTGAGTCCGGTAAAGATGTAAGAATCGTCGTTTTTATAAAATGCTCACGCACAAAACATGCGCTTCGGTCCAAATGATACTCCGCTACTAAACAAAACAAGCTTGCCAAGAGTTTGACACCAGTCGTCTCATCCCGCTATTTGTGTTTGGCGCGTACGATAAAAATAAAAACGAAAAACATTCTGAGACACCCTTTATTATACAGTTTTAACGCTTTTTATGTTATTTTGTTCACTTTTTATGTATTTAAAATATTTCATTGACGCAACACCTATTTGTCGTTCAAATTGGTAAAAGCTTTACACCCAAAGTCTTCAAGCTATGTATTATGAGAGAAAGTAGGAAGGAAATACAATTTTTATGCTCCATCGCTTTATGGCGCCTACAATTTATTTGTGCTAAAAGTCAGTCAAGTCGATTAGTGATTATAGTATATGTTCAGCGAAATATTAAGCTACGATTTCCAAGATAATGCGGCAGCATAATACAGATGAGTGTCCCGTACTTGCAGGTTGCAAATAACTGGAGAAACACTAACGAGTTACAATCTAACCTGAAAGTCGAACTCGTAAAGAGGCTAACCACTTTAGGGGAGGACACAATAGATAAACCCTGGACGAAGTGTATGCGGAGTCCTAGTGGCTTAGTCGCCCTCTCCCCTCTTTCTTTTAATTGAAGGCAGGGGAATGAAAGATCCCAAGCACGGAGGCAAAGGTGATCCATTTTGCTACCCTGCTAAAAATGCCAAACGACCTCTCATCAAAATTTCCTATCTTCTTAATGAAGCATTTAAGCTCATCCAAATATAGAAGGGCAGACCAAAGCATATCCAGCTTGCTCGGGGAAAAGGCCGGATAAGCGCACAGAAAATGGTTCTCTCAGGCTCTCCTATTGGGAGGGACAGCCACTCAGTGTTGTCAACAACTCCCATTTTGTTAAATGAGAGTAAAGCGAACTATGGCTGGTGATGATGCCAACCACAGTTTTGCATTATTTCCTTCCGAGCCCCAAGAAAATGATTTGTACACCTGTAAGTGCTCAGGTTCTTCCATCGCTGCCGATGTTTCATGCGGAATCCGCTTTGATGAGAGACTTGGACACCAAATTAGCAACGTCTACAGTGTGTTCCGGTTCAAGGTAGTGAGAACTAAAACCGGACCTGTCAAACAGGTCAGCATTCTCAATGCCTGGAAACTAACTGTAGAGACACCTTGTTGCGTATCCACAGACGTCTTGCAGTCACCCAGTAACTTAGATGTTATCTGAAGGTTACTCAGATCCATCAAGACTAACTGATTATCAGAGATGATAACAATCTCCTTTCTCTCGATTGCCATATTAAGGACCATACTCCCTGCCATTGCAATGGTGAAAACGTCAGCCTAGAAGACAGTGGTCTGCTTTCCAAGTGAGTGGCAACCATACGAAGGAGTCGTCTGATTTGTCTCATTTTCGAAATTAAATCTACAATTCTACATAAACGCATTATCGAGAGGACGGATAGACGGTCATGCAAAAATCAAAATAACTTCTGATATCATGCGTAGGTGTCCGAACCATATTGCTATACCATCATTATTTCTGTGTTACAAACAGAATGACAAACTAACTATATCCGATGCGATTTCATCTAGAAAGTATAAAAGCGTGTTCCGTTCGCGGACGTATCGAAAACGGGGAGTAAAATAGCTTGTGAAATTATAGAAGAAAGCTGTGCGAACTCTAACGCAACGAGTACCTTTGTCAATCTAAAATTGACAGGGCGACATTCTGCCAAGATATTCTACTCTCGTAGCTCTATATTCTAGTGATACCTTTTCAACCAGGGCACTTGGACGTACTTGTGATAGATATCTTCTCTATTAAATCGGAAATAATGGCCCAGACAATCTTTCACCGTATTTTGTAAAACTCCTATATCTCATAGTTGGAAGATATATGCTAAACAGAGTTAACTCTTGTTTAATGTCTTCGCCTTTTCCCAAAATCTGGAAAGTTACCCATAGTACATATTTCAAATATCGAAGAATAAAAACTCAGTGTCTGCAATTTGAAAGGGTACAATCACAGATAAGCATATAGATTTCCAAGCTAAAAGCAAACAAGAAAAAAAAGTAGAATTGGTCTAAGACCAATTCTTATGATACCCTAGCTAGATGAATGCCCTTATGAAATTTCGCATTGTCACCCTTCTGTGCAAGTTTGATTTTTGAAGTGGTTTTTCGCATATATTTCTAGAACGGTTAGTCGGACAAAAAAAATGATAATAACCAATTTTATGAATTTCATATTCTGAAGAAGTTTTTAGTAAAATAAAAATGTCTTGGACTGATCGTTTTCGCAGTATTTGTAAAAAACCTAAATTTTTATATGGCAACACCAAGAAGGAGTTGCCCGATTTAATCCATATATGAACCGTTATTTGCTAGTACAATGAAAACATCAGCGAACCAAATTTCAGCTCTCTACTATGTCGACACGTTCTCAAATATATATTGGAAAACAAAATTTTTGTATGGCTACCCCACGAAGGATTTGTCTCATTTTTGAACTTAATTTTACTTTTTTACAATCTCTCTAATATTTCATATAGCAGCCTCCTGCATAGCGAAATGGTTCAGCTCGGGTGTCGGTCATCGGATGCTAGCTGTGGGGCTAGTATGCTAACTGGCATGTCGGCTGTGATTGTGTGTATGTATGCAGCTTGAAAGTTTTCAAATCTTTTTGTGATCTTTTAAATGATTTTATTTGTTTTTTTTTTTTTTTTATTATTTTAATAATTGAAAATTTTGTTCCACTAGTTATAATAAAGTTTCTAAAAATACTTTTAATTTTTTCTGCTTTGTTTTTTCTCTCTAAAGGTTTTTTGCGTTTTTTGTTTACTCGATTTTCGTACCTTAGATGATGTAATCATAGGGTATACTAAGTTAGCCATTCTGTTTGTAATTGTAACGTATAGAAATAATAATGGTAGATAAAATGAATTGGACACCCACGCATGATAAACAAAGTTATTTTCCTTTTTGCATTTTCGTCTGTCTATCCGCCTGTTAGTCTGTCCATCCGCACGATTACTCAAGAGCACGTGCAATTAGGTTATTTAAAAAAAAAACCGCCTGTGAACGCGTCGACGTATAGAGGTCAAATTTTGTGCACGGCGTTTTTATCAAAATAGAATATATATTTTCAAATATGGTCCAAATCCGGCAACCCGTTCTTGGTGCTGGCGTATAAAAATTTAGCTTTTTTACGTATACTATGAAAACGACCAGTCCTAGCGTTTTTATTGTAGGTACTAAAATCTTCTTTAGAATATGAAATTGTATGAAATTGGTTGTAACATTTTTACTGTCCGACGAACCGTTCTAGTAATATATGCGAGAAACCACTGCAAAAGTCAAACTTGCACAGATGGGTGTCCGATATCATAAGAAGTGGTCTTACCAATACTATCATTTTTACTTGTCGTTTTAATCCAGGTTATTATTTTGAATATTTGGGACTTTTTTAACGGCTCTTACATTTATGAATTTATATACGGCCATTCCACACGAACAATAGTATTTACTATTGAGGACTTTTAAGTAGTAGTTTGTTTAGGATATTATTTTTGAAGCTAGAAGCCTTGTCTATCCATGTATCGGCGAAAAGTGTCGTTTGTAGCTGCATTCAAATATTGAATTATTATCGGCTAAACAATAAACACTCCAAGCACATATTCCAGATTTGCAAAAAAAAAATTTAAATAATAGAAAATTCAAAATTCCTCAATCTTAAAAATAAAAGATCGTTCTTAGAATTTAATCAAAAAACGGAAAAATTCACAGTTATTCCAGTCCAAAAGAAAATAATCGCTCCAATAACCAAGGGCAGACAAAAGTCGTTCTCAGAATCCCAACTCAAAAAAAGGAAAAACAATCAGATAAATAAAGAAAAGGACAGAGGTATTACAGTGCAGAAAAAAAAAATTATATAGAAATCAGCACCAGATAATCAAAAGGCTCTATTAGAAAATCGTGGGAACATAAAATAAGTTTTACTTAGGAAACAGATAGAAGGAAATTATTCAATGACAGAAAGGAAAAAACCAGAAAATATTTAAAAACTCGTATATCTTAATAAAAATCTACCAAACGCTTTGAGAGCTAGCTCACAATAGAATGACGAATTAGCACGAAGATACAAAAATTCAACAGGCACACCAGTACTGCAACTCAGCACAATACCAGAACCGAACCATTTCCGCATGCGTGGTAGGATAGGCATGGGATACACATAAAATATGAGAGAATATGGTAGATGCACAAAATCTCAAATCACGGCCGACATGCCAGTTGGCATACTAGCCTAGCCCCACAGCCAAGCATGTGATGTTATGCCTTAAAATAAAATATTTCCCTAAAATCCTATTCTGTACCAGAAATTTTATTTTATTTTATGCATCGTAACATAAAATATTTCCTGTTATGGAGCATAACATAAAAGAACCTAAGCAGCACATTTTAAAGATATTTTGACACATTTTATGAAAATTATATGCGTCAATTAACATTTGTTGTGCGAAAATTGTTTTAATTAAAAACTAAAATGTCCACAGCCATACATAAAAATTACAATATTGTTAGAAATTGTAGAAATTCGCACCAGTGCAGTGTATGGTAAAATATAAAAAGTTAATTATATTTGCCTAGGTTTTAATTTTATGCAGAAGAGATCATACGGTACGATATCTCCGCGATTCCTACGATCCATGTGAGTTGCCCAGCCTTAGGCTTCAAAAGTTCTTTCGGCTGGATAATTAATAAACTTCTTATATTGTGATTTGTAAACTTATTTTGCAAACTTATAAATAATTCTAATTTATACCCAAAATGTTTCATTTTAAGAAAACAAATTCAAATACTTATAGAGTAACTATAGCCTCTTACCGGAAAGACATCTATTCCGTTCACTTTGAGTTAGGAATCTAAACTTGAACGGAAATGACATGGGTCGTATCAAACTCCAGTCAGGAGTTGTCATATTTTAGAACTTTTACACCCAAAGTATCTCAAGAACTATTAAGAAAGCAGCTGCTTTCATCAATGATTATTTAGTGGGTGATTTGATAGAGTATCACGCAAATGTCAATTGACCAGCTGTTCAAAAAGTAATAGAAAACATAGCGGAATGTACTAAATATTTTATGTTACGTGTTCATAAAAGAATTCATAAAATAATTTTATGGAACCACGACAGAATACGAATTTTTAAAATATTTTATTTTCATTTTATGAAGAAGGGATTTTTTCGCCATAAAATATTATTTTATGAAAAATTACAGAATAGGGCCCAATCTGTGCTAGCATCGGACGACTGACACTCGAGCTGAACTATTTCGCTATGCAGGAGGGTGCTATATGAAATATGAGAGAGAATGTAAAAAAGCTTTAGCTCAACCCAACCATTGTGACGTGGATGCATTTTGCTATTTGGGAAGAAAGCCCTTTGTCAGCTATGGTCTGTCGGCTATGAGGCAAATAGTGCCTCACTTTTTTCCCTTTAGCTTGGAAATCTGTATGCTTATCTGTGGTACAATGCATGAAGATGATCCGAGTGCATAAAAAAGAAAAAAATCTATTAACGTGTTGACAATCGGATTTTCGTCACTTTCACAGCTGTAAGCGCACTACCCTAAAGGAACATAATGGAATGCCCTAGATCAAGTCAATTTGAATATTCTGACACTTGTAGACTTTTCAAACCCCTTTGATAGCATAAACCACATTATTATCCTTGGGAAACTTGCTCAACTTTAGTACATCATTGATCTGATAGAAAACTTTCTTCCGGGTCGATTTCAAAGAGTCTCTCTGGAAATATTGATCTTCTTCATACCATACCACAGAGATTAAAAAATGTACTTAAAAATTTACAATTCTTAAAATGCCAACGTAGAAATTAGTGTTGCGCCAGTAATCTACATTTAACGCGTTATGTAGAAATTGTAGGTAAAAACTTGTACAGTTTTAAATATGTAAATCTAATAAATATGTATCTATTTACATACGCACTACTCGAAAAATCCTTATCAAATACGTGAAACTGTTAAATACATATCAAGTTATGTACATATATCACTCGTCCCATCTTTCTATTGGAAAACTCTTACATTTCTTAAGTTAAATCATGCAAACATTTTCTCATTGTTTTTAAGAATATTTTCAATCATATTCTGTCTCTGAATGGTCCTTACTTCTTAGATATAAGTTACAAATCGAGATCATCAATTACTTTGAAACTTTTAAATGTTATAAAAAGGAGATATTTTACTAAGAATACAAAAACGCAGGACTTATTTAGTACAGTAAACGAAAACGTTTTTTTTTTTTTATAAACTCTGACAGTCATGACTGTAGAGTGTAGTGCAGATCTTAGTAATGTAAAAAAACATCTCCACTGCTGATCTGAGACTTGTAAATTTTTAACTGCCTAAAATAGAATTTATCTCATAAACAAACAGTTGACTCAAAAAAATGTTCGAATTTGAATTAATTGCAATTTTATGAATTTCTTGATTGGAAGACTTTTGGTACTAGATCGACGAATAAAATAATTCTCATGATTGGGATGGAAAATTCAGCACAGATTTTCTGTCGTATCTAAAATGACTACTAACGCGCTTGTATTTGTTCTGTCTAATCAGAGAGCAGGGATCTAAGCATCAATCATAGCAAAACCAGCTTCTAGGCCTCATCCTCGATCACAAACTCACATCGAACCAGCATGTGTCGAAGGTTATACAGAAAGACAAAGCTGCCTTTTGTGTACTATGCCAAAGACTGTATGGGGAAAAAATGGAGCTTGAATTAGAAAATAGTTTATTGATTCCATACCACTATAGCCACTATAGTTATGCCCATCATTACCTACCATTGCCATTGTATAGTAGACGAAAACAGAGGGTATAAATAAAGTTATAAAAACTACAAAGGCTCGCATGCGTCGAAATAACAGGTGCTTTGAGGACCTGCCTCACATCAGCCTCAAAACTAATTTTACGCTAAAAAAAAAATGCTACTCTTAGCGCTAAGATGTTATTTGCCGGCTCCATGAAACCTAGAGACTTATTCAGTCATAAAAAAATTCTTGAAGAGTTCCTTCCCATACAAAGCCTTCAAAAAAGAAATCAACTATGATAAGCACCCGATCAGGCAATTCACTGGCATAATGACTAATCATTGCCCACTTAGGTACATGCTTCAGAAAATAGACAAAACCACAGACGATAACTGCCGATTCTGTTACGAACAGGAATGCAAAGGACTTGCTAGCCAAAGACTCCAAGGTCTTCGTCGCTATCCGTCTTACACCATGATAATGCATCGGCACAAATAAAAAAAAAAACAGCTTTCTAGCGCTCTTGGGTAGCTCCATGAGATTTCTAACTATTCCGAAAAATTAAAATAATTATTGAGCGGAAAAGTTTTCAGTTCCAATTAGATCAATGAGAAACTCCAATGTTTCGAAAGGTGGCTCTAACAACTTAAAATATGGAAATTGAAAAATAAAGAAACGTAGAAATGTTGAGCTAAAAATGTTTTTTTTTTCAACTATATTAGCAGATTTTTGTCAGTCTCCTAGTTGTAAGAAACGTAGGAGTTTATGACCATATGACGAATTGGCCATGTATATTGGTTTCTTCTTTAAATGACATATTTTTTGGGTGTTATAACCGCGGGAATATTACAAGCTATGAAATCGGCGAAAAAACCAACACATTAAAAGCCATTAGCTAGCCGGCTACAGTCATACAGTAGGAGTTCACACTTTACTTGTGTATGGAGGAAGAGCTACAATTTCATTTTAAACAGGTCGTCGAGCCTAAAACTATCTCTCCCACAGAGAAATGAAGTTATTGCAAACTGCAGACCAATGTTTTCTTTCTAATGGTGCTAAAAAATTACCACGTAGAGCAAATTTATTGAAATTATGGTGTTGTGAACGACGTTCAAGCTAATTTTACATGAAAAAATCCTGCAGTAAGGCAATTCAAGAAGAGTGATATGTCGTCTGCTAACTGGTCCGCTATACTCTATTTAAGTCTTATTTCATGGCTCGTATATTCCGGGGGCTACGACACAATTCTTTTACGGATAGAATAGATTTACACTTGAACTGCGTTGGGAAATATTGAAAACTTATTTCCAACGCATTGTGTTACCGAAAGAGTGCAAATTTTGAAAATAAATTTCGGTCTGAATAATGCGCCAACCATATCTGCTGTACGCAAGTTTGAGAAGAAATTTCGTGAGATTAGCATGCTAATTGATAACACAAGTTATCCTCTTGTTCATCCTGTACGCTCTATGGAGAATATTCTTGTTGTTACCTAAAGTTTGCGCCTATACCCCAGAAACTCTACTCGCTACCGATCTCAGCAACTGACCATTGGCCGCATTACCCTGAGGATAATTCTGTATAAAGAACCTCAGTTTATTGCCTTTTCCTGGAAAAGTTTTCCAAGATGCAATTGACTCAAGAATTGAAGCAAAAAGCCAACCCGATTCGTTATCGCTTCTCTGTTTGGGTTTTAGAGCGGTTCGAAATTGACGTCAATTTTGCTTAAAAAAATCATATTTTGGGATGAGGCGCATTTTCATATCGGCTCCATCTAAACATGCAAAATTGTTGGGACTCGGAAATCCTAAGTGTGGGTTGTCTTGTATTTCAAGGATACAAATTACTAATAAAGTCTCGATGAGCGTAAAGAGCTCTGCTTAATATTTATAGACTCCTCCAATAGGAGAAACATCTGAATTTCTCAATCTAGTCTGCGGGTGATATATAAAAAAATGTTTAAAGTCTCAAATCAAATGCGGGGAACTAGTCTAATGTAAATTTTCTGATTATTATAAAACTTATCACTCAAAATTAATTACGAGTTAGAACTCTCCTTTTCCATCTTCGTTTACTGTGAACGATATTTATTAATAATTTTTCATTCTACTCTATCTGCTTCTGCAGTATTATACAAAAAATCAATGTTTTCTTAAATCTACACAAAGTAAACATGCAACCAAATTACAAAATACAAAATTCATGTAAAATCCCTAAAAATCAATTTTTTTCTGTTGTATTTTGGAAATATTATTTTATTCTTAGAAAGAAAAAAATTTATCTAAAAAATATTAAATAACAAATTTTTGTACTATTTTGTGTTGACCAATTTAAAAAAATACAAAAATACAAAACGTTCGCATTCACAATAGCTTTTGATGACATTTTTGACATACTTAGAAAGTTTTTTTTGTTTATTTTTGTTGTAATTATAATATTTGCTTATGTAAATAAATAAAACAAAAATTGTTTAATTTATGCAGTTTACCCTTTTCGTATTATTATTATTATATATAATAACTCGGCATTTCCTATAAAGACCCACTTGAATCACCGGGGAAATGCATTAAGTTTTCACCACTAAAGCTGGTTGGTGATGATGACGACGGTGGGTCTAGTGATACTCGACTAGCTGAGCTTACACTACTTGAGCTCAAATCTTCAGCATCGATACTTACGCATTGAATACCGCCACCATCAACAGTTGTAGTTGAACTAATACTTCCTCCACCTCCTCCTCCACTAGTTATCCCTGGAAAATTAAACGCAAACTAATATTGTCACATAGATATTGTTGATTAGTGCTGATGTGATGACCAGGAATGGATGTGATGTGATTTTTATGCGAAAATTGCTGTGAAAATTGAGAGAAAGAGAGAAAGAAAGAGAGGAATGCAAAAACGTTATGAGAGTAAAGAAAATAGTGAAAGTGATAAAAAAAACTGTCATGAAAAAATGTTAATGTTGTTTCTATTAGAATTTGGAATTTTAAGCGCTTAATCCTTATGCAAATTGAGAGAATAATTGGAAACTCGTTATAATTAGTGTTAAGGACTGCATTCAATAGTTGACTTTGGCTCGAAGACACCGCTACAGAACTTTTGAGGGATGATCCCAATTCAAACTCAACGAGGAAGCTCTTACAGTTAAAAAAAACATACCTTAAAAGCCTGGTCGGATATACTCACCGGGCCGAGCCGAACATTCAGCTGCTCTCAGGACGACCATCCTGAAAACAAATCCGTCCTCAAATGTCCGTCTTTTTATACGTTTTTGTAAACTTAATAGCCTTCACTGTGAAAATGTCGTATTTTTTTATCTCCGACCTCATATTAGAAATCTGGACCTATCAGCATAAATACTGTATCTGGGTATCATGTACATATAAAAGAATTAAACATATTTATTGAATCATTTCTTTTATAACCGTTACACAAGACATGTGAAGCAAGCTCATCATCCACCACACAAGGTCCACAGGCAGAATCAGAGCTCACGCCAATAGTGACAAGATTATTTATGTATTTACAGTAACCAACTAAGAGTGTAACATTAAACATATTCCCCCTATAATTGCATCTCAGAGAAGCCCGGATGGCCTCGAGGCCGTGGGAAAACAACTTTATTGTAAGGTTATACAATAAGGAGATATTTGAATTTGTACCTCAGAAGATTTTTGGTTTTTTTCATCGTAGGAATCACTATGAAACGTTTAACATCGGTAATCTCCGCTATGCTCCTCGAATAAACGCTGTGTCAGTGCCACTCAGCCGCACAGTTAAGAATGGGTCTCTCTTCCATACACAAGGGCAACCAACACATTAGCAATCGGTCAAATACATGTATTGTAAACTCATCTGATTTTGGTTATGCCCCGATATGCAGATCAGTGATGCCCTGAACCTAGTACTGTCGCTCAAAATGCCAGACTTGACACTGCTCCCAGACTTGGATCCATCCGTGTACGAACTTTTCTCTAATATTGTAGTGTATGCAAGATTCTTCGCAAATCACAATGATCCACAGCACTAAATGAAGCACTTGCATCAGTCCAAGAAAGATTAGGCTTTCTCTGCGATTACTTATATGTCTAGGATGCTTCACCATAAAATCTATCAGGACTTCAAATTGTTTTTTGTTATAATTTTTACAGTAAAAATGAAAAAAAAATTAATTTAATTTATAAAAAACTACTGAATTTTATGTTTTAATCAACAACTTAAAAAGTCATCATAAAATTTATCTTTTTCCTCTTGAATTTTCCTTTTCCTTACACACATCTAACATCTGTCACTTACAAAATCCAAGTGAGTGAAATTGTCACATCGACATTTGTCCAAAGTCGTATGTTTTCGACAAATGCAACTTTAAACGACATTCATAATACCATTTTTATGTCGTAACGCCATTTTTCACTTGAAGTGACAAAGATAATAAGGGTGAGATTCTTGCGACATACAACAAAACAGCAATCGCTGTTAACTCTTTCTGGTCGCACATCCAGATAGGTTACCGCGGGTGATAATTACACTGGGTCAAATTGACCGGACCGATTAATAGTGTACAAAAACAATGATAACATGTTTAAAAAAAGGTAAAATTGTCATATCTAAAAAATGAACTTTTTCACACACAAAAATTTACCCACAGTAACCAGGAAGCGTTAAACAATTTTCTGGACGGAAATCCGAAAGAAAGGGCGAAAATAAATTGTTTGGACGAAACAGGTTATATGTACTCGTAGTAGTCATTTAGTAGTTTTGGCGTTTGAAACGGCCAAAAAGAAACTGTCTGAAATTACTCTAGTCGCTTTCGGTAGTCCTCGCTTAATGGGTGGACATTCTTCAAATACTTCCAAGGAATATCGTGATCGTTTTTCAAACAGAAGTGCTCCGCATAGGTAAACTACTCCGATTGATTTTATGTTGACGGAGGTAAATAAATCATTCTATAATAACAGTTTCAAAGGATTTTGTATTTTATATTTAGTTATAACTGTTACCGAAGACTTTTATTTATTTAAATCTTATGATAAGAGTCCCAAAAGACTACATATTTTGTAAGTCTCATAATAACAGTTTTAGTAGATTTATACATACTTTTAATTCAGTGCTAAGAGTTATTACAGACTTTTATTAATTAAAGTCTCTTCATAAAACTTCTATAAGACTTTTAATTTTTTAGTCTCAAGATAATTGTCTTAGAAGACTTTTAGATATTTTAGTCGGTTAGGACGATTACCAGAGACTTTTATTATTTAAATCCATGACAAAGTCCCATAAGATTTTTCAATAACAATCTCATCGGACTTTATAATATTTTAGTTAGTTAAACAGTTATAGAAGACACTTATTTATTTAAGTCTCATAATGGATCTCTCATAGATCCTTTGTTGCTGCAGATTTTGGTACTTGCTATTTTGGTATAAGGAAGGACATAAGAAAAACATGTATCCAGGATTTATTAATATTATAAAAAATGGATAATTTATTTAGTTGTGAAATCACTAGTGGAGCCGAAAGTATCCGAATAGTTTGCTATCCGGATCATCCGGAATAAATGGCGTTTTGATTTCTGAAGTCTGAATCTAGTTCCGAATTATCTGGATCCTAATTGTTGTTTTTTTTTCTATCTTGACACACTCATCGTGAAAATCACAATTGAAATAATTTAAAGATATAAACTATTCGAAAGGTTCAAATTGATCTAAAACTAAAACACATTTATTGTACTTTTTTTTTATTTTTATATATTTTTCTATGACTTAATTTTTTGTTTAGTTTTTTTCATATTTTTTTGTATTTTTTTTTAAGATTTTTGTCTTAATAATAAACTTGCTCAAAAAGGAGGGGGAAATATAGTCTAACTAAAATTTAACTACGTGATAAATAAAATAAATTACATAAATGTGAAAATGAATATTTTTTGTTTTTTTGTTTTTAAATAAGTAAAATTACACATTATATAAATTGCAACAACAACCATTTCATTAAATTCTCTATGCGATTCAAGGCGATACTACTTAATTTTTCTCTTTCTTTCTTAAATAAGTAATTGAAAAGTAAATACGTCTTGTAAACATGATTTTGTTTTTACCTTTGATTTGTTTGAATTTGTATCTCAATTGTATTTATAAATTGTGCTGTGGCCATTATTTATTTATTTGTAACAATTAATATGATTGCGCATGTTAAATCACGTGCAATTTATTTATTATTAAGAAATTGATTTTTACTTTTTTACTGTGCCATAATCCTAGGCCTTACTACGTGGTTAAAATTGGATCTTTTTTTTTAAATATAGTAAGTTTATTTAACGCTTAGATACTTACTAATTAATAGATACCTAGTAACTATACAGAGGTTTTTTTTTAAAGGGTAACGAAATTTATAATACTTTTCTCATTTCTGAATACTCATTTTAGCTATGCCATCTTTAACAGCTGAATACAAATTCAGCGATAAAGTTATGAACACATTACTTTTAACTCAGCGGCAAATTTTTATAGCGCAACGCATAATTCAGTTTAAGCGTGAATTACTATTCTGACTGATCTGTCGACTACGACTTGATTTTAAGCTGAAGTCGACGCGGAGGTGAAATTTGTAATTAAATTAAAGCTTCAACTGCTTGAACAAACCAGAAGTCCCGACTTCTGTGATTGAACTGAAGTTGGTCGCAGCCAACACCAACTTTGCACTTTGCGCAAAGCTTAGTTTCAGTCGCAGTCACAGTCGAATTCGAAGTTGCAATTGTATCTTACCACATGCATTTACCATTTGGGCAAAGTCGCAGTCGACAGATCAGTCGTAATTGTAATTCACGCTTTAAATATGTTAAATATGTTTGCTGAAGTTCGTGTTGCAAAAACTGAATCCCTGTAAGTACCAAATTCGCAGCTGTACTAAAACTACTGTGACTTATTCTTTCCACATTTGTAGAGAAAGCAAGGCAGTGGAATTTCTCTAAACTCTAATCTGAATTGTGTAAGTTCATAGAAATAAAAAAAAAACAAAGTCAGTAATGAACCTCGTGTGATTGACAGTTTACCTTCCCCATTAAATATTTTATGGCTTTTTTTACTTCTATTTTTCACACAATTGTATTCAAAATAATTTAAACATGAAAAAATTCTTTCCTCTTACATAAGTATTGCATCATCCCATAAATAATTCAGTTTTATCAATTGCAGCACTAAAAATCGGAGGCCTTTGAAAGTATTTAATTTTGCACGTCAATTTTTTCAAAGTTAAAATGAAAGTGACAAGAAACCCCATATTCTGCTTGCATGAGTTCGATAAAGACAACAACACAAAGGAGAGTACGCAAGCCAGTGTCCTCGTCTTAGAGCTCTTAACTGCCAAACTCAACGAGGGTGGAATGAAATCCCATCATAGTTGAAAAACTGGCCAAGAAACTTGTGTTTGGTTCTTCAACTATTCGTCGACACCCGCAAATCGTTTGGGTCAACTTTTGCTGGCAGAGGTATATAATTTAATATAATTTCAAGTTTCGCTTTCGCTTTAATATTCGTATTACAAGTTCAACAAAGTACAAACACATTCGAAATTATTATTATTATTGGAAGCTTATTTCCTACAACATCAAATATTCCGTAAATAAGGAAATAAAATTAGCCAATTTTTGTCTGCTCATCCCTAAAAGCAGAGTTAACTTAATAAGTTAACTTTGACTAAAATTAGGTATGGGGGACAGAGAAAAGATTGCAAATGTTGTATTGCCATATATTACTTTCTATATATTCATTTCATTTCATCTAATGAACTGAAACTGCACTATGGTGGATTTCGTACAGAACTTATTATTTGAAGTTCATCGGAATAAAGTAGTTAAATCACAAAGAGACAACTATAGAAAAGCGATCCCATGATAATGTAAGCAATTTCAGTAGTGTCAGTGGTCTATGTTATACATGTCAGTTACCATGTTTACATGCAGAATTGAAAGATCGAGTCGAGATTGAGTTGAGTTTTCGACTCGTGTTTTTGAGCACGCAGGGTTGAGATATTGAGTTGAGAACTATAGTTGAAGTGACAGTTAAACATAACATTATTTATGGTATTTTTTGTGATGAAGTTATAAAAGCTATAAATTTTGTTTGAATAAACAAAATAAACTCAATAAATACACAACATACCAAAACTTTCGAGTAAAGAATGAATAAAATAAATCCCAACTGTAAGCTGCCAACTCGACTACTCAATTCGCGTTTATAGCATACCATTTCGACTCGACTACGCCAGCCAAGCGTGGTCGAGTCGATCCAATGAAAAGAGAAACACTGGAACCGCAGGCTAATGTTTTCACTCACGTGAGCTGTCGTTATCCATTTGGTGGGATATGAAAGGTTTTTATTTCACCAAGCCATTTAATTTAATTTGTATTTTAGTACTCCCGTCAGATAGGGTTGGGGTCCACTTGAATTAAAATTAAAAATATATGCGTTATTATGACATAAAATTACCCAAATTTAATTTTAATTTAATATTAAGTGTGCTCAACCCTTCCTTTCAGGACTACTAAAAGAAATTAAATTAAATTTCAATTAAATGACTTGGTGAATACGGCCCTTACACCTAAACCAAACAATAACAAATGAAGGTCTAAATTTGAGTGGCTTAAGTCAACGCTAGAAGAAAAAAGAGCACCATCTCAGGTTACTAAACTAGAAAAGTGCTGCAGAAGTATAAAACAAAACAGTATTATTTAGATGACCCAATATTTGAATTGATGCAAGCTACATAAATAATGTTCTTAAATGTTATAAAACACAGCATACATGCATTTACCTTCAGTGTTTTAAATAACTCACGCAGACGCATGTACTTTAGCTAAGATTAATGTATATTCTTGTATAATACATGTAAATAAATGCAAAAATGAACACGATACATCATTTTCAGATGATCATTTTGATCTAAACGAGAAAAAATTATTATTCTTTTGACGTTTGCAGATGTTTTTTTGCGTTTTGTTTTTAGTTTATTATATCTTTACTCGCTATAGTTCGTGAATGGTATCTCTTCGTTAGTTATAAGAGACTCGTGTTTTATTATACGAATACATTTTGCAGAACAAAGCCGCGCTGTACTTTAACTGAAGACTGTATAGTATCATATCTTTTCGTTTTATAAAAATATTTCAGTATGGGAGAAAAATGCATCACTGATTGCCATGTTAGCCAGCTACATGATGTTTCTGATAACGCAACAGTGATGCATTTTTATTTTTAATTAACCCTCATGTAAACGGGTATAAAATTCTCTAATTATGAGAGTGACATGGTATAAATGTACAACAACTTCTAGCGTAAAATAACGCAAAAGCAAAAAGGCAAAAGTTTGGAAGGATTTCCCTTTACAAGAGTTTATTGGATGGCTGGGTATTTAGTCACTGCTGGCGTGCGTCATTCCATTACTGAGCACATTACAGAACCTTGGGAAATGGAATCATGCCCGCGCTGTACTGTGCAACCAAGGCTTACACCCGATTTAAGCGTATAACGAAATTCATTCGTTTCGATAACGAAAGCAACACATTACCGCATTACGTAACTTCGGACTATCTTACAGTGGATGAACAGTGATGTCCATATCGAGGACGCATCACATCTAAGCCTTTCAAATACGACACCAAGATTTCGTGGGCGTGTGATGCAAGAAACTCTTATCCTATCCTTGTAGCCAAATTTATACTGGTAAAAAAAAACAGGACGTAAAATGAATCAAGGTGAGCGTGTTGTCAAGGATTCATGTCATAAATATAAAAATATCGATACGGATAACTTTACTATGACACCACTAGCTCGGCTTTTGATGTCATGGAATCTCTACGTACCCAAAATTGGCTTGCATTTGTGAATGTTTCACTCCGCCATTTTTGGTCTTCGCTGTCAAATCCATACTTAGGTTTGGTTTGTTTTGGGTTTGGCGCATTGACGCAGGAAATAACCGTAAAATAACTGTAGGGGCACGAAGCAAATATTACTCACAAACTTTTTAACACTGAACTTTTCTTCTTAATTATTAAATTTTTTACGTTCATGTTTGCAAATTCTCTAAATACTTTTGAGTATATGAAAATAAAAGCTATTAAAATTGCGCATAGGTTGTACAATTGTGTACAATTGCATTTGCAAGCCATTAAAATATCACGAATGCTTCCTTATGCATAACTAACATTTGTATAGTATTTACACAACTGTCAAATTTGCTTATGCAAAGTACGATCAACAGAAGTTGACGAAAGGAATTAAAACTTGACGAACGGCTACTTATGCCTATTGTGGGTTGTTATTATGAAAACCAATTGCTCGTGTTGTGTGTGTGTGCACATTGTGGTTAGGTCTTTAGTTCTTACCTCGTTATCCCAGCACCATACAGAGACCCTTCTTCTTCCTGCAAGAACTGATTTTGCTGAATTTAAAAATTACCGGTTTCACGAATTTTATTAGGGTACCTCAGGTAGCGAGAAAAGTTAATTTAAACGCAGATTGGATATTTTGTAAATAGTAGATTACTTGGTACTTGATTCCTTAAGCGTGAAATACAATTACGGCTGATCTGTCGACTGCGACTTGATTTTAAGTCGAAGTCGACGCTGAGGTGAAATTTGTAATTAAATTAAAGCTTCAACTCCTTGAACAAACCAGAAGTCCCGATTTCTGCTATTGAACTGAAGTTGGCCGCAGCGAACACCAACTTTGCACTTTGAGCAAAGTTTAATTTCAGTCGGAGTCGCAGTCGAAGTCAAAGTTGCAATTGTATCTTGCGACATATATTTACCATTTGAGCAAAGTCGCGCTTTACTATTGGTTGAAATATAAGCTGTTCTTTCAGGCAGCGAAATAAGCTTAATATGAGTATCAAATAGGATATTTGGGCCGTCACAAAGGCCTCATTTTTGTGACCACTGGATAAACTCAGTTCTCATTGTTGATATTTCGGCTTCAGTCCTTTCGGTTTCAGTCCAATCATTGAACTTATAACCATTACTGAATACCTAAGCTGAAGACTAAATCTCAACTGTATACATAATTACAATCAAAGTTATTGGAGAAAACTTTTACTGATTCAATCTGACCAATAGAATGCAATAATATGAACATACTACCCCATTATGGCTATGATAAAAACATCATAAATATTCTTTTGAGGATTGGCTTTGCACGAGCTGTGACTGATATCATTACTGGTTAAGAATTTGACCAACTGACAAATACGCTTTCTTTATGAAATAAATGTTATCATGAAAGCAAAAAAGTTATCTTACCATCTTCCTATCAAGTTCTTATTACACTTTTTTTACTTCTTAATAAATAATGTGAGATGTGCTAGTAAATATTGCAATACATTTTATTGCAACGTTCCAGCTCATGTAAATATTGTCTATGTAAAAATAATTAAAAATCTCGTCAAATACATTATCATTACCTGTCTACTAACTATATCATTACGATTTTTTTCACCTACCTTTTACCGGCAGAGCTTTTGTTGAAAACAATGTTCATTTGAGAGAGAAAAAATATTTGACCTTGATCTTAGGGGTTAACATAATATAAGAGATAAAATTTATTAAAAATATTTAATTTTTTGCTTAAAATAATAGTTTCAAACTAACTAAATAATCAGATAATAGTTTTTTTTTAAATAAGCCAAAAGACTTAATTATTGCGTTTTCTTAATGGCCAGAGCACAATTTAATTTCCTGAAGAATTTTGGAAAACTTTCTAAAGATTCTCGCCTATAGAAAGAAAAATTTACAGTAATTATTATAATAAGAATAAATGATGTTCAATAATGTACTAAATGATTTGATATCTGTGTGTCATAGACAAGACTCGAGAGCGACGCTACAGTAAAAAGTGAAATACTTAAGATGTCTCACTTTAACGAGAATAAAAAGTACAAATAATAAATAATACAAAAAACACAAATCAAACAAATCAATAATTCTTATCTTTTCTTCTTTTTCAGCTTCTTCTTGTTCTGATGATTGAAGAGAGATTGAAGATTTCCACCACCACCAACACCAGTACCATTGTCAATTAAATGGGCTGATCCCTTTGGCGGGGAAGTTCCACCGGTTCCGGCACGCGTTGAAGCTGTTGAAGTTGCTTCATCTAAAGATGTTGCAGCACCATCTGGTTCTGATATATTCGCCTGATCACTGGAATCACTTTGATTGCTGTCTGGCAGTGTATCAACAATTGCTTTAGCAATTTCAAGAGCAATCGATGGAGTATCGTCTTCTTTTTTACCACTTGTCGATGATGTCATTGAGCATGCTGAATTTGCACCACTTATAAGTGGACGAAGTTCTTCATCATCATCGATTAGTTTTTGATGAGTTTTCTTTCGTATGCAGGTCGTCTCGTCGATATCTTCCGATGAAGATGATGTATTCTCGGTATAATTCGGATCTAAGCTTAGATACTGTTCGTCATTTTCAGAAAAACTTTTTCGATGAGATTCTTTCGAGTATTTTTTTATCATTACAACTGTTGCTGAGGTTGATGTATTTGTTATAGACGATGATATTTGTTGACTACCATCTAACATATGGCTGGTATCTTCGATTGGAGTGTCATCATCATAATGAAGACTGTCGCATAATGCAAAAATTAAATTTTCATATCCAGATTGTAAGGATTTTACTTCCATTGAATCTGAAGATATGTTAAGAGGATTTGATGAAGATGAAACATTACAATTGTTGGCTTGTTTTAATCCATCTTGTGGGGGGCTGTCTAAATTTATTAGACTGCCATCATCTGTACCATTACTACCAGTTTCATCTTTATTAAAGTGCAGATTGTCAAAGTTTGATTCAAATGGTTCCAATGATGACAGTGGTGGTAAAAATGTGTCATCTTCAGAAAAATTAGTATTTAAAACAGTTTCGACAGATAGTTTCCGTATATCTTTAGATTTATTATTCTGATTTTTTCCCTTTTTAATAAATTTCTCTTTACTGTTCAGGTCCATAGAAGAATCTGTTTGATCTAATGAAAATGATGTCATCCCTTTTCCACTTTTATCATTTGCTTGTGTATATTTCTTACTATTATTATCATCTTGTGAATTTTTCTTTTGCTTTTTCTTAAAACTTGGTAAAGTAATAGTCACAACTTCAGACGCGGCAGAAGTAGCAGCAGCAGTATCGTCATCACTTAACTTCAGTTCAGCAAATTTCTCTGATATTCTTTTTTTCGGCACTTTCGGAGAAACTTGTGGAGATATAATATTAGTTGGACTACTAGGTCCTCCTTTTTGCTTTCTTGATTTCCTATTCTCAACAATTAAAGTGTCTGCAAGACTAGGAAATTCAACTTCTATTTGAATATGTTCAGTTTTAGAATCATTAGAAATATCAGATTTTGGACTATCTGAATCGAATTTGTCGTAAAATTGTAAATCACCATCATAATTGTATGCCTTTTTAGTGGAAATAGCTTGTTGATCGTCAGCTTTTAATGGTCTTACTGCACTGAAATTTTTCTCTACTAAATTTGTTTGTTTATTACAAATATTTTCTGCAATATTGTGTTGGTTTTGTTCAACTTCAACACATGAACTTGCCATACTATCTTTGCTACCACTACTACCAATTGCAGCAGAATATTTAATTTTATTTGCAATTTTTGTGTCAGATGAAACACGTGTCATTTTTTTCTGATCATTTTCTTGAGCTAATACTTTTGTTTTTGTTAATTTTTCAGCTTTGGTTTTTATAGGACCTGCCACAAAACTAAAATTAGTTGTAGTCATATCTTCATCCGGTATTATTTCCACCTTTGAAGATTTTCTCTGTTTTCCATTAGTCTTTGTTGGTTTTTCAATTGTTTTGCATTCTTTTTCTTCACTTTTTCTAGGCCTTGCTGCTTTGTTGGTAGTATTATCCTCTGCGTTCGTAATAATTAGATCAATCACCACATCTTGAATATCTTCGGAACTTTTATTTTTATGAGTTTTATTAATTTTTGTTGTTGTTGTTGTTTCCTCAGAATTTTCTTCGTCGCCTTCTTTTTTGTAATGCGTTACAACTGCTGCGGACTCTGTATGATTTGTATTAATTGAATAACCGCCACCTCCATAATTTTCATTCGCATAACTTAAACTTGAAGAAGAAGATTGTTTTGTTGTATCGGATCCTGTATATTTTGGTAATGGTGGTGATTTTTCTTTTGCATTATTACCGCTCTTTTTGTTATTTCTAGATTTTTTATTACCAGCCGGGATGATTTCATCTGTTTTAGGCACAACTTTTTCTTCAACAATCATCACATTTTCAATAGTAGTATCTATTTTTTGAAAAGTCTCTTCTTTAGGTTTTTTATTTTTCCCTCCAACGTTGTTAATATTGTCATTATCATCGCATTTTTCTGATTTTTTCTTCTTTTTATTTTCTTCGATAACAGGAACAATTAGCTCTGTACTAATTGACTCTGGTTGTTGTTGATTTACATCATCAACACCACCACCACCACCACCACCACATTGCAAATCAGAATAATACCGGTTTCCTTCAATAACCGGTATTACAAGATCATTTCTAATGGGTTCTGGTGCGACAAATTCAAAATCCGATAATTTTCTCTCATCATTTCTTTGACTATTATCACAAAAGATTGTGACAACCGGTCGAAATAGAGCTTCATCGAAATTTTCATGAATAACATAATCAGTTTCAAGCCATGCATAAGGATCATTAGGATCATATTCATTTTCAACATTATTTGGTGATCTTGTTACAGTAGTTACAGTACCTTGAGGATTAACAACTTTTTCTATAAGCACAACCGAACGAGCTGGTAGTTGATTTTGTTGTTGTTGTTGTAATTGTGATGACGATAATACAGTATTATTTGAAATATTATCAAGTTGTTCTAGATGTGTCGAATTGTATGTAGCATTAGCAGTAGTAGTAGTACCTTGTTTGTAATAATTATTTATATCAGAGCCCGAATTTATAGCTGATGTTGATGGCATCGATGATAGAGACGACGTACGTAGTACACGAGGCGTTAAACCTTCAAGAGAAAAAAAGCCAAAGGCAGTGTGTTAGAATTTCATCTTAACTTTTTTTTCTTACTGTTTTTAATCGATGATTTTCGTGTTTTTTTTGTCTTTATTTCTAGTTTTCTTTTTTTTCAATTATCTATTTTTTATACTACGTAATTAATTTTGAAACAGACAAAACAAAAAATAAAATCTTTCCTCACACACAGGTATGTATGTACATATGTATATATGTATGAGGCGAAGAAATGAAAAACCAAGCATTATAAGAGCAAAAATATCAGAACACGAAAACTATAGAAACAATTTATACCGCCGGCAAACAAAATAAAGCAAAAATAAGAAGGAAAACAAAAAAAGCAATCAAGGCAAAAATCAATCATTCATGCAAAAATCAAATAAATTTTTGAGCTTTATTTATAACTCTTTTTGGAAAATTGTCAAAAAATGAATGGAAAAAATTTTTATGCAATAATTTGTGTGCCTTCGTAGATTGAATTTGAAAGAAAGAGATAAAGAAAGAAAGCCTTCTACCAGAAGAAAAGCAAAGCAACCAATAATATTGTGCTCCTGAAGTAAAATAGATTCGATTATATTTATTATTTGTTTTTTAAACCGTTCATTAATCATGTTACAAGAAAAAAAAAGTTTTCAAGTAAATAACAAAGAAAAATTAATTATGTATTAAAAAACACCTGCCTTTGGCTTGTATTCTCCTGCATTTTTGTAGAGCATAGAGTTATTTTTTGTTTTTTAATTATTATTTTCCAAGCTATTGGTAATATGTCGATAGTAATTTTTTGTTTGTTTTTAAATTTATTAATATTTATAAAAGGTATGATAGTTTATATATATTTATATATAGATATATATATAATAGAAGAAGCGTTACTTATAGTTATTGTACTATGTTTAGAGAGAAAAAACAATTAATTTGTGCGCTTTAAAGCAATCATCAGCATTTCTTAAAATATATTCCTAAATAACAGTGTCATATCAAAATACAATGTGAATCCTTCGAAATATTGTAATTAAGAAAAATATTATTTTTATAAAAGCAACAAAATGCATGCAACTTTAAATTTTCAGAAAAATGTTTAATGAGTTTAATGCAAATTTAAATTTTAAATTTTTATTTTAAAGTTATGAATAATATTCATAAATCGATGAGTGTGTGTATATGTGCTCCTGTACATAAAGTGACTAGCAATACTAAATTAAAATATAAATTATAGTTTTTGCAAAAAACGAAGATATTTTATTGACTATTTATTGAAAATTAAATTACACAATTTCGAAAACAAAAACAATTGATTATGATGACCTGGAGGAGAGAACTTACTGTTCTACGAATCAAGACCTGATCTGCATGATCAGTAAAAAAAGCAGATGAACATATCGGATAAGGTCTATATTTTATTAGGAGCAAGAAAATTTTTGTGAAATGTCTTGTATTTGTTATGAATAATATAAAAATCAACATAAATTTCATTATTTTCATTTGATACATGCTAGTAAAACAAAAATGGGCTGAAGCAAAATGCCTTTAGACAGTTCTGATACTCTCTATAGTTTGGTTTTCACAAGCAAAGTTACTGTCCTAAGTACCCTCGTTTTCAGCTCCTCACCTCCTCTTGACATACCCACCAGTTTTCTTACGCTAGTATGAAAACGAATTTCACGCACTTGGTGCAATTGGTGTATATTTTTATTTACGTAGTCATTAATAATATTAGCTGATGGGAAACTTGTGAAATGTCGACACATTTGTGTTTTGGCTTGTATACAAAGAAAGTGCATAAGTGCATTTTATTTTTCGGTAGGAAATTTCATAAATTAACAAGATAAGCAAAAAATATTATTCTTTATCAATCAATATGCCAGGGGGGTACTCACACTTTTTTTTTCTTAATATTTTCTCCTCCGAAATGGCAGCACACTTTATGACCTTTTCAATATTTAATTTTTCAAAAAAAGAAAAAAAAACTTTCACATTTAACAAATTCCACACCAGATGATATAGACTCATTGAGTCTGTTTAGACTATGCCACTTAGGACTAGTCTAATGTAGAACTAATATGAAGTGGTCTAAACATGCCGCATTAAGAAAAACTAGTCCTAGTTTAATTCGGTTTGACCAATAAAAATTAGTATTAAACTAGACATATACCTCACATAAGGAATTGTTTACAATTTGCATGTGTGTTTGTTTAGACAGAATTTTTATTTAGTTTTAAAGAAAATGAGTCAAATTAAGAAGGAACCAAATGCGAACTGGTCAGAAGAAAGTATTCGTCCTTAATGGATGGCAAAAAATTTAGAAATTTGGAAATTATTATGTTTTCTTCTATGCTCCATTCTCTTCTCTTGTGCATGAGTTCTACAAACTGTGCAGTAGTCGACAGATTTGACAAATTTGACAACTGTCAATTCCTAAATAGCGCTGGTCTAAACCACTGACATGTATATATATGGACTAACTGATCACCTGTTTCATGTGGCACCAGTTTTGATTTCAGAAAGTATGCTCTCACTGTCAATGCTACCAACTGTCGTAAATTGGCGCTATATTTAAATTATGTGGGAATTTACTTATATGCACGTCCGTGGGATTTACCGAATTTACCACAAAAGTATTTGACACTATTTGTATTGTTAAATTTTAATTATGAGTCGAAGGAAGTGTTTTTTACAAGGATTTTTACTAGTAATTTCTCGTTCCCATCGTTACAGTTCAGTGGGAAAGTATGCTCTCACGGAAAGTGGTACCATTTGCTTTCATGCATTTTTGGTTCAACGAGCAGTCCATTTATATACATGTCAGTGGTCTAAACGTACTCAATGACTACAATACGTACATCAAAACGTGTACCAATTGCAAAAAATATTCTATTTTACTATTTCCCAGGTTCCACTTCGTTAATAACCCCACGGTTACACCTGCAAGTACAGCTTGCATGCAAGCCTCCCTTCCAACACGATTTTTAACTTGACAGCGGAAGGCAGTTCGGTTGATGTCTTATCAGCTTGCATGCAAGTTCATTTAAAAAATGGCATTGAGACGTAAACTCTTGCGTATATTGGAAAATTATGGCAATAAAGGAAGCATCACAATGATAAAAACCCAAGAAAAAAGGAAAATGAAGGTGTTGGTAAATGATGTATTGCAAATAATCCCAGAAAATTTCATTTTCCCGGTATAAATTTATGAATTTCTCTCAAGCATTTCGTTTCCGCCATTTTGAAAACTGTATAAATGTCAAATTACTATCTCCCAGCTGCCATGGTTTTTCAGCATGCAAGTTCGCTGAAAGCTGTACTGCCAGCATGGCAGTAGAGGTTACACGTGCAAGAAGTATGGCAGTGCAAGTTGCATGCAAGCTGTACTTGCAGGTGTAACCTCGGGGTAAGTTGAAGTGCATGAAACTCGTTTCATATAGGCACAAGTAAGCTGGTGGATATGTCAAGAGGAGGTAAGCGGCTGAAAACTAGGTTACGTGGGGCAGGAACTTCGCTTGTGAAAACCATACTTATGTGAGATTTTTTATATGCTTTGTGGTGAACATCTTGTCGGAATATTTTGTTTATACGTGGTGTTCCAATTGGCAGGAGGTAATAGTACTCACCTAGGCAAACAAAAAATTGTGTGGCAAGGGGCCAAATCAACAGTTTTAGGGTGATTAAGAAAATATGCTTGTTTTCATAAGCATATCGTCTAATTTCGATAAGATCTGAATGACAGTACACGAAGTAATTTTGAGGATACAGGGTGTTTTGTGAAAAACTAACATATTTTCTTAACCACCCCGTAACTCTGAAACTGTTGATATGCCCTCGCACCCACCCAGCCTACAGTTTTTTGTTTCCCAGGTTTTTACCATGGTGCAAACACCCTGTATAATACATTAGACTAGCGTCAAATTTGATTTTCAGAAATATTTTTAGGCTCACTCACTTAGCCACACATTTATTGCAGAAAGTTTGTGTCTCAGACAATAATACCGATTTCCATTGATCACGTTTTCTAACAGAAGTGTTACACTTTTCTTGCAGTGATACACAGAAATCGTTCCATTGATGTGCATTGCTAGAAAAGTGTACGTCATGGTGGTGTTACATTTGAAAAATCGGGGTGTTACACTGAAAATCGCACACATCTACACGAGAAATGTCACTGCTGAAAGTCATGGAGCATTATCACATATCCATCTTCAACTATTACTCCACCACATTCATCCGCATTCACGCCAGTCTTTCAAATTACAATTTTCATAATTTTTACGTTATTCGTAATGTGTTTTTCCCAGCAAATTTCAATTTGACAAATTACACATTCTCATCGCGTTGAAATTTGTTCCATTAAACTCGTTTTCCATTGATTGACGTGCACTTTTCTAGAAATATCAATGGAAATCGGACGTATCTAAACATTCCAAACAGTTAGTGTCCGAGACTTATTTCAGAAAAAAAAAATATTAAGTCTCTCAAATGGGAACACTTTAAGAAACTTGACTCAATAAGCGTCTCGGATCGCAGTCTCAGTAGTTGGATGAATTTCTGCTTTATCTCAGTGTGTCTGAATGATTTGGAGTAATGAATAAGTACTGGAAAAGAGCAATCAAAATGTGATTTTGGAGCCTTGATAAATGCCTACGAAAATTAGCCAGAACTGTGCGATACAAAATACAATAAAAAAAGTCATGCATGGAAATGCCTATCAGAAAAATTCTCAACAACAAATGTAAATTATTACAAATGAGGAGCAATTTTATTAAGTAAAATTTCAGATTTAAGGGGTCATTCTGAAAAAAATTAACAAACCACGCAAGGTCTTTATACTCTTAACCCTTTGATTAGTGAATTAATTTTGTAGCATACACGTCCCGGGAATGAGTTATTTTTGCATTTTTAGATAGATTTCGCAGATTCAACAAATTTTTCATTTTTGCGGTGAATGGGTGGGTAGGGGCAAGATTTCTTTTCAAAATTTGTTTTGTATGTTCGTTTCGATGACGCGCATCTTCTGGTCAAGTCAGTTATGCGTGGGGTAGTTTGCTCCTGGCGCGGCAGGGGACGTAAAGTTTGGAAATGCTTTTGTTTATATCTCCTGAACCAAGAGTCGTAGAGAGTTCATTGATAACTTAAATGAAAGCTGCGGTTCTGGGATACAGATGGTATTATTTTGGGTTGCTGGGTGGCGAGAGGACGGAGAGGGAGGCAGTCAAAATATCGATTTTTCGTCCACTACATATGCAAAAAAATTGTGAACGCAAAAGCTCCTAAACCAACCAATCCATTGCATTATCCTGTAAAGGCTTTCTAGATAATTATAGCATGGGTGCATTAGGCTATTCTTAATTTCGATCCGGGTGAAAGGGGAGGAGAATCAGATTTTGGTTTTCCAATAATAAATAACTCAGCCATTTGATCTCGGACCATAGGGGTGTGGGTACTCAAACTTCTTCTCAGAAAAAAATATGTTTGAATCTGTCGTAAATTTTCCAAAATGTACTAGAACAAACTTTGACACCCCTCCCCCTCGCGGGCGCAGTATATTTTTGATTTTTTTAAAACTATAGCATTTTTGCTCTTTTTACGATCCCCATACGCACTTTTTAGTACATCCATTTTTTCTACTTTAACTGAAGTATTCGATTTTTTGCACCTTAGATCGGCTCTAACTCTGTAGGACTATGTCCAATCGGGAAACCGATGTCACTGTTCTAGCAACAATTTTTACCGAGGGTACTTTTAGGGTGAGGATTAATTGTGGAGTTTTTAATTTATTACTATAACCATTTCTAATTACATTATAAATTATAGTTGAACAAATTCAGTGGTTCTCAACATTGCACAAAAAGAAAGTTTTTCAAGAAAATATTTTTTTAAATTTTTTAATGTTAGATAAAAAAAAAGAAATGTAATAAAAAGATAATATAAACAAGTAAAAAAGCTAGAATTGGTCTAAGACCGATTCTTATGATACCCTAGATAAATGCCCGTATTAAATTTCGTATGGTCACCGATCTATTCAAGTTTGATTTTGAAGTTGTTTTTCGCATATATTTCTAGAACGGTTTGTCGCACAGAAAAAATGATTATAACCAATTTTATTGGATTTCGTATTCTGAAGAAGTTTTTAGTACAATAAAAATGTCTTGGACTGATCGTTTTCAAAGTATACGTAAAAAACCTTAATTTTTATATGGCAACACCAAGAAGGAGTTGCCCGATTTAGTCCGTTTTTGACATTTTATTTGCTAATGTAGTAAAAACATCATGTACGAAATTTCACCTCTCTACGTCGATGCATTCTCAGGCAGTGTCCAAATATATAGCGGAAAACGAAATTTTTATATGGCAACCCCTTGAAGGAGTTACCCGATTTGTCTCATTATCGAACTTAATTTTACTTTTTTTTTTAAAGTCCGTGTACAAAATTTCAGCTCCCTAAGTATACGCTTTCTCGAGTTATCGTGCGCACAGACGGACGGACGGGCGCACGGACGGACATGCAAAAATCAAAATAACTTTTAATAAGTATTATGAATGGGTATCCAATCCATTTTGCTCTATCATCATTATTTCGAGGTGTTACAAACGGAATGACAAACTTAGTATACCCCTTTAGATTTCATCTAGGGTATAAAAATAAAAAAGTATAAGTAAGATCTTCTCATATAAACTTACTTGAAATTTTAAAAAATAAATCCGTTAGTTCAACAGTTTCTGCTTAACTCTGCATAAATGAATAACTTTAGATTTAGAATCCGAATTTATTTTTGCCACACTATTACTTTTATACATATACACTTTGGGTAAATAATAGCAATAATTGACTTTTGATAATTTCATACAGAGATAATAGTGTTAAAATTTTCATTAAAAAATATAGCACTACCGAACGAAAAAAAAAATTTTTTAATTTACTATTGAGGACTTCTAGCAATTTCGTTTTGTATTTTTATTTTGAAGCTAAAGCCTATGTACAAAAAATTGCGATGGTGTTCGGCTTCGTTTTTGAGATATAAGTTTTTAAAGTCAACGTATACCCAAAGTAACCTGTATGGGAGCACTGCACTGAGGGGAACGTATTGTTTTGTTTTTTCTACTGGGGACCTCTAGAACTTTTTCTTACATTTTTATTTTTAAGCTAGAGGTCTTACTTTATCTATGTACAAAAAATTCCGATGATATTCGGCTTCGTTTTTGAGATATAAGTTTTTAAAGTCACCGTATATCGTGCGGTCGCACATACGCGGCAATACTCTATTTGGATCTATCGAGTGACGCCGCACACGTGCGGCATTCTCCTGAAAGGGTTAATTCTGATAGCAACTGGTGGAATGCTCTAAATCGCGCTCTCCTGGCTAACCAATCCTTCACTCAAATAAAACACTTTTTAGAGTTAGACAGACCGAAATCCACGTCAAGGACACATTAAATTCAAGATTATCGTACGTAACAGAGTCCATTGGAGGGCAAATATTTCCGTCCAATGACTAACGAGGGATTAGGGAGAAGACTGAACACGGTACATTTTCTGTTCTTCGATTTTGACAAGTATTCAGTATGAAAAGCAGTTTTTTGGATCGAATCTTTATCTGCTCAGAGCCCTTTACGATAAATGAGAGGACTGGATTTTGGTTCCAATGCAATCGATTTAATCGACATCCCGAAATTTTTTGCACCGGAAGAAAATCAATGACAGTTTGCTTCACCATGGAAAGGGATCAAGCGATTAATCTATTGCACCGAAAATTGACACGAATGCACGTAAAATAGATAGGATCCTATTGCATAATAAGACCAGGTCTCTACCCACAAAAATGGACCTAGATAAATCGAACTATTAGGCTATGAGGTTCCCCTCATCACAACTAAACATTTAGCGGGAACGTTTAATCTAATATTTAAAAAAAAGGCTGGCGAAATTTTAACTACATCAATCTAATAGTTAACCCCTTATCATCATATGAGTTTGACTAGAAAAACTTTTATTAACTCTTACGACATTTCCGCGTTTTTCATTATTTCTATTACTAAAATAGAGCTCCCCATATAGAACCTTTTATATCAATTTTGCATTGTCCAACTTAAATATAACGTAAATTGCTCAATTAATTCGAACATTAAAATTGTAGACGTGACACCAACAATAACTTTTACTTTCCTAATTTTTTTTTCCCTGAAAATGACATTTCAGTTTGCATAAGATAAGAAGCAACTTCTGTTTCAAAACAGGCAAATGAACACGATCAAATTAACAACTTAATCGATCTCCAACAAACATTCAAAACTAAATTGCAACACAAAACTGAAACCTTTTTGGAAATTCAAAAAAAAAAAAAAAAAAAAAAAAAAAAAAAAAAAAAAAAAAAAAAAAAAAAAAAAAAAAAAAAAAAAAAAAAAAAAAACATGTATTTACCTGTCTCCTTATGTTGGCCAGATGGTAGGTCTCGCATTGCATCAGCTAAATCCTCTTTAAGTCGGGATTCCCCTTGTGATAGATCATACTCCGAATTCAAATTATTATGACAAAATTTCTCTATTAATCTCGGGCTCTGCTCAATGCTGCCTACGGAATATTGTGAATGTTAACTGTTTAATTTAAACATCCTCCTTAACATTGTGTGTGAGTGCATGTGTGTATGAATTTTGTCACTTACTGTAAGATCCTGATTCTATCACAAATGGTACAGAAGATCTCTCCGAGTTTGATAATGGCATATTCATTGGACTAGAGCGACCTGGTCTACTACTTCCCACATTAATTGGAACTTCTACAGCCTCAGTATCAATATGATTTAGAGATGATCTTAAGAAAAAATTACAAAAATTAAAAACAAATTTTTGTAAACATTACATTTTTTATTATTATTATTAACCATACCCGCTGGGCGTGTTATAAGTTTTAAAAACACATTGAGGTCCCATCCATAGACGTCTACCAGGACCTGCATGAGTCATAATTTCAACCTGTGAAACCCAATCGTCTATTTGTGGACTGAAATTTCCTCCACCGGTATTCGAGCAACTTCGTTCTTTCATCAACCAATTATCTGGTAAAAGTGGCGGTTGTATTTCAACTGAATTATCTTTTCTTCCTAAATTCCATTGAGCCTTTGCTTCTACTTCCAGCTCGATTGGACTTTCATCACAAACTTTGTCTTTGGCAACATCTTGGGTATAAAAGAAAAAATACAAAAACTAAAGTATGCAAGAAAAAAAATAGTTACTCTGTGCAGTTTTAACATCGAGATCATATTGAATTAAAGCTCCATGTCCGGCCATTATAAAAAGAGAGTCGACAACTTTCTGCTGGGTTTTGTGTGGATCTCGTCCCAATTTTGGCCCTTCTAAAAGCCAAGAACGAGCTTTAGCAAATACAGCACAAACACTCAATGGTTTTCCATTGTCATCAGACAACGAAGATAAACGTTGTCGACTCTGTGATGATCTTGAATATGAGTTTTGTGCACTTCCAGGTGGTGATCCTAAAACGGATGGTTGTCGTAATTTTGCTAATGGATTAACAACAATAGGTTTGGGAAATGGTGACATCATTGCGTTATTGTAGGGCATATAATTTGAATTATACTGTATGCTGTCGGAATGAGATGAAATCGGACTACTTGAACGTCCATCAGGCGATAATCCAGCTGAGCGATGAAATCGGGACAAACGATTTACTACATGTGGGTTAGTATGTGTTCGTACTCCTGCAGGTCCACCATATGGTGTAATTGGGAAGACGTGAGTTGTTCCTCTTAATGTAGATACGGCAACCCAACGTGCATCTGGAGAGAATACGATATTTTGAACTTTTGCGCTTGTATCCCCACGATGAAGAATGTATAAGTGATGAACAGCGGATAGGTTCGATGAAGTTGCATGATTAAAAATTTTATAAACATGAAAATCATGACCGCGTTTGTCTGCAGTGATAAGCAATATTCCAGATGGATCAAACTCCATTGCAACGATTGCATCTGAATGAGCAACAAAATGAGCTATTATAGGATCATCACCAGTCACTGTAATAGGAGTGCCCGATGTTGGACTTATGTCCTTTATCGGATTCTAGAATATATTCATTCATTTTAATATGTATATTTATTTTGTTACAACATATATACATTGCTTACCTTAATATCGAACACAGTAACTACTCCACATTGTTTTGTATCTCCTAAACTTGAGTCTAAGCTTGTTAGTTTTGAAGATGATCCAGGACCACTGGATGATCCCTTTAAACCTGCTGCAACAGTTTCTCCCAATTCCTTTAATCCTTTCCCAAGACTTTTAGCTGCATTTAGCATTGTCGCTGTGTAACTAGGCACACCTTCAACTTCACAGCCACCTTGACTTCGTTTTGTGTGAATTAATTTATTCTCAGAATATGCCAGCCAACGATGTCCAAGAGCAACAGGATTCGGATTTATACTTAAAAAAAAAAAAAAAAGTTAATATATTTGAATACAATAAGCAAAAATTTATCTCGTAATATATCTTTTCAAAAATTACCCTGGACTTGGATAACAAGTAGTTATTGATAGATGATCATCCAAGCTTCTTGCATCAAAAATGGCAATCCTTTCAGGAAACGTTATAACAACAAACGTTTTATTCGTAAGGATATCCAAAACGGGATTCTTAAATTTTATACTCTTAACGGTACTACCATCCTTAAGTGATACAAAATTCACAGTGCAATACTGAGGCCCTGAATTAGATGTTGGCCCTTCACATAGCGCCATAAGTGCTCTCTTATCCAAGAACCGATCAAAATTAACATCTGTCGACGTTGGCGTTGGAAGCACACGAAGTGCTGTAATATTTCCATGGCGCCAAGATAGAACTTCTACTGCTTCTCCATTTGCTGGGATAGCCCAAACTTGAATTCCTACACCATAGCCAAGAATTAAAATTAATGAAGGTGGAGCACATCCTTCCAATTCCCAATCTTCATTTCCGAATTGTGGATCACTAATATCAGTTTGTGTCTCAAATCGTGCCCATGTAATAGTATCTCTTGGATCTAATTGAGGTGGATTTGTTAGTGTTACATCATTGATAAAACCAGCAACACTATCAATTATTGATGGATCACTGACTACCTGAGGTGGTACTATGGCTGGTACCCCTCTAACAGTACGCCTCGGCGAATCTGCTGACATATCTGATGAAATTCTATAAAAACAAAAATCAAAAAGAATAAATAAATATAGAGAAAAAAAAATATCTTTTACTTTTAAGATTTATAAGAGAAAAGCATAATTAACAACAACCGATTGAATTGATTAGTGACCCTAGAGGCCTAGACTAATTTATCATTTATCAATTTCAATCCCAAACAGGTGAAGTTCAATAATCGCCAGAAAAGAATGCAAGAAGGACTTAAGTCAGTTTACAGATTTGCAAAATATGACGAAATACTACCCAAGAAATCGTCTCACAATAACTGAATAAATGCGAACTGTTTTTTTGCGAGCTTAATAATATTAAATTCAACTAAATGAAAATTTAATATTATTAAGCTCGCAAAGAAGCAGTTCACAATTATTCTTCTCTTTGTGGATAACGCAATTAATAGTCGAAAAAGCAATTTCCATACTTATTTTGTTTACTTGTTTCGAAAATATCATAAATCAACCATTAAGAAGTATCTTATCAGAAAAACGAAAGAACAACCCAAATCAGCGGCTCAATAAAAAATTGCATATTATCTCGGTTAGATAACTTTAATTACGACAATGTCGCACTAAGTATTGCGAAATTAATTATCGTACGTTTCCATTAGATATCGTCTTGCCTTTACAGATACAATGTAAACAGATATGTGTATTTAAAAAACAAGCGATTGTCGTTTAGGTAAACAACAGACCTTTCAAAAATAACAGATCCAAACAGCTGGTGAATATGGCATAACACCACGACTGCAAATGTATGAAGACGCTTTTTGTTTTTAGCATCGAAAGATGCGCTCAGTTTGTAGATGTGATGTGACCATGCAAGAGAAAAAAATCGCACACTTAAACCGAATGCAATCATTCAAAGCAAATTTCTGAGGGTAAAGTGCAGAAAAATTAAAGATTTTATTAGCTGCATTGGTGCGTCGAAGAAAACAGAATGCTTACAGAGAAGTAAGCCTAGGCACTATCGCACTATTCCGAAATTTTTTACTATGTCTGTAAAATTCTTAAAACAAAAAACTAGCACATTCAAATATGCTCACCTTGATTTATGTACCTGAACAAAGCAACATTGCAGGCACAAAGAAAAATCACACAACCTAACTAAGAAAGGATCTGACATGGGACTCATGAAAAATTTCTTGGGGCTCCCAATCTCGGCTGCAAAAGAAAATTTATCGCAATCAGTATGAATGTAAAACTCAAGCGAAACTCTAATAGATAGAAACTAAGGACTGCAGGCAATAAAAGTATTCTTGGAAGATCAATCCAAAAAACGAAATTGAATCAAGTTCGGTGATGAGAAGTACTGCTGACATGACTCTGATATGTAAAAATTAATCCCACTAAAAATATCACTGTAAGATCCGCGACAAATTCTCCATCTTTAAATAATTACGAGCCACGAAAAGGGCAAGGATCACGGTGAAGAATGTCAAGTTCAATTTGTTTCGCAAGGTGCTAAATTTTTACTTTTCTAACGTAATTTTTAACTGAGTTAGAAAAGGTGTAAAAGCAGACAAAGATTTTTTTGTACTGTCATGCCAGCAGCTAAGCCGACTTATAGTATTAAGATTGATTCACATCCCGGTGCGGTATCCCGGTGGTATCTAATGCCGTAGAGCTACCGCAAATGTTTTTCAAACCGAAACGAGATAGAACCGCTTATAATAGTGAAAATTGAGAAATTAACAGAAACAGTTTTTTTCATAATATTTTCATAATCTTCATTCGAAAAATCATAAAATACGAGTTAATTTAGACTGAAATTTTGCACACTGTCTTAAAAAAAAATAAAAATTTTAAGTTCGAAAATACAAATCGGGTAACTCCTTAGTTGAGTTACCATACAAAAATTTCTTTTCACGATACATTTTGACACTGGCTGAGAACGCGTCAACGCACGGCTGAAATTTTGTACACGGCGTTTTTACCACCAACTTATTGGCATCTGAAGCAGGCAGTTCAGGGCTTCAATGATTTCCTGATGAGATCACCCTGCACTGCTGATCGAAACACAGTAGGTTTTCAAAATTTCTTCATGAAACTTTGATTTTCGGCTTTAGGCCAACAACTGACAGTACCTCGGTAATTGTCTTTTAATATTTTGCTCATATGCAGTTGGTTGAGAATTGCCTGTAGACTCGCATATTGTACGGGTCTCGAAAGAGTACAAACCTTATTTCAGCTTTTTATTAACTCGAAAGTATTTTGAAGTACTGCTCAAGTACTTTGATACTTGGCAAATACTTGTGCTTACGTATACCTGAAGAAGTTTGGTATTATTTTTTTTTTACAACTAGTACCTACCAAAGTACTAAAAGAGTACGAATCCCGATACTAATACTGATAGGTACTTGTACTTGAAATTTTAAAGCTCTGGTTCAAATTTAAAAAATAAGCGTAGCAACTACAAAACCACTTTTTAGAAAGAAAGTGAACGATGATGGCAGACGATATCTATTGAATCAAGAATTTTACGGAACGGCCACATAATTTCGACCAGGGCCGCGTTCAACATTTAAGTCTTCTAAGCTATTAACAGCTCTGTATCGTTAAGATTTCTCAAATAAGCTATTTTCTATAAAGTCAGAGCTATTTTTTGACAGTTTTTGAGAGCATAATTTAAGCTATGATCTGTCACTGGAGCTAAAAAGTAGCTACAGGAAAATTGTGCATGTGTGAATTACCAAACAAATTGTCAGATTTTTACCCGTGTTCTTATTTGTGAAGTGACAATAAATTTGTAAAAATATGGAAAATTAGAATGCAGCCATTGCTTTGTATTGAAATATATTACTTTAAAAATAAGTTCCGCTGTACCTTTTTCGTAATTAAAATTGTTTACGCATATTGTTTGTTATAATATTACAGAGCTAATTTGGTCGTTCAAGATTTCGTGCAGATATTAACTTATTTTATCTGCAAATAAATAAAATAAATAAATAAATAAAATCCACTTTTCAGGGTATCGTGAAGTAGGTCAGAATTATATTGAAGAACGAGAGAAATGTATTTTGAGCTGTCAAATGAAGTTTCCAAATTTGCAAAAATTTGCATCTAGTGAAAATATACATGGGAAATCATTTTTTAGGCAAGCATAGTTATAAAATATTATTTTGTGTACTTTACACACATTTTTATATTAAATTAAATTGAAATTAATATCAAAAACGATGAAATATTTGTTTATTGAAGATTTGTTTACATTTGTGACAGCTGAGAAATTCCCTGGGTATCTAGGCGCAGTGGCAACGACTAACAGCACGACATTTTCGGCATTTTCGGTGAGAGCAACTGCCGTATTTTAACCATATATCTTATTGCCCCGCTCTCTATATTGATTCTACTACACGGTTGTACTGAGCTTTCACTACAGCGGCAACAAATACTAACACAACCAGATTTTGACTACGCCAAATTTCTCACACTTCCTGTTATTTTTTAATAATTTAATACAGGAAGAATAAATTTTGGCTGTAAAAATTTTTACCAAATTTTAAACAAATTTTCCGTAAATAATGCGCGCACCAAATGATAACAAAAAATTGCCCCCCCCCCTGATCTCATATATTCTATAGAAGTTAGTGAGGTCGGCCCGACTGGAAAAGTTAGCACTGTATTTCTCGCTTATGTGTATTTTGGCTCCTATTGTTGAAAGGGGGTGTATTTGCGAAGCGCACAAGCCATAAAAAAACACTTCTCCTAGCGCACAAGCAGGAGTTTGCGAAGCGCACACCTATTGTTAAGGGATTACGCATTGTTTTGGAAACGCGCGGCTATGGTTAAGGTCAACGCATTGTTATAGCACGTATCTTTACCTGATCTATGAATTTTGCCTGATCTGTGTAAGGTAAGTTAAGTTTTTAAACCAATAATATCAATAGGAGTACGCTCTGCGCCAAGCGCAAAGGCACACACACAGGCAGGCAGGCACACACACACACACACACACACACACACAGAGGCGGGCTGGCAGGGGCACACACACGCGCGCGGAGCGAAGCGCGCGTGTGTGTGCCCCTGCCAGCCTTCCTTTGTGTGCGCCTGCCTGCGTGTGTGTGTGTGTGTGTGTGTGTGTGTGTGTGCCTGCCTAAGTGTGTATTTCTTTGCGCTTGACAAATATACCCTACGGGGGTATATTACTTAGGGCAGGTAAAGATATGTGCTAGAACAATGCGTAATCCCTTAACAATAGGTGTGCGCTTCGCAAAGTATTTTTGACTAGATTAATTTTGGGTTGTGCGCTTCGCAAATATACCCGTTGAAAGGCTATTGTAACCGTAAATGTAATAAAAAACAAACACAAATCGAATGAAAATATAAATCTGAACAAATATTTATTTTGTATGTACAGTGGTAGTTAAAAGTATGGAACCAAACGTCTTAAATAGATCCTTTGCACTTTAAGAAAAGTTTTTAATTAAAAAACACCCTAAATTATGAACAGCATATCGTAAATGAACTTAACAATGGATAATGGACAAATTGAACAAAAATGACAAAGGCGTTTTGTATCGGCAAGAACTTAATATTCTTCAATACGCAGAGTTCTTGCCTGCCTCATATATGTCCTCAATTAAAACTCTGAGTATGAATTATAATGAGGCGAAATACTAAGTACTTGCTTTATACTCAGCAGATTGGTCCTAGGCGGGACCAGCCAAATTCATACAGAAAAAACCATGAAAACTTTTCATAGAAAAAGTTATAGAGTTTGTAAGCTTTTGGAAAGGGCAGCGTGAGAATAGAATAGAACCTATTTTCATGCAGCTCCACTCTGCGATACTCTGAGTGAAACAGAGATGGTCATATGAACTATTGCGTGCGGAAAAAGGATGCCAGTTCCCACTCTATTCCACTCTGCATTGTGAATGCGGCATTAGGATTAAAATACATAATCTAAGGTAGAAGAACAAAAAACGAGAAAAAAAAAGAGATAGAATGTTGATGTAAAATGGTATTGTTTTTTGTAATGAATAGCAAAAAACGCTTAATAAATCCATTTATTACTTACAAAATACAAAGTTTTATTATAGTATGAATAAAGTTAAACCGTATTCTTTTGATTTTATCACTTCATGGCATCTCTGTGGCCAGCTCCCCACTAATTTTTTACATGGGCTCGGTGTAATACTAAAAATTTCTTGTTTTACCACTTCCGAAGCTCAATAGTAGCCCTTACATGACTTCATCGGTTCAGGTCAAGACCTTTGGCTTATCTTGACAAAACACTAACATTATTATCTTGAAATCACTGTGAAACTAATCCTGACATGTGTATGGGATCCTGATTCTGTTGGAATGTCCACCGAAAAATTTTACATTCAGCGTACGGGAGCAAAACGTTTTTCAAAATGTTTCTATACTTAAACTTGTCCATAATATCATCAATTCTAAAAATTGGTTCAGTTCACCTTGACGAAAACCATCCCCATACCATGATGGATCTGAAGCTATGCTTAACAGTAGGAATATAGTATTTGTGGCCTTCTATATACCTTGTATGACCATATCTGTCATCTTTTGGACATCACACATACCTTAAGCCGTCAGAATCAAAAAGTTTTCACTTTGATTCATCGCCCTGAAGGGTAGTTTGTATACATTTGTAATCGGATGTCAAACCTCCGCAGTGATGTCGTAATTTACTATAACATGTAAATATATAATTATAAAAACGTAAATATATGTAAATTTTACAATATCTCCTTGCCACTACAAATCTAAACAAATTAAGTTGTAGCTGTGAACGTATCGCGCGATAAAAACCAGCCGCAAATAGAGATATATCTATAACAAAAGTAGGATGTCACTAAAAAATCGCACGGTATCGGAACCCCCGGAATATACAAGCCATGAACAAAGTCGAAAAAAGAGAGCAGCGGGCCGGTCAGACGACATTCCCAGTCTTCTTGCCTTGTCTTACTGCAGGAGTTTTTCATATAAAAGTTGCTTGTATTTTATTCAAACGCTAGAATTTCCATAAATTTGGTCTACATGAGATTTTTTTAAAAACTATTAGAAAGAAAACATATTTGGCTGCAATTTGTTTTAATTTCATTTTGCTATACAAAAAGCAGTGAGAGTGATGCAAGGTTTGATATCATGGGATCATATGGCGCAATTCTCAATCGACGCATCATGATGCATATGGGTTTGGAAAATGTCAAAGTTTGATGCATGCTGCAGCACTAGCAGTTCTGCCAAAATACTGAGGTAAAAATAAATTGCAAATTAAATTAAATCCACGCATAGAAATAGGTACTCGTAGCGCAAAATTTAAAAAATTATAATTTAGTTAAAGTTTGTTTTATCATATTTCCTATATATGGGTTGACAAGCGGCTGAGCAGAAATTTTCAGAAATTGTGTACTGGATCTTGTTTTGAAACTTTGGAAACATTCCTCGCTTGAATTAAACGCTTCATAATTGTCCATGAATTTGTTTTGAAGAAATAAAGCTTTCTTTTTGTTTTAGCATGTTTCACTGATAGGTAAATTTCTTTCCTATTGCCTAAGAAACCAATTCTTAGCAATTTGGGGTTGTTCACCAAGCTTATTACACTTACAATCCAGAAAAATCTTATGGCAATGAAATAGCAGGACAAAAAACGGTACTATATCCCAAGAAACCGTATATATTTGTTTAGGTTTTTTACGTATACTGTGAAAGTGATCAGTTCTAGACATTTTTATTGTACTAAAAACTTGTTTAGAAAATGAAATCATATAAAATTGGTTATAATCATTTTTACTGTCCGACGAACCATTCTAGAAATATATAACATGCGAAAAACCACTTCAAAAATCAAACTTGCACAGAGAGTGACCATCGAAATTACATACGGGCATTCATCTAGGGTATCATAACAACTGGTCTTCAAACAAATTTAGGTTTTTTACTTGTTTTTAGAAACAATTTAATACACAGAAGCCAAATGTCTAACTATTGTCGCCAAACAAATCCCACCTGTCCTGATCGTTGTAATTAAGATGTAATTAAACGTCCAAGAAACCTCGACGGCTCGAACAATAAACCAATAGTTTTAAGTAGCCGAAATTAAAGCAGTCAACTATAAAAGCTTCCTATACTGTTTACTGCAAAGTTGCCATCTGCGCCGATCACTGACATATAATAAGATTGGACTGAACGTTCTTGCTAAAAAGGCAGACATTTTGAACAGGCTGTGAAAACCCTAAATTGCGTACAATTGCACTCGGCTTCATAATTTATTAGCAACGAGGTAATAACTAAAGGAGATGTAATCATATGTACGATCCGTGTACATGAGCGTACCCAAAATTGCCCTGCATTTGTGTATGTTTCACTCCCCCAATTTTGGTCTTCGCTGTCAAATCCATACTTAGGTTTGGTTGGTTTTGGGCTTGGTGCATTGACGCAGGAAAACCCGTGAAATAACCGTAGGGGCACGAAGCAATATATTACTCACAAACTTTTTACCACTGAACTTTTCTTCTTAATTATTAACTTCTTTACGTTCACGTTTGCAAATTAAGTAAATACTTTTAAGTATATGAAAATAAAAGCGATTAAAATTGCGCATAGGGTGTAGAAATTTTACGGCGCTTATGTACAAACAATATCAGTGTCATTGTGTTAGAATTGAGTACGTGATATTTTCTCATTTGCATCTCCTTTAGTTCTTATCTCGTTGTTTATTAGAAACACTAAAGATGTTGAAAAATAATATTACATTACATAAAAATTATTTAGGAAGTTAAAATTCTTTTAATTAACACAAAAATTAAAGCGGGAAACACAATGCTACGGTCATCAGATTTCATCAGCTCAAATTTCATTTATTCCTATATTTGATAATAGAATAGAATGAAATCTGAGCTGATGGCCGTCACTTTGTTTTCCCGCTTAATTAATGTTACTGAAAAATGTGCTCCTCTGCAGATTTGATGTCAAACTTTATTGAGCTTGTAAGAGATAGACATATAATAAGCAATATATTTGTCTCAATTTTTATGGCAATTCTAATGCATCTCAATTAATACAGCCGTACTGGTCCAAAATTGGTTACAGTTCAGTGTACATTTTCAGCTTGAAAGAGACCAAAAGATTTTAACCAAAATTTGTGCAATTTTGGACTATGGAATTAGATAGGATGGCTCAGTCCATTCTTATTATATGTCAGTGGCGCCGATTGTGAATTGGCCGGCAGAATCTTTGCAGCATGCTGAGTTGATGCATGCTGCGTCGATTCTGAATTGGCCTTGAAAATCGGTTTTCATTGAAATATTCAGAGAGTTGGTTCCAAAGGCCTTCTGTTTACCTACTTAGGCACTGACATACAATAAGAATGGACTGAGTCATCCTATCTAATTCCTTCAGTCAAAAATTGGCACAAATTATGGCTAAAATCGATTGGTCTCTTTCAAGCTCAAAATGTACACTGAACTGTAACCAATTTTGAAAACAGTACGGCTGTATTAATTGGAATGCATTGGAATTTTAATTTTTGCTTATTTTTGCTCAAGAAGTAATTTATATGCACCAATCAGCAACATATTGCAAGTGACAGTTCTCAAGTGACAAATGCCAAACCATTATCCCAAGAATATTTTAGTGTAAGCTCGGCGCAGCCCAGGTTTTTAAAAAAACAAGATAGTGTAGCCCGGTGTAGCCCTGGGTTTACCCGGGGTTTTCATCAAACAGACCTAATTATACATCGGTGTGCAAATGTACGAAATAAAGGGTTTTCAGTTTCACAGCCTGTTCAATATTTGTGCCATTTTTGAAGCAAAAACCCTCAGTTCATTCTTATTATATGTCAGCGATTTTTATTTTTTAATAATTGGAATTCTTGTTTTGTTTTCAATTTTTAGAGATATTTTTCTGGGTTTTGTTTTGTTTTTCTCTCTGTGCAATAATTGTTGTTGTTATATAGCACGTTTCCTTTTCTGTCACGCTTTTTGCATTTCTTCCCCTTTTTCAATCGAATCTACCACCGGGGTTTTCAAAGGTAAGTCATAGTATAAAAAACGTAAATTAGTTCAGAGAAATCACAGATTCAATTCTAGGCCAAAAAAATTCACATTTTTCTGGGAAATTATCACGTCTGCTTGCGGTCGTTTTTTTTTTTCAATTGAACACCAAAAACTTCGTTTCTATCTAGAAAAAAGTAAACATCGCGCATTCTTTCCATTTATTTTCTTGCTTTACCTATTACCATAAATTGCACAAGAACTAAATTTCGCATGTCATACTAGAGCAGATTATACAGATTATGAAATGAGTAGTGCATTCTGGAATGAACAAAAACATGTTTTAGAGCGTGCCGAAAGTAAATGTTTTTATAATAACAGTTTTGTATGCATTTGATCGACTTCCTCAACCACTGACAGAATAAGAATGAACTGAGCGCTGAACTACAATAGACGCATACGTAAGTACATTTACTTACGTAAAGCGAACACGCCCTTTAATTTAACAGGTTTTTATCGCGCGATACGTTCACAAGGTTGACAGAGGCTACAACTTAATTTGTTTAGTGGCAAGCAGATATTAGTGTGAAATTTACATATATTTGTTTTTATATTTATATATTTACATATAGTAAATTTCGACTTCACTGCGCAACTTTAGCATCCGATTACAAATGTAAACAAACATAAATGTTGAAGTTAAGGTGAAAATCGCACCAAACTAAGAGCATTGCTGCGATAAGTTTGGTATCGCACGAAACGTAGAAAGAGTAAGTATGTTCAGCGACAACAACATTGCTGCCAATGAGAGCTCTGTCGCATGCGATAAATCGCGCTCGTGAACAAGCCCTTGTGATATATATTTAGGGTAAAAATATCAATTTTTCGTAAGTAAACCTCAGTCTCGTTTAATTTCATAAAGTTATTTACTTTTATTGTACTTCAGCCTTAATTCCTATAGTCAAAAATGGCACAAATTTTGGCTAAAATGTACTTGTCTCTTTCAAGCTCAAAATGTACATTGAACTGTAACCAATTTTGGGAACAATATGGCTGTATTAATTGGAATGCATCGGAATTGACATAAAAATGCAGACAAATATATTGTTTATGTACGTCTATCTCTTACAAGCTCAATAATATTTGACATCAAATCTGCAGAGAAACACATTTTTCAGTAATATTAAAAATTAATTTTTGTGTTAATTAAAACGAGTTTAACTTCCTAAACAATTTTCATTTAATGCAATACTATTTTTAATCATCTTTAGTGTTTCTAATCTGCAAATGATAATAGATTATGAATCGTCGTGCCATTGTACGAAATAAAAAGGTTTCATAGACTGTTCAAAATTTGTGCCATTTTTGAAGCAAGAACACTCAGTCCATTTTTATAATATATCAATGTCCTCAACACTTCAGATACGAAAAAATATGAATCACTCGACGTTACATCGTTTCAAATGTTGTGGTCCATTCCGGAATGGACCACCCAGTCATATAATTTTTGTATACTTTTTTGGTACTACACATCAATCATGATTACCCTTCAATCATTAACCATGATTACATCGAGTAATCTTAGGAAAATGTAACCGTAATCATGGTTACATGATTACATTTTTTTTTATTACAAATGAAACTTTTCAAGAGATTTTAAAATTTAGTTCTAAGAAAACAAACAATCTGTGATCGTAAGAATTTTTATTGTAGAAAACTTCAAGAAACTATTGAATTATGTATTAATTGAAGTCAGTGTAAAGAATGTAAGTGATTCTATTGATAGAGACTCACAAATATCTGATCATCAGCTTAAATTCGAGGATCTGGATTATGTATATGTGAAAAAAGATGGCGAAAAAGATTAGATTTCTGGGGCGTATAAGAAAATTGTTGAGCATGGAAAATGCAATAATGCCTTTTAACGCTTTGATTTTGCTACACTTTTCATATTGCTCCACATTGTTATATGCTAGTTCGAATGAATTCAAGGGCAGAATGCAGCTGTTGTAGAATAAGGCAATGCGAGTTATTCTGAAATGCAGCATATATACACCTGTTAGAAGCATGCTCGAAGCGCTGCAATGGTTAAATATTACTGACATGACAGCAAGAGTGAGGATGAAAGATTAGATTTACTAACTACTACCTAACAAAACGGTACAGTATTGTTTTTGATATCATAAAGAAGTATCTAACTCTAATAAAGAAACCGTAAATGAAATTTTCTATTTCTTAATTGCTAATAATACCGTTTAACAATCCACAGATATCAGATATTCAATTACCATCCCACTATAGATATGTGCTTACAAAGTTTATATGTCACTACCGACTTCGGGATAGAAATAAAACAATGTTCGGTTTCCTTTTAACTACAATTTTAAACCTTTTACAAATTTATAATCAAACAATGTAATCATGTAAACATTATTACGGTTACGATTGATCAATCATTAATCGCCATAAATGCTTACTTTTATGATTAATATTATCAATCTGTAATAATGATTACAGATTGTAATCGTAATCATTAATCATCAATCAGATTGCATTTTGCCCAACACTGCTCCATCTATATATGTATATACATATATATTTTAATTAAATTCGATTTACGGGTGTAAAATTTCATCTAATTGGTTGAGTTTTACATGTTTTTATGTATAATCGTTTTAAAGGGTACTCTAACGGTGATATACAGAAACACAATATTTTTTGTGCCACACGAAATAGCAAATCGCTCAGTCCATTGTTATGTCAGTGATGCTAACAATCTAAATTAATTCAATAAGATATTGCGCATCCCTTTGGATTTCAAGAGTAGTAACCACTGACTTATAACAATGGACTGAGCGTATTGTCATTTTCCTATAGGAAAGCATGGCACAAGTTTTACAGTTCTCTCTTTCGCACTATGGCAGAGTTAGAGCTACCAACAGAAAATATTGCATTCTGGAACATTTGCTTATGCCATTTGATGTTTTTATGTTGGCTACAGATGCAATCACCTCAGAAGGAATAAGGTAAAGATAGTGTTTACCATGCTCCGTCTCTCTTGCCCATAAGCAGGATTCAGTTAAGAATAACTTTTGAAAATTAAAATCGGAATGAGTTTAATTCCTTATAAGCGATTAAAATATCACTTGGACACAAGAAAATACATTTTTTTAATTTAATTCGATTTTCGGGTGTAAAATTTCATCTGATTGGTTGAGTTTTACATGTTTTTTATGTAATCGTTTTAAAGGGTGCTCTAACGGTGATATACAGAAACACAATATTTTTTGTGCCACATGAAATAGCAAATCGCTCAGTCCATTGTTATAAGTCAGTGGTAGTAACGTACCCTAAATTCAGAGAAATAGAATTTTTTTAAGTTATAGATGGAAAATATGGGTTGTTGTGGCTACAAGAAAATGAGTGTTTTTTTTTTTACAAATGCTAGGCCCACTGACATATATAAAATGGACTGCTAACACTAATGAAATTATTTACATTATTTGACATTATTATCACTTTTTTTTTTATAGTTGTCTCGTTTTGGTTTAACAACTTTATTCCGCTGAACTACAAATAATAAGTTTTATACAAAATCCACCATAGTCCGTTTCAGTTCAGTGGTTTTCCAAATGAGTATATACATATAATAGAAATAGATGGCAATACAATATTTGTAATCCTTTCTCTGTCCCTCATACCTACTTTTATGGCTGGATTACATTACAACGCCGACGCCGGCGTGGTCGTCGTCGTCAAACGCCGAACAAAACGCGGGCAAGTTACATTAACACTGGGCGGCAGCGCCTTATCTTAATTTCCCTTACATTTTACAGTTGAGTTATTTGCTTGTAATCTCTGCCGATTTGCAATAAAATTTTAAATAATAATAAAAAATGTATTTTCTTTTCCTTCAAGTCCACATTTTTTTAATATAATATCATTTATTTTCAGAAATTTAAATATCGTTTCATTTTGTCATGTTTTTTTCATAATAGATTTAGATCTGGCATATTGGCAGCAATGGAGCGCCAGCGTTAAATTTAGGATTAGAGATGGGTCGACGACTACGCCGGCGTGGGTAATGGAATGCATTTCATACTTGCAGTACTGTCTCTAAATATTTTTAACATGAAACGACGACCACGCCGACGTCGGCGTTGTTAATGTAATCCGGCCATTAGGGACAGGCAGACAAAAATGGCTTAAATTTGTTTCTTTAAAAATCAAGATTAAAATTTTTTTGATGTTGTAGGAGATAAACTTCCAAGAATAGAAATAATTTTGATTGCATCTGTAATTTGACGAAGTTTTAATATGAATATTAGAGTAAAAGTAAAACTTGAAATTAAGATAATTCACAAAAGTTGACCCATATGACATAGAAAATCAGGCAGTCCATATTATATGTCAGTGGCTAGGCCATTCAAATAAAATGTTTTTTTTTCTCTTTTTAATTGGTGGGGGGATTCGCAACTGATAATAGCGGCAAGAGTTTGTAAATGAATGGAGGCTTAATAATTTAAATTTTTAATTTTTCTAAACCCCGATTTTAAATGAAAATATCAACTTAAAATTTACTTTAAATTCAATTCATAAACATAAACAGACTCCATCTTCCATCTCCTTCTAAAAGAATAACAATTCAAAATCGACAATTGGTCTGACCTTAAAAATATGCCGTGACTGTGTCTAGTAGGAATGCGAGAGTAAATAAATATTTTGACATTTCAGCCAGTAGATTTCACTCTCTTTGTTATTATATTATATACATATGTATAGAAAGAAAAAGAACTTCACCACACGCATACTACTTTATGTTATATATTAGTGTTTCCAAATTGAAGGACAAAGGAGATTGGAAGTCCGCCCATTTTTTCACCAAATCATTTAAAAAGAAAAATGTTGCTCCTAAATTATTTCTTATGTCATTAAGAATTAATTTTCGATTAAATAACAAACCACAGACTACAAATAGCCAATGAAAATAATTATAATTATATCTATATATATATAGAAGAATGCATATATAGTATGTACGTACCTTTGCAAGGCAACCACTACACATACCGCAATCACCTTTTCGTCGTATGACGAATAATAATAACAAAACTACGTATTCGTCATTCAAATTTGCAAAAAACTCATTTCGAAGAGTTCCAAGGGACACAAGAAAAACAAATAGAAAACCCCGAAAAACTTAAAATCACTTTTAGAATTCCAGGCAAGGGGTGTACACCTGCCAAAAAAAAGTGAGGCTGAGGAGTAGTAATGAATGGATGAGATCCAAAATCCCAGAAAATTATCTTCGTGAAAAATATACGTTTCGTCGTTACGAAAACTGTTTGCTTGTGTTGATTCAGTTTGTTGCTCGTTTTCTCGTTTTCGTTTGGTGTTTTTCTCGCCCTCCAATCTCGATGACGCAGTTTTAAAGACCCATGGCTGATGGATTCTCCTTTTGTTTGAAAAGTTGCAGATTTCGTCGACCGACGTCTAGCAGTCTCTTTCACTTATCACTGCTGAATCGTCTAAATTTGCACAGAATTAACTACTTTTAGCACATTTCTACAGTTTTTCCTTTCCACTAGTTTGAACAAAATCGCAGAACTACGCACAAATTTGCTATTTACAGAATTTTCTTATTTTCACTGCCAAAAACTCGACTTGTTTCTTGTTCTTTGGTTCTCTGTTCCATATACCATTCATAATGCATTTTTGAAGTACTAGAATGAGTACGGTTTTTCAAGCCGATTTTAAGTAATGTAGTAGAGTGCACTTTCGTCGATTGAGTCGCCCTCCGGGGGGGCGTAGAAAAGCACAAAAGCTCGCCACGCCAACTGTAGCCAATAGATTTTACACCGCCCGGCGCCTACAGAAATCTTTCCCGACAGTGCACCCACGTCGATAGAGCCGCCCTCCGGCGGGGCGTAGAAAAATCTTATTTTGCAACCCAGCGAAGAAAAGCAATTATCAATGAAAAAAAAAACAATTAATTCGGTATTCGGTAAGTCGTTTTTTTTTTCAAAGAAAATCAGAAGAAGCAGAAAGAAAAAAGAAAAAAAATTATAAGAAAAGTTTCGGTATTCGGTAAGGTTGTCGTTTTTTTTTTTCAAAATATTTTGCGATACGCGCATTGAGCAACAATTTATTTAGTAAAAAGTTTTCTTATTCGTTTTGTTTTGTCGAATATCATATTTGCAACAATTTATTTAGCGAGTTTTCCTTAATTTGTTTGGTATTTTGTTTGAAACCAACAATTTATTGTGAAGTGTAAGAAGTTTTCTTATACGTCTTGAGTTTTTAATTTTGTATATAAATGGACTGACTAATCTCCTGTTTCATGTGGCATCAATTTTGTTTTCAGAAAGTATGCTCTCATTGTCAATGCTACCAACTGTCGTAAACTGGAGCTATATTTAAATTATTTCGGAATTTGCTTATATGCATGTCAGTGGGATTTACCGAATTTACCACAAAAGTATTTGGGACTATTTTTATTGTTAAATTTTAATTATGAGTCGAAGGAAGTGTTTTTTTCAAGGCTCGTTCCCAATGGTTACAGTTCAGTGGGAAAGTATGCTCTCATAAAAAGAGACAGGAAGATGCAAGTGAAAGTGGTGACATTTGTTTCCATGAAAAAACTGATTTTTAGATCAAATAGTGAGTGAAGTTTAATTAGGACTTTTTATGACGTTTCATATTTTTTTTATGTAATTTTCAGGGCGGTGAACTAATTTGGGAAGAATTTTCTTAAGGAAATTAATAAACTTTTAACGTGAAGTATTTCCGCGTCGAGCCTAGTACTGAAGTCCCCGTAGAGATTTGCCATTATCGGCCCATTCTTTGCCCAGAAAAAATTCCTCATCCACGAAAAGTGATGCATGCTAGCAACACGTAAGCTATCGCTTTTAGAAGCTAAAATAACCAGTGGATTATATGAGTCAGTAGAATTGACTTTGACACTAAAACAGACTCGAAACTTCGCTACTAGGTAGGGTAAGAGGGGTGCCGCTAGATAACCAGCCTAAATCTCTTAGACCTCTACTAGCAAGTCTTTTTAACTGACTAGATTTCTAGCCTGTCAGTACTGACTAGTCAATAAACAGTCAAGCGTAAAATTAACATGGCCGAAATTGAATATAAAAGGGAGATGCTAGTGGAAATTTTTATTTATATTTCTAATCTCTTCTCTTTTGGGTTGGGAATGACTGCAAATCGTTTGTAGTCAGTAAAATTGACAAACGAAGTTATAGTACTGACACGTTTAATCGCCGGGTTAGACAGTGGAGATTCATAGATGAGATATAATAAAAAAAGAAGAAGAAGGAAAAGTATTTTTATGATTTTCCTCACTCTTTTCCAATATGTTCACGTTTTCATAAAATTTCTAATTTCTTTTAGTTGACTTTTTTCAGAACTCGAGCAAGAAATATTTTTAGCGTACTAAGGAACGACGCGGACCGATAAATTCAAGCTAAATTGGTTGGAGACTTATTGGTGGTGCCATTTCTAATCATGAAGAACAAGCCAAGTTGACCTTAGTACTGGTTTCGCTAAAATTCAAGATACATTTTGCCAATAGCTCCTAGCGCGGTAAATTTTATATGAAAACTTAGCTCAGCGCGGAACTAACTAGCCTTAAGTTATTTATAGGAAGCTCAGTCCGATCTCCATTTTATATTATACTTTAGTGAACTAACAGAATTCATTCCATGTCTAGACAGACTTTTTCTACTATCTTGCCAGCTGTGGATCACTTCAGGAACTGTTTTTAAGTAGAGCTAGCAAAGTATGGTTTCACAAGTAGGCGAATTAACATTTATCCAGATAGAGATTAAATATTTAACCAAAGAATATGTCGGAAATTAACTTTTCAAGGATAAAAGTGAAGATATTTAATAAGCGAATCGCTATTGTTCGATTCAACGAAGTCAAATTTTTAAACTTGTTATTCATTAGAAAAATGTTGCAACTAATATCTTCGTAACTGATAAACGTTATTTACTATTGAGGGGTATTTTGATAATTTTGAAACATGTTAACAGAATTTAATCAGCACACAAGAGAAGTTAAACAAAAACAGAAACAGCCAGTCTGACCGCAGGACAGCCACAAAATTATCACAAAACGAAACAAAACTGTGCTTGTTAAGATTAACAAGAAGAAGATATTTTCGAAAACATTTAAAACTGTTATAAATGGAGAGAATCCAAACTCAACAACGCCCAATTAACGAGTTGTTCGAATTGTGCGAATGAGGGCGCGAGGTGAAATTCCACAAAACGAATAATACTGAAGTGAGTGGCGCTAGTGTCGCGGGTTTGGACATTTGAAATTTGTGATTTCCCATAACACCTGCTCAAGAAACTCAAGAAAGCTAAGTAAATTGTTGGTTTCAAATCAAAATATGATATTCGTAGAAACCAAACAAAATTAAGGAAAACTCGCTAAATAAATTGTTGCAAATATGATATTCGTAAAGAAAACCAAACTAAACAAAATTAAGGAAACTCAAAACTCAAGAAACTCGCTGGTTTCAAATCAAAATATTGATTCGTAGCAAAATCAAACAAAATTAAAAACTCAAGACGAATAAGAAAACTTCTTACACTTCTATTTCTATTCTAAATACAAAATTGAAAACAAAAAGATATTTCGGAAAATTCAAGAACACTTCTATTTGTTGTCAAAATTGCAAACAAAAAAGGAAACTAGAAACTCGAAACTCGTGGGTATGGATAATTCGGAAAATTCCAGAACACTTCTATTTCTAATTGTTGTCAAAATTGAAACCAAACAAAAAGAAAATTCGGAAAATTCAAGAACACTTGTATTTATATTCTAAATACAAAATTGACACCAAACAAAAAGATAATTCGGAAAATCTATTTCTATACTAAATATTGTTGACAAAATTGAAACCAAAAAGGAAACTAGAAACTCGAAACAACTAGCTACTTAATACTTAAATAAATTATTGGTTCAAATATCAAATATTAATTATTAATTCGTTAGAAAATTCAAGAAAGAACACTTCTATTTTTATTCTAAATACAACCTTCTTACACTTCTAAATTGTAAATTGTTGTTCTTCTACACTTCACACAAAAACTTTTTACAAATCTAAATTGCTTTCAAAATTTCATCAAAAACAAAAATATTAAAATTAAGAAACCAAGAAACTTCACACTTCACAAAACTTTTTATTCGCTGAATAAATTGTAAATTGTTGCTTTCTGCGCGTACCTCAAAATGATTAAAAAAAAAACGACTTACCGAATTGTTTCTTTTTTTCTTCATTGATTCCTAAAAAAAAACCTTTAAAATATCCTAATATTCTATTTAGATAATTGCTTTTCTCCGCTGAAAAAAAAATAAGATTTTTCTACGCCCCGCCGGAGGGCGGCTCAATCAACGAGGTTGCTCTGATTATAACAGTTGACAGCCAAGTTTCCAATCTTTAAAATTTAAAACATTTTTCCCATCTAATCTAGCACTATGGTGGTAACTGTGACATGAAGTGCTCTGCTCGTGTTGTGTAAAAATTAAAATAAAGTGAAAAATGACTGGCCGTGGTATCAGGTAAGTATTCGATAATGAAATATGCCGGAGACATAAAATATGTAAAATTATAATACAATAAACAAAATCAGTTTATCCAACATATAGAAGATAAAAACTAAAAAATCTACCCCTAATAATAGTGCGCATGTCACTGACATCTACCCTTTTCTGATTGAAAGAAATAAAAAAAAGAATTTCACCCTCCCGAATGAAACTTCAGTAAACAACAACAAATACTGTGTATCCTATCTAGCACTACGGTGGTAACTTTGATATTTGGAACACCTATGTTGCCAGTACTGATGAGATTACTGTGGGCGACAGTAGTATTCCCCCGAAACGAAATCCAAAATGGTCGATGACTGTATGTTTGCCGTGTTTCTCGTGTCAAAATAAAATTTCTGAGAGTGATTTTCGCATTAACAAATCCGAATTAATTGTCATATTAGTGTTTTGTGTGTGCGTTTAGTGTTAATTAATTATTGTATTATATCATTGAGTGGGTTTAGTGTTAAATTACAGTGTAATTACAGTGTTTTACTAGTAAAATGGCGGACCTAACACGTCCGCCGTTCAGTGACATAAAACGGCCCGAGGAGGTCGTCAGGATGTCTATGACGGACAATCTTAAATTTGCCGTCCTTATTGGACTTATTGAGGTTGGACAGGTCACCAATCGGGAGGTTGTCAACACCGTTTTACACCTGGTATGTCAAATTTTCTACTTTGAGTTTGAGTATATAAAAAAATGTGAAACAATCTCTCTAATCAACTAGCAACACTGCCTAGTACCTTTGGATTTGTAGGAGAAAACTCTGTGGTATGTGCCGTGGTGGTGCTATTACTATCGTCTGTCCTGTCTGGCTGCCTGCCTACCTGCTGCTGTCAAACATAAATTTACCTACGGACACCTTCCGATAAGATTCAAAATCGTGTTTATGTGTTGCGAATCGTGATTGCCAGTTTTTGTGTATACATAAATAAAAGTAAATTTCATTAGCGATTGTGTGTGGGCCATAATTACATTGAAGAAGTGTCAAATTTGACAGTAATGTGAGCCACTTTTGTGTAGAGCAACCTTTGTCGTCGGGAGGGATTCACTTTTAGAGACAACCCTAAACATAAATTGCTGTAAATTGTGTAAAGAAAGACTGCTTTCGCATGCACCAGAACCACATACATATGACCTGGCAATTGTTTCCATTATTTTTTTCTTTAGTGATAAAAGATGAAAACACATTTTCGTTTCATAAGAATCAATCGCGTGACACGGGTGCACTTGTAATGTAGTAACTCGTTCGTTGTCTGTTTACTTCAGAATTTTGTCGGGTCTGCTGATTACATACTTGCCCCCATTAAAATTTATTGAATTTATTCTATAGTAAATCAGCAACTGAAACGAGAGGGGTTTTCGTCTCGGTCTGTAATTTTATTATGGTTATGCAATTCCAATAGGTCGTAGAATGTCAGGCAATAGAGCGCGGTCAGGTAAATTAATGATGATAACAATGCTCATTAGGGAGACCACAACCTAGTTTAAAACTTGCGATGCAGTACATGTACGAACGGTTATATAATGTCCCTTAAGGAGCAGATTTCAAGTGGTTTTAATCGAAGAATAAATAATTCATTTCTGTCCCCAAATAGCTTTTGGATTTAGAATTGCAATCGGGGTAATTCCGAGATGGCTTTTCTCGATTCCCTAAACTCAAAAGATTCGACTAGCCATTAAGGAAAAAAAAAAATCTTTTCATTTCGAAGAATTTATTTAGCATAAAATTAACAAAAACAACAACAATAACACTTTCAAGAGTGGCTGAAATGGACAGTAGCCGGAAAATTGTTTTTCAAAGTTTAATGAAATTTGTAGAGCTTTGATCGGGCGAATATTTTCTCTTGAAATTGGCGACTAACTTTTTCAAAGTTTTTTTTTTTTTTTTTAAACTTTTAACTTCCCAACTTTGTCTATTTCTGAAAATAAGGGGAGCAAAACAAAAATATGTATAATTTGTATGGAAGAGAAATATTTTTTTCGATGGAATTCTGAAAATTTCAACTTTATTTGTTTTTACTTTGACACTCGATCAGATGTGTGTTTGTACTTGGTCTAGTTAAAATGGGATTTCAAAAGTTTCTCAGCTATATTTATTGAAATTTAGGTATATCACGATATACTTGAAACCCAGAGATCAAGAATTTTTGAATTGCTTAAGTCTATAAAGTAAACAGTCCAGGGTTCAACACTTGAATTTTGTCTGTTTCTTTGGGGCCGTGAGTTCACGTAGCTGTGTCGTAGGAGCAAATTTTAGATTCTCTTCTCAATGTAAAAATACTAAGGAAAACAAATTTAATGCTAACAACATAAGATATCTCAATGATTCCCATTGTCAACAAATAGCTGCAGGAAATACCGTGGGCTCACAATGTAAACTTTTTTCTATTTGATAATGACTTAGAATACATGAGAGGTAGGACTTGAAATTAAGGTGCGAATTGATTCTTCAAGAAAGAAATTCGCTTTGCCACAGTATTCAAGAAGAAAACTGGCAACTTTTTCTTCGAGATAATTGGTATATTTACCGAAGTACACGGATGAAGCGATCCTCAGTTTTATAAACAGAATTACTCAAAATTTCCGCAATAAGCTCTGTAGGCACGGTGGCAGCAGATATAGACCTTGAAGAAGAGATTTGAGGGAGTATGGCACAAAGGGCTAATTGAATCTAATGGTGAATTCTTTTTACCTAAACCTAGTGTTTTTTCACCACATTGTCACAGAACTGGTTCCGAACGTATATGTTGTCTTCACAGCGGTTCTATGTTCGGTTTCTACACCGTCTTTAAACCTTCCTGTTCTATGAAAATTTGTGGTTACGGTTCAGAGCTAAACTTCAAATCGGAAGTAATTGTAATTAAAGTGCGGATGTATGGACGTTTTATGAAAATGCAATTATTTTATTGAAGTGGTTTATTTTTATTAAAATCATTAAAGACGAACATTTTCGGATATTCTACTTTCATGCATTCTTTTCAGCTTGTCCCCGTTCGGGACAGGGCTAAATTCGGTGTAGATCTGACAGATTCTGCTTCAGTTCAGTGCCTGTTCAGTTTTGTTGAAAGGAATTCACCATAACTGTCCGACTGTAATAACAAACCTAAAATAAGGCTTTCTAACTACTGTGAATCTGTATTCACCTCAATAATCGTTGCCGACTAGACATCAATATTAATTCAAATATGCTCTGATCCCCGAGATAAATTTTTAACTTCTTTTCCCCCAACAAAATCTCATCTGCGAAAATCCAGCTACCATCCTATATGTGAATGACACCATAATAATAGCTGAGGAAGAGAGGCCTCATCAGGCCCTTAATAAGATTCTGGATTTCATATCCTCCTCACACCTTTAATGAAACAAAAAGCAGGCTCATTTGCTTTCGAAACACTAGCGGTAAGAGACACCATCTGGCAGTCCGCGACAGCAAATCAGTCTCCCTAAGAGTGAACAAAAAAAGGATACAAGGATACCACTCAAAAATAATATTACCCATCTCTCCGTTAACCTTCACAATAGATTGAAATTCAACCCACACGCCAGGAAAATGCTTCTAAGGAATAAGCGGCTACCGTAATACTTAGGCCACTTCTAAACTGAAGAACTTAAGAAATTAATGATATCTGAAATCCTAATTAGACCAATTTTAAACTAAAGCTTCATAGCCTGGTTTCAAATAACGCCTGCCGTCGTTAAGGAACTTGAATTATTTGAAAGGAAAATCATGAGACACAGCACAGGCACATTTCGACGACCCAGTAGCAATAGGTGTGTTATTCGAACAATTTCCTCTATAAAGAGGCAAATATTAAACCACTAATAATATACTTAGTTAAATCCGCCGAAAGATGCCGATGCCGATTGGCGCCTTAAAAAAGAGATTATCAGGGGTGCCTATCATCAGGGGCATGCCTTTGGTAGATCAACAGGGAAACTTGCCGTGTTGCCTGCATATGACAGGAAGAGGACAAGAGAATTGCTTAATGGCAGCAGAACATATACCGGGAATCTAGTAGGGGTAATTACGAGTCATTGGGCCATAGGAGACCATGATAAAGGACTGGGAATAGCGGCGAACGATTTCAGCAGAAGATGTAAAAATTTGGAGGAAATCGAATCCATCCAACACGTGCTTTACGAGTGCCCCGATTTGATGAATAAAAGGCGTAGGCTATTAGGCAGCCACTTCGTTTCAAGTCTGAGGGAACTACAAAGCTAAGAGTTCAGATGCATCCTGAGTGTCCTAAGGGAAGTAGGATGAATCTAGGGCAATTTTGGCGGTTATCCAATGAGAACTAGGGGCACAATGGACCCATTGATGGTCCAAGTGAAGCAGGCTAGGCACTTCGAGCGGGAACGTTCCCACCTAACCTAACCTAACTCCGCCGAAGAAATTCTTATAAGATCTTAAAACCGCCCTAAGTCGATTATCAATGCTATAATGGAAACAAACAGGAACGACTTTATTGCGGACAATTACTATCTCTCCCTCGTAAATATGCGACATGAAAGACACTCTCAACTTTTTAAGCCTAACTCGATTAGTCTGCTAAAAGTATCCTTCTACGAGAAAGTGTCTACTTGCAACTAGTAAGGGTAACCATCAACAAATCTAAACAAGAATATAGCCTCATATAGTATGTACATCCAACCAAAGGTATACTCATCTACAGCTCGTCTGAACTCACTGGTAACACTAATTCCAGTTAAACAGTGAATTCTTTTCTGCAACTCGGTGTTAACACTGCCACCGAATCTGCCATTATCGTGCTCCCTACTGATGTGGTGGGAAGAAAAGAGCCAGGAAATTACACATTCTTTGGTGGTGTTACACCGAGTCGCAGAAAAGAATTTGCTATAAGAAACTACTTCATAAGTTAGGTGTAGAGTCAATGAAGTCAATGATGCTAGTATACCGGGAGCAAGTGTAATTATATTTTAGTCGATAGAGGATAAAACCAAATTCCAAAATCCTATAGAAATTTAATGCTACAAAGTCATTACCCAGCAAACTTTTTGTTACGAATTCCTTTCGAAATAGATCCATACTCTCACTAAAAAATTCGACATCTTTTGCATAACAAATTCTGTACGAAAAATTCATGAAGTGGTTGACATGAGTTCGCAAACGAACCTCGTTCCGAAATCGTTACGAACAATCTTAATAAATTAGAAAAAAATAACTATGCACATATTTTCAATAAATGAACTTCTAAATAAAATTTATCTCTTTAAAAGAATCTTATCAAATCTTTAGTACCAGAATATGCATACAAAAAAAAAAAAAAAAAGCTATACACATATAAACCAGCATTTTCGATAAAGCAATTTCTTTCAATTAAATTCATCATTTTAAAAAATTAATTATTTACTATTAAAAAAATATGCTAGTTATCTTCCATTTCACCCGTATTAAGGGAAGGTTACCGCCGAGACGTATGAAAAATGCATGAACTTTGGTATTTTGTTTTTTTACATAAAATAAGTACTTTTGGAAGTTTGGAGTTTTAACGTATTTTATTCTTTTCTATCTATCAATGGAGAATGAACTCCAATTTCATTTATAAAAAAAAAAAAAAAAATGTAAAATGACGGTTCCAGCTCCCTTCAAACAAAGCCGTGCACGGCGTGTTTTATCTGCGCGGGGCGGTCCACAGCTCTGCCAGTTCATCCGAAACAAATAAGGTTGAAAATTATGAAACTAGATGGAACTTATGGGGCCGTATCAGTTTTCGTTTTCGAAAAAACCTCTGAGTAACGAAAAGGCTGCCGTTTGAAAAACAACCCAAATTTTTTTGCTCCAACGGACGAAAGAACTATTTCTAAATCAATTTTTGACAAAAATCGCTTCCTGATGATTCGTATGATTCGGTTCAGCCGTTAAAGCTGTACATCGCCCAGTGCGCTAAAAATTTTGTTTACAGAAATACTGAGATCCGCGCTAAACTAAATTTTAGCGAGTTTCAAATATTGGGTCGTCCTTTAGCAGCTAAAATATGATAGCGGAGACTCAGAGAATATATATATTAAGAAGAAGAAGAAGAAGAATCATTTTGTATTTTTTTTTTCGGAAATACAAAGCGTGGTCATTTCTAAAAACAGGTAGTTAAAATTATCTGGAAATATTAAAAATATTAAAATTATATGTAAGTATAACGTATATAGTAAAAAAAAAAATTAACAATGATATTGAAAATACGGCCACGAGAAGAAATCCAATTCACTCGTACTTACAGCAAAGACGTACAAGACTACGTTAACTACAAAAATCCAGTCAATAAATTTATCAAATATCCGAACTCTGACAATAAATATTTTTAGCGCGCTAATGAACGGCTCGGGCGGATAAATTCAATCTATATTTTTAGAGGACTTACTGGTGGTGCCATCTCTAATCAAAAGCCAAAAGCCAAATTTAGCGCGTTGACCTTAATACTGCTCTCGCTAAAATTCAGGATAAATTTTAGCCAACGTTATAAAAAACCTTTGACAACTATAAATTTTCTGCACCTAGGTTTAAGCACTGGCACCAAATCTGTCATTTTCGTGCACTTTTCACACCGAACACACACCAGAATTGTCAATTCAACATTTGACAGCTCCGAACTGGAATGGTGTCAGCACAGTTCTGGTGGGTGTGCGATTGTGGGTTCAGAAAAGAATTCACTACATATTCAGCTATTCTAGCACCATACAGACGCACTTCTTCTTCCGTCAAAAACTGATTGTGTTGAATCTGAAGGTTAATGGTTTCACGAAATTTATGAGGGTACCTACCTCACGTAGCGAGAAAATGTGTCACCAACAAGCGCGCTTTGAGCGCTTCAGTTACCTGTTTTCCAGCCGGCGGACGGTTCAGCTCTTCACAGGCTGTGAGTTGTAAAATATTTAATGTGGCAGAAACACATCCAGGCTTCGAGGCTTCCTCGTGGCGTTGTCAAAATTTCCAACACAGGTTCTTAAATGATGCAACACAAAACCAAGCCAGCAGCTAGCCTCAACCTCAAGGCCTAGTCGCAAGGCGCGCCTTGCTTAATCTTGGAAATTTTTCTCTCTCTCTGTCAACAGATATACTATCAAAATTACAATGACAGCTCCGAACCCGGTGGTATCATATTGTTTTTAATTCTCTGAGGCAAGCCTTGAGGCGAGCTGCGAGGAAACCTGAGAGAGGTCAGACCACAGAGGCTTGCTTGGATGTGTTTCTGCCTTATGATATGAAAATATTCTTTTACCCACGTTTTGTAAATACTTTAGAGATAAAAATTATGTAAAAAAAAAAAAATCGAATTTTTCAACGTCATGAACGACCTGGCCTTAAGGAAAACATCCTCTTCGGACTTATCGCATCGCCTTTATCTTTTTGTATTGTTGTGGCGTAATCTGTTTTGTTTTTTTATTTGATATTAAATATCTGTTTTTGGCATTGTTAATATATTTCTTTATTACGGTGACAATGTTCTCATGTTTTGTTGAAGAAATATTACAGATTCAAGAATCTGAAAATACATAACCATGAATTATAGGTTTTATATAGTTTTGATAACTTGAGCGTAAATTTCTTTAATTGTTTTAATTAGCTTGAAATCTTTAACAATTAATTATTTTTGGCTGCTGTCCAAAAAAAACTGTTAAGTGAATGTGTCATTTCCGAAAATTAATTTAAGATTAACGTTTACAAATTTTGTAACCTCTTCTTCGGACCCAAGTCCGCCAAATTTTTCAAACTGAAATTGAAATTTTAATATGGTTAAATGGCTATAGCCACTAAATACCAGTGTATGATAGATGGACCTCATATCAGTGAGTTAGATATACCCAGTGGGATGCTAATAGAGGTCCAATACTATCACGATGTGAATTTTGTAAGCCTCAATTAATACTTCGACTTTAATTTACCGGAGGCTTAGACTAAATTCACATCGGACGCTTTAATTATGCTTCAGTCTTGATTCAATCAAAACGCCACATAAATTTCTACACTATCCCTCATTGCATTTATACCGGTAAAACAAAATGATTTAATCAGCAGCTCTGATAACGTCCCGTGTGAATGCAGCCTTAGTGCTTGAAAATATTGATTGAAAAGAGCTTCAAAAATATCGAGATAAAGCGAATGATAAACGAAGAACTGAGAAAATCTTCTCGGACGGTTTGGCCATGGGTAAGATTAACTAAGGAGTTTTGAGTAAAATGCAGCTGGAAAAAGGCGGTTTGTTGGAGAAATATTGTTTACGTTTGACTTGAGTCAAAGAAAGGTTTTCATGATTATAAAAGTCAGGCTACAAAAAATTGAATTATCCAAGAAAGTACAAGGGAAGAAAATTGGAAGATTTTTCTTGCCACTAGGCCAATTTAGTCACTTAAACAGTTTTACACGATTTCTGAAATTGTAGATTTTTCTTCTTCTTACTTTCTCTTAGTAAGCGCCAATTAGCATTAATATATTGTGTTCTGTTGCACGTGTTTGCAGAGCGACAAACTCTATACTAACCTCAAATTATCATAGATCCTATTCGATCATAAGGCCAATAATGAAGCCTTAGCTCTGCAAGGAAGTCGCCGTTATAAATTCTTTGGAGATTGATTGATTTGATTTGATTTATTTAGTTATGACTATTTTATACAATATCATACAATTATTATTTTAAAGACTATTTTTAACAAAGTCTAATATTTGTTTCTGTTTTAAACAACTGAAAACCTTCGCACACTAAACTATTTTGGGCTAATCGATTCCTTAACAATGGCAATTGAAAGTCATTTGCATTCCTTAACGAGTATGACATATTTCTTACATATATGTAGTTAATTAAGCGTGTTAAGTACTTAGGCATACATCCATTTCTAATTTCCTCAACAAGCAATAAAACATTCATAGCTACACGCTGCTGTTTGATCTTTCTTGTTTACCTATTGCACATCAGTATTGCTCTCATACCTTTGTTTCCAACCTTTGAATCCTCGTGAACGCACTTTCATTACACATATATAACACAATTGAACAATATTCAAAATGAGGCTTTATAATGACATTATAAACATTTATTGCTTGCAGCGTATCTAATCTACTCCTTATTCTTTACAAAAAAAAAAACATTTTTTTTAGATTTTTTCTTAGTAACATAGTTCACATCAAGTAAATATTGGACGCGATCCGAGTCACTTTGCGTGGAATCGCGGACATCACTCAAAATAGTTTTAAATTAAATAGATTTTACTGACTTTTAATGGTAATTAGTAATTTAATTGAAAAATTTAAAAAATATATAATCTAAGTAAGTAATATTTTTTCTGTTATAAGACTATTTATACTTTTTTACGGACGTTAAGTACCCACATTAATATTAGCTCTCTCTTTCGCACATTAGTAAGGTTCTGGATCTGGTTCTAACGCGATGCGCCCGCGCCTCCATCTGCCTCCTGCGCAGTCCTTCGTCTTCTGTCGTTGTTATCTGTGCGTTATCGTGTTTTCCAAGTTCTTTACCTATTATTCGACTCGTGCGTGTTTCCTGGACTCGTTATTTGCTTTCGGATTGGTTTTTTGTCAGGGACCGAAAATAACTGGTATTTTGAAAATTTTAAACAAAAAAAGCTGGGATAATATGATCGTGGAATTTAGTGGAATATACCAAAAGATGTCTCGTGAAACCAGTTCCGATTCCTGTAAAGCTTTTGAAAATTTAACTTTTTTTTAAAAAAAGCTAAAAAAAACTAAGCTGGAAAGGCTTATTATTTTTTCTGGCAAAAATAAAAAGCCAGCTTGGCTATTTATTTTTGCCAGAAAAAATAATTAGCTTTTGAAGCTTAGTTTTTTAGCTTCAAACTATTATCGGTCAGGAGTAACAAGTAAAGTAGTCTTTTTTCGTAAAAAGTCATAACTGGTACGGTCTCTGGTTTTTGTTGATATGGTTGGACTAAATCGTTGTGTGTCATGTCAATGATCTGTATTACGTAGCCGAAAACTTAGCCTGATTCCAGTGTTTCTGGAGAGATACCGGAACAATGTAGAACTATTGTTACCAGAGATAATACCACGTGAGGTAAGCGTTTTCTTATTTACCTTTAGTTTGTATCTTTAAAGCCTTGTAGTGGTTTTTAAATAGTTAAATGTTAACGACATGCAATAATGAATAAGATATATCGCAGTTATGAATAGATTTAATAGATTATAGTTGGCTCTCTGGTTATTGTTGGTTTGGTGGGTTATTTTAGGGGGTTTTAACCAGATGATGCGATAGGCTCTGGCATATCAGAATGCGACAATATTATACTTTATTCAAGTAAATCCAACGCTACATGAACGACAAGCTATCGAGGATTACTACTGTTCCTGTATACAGTATAGTATATTTTCTGTCTTGGGCCAGACATCAATAAACTATGAACGCGCCAGCTGCTTTCCTGGATCATGTAATAATTGTTTTTGATCAAGCTGAATAAAGTATTATAAAAGTAATTGGCTTATTTTTTCACCATTTATTTAGATGAAAGTGAATACTTAGATAGATATTTGTATTGGGATTAGAAGAGTCGCAGCATTATCATAATTATAAACATAAAATAGTAACGGATTCATAGATTTTGAAATTATATGGATTTTTATGTATTTCTAAGTTTTTTGTATACATTTATATATTTTAATGATTTTTCGAGACTCCCGTGTCTCACAATGATGCGACCCATATCACTAATAACTAGAGTCATGTAGCAATCCAGCCTATCAAACGTATATAGTAAGGTGCCCAGTGACCTTTAAGTCTATAATTCAAAATTACACCAAGCTTCCACTTGTTCAATATATGTTCACTGTTTATGTATATATTCTCGAAAATATTTCTGCCATGGTTCAATATTGAACTGAAACGTGTTAAAAATAGAAAGAAAAAACTGTGGAAAAGTTATATGAGGGATAAAGACATTACATGTCACAACAATTTCCTTACATCCTATAATGAGTTCAAAGAATTTTCCTCTACACTTTATGATGAGTATATTCAAAGTATGCGTATACGAAATTATTCAGTGACCCTCTTATCTTTTCTAAGTTTATTAATATGAAGAAAAAAACGGACAACTACCCCAATACCATGAGGTACAAAGATACTGCTAGTGATGATTCGTCTGAAATTTGTTATGTTTGTTTAATTTTTTTTTGATAATGTGTTTGCCTCGTCAAATTTCGAAATTACAATTTTAGTCATATGAACGACTCCCATAATGTTTCATTCACTATCCCTAGAACTGTACAAGAGAATATACTTGATTATATAAATGGACTTCCAAATGACTTCACAACGGGTTCTCATTGGATCCCTCCAGCCTATTTTTGGTCATGCTGCCTTTTCCTGGCAGCTCAGCTGAAAATTATTTTCCAAAAATCTGCTGATAGTGGTTGTTTCATACATCTATGGAAAAGTTCATTTATCATATACCTATCCACAAAAAAAAAAAGTAGTAAAAATGAAATTTCTAACCACAGGCCTATTGCAAAATTATCTCTCATGCCCAAATCATCTCTCAATTATCAATTTCCTGCAAGAATTTGCTCTCTTCAAAACAATACGGGTTTATTTCGGGCAGGTGCAGGTCTACAACCGCTAACTTGTTGGAATTTGTCTCGGATACCATAGGCCGATTTGCAAGAGTCTACCAGACAGATTGTATTTATACGGACTTTAGTAATGCCTTCGAAAACTTGTCTCACTCCGTGATTCTGTTTAAAATTGAAAGAATAGGGTTTCCTAAACATTTCTAAAATGGACCACCATTTCATCTCCAGTGTACTAAAGTCTTCGTCTGGCGTACCTCAATGGAGTCACCCTGGGTCCGTTGTTTTTTATTCTATCTATTAACGACATTGTCTCTGCAAAGTCTTGATTTATGCTGACGACGTTAAGCTTTTCGCTCAAATTAAATTTGTTAATGATTGTGAATAGGTACAGCGTGACCTTCACAAATTTTATGATTGGTGCAAAAACAATAATTTGGTACGCAATAATATCGACAAATGTGAGGTTATGACTTTCCACAGGAATCAGAAACCAATTACTTATGAGTATAGGTTTAAGGATTCCTAGATTCGTCGTGTGTGTTTTGTCTGTTGTGATATCGATGTCAAATGTAAGCAAAGATTGAATTTTATCTCCCATATAAACAAAATGGTATCAAAAAGTAGTTCTATGCTGGGCTTTATAAAACGTTGCACAGTCGGGTACTTGATGCAAAAGTCTGGCTAAAAATGTATTTTCGAAAATGTGGACTAATGGCTGATTTACATTACTCGAACATTGCTAGAAAACAGAGTAAGTAGTTTCCCCTTATCTGAAAATACTTTAGAACGATAAGGACAAAAGATAATCCAGCAAAATTTTACTGAGTTAAATGTCAAATTCCCCGACGAAGGGGAAATTTTTACTGCCATAATTAGCCATAAAAAGTTCTAGCCACAAGTATATTTTATGGCAGTAAATTTTGCTATTATGGCAGCAAACTCATACATATAACTACAAGCGGGTACGAATATTATTGTTTACACGCACACAAATTAAAAATATTTGAAGAAAGTCACAACACATCAGCTGGAATGTGTCGAAGTTTATTAAAAATTTTTAAAAATTTTTTTTGTAATTTTTTTAAAATTTTTTTTATAAAGTTATTATAAATTTTTTTTAAATTTTTTTAAATATGGAATGTGTCAAAATTTTAAATGGAATATTTTATATTCTCTATTGTATTCTGTATCTGTATTGGTCTTGAAAATAGTGCCTTCTTTTATCCGATTTTGAACTTCAGCATAAACATCCAACTAATTTTTGCAATTGACAAATCGATGAAATGCCACAAGTGACACTTCGCTATAAAAGCATGGGAAATAATGCTTTGACAGTCGATCACCTCTTCCTTTTCCTCTAACAGTGCAAAGTAATAAGATCCTCTCACTCACTTTCTCAGTAAAATCGCATGTTCGAGTAATGTAAATCAGCCATTATGAACAAAAAGAACCTACGTCCTACGGTGCAAAAGGCAGCCATTTTGTTTTCATTCTGATCTAGCGCCAAGCGATTCCGTCAGTCAGAAGTTACCGTTTGCTGACAGTGGTGGGTGTGATTTTTCGATGCGCTTTAAGTTTACCAACTAGTACAAAAATTATTTTAATTTTATTTTATGATCCAGTGTGTGATATTTACACTATGGATAATTCGATACCAGGTATGTTCTTACATTTTATACATTATTTAGTGAAATGAATTTTGAATTCTAGAAATTATAAAACATGAAAGAGACATAGGGTAAGACACATCATTTTTATAATTATCTTGGCGTTTTAATTTACTTCTAAGCTTTTCTATGCAATTTTTTATATTTCAAATTAAAGGGCATTTATCGTGTTTGAAAAAAAAAATTATTGTTTTGTATTCTGAAGATGAAGAACGGCGACAAAAATTTGAAGCATAAATTGTCAATGATAAAGCATCAGTTCGATATCAAACAGCACACAAGAAGAAAAACATATTTGAAAAAAAAAAACTAACAACGATTGGACGGACTAGAATATCTACCACAGGTATGTACAATGTCAATACGCCTTTCCACGCGAGTCTTATGAGGAAAAGGTAAAAGAAGCAAAGTGAAATTGGTTAATTTCACGTTAAGTGATGCACTAATACAACCATATTGAATTATTTCTCTGTAAGAGATGAGTCTGTATTTTGTCGTTAAATCCTTTACCCTCGTCACTACGGTACTGTAAACCTAAGAATAAGATTAGTACGCGAAACTATGGATATCACAAACGAATAGATCCATTATGTGGAATCAAAAACTGACTAAATTTGAAAACATCAAAATAAGACACACTATATGCTGTTTACTATAATCGATGCCAAGGTATGTAACGCTGCAACGCAACCACCCAGACAATGCGGTGCTATATGTGTGGGGCCACATCAAAAGAATTTAATGATTTAACGAAGAAACGAGATATTAATGAAGAGGCATTAAAATTTGACCTTTCAATATTTCATGCAAATATCAGATTCTTCGAAAGCATTTTACATGCTTATTATAAATAACCTGTACAAAAATGGTAAATAAGAACGACATCCGCTAAAGATGTAGTCCAACAGAGAAAGAAAGAAATCCAAGAACGATTTAGGAGTGAGATGGGCTTGATAGTGGACGTCCCTAAAGCATTTGTGGAAACACTAATGATGGAAACAGTAGTAGACGATTTTTTGTCGCACACGAGCTGTCTGCATGCATTACTGGAATAGATTTAAATCTAATATATAGATTTAAAAACAAAACATACTTGAGGTATTATTGAGTGGTCACAAAATTAACATTGAAAAATTTCAAAAATACGCAAGACAGTTCGAAGAACTCTATGTCCAGCTGTATGAATGGCATCCAATATCTTCCACGATCTATAAAATAACTCCGTCATGGTTCTGAAGTAATTTCGAATGCTCTGCTTCCAATCGGACAGCTCTCTTCAGAGCATGCAGAAGCTCGCAACAAACATTTGAGAGCAACACCTTCAATTATTATTCACGGAAGTCACCAAAAAAAGAAAATGAGTTCCTTCTCTAAAGAAACTGCCTGCCGGGACGAGAAGTTAAATTGAACTAAATTGTTAAATTGAAACGCCGACATTAGTAGATATCGATTAAGAAAGAAGAAATGTGAATAAATCATAGTATTTTGCAATTCTGATATTTTATTTAAAAAAATTTCAAAATGCCTTTAAACATTTTTTGTATGAATGAAACAATTACCATAGATCCATTTTATAAAAAAAAATAATAATTTTAGCCAACTTTTTCGATTAAATACCCCACTGAGCGTTGGTGCCGAGAGTTCTCGAGTCCCAACATAACATTTCATTTGTTCACTTGCTTTGTGAGACCACATCTTGAATACGCCATCCAGGTCTGGTCTCCTTTTAACGGTACACACATTGACTGTAGCGAGTCTGTTCAGCGGAACGTCCTACGCTTTGTTCTTAGGTACTTACTCTGGAATAATTCATAATTCTACTATCCTATGAGGATCTCTTGAAGTTGAGTGTTGACTCCTAAAGCGCTCGATGAAAGGATTATGTTTATTGAAGTATTTTTCAAGTTGCAACTGAACAATTTTTCAAAGATTTTTTTCATACGTTGGTAGAACGGAAGTTTTCATAGTTATTTGATCCATTAACCTTTGCTAGTTCTTGCTGTAACTACTGATTCATTTCCTCTATCCGGAAAGCAACTAGATCTAAATGACGTTTTTATCAAATGAATAAATACTGGGCCACATACTTTAAATCATCTTGGCATCAACAAAATTAAAGTCGGTTTTTAGCTTATGGATCTCAAAGCTATTCTTATATTCAATTGCCCTGCCAGTCTGAATTGAAAGATCGGTTGAATATTTTCTATTAAGTGTACAAATTGTACATTCGCAATAAATTGATTTATTGCTTCAATACTCTCAACGAGATATTTATTAAATTCATTAGCACCCAGATAGCACAGAAGTACTGAAAATGTATTTCGAGAGGTCAGTTTCTGTGTAAAATGATAGGCAGTCGAGAAAAAAAAAACAGAAGTGACATATGACAACTGTCGCGTTTTTAAATGCATTATTTGCGTATGTAAAAGCAGGACAGGTCGCGCTACCAAAAATGAAAGCCCGCACTATCAGAAGGGAAGCATAAATTTTTCATTACTTTTATGCTGTAGTGTTTGTGGGATGTATTCGGTACTTTTAAATCAATGAAGAGAAGCACACCATTCAGACATATTTCAGTAGTTTTTAACTAATGAAGAGAAGTACACCATTCACGCATAATTAAGGAGATAAATTTTTTTCCAAATAAAAAAATTTCTTTTCTTTTATTATATTTAATACTTTTAACAAATTTGAACTTAAACGCTTATCTCACGCTCGAAAACCAATATCCGAACGTATCCGTAGAAATTATGATAAACAATCAAATTTGGTTGTTATTTATTTAAGGTCGGGCTTGATTGGGAAACAATGTTTGGTATATGTACTCGTTCTAGATAAATTAGGATTTATACAATTTAGCCACATTTTACCACGGTTCCATCGCATCTTTACTTTCTGCAGCACAAACACAAAAGTTATGCATTAATTTGAAATATCGGTATACTTCACTCACGTTCTTTTAATGTGTCAACTTACATACCAGGCAATGTGCTTCAAAACTGCTTTATAAGCCCTGAAGAGATGTAAGACAATTAAAATGGGACAAATCTATCAATATATTTTTATCTTTCTTTGAATACAGAACTAAACCGTTGCTGTGAGTACTGAATCAGTCCCGAAAAGATTAAATAATGAGGGAGAGGGAACATATTTGAAGTTGCGTTTTGTTTCATTTTATGCGCCGAGTTTTCCGTAGTGATTCAGTACATTTTTACGGACTGAAGTACGTGCAATTCCATCGATAGAATAAAAGAATTATGATTGTAGTGGTAACCCCCGAAGTCGTGCTATCAGGGCAGTGTTTCTCTTACGATTCACATTCACACCATTGAATTTTATATTTCTAATATTTTTTCACGATCTTCACCCAATACACATACTTTTTTGAGATCATTAGGTCTGAGCAACTTATTTCTAATATATTCATTTTTCCTCCTTTCCAGTTCTTTTTTATATTTATTACGCACTCCCCCTGTAGTTATCCATCCCAGTTCGTTCTTGTATTTAAGTGCAATGCTCTTTGGTACAATACAATTCTTTCAGTTTTTAATTGTCTTAACGTGATATCTGTCGGAAGATGGCTATAGAAATGGTTCAGGCCGAAAAACAAAAACTTTGTTCTACCATTCACACAAATGTGATATTATTGGTTTCAGTTATCACCTTCAGAATAGTAAGACAATCTTATTTAGACTCAAATGTATTCAGGAGTGTACCATCAGTTATTCTTAGTCAGGCAAGCTATTGTAATTTCTAAACGAAGGTAAGTAAGTAAGTTCAAAAGAAAATGTATGCTGTGGGCCTATTCCGAGGGGCTACCATTAATTTTATTTATGCAGGCAGTTAGAGATACGCTGCCAGGAGATGAGAGATATGATAGTGCTATTAAAACTGCACAGATTTGCCTTTTTCTAAATATAAATATAGGTTAGGAAGTCCGAAAATGACGAGACGATGTCAAAAAGTCGGTGCATGCTAACTTAAATCGTGGGGTCTATATGACCCTTGGTAATATTTTCTGATCAATAAATTCCTTATTTTTCCATCACGGTGGACATGTTAAATAACTCAAGTATGCAATTTATATGTATTCCCAGAAAAACTGTAGGTTTCCATAAAGCCTAAATACAGTATTCGCAGAATATCTTCCTAGATCACATTGAACGAAATAATTTTATTGTCTAAACGATTAAACGTCATGTCCAATTGCGTTTTACGTGGAAAATAATTAATTATAAAAAATAAAATAAATTAAAATAAAAACAACAAAGTTTTGAATAACAAAGAGAGAAAAGCAAAAGTGAGCAAAACAATATTATCTCCAACAAATTCTCGGATGAAGTTTAACTCCATTCAAACCAGTTCCGTGGATTGTCGTTGGATGATTCTTTTTGCCCTCCAGCCCGGCCCCTTTATTTTCTGATTCAAGTTCACTTTCGTTTGTTTCATGTTTCGAATTGATTTGAATTTTTGTTCTGTGCAAATGGAATGGAGGTTATCAGAGTAACTCAGCACAGCCCATAGCCCCAGTGAATGAAAAAGAACTACAACAACACGACATACCTTCTCAGATCCATTGTTATTTCAAGAATTTTCAACTTTTTGTTTCAAAGAAGCGTGTAAAACTGGTGTTGTTTTGCAGTCGAAGTAAATTTGCAGTCCGCCACATACCAGCTACCTGGGTAGACTAGACTGTAGAACGGGATGCTTCAATGCATTTACATTCCATCGGATCAAGTTTATGCTATTCATTTGTGTGTATGTACTATACATAATGTATGTCTCGTTGGTTCTGTTAGTGGTGCATGACAACCTTATGTTATAATGAGGATCCCAATAGGGCGGAAGATATCTGCTTTCTTTGTTCTCTTAAGATTTTCGCATAGATTAATTCCTTTTTCAAGATTTTCAAAGTCTCATAAATTGAAGTTTTTGTAATAGACAATATTTTTTAGAGAATATTCTCACTATGTACTACGTAAAATTTTTAGTATCCACCTTCAAGCGACTTTGACGTCATTCATTGCGTGCAAAAAAAGGTCGGCCTACCAAGTAAACGTGGCAAACTTACGTCTTTCACCAAACCTGTGATATCCAGTCATTTGTTCATTTGCTAATAGAAACACTCAGCAAGTTCAACTAATAATAATAATAATGAGGCGAATACTAAGTATTTACCTACTTTGTACTCAGCAATTTTTGCCTAAGCGGAAGTAGATATCAGTTGCAGTTACAGTTTTATCAACAATCTTCTTTGTTATCAATTTTTTAAATTGATAACATTTTTCTACGAAAAGTCTTCTTGATTTTTCTGTATGAATTTGTCTAGTTCCGTTTTGGGCTAAAGTGCTTAGTACTTAGTATTTCGCCTAATATAACTCATACTCAGAAACTGAATGCATACATATATGTGAGGTCAACTTAGCTTTTTTTTCCAGGCGTATACGGCAATCAAGAACCAGTCATACTGAAGAGTATTAAGTTCTTGTTGAAACGAATCAACTTTTGCACTTTGTCACGGCGCATTTCAGTAAAAAAATCATATGCCGTTAAAAATATAGGGATGGGAGGAATGGACCACCAGATCAAAACTATTGTGGGGAAAGGCGGCCATGCCTCAACCACCCTCCGTAGGCCGGAACTACATTTTCAAAATTATATGTGAATTAAAATAATAATCTTCAACGTAAAGAAAAATTACAAAAATTCACAAATAGGTATTTGTTTTCCAAAAAAAAAAAAAAAACAAAAAATTGGTTATCACACGTTAACTTGTCTACGATTATAGAAGACGTGATTATGGAAACGTCGTAATAAATAAAAATAATGAATTTTAGTTTGAAGCCGCTATGACATAATGAAGATCTTCGGTATTGGCAAAAATTCCTTCATAGAGACACATGATCTCAGAGAACACAGAATTTGAGTTACTCGAAAAAAACAATCAAACAAATTTAAAATTAGAAAAAAATTCTAATTCCAAAAAACCCCACTAATTTTTGCCTAGTTTAAAGGTGGAAAGTGGAGAGGGCGAAAACAAGTATTATTTTTACATATTGATCCGTTGGATAGAAACAGCAACAATAATTCTGTTTATGGACTTCTTTATGTCACCGCATATTGATTAATAAATAAACATACGTCAGCCACTGACTGGCACTGTGGCTGTGCTACTAATTCTATTCATTCTGACTTGCTTATAGCAAGTTGTATCCATCCATTTCCACTCCACTTAATTCAATTCTGGAAATTTCTAGAGTTCTTAATCAATACTCGAAACTGATAGAGAAGAAAAATCGGAAAGGTTTATAAAATTAGAATTAGAATTAGAATTTATTATTGCAAATGCATACACAAAATATTACAATATTTTTTAGTACAATATTATTTGGAAAATGGTTGGTATTATTCTACAGAACTATGAAAATCAAAAACAAAAAATATAAAATTAAAAAATTTAAAAAATAAAAGAATGATAAATTACAAAAAAAACAAAATAAAAAAGAAGCACTAAAAAAATACATACTAACTTGAGGTAGAAAAAAACACGAAAATTTAAATTTTAAACTATAATCACAGACAAGAAATACCCAGATATCGACCATAGTACTAAGAAAGTGATGTATGAGAAGAGCTCATAGCAAACCTCAATAACTCACTGATCTCGGCTAAATATATCATGGGTACGAACCAAAAATGTTTTTCAATATAGGCAAAAATTCATTTCTTTCTTAGAACTTAAATCGACCATATTTCTTCAGAATTCGTGTGCATTATTGGTGGCTGTAATTTTCTTGGTGTAATGGTTTGACATTTGTCACTTGAGAACTGTCACTTGCAATATGTTGCTGATTGGGGCATATAAATTACTTCTTGAGCACAAATAAGCAAAAATTAAAAAAAAAAAAATAGATAAATAGCTAGAGCACATTTGTTTGGTTCGTACCCATGATATATTTAGCCGAGATCAGTGAGTTATTGAGGTTTGCTATGAGCTCTTCTCATGCATCACTTTCTTAGTACTACCGTCGATAACTGGGTATTTCTTGTCTAGGCTATAATTAAGTAAACAAGCTATGATATACAAAAACAAAAAAAAAAAAACAAGAAAACCACAATAGAATAAATGCAGAGAAAAGAAAGACAGTAATTAAAAACGAGGTAAAAGTAATAGGAACGAAAATAATAATACTAAAAAAACACATGAATTGTCAAGTTTTTAAAGAAACAACAAAAGAATCAAAGAAAACATCGAAATTGTTGTCAGCGTTCAGGTAGCTTAGGTCACTGGGCAGTAGCATCAATAGAAAAATGGCACTTTAGTAGCCCCTTGAATATGTCCAGGTAACCGGCACCGGCGTTTTGAATATTAGCGGGGAAGTTATTCCATAAACGAAGGATCTGAACATAGTAAGAATCCTGAAAGATGGGTCAGCGAATCCGTGGCATGACTAAATTTCGATTCCTGGCTGATTGATAGAATTGAATATTATCAAGCAAATATTTTGGGGTGTTCGTGCGAAGTAAATTAAATAGAAAGCAAAGCGCTTTTAGGTTGAGATACATGCGGATAATCAGCAACCAAGAAGCTGTAATTTATCGAACCTGCGTTGAGCACAGATAAATTTGATGCAGTCATTGAATGCAACTTTAAGTTTACGTCTACAGTTGCTGTGAAGTTTAAAAAACACCAAGCTACCAAACGTGATGTGGGGCAAAAGGAGAATTTTAAAAAGCTGTAGTCGTATTTCTTTGCTTAATATATCCAAAGCTGCCGAACTCCATAATAAATTTTACTTATAGTAGTATTAACATGGTCATCGGAGTTGATAATTATGCCTAGATTTCTAACCATATTCACTAATGTAAGAGTAGTTCCGTTGAGCGTAGCAACTGGAAGTTCATCGGTATGAAGATTATTATTGTGGAGTATCATATATTTCGATTTGCATGGATTCAGCTTTAGCTGATTGTTTGCTGACCATTTATGTATATTTTTAAGGTCATTATTTAAGCGAGCATAGAAATCCTCTATTAGTCCAATCAGCCTGTCTAGGTATATGAGAACATAGTCAGCATACATATGTATTTTCGCATCCTTTATAACTTCCGGTAGGTCATTAAAAAAGATACTGAACAAAAGAAGGCCAAGTATACTGATCCCTGAAGAACCCAGCAATAGGGCAGTAGAAGATCAGATCAAGTATTTTCCAATTTAACCTGCTGCCAGATTTTTTAGATAATTCCGGATTAGTTGAACTGCAGAAGAAGAAAAGCCAATATGTGGAAGACAAATTATCCAAAAGCTTTCGAATGCCTTAGAGAAATTCAAGAGCACAAGGACGCTAATGTGATCCTTATCTCAAGTGACAATCGTAGATCATTGGTCACATTTAGTACAGCTGATTCACAGCTGTGGTGTGAACGGAAACCCGGACTGCTACTTAACAAGAAAGTATATATTCTCGAAGTACTCCTGTATCTGCGCGCCCATAAACTTTTCTAATACTTTAGGGGAAAAAAAAACAAAAAGTGCTCATCGGCCGCAGATCATGCATATTCTACGGACACATTTTTTTTTGTAGTGCTAGCAGCGTTGCAGTCCTCCATAAGCGCGGAAAAGTTGAGAAGGTGAGGCAGGAATTAAAGACATGTAATAAATCTCTAATAATGAAAGGAAGAAGAACAATTTTAATGAAGCGCAGAGATAATTAATCTGGTCCTTTTGCATCTGATTGTATCGCATGGATAGCCCTTAATACCTCACTTGCATCAACACAACGGAAAGAGAAATTTATTTCGTGTTCACTTATGGCCGGTTACATAGTCCAGGCTTAATCCAGCGTAGCCCAAAACTTATACCTACTCGGTTTCACAGTACTCAGTAAGCTGAGGCTTAGTTAAATTGTCAGCACTGCTGTAATTGTGAATATTTTTTAAGGAAAATTGCCATTGTGGATTAAAAATTAAGCGAAAAAAAGAACTTTTTATTTACCAGTTTGTTGTGGCTTTTATCTGGAAGGATATCAAATCCAAAATCATTTTTGCAGAATGTTTCGACAACATAAACCATCATAGCCGAATATTTCTACAGTCGGAACCGAGAATAAAAATCAACCTCATCCCATTTCTCGAAATGTTGCGGGCGCCTTCTTATAATTTTTTCACAGGTCACAGCTTGCGATATTATATTCTTCGTCGCTTATATCCTCTGCATCAGATAAATAACTAATTTTTGTCTTAAAATGTTTGGTTTCTTCCTAAAACGTCAAATGGAATGCTGACACTAGCTACCAGCTATTTAACAATAAATTTCTATGTGTTTCAAAGCAAAATCTGAGGCTTAAGACTTCGAGATGACGGGCTTAAGTTAAGCTTGCTTTAAGCCAGTAATATCACTTAAGCCTTGACTGTGAAACCGAAATATTTATTAAGCCTTGGCTTAAACCATTGCTGTGGTTTAAGCCCTGACTGTGAAACCGCTCATTAAAGGAAAAGAGTGATAAGAGAGATCTGCTTGATTTTGAGGAGTTGGCAAGACGGAATCATTTAGGTTATCCGGGTTGAATTCGCACGCAGGACTAATTTGCTTTCCACTAATGCTGGCCCTCTTAATATTTTTTCACAATATCCTTGGCGACAAGTTCGGTTTCAGTTTCAATGTAAAATACACAATTCGTTTTGACCTTCGAATTTCTAAAATTAAACTCGATCGAAATGTAACTGTTGAATAAAAACGTCTGCAATAAACTTTCTCCAGTAGTTGGTAAAACTGGGTACACTTATACACTCCCACAATCAAATAAGGAAATATGTATAGCCGCGCTCGATTTTTATCTAGATAAACTTTCTATATGACAAATGCATTCCCGGACAGATTTGTTTATCCATAAATAAAATTGCACAACTACTTTACCCACCTAAAAAAAAAAAAAAAAAAAATATGATAAAATGGGTACGTCTGGCTCAGCGAATTGAAAATAATATTTTTCTGCATAACGGAGCAACATACACATTTATAGGGTTTTAAGGGTCGTTCAATTGTTTGTGAAATTTTAAGTAACAGATTGAATACTCACTCAGCAGCTGTGCAGAGAGGGAGAGACAGATCTCTGTATGCGATATGATACGAATTTTTCATTGAAAACCGGCCGTACGAAGTCCTTAGTAAATATTGTACATTTCCTGTGCAAATTAATCTAGACAAAAAACCTAACTTCTCTGGATGCGTTTGAGAGCCTAGCAATATGTCCGGTATCCGTTTATGCTATTCCCTTTGCTTTACTTTCATTTCCGTTAAATTGGTCTATCTTGTCGGGCGAGATACTCGAAAATCTCCCTCGAATCAAAATAAACTGGAAGGGAGGAAATGCTTGTTCGTACAACGAGCGGCTTTCCATCCCATTCGCCGCGCAACTGAGTCCAATTAAAAGGGGATACATTGGAAGGGTTTTGCTGGAATCGGGTGTACAACTTCATTCGCATTTTCAATTGGTAAAATTTTTGTAAAATTTATGAAAACTGAACACATTCCACAGCATACCAGACTATAAATAGTGGGGGTGGATTGAATTGTAGCTTGGGACAAGAGTGTTTGCTATGTATAGCTGCATATAAGAGTCAGCCAATATAAATTAGGCATATATACATGAGTGTGTGTGTATGTTTGTACAAATATAGTTCAGCAGACCGAAGAAGTGAAAGAAACCTAAACAAAATTGCATTTTCCCTGGGAAAATATTTTCAAATTCAAGCAATTTCAAAAATGGCTTTATGTACATTGTACGACGTCCTATATCAGCTGCTGTGCCACCACCATGAGAATGGGCAGGCAGGCTCTGTATGGAGAGTTGTTTACATTGCGGTATTTGTCGATGATCAGGTTTTAATTCCGGTAGGAAGGCTAATGAAATGTAAAGCGATACTTTGTACCGTGAATAAATTGGTAAATTTTCTAAAAGGTTCCATGAACATGGCACAATGTAGCACAGTATGGGGTAACTGTGTTGATACGATTATAAATGGAAGCTAATTTCCGTTGTGAGTTAAGTATTCTTTGGGTTATTTAAGATTAATGGGGGTAGTAGGGATGGATACTGTTGGATTAGTTAGACTAAAAAAATATGTAATATATATATATTCAAGCAGTCTAGGTTAGTAGGTTAAAGAGGTTCAGCCATTGCGAAAAGTAAAGTATGTAGATACTTGGGATTGGTAGGAATAAGGATTTTCTTCTCCATAAGTATAGAGGAATGTTATCTAGGTCGGCCGAGTGAGATTTTTTGAGTTTTGACCACTAGCGCCACAAATATGTGACATTACAGATTTGGAGCATGAATGCAAAGTGTGTGTTGTGTGCACGCGGTGGTTTAAAAAAGGTTTTTTTTTTAGCAGCAGTGAATACAGTCAGAAAGTGAGGAGAAAATATGCAATCGTCAAAGTAAGCATTGCGAATGTGTTGTGGTTCATTCTTAAAAAAAAAAACCGAAAGGAAAATTCAATCCTGTAACATGTTTGGTTGTAGTGTCACGCGATGCGGCAATGGCACTTGTCGCCAAGGTTGGCCACTTTGTGTAGTCAGGTTTGTGCTGCGAAGGAGCCTAAAAAATGTCCATGTCCAACCACCAGTCCCAATCCGCTAATAAAACATCAGCTAAAGGAAGATGCCCACCCAAGAAGAACAGAAAAAGCTGTCTTCGGACAAGAGAGAAGTGCATTTGAAGTGCGCCAATATAATGACATTTGCCGGAAATGCGATTCCGAATAATGAAATTTTGCTTAAAAACATAAAATGCAACAAATTCGGCTTTTTATAGGCATTCAATTAATTTTGAATCATTTCAGAACATATTTCGTCGATTGGCCAACATAGACAGCATTTCACTTTTTTTTTTTTTTTTAAATACTTATATTTTTGTCATTTTTCACCCAATCAATGTACGATGCTCAGTAAAAGTGTTCCTTTTTCACAGACCTTTCCAAAGATGTTCTTGAACAAATTCTTCCTTAAACGGAAGTTATGGGCAAAAGTCAAAAGGGCGGCCAATCCTGACGACATTCCCCTACCTATTCAAGAAGTATTATTATTATTATTTTATGTAACCGGCTTGAAGGACTCCTTTTACTTTCCTTCTGCCGTTATTGTATTGACGTATATGTTTATGTTTTTAAAACTTTAGTAGATGTAAGAAACTTATTGCGCATAATATCAGTTTTTGTCCTCATCATCAGTTGTGCTCACCAACTTAAGGTGGTATTTTAGAGGGCTGCATCCAACTAAGAATCTAGTTATGAACATCGACATTATTTTTCTGAGTTAGAGCAGTTTTTTTATTCCTTTTTGGTGAACCCCTTTTAGGGTTATCTATTTTTTAGATTTATTTTTCCATTTCTTATCATCAACCTAAACTAATTATTTCTGGGGGTGAATGAGAGATAATATTGTCCTTCAATCTTAGCTATAGGTGGATCAAGAATGTATTTTTTTAAACTATGATGCGAGTCTCTGATACAGAAGAGATGGAGACTGCTTAGGGAGGGGGACAAAACTAACCTAATGGCAAATATGAAATATGTATAGAACTTCTCTGTTTATTGATAAATCCTACAATTTGACCTAAAATTTTAGGTCGGTCTCCAACTACAGTGAAATCTCAGTTGCAATATGTATAAATAAGCAAACTTTAATATCTCCAATATTAATAGGCGGTAATGAACCCAAAACCTATAAAATCATCAGCTGATCCTTCGGGTAGGGCAGTTTGTATGCTCAAGACTCGAAATCCTCAAGAAGCTTATGGCGGGCATATACCAAGTGAGGCTCCAGAGAAAACCTGAAAAAAAAAATGGAGAATAGTTGTGCAGGTGATAATTTCATTGGATCTGCATTATTTGGCAATCAGACATAAAGCACAAAATATTGGAAGTATTTAGTGGAAGCTATAAGAATACACTCAAAAGTACTTAAAAAGCGGCAATCTCCTCTTATTGGCTGCACATAAGAGGACTCTTCGTGTGGTAGTGAATTATGAGAAGGGTCCAAATATTAACGTTCGCGCACTTATAATCAGATGGTCACTATTCAAGGACAATTTAGGAGGCGGTCGAAAAAAAGGTTGTTATTTGTGTTTATGTTTATAAAAGATCTTCGGTTCGACATACGTCCATCTAGATCAATTGTTGAAGTAGCTGTAGCGGACAGTGAACGGTCGTCTGATAGAGCCGAAACTCGGTTAGTTCGATAAACTTAAGCACAAGAAGACTTTCGCAGTACCTTCGTTGACAAACTATGAAACATTTTTATTTAGGACTGTATTATCAACAAAGAAATATCTTTTAAGATAAGATTTCTGGTTAATCTGTACTCATCGTTTGGTATACCTACTAATTCCATTTATTTGGGTTACTTTATCTGGACGTATAATTCTGTAGTTTACTCTTCCTTTTACTGACTTTCGTATATGCTCAAACCGTTAAATACACCCTCAACGGAATTTAATAAAAAAACTTTTAACTTTTTGTGCTTTCTCATAAGCCAAACTAAACCCAAAAGAAAAAAAAAGAAGGCTCCTAAATGCATGAAAGCAATTCAATGAAGTTTTATCCGAAGATTACGTACGAATTCCATAGTAAATCCCAAGATATATACCCGAAATTCTCTATACATTCTCTGTCCGGTTACAACAAGAAGAATTCCCTTGGAATATTACATGAAGCCTCCCTCCCTATAGTGGAATTGCTTGCCTATTTATGATTCCCATCTGTCGGTCAAGAGAATAAAGACCAAATACCAAAATCCTAGCAGGAGCAAGTGTTCAGTAGATGGAAAAAAAATGTGGGACATAATAAAAAAAAAAAAAAATAAAGAAAGGGACCCAATCACCTTAGTAAAGTCTCCTTAAAGATGACCGTTTATCGCTACGAATTCCTTGATTTGTATGCTCTTCTATATATACAAGTAAAAGACTGAAATTCCAGACAGATTTTCGCTCGCATCAAACATTAATAAAGTCCTGTGCTGCAAGTTTTATCAACCAGGAGGAAAGTGTAATTCGTGGGCGGGCGTGGTGAAGATGGAGAAACACGGGTACAACTGGTCCTGGAAATATTTCCTTCAAAGAATGTGTTCGGGGATGTTGATTTGGAATTTCGAAAACGCAATTTCTTAACACTTCTTCTTTATAGCCACGGGTTGTATACGCACGAGTGTGGTTGTGTTATAAATTTTCTTTTTTCTTTTTTCAATTTGTTCCCTTTGAAGTGGATGAGAGTCAGAGGCGCTCTTGTGCAATGAATTTAATTAGAAAGGAAAGAAGCTTCTGAAAATAAAACATTTGAGAAGGGTCAACATTTTCTCCTTTTTAAGATTATTCCCGAAGATGCTATTTGCTGGCTTGAAGGCAAAAAGAAAAATATCTAACGTTTTTAATTTAAGTGAATCCTTGATTGGGGTCTTACGTAAGAAAAGAGAAAATTTTTATTTTTAATTATTTTTTATCTCTTACCTACAAAAGATACGGTTTCATGGATCTATATATTTTTCTATATATTTTTAATTATATTTATATACATATCGGCCAACTTCATATAGATACAGAATATTATAAAAATCAAAAACAGATTAGGATCAACGTGGCTACATTGCGGTACATCGGAATTGAGTTAAGTTATCTTAGAGGTGCAACAATTTATTTCAAAATCAATTTTTGTTCGATCGAAGATAAATTTATCCATTTATAGAGGCTGCAGTGAATACCTATTTGTTGAATGGTTGGTTCGCACCGGGAAATTTTATGCAGTCACGCATATACGCATTATTAAGCTAGAATGGAGCTTCATATTTAGTGTATGAGTTAATTAAGCTATTCCCGGGATGTTATAGCATTGGTAAGAGCATTCTATATTACGTTTCTCTTTATGAACGGGGCACAGGAATGGACTCTACGACCGACAGCGAAAATTTCTAAGATTTATAATACCATATAGCACTTTACCCCATAAGCAAATATGTCCACCCGAAAATATTTAGGACAAAAGAGCAACAGTTTATCTATCTAAATAACCGATAGATGGCGGACCCATCATTAGCTAGTGCGGGTTAATTACTTGGCGTGCGAAAATCTAACGATTTAAGAAACTGAAACAGAACGTCGTGGAGGTGAGGAAGAGGTGGAAATAATTAGGCCAAGTGCAATGATACATTCATAAGATTAAGGAATTAAGCGGGACGAGAAGCTTTTGAACTGCAGTAGCCATTCATTGGTCTATTGTACACAGTTTTCTTTATAGTTCATCCAACAATCCCACACTTCCTGGGAATGAGCAGTATTTTTTTTTATGAAGTTTCTTCGAAGTCAGCTGGCTTTAAAAAGTATGAGCCAAAAGCTACAATATGCCTCACATTCGCATAGGACATGCTCCGATGTTTCATCCTCTTCGAGACATAGCCTACATACCTCAGTGAGTAATATGTACCTATGCGATGCATGTGTTTGTTTAGTTATTAGTATCCGGTTAGGTGCCCTGTAATGATTCTGAGTTGATTCTCAAACAGCTTCAAAAGATCTGGGCTCTTCTTTGGTGAATGTCCTTTTTTGATTTTTTTTTTCTTGTTTGGAGCCTATCATTGAATTCCATCTTTATCCATTCGATTTTGGATCCAGTTTTGAATGGTAAGTTTTATGGTGTTCTCTTACAACCGCAAAATGATCGTAGTGTCTATGGCAAGGATCTCGAGGAAGTTGATTTTAACATTCTCTCTCTTGTGTTGGTTGTTTATAAAGTCTTGAAAATAGTAGTACTGAGTACTTTTGTATCACGCAGCTTTGAGGACCTTGTATATATGTATATCATCTCAGTTCATCAGATCTGTGTCGTATGACAGACAAAAGGGTCCACAAATACGGAAACTGTTTCAAAAGATATTTTCAAAACCGTTCTGACTCTGTATTGTGTTGGTTTGAGCACTCAAGTATATTCTTTCTTCACCAAATACAGTTTCTTTTCTTGGGATGGATCTATCGATACCATCGAATGTATGATCCTGTTTAGACGGGTTAGTGTAAGATGCGCTTTGAGGTACATCAAAATACCATTCATGATAACATCAGTCAACTTGCTGCCCTTGCTGCTGCATTCAGTCGGCGGAACAAATATATCGACAAATTATGTAAATGAACAACTACACACTGCAATCCTTGCTTGAATCTGGAATGATCACGTGACTCATAATAGGAAATAAAAGTATGTGCTGCCTCAAGTCAAGAGCTGTCTGTGCCGCTTGCCCTCGATCATCATTCTACCTACAAGTTTCGTGCGGCAGAGGCAGCTTACTGACCCATCTAAACAGGCTCTATAAAAAAAAAAAAGAAATTGCGTCTTCAAATAATAAAATGTGTTAGAAAATTTTCGCTACGGGGGTTTTAGTCTGGCGACCCCAAGATGACTTCTACAGCACAAAAATATGTTGGGTTGGCACATGTTACCAATAGTGTAAACAATATCCATACAAAATTATTTTAGTACGATTCTAAAAAAGTTGGCGGCCGGCACAGGCATTTGAATCAATTCAACTCTTTTAGATTAATGTCGGCAAAAAAATAGTACCTACATATAAATTCTGAAGAAAATGTTGAGATTAAATTCTAAGAAGAAAAACGATTTTTTACGTGAATTATGTTAGTTTGTTGCTGTAAAATTTATAAAACCAGGATGTGATATTTTTGTTTCAGTAGTTTAAAATGAATTCCGAATAGCTATCCTTACAATTCTCCTGCTTTCCTTGATTTTGTATTAGCGAGAAATGTTTCTTTCTTTTAGCTCCAAAAGGAAGACCACATGAAAGTTTCGGATGTTGCGGATCTGGTCAACTGTCAATGATTCGGTTTTGCTACGAGCTCAATTTTTTCCCTCTTTCTTTTGATGAGCTTGCTCTGTCCTGATCGAACGAAGTACCAGAAGTATGTTTCATGTTGCATTTACCGCACTCATCGATAGCTGTGCAGTATATGCGGCTCCGCGATAGTACTGTTTTGGTCGAAGAAAGTACTGGATTCAACGTGTGCTCTAAAACAAGTTTCCATCATCTCGTATAGTATCTTTCTTATTAATTCCTTGGAAAGTGAAAGGAAGAATTTCTTTTAAACTCAGTGGAAGCATTCATTCTGCCATTTAAGAAAAGCGTACGGAACCATTAAGCATGAACCTTCCGGAAGGTTGGAAAAGACCATTCAATTTATACCCTCAGGAAGGTGGAGGGAAGCACTCTTCCTGTTTTCACTGAGAGGTAAAGCGAAGAAATTTTTCTGCTTTCTACGAAATGTATAGATAATAAATACGTCCTCACTTATTTGAATCTCGTACTTAAGTGAAAATAATCCACTTCTTCTAAAATAATGCACGAATCAGAATATTTTCTATCTGCAGCTGAACGTACTTTTCCTTCCTTCATTGTTCTTAGAAAAACAATGAAACTATATGACTCATTTTCGATCTGCACGCATTCCCTCGAACTGGCCTCTGCAAATATAGCCGCAAAAATTTCTTTTTTCTCTTTTCGATAAGAACCCGAATGAATATATATATTGATTACCTCTGCCTTCTCTAAGTATTCCCTGAAAGGTACATCGCATGCTCAAAAATACGACGCATCAATACATTACACCTACCTTCCTAAACCAGGTAATGTTGACAGTAAATCTTATCCAAGTCAGGTATTCCCATTTTTCCCACTGGGGAGCTCTTTTTTTCCCTAATTCTGTTCTAGTCTTTATAACAAGTAACATAATAGATGTTCATTCCACATATACTGTATTTGTATCCCTCCTACAAAAGACAGAAAAAAAAGGAACACATAAAGAATGTAAAACTTAAACGAACCAATAAAAAGCACTTATCTGTGCTAGATAAATGAATCCCTTTGGTCCAGCGACGTCCCAACTTCCCTCCATTCACATTTATTTTCCTGAAATATACAAAAATAACATTACTTCCAGTAAAAAATACATAAACTATCGCAAAGTTACCATTTCTCCAACAAATCCCGCTTCCCTCCGATTATGTACGTTTTGCAATGTCTTTTCGGGTGATTTCGTCATTGGGCATTATTGAGTCAAAATGTTACTGCCAAATTTCGAAAGTACATGAACAACTTTGTGTGCTCTTGCTCTTGGACAAAAAGCGAAAGTGACAAGTGCACACTGCGTCAAGTCAACATAATTATACTTGAAATAAAAATAAAAATAAACCTTTTTTTACCAAGTGTTAAATAAAAATTCGATAAATTTCACTGTTGTAATATTAATTTTATTTAATTAGTAAAAATGGGGCCACAAAATTTGGTGGCAATCATCACTTTGACAATTGTTAAATTTAAATTTATATTGGAGTGACATCTGTTACACAAGTTACTCTGAGTTTTTCCTTGAGTGGATTTGGACTAAAACTTTATGAAAGAGGGAAGTGTGACGTCTACATATTTTCTCCTATTATTTAAGTTCGTGAACAGAGTTTACATGCTTTTGGGTGAAAACGTTATAATGCATTCACCCAAATCTGAGTACGTGAACAGACCTATTAAAGTGGAAAACACAATTCCATCGTTTCGATCCGATTCGTACAAATGTCAAATTTGCTTATATGAGACATAATGAAATTGGACACATTACATCGAAATGGATCGAATCGAGACGGAGAAGTTGAGAAATTTCAACTTTTACGGATGACATAACCTGGAAAAATCATCTGTAAAAGTTTGTTTATACTCAAAGATGGATGAAAGGCCTTTGTTGAGGAAATGAAAAAAGACATGAATTATACGACAATAAAATGATAATTTAATGGATGGACATAAAGCTGAAAGACAAAATTTTAAATTTAAGCGATGCAAATTTTAGGACCACTGTAGATTCGACCGTTGAAGGCTTCACTGCCCAGGCAGTGGGCTTCTTAGAATATATAGCAAACAGGAATGGTGATAAGCTAGATTTCGCGTACTGAATTCTGGTTGTGTTGGTAGTCCATGTTTTACATGTATTTACACACTGTCCCTATTCTAAGCAACTTGTCAATTTTCAAAAAGTAAACAAAGTTTTTGTCCGGAGCATCTGCGGTAAAAAATGTTCCTTTTTCTACTTTATTTCGAAATAATTCACATATTCAATTTATATAAATCTTTGCTTCTATTAACAAAAAAGATAATTTAGATAGTGCACTGCCTGAAACAAGATTTCCCTAGTTTATAATCCGATTTATATTTGCAAGCACTGACCGAACACTTCATTACTGGTTTTTAATTAATATGAAGGTTTTAATAGGAACTAGTGGCACTATAAAACTCTGCACAAAATAAACTTAAAAAATAAATAGTTTTGAAAAGATTTGATTTCATACTTTGTTAAATTTTACAAAAGAATTTTAAATTGAGTAAATCTGTTCACAAAACAAAATCACATTTGACAATCATGCACTCAGCTTTGACAAATGTTCCTTCCGGTATCTCACTTACTTCTATGTATAATGTCCTGCTCTTGACAAACTACGTTCATGTACACGAGTTATACACTATTCACCCATTCCTGTTTGCTATACTGGGTGTTTCCCACTAGGAGGTCAATAGAGCAGGAGGTGATAGTACTCACCTAGACGAACCAAAAATCGTATGGCAGGGGGGGGGGGCATATCAACCATTTAGGAGCTACAGGGTGATTAAGGAAAAAAGTTAGTTTTTTCACAAAACACCCTGTATTTTAAAAACTACAGGGTATACGGTCACAGTTAAGGGCTCATTGTATGCAGAACTTCATGGCCTCTCCAACGACTGCTCAGTCAGTCCCATATCCCTCTCCCAACATGGTTTGTTTATCTTTGTTTTTTAATTTAACCTCTATTATTTCTGCAAAAAGGTCATTAACATATCTTTTTTTTTTTTATAAAATCTGTGGAAACTGTAGACTCTCCTCTTTAAGTTGACCTATTACACCCGATGTGCTATCTGAAGCCCTTTAAGAGTTATAGCTCTAAACCTATTCTGAAACCTATTTTCAAACCTATTCTCAACGATAATTTGTTGCCTTAGCACGTCATTTTTAAAAATATCGTCTAATTTCGGTGTGACCTGAATAGGTTATTAGTCAATAACTGTTTAACGGCAACAGTTAACACACAGGGTGTAATAAAAAAAGATATGTTAATGACGTTTTTGCAAAAATAATAGAGGTTAAATAAAAAAAAAAGGTAAGAAAATCCAAAATTTTTAGTTTAGGCAACCAAAATTCTTGTTGGGAAAGGGGTGTGGGGCTGATTGAGCAGTCGTTGGAAAGTTCTGCATACACAGCATCCTTAACTGCAACCATACGCCCTGTAGTTTTTAAGATACAGGGTGTTTTATGAAAAACTTGCTTTTTTTTCTTAATCACCCTGTAACTCCTAAACGGTTGATATGACCTAAACGAGTTTCGCCCAATCTCCCTTCTATACAACTTGGGAAAACTTTTCCACTTTCACGCTTTGCTCGAATTCCCCTCCGATTCCACAAACACTCTTAACAAAAAGGAGCACACAGTAGACTGCTTCCTTGATGTAGAGAAAGCGTTTGACTTAGTTTGGACAAACGGGAAAATTTTCAAAATTATAAATCTCGAGTTTTCGCCATATCTCACCTGGATTATTTAAAGCTTTCTTTCATCCCGGAACTTCTACATAGAACTCGAGAACGCCAAGTCTCACGTAACATAAGTCAGTGCTGGTGTTCTCCAAGGTTCGGTACTCGGACCAACTCTCTTCAATATTTTTACTTATGATCAGCCTGCCAGCGACTCAAATTCCACCACACTACGTTATGCTGATGACTCCCTTACCTACGCCCACTCCATGTCAGCCAACTTCGCTGCTACTAAAGTGGAGCGAATGTTTTCAAACTCGACGAGTTCTACGGAAAGTGGGGCATCAAAATCAATCATCAATGATTTGCATCCGAGACTCCTCCCCAAGGGTAAGAACATATATCGCCAAACAACGCGCTAACAACATCGAAATCAAAGTCAATAACGAAAAGCTTCGGCCTTCAAAGAACACCAAATAACTTGGTGTCTCTTTCAATAGTCTATTGAAATTCAACAATCATGCCAAACTGATCATGAGGAAAGCTAACTATACGCTTACTCCCTACTTAACCATATTATCAGAAGAAGAAACGGTCTCTCGACAGATACAAAGCTGCTTATATATAAACAGCTTATCCGCCCAATTATCTGCTATTGCTTCCCCATCTGGCAAACAATCCTATATGAAGCAAATTATCACCCTCGAAAGAAAGATCTAACGGGCCTGTACAGGACTGTACAGGAGACCTTACGGACACTACTATCTCAACACTTTCTTTTGCACAACACTCTTATAGAAGACTATCTTCTAAATCTCATACTCAAACAACTTGAGAAGAACTGTCAACATCCAAACTCCCTCATTAGTTGGTTTCAACACAACTTCAGGTTGAAAACTTCCACTACTTACTTATCATCTCTCCACCGTATTAACTCGGAAACGAGGAACATTTATGATCTGGGCGAAAGATTTACATTTTTCACTAGCACGGGAAACCACCATCGTGGACAGGACAACATCCTGGAACGAGCTCATCAGCATGCACTGCTTCTACACTGTGGAACTTACCAATGTTGGAGCATTCAGGACTTGCGAGATAATTCTTGCCTTTCAGAAATAAACGCCATATACTAACTCAAAACAAGTTAGTGAAATCCTAACATTCCGAAACTCCTCACCCATCCAACATCCCCATTTCATTAAATCCACACACCCCATAATTGTGAGACAACAGAAAAGAATACAATACAATAATCGTCATCGCCTAATTAAGAGTTTCTATTCGTAATTGGAACAATTAAAGTGTAAAAATATAATAAAGTCATAAATGAGACCTAGGCCAAAATAAAAGCCTGCACGTAAATGTTCTATACAAATATCCCGGGATATCGATTCGTTTTAAGATTCGTTATAAATCTTTTGTTTCGTTAATCGCGTGTGAAAGACATTGATTGATTTGATTGATTGCTGAAGCACCCATTCCTATTTCTGAAAGCATCCTCCACCAGAATTTAATCCTGTACAAAAATCTAATTTTGTTTTCTTCATACAGAAATCTAATTCTGCTGCAGAAATTTACTTCTGCTTCATCAGCTCCTACATCTAGGCAGAAATCTAATTCTGCTGCAGAAATATACTTCTGCTTTATCAGCTCCTATACGTAAGCAGAAATTTACTTCTGCTTCTCCAGCTCCTACACCTAAGCAGAAATATACTTCTGCTTCATCAGCTCCTACATCTAGGCAGAAATCTAATTCTGTTGCAGAAACTTACTTCTGCTTCACTACCTCCTACACGTAAGCAGAAACCTAATTCTGCTGCAGAAATTTACTTCTGCTTCACGCCTAGCAGAAATGTAATTCTGCTTCACCAGCTCCTACATCTAAGTAAAAGTCTAATTCTGCTGCAGAAATTTTCTTCTACTTCATCAGCTCCTACACGTAAGCAGAAATCTAATTCTGCTGCAGAAATTTACGTCTGCTTCACCATTTCCCACATCACAGCTAAACAGAAATCTATTTCTGCTATAGTATTTTACTTCTGCTTCATCAGCTACCACACCAAAGCAGAAATTTATTTCCGCTGGAGAAATTTACTTCCGCTGCAGAAATTTACTTCTGCTTCACTAGATCCCACACCTAACCAGAATATTTTAATTCTTCTGCAGAAATTCACTTTGCTGTTGTAATTTCGGCCCACGTGGACTCTCGGCTTACACACTTCAGCAATAAGGGCATTATACTGCTCCCTTGTTTTACACACTTTAATTCTGCCGCGCAGCACTACACCGTGCTGAATTTTAACTTTGAAGCATAATTTGTTCCTTTTTGTTGAATTTTGGATTTTTTCATTGAAATTTTTAAAGGAGTATTAATTAGTAGATTTAAGTTATATTTATGAATTGACTGTGATTTGTTGAATTGTGTATTGAATTATTTTAAAGACATTAATAAATTTTTAATTACTTTTAAATTGGGCTTATCCATAGCCGGCACCCATCTCCTTTCGCTCACAGAAAGCACAAATAGATATAAATGGAAAATGTAGTCTCAAATTCTTGGAGACATTGCATACCAGATAACAACATTGCTTGATCGATAAACGTTCTGTTTCGGGGCATATATAAGTATTTTCGAGCTCTATTGATTCAATAATGAGAAAATAATAAATTGGTTCTATGGGATTTGTACATGACACGTATATGAAAGTTGACAACTACGTGTCAACTAGCTAATGTAAGCAATATCGAATTACTTGAACCTGAAATAGCTTTGCAGAAAAAAAGTGTAAATTCTACAAGAAAATTCCGTTGATGAAATTTCACAGATTCTCATTTGAATTATGGCTCCCACAGAGATATATGTATGTACACTCATTCGCACCTATAAATTCTTTTCTTTTTTGATATATTCTTTGCCATAATACTAAAGGAGGACAGATGTTTGGAATTCATATGGAACAAATCGATTCTTTTAAAATGAATTTTTCCTGGGATCCATGTGAAAAGCAAAGAGTGCCAGAGAATTTTTTTCAATGTGAGTTCTTCTCTAATTTCAAATCGATTTTTGTCTTTTTTGACTTTTCTCGGTCGCTCTTGTGGAAAAAATAAAAAGAATAGGAGTTGACAGTTAACTACCGCAGTGAAGCTTTTGAGCCAATTATTATTCGATTCAAATCTGATGATAGCATCATAAATTTCTTCATGAATAATTTCAAAAATTCAAATGCCTTTGGTTTCTTGTGAAAATGAATTCAAATTTAATTGATTTTCAAAACATTGTATGTATAGAATTTATGTCACAAATTACAAACAATTTGGATCGTTTTTGCCGAAAAAGATTTTTATTTTTTATGAAATTATTTACAAAGAAATTAATTGAAATTGAAACTTGTGCTTTGAAACAACATTTATCCTTATAAGATGAGAAAAAAAAACACAGTTTTTGCTTAGTTTAAAATATGCACTACAGATGGCGCTACGGAAGGCGTATTGCTAGGTCTTAACGAAACGAACGAAAATCCAGCAACATGCTCTTAAACTGTTTTTCCGAATATCTAAGTTGGTACTTCTAGCTCTGCCTTGAACTTGTTAAAACGCAATTTGAACAAAATTATAATAAAAATGTCGGTATCAAAAAGTCTTTTTTTCTTTTGTTTCTATTATTTCTGGTTGTTTCATACATTCGACAAGGTGTTCTATGAGTAGTTGAAAACCGGTCAACAAATGGACAGGACTAGGTGAGACAAGTAAACAAGTAGAGGATTATTCTTCATAGTTAGATGTAGGGTACCTACCCCATAATATTTTTTTTTTACCTCCCAAACAGTTAACAAATTGTGGACGGGTAATTCAGGCATTGAAATTTAATTAGTTTTCATCAGTTTAAAGCAAATCTTTAATTGATCCTGTAGTGAGCATCCTCTGCAAACAACGCGTGTCTCTGAATATTTAAGTACTTTAAAATGTGGTCGTTAACGGTATAGCTTCAAAACTTAGACTGGCCAGTACAAATTTGTTCTATGACCGTAATTAAAATATAATATAGTTGTGTATACAGGGTGTCCCAAATCATTGTGTTTTCCGATATACCACGCGATTCTTTGAATGTGAAATAATAAAAAAAATCGTTTCACATACCCCCGTACAGCCCTCCGTTTACAGTTTCAGTTCATTAAACATTTTGTTAGGAATTAGTTTATGAATCACCCTATAATTAGAATTTGTTAAATGAATACTTGGTCGTTAAAGATTTCTAATAACCGTGCAAAGATTTTTCACTTTTCCTCTTTGTGTCGACGCTATTGCTCAAGAAAGTCGAAATAATTTCGGAATTCAATTCAGTTTTTTTTCCATGCACCATACCTCCCCAAAATATAAGATGATGCTCATTGCGTTGTACTTTATCTTAGTTTTATTCAACAAATCTAAATTTGGTTGTATTTACAATATATAATTTTTAAAATTCGTATACACCCTCTGCTCCAAGAATAACCGAAATGGCTTGGAAAAGAAAAAAGATAAAAATTATACAACGATTTGCATGTTAAAGAAGTGCGTGAAGTGACTTTTTTTATGTTGGTGATTGAAATGGTTTTGAGATTGCTCGTCATCGTTGATCGTTTTAATACTTTAATTCATCTAAAGCGATTTCCTTTCATCACCAAATAAGCAGCTTGGGGAATAGAAAATAATCGCAGGACGTTGCCCGTTTAGCAATAACCAACTATTTGGTTCTTGATATTCAGGATGAACACGACGAGTATGGCCTACGATACGCGAAAATAATACCATTATACTGGTGAACTACTTGGAACAATTGCTTTATGGATAATTCCGTAAAAAGCAACGAGCGTTGTTTTTGATTTTCGACTTCTTCAAATGAGATAATTTTTTTTTTTGGATTTCCTTCTATCTGGTGACGCTTGGTTTCTGGATCGTATTGAAAACAGCATTTCTTATCATGAGTTAGATTTGTTTTTTTAAGAAAGGGAATGCCCATTTTAGTCCGGATATCAACAGACACGAGAGAGTGTTTTAATTTTAAACGATGCATTATCATAGTCTGAACATATTTTGTTAACAATGTTTATTTCAATTAAGTGGGGCAAGGCTTGGAGGGTCAACTTTTGATTCTTACATTTTTGAAAATCTAGTACAGAATTGCATCCTTAGGTCCTGAGAAGAAGTTTGAGTACCCACACTCCTATACTCGGAGGCTTAAATAGCCATACCCGTACTCACTTTTTTAGTATTTTCCTGTTTTATTCGATGGATTCAGCATCTTTGCGCAAGCTTGAAGTGGCTTTTTTTTTTGCTGTTCGTTTCATATATCGCCTTCGTAAATAATACGATTATGTTCCTCCTTACACTAATTCCGTTGTTGGATGCTCCCTAAAAGCGTATATTTATCAACGAATATTAATACTTCTCTATAACATTCTTAATTCTAAACAACATGAGTATCTTTATTAAAAATTTTTGTTTTGCACGTTGAACACGCACTAATGTTCTGATTGTTCCACGATTTGCAAGCCAAGTTTCAGAGCGTTAACTCTTTATCCAGGCTTTCAGACTGTGGAATCAGGTTCCATTTGCCATCAGGGAGGCACATATTATGCTAGGTTTAAGGTTCAACTATCTCTTTTAAACCCAGGTATAAATATATTATTTTTTTTTTCAAGTCACTCAATTTCACTGTTTGGGATATGTTGATGAGTCAAAACCAAGACTTGAAACTTGTCACCAAAAATATAATGGGTTGAGTGATGAAATAACAAATTAAAAACATTTTTAGCTTTTTGCTATATACCGGAGATTCTAAATAAATTCCTTCTTGAACAAATATTATATTTTACATATATCTTTTTATATACCATTTTTGATAATTTGATAGCTAAGTAATTGTGTAAATAGTAACTTAATTTAGTCTTAGTTTACTAGTAGCTTTACATTTTGTTGTATTTCTTATCCATTTTTATTTCTGTAAATTTTTCTTTATTTTTATACTGCGCATACTTATAAGACGACATCTTTTGTCTTACCTGTGTAGCGTTTCTTAAAAAGATGAATTGAATTGAATTGAACTGAGGTACTAGATTTTTCGCAACTTAGATCGACTTTAACTCGGTAGGGTTATGTCCGATCGGAAAACGGTTCGCCTCAGCTCATTACCAGCAACAATTTGAAGAAGAAAATTTTTCTATGCATACTTTTAGGGGGGGGGATAGGAGTTGGAACCCTCGGTGGGGGTTACATATCAAATATCGCCGAGTACTATCGGGTGGTGTATTATATTCCCGATTCAGAAAACTTTCTCGGTACGTTTTTGCCGCCGGAAGAACACATTTTCATGCGTTTGGGTCACATACAACCCAGCTACTACATTTCGCATATATTTTTACAGTTCTTTCTTTCATTAGTGCTCTATTGTGAATATTTTTCTCATAGGAAGTTATTTTCCACGATTCATATTCTTCGACCGGTTGTATTACAAACTACTGTTAGTTAATACTTCGTAACTTGGGAAATACTGAACAAAATGTCGTGAATACATTTCTATCTTAATCTCCTACCTACAGATGGCGCCACTACTGTTGTTAAACATAGCTACTCCTGTTATTTTTGGGATAGAGGGTCTAGAAAGAAAAGCATAATTTAGAAAAAGAAATGAAATGCAATTGGAAACCTTGGAGTGTCCTGATAATACTTTTGCCCCCCTCCGCCCCCAAAAATCACTCGCTTTCGCTATCCCCTTAAATTTATTTATTTATTTTATTATTTTTTATAAGTCAAGGATATCGCAGGATATCATCCTTTTTAACGATATGCAACATGTTACGATTTATGATCAAATGCTTTAGTTATCGAGCCTTAAACTTGAACCCTTGAAAAAAATTTAATTGATCCCATGATCCTTGAAAAAGTGCTCAAGTTTGATCCTTGAAAACACTTCAACACTCAAGTGACTACGCTTCGTTTGAAAAACGAAAAATTTTCAAACGCAAATTTGAATCGGAATGAGTGATTTTAGAAGGGGGGTCTACAATAAAAATGTTATCATTGCACTCCAATCCATTGGCATACTCCATTCTATTTATTTACAGAACACCCTGTGCATTTACTAATCATATATTTCTTTCGGTAGGACATCATACTTCGGGCTAAATGGAAAATCTTAAAGTTTTTATTAAAAACTTAATTAAATATTAAAAATATTCTCTTTCAGTAGTTTGTTCTAAGCCGACCTACTGACGTATGTTATTTTTTATACTTACTGTATCCCAGTTAGGAAATTATTAAAAACGAACAACAACAATTGTTCCATCCTATTCCACATAATTAAATTATTTAGAAGCCTCTTTTATGTAAAACGTGACTCCTTAATAATTACGGCCGAATTGGGAGTCTCTCCAGAATTAATTTCTCTTGACAGATTTATCGTAAGATTTGAAATAAATTTCCCAAACTTCGCCACTGTAATAATCATTTGTCAGAAAATTTTTATAGTTAGAAGTTTTCCATGGATCGTAGGTACCCACTTACTTAATTAAGTTTCAACTTAAGTAAGATTAATTAGAAAATCTAGTTTTTTGGAAAATTTTTGTCCTCCGGGATAGTTTCTTTGGAACAAAAGATAAAAAGCCACTAAAATAGGAAATCTGAAATACTTTCAACGCTTTTAATGCAAAACTCATTTACACAAGGTTTCCTGACCTCATTCAAAGGCTATGCCAACAACAACAAAGACGGCGACGACGATGACTACGGCGATGACAACAGTATCGAGAGCTTTTCACCGAAGGAATCAACAAGGACTTTTGGATTGCATTCGAATTCCATCCAGGCAGAAGAAGAAGAATAAAAAAAAAAACGAGAATTTCATGATACGAAAAAATCCTTTCAAGAGGCAGAGGCGGTTCAATTGATTCTCGTTTTTTTTCATATCTTTTTTTCATTTTGCCTTAATTTTTTGCTTCATTTCGTTTTTCCTCATTTCCTCTGCTTCTCTCTCTCTCTACCTTTGCCTGTATGATGTGTATCTGTTCATCTTGTTGTCGATACTTTCGAGCTAGGATATATACGGAGTATTTCATTTCTTATTGAAATATTCTATCTATACAAAAGGAGGAGAGGAAAGTTGTTCGCTCAAGTGGATAAAACAATTTGAAACATTATAAATGACGACAATTCCACGATGGCAGAGAATTCAACGAATTCGAAATACGCGAGTAATTGAAATTGAAAAAATAACTCAAGTTGGTGGAACTCTCATCTAGGAAGTTTTGTAATTACGAGAAATTCGGTGGGTGAAACTTGTCGTTTTTGGAGAGTTTCCATCTATCATGTATGTGCAGAAAGAAATGGTGGTAAGGGTTATGATTTTGGGTGTTTTAAGATGATTCACTTTAGTGCATGTAGAAAAAGCAATCGAAAACGTCATACATAGTTAGTGGAGTTATTGAAATATATTGGAAAAGCTTCATGAAATAGAACAAGTTACTCGATCTGACTAAGTAGCTCTTTCGAATGAATTCTAGGATCGTGGTGGGGTAAAATTTCAGTTCTTGGTTTTCGAAAAGTCGAAAAATTTCCGTTCTCGTTGATTTTGCTCGAGCGTGAAAGATCGTAATTTGTGGGGTAACTTTTTGTCCTTGCACATTTTTTCGAGAAAAAAAAATCTTTTTTTTCTAGATTTTGCTTAAAAAATCCCTTTCGTTCGAAAATACCTGCGATCGTAAATATCAATCTTCCTGTGTTTTTGAAGTTGTTTTTCTCGAAAAGTCCAAAAAGTTTCGATTTAGTGACCCTGCTTTGACCTGATCAATAGAAATTCGGATCTTTCGAATAAATCTAAAATCGTGAGGTAAATATCAAGACTCTGGCGATTTTTGTTTAAAAAAAAAAGCTTTTCGAATTTATGATCGCGCGAGATAAATTTCGAACCTTCAAGATTTTCGAGGTTGTTTTTCTCTTCTTCAGGGATTTTGGAGAACTTTTCGAAAGGACGTATATAACTTTGTTTTCGAAATTTGCTCTAACCTGAAAGTAGAAACTCCGCTCTTTTGAAAGTATCTATGATCGTTGTATAAATCTCGACCCTTCTCAGCCTGGTCTCTGAGGTGATTTTTTTCGAAAAGCCAAGAAAAAAATTCGTTTTCTAAACTATTTCGTTCTTCCGAAAATTTTGGGGGGCATTATTTTCAAAAATTAAAGAAAATAAATTCGAGACTAACTCATGCCTGGATGTAGAGATTTAGCTCTATCGAATGAATCTAGAATGGTGGTGACTTTCGTCTTTCAAGGATGTGTTCGTTTTCTTTAAGAAGGAAGAAAAAAACAATTTTTCTCTGATCTGAAAGCATAATTCGCTTTTTTGAAGGTACATAATAATTTCAGTCTTTTAACGCCTTTGAAGTAATTTTTCTCACGAACAGGCAAAAAAGAAACTGCATCCTAATAAATTTGCTTTCGCGGGACTAGCGTGGAGAAATAATTCCAATCTTTTGAATGAATCTAGTAACGGGGGATTTTATAGGCCGTTTTTCTGGAAAAGGAAAAACAAAACAACGTCACAAGACTTTGTTCTGTTGGTTGTAACTCCACTTTTCTCCGGAAATATCTATGATCGTTGACAAAATTTCAGTCCTTCAGAAAAATTTTTCTCGAAAAGTCCACTTTCTCAAAAGTCTTAATTCACCTCTTTGAAAGAAATCTAGAAGGTGATGGGAGGGGGGGGGGGGTAAGCTACGGTCCTTACATTTAAAACGCAAAAATCATTTTCCAGATCTTCCTCGAAAAGTTCAAAACATTTTCACTTAAATCATTTTGTTCTGACATGGCGCCGGATTGACTAACACGGTGAGTTGCGGAGTTGTGGGGATGTGAGTTTTTTGACACTTAACTCTCCACTCGGAATTCTGTAACTCGTGGAATTTGTATTGAGAATTACTAAACTCACGACAAAACTCTCGGATGTTTTAGTTGTGAGGAAGTAAGAAGAATATTTCTCAACTGAAGGTATTGTCTGTTTTTGCTGTGTTTTGTGAAAGTACCTAGGATTTTTTAAATTAAATTGGTCGTCTCCAGTACAGAAGAGACGCTATAAAAAATTTAAATATGCAAGTTAAAGCTTGTATGTAATGTATATTTGTTACAGAGATTTTCCAAATTCTTTTTTATTTCACTGTTCCGATATATCAGTCCATAAAGATTTTTAATTCTTTTGGAATTTCCAAGCTAATAGTGACAAACAAAGAGACTCTTGTTAATAACAAGCAGCGAAAACAAATAGAAAACTACCGAAGAAGGGAAGGAATATATTGCAAGGTTGGAGACAGTTATTTATAGGAAACAAAAACAAATTCTGGACAGTAAGAACAATAAAGCAAATTTTAGGCAAAATAGAAAATTTTGTGTAAGTAGAGCAGGGTCTAGATGGTAACGGCACGATGCACATGTACAGAAGATCTGTTACAGCTATGCAAGAGTTCAATTGGGAACCAGATAAGTGGAGTCTTAGATAAGCAGTCGTTGGCGCCTATATTAGTAAAACTGTCTATAGAGAGGAAATTGCCGACAACATCCAATTCAGAGTAACAATCAGTTCAGAATAAAAAAGCATTACGGAATTTCACTGTACGGTCGAAAGTATTTTGAATGGTGAAAGGATAGATATTTCGTGAAGGTCGTTATTCAATGATCTAATCATGCAATCTTGATTGAGTCCACAAGAGTGCCAAGGGAGTAAACGAAATCAGCATAATCAGCCAAACTATGGATGGGATTGAAAGTGAGGGAAAGCAGATCATTAATGACAATTAAGAAGAGAGACGGAGAAATAACAGAGCCCTGGGGCACACCGGAATTTATAGGACGAGATTTAGACGTGTGTAACGCCATCTAATACAACCGGTATTAGGCGATCAGATAAAAAACTTTCAATCTATAATAGACGAGGAGGGGAGATACCAAGTGTTTTAAGTTCGACTAAAACGGCAGGATGCCAGAATGTATTGGAGCCATTTGAAATATTTAGAGCAACGATTTTGGGCTCACCAAAATTGTGGAGACTATGATTCCAAGGATCCGTAAGAAAATTCAGCAAAGCACCAGATGAGCGTCCAGATCGATTGGGGAGTGTTTGATAAGTTTCTAGATACCTACTTCATTAATTTGAAGTTAATGATAGATTCAAAAACCTTGAAAAGAATTGAAGTTATTGCTATTGGTTGATAATCCCCTCCTTCCTTCATGTCCTTGTTATTAAATTTATAAAGTACTTACATGACGTATAGCTTTCCAATAAATTAATTAAATCCATAAAGGCATAAATGGAATTGAATTGCTTTTCCGAATGCATTTATGCTTTTCTGAAAATATAGAAGACTCCATATAGGGGTAGGAAGGAAAGCACCTACATACACAAATAAACTTTTTTTTAGTGAATTAAAATCATGTGTTCCACAACATAAATTCCATTACTATTGGCACCAATAATCCAATTACGAAGGGCGCATGCATATTTCATAAAATCAACCATTAAAACAAAAGTGCCGGGCACTTCGATTAATGCGGTCCACTAAACTTAATTAAAACAAGCTGAAACTGTACACACACACACAGAGGAACAGCAAGGAAGAAAATCAAGTTAGCTTGGCTGTTAGCAGTACACAGATTGACTACTGCATGTTCAGTTCAATTTTTTTTTTTTTTTTTTTTTGCTGTTATTTGTTTGCTGCACATTTACCCTACTTCTATTCCGGAGGTGAACCCAAAGTCTAAAGAATATGTAGACGATAACCAATATTACATGTAAAGGCTACATGTACATAGTATAGTCGCGCATATGTCGTAATGGAATGATGATGACCATCTAAAGCTTGATTGAGAGCTCTTCGAGCAAAGATAATTTACTGTGGTACCTACATATACTATAGTAGCTGTTTGCACTCAACGAGAAACCTGAATTTTAATTGTGAGGTTAGATTACTATTTATTTAACAGCCGCCGCTATTCAATCGATTGTTTCTACCTGAAATGGGGTTTTCTTTCCTGTAATCGATAAAGGATAAGGATAGGATAGGATTAGATTAGGTTAAATGATGGAAGAGAATGTTTAAAGCTTATTCCTTAGAGGCCTTACGAGTGGGTATAAAAAAGTCCCAAAACAACTAACTTGGCGAACACGTCTAAATTTAGAAGAAATATCCGCCATCTTGGAAGTTTCAAAAAATCTCTCGTGTGGTAGAAGCGTTTATTCTCTAGCAATATGCGGTTTGTGCTGTTTTTTTTTAGAATTCGTTTTTTGACAGTATTCAAAAACTCAATGATGACTGCAAATATTAATTTCTAGCTCGTGAATTATTGTTGCAAAGAATTGGATTGAATTGGAACGGGGCTGGGACCCGGACGGGGGTCCCTGGAATGTAGGTCACAACAAGGCCCATTGTGCTGCAAAGGATTGCTAACATCAAATTTTCTTGATATGGCATCGTTGTCGTAAATTTCTAGGGCCTATTTACACATGAATTCCCCAGCCCAACAACTCTTTCGACAATTGGCAGTTATTTCAATAGTCCTTTTTGCAGTTACATCGGATAAAGTGCAGCGGAGCGTCATTCATCTGGGTGTAGATTGTTGGAGGAATCGCAAAGTTTTTCCAGACAGGCAGGATAGCCAAATGTGTAGCAGGACCGTACAAAGGACGTCAGCGTAATAAGCTGATAACAATTGCTTCAAACATTCATAAAAAGCGAACTAAGAGCGCCGGATCTGTAAAAATCTGCAAGAAGAATAGAAGAGACAGGTTTGTTCTCCATGATCCACCTACTATTATTGCGGCGGGAGCTTGTTTCCCCGCATTGTCTCAACCTAGTAGTCATACATTCAAAAGATTTGTTGCTGATGTTAATGGAAACCAAGAAAGGTTCATAACATTAACAAGTGGTTTTCAACTGTGTGTTTGTTTGTACCTCAGATGCGTTCAGTTTTTCCGAACCATTATCTTCTTATCCTCCGTAGAGCTGGAAGGAAGGAAGGAAGATATTATTGTTATAATGATTAAATTTAAAAATTTGAACGCAACATTTACATAGTTTGGAATTTCGATGGAGGAAAAAAAATTGCGAAATACACTATCACCAGAGGCGGCTGTGTTAGCAACAATCATACGCGCTATTGAATTTGGACACTGAAACCTGAAATTCTAGTTAAGTTTCCTTTAAGCTTCGTGAGGGCTGGTTAGTGTCTTCTTTTGTTGAGTTCTGATGTAGTGTCACAGTTCATCCATCATGACATAATAAAAAAAAAGACGTAATTTCTCATATGTCCAGTTGTTGGTGAATTTAGCCACTACTAAGTAGTAAATAGCTTTATCTCAGCGTCTGTGCATCAATAATGTAAATTTTATCGTTAGCTGTAGTTTAAGGGATGTGATAATAAGAAGATCATGACTCTGTGCTTGCAACAACTGCAGCTGACATTTTTCTTGCCTTATGTGCATCGGAGACTGCGTGGACGACTTAAGATATCTGCCCTCTCTAGTTCTTAACCGAGCAACTTGACAAATATCAATTTATTTGATATCTTTATGAGAAACTGCTGCTGAGTTTAGATAATGATTGTTCATAGATTGTCGTAACTTGCTTCTCGTACGGAAAAACATAAGAAAATATTTTATTTGAAATAAATCTTTAAAAATGGATATTTTTTTTGTTATTGAACCTGTAATGTGTGTTTTTCGGTTCAGTTTTTTCGTTTTTTGCAGTGCAAAGGACATTAGGTCTAGATGAACCTCTCCTCTTAAAAGAGATTGAAAGTTTTCTCTCCCTCCGTTCTTCAATCCAAGTTATATTGGACCGGGTTACGTCTAACCGTTTTATAATCAATGCTTGTACATCAAGATTTCTCTCTTCTACTCCCATCCTCATTTTTATTTTAATGATCTGCTAGCTCTCACTTTCAATTCTGTCCATAGTTTTGCAAACGACAGCACCCTTGATTTCGTGTACTTGTTCGATTCTATTGCTAATTCTAACGGGAATGCTATAGTTGACAAACCGAAACCACATGTTTAACTCATTAAACAATCACCTTACAACAATACTCGCTTGGGCAGAGCGAATCGGCTCTTATTTAATACTTCCAAAACGCAATGTTGTCTGTTATAACTCAAAACTACTCCAATACCGGCTTAACCCATTTTTGGTATTGCCAAAAATGGTATACAAAGATGCAAGAAATATTTTACTTCGTCAGACTTTGTGCAAATCTACAAGTCTCATATCAGGCCTTGATTAGAATATAATTCCCATATTTTGACAAGGTGCTGAACAACTGCATTGTCCACGTTGGATAAAGTCGAAAAGAAGGTCTTTCGGTTAATTACCGATGGCACTACAACAGCAACTATTGATAGTTCCCTTGAACGCCGCCGTATATTGTCGTATATCTATCTCTCTTTTATCACTACTTCAATAGCTAATGCTCTGATGAAATATCTAGCCTGATCCGTTGTGGAACTCTCCCTATGAGTTCCACATGAACTGTAATCCGAGCTCACCACTACACTTCTGAAGTCTTTTCTTGCCCGAATTTGCACCGGGTGTAGCGTGAAAAAAATCAACAAAAAACTTTATCAAACGTTCACGGTCATGACCAAAGCACTCGATACAAATGATCGGTGCCGTCAGGGACGAAAAAAGTGCCTACAGATCAGACCTGTAAAATTGCAAGTGCAAGCACCACGAGTATACCCCAGGACGTGGACTTGAAATATTTTAAATACTAGTATAAGTCCCGGTACTGATACTAAAAAATATTTCAAGTACAAGTCCCGATACTGGTACTTAAAATTTTTTCAAGTACAAATCAAGGTACTGGTACTTATAACTCCCATATATAAGCTTAAGTACCCTATAAATATCTACCATATAAGTGCGTGCCGCCATCACGCGAAGTACTTCAGCTGTCCCTGCTTCTAATCCTCTATTTTTAGAAGGCTTCTATAAATAATAATTTACACTAGTAGAAGTACTTTGCGTTATGGCGGTGTTTGTAGTAAGTGCGTACTTTGGTACTTTTGGCTACTAAGCTTTATATGGGACTTATAAGTACCAGTACCTCGATTTGTACTTCAAATGTTTTCAAGTACCAGTACCGGGACTTGTACTTGTATTTAAAAAAAATTTAAGTCCAGGTCTCTAAGGATTCGTAATAAGACATTTATGAAAAAATTAGCTTTATAAAAAATTGTTCCGTCTATGGTCGGTTTTAAGTATGTATCTACCTACAGCTAAAAGGATAGGATGGGTAAAATGAGTCCATAACATCCATCCAAACATATATAAAAATTTCATCTACTCTACTCCTGTATCCAAAAAGGTTAAAAATTAGCACTCTGCGAGAAATTCATTAACCGTGATCTGGTATTCCTTTGCGAATAAAAGTTCACATTAATCAGACTCCGTCCATTTATTACGGGAACAGTGTCCGGGAATGCAATAAATTCTTCCATCCAAAAAAAAAAAAAAAAAACCCCACGATCGATATAAAAATAAGGGATGGGGGCGACGACACACAAAGTGTTAATAAACTCGGGGAGAAAAACACAGAAAGGGTCACAATTATTCAACTCGAGACTCTGTTTCTTTTTCATTTTTCATGGCTTTTCTTCCTTTTTTTTTCTTCTCTCCTTTCAAGTCGTTTTCAATTGAGCAAGTATTCCGATGCGCACGGAAAATCGTTTTCCTTTATATCTTTTAAGTTTTTAATAAAAAAAAAAATAAAAAATAAAAAAAAAAAAAAACAATCCAGAGAGCGGAATTGCTGTAAACAAGGAGCAACCTACGTATATAAAAACGGACATTCAATTAAGCAATTTTTGAAAATGGGTAAACATAGGTTCCCAATAGCCGGAATCATGTGAGGGATCTGTTTGCAAATGACGGATAAAGGCTCACACATCAGTTTATTTCGCCACTTTGCCAATGTTGAATCGATACACAGATGAACCACCCAATAATGGCTTTTTGCCTGCGATGCTATGTTGAAAAGTTGGCTGGATTGAATCTGCTGGAACCTACACACTGTATGCATATGTATGCCGGTCTGTCTGGCTGTATGCTTGTATAGTAGTAGTATACGTATAGAACGATCGAAGACTGATGAAGGATTGAAAAGAAACTGTAGAATCCTTGATATAAGAACAACTGAATCAGCAACTTTAGCAGTGCTACCCGATGAGGAGAAAAGGATTCCTTTCCTATTTCTTAACTTAAGTTTTTTCATCTTCAGCTGAATAATTCAGTTTTTTTTTATTATTATCTGCCTCTCTGGTGATTCAACAATCCTTTAGTCGACAGGATTTTAAATAAATTGAGCAAAATTGAAATGACGGGCATTGTATGTATATTATGTTCCTATGCATATAACATAGGTTACATGGGTACGACAGGATGAGTGGAATTGATTAGCTCAAGGTGAATTTAATCGTCTGGCGTGCTAGGCGAAGTATAGATATGCATCGAAGGAGAAAGGAGGTTGACTAAATGAAGGTTGCTTTTCTTGAATAACTAAGTATTATTGAATATTATTGGAGCAGAACTTGCTTCGAATAGTGACTCAGTAGTCAATTTAGTGGTGACGTGTTTAAACCTTGGAGCTATGAATTTGTTTTTTTTTTTCTTTTGCTTTTTGGGTCATTAAAGATATATAAAATTTCATATTCGAGTTTGTTAACCCTCCTTGAAAATTTTGATTATAAATTTATTATAACAATTTTAGAACAGCAGTGGTATTGGAAATTTAGATAAATTGTGGGGAATAAAATTGTAGCTATGATGACAAAAGGTCGATATCTTAACAAAATATATTAGAAGGAAACTCCAGTAACTCTCAGATTGAAAGATGGATTGAGTTTCGCAATTTATTACGTAGTAGGGTCAAAAAGTAATTTGAAAGGGGTGGGGATTTTGAAAAACGCAGATAACCTGATGTGGGAACAAATGAATTTGGATTTCATTTCGGAAAGCGTAAAGTCTGCTGTGAAAACTATAATAAAAAAATCAGCGACTCCACATTGGTCTGTAACTTATAGCAGACCACATTACTAAAATATCTATAAACTGCAGAGTTATAAAACTACACTATAACTAGATTCTATGTATACATACGCCTGTTTCGGCAGCTAATGCCAATACTCAAATTAATTTTGAATTCTACTTTTTACTAATCACTTTGTATGTGAAATTATTAATATCATAGTAGACATGAATATTCATTTTTACTTTGCATGTGGAATCTGGCAAAATCTACGTAAGCATTTGCTTAAAAAAGTATTGAAAAATAATGATTCAGTCTGTCATCTAAAGTAAAAGAGTCATTGAATAAATAACTAATAAGAAAGCGGACAAGAGGGCCTACTGTCTATTTTGTGTCAGTTCAACATTTCTGACATTTCATATTTTATGAAAACAAGTTCGAATTTGAGTTAGCGATATTGTGATAAATAAATAATTTAACAGGATTTTTACTTAATAGTAGTGTGAAATATTTTTTTGTGAACAATATTTTATGTAATCGAGACTCCGGAGTCTTAAAAAACTGTAATGAAGTGTGCTGTGTTGTGCTGCAGGAACGACCGGCGTTATTGTCGTGGGAAAGCATTCTTCAAGCAACTTTAATAGCTTTACTAATTAACTATAGTATTTTAAGCAAAATAAAAATAAACAGCTGGCAAAAAATTTAATATTTTCCAATGCTGTTTTGTTTTGTTTACAATTGAATTATAATTGCTGCCTAAATTATGTCAGTCATACAAAAACAACGCCAAGAAATGTTATCTGAAAATAAGGGGGCGCTGAAAAATTTGTTTATTTTACATAGCTATTTGGATTATAAAAAATGTCCCCCTTCAAAATGTCATGATTTTATTACTGCCATGACGAAACGAATACAAACACAGCGAACTAATATATTTCGCCAAGTGGCTTAGGTTTTCACCCGATACGTCGTTTCCTTATTAGTTATTTATTCAATGAAAAGAGTCAACATAAAGGAAGAGTAAAGAGCCAACCAGCAATCAATATACCAGGGCCAAAGGGTAGGTGCACTAATTTTTTCTAGGTTTTTCAGATCTTCGTTTTTTCGAACAATTTCATTCTGTTCAATTGATGAACCACTTACCTTACCTGCATACAAATGTTGCGAAATTGTGACAATACTCACAGAAATGTGGAAGTATTTGACACTGGTCCGATACTAGCTCCTATTACAAACTGCGTCCAGGTTTATTCTTCGTCTTCGAAAACATATTGCGGAAAAAATATACCTATACAAAAAATAAAGGAAAGAGAAATTTAATAAATGAAAGTAGTTACATAACTTGTTGTGTATTTATTATTTCATAACGCCAGAATTGTATTGTATTATTTTCAGTAAGAGATACCATCCAAGCTTGATATCTTATAAAACATTCCTATGTCATCTGAATTCGTTGGCCACCACGGTATTGTAAAAATTAGGTCGGGTCGATATAGACGGACTTAATTAAACATTGTGGACTAAGCGTACAGGAATTGTCTCTGTAGTGTAGATTATGTGATGACACAATAGATTAGCTCTGATTGCGGTGTCCTAATGGTCAAGTCGTCTTGTCGCCTCCTCATCCTAACCTGACCGTGTGTTATATTATAATACTCACAACTAGATCATTGCACAGGAAGTTTACGAAGTCAGATGCAATCATTAAACCAGAAAACCGCTCGGGAAAACCTTTAGTTACGATAGCTAGTGTTGAAAAGTATTTACAAGGCTCTTGAATGGTTAATTTACAATAAAATCAATATTCTAAAGACAATCTTAGTCGAGCTGGCCGAAGTTGCACTGACTAGTCTACATACATTGAGGTCGGTTTTGTTTAACAAAACTTTTTAGAAAAACTACAAGCTGCAGTATACAATTAAACTATGGCTTACCTCAAGGCTCAGTTGTAGCCCACAAATTTTTTAATTTATACATTCATAACGATGATGTCCATATTGATCAGGGTTTAGTACGTAGACGTTCCAGCGGTAACCACCCACCATTCAGATACCTATCGTTTATACGATTTCTTAAATGAAAACGGTAGGTTCACTCAATTTCCCCCCTATATATCCTATTATACCTTATGTGAGTATTCCTAATGTCGAAGTCTAGCTAAATACCCTTCTCGCTCTCCTGAAAATGATAGAAACATTACATTTCTTTCAAATCCTTAGGCTCCTTTTCAAGATAAAATTTACAAATATACAAAAATATTGTTCTTTGCCTAGTATCTATTACCCTCCATATCCCCTTTAGAGGCTTTTTGCTTTTTGAAGAACCTTCTGAATAGCAGTAGTGCCCTCATCGATAGTACTTTATGATTGTAAAAGTGACGTATGAGGAGTTTGACCACACTCTTGAATGGAACTTGTTTTCGGTACAGCAGTTAACCAACCGTAGACACTTATGATTAGCAGCGTAATTGTAGTTGTGATGACAATGTAACCAAAGGAAAATCTTTTACATTAATTGTATGGTTTCGGCAGAGATTGTGTGATACGACATATTGATATAGTACGAGATTATCAATCACACTTACTTTTTTAATTGAGTGCAGACCGGTTTCAGCACATTGGCTATCATCAGTACACTAAAATTGTATTGCTCCCAAACTGATCTCATACAGTGGCTTGTAGAGTGGTGAGTAATAGAGCTCTGTTTGGTCGTTAAAGCAGGGATGGTCTTTGTCTTGTAGTGCTCGAGATATCTCTAATGATTCCAATAGATTTAATTTCATTCCTTTATTACACACATGTAAAATCTTTGCGTTTATCTCAGGTACATGATTGTTATCTAATAAATGAGTCGCATAACTGGATTTATTATTTTTATTTCTGAAGGAGCTGGTATGTTCATCTATTCTTTCCTTGAATGAACGACCCGTTTGACCAATGTACACTCCCTGACATGTTGAACATTTCAAACTATAAACCCCATTCTTTTCTAGCTCTAACGTCTTGTCTTTAATATTGGGAAGAATATTACCTAGATTTTGTGTTGTCTTAAAGCCAATTCTAATTTTATGTTTTTTTAACTTGTTTGCCAAGGTTACCGAAATTTTTCCCATGTATGGAAGGCTAGCCCAGATATGATCGTCAACCCCTATTTTTTGAAGACTAGTTGCTTCTTTTATAGCTTTTTCTCTTAGTTTTCGAGAAAGTATTTTATCAATTAAGCTCTCTTCAAACCCATTGTTACAGCTACTTTTACAGCTTGCCCTATGGATGGCTAGGCAACGGAAATGCTGTGATAAACAAAATAATAAGGCTGTAATAATAAAGACAATAATGTTATGATAAATAGTGGGTCTTCGAGTGTTTGCTACTTCTCAATCTTGATGTTCTATGCAGCAAGAACTGATTTAAGTGAACCTGCTTTCTGGAAGAGGTCTTGTTTATTTACTTTTGTCAAACAAGTTGATAAAAGATAAAACAAAATTTCGAAAAATTCTTAAAGGTCTACTTAGCTACGACCTTTTAGCAATCAGGCAGGTGCTTCTAGTGAGAACTTCGAATTTTATACGACTTAAGAGTTCGAAAGTGTGCGGGTCGGTACTGATCTATATTGTCACATGACTCTCACATTATCCTTAAGTGATTTTACTCAAAGTCGAGAGCTAGCTAAGTCGCTTTCTTCCACTCATGCCCACTATACCCCTATTACTCCTCTGAATAAGTTTTCTCAAAATCTAGACTTAATTAAAGCACTTTATCGCATCGGAAAATTGCGCTCTTTATACACCTCTTAGTAACTCAAATCGATTATTTCTATTAAACCTTATTCTTCAAGCATATAGACTTTTTCTACCTCCATCTACGAGTATTTCGCTGTTTCTGTAGTTTTCCGGGGGATTTCTTTAATATATTACTAATACCATTGCATAAAAGCCACGATCGAGCTTCTTCTAACGGGAGGCGGAATTAACCAGTTAATTGTAGCATGACATTCCTTCCCATGGGTTTCCCTTCTGCAAATTGAGAATCTTCCACATCTTTCAGGATATCTTCCAAATGTTCCTTCTTAGTATACATACAACAACATTTTTGGTGAACTGATTCTAGTGTAAATTTTCCTCTTTTTTCCACCAAGAAATGCGCCACTCACATGGGAGTATGAGATTCGATAGGCTTACTACCAGAATTTTCATGGTGGTCTACGAATATCGTCCTTGCGTTAATCACTGCTACATTTTAAAATTCTAGAGGACTATTTCGTTAGTTATAGAGGCTTTGGAAGATTCTTGTTATCTGGTAAGTCCTTTCTTAGAATCCATAGAAGCTACAGCTGCTGCATTTAACTGATTTATCCTTCTACTCTTCAACTATACGCAACATGCTCCAATCGACTTGCAACAGGTCATTTCGCACTCTTTACCTCTTTTTGGTAGAATTCACTGCAAGATTTCATAGTGTCAGTGGACAGAATCTATCTGTTCTTTGTGATATTATCATATTTATCCCTAAATTTGGCTAGGAGTTATAAAATTTTGGCGTCGTCGTTTGCAGTTTTCCGATTCATCCGCAGACACAAAGGCGAATGGCCACTTTTCATACAACTTCAGGCCCGACACCTCAAGACACGAGAGATGTCTTAAACGATGTATTATGATACTGTGAACATATTTTATTAAAAATGTTTATTTCACTTAAGCTGGAGAAAGCTTTGACGATCGGATGTAGCTGGAGCGACTTTTTTGGGTGATAAAGCATTTTATACTACTCGTGGAAGACAGAACTGCAAAAGTATATGCGAAATATAGAAGCTGGGGGTGTATGTGACCCAAGTGCATGAAAATGGTTTTTCCGGCGGCAAAATCGTCTCGAAAAAGTTTTCTGAATCGGGAAAAAACCCGATAGTACTTGGCGAGACCTTTAATTTCATATGCAACAAGCGGTACTTGATCCCCCCCCCCCGCGCCGAGCGTTCCAACCTAAAGGCATGCATAGAGAAATTTTCTTTTACGAATTGTAGTTGGTAATGATCTGAGCCAAGCAGTGAAACCCGTTCTCCGTTCGGACATAACCCTACCGAGTTAGATGCGATCTAAGGTGCGAAAAATCTAGTACCTCCAGTTTGAATAAAAAAGAGGGAAATACTAAAAAAAATGAGTATTGGGATGGCTATAAATAGCTGTTCAAGCCTCCGAATATAGGAGGGTGGGTACTAAAACTTCTCAAGACCTAAGGAACTCGTTTATGTACTAGATTTTCCAAAATGTACTAGATCGAGCTTTGAACCCATTCCCCCGGCTTCCTCCGCTTAATCGAAATAAAGATTGTTAATAAAATATGTTCAGAGTATCATAAAGCATCGTTTAAGACATCTCTCATGTCTGGAGATGTCGGGCCTAAAAAGGACATTCCACTTTGTTCAAGGACTATACTAGTCCTCTTAGGATGACCCTTAATACAGCTCTTTTTTTTATATAGGGAACATGAAATGGGCGAGGAAAGATACATGTAATTCGTACCCATATATTTATTTTCCTGGCCGTTATTTCCGTTTCCCCGGCTTTTGTTTTTTTATTACGGTTTCTGACTTACGATTTTCAAGTTTTTCAAATGGAAGCTGAACTTTTTTGTATAAAACTTTTTCTTCAGGTTTCTTTTAGCCGACAGCCATTTTTCGTTTTTATTCTTCTATATTTTAATTCCTCTTCGTAAATATCAGCCAGTATCGGAAACAACGTCATATCTGTGCAAGAATGAAAAGCCATACGAATTTTTTCTACCATTTTATTTAGAGTGTTGTGTGCCTTGCGATAAGACAGGAATCTTCTAGAAACTGATTCTACCTGTACTAGCTAATATATCCTACTATTACTAATTTTCATATTTTATTCTATCTATTCTACTAATTCCAGAAGGCATGAACCCGGATTAATCAGTTTATCAAAAAAAAAAAAACTTTTTTTTGTTGACCTGGCTATGACAAATCTTACTAAATTCTACAGATAACAGGTGCCCGTTTGATATGGTTGGATATAAAGAATTTGATTTACAGAAATTTCTTAAGATTTGATATATTTTTTTTTATAACTATTATCAGCCGTAAAAATAAAAAATAAACTGTGATAAGATAACTCCAGTCTGTTTGATAAAACAATTTCACTTTTTATCTTTCGTCGAAGTTAAAAGCAATAAATTTGCGAATTCAAGCTGTTGCCGGCCTTCAACAAAGTTTCTAATAATTTCCAGTCTCTTGGATAATTTTTTTCCCTTCATTCTCTCTCAATGAAAATGCTTTGTGTAGGATATTCCGTTTGAAAATATGTAGCTGTAAAAAAAAAAAAAAGAAAACGTCTTAAGCCGTCAACATCAAGTAGTAAATATTTAAAAACTCTTGAAAATGTCCCCATATACATAGATTATCATTTCAAAGTGAAATTATGCCGTGGTGAGCGGTTCAAGACTTTCTTCCCGGGGGTGAAAGTTGTGCTGCAAAGTTGGGAAATGGAATGGAAATTTCCAAACACTTCACTTTTACCTTAAAGTCTCTGTCCATCCATTCGTCCGTCTGTCTCTCTGGTCTGTCTGTCTATCTATTTGTGTGCCTTATAAAAGGACCCAACAATTTTCTAAGTAGGTACTTACTGTGGTGAATTTTTACATTTTTTCTCAATTTTGTTCCTTTCATTGCGGACAAACATCGCCCGTTTGCGATGAGGGTTGACTTTGAAATTTCTGCCATGTCCACTCAACTTTGCTGCTCTTGTCACGATGCGATTTTTTTGTTTTTTATTTTCTTTGACGGACGATGAATTCCTCTTTTAGTTAGATAAAAAATTTAAATAATCAAATTACGCGACATAATGCGCCGCAACACAGGACATTATTTGTTTTAGGAGACGAAATTAAGTCAATTTTTGGTTTGTCGAAGTTAATGAGTTGAAAGTTGAAACGTTCAGACAAAAGTTGGGACGAATTAAATTGGACATTTTTGGTGAATGTTGTTTTTTATTTGCCTTGATATTTTTTTAAAGGTTTATAAAAAGAAGAAGTCTTCTTGCAGATGGCTTGCATGAGTTGAAATAAATATTAATTTTATGTTTCTGTGTGTTGAAAGTAAAAAAAAAAAAGACAAGACTTTTGTCTATCGTATGAATCTATATGATTGTAGCGATTTTTACGGTGTATTGGGGCTTTTGGGAGCACTTATCTCAGCAAAAAAATTTAGGTTTTTGGATTTCCGCTTACACCGAAGGTAAGCACTGTCGAAAGAAGCTATAATCGTAGCGATTTTTGTGGTCGACCCAGGGTTTTGATGCCGTTTTCTCGAAAACGCAAAAATTGGATCTCCGGATTTTGAAATGCATTGAAGGTCACAAGTCCGGTCTATCTTCTTATTTGGCGAAAACATGAAAAAAATCTAAAACGGATATGACATAAAATTAAATTGATACCACCATAAAATATCAGTTTCTTTAATAATTTCGGTACATTTGAATGTTTAGACATGAATAGCTTAATTGAGCAGCGCTCTGATCTGCCTTGGGATAGAATAAGAGCTCTTAACTCTGTCGGCGAACAAGTTGCTGTTTTTGAAAGTCTCTGCATCTATCTGTTCGATAAATACGTACTTTTGCGCACCAAGAGGATTACTTCAAATTCGTGTCCCTGGCACACTGAAGAAATCGAGATTCTTATCGCAGAGCGTGAATATTTCTACAAACAATTTAGGCCACTCAAAACGATGTACACTTGTTCTCTGTATAAAGTTGCCCGAAATAGAGTAACCACTGCTACCCTGCTGTCTTTCGCCAAAAATTTTGTCTGGGAATCGGCTTCGTGGCTTCGTCTAATTTACATAATATCACTCTATTGGCTCATATTGTGAACCATTTTGAATACCATGACGATTGTTTCTCTCTTTTTACGGAATCAATTACCAAGAGCTCGTATAATAGCACTATTCTGTGTTAAATCTGAATCTGTAGACCCTGAAGATAATGTATGGGCAAATACTAGCATATGTCGAAAGAAAGGTTACTACAGACCTGCGGAAAGACCTGGATCAGAGAGAGGCCGGCATTTTCGTGCTACTTGAATTCTCCAAGGCTTTTGGCCGAGTCAACCACTCAAAGCAACTCTTGAAGTTATTCAATAATTTTGGTTTCTCCCAGTCGGCTTTTAACTTGATCAAAACCTTCCTTACGGGAAGATGCCAACAAGTTGGTTATAACGAGTGTGATTCGGACTTCTTACCTGTACCTCTTGGTGTTCCTCAGGGGTCTGTGTTAAGACCATTGTTGTTAAGCTTATATATCAATGACTAATCTAGTGTCATCCAACAAGTTAACATCCACTTATACGCCGACGATGTCCAGTTATACAGTAGTGGACCGATTGTGTGTGTGGAGGACTGCTTGGAGCGATTCAGTGAGGATCTTACCAGAATCTATGACTGGTCTCTAGCGAATGACCGAAACCTTAATCTTGACAAGTCTCAATGTCTCAGTTTGGGTGGTGGTACTTTGACCAGATCTAACCTATTTCCTCCGTATTTTTCGAAGTACAAGCTTTAACATATGTTGATGAAGCCACATTAGCCACATTGAATTAGGCGGCTCAATGCAGATATGAAATGTTGTGGTCACGTCAGATCGGTTCTGAGAAAGGTCTATTGTGGGATACGCAGGGTCTGGTTGTCCGCATAAATTCTAAGTTCGAACACCAAACTGAAGCTTATCAAGGCTCTGATTTTACCACATTTTAATTTTGGGAGCCTGATCTTTCCAAAATTAGACTTTACCTGCCTGCGAAGAATTAATGTTGCTTTCAACGATTGTGTGAGGTTTGCCTTCAGTTCTCGTAGATTTGACCATGTTTCTGTTACTTAAAGCGCAGGTCACTTCGCTTGCTCCATAAGCTCATTAATACGGGACAACCTCATTACCTTGCGAATAACATCCAACTCCTGAATTCGTCATGCCATCGTAATATTCTAATTCCCCGTTATCGTAGAATGCTCCAAGAGGGCTCTTACTTTGTTTAAGCGGCAAGAACCTGGAATTCCTTACCATACTCTATCCAGAGTATGAGAGGTGTGGGTGTATTTAAGAAAAAGTTATTTACTATAAATGTGCTGAAAGCCAAAGTAGGGGGTTCGATTTTTTGATTTGGTTGTCATATGACAAAAGATGAAATTCATATGGAAAATTTTGTTGTTGACAAAAACCAGTCCAGAAGAGCAGATTTATTTCAATTGTCTCGAGATGCTATGGGGTCATTCCATATCGAATAGCCAGTATGTGTGATATGACCATAACCAGTTTTGTTGAAATTTTACATACTTGGAGGGTTTCTGAAAACAAAACTACGAATTAAAAATTTTCCCTATACTTTGCATATTTCGTTAGTTATGGCATTTTCAAAATTTTCTATTCGTGCTAGAACAGTGAAATATGGCTCATTTGAAAGATGGGATTTCGAGCTGGAAGGTCGCAGTATAAAATATTTAACAATTAATAAGGACATTGAAATTCTCAACTGTTGGTCATGTCTGGCTTTGGGGATTATTCAAGATATGCAGGGCTAAGGGAATTTTTAGAAGTTTTTATTTAAAAAGCGGAATTTAAAGCATAAAGTTTAGTTAATGGACATACACAGATCGGTCGAAATTGGGAAAAAAAAATTAGAATCTACAGACATGATTTTATCGAGCGCCTACCATCCTTATTTGGGCATGCATTTATTACTGTTCAATAGATACAAAATGTAATGCAGTGAGGAATCATCGTATACATAATGAGGCCTATTGGGGATAGCATGAAAAACAGAACGCGCTTTGAACTCCAGCTCTACAGTGGTATGGAAAAGGGTTTCACTAAATTATGACCAAATGCATGATGTTGGTCTAGCATAAACATGTTGAGTTTATTTCAAATATGGGTTCAATTCGTCCAGCACATCCTTAGAAAAATGTTTTATAAATTGTACAGATCTAAAAACATTTCATCCGATACGATCTCGTAAGTGCTTTTGTAAATCTTGCAAGTTTTATATTCTTCATAGATTGACTCTAAAAGAGATGAAATAGAGATCCCAAATTGAAATTTTAATATGTTTTAGTAGATAGTATAAGGTAAAAAATAAAAAAAAAATAAATGAATAAAATCAAAAGTATACGTCTTCCAGGATATTCAAGGATAAAAGATAAAATCCTTATTCTTGATGTCCCTTTTCGCATATATTTTTAAGATGTTATTTTTCTTAGATCCTATCTTTCAAATGAGCCATATTTCATTGTCCCAGCATGAATAGAAAAATATTTTTGAATTTTTAAAGAAGACCAGGAGGACAGCATTTTTGCAAAATTTTGAAAATGCCATACTTGCGAAATACGCATTGTGTAGGGAAAATTTTTAATTTGTATATTTGTTTTTACAAACCCTCTTCTAAGTATGTAAAATTGCAACAAAATTGGTGATAGTAATGTCACACTTTTTGTGATTTTTGGTGGATTTTTTATGGAATTACTCTTATGATAACTTTGGAAAATTTCATTCAGATGGTTCACACGTATTTAACTGATAACAATTTCACATTCTGAGACAATCAATGTTGGGTTCAGGAGCTTAAAATCTATATTCATTGACATTTTAATCAAATTTTGTTATCGATTATTTTGTTTGCAATTCATACTTAACTCAGACACACACACATGATTACAGAATGTACAGAGTACAGCAAAATTTCATTTTGAAATCATTATATTCCTCTGAGACCCTCCGATTCATTCATTTACCATCGCAAACATACAGTGAAAAAAAAATAACTTCACAAATTTTCATTTTTCCGCTTTGCATCATAACATTATTTTCCTCCAGACAAGTAGGTATACCTAACATTTCCCCATCGTGACCAAAGCCACATCTTTGAAGGGTAAACACAATCAGTGGAAAAAGAGATGCCGGGAAAAAAATGATGAAAAATTCAAACTTCGAACTCAATTCAAACTTTTCCTCCCGTGTTCGAAATATTAGTAAAAAAAAAAATATGAAATGATTTCGCCTATATAAAAGAGAGAAAAGTTCAATTTGTTGAATTTTTCCATTTTTAAATTCTCAAAGGGTTCTTCCGTGACTCCATCCATATTCTCGAAAATAAGAAATTTACGAATTTATTGCGATGATATTATGTAGATAAGAAAATTAAATAATTATTGGATCTATTTGTTGGATGTCAGCTTTTTGATTTTATCTTCAGCTTCATCATCATGTGACATCCCTTGTAAAATATTGGGCTGTAGATATATTCTTTTACCTGACTTTGTGTTTGTAACTGCCAGATGTCGGTACGTCTCTCATCACCTGTAACTTAAACAAACAAACAAAATTCAAATAGGCTATAATGTAATTCAAGGTGCGGTGGGATTTATGTAGAAAACATATCGCATTCAAAAGACTTATTGAACATAACTAAGGCCGAATTAGTCAAAATTTTGTTTTGTTGTTGTATGTTTGAAACATATCGAAGATCACCTAATTTATTTATTTATTTATGACTTTATAGCGATAGCTTACAGACTAAAGTCTCGATTAAAAGCTACCGGTTAATATCGAAATACGAATATTTGATTATTTCATATTTCGTTGAGAAGAAGATTAATCTTCTCTTAAATACTTCTACTGATTAGCAATTTCTTAAATCAAGAAATTTATTTATAAATGTTGCAACAACGCCTCAAAGAATTCCTCTTATTACAGTTTGATTTTATTTTTCTCAGAATCGGGCACAATATTTCGGATTACTCATCAAAGTGTAAATGAAGCGGTGATATTCAGTGCGAAATAATTTTAGGGACAAGAAACTTTAAATTTTTCTAAAATAATTTATCGACACTATTGATTTTCGATTTTTTGTTTAAGTATATAAGGTATATTTGAATGTTGATTTTATAGAGATTTCATACATTTTATAATTTGTAGTACGTCATAATGCCGCGTGGAAAACTATTAACTCATGAAGAACAAGGCGAAGTGCTTGCTTATAAGGAATGTGGCCTAAGTATTCGTGAAATATCTGGAAAAATTGGAAAGTCGAAAACTGCAGTTCACAATTTCTTAAAACCAAAAGATAAGCTTGCTAAAAACAAGAAACGAGGGCCAAAATCGCGAATATCACCTAAAACTAAACGATACATTTTTAATGAAGTATCCAAAAGTGGAAAGAGTGCATCGAAAATCTGCCATGAAATGGAGCTGCCAATTAGTGTTCGTCGAGTTCAGAGGGCTAGGTTGGACTTTGCCGAAAAATACCAATTTTGGGACGAAGAATGGGCAAACGTCATTTTTAGTGATGAAAAGAAGTTCAACCTTGATGGTCCTGATGGATTGCAGCATTACTGGCACGATAAAAGGAAAAATCAACAAACACGATTAAGCCGAAACTTTGGGGGAGGGACTGTGATGATTTGGGCTGGAATCAGCTATCAATCCAAGACTGGTATTTGTTTTATTTCTACACAAATGAATGCTGAGAAGTGAATTATTGGACAGTGTTATGTTTAGTGAAAATTGTAACGTTTTTGGGAAAAATTCAATATTTCAACATGATAATGCCGCTATACATGCAGCCAAAGAAACAAAGAAGTATTTAAAAGAGAAGAAAAGAGCGGTATACAAAGAAGGTAGGCAATTTAACACTGTTAAAGAATTAAAAAAACAAATTGAAGATGAATGGGCGAGGATCGATCAAAAAATTATTCAAAAACTATTTAACTCGATGCCAAATCGATTACAGCAGGTAATATTGAATAAAGGAGGTATAACCAATTATTAATTATATTTTTTCAATTTGTTAAATGCTAAAACATGAAGTGTCCTTATAAATATTTCGCATATAAATATGATTTTTTTTAATAATATATAAATAATTAATAAAAAGAAATTAATTAAATAAACTCAAACTTTCCTCTTTTTCGCAAGTTTGATAAAAATATATATGTAAGCCATGTTTGTCAGATCGATAAGGATCTTTGCAACATTTTCTAAGTGTCCCTATAATTACTTCGCTCAGTATATGACCAACAGTATAATAAGAACTTAAAAATAGCGCAAGAGAAGTTTTACACCAGATAGGAATTAAAAAAGCAGAAAAAGAAAAAAAGGAAAAAGGATACGAGGAGAACGGAGGAAAAAAATACATTTAATGGGTAGTGCAGTGATTATTCAGAGATAGGAGTCTGAATCTTATTTCTAATGATTTTTCTAAAGGTGCAGAGACTAACACCGAGGATGTTGATTTCGTTAAATCAGTCACTATGATTTTTTTGGACTCTGTAACAAGGGGATTTATACCGTAAATTGGTCCTGTTAGTAGTAACTTGAAAAGTTAACGGGCAGCGGATGACTCTAGATGGAGCAAGGAAGCTAATATTACGGGATAATTCAGGGCAATTTATAAGGTTGTGTATTATTTTAAATAAAAACATTTCATCTAAGAAAACACGACGTTTTTCCAGAGAAAGGATACCAAATTTGTCGAGGCGAGTAAAATAATCGAGATAGCGTCTTTCTGTTTTATATAAAAGAAATCTGGTGAATTTTCTCTGAACTGCTTCAATTTGCTGCACATATACACCATAAAAAGGATTCCATATAGTGAATGCGTACTCTAGATGACTTTTTCAGAGGACTTACGCTTTTTTTTCTAAGCTTCTGAAGATTACATCTGATGAACGAGGTCTAAAAGAGCTCAATAATGATTTGGTCTAGGTTTTGAGTTTTAGTTTCAACTGAACTTTTTCTGTTTATACTGATTCATAGTCACATTCACAATTTCGACCGGCTGTTGTTATTGTTTTCTTAATACCTGATAATCTTATCTGTATTATTGAAAATGCTTGCAGCTCTTCAGAAGATAAGTGCACCAAAGAAATCCACTGCCCTTGAATAAAACAATTTCAATTTAATATTCATAGCACAAAAATGTTTGCAGATACCGCGAATGTTGAATAATTTCTATGAGATTACGATATTTCCTTTATTAATTTGCCTTCTTCAAATGAGAGCGCTAGACCATAAAACCAACGTAAATACGAACAGATGATTCCCATTATAAGTTTAACTTGTGCAAGAGGATTCATCAAAAAGAGCAAAATGTACTACTAGAGAACATGATGATGGTGGTGCCACCAACAGAAATTTGGGGTACCTACGGGTTGTCGAATTGACTTTCCAAAAATTTCGCCTTTCTGTTTGTATAGAGTTTGTACCTACCACGCTCCCATATAAGGATTATATGTACGTATTTAATACTGATGAGTGGGCCCAACCTCCCATCCCTCCCATTAACATAGCCACTTAATACTAATAGAAAGCAAACAGTGTGTTAAGAAAATGCCATGAATACACATTAAATTCTGCTGCTTGAGGGTCGTTTTGCTCATATTTTACAAAGGTTCTGAATTATATCTCGTAGATGGATCCCACCTTTTGCCCTAAACAGAATGCCACAATAATTTAGAAAAGACTAAAGACCAGCCCCCCTCCCCCTCCCCCTCCATACAGCTTCAACAGTCTTCTTCTAGAGTTTTATATTATATACATATGTATGCTTTAAGTACGCTAGAGTGCATTGAAAAAGGCTTCTTTTGAGGGTGAATGGAACCATTCATGTACACAGACTGATTCCTGATTCTAGAGAACGCTTTTTGAGGTTATGTAAGCACAATTTCGTTGGAGAATATGAATTTCATAAACATGATATGGATCAAGGGGTCGCGTCGGTCGGTTGATGATGAGTTCTTTTTATTAAATGTTTTTCTACTGTAGGTACATATGTATGCGTGTATGCAGCAGTTCATCTGAACAACTAAGTTTAAATTTATGGCTTGAACATGTGACTTTAGCTCAACACTCCCTCCATTTCAATCTAGTCATAAGGAGTGGGGTGGGAGAAGTTTAATTTAGGAGGCAACAATTTAAATATTTATTAAGTCTCACAATTTGCTAATCTTATGCTCGGGGAAAATGGATTCACCAAAAACTTTGTCGGTAGGTTTATGAGAGACGACCTAATTCATGATGATATTCTCTAGATGATTGTTAAAATGTTTTCTGTTTGTTTGTTTTTAAAGTTCTAAATCCTAAGAGTTTACAGTCTAGAAATAATTTTATTTTGTTATTTTAAGTTTTCTTCCAGACAGTTGATCACAAAACACTTCTGAAATATTTCTTGTATGCGGGTAAGCCTGTCATCAACCATTTCTCTAAAAACGATTTTGGTTTGTTTTTAATATTCAAATTCAAGTTAAAAACAAATATTTTAACAAAGAACACATGAAAATTTCATAGACAGAGTAATTCAGATTTTTGATAACAAACTTCAAGAAAATATGAAGGGGCCGAGACTATGATAAACATTTCATAGATCCTAAAATGGTTTTCTGAAAAGTTATCTATTTGTGGTTGGCGATGATTATTTCTTTGTTGACTGGGTCGAAAAGTTCAATTTTTTCTGCATTTGTAATTAAATTTACAAATTCACTGAAATTATTTTTAATGAAATTCATTCTAAAGACAATAAATTGTTATCCATTAAAAAGCTATCGCCGGAAATGTGTTTCACCAGGCGATTTCCGGCCAATTAACTTACTTTGCTTCCTCAGCAAGATTCTTGAAAAATGAATGCCCTTCCAAATTACTTTCTTTCTGAATCAGGAATCTTTAATATCTCGCTGGCAGTCAGATTTCAGATCACGGCATAGTTGTTAGTCGACATTATTTAAAGTGGTTTCGGACACTGGTGAGCTATACTAGTCCTTCTGGATTTCAGTAAGGTATTTGATTCTTTTAATCATAACATTCTACTTCTTAACTTCCATCTACAGCTATGACCCTCCTCAAAAATGTTCTGCTTTGTCGTAGACAAACGTTAACACTCAATCAGTATCATATCCATTAACTTTTCACTGCGGTATACCTCAGGGCTCAATTTCCGGTACTCTTCTCTTCTCACTATGCATAAATGATCTACCCATGGTTCTGCAAGATACTTCTGTCCACCTTTACGCCGCTGATGACGTACAAATTTATTTAGATAGGCCAATTGGCTTAATCAAGAATGGAGTCATTCGGCTTAACGATGACCTTGATAGGATCTATGATTGGGCTAATCGCAAATACGTAATTCTAAATCCAATTAAATCGAATTGTCTATTTGTGAATAGAAGGGATTATGACCTAAACGATCTACCAGTAGTTCAGATCAACGACATCGTCATTCCATATGCTTCCTCGGTTAACAATCTAAGCGTTGAGCTAAATACCAAGTTTAGTTGTTATGCAGCAGCTTATCCGATTCGCATCCTAATTTTATTTTATATATGGAGAAGTCGCGATCTCACAATTCGGCTGCCCTAAAATATGACATCTGATCTTAGACATTCCGCTTTCCATCTTTTATGTCGATGTCTTCGTTATTCCATTTGAGCTCTCATATTGTAGAAATCAGAAAAATTATTCTCACTGTGATATGAGTGTCTATACCTTAGAGAGTTTGAAACAAATTCATAGCGAATTTAGTCAATATGAAATTGACCGAGTTTGCTGTCTTTCACATACAAAAAATTAAAAAAAAAAAAAAAATCTATGCAAAAGCAGGCGATTCGTATCGTATCGTATTTGCTAGGCATTCAAGTAAATACTTCGTATTTCGCCTCGTATATAATTCACATTTAAGAATTATTTTAATTGCATAAATAAGATCAGTTTAGCTGTTCACTTTGACGTATACGTCAGGCAGAAACCAAGCCGTACTGATGAGTGTACAATTCCTGCGGATACGAAACGCCTCCTTTTTTGCATAGAATGTCGTCTTTTAAAGATTTGTCGTTTGTAAGAGTTTTCCTCTCCACTTTCAATTCTCCTTTTTATTTAATTTTATTCATGAAGAAGCCTTTATTGTAGTGCGAAATGCCGAAAAGTATAGCTTCTAATTAATACTCAATCTTGAGCTTCGAAAAAAACCCTCTGGATAAATTTTAAGAATGTTAATGCTTATGGCAAATATCAGTCCAAATGTGAACTTAATCCAAATGAATTGAATAGGTACTTGTTGCCTATCAGCATAGATGGCACAAAAACTATAGGATATGTCATGGTATACAAGAGCAGGCAATATAGATTGTGAAATGGGTAGTGCATTCTAGAATCGACCACAACATGTTTTAGAGTGTGCCGAGAGCAAATGTTTCTTTAACAGCAGTTTCGTGTACATTTGATCGACCAATACGGCAGATGTGAGAAAATATGAATCAATTGACGTATCCATAATTTCAAATGCTGTGGACGACTCACCCACATAAAATTTATATACTCTGCTCTGGTAATGCATGCGGCATTTTCTAGTTTTTGCGCCATTTATGCTATCAGGCAATATCAACAGTTCTACCCATACAGCGGATTCCATTGATATATTTACTAACAGATTTCATTGGGTTCCTATATATTTGAGATTTATTTAAGTTTTCAAAGCTCAGGGGATACCCTATGAAGCCGTAGCACAGCCTTGGCAGGAAAGGAAGAAGCGGTAGCGAATTGAGGGTTATTTGGTTCAGCAAAGAAGGTGACTGTGTATATTTAGCTTGAATGCTTGCGGCTCATAGCTGAAGGGGAAACAGAGGATGGCAAACTGTTCCACATTGGTTCTCTAGTTTATTCCATCAAGTCTTTAATTCATTGCCGACCTTTTCCATCTTACTCTTAGCTCGCTTATAGCAGAAGCACTTCTCGCATATCATACTAAAATTTAATAAAGTTGAAGTCAATAATAAATAGTCTAAAATTACTTGTCCAAAGCTTTGCATTACCTTTCAAAACTACAAAAAAAAAACAAAATAAAATACGGCAGAGCAGCCAGAACAGAAGGTACCAATTTAAAAAAAATTAAATCTTTCTTAATTCTTCTTCTTTTTTTTGTTTGTATTAGAGATTTTTCGGTAATTGGCAAGCTGAAAAAAAAAGTAAAGTTAAATTGAGCTCGAAGTCAACACGACTATTACCTTCAATTTATTAAGTTTACTCTGACATAGGCAAGACGAATAATTTTTATTTGCTGATTACCTGCGCCTTCTAGTTAAGCGTTGAATTATTCGTTGTTTACAAATGAGCATCAAAAAAAGAAATCTATTTAATACTATTTTTTCCAATTCGATACCTCGTGATCTTATTCAAGGAGCTCTTTAGTCCCCGGGGAAGTACTATTACAATACCACTGTACTTGCGCGGAACCATTATCAATCGGAGCAAATCCTTTGCATTAGGCGCCCTAACAAAATTGATAACATCACCGCGGAAGAATATCGCTGAAATTCCGTGCACTTAGAACCACAAAATTAACCGAGTAACTTGTGGACTGGCGATATGTTAACATCGCTATCAGTTCTTTTATACAGGGTGTCCCAAAAGCCACTATCGAATTTATTTTTTGAATAACTTTGTTTTGCTGTATTTATTAAATTTTTGTTGTTATTGTTTTTGTAAAATAAAAAAACAAATATTTTTTATGGGTTTTTGTATACATTAGTTATTAAAACTTTTATATATACAAAACATATGCGCCCTTGGGTTACTTATACCCCAATCGGTATATTTTGCATACATTCTACCCATTCTTTATTAGCACTTGCATTTAATCCGCTCTAACACGAACAATATTTTCACTGGTTCGTCGATCTGTATACGTGCAGTCTTCCTTTATGCTTTAAATTCAAAACTGTACTTGATATATGTACCCTGAAATCTGGCCACTATTGCCTTTATGGTGGTTACAGTTGCAGTCGATTGGACATTAAAAAAAATTACGATACTTTCGCTGTGTTGCAATAATTTTCGAGGTAAAAGAAAAAAATTTGATTGTTGATGGTTAATTTATCTATGCCGAATTGCACAAAATAATGTACAATTAAAAAAAATAAAAATCTTAACAAAAATAAATAAAGTTATTAAAAGAAAAATAAATCTTTATTTACTTTTAGGACACCCGTTACAACGAAAATAAAGCCCCAAACATTATGTTTACATCAGCTGGTAAACACGTTCGACTCGATCCAATTTATTAAAAGACGTTCCTTTTTGTTTATGAATAAAAGCTCAAGTAAATCTGCAACTTTGTCCTACTTAGTCATCATCATCCGATCATCTTGAACCGAAGTTTGGGGTCAAGTTCTACTAATTTATTCCTGAACTACTTTCAATTTTCTAGTGGTCCGATTAACATTTCCTATTACAAAAGGTATAGCTCTTGTAAAAAGCTTTGCAATATTTTTGTGAACGATATCTCCCTCTCGACATTAATTAAGAAGGAACATTTTGAAACAATATTAGTCTTTCATTTTGGAAGGGGGGATGATCACAACTTTCTCTGTTATGTAATTTCATCTTTTCTCGTATACTATGGAACTCCGTTTTTGTTATTCAGCTCTGAGTCGTCACGTCACCATCATTCCTCTCCTTAATATCTTGATGTGATTCCGAAATTCGTGATTGGTTCCTTCAAAGAAGTCTCATTTGATTTCTGCCATGAAAATATATCAGAATCAGCGTTATCTTAGGTAAAATTCGCACAATCCAGTTTTTTTTTTATAGAGAGAGAGAGAAACTGAATCAAAATAGATCTTGTTGCAACAGGTCCGTTCCGGATCGGTTCATTTCCGAACTCTACACTAATCACTTCATAAATCTAGCAAAATTAATTTCGATTAACACTTTGCTGAATGCAGAATGTCTTAGTTAGGTTGGCTTCTGCTATTGTAAAACTAATAATAAAAAAAAAACATTGTAAATTGTCTTGTGCCAGCTCTTAATTCGAAAAGTACAAAATATGTAGTTTGCGGAAAATACCGCTCGATTGACAAATCAAAAGAGAACTTATTTGAATGCCTAACTAATAGCTCTTTTCTTACAAAGTCTTCCCCCAATTTAGATCTTCTGAAACCGAACTAATCACCAGGAGACTAGTAAGTGAACATAAGTGTTTCGGCACCTCCATTGGTGCATTATTTAGAGTAGAGTATCATTGGGATAGTCTGGACCATCACAATATTTCAAGCCCATCCAGGCGATATCAGCTTTCCAGCAATTTCACTGGTTTCATACTAGAGTCAAAACTGTCATAGTAGTAATGGGCAAAATCGGTCATTTTGGTGACTCAGGTCATACGAGAGTAGTTGTTCTATGACAGTACGGCGACAAATTTTGTACGGAAAAACGGTTCCATATTTTCCAACTCGGTTCAGGGACCACTTTTTGTACTGAAAAATTTCTAAGTTGTCGACCACTTTCGATGGGGGTTCTGGCCCACTTTATGTGGAGGTTTTGAGACATTTCTATAGGTGCAGAATTGATGTTATTTTTTAATTTATAATAATTGATATTTTATAGTATATGGACTTCTTTTTATTGAATTTGGTATTTTTTAATAATATTTGCCCACTACAGCAGAGCCTTAATTCGGTGGTCTGAGTGTGGAACTTTTATTAAGGATATCAGGATCGTTTAGCGTGAGTGTGGGAGAAAACGTTGGCCCGTCGTTTTGGAAGCTAAAATTTGACTTTGACCTCATTTTATTTCAATGTGAAAAAATATTAACTAAATATCTAGCTGCATGCATAGCCCTGTAAATGCAAAGTTTAAGATCGGTTGAAAATATGGCTTTAACAAATACATAAGTCAAGAAAATCAGTTTCTTTTCTCCTTGAGTCTAAGTAACCGATTGACCGATATAATTTTGAAACAGTGACTCAAGCCTTTTGAGTCTATGTACTGACCTAGTCAAAACGACCGACTCATGACTATGTCATAAGGATGACCTGAATTAAGAAAGTTGATTGGCTTCAATCCTATTGATTTATTCAAACCATCGGACGAACAGCAGTATTCTAGCAATTCCGCTAATTCAACTCTTCGAAAGGTTTTTTACGATTGCTTTACAGGTCCAAGAAGTTAACGCCATCGGTGTAATTCAATAGAACAGTTTCCTAAGCAACTGACCGAGTTCATTACAATACAGAAACACGTGTTTCATTTTACAGTATAAACATTTTTTTTCCAAATAGTTGTAGCTTTTAAAATAGGTTAAAAAAATTGAAGAATAAAGGCTTAAGTTTTACTAAGACTTGTTCTAAAGTGCAAGGATTGTATTGCATCAAAACTCCTATGATAAAAACATTGTCTGCTTAAGCATGACAGTTTCGATGTTATTATGTCTCAAAGAAATAACTATGTGACAAACTATGCACCTTGAAATATTTATGAATCTCTGCATATAGCTTATTAGCTCTAATCCCATTTCACAAAGAGATATATAACTGCAACCAATCTGCTTGAATGGGTCTTAACATTGATCACCGCTCAACCCAAGCAGCTATGCATCAGTGACAAATTCTCCTCAACTTGTCTTAATTAGAGAGCTCGCATCATATCTATAGCCAGATGCCTAAGACTATTAGGGAAACATACTCAGTGACCTTCTCTAAACACAATCCATTTGATTTGATTAATTCCCATTGATTACCATCCACAGTTGGTTGCACAAGTCCAAGATAGTTAGGTACATATACATACAAACAAATATATTGCTACTAAGTGGGTAAACATTTTGAAATCAATTGATACACAATTGAGAGACAACAAAAACATGACCTCTCTACCCAATCACTTGTAGTGTAATCTGATATTTCACCTTTGAATTTATCCGCTAATGTGGTAAATAGAAGATAGATGGCGTAAAGTAACATAGTAAATCAACGAGCACGCGAAAAACAACAATTGGAAAGCCCCCCCCCCCCCCCCACAAAGGAAGTCTAATGAATCATTCTACCTGTGATGCTTTCGATATCGGAAATACACAGGAAAACAAGGAGATAACTAAAGAAAAATTAACCAAACTTAAGCTGAAACTAGAAATTGGAAATTTGTAGCACTGTGCAGAAGTAGTTTTGTATAGTGTAGACTAAACTGAGTACAAATAAATTTGTCCTTTGGGAATGTTAGCCTCTTGTACATATATAGATAGGAAGGGAGTAGAAATATACATAAGATTCTGTGTAACAATCTGTCGTAAATTGAATCCTTTCTGCTTGTTATATTCGAACTGTAACCGAGCGAAATGAGAATAGTATTGTAAAGGTGGATGATGCAGGTACGACGACGTGCGGTTTAAGAGAGATAAACAGAAGCATTGCATCTGTCAAAATGATTTTTTTTTTTTATTTTATTTGAGGAACGTGATGTTAATATTAATCCACGTAGTTCTATGTTACTCAGGCCCAAGATAATAACTTAGACAGGCTTTACCTAACCACTCCAATCGAATTTATTTTTTGATAACAGAATTCTATAATGGAAAACCTTGAATAAAGTAGAAGCGTATTGAAGTGCGCATTAGCAGTTGGTTAAACTGTCTCGTGAGCATAGGAAACTTCATGTCGTCGATGGATATAGGAAACATAATAACCCATAATCAAGATACTTAATATTTCAAAATACAAGCGAGTATAGTAAGCGAAGGACTATATCCAGGACAAAAAATGGGTTCATCTTCAGAAAAAGTCCAACTAAGCTAGAAATTCGTATACGCTTATCTTCCAGCTCTCCAAATAAGGTGTGAAAAGTCCCCGGAATTTGGTTGTCTGCATAATTTGTGACAGACCAAAAACGGTGAAAAAAATTACCTTTTTCGGTTTTTTTCGAATATCTTCGTTTCTGTCAGTCTTACGGTTAATTGGTATTTATATGAAAAAGAAAGAGCGAGAAACTCTCTAGAAAAAGGTGGAATAAAGTTTATTGATAACACAAACAGTATTTATTTAGTTATTTATTTAAGTTCAGACGATAGTATACAGAGTAAATCCATTTATATAACTACCGTTAAATAAAAAATGATAAATTAAATAATACAAAATTAAGAAGAATAAAATAAAAAGTATTATTAATCAATATAAGAATAAATTAAAGGAAAAAAGTTAAATAGCAATAATAAAAACTAATGAAAATAAAAGAAGAAAAAAAGAGAAAGAGCAAAAATTCTAAAAGTACTAAAGCAAAACGTAAAAAATAAAAATAAAATGAAAATATAACTAATTCTTACAAAAAATAAAAAGTGTTCTTGTAATCTAGCATTGAAACTCCAATTTAAAGTTTGTATGGATATTTAATTGCAAGTAATGATAGAAATCGAGATTTCTGTGTGGTATCTTCTGAAGTTTTAATAATTAAAACTGCTTTGGAATGTTCACTCACAAATAGAACGCTTGTTGTTGGCGAAGAGTATTGCCAGGAAGACAGTGATAAAAATCTTACATTCTCGATAAAAAATTCTTCTTTTTCCCAAAAAAATCTGCCTTAGAATAATTTTCAGGAAATATAATAAAAACTCTTTTTATTCAAATGTTTTAGAGAATGTAATTAACAAGTACAAAATCAAAATTAACAAAAACGAAAGAAAATAAAATGTAATCTCATAACAGAAAAAAAAATGTAATAATGTTCACAGGGGAAAAATGTAATAATGTTGGAAAAAATTTTTAACTATAACCAGACCTGGGCAAGTACCAAAGAAAAAATACTTAAGTACAAGTACAAGTACCGAATGCCTGAGTACTTCAGCGTAAGTATAAGTACCGTATGTATGAAAAGTACTTGTAACTAAGTACTAAGTCTATAAAAAGTACTGAGTACTTTTTAAAGTACTTTTTTAGAATCTTTGTACATTGGCAGTAATATAATGAAGTTTACCGAGTTCATTAATAGGTATTAATAAATAAATACCTTTTGAAAACTTTAGTATGTAACCAGTGGCTACTAAGGCATGTGAATATAATATGCCCATGTGGGCAATATGCCCACTGGCCGTAGTTTGGTTATTTTACGAAAGATGACGGAAAATATCATTGGCATAGATTACCATTATGCCACTGTAATACATGAATTGTAGATCGGGTTAGTAGGTGACGCAAAGCGAGTAGTGTCAGCGAAAATTGTTTTTTTTTTTTTTTTTTTTTAAGACGTGATCCTAATATTTACGAGTTAAGTATTTTATTAAAAAACTAAGAAAAACAAGTGCTATTGCCTTGCAATGTCTTGTATCCAATACCTCGGTACTGAAGCTTAGATTCTGGAAAAAAATTATTGATTTGCAGTAAAACATTCGATAAAAACAAAGCCTTACATTATTTCTACTTCATATGTAGCAATATGCCCACCATGCTGAGTTGGCAATAGCCCATGGGCATATTGTTAGCACGTTGTGCTTGTATTGTCAGCATGTAAACTCTTCATTTTCTTATTCTTACCAAATATACTACTTACATATATTCAAAATAAATATTTCACTTACAAGAGATCAGCTTTAAGAAAAATCCAAAGGAAAGAAATGATGTCAGCCAAAACAAATTTTGCAAAAAATGTAAATATGAGCGTTTGGAGAAATTTATTGATCAAATTAATCAAGTCAGAAATTTCGACTCTAAATTTTCAATGGGCTTACATAGATTTGTCTGTGGGCAATTTCGTCCGAACCTTCCTACCCTAGTTCCGATTGAGATAGAAATATATCCTGTACAAATCACACTCTATAGTCTTTTTTCACACGGGCTGCGAATATTGAAAAATCTTTGTGTTTGAGGAAAATTTTGTGTATGTTTTTAACGTTTTTAAAATGTGGAAATATACATACCTCCCTCCGCCAAAATGATCATTTTGCCAATGAATACGACTTGATGTGTTTTTTTTTTAAATATAAAAAACTCTTATACATAATTCTTTTTTCGTCCCGTTCCCCTCTTGATATTTTATGTAATTTTCGAAAAATATATTTGCTCTTCTCATTGTTTTCGAAAATATTTCTTAAATTCTAAGACAAACACTAAAATCGACTTTAGTAAAGGTAAATTTTATATTTAAAGTTGACATTAAGATAATGTTTATTCATAGATGAATTGAAGTGTGTTTTAATTAAAGTGTACTTTAAAATACACATATGGCAACAAATTGGGGAAATACTAAATTTCCCATTGAGGAAATTTCCCAAGTAAAATACCAATCTTTTTTCCAATTTTATTTCTAAAGCACAAGAACACTCCATATTACTTTTAATTAAAAAACACATATGGTAAAATTTTTGAATAGACTTTTCGAAAGTCGAGTTCGAAAAAATGTTATGTTGAAAATTGTCCGAAAAATTCATCTATCGTCAGTATAATCGTCATCTAAATTTTAAACAGGATAATTTGCAATAAAATAGATGGATGGATTTGAATGGATTGAAAAGAGGTTGAATCCCCCGAAAGGGGTGTCTCTGGAACGTAGGCCACACCAAGGCCCATTGTTTATCATATCTCAGCCGGACGCTCTAACAAAATACAGAATTGGCCCTCAACTCTCCCTGCCTGCTTCATGCAGTTCTTCCAGGAAGGTGTGAGCCAAGGAATCTGTAACGCTTTTCGGAGAGAGCTGGATAGCGACGCAAGAAGTGGGTCACCGTTTCGGGTTCCTCTCCGCATCCTCTGCATATAGGATCAGCAACAAGTCTCATATTGTGTAGATGACCCCTGAGATAAGAGTGCCCAGTGAGAATTGACACAAGTGTTCCTAGGGTTTGCTTCTATATTTTTCGTCAGATTTAAGTTAGGTTTACCCCTTAGTTCCTTAGTAGTTCTGCCCGAGATATCATCCAGCCAGAGGCGACTGTGTTAGCAGTCAGTCCAGGCCGAAATTTTAGACGTACGGGTTTATGTTGTAATCCCGATTGTAAACGATGATTCCTCTGGGGCTGCACCAAGACGAGCGAGCTCGTTCGCCCTTTCATTCGAGCTTGTTTTGTCAATATTACTTTTAATTCAAACAAGTAAAGAGGCTTGAATTGGTCTAAGACGAATTCTTATAATACCCTAGATGATGCCCGTATGAAATTTCGTATGGTCATCCATTTGAGAAATTTTGATTTTTGCAGTGGTTTTTCGCATATATTTCTAGAACGGTTCGTCGAACAGAAAAAATGATTATAACCAATTTTATAGGATTATTATATTCTGAAGAAGTTTTTAGTACAATAAAAATGTCTAAGACTGATTGTTTTCATAGTATCAATAAAAACGTAAATCGTTATATGGCAACACCAAGAAAGGGTTGCCCAATTTTTTCCATTTTTGAAATTTTATTTGCTATTGCTATGAAAACACCATGTATGTATGTTAACACGTTCTCAGACATTGTTCAAATAATAGTGAAAAACAAAATCTTTGTATGGCAGCCCGATTTGTCTCATTTTTGAACTTAATTTTGACTTAATTTTTTTTTTAACCGCGTACAAAAATTCAACTCTCTAAGTACACGTGTTCTCGAGTCGTAGTGCAAAAAATCAAAATATTATGAGTGGATGTCCAATCCATTTTGCTTTACGATCATTATTTCTGTGCATTACAAACTGAATGACATTTTATCTAGGGCATAAAAACATACCGTTCAATTTTCGAGTAGACATTTGCGAAAGTCGAGCTCGAAAAAATCTGTTGCAAATTAAAAAAAAAATTTATTTATCGCCAGTTTAACCGTCATCTGAATTTTAAAGGTATATGCAGGATAATTTGCAAAAAAAATTACTAACAAAATAACGTCTCACTCCTAAATGGTTCTGGTTGTTTCGGGGAAGTCTTTGTTCCACCCTCAGGTCAGAGCTTTAATGTAGTTAAGTTTTCACCTTGTGATCACAAGAAAATTCTAAAGATGATTGCTGATCTGTATTACTTACAGCTATTTTGAAATCTTAAAAATACCTTTTTTCCCTCTAAATTTATTGCATGGAAACGAGCATTTCAGAATACTTACCGCACCAATCTATTCCACATTTTCTTATTTTTTTTTTCAATTTATTTTATTTTTGTAATTTAACAAAACTTGAAACTTATCTCGAAGAAAGCTCTAGGTAGTAGGTAGGTATTATAGGTATGTAACTAGATACGTACATACTACGTAGTTAGATATGTACTTAGTCATCCGCAGGGTTAATTTTTTTCCATAAAAAAAAAAAATCTTTTTATTCTTGAGAACTCATGGAAAATTTCCCTTAATTTGGGTCACGAAGTTTGAATAGAAAAGAAAAAAGACCAAGTAGAATGGAAAACTTTCCTCGTTTTGTGGGTATCCCTTAAATGTGTACAAATCCTGAATTCTCATGTTTACTGTTGGTGTGTATTCATCCCATTTGCAATCCTCCAGGCAGATAGATGAAAGATACAACACTTTTGCATCTTTATCTGAATTTCTTCCTGAGTAACGCTCGTTACATAACACAAAGTGAGAACCAAAATAGAAAAACATAAAAACACATGACTTCGCCTGAAAGGATTGTCTCTCTCTCGTATATTTAAGTTTGCACAAAACATGTTTGTTTTCGTCCCCAAAATCTTTATTTATAGTCCAAAACTGAAATTGACTTAATTTGTTGTCCGTTGTGTATCTCCCTTTAACTACCGCAAGGGAGGGACAAATGTGAATACAAAATTGAAAGAGGCTTAAGTAGATGTTTTTTTTTTTTTTGTTCGTCAAGATTGTCAACATTTTCTCTGTAAATTGCTTGTGTACACTTTTACTGTCTGTACAATTGGCTTAAGTTATAAAATGTTACTAATCGGATTGTGTTGCTTTTCTCTCTTTCCAGGTGAGTTAAGATGAAAGGAGTACTTTTGTTGTTGTTGTATTGATCAAGAATAATGGGTAAGATTAGCAATATGAATTTAGTAATGCAATCTCTGGACTAAATAAGAACAATGAACTTAAACCTATATGTAATGAGGATAGGTTTACTTGGTTAAATATTTTATGAGTATTCCATGCAGTTGGTATTGCTTCTAATATTTGTTCTGGTAATAAAATTAGAGAAATAGTTCAGCCGATTTCGACGAAACTCTCAGAATGCCACATGTTAAAGATGATGGTATGGGCTAACAATATACCCAAAATAGACTGAAAATGTTTAACTAAAATTAAAAAAGAACTATGTATCTTTACAAGGATAAACTTTGACACAATATTTACCAACATTAAATGTAGGAAATTTACAACGTTTTATGCCCATATTGATGTGTTTGGATATAAAATTTCGACATACACATGTTTGTGTATAGTGTAAATCGGCAACGAGTAAAATTACATAAGAGTAAATCAAATTTGCACTCCATGAAGTAAATTGTAATTTTGATGAAATTATATTGTAAAAATATTGTGTAATATAAAAACGATTTGCGTGGGGTGAAATTTATAATTTATAATATAATTAATAATTAATTAAGTTAAATATTACATAATAATTAATTGTCGCCTTTATAAAATAGTTATCTACCCAGTTTTCGAAATTTTAATTACATAAATGTGGCGCAATTAGTGAGGATTGTCAAGTTTTACCGTGGAATCGTATTAACGTTTGCGTCTCTGTTAATAATCAGATTCAAAGAACAAATAAATGCCAATTTTACTATACTATTGACAATATAAAAACTCATGCAGCCAAGAAGCAGTACTATACAGAAAAATATCTCTACCGGAAATCTATGAGCCAACTTACAGAAGGCAGGTGCATACAGCAAAAATAATTCTGTCATTGATATTATGTCATTTTTCCTAACTTCTACCACATTTAATGTATCAACGAGCCCTTGGCTTAATCTAGAATCGCATTTTAATGATGACTGTAGTTTTTGATGTGTTGATGCTTTTGCTATTAAGTCCAATGCTACTTGACCTGACGGCATCTCCTCTAGATTTGTCAAAATGCCTACTTCTTCCATGTATTATCGAGCCATAGTCATTTCTCAATTCCTCTCAATATGGAAAACTTACCGGAACCTTAGATTCTAAAAGCAAAGGAACCAGCTGCTCACCATTCTATAAACATCATCTGCTTTTTGTATACTAGAGAAGTTATTGTCCCTACAAATAATTGAATAATAATTTGTTCAGTCCTTTACCAATCTAGTTTCCGCCAGTTTCATATAGTTGCGCAATAACACTGATAGAAGTTACATCTAACATCAGAAAGTCACTTGACGACATGATCTATTTATGTCTCTTAGGTTAGGTTAGGTTAGGTAAGAGGGGTGCCGCAATTCAACTAGCCTGCATCACTTAGACCTCTAGTAGGTCCATTGTGCCCCTAGGCCCCATGGGATAACTTTTTCAAGCCGACCCAGATCAATCCTGCTTCCCGTGGGGAACTCAAGATATCTCCAAGACTCTTCACCTAGATCCATCCTGCTTCTCTCAGAAAACTCAGGACACATCTAAGTTCCTTGCTTTATAGTTCCCCCAGACTTGAAAAGAAGTAGCTACCCAGTAGAGTGGGGCATTCGCATAGCACGTGTTGGACGGATTCGATTTCCTCCAAGTCCTTACAGCTCCTGCAGAAATCGTTCGCCGTTATCGCCAGTCTTCTAGCATGGTCACCTATGGCCCAGTGAGCTGTAAGGATCCCTACTAGATTCCTGGTGTTTGTTCTGCTGCCATTAAGTAGCTCCCTTGTCCTTTTCTTGTCATATGCAGGCCACAATTGCCTCGCAATACGGCACATATCTCTGTTGGTCCATTGGAGGCTTGCCTTTTGATAGGCGCCCCTGATGGTCTCTTCTTTTGTTGCTCCGATTGGGATCCTCACAAAAGCTACCACAGCGGAGCTATCCAATTCAGAGCCTTTTTTTGGCTAATGCCAAAGAAACGGCAAAATGAAATGTAGGCGGTTTCTGTTTACTATATCTGAATTTGCGTGCTCATATACCTCTTACTCATTTAGCAACGGCAACATGAAATTTGGGACTTTGTCAATACCGTTCTCGAAAAATTTCTCTTCAGAGCTTTATTTTCGAAGTAAAGTTCAATGTCTTCATTACAACAGGTGGCGCTCCGAGAATTTAAAAATAAAAAAGGCTGAAATTCGCATTAAAAACAGAAGATACATATATAAGAAAACATTCCTCCAAATTTTAGTTCATAATTTGAATCGTTTTTAACATTGTTGCGTATTATTTTTCATATTTAGAGAAAAATATATAATTTCTTCATTTTGCTTAATTTCGAAACCAAAATGTCATTACAACTATGGACTAAAAACACACCTCTTTTTAAAATAACAAATCGATACAAAAACTTTTTGAGTGTGACATACAGCTGATTTGATGTTGAAATATATTGTGAACGGAGAGCTTTCACTTTGCCGTTCCTGTTGCCGAATTGTGAACGCCACATTACTGTCTATAAGAATGCTTCATTTTCATTTTTCAAATCCCTCTGTTGCACTCATCGGTACCTTTATATCTGAAAGTCGGTGATCTTGTGTCCTGTGCTTGTCTTCTAACTTGCGGTGTACCACAAGGGTCCACCTTAGGCTCATTATTGCTCAGTATATTTATAAATTCAATTGATAGTTGCAATTTGTATGCTGCTGACGTGCAGCTTCAAATTAGTCAATGTATTAGGTTGCTTAGATCGTATGAATTCTGACTTGGAAAATGTATCGCCTTGCGCTGCGAATAATCATTTAATACTGAATCCATTCAAGTCTCAGTGTATTGCTTTTTATCGGAGTGATATTATGCTCTTTGATCTCCCACCTGTCACTCGAAATGGATTTATTGTGCTTTTATCTAGACGTGTCAAAAATCTTGGTAAATTAATTGGTTCGAAAATGAAATGCTGTGGTAATATGGTATAGGTAATTTAATTAATAATCAATTTTCTTTTAATTCCTTGCTCTCTTCTTTAATTTATGTAGGTATATTTTAGTAATTTAATTTGTTTTTATTTTAAATATTAATTAGTACCTGCTATTTTTTGTAGATACTAACTATAAGAATCGTAATTATATTTGAAATAAAGAAAATAATTGAATTGAATTGAATAATTCAACCCAAGGGTCCATTCTACGGCCTCTTCTATTTTACTTTTGAATTTTTTTCTTGTAAAACATCAGATTTTACTGGAATTTATACGCTGATAATGCTCAAGTATATGCAAATGTTAATTATTCATAATGAAATTATCCTAACTAAAGATTGTCGTAGTCTATGTATGCCTGAAGCTATTCCAGATTTCATTCTTTCTAGCCTTTTTACACACAAGCCATTACGATTATTTTTTACATGTTTATTATTTTACATGGCGTTATTCATTTATCGATGTGAAGTCATCTGTAAGTTGGATTATATATTGTCCTGCCGTGTTCATAAATCTTGAAATAACTTACCACACTCAATTACAGATTCGATCCAAATCAATTCACAACGACCCAATGATGACAGATCATTGCAAAATTTTTTAATCTTTTGTGCGTTATGGGGTGCACAAAAAAAAAAAAAAAGATTTAGAAGGAGTAGAAATTATACTTATCCTTCCATTTCTATATCTCCTTCACACTCTTCCCGTAGATATTGAAATAATCAACATGTCATATCTATCAATCAATCCGTGCAGTGGACATTTCATGTATATGTAAATGCCTTTTTCATCTTCCATCTTGTCCGTTATATATATATATATCTCCGCAAAGATCGATTTTTAGTCATTTTCAAATGTATACTTAATTATATTTCCTCATATTTTCACATTTTCGAGAATAATTTTCTTTTAAAACTCTTAAGTCGTAATAGTAGCCCTCCTGAGGAGACCTTTCCGAAACTAACTGAAATAACCGACTAAATGGCTAACAAAACACAGAAGTTCAGAAAAAGAATTATTTTCATAAAAATTCGAACTTAAATTTCGATTTTCGACATTTATCGAAAAAGTAAGATTTTTTTTTTTATACAACTTTAGGCCTAACACATGCAGACATGAGAGATAGCTTAAACGATGCACTATAATACTCGGAACATATTTTATTATCAATGTTCAGATCAATTCAGCGAGCGAAAACTTTGGCGATCGAGTGTAGCTTGATCGACTTTCTTGGGTGTAAAAATAAACTTTTATACTTCTCGTGATTGCGCGGAATTGGTGAGTTGGGGAGAACGTCTTGGTGGAAAGAACTACAAAAATATATACGAAATGTAGTAACTGGGGTGTATATGACCCAAGTACATGAAAATTATGTTCCCGGTGGCAGAAAGTCTCGAGAAAGTTAAAAGAGTACACCACCCGATAGTATTCGTCGAGACCTTTAATTTGATATGCAACATGCTGTATTGTAACCCCCCTGCCCTCATCAGGGTTTCCTACCCCCACCCTTAAAGTATGCAGAGAAAAATTTTCTTCTACGAATTGTAGCTGGTAATGAGCTGAGGCAAGTTATGAAATCAGCTTTCCGATCGGACATCACCCTACTGAGTTAGAGCCGATTTAAGGTGTGAAAAATCTAGTACCTCAGTTCGAATTAAAAAAGAGGGAAATTCTAAAAAGTAATGGCTATTTAAGTGTCCGAGTATAGGAATGTGGGTACTCAAACTTCTTCTCAGGACCTAAGGAATTGGGCTCTGAACTAGATTTTCCAAAATGTGCTAGATCAAACTTTGACCGACCGCCCCCCTCCCCCCAGCTTACCACCGATGAATTGAAATAAAAACATTGTTAATAAAATATGTTCGGAGTAAAAGCATCGATTAAGAAAACTCTCATGTCTGGAGCTGTAGAGCTTACATTGGGCATTCGGCTTTGGTAACAAGGCTAGGTAATTTATATTAAATAATAAAAACGTAAATAAAAATAGTACATTTTGAGATGTTTAAAGATGAGATTAAAAAAACGTATCCTTGTTATCCTTTTTATCTATCCTAGGTGTATGTGTCTTTTCTTCTTCAAAGATTTTTTAAGTTTAAAACGATCCCAGAATCGTACCTCTCGTACGTTTCCTACATGTTGGAAACGATACTATATGAATTTTCAAAACTAAAACAGCAATAAAAAAAAAAAAAACGGACTTTAAACAACCAAGAACCATTTGGGGAATTCCGTGAAATCACCAGTTTCACCTCTCGACTCGAATTCTCCAGTAGGTACAGTTCTAAACTTATTCAGTTAAGCTGGAGAAATTAAACATTTTCCACCTTTCCAACCCTCACAGCATACGAAAAGGTATGTATATACCTAAATTATTTTTTTCATTTATTCTCATTACATTAATTCGGAAACTAGAAAAATCCACCCCTCCCCCATTAGACAAGTCATTGATCACTTTTAAAAGTAAATGAAATAAATTGTAAAAAAAAAAAGTAAAACCTTCCAATTTTCTCTAAAATTGTCTGAAATTCGAAAAACCTTTAGAATACGTTTTCCGTTTTACCCAGCCGGTAGTCAAATTAACTTTTCGGGAACAGTCGTCGACATATGGCTTGAACATGACAGACAAAAACTTGGTCTCCTCGTTTCTGCTTGGAATTCATTGTCTTCGCATCTTTTTTAGAACTTTTTCTTGTTATTTTTTTTTTTTTTTTTACTTTTAGAGTTGATTTGATTAAAATTCGTTTTATCCCAAGCTATTCAAGTTGAAAGCTTCTCTAGTATGTATGCACATATTTAGTTAGCTCTACTTATAAGTATAAGTACTATATCCAGGTGTATGTATATCAACCCTTTTTATTTTGCCAATATCATGAGAAATAGCGGAACATGGAGAAGAGAGAGAGGGAGATAAAAGGATAACATCATGGATGATATAATATCAAAGAAATATTTTCATAGAAGAGAAATAAAGAGCAGGAAGAACCCCATGGAAAATTACTCAGACTAAAGAAGAAGGTTAAAAAGTAACTAGATTTCTTCTTTGCAGGGATGCCCTAAAGTTTTTCATTATTTAAGTATTTATGCCCTTTGTATGGTAGGTCTAGATGCCGTAGGCATAGACAGCTTTCTAGTATCGAAAAAAGACCTATTTTCTCTCTTACTTGGTAAGCGGGTGAGCAAAGAACAAAAGGCGAATTCACATTATTTGGTTGCTCTGCTGTGGTATTTTATTGAAACAAAACATTTCGAAATTAAGGGAGATGAGCTAACTGGAAGAGCTCAGAATTTTCTGAAAGGTTCATTGAATATTATTTGGACCGCGAAGTTGTCTTATAATTTCGTTGAAAAATTATTTATGGTCATGGTTTTATAGTTTTTGAAAAAAGAAATAACAAGAATAACGACGAACCAAATTGAATTTATCTTTTCTACGGGGAATTGTTTTGCCAACCATAAAATGAGCTACATATGTACATAAACTTAAGAAACAACAAACATATACATATGTACATATGTTGCGAATACTTAGTTGGCAATTGCAGTTCTATAGAGATGTACTTAGCAAACAACCCAAAGTAAATTTTTTTACAATCACTGATAGTCGTTAGGCCTATCTAGTTTTTGGCAGCCAAAGTAATAGGGTGTAGCATAGTTTATTCAACTCTGGTATTAAATGGGGCAAAAGGGAAAGTTTCATTGAGAGTTGGCAAAATTAATGGTGGGTAAGTCTTTTAATTTGCCGTATAAAACCAAATTTAATGAAATAACCTACATCTGTAGAGTAAGTATAGTTTTTTTTCGTAAATAGACTCGAACCGGAGGCCGGATTCACTAACACGGAGAGTTGTGGATTTGTGGAGATGAGAATTCTTTTGACACTTAACTCTCCACTCGGAATTCTGTAGCTCGTAACTTGTATTGAGAAGTACCAAACTCTATACCACTCGACAAAACTCTCGGCTCTCTTAGTTGTGAAGAAGTAAGAAGAATATTTCTCAACTGTCAGTGTTGTCTGTTTTTGTTGTGTTTTGTGAAGGTACCTAGGTATCTAGGGATTTTCAAATTAAATTATGGATTCACCGTATATCCTGGCTATATTTACAAAACCCAAATATGGAAATCCTTGCAATATTTATAGAAAAATATGGATTTTAGTGTCTCAAGGTACCCGTTAAAAATTTTAAATCGCGGGTCACTTTGGTGGTTTTCCAGTACAGAAGAGATGTTATAAAAATTTTAAATATGCGTACTAAAACATGTATGTGCGATGAAATCGCATTCACATTTTGTCCCCTAATTAAATATGTAATTAGTTTTTTGAGTCCAATAAATGGTTTTGGAGATAACTGCAAAAGAAGTGAATCAGTTCTTCTTAAGATGAAAAAATGGTTGTTTTTTAGTACAAAAATGGACATATTTCCAACTCATAATGATGAAGAACTGGTAAATCTGAGAAAAATGCTCACCCCAGTGTACTAACGGATGTGAAACAAAGAACGGATGAAATATATGCAAAATACAGAAACTGGGGTGTATGTGACCCACATGCAAAAAAATCCGTTTTCCGCGGTAAAAAGTCAGTTATGATGTTAAAAGTATAAAATACATACAAACTACATCACTCGATTACCCGCTCCTCCATCTTTAATTTGATACCAAACATGACGTATTTTGGATAACCCGCAATGAGGGGTGTTACGACCCCCCCCCATCCCCTAGAAATTTTTCGCCTATATTTTTGTACTCTAGAATCTAAATCCGTAGGGACAATCAAGTTACGTTGGCTTGGATTGCTGGACACAAAGGAATGGACGGTAATGAAAAAGTGGACGACTTGGCTAAAACCAGAGCTGAATAGTCCCTACCCGATATATGGCTTACTAAAATGCCACTTTGGGGGGAACTAATTAAGCTGGTAAACAGGCAACTGGATCTCCTTTGGCGTAGCGCGTCCGGTATGATGCAGGCGAAGAAATTCTTCAACCCCCCTCTCCTCCAGACGTGACAACTTATTAGACTTAGCAGACAGTTCAGTTCAGATTATGTGCTAACGCAGTTACTGCTTATGGCCCCTTCCATCACTTCTTGAAGAAGATAGACAAATTCGACAGTGAATTGTGTCGACTGTGCGAAGAGGAAGATGAAACCTCGATGCATGTTATATATGATTGCCCAGCGATTGCAGATCTAAGGCTCAAAAGCACTGGAGGAACACTTATCTGTCCAAATAAAGTCTGCAATCTAACCCCAAAAGCAATAATTGAACTAGTTAAAAGACCCGATTTTGCTTACCAACCTTAGGGGAAGGCACAATAGATCAATTATGGTCGCGGTGTTCGCAAGGTCTTGGAGGTCTAGTCGCCCCTATTCCTAACATTATCAACATTATATCTGTGTTACTACGAGCCTCTCTTCTCCTATATGTACATATGTTTATATGTATGTAAACAACATAAGGAATGCAATGCATTAGAATATCAAGAAGAAAACGCAATTACTTGAAAATCCTGGAACTTAAGGCTATCGTGTAGAGCAGAGTCCATTTAGGAACAATAATTTCTGCGTTGTGTTTCTTAAGGTATATTAAAGGGGATAGACCTGTTTTGTACAAAATACCGTGAAGCTGGAGAAACGTCAAAATGGTTTTTATAGTCAAAACTCTAAAATATCCAAGCCAAATATTCTCGAGTCGTTCCTGGTTTCTCCTTATGTAGTCCAGAAAATCATAGACTTACATTTTCGAACTTCTAAGTGCTTCATGTTACTGGTATGTCTGATCACCCCCCTTAGATATATACTGCATGCTCTCTTATTAAACAAAATGATAAAAGTCAGCTTTCAAAACAAAAAAACAACGACACTAGAACTTGAATGGTTCTATTTTGTGTCAATTAACATGTTTTAACAAGACCAAAAATCTTCATCATATAGAACAACTTTCTCTGCGGTCAAAACAATCATTCATTTCTGTTGGCAGGCAATTCGTTTACATAATGTAGAACATACGTACTTAGGTACATTATGTACATTATGTTATACAAAATCAAGAAAGTTTTCTTCATACCTTAAGAAACTTATTTCTAGTTCGTTAGTCTCTAAAAGCTTCTCTGAAATTTTTCAGAAGAGTTTGTGGTACGCTCATTAACGAAATTGTGTATACTGAGGGTATAAATGCTTCGGTATAAATCACCGATGGGGATAATTTTTCTGCTCCCCCTTTTTGTGTATACTTTTTCAGAGGGTACCTACCTACCTACTTTTGACCATTATTTCTAAATAATGGTGAAAATTAATCAAAAGAAAAATATCGAGTTTATATGTCTCGGTTGAATGCACGATGACGATACAAAGGCTTTGGTGGTCTTCTATTGATGGAGTTTTTTTTTTTTTGTTCATTGTTTGGAGGCAGAAAATATGTATATATGTATAAAGACGGAAAATATCGTTTCTAATTAATTTCAGGCCATGAATATTTCTTTTAATAAATCAATAACGAGAAAAAAAGAGAAGACAATTATTCTAATCTTTCGAAATATGTGCCTATAATTATTGCATGAAGAGATGCTTTGATTTTACACCACAGTTAACGTCTTGATAACGCGTCTGCGACACATAATTATGTATGTATGCAATTAAGAAATTAATGATTACGGAAATTAGTCAGTATTATATGTACATGCCCGCCCCACTGGTTCGTTTCTTCATTTCTCACCACCTACTTAATTCAGACATTATTATCCCTCACATCTCCTCGTTAAAGTCAGTTAAAGACGTTCTTGGGATAATTTCTTCTCACAAACAGAATTACATATTATGATAGCATTATCGCTCATCCACAAGCAAGTTAAGTTATACGCATATCTTCATCCGAACATACTTGCTTACATCCTTACATACATGTACATGTGTATATACATATGTGATATGTTTCTTGTTCTTTCCTGTGGGAATCCTTCTTGCATAATAATTAATCACTTTTGTTCCTATCGTTACCTTGCTGCGTTTAACTAACTTCGATTAAGTAAAGAGGCGTGCCGAAAGTTACAATTATACATATGTACATTCATACATAAGCATAGATACATATATGTACATACGTAAAAGTTAGTTTTGTATACAAACGCAGTGAAGAGGGTAGAAATGGAAATTGCAAACTTTCTTTTACTGATTAATGGTTCGAATCGAATCAGAGCCTCTAATCATTGATCACTTCATTATGTCGCTATTGTTATGCCATGAGATGATTTATCAGTCCGCAGAGGAGAAGATTTTATTTTATCGTAGAAGATCTTTTGATATGGTTCAAGTCCACCTTGAATTGTTTTTTCTTATTTTTATACCCTGAAATGAAATCTAAAGGGTATACTAAGTTTGTCATTCCGTTTGTAACATCTCGAAATAATGATGGTAGAGGAAAATGGATTAGACACCTACGCATAAAATTAATAGTTCTAGCTTTTTTACTTGTTTCGTATGAAACTGGCGAGTATTTTTGATTTTCGTTGGTGAAATACGAAGTGAAATTTGTAAATTTATGTAAGTAATTTTGCTTACTAGAAAGATAATTTATAATATCATCAACATTGTAACGCTGGTGGTATTTTAAATACTTACGCTTTATTTTTTAAGCGCAAATAGAGGGAACATTACATTATAAAACGAGTAGTTTTGTATGCCTACTACAAAAAAAAGTTTTAAAGATATGTTGTAAAAACACATTAGAAGAGTTAAAGAAATCAATATAACTGTTGTAGTTCAAATTGTATTTTCGGTTGAAATTTATTTAATAAGGCTGAGCCATAATTTCCGTATTCCTAAGTAAAGTTACTTAAGTGTGACGAACGCGCCCTTTTAAATTTAACAAACGTATCCAAAATAACCTTAATCATCGGCAGAGAAGTTTTGCTCAGTTTAAATGTTAAATTTCAGTAAGTAAAGTGCGGTAGGTGTCGCTTATTCCGTAAGGACTCATCTGTTAATCCAATTATAGTAAGGATATATGACTGAATTCGGCAACATACTTGTTTATTACAGAAGAAGAATGTGAAAAGTGGTGATCCCTTAAGAGAAAAGTTTGGAAAGGAGCTAAGAAAGCGAAATATTGTTTCTCGAAGTGTTCATAAAAGGCGCAAACCTTCAAGTAAACCATCTTCCATTTGTTAACATTTTGATTTTATCACTTTTTAAAATTGAACAACATTAAATGTCAAGATAGTACCCCTACGGGATGTGTTCAGCGAACCTGAAAAAAAAGGGAGACAATCAGTAAAGATTTACAAACAATTATACATAAAATGTTACCTACACCTGGAGTCTGCACAGGTGAAAGATTCCAACGACGATCTGTAATGAAAATAGAAGAAATACATTAATACTGAACTTAATTTGGATATTTTAATTTCAATATTAATCAATATTAATCTACAAAGGTCATAGATATAGCAGTCAAGTCATGACTGTATGTACATATGCCCCATATGAACAAACAATGCCATGCAAGATGAAATATATGGAAAACATGAATAATTTCATGTTCCCCATAAAATTCATAGCATAAAACACTGAGGTACACTATAAGGTACATAAATAACACAATTGTAGACAAGTTTTGTGGAAAAATAAGGTGAAATGCTATACAAACACTCACCTGACATTTGTCCACAAAATTCTTACAATTGATAAATTAACCACTAAATTTATAAGATAAACGTATAAATATGCGTACCTGATATTAAGAAGCATATCCAAAGCGATGAAGACACTGCAAACCACTTCTTAAACACTAAAAGACACTTTAAAAACACAACATGACACTCGCGCGCGAAGGTGTCAAAACAACGAAAACTTCATACTACCGCGACGTTTGACATATCAAAATCACGTAAAATCGAACCGTGATTTCAATGGTCGCGTTCGTTTCGCGATATTTTCCACGGGAAACGCGATATTTGCGATTTTTTAGTTATACATTTCCCACAACGAGTGCGAAAGAGACTCACAGTGGGAAGAAGACAAAAAATTATTACAAATGATAGGAAAATATACTACATCGAAATGAAACGTAACGAATCGAGAATTTTATAGCAAATGTTCCAAAAATTACAAAAATTGATTAAAATCATCAAATTGACAATCAATTTTTACGACAAAGGTATCAAAATTTGGATCGTTAAATTTGCTATCGACTGACAACAAGAAAAATTCAACTCTTTGGCATTTTCAGTGAAATTTCAAAGATTTCACTTTACAGATAGCGAAAATGTAACGAATTTTTCTATAAAAAGGAGGCCATTTGTTCATTCTGTCTTCTATTTTCAACAAATTGTCAAAGAGAGTACATATGCTACGTAAGCCATAGTATCCTCAATTTGCAATTTCTACAACATTTCGACTTAGAATTTTATTTCGGGTTTCATCAGTGACATTTTGGACATAGAGTTTTTTTTTTGATTGCATTAGTTTCTCATTTTCATATAGTTTCAATTCTCGGTTTTCTTTTCATAATTTATTAGAGTTCTGTCATCTTAGTTTATTTTGCCTTTTTTTGTATAGTAAAATCATTTAAATTTCCTTAATTTTATATTTTCTGAAAATTATTTCAATTTGTGCGAAAGGTTTGACGGTCATATTCACATAGTCATTTCAAGGTATTTATTTCAGATAAATCTTTGGTTAGGTGAAGGGATGAAGGTGTAAGATTGCATGCCAATTGTTTATTGAACATATTACACAAATAACATAACCACATACTAAAAATTTATTGAATATAATTTTCTTGTGATTTTAGTTGTTTTTTTTTTTTCATAAAATTTCATCAATTAATCAATTTATCAAGGTATAAAACTGTGCCCACACGGGTCACCTTTACACCACATGAGAATTGATTCACGATTGACATTAATAATAATTTTTTTATTTTTCAGCATTAAATAGATTATAAAATTAGAAAGGAATTTGAAAAAGTTTAATATAAGTCTAAATAGTTAAGAAATTTTGAGCAGAATTAGAAAAAAAATATAATAGTTAAATTGAATTGCGATTAGGTTAGTTTTTTTTATGAAGTTATTTTTTACTAGTCTAATTTTAATAATAGAAAGAACTTTTTGCTAAACAAATCTAAATGAATGAATAACCGGATGATTCTTTCATTTACCGCTACACTACCGCCATCTAAGTGTGATTGTGCTCGGCCATCGTTTTCATTTTAGGTTTCTACGTTGATTGACACTAGACAGTAGGCATTGGTATCGTGAGAGCTTATTGGAAGCTACACGCATCGCCCAGACGTGGCACTTTTTAGGTGGATCATTTCAATCTTGTTATTATAGACCACACGCATCACCCAGACGTGGCAGTTTTTAGGTGGATCATTTAAATTGCGTTGTTATAGTCCACCCGCTGTAGATTCAGTGTGTTTGAGTTACTATTTCACAAGAGACGTTTACACTAGCAGTAACTTATAGGAAGTTGCACTAGTGCGTAAACGTTAGAAAGTCAACTCATCGTTTCATTACAGGTGACAAATCTGACTAGTTATCAACAAAGCTCTAATTTATGAACGTACACAATTTCAATTCTATGAGAGGAACAACGAAATTGGGTAAAGTTCAGAAAATTGAGCATTTCAGATATTCTTGTTTTCAGAACGTCAGCTGTCAGTCAATTTTTTCAGCGAAGCACAACAAATCACAATTTAACAGGATGTGATGTCTAATTAGGGCAAAAATGCCAAAAAATCGTAAGTAAACTTTAGTTTCGTTCAAATCATAAAGTTCTTTACGGCAATAATAGGCTTTTATATAATTACCACAAAAGGACAAAATCTGTTTATTTAAACAAAATAAAATGACAAAAATTATGGTTGAAGTAGAAATGGAATGGTGTGTAGGAAATGGGTAAGTTAAGTCAAAGTGAGGGGGGGGGGGAGGTGAGAGTTGTGTAAAACGAAGTGAAAATGGATATACAAAGATTAGGTGATAAATGAAGAAGAGATGGAAGAGGAAGTGGAGATTGGGGTAACGATGAGAGGGTATCAACTTCGTATCGTCCTTATCAGCAGTAACCCGATACTTTTTGGACACGAAGCTAAGACCAGAATACGGATTTGGAATCTACAATTTTTCTATCACTCTCACACGCGTAGAGATACCAAAAAAATGCCACTGTGTAATTCTGAAATTCTAATTTCACTATCTTTGATTTATTGAGGGAGCCGTTCAGATTTGTTCGTACTTAATTTTACTGTTGGTTTTAAAGGCCATGCGGCAAATTTCAGCTGTCTAAGTACACGCGTTCTCGAGTTATCGTGAGGACGGACAGGCGGACATGCAAAAATCGAAATAACTTTTAATATTATGAATGGGTGTCCAATTCATTTTGCTCTACCATCATTATTTCTAGGTGTTACAAACGGAATGACAAACTTAGTATACCCTTTAGATTTCATTTAGGGTATAAAACCTCAATTCATGTTTTCTTCTCAGACAGTTATATTTTAACCTATGGGGTGGGTAGTCGAACAGCATTCCATATATATATTTTCGATAACAAAATTTGAATTGCGTTAAATGCAAACAGTTGAGGTTTATAATTTTGTTTTTGAATTTTGATTCAAACTTATTGTGTTAGAATTTTTTTCTTTATTCAATTTCCATCGATTTTAAATTTTTTAAAGAAAAATATACTTTAAATTTTTCCTCTGAAAACGGCGGGAAGAGGTTTGAAAAAGTCAATTTTTTCACAAATTTTGCCCTACATATTTTTCAAAATTTGTACACGATTTATATGAAATTTTGCACACAGATAGAGTATTTTAAAGTCCCTTTTTTAGCATTTAATAAATTCCGAATTTCGAAAAAACTTTTTAATTTTCGATATTCGCATTTTTTTTCTTTTCTTTTTTTAATTAAAATTTCCCATTTCGAAAAACTTTACTTTGCTTTACTGCTTTGTGCAAATTAAATTTTTGGGAACAAACTATGGAAAGTGCACACATACGTCTTTAAGGATCTATAGAAAAATGTAAGCATTCATTAACTTTTGGAGGTAAATCTACACTCCCCAAATTTATGCGGGTGAAATACATACATACATACATACATATGTATATCCAAATTTTCACTGCACACTTTTTCTTTATTCCTCAACTTGGTTTACATCTACATATTATGGTACATTTTTTAATCTACCTCCTTAAGGTTAAGTAATAGAACAGAGAAAAAGAGGAGAGGAATACTTCTGAACAAAAACTTTAAAAATAGCCGCAAACTTCTATTTTCTAGATGGAAAGTTTAATATTTCGAGATTTTCGAAAACCTCTCACCCGAATATCCGGGCAAAATATCAACCGATCTAACACAGTGCTATTTTTTTTTTTAATATCATTATTTCTTTTGGATTATTTTCCTGATTTTTTTTGTGTATTTTCTCACTCATCCTGATTACGTTATAAAAATAAAATTAAAATTAAATTTTCGGCCAAACTTTGAATATTTAATTGATTTGGACATTTTTTATTTGGCGAAGGAAGCTAATAAGTGCGATATGCAAAACACTGGAAGAAGGAGCTTCAAAAAGAAGTTGACTATATAATTACTTTAATTTCGAATTTTCTGCTGCAAAAGTTAATAAGGGCAAAGAAATTAAAAAAAAAACACACGAAATAACCTATAAATTTTCAGATTTTTCCATTACACTTTCTACTCTGTATCATTATCTACCTGACCTTGCTACCACCTACACTTCACTTCCATCAACAACCAACTGTACCATCACTTCATCTTCTCTACCACCTCAAATTCCTCACATTCTCTGTTATCTCTTAAAACTTAATTTGCCGGTCACTCAGAACTATTTGGTGAAATTTTTTTAATTTTTTTCCGTGATGATTGGAGTAGTTGGAAGTTTCGAACGCAAATAAAATCAACTAAGCTGGTATGACCACGTTTTAATTCAGCTGCCTATCTATTCACGATGCCAAATGATAAAGAAGAGCCTTCGTAAACAATAGCTTTTAACAACGAAAACTTAAAAATGCCATCATATTCGATTTGTACTATTTTAAGAAAAACACTGGGATTGACTGACCTAAACCACTTGTAAAAAAAAAACCTGAGCATCCAAGATAGCTGAAGTTTTAAGAGGTATCTTTTAAAGCAGGTACCAAAACAGTCTTGACGAGTAAGGACATCTACATGTTCAGGTTGAAAAGTTTTCAGATTGCTCTTGTATTTCTACAAAAAGCATAGAAATGATCTTTCCGCTAAAACGCCGCTCGAAACTTTTTATTTTCGTTTTGTTCCAGACATTAACTTTAAAATCTTCGTTCAGGGTTTGAAATCTCTTAAAGCGATGCAAGCGGTCAATGAAATTATTTTGGAGGATTTCTCTTCTAGATCTCAACCACAATTTATAAAATCATATCGAACCCTGTATTGTAACATTTTTGACATGGTTCCGGATTGAAATGGATCCTCTATACCCTGTAAGTTGCTTTTATATATATTTAGTTATATTTAGTTCAGAGTCTTCGGAAAATGCCTGTATCAAATTGGAAGTAAATTATTATTCCTAAATATACCAGAAAAAGAAAAACATAAATTTCATAAAAAAAAAAAACTAATAAGGGAGTAAGATTGATCCCTCTGGTATACCAGAAAGATATTTTCAATTAATTTAAAGAAAGCTGTTCTTTTAAAACTTCTACAACGACTGCATTGACTGTCGAGTGGCTTTAAAAAAGACTTTAAAAACTTTAGAGAATTTTTATTCATTATTGATATATTATTCATGAAAGTCTGAAATTTTTTTTCTCCACTCGTTTTTTTTTCAAAACAACTACAATGCATTTTTACGTTCTTCCGTAACGATTTGACTAATAGAAGAAGCAAAACATCAGGAATTCCATCACTTCATTGAATTTCATACTTTTTTTTCTTCTTTTCTTCATGGAACACTCTGTTCGGAAATATATTTACACCACAAGGAAAATATTTTCTTTAAAATTTCTCAACATAAATCCATCTCCCCTAGGATATGTGTATACGTAAAAGCTGCTAACCTAAGGACCATTTCCTCCAAATGCCAGCACATTTCATCCTTATTTCGTTCTTGTGAATTTCCTTGTATATATTCATATCTTGTTACGTAGGTACATCTATCCAGGTGCAGTAACTCTTCGTTGGCGTCGAAGTAGAAAGCTAGATAGCTAGCTAGCTAGCTATATATGTGGGAGGATTTCCATTAGCAGAATGAAGTTGTCATGTTGGGATGTATGCAGATTTACACCCTATATACACCACGTTTCTCTCTCCTTTTTCAACCGCATCAAAGGGATGCAAATCGTCAAATACTTGGGAATATATATGAAGTTCGAATGTAGGTATGTTTTCTGGGCATCATATCCCTCCCTTTCTCTTCTCATCGCGGTTGTGGTATGTTGCGTTCGCATGTATGTATTAACAAGTTGTCTTGCTCTGTAAAAGGATACATACATACATATGTACGTATATTATGCTGAATAGCGTAGCTCCAATTGCTCTTTCTAGGCACTATAGCTACTCCAGAGAAAAGGATGTTTCCAGTCGATGAGCTTTTCTTGATGGAAGTAAAATGAACCAATAAAGCCTCGATAAAGATTTGAATTCACTTGAAGTTCGTATAAAGAGGGCGGAATAATTCTAGGGGCTCCAGAATTCCTAAGGACTTCCAAAATTTGTGAATAATGGTGATATTAAATTTTATGAGAAATTTAAGGATAACAAATCTTTTCTGTCTCATACATGTTATTTTCGTTTTTAATGGTATTCCTTCTACAAATTTCAATGAATATCAAATTATATTTTGGGATAATTGAATGTGAAAGGCTTTAGGGCATAGGACAGGAACCCACACCACTTCGATTTTATTGACAGCTTTTTCAGTAGCCTCCTCTAAATACATGCAGTAGTTTTTATGCTTTCGTTGTGGCATTGAATTATAGAATTTTATCATTAGGAAAGTGGGTGCGAGAAAGGTATTTTTCCTGTAATTCTGAATTACAAGCTTTCTACCTATTGGAAATTCTGGTATAATGCTTCTTAGGCACACTACGGTGGTTTGTGTAATGAGCAGGGCGACATGTATGGATTCAAAGAGTTTCCGTACAATAATCTTCTTTAAATGTTTTGTCTACGGTGTGATGATAATGAAAAGGGAGTCTCTATAAAAGATTTTTCCTTAAATGCACGCATATTGTATGAAGTGATCGGGGAAGATGGCGCTTAATTTATTAAAATGTAATTTTTCGCAATTCGAAAAATTCTTTATACACAAATAACATCAGAACATTTTTCAAGACATGATATAGAAGGAGAAATGAAGAGCAGTTCCAGTCGATTGAAAGAACACTTTTCAAGCCGAACTGTTTAGTTCCTGTGTACGACAAACTGAAAGAATACGAAGCCTGGAAGAATCAATGCTTGAATTGATTTAAAAAAAAAAAACAAAAATAAAATAAAAAAAAAGATAATGTTGGGGAATAGCTGGTAAAGACGGCATTTCGACCTAAATCTTGAAATCTGTTTGAACAAAAGAAATGCACTACTTCGAATCCTAAAAGTAACATGAAAAACCAGCATCTTTCTGCAGGATTCGACGGAAGGTATAATCGGGGGGGGGGGGGGGGACATTGTGTTAACATTGTGCACTACTTGAATGTGCATCAGTAGATCCATAATGATGAGAAGAAAAAGATTGGTCGTCCCTCTAACTAATTTTCGCTGATTATTAAAACATTCGGCACGGTGAAGATAGATTGGGGTGAAACATTGATCTCACATTACAGCAGCCTCACAACCTTATAAAGTGAGTAAAATAATGCCTCGAACATAAATGGGTGTCAACGTTATGAGGCATTCCTTCGGAGTCCGCATGAGTGTCAAAGGAGTAAGCAAAATCAAGGGTGCTGTCGTCAGCGAAGCTATGAATGGGATTGAAAGTATGAGAAAGCAGATCATTAATGCAAATTTAGAAGTGAGTCGGAGAGATAAGGGAGCCCTGCGGCACACCGGCATTTATAGGATGAGGTTCAGACGTAACGCCATCTAATACGACCCGTACTAGGCGATTGGATAAGAAAAATTCAATCAATAATAGGAGCAGAGTGGCTAAAAGGGCGGGATGCCAGACTAAATATCGAAATATTCAGAGCAACGATTTTAGACTCACTAAAATTGTGGGGAGTACGGCTCCAACGTTCTGTAAGAAACGTCAGCAAGTCTCCAGATCAGTGACCAGTCCGGAAACGGTATTGGCGATCGTTGATGAGCTGATTGGTTCCTAGATACTTCATTAATTTGGAGTTAATATTAGATTTAAAAAACTTTGAAAGAATTGAGGTGATTGCAATTGTTCGACAATTTGAGGGATTGCTGCTGACTCTTTTCTTAGGCATAGGCTGAACATGGGCTAGTTTGAAAGCAGTTGGAAAGATCCCTGTCGAATAAGACAAGTAGAATAGTTTGCGCAGAGGTTTAACCAAGGATGGAGCTCAGATTTCAATTAACAGGGGCGTGAAACTATCAGGACCTGGGGCTTTAGAGACGTTGAGCTCCTTAATATCGAACACATCTCTCGTATGGATGTGTATTGGCTCTTGTACACAACCACACGCTAGATGCGAAACAGGTATCTGTGAAGTGGGTGGAAGATGAGAATTTGAACCGAATATAGTAGCCAAAATATTAGCTTTGCCCAGGGAGTTAACAACCACTTCGCCGTTGTTCGCAGTGAGGGTATTGAGGAACTGCTGAAGTTGTTCTTGATGGTTTTGACTGGCGACCAGAAACCTTTGCTGCATTTGCGGCTTTCCTAGATTCTTTGTCTAACATTTTGGTCAAAAAGAAAATTTCCTTTCTGGATAATAGATTTGCACGTTCTCCGTGCAGTCTTGAAGACTTGTTTCAATTTTTGACATAGAGAAAATTGATAGGTGCGAAAAGCAAACACTTTCGCTTTTATTTCTTGGTTGCAGTTATCGTTAAACCAAGAGCGATTTTGCTATTGTTGAGATCTGTTGTAGGAATACGGAATGTATGCATGCATTCCAAGACTTAGACTGCTTTAATGTGTATTCCTCAACATCCCTCGAAGCAAAACAGACCGACCAAACAATATCTCTAAGATACTGATTGACTCTTTCCCAATCAGCATTTTTATAGTGCCATAGAAGCCTACTTGTAGGTGGTGAATCAGGACGGCATATATTTGAGGTGGTAAATTGAGTTACATTTTCTGTGAATTTCTAAGAAGAAATGAATGCTATTTGCTCATCTACGAGTCCATGCTCATGACAATTGTTAGTGATCCAAGCAGCCGTTGGCGGCCACCAAAATGCATAAAGGAGCGTTTAGGATGGCGGTTCAATAAGTACCCGTGTTAGAAATGAAGACAAAATTTTTTCAAAAATTTATATTTTCATTTTTCAGCATAGTCCCCTTTTAGAAAGATACACTTCTCCCAACTTTCCTGCCATTTTTTTAACCCCTCCAAAAAATAGGATTTGTCGAACTCTTCAAAATACGCATCTGTCTCGGCGATGACTTCCTCGTTTGAGCTAAATTTTTTTCCCGAGAGCCATTTCTTCACGTTAGGGAACAAGAAGAAGTCGCAGGGAGCCAGATCGGGTGAATACGGGGGTTCGGCAGCAATTCATAACGCAATTCATGCAGTTTGGCGGCGACAACTCCGGACGAATGTGCTGGTGCGTTATCGTGGTGAAACAACACCTTCTTTTTCGCCAAATGCGGCCGTGTCTTCCTTAATTTTTTGTCGAAGCGGTCCAATAACTCACTGTAGTATTGTCCAGTGATTGTTCTTCCTTTTTGTAAAAAATCCATGAGGATGACGCCCTTCGCATCCCAAAAAATCGTCCTGGACGCTGCCCATCAAAAACGGATGTTCGCCCACATTTAAATTCGTTGAACCAATACCTAACTGTAGTCATAGATGGCGAAGTGTCCCCATAAACAGCATCCAACTTTGCTTTTATCTCCTCGCTTTTTTTCCCATCCAAAAACAAAAATCGAATTACCGAACGATACTGTTTTTTTCCATTTTATCGAAAATCACGAAAAACGTCTCACTCGAATGGCTGCCAAATACAAACTAACCTATCAATCAGTCTGAAATTTGTTTTGGCGTTGTTTGATATATGACAGCACACACTGATAACACCAACTACCCTCAGGAACGTCCTCTGTCTTCAAACACGGGTACTTATTGAACCGCCTACAATGGCAGAGTAGAGTGGAGTCACCAGATTGCATTTTCTCTCATCATCTCACCAAAACGTGAGATTAAGAATTTTTCAAATCTGTGAAATCCATTCAGTTGAGAAGCGCTAAGAATTTATATTAGGCTGCTGTCTGGGTGCTCGCGAGAAGCGGAGCCGAGCTGAAAGCTGGCCAGTGCGAGAGCTCACGCGAGGAAACTATGCATATATACATTTTCATACAAAGTCGCGCGTGATCATGTCAAAGTGGAAGCAAAGCGGAAACTTTGCTCATTAGAGCTTTCGAAAAGACACATTCAAAAAACTTCTTCGGTTATCATTTAGGGCGCTCCTAGAGCGCTTCTTAAGAGCAGCATTAAAGCGCTTGCCTCTACGGACATGCCTATGTTAAAAAGCAATGAACTGGGATAGGGAAAAGATGCGCTACGAGCTTCCAGGGAAGCGCTTCAGAAGTGCCCTTAGAGCGCTCTTTTTTCCAGAGGGATTGTTCTAGAATCCCCATATACTGGAGCGAACAAATTGTTCTGTCGATTGAACCGAACTATTTGTACTGTTCGCTTCATTTCTAAATCTTCTATGAAAATGTATGATGCGTTCATTTCTGTGCGGACACAAACGAACACAGCTTGTAAGCTACAGTCGATACAACTGTTGGATCGATTTCTTCCGTCGCATATGCAACAGCAGTTTGCCTGCATGCTTCCGATCGTTGCATGCTTCGCACAATTGGTCCACACACCATACAACGATTGTACGCCAACATGAATTGGTATAACAGTTGGACCGACAGTTATATCGTCTGTGGGCCGCTTAAAAGATCTAAGAAACAAATTTCCAGTAAATTTCGAAGAAAAAATTGATGAATGTCCTACACGTCCAGGCATCGTGGATTTTATATTCTAGCGAGGCGTTGTCTACTGCCTAGCCTTTGTATGTTTTTAGTTTGACCTGAGACAACTTACAACTAGATAAGAAAATCTCCATATAAACCCGGATCACTTTTTGAAAGCTCTTTAAATTTTTTTTCAACCAAAGAAAGCTATCATTGCGAAGAATTTATGTGGCATTCTACAGAAAGAGAGAGAGAGAATGTGTAGAGATTTCTATTAGAGGGCCATTAGCTCGTTTGAGTTGGACCGCGTTTTTGTGGAGTTTGCACATCTTAGATGTAAGTTCTCTCAGGTTTGGCTATGCTGTTACGGCTTATCCCTTGAACCCCTTGTCACTACTTCAGTTGCACAGTTTTGCTTTTATCGACGTGCGAGCAAAACTGTTCAAAATGGTACAAGTGGAGCCATCTGACATGGCATATTTTATACACAAGGGTATTATCCATATCTCCTGTGTGTGGCGGAAAAGGATGTATATTGGGGCCTCTAATCAAATTTTGTTAAGTTTGAAGCAAGATTGTCTAAGTATCGAGTGCTTCAATCGATCCACAACTATGGCCGCTTTGACTGTCTTTTTTAATTGTTGTTTAGATTGCAACCACATTTATCAATAAGAATTAAAGACATGAGATCAGAAAAAAACCCGTTCGACCTACAAAACTTGTTTTGGATGTGAAAAAAATTTTCAAACGCCACTGAACACATTTCGTTCGTAGTTCATAACCATATAAAAATTAAAATCCAAGAAGCCCATGAGATATATAATCCAGACTCACGTCTTACTTAGGACGAAATGAGAATTGTTAACAACCTTAAATATGTAGGTATATGCGCACTTTCCGCCACTTTCCTTGCGTCCAATTAAAACTTGCTTCTTCGTTAATTTTTTAGGGATATTTAAGAATTCTTTGATAATTTATTTTCTTTGACAAGTACATCCTATAAAAAGATTTTCATCAAGAGCCATGAATAACTAACTAAACCCTCGTATAATAGTCATTACGAATTTCACCTCTTCACTATATAGGTTTATATAACACTTCTGTATCATTAAGATATCTTTATTGTCCTTTCCGGCTATGCTCTACCCTCCCCCTACTCTAGCAGAGCTAATTAAAACTGGAGATAAAAATAATTAACTGTCCAAGTACATCGCTCTTAGTAAAAAAAAAATCATCTCTGTACAATTTCTGTGCCCAAGGACAAAGCAGTCTTGACTAAGTAAAGAATAGAAAGAAAACGACTTGTAGATTGGTTTTTTTTTTCTTCTTTATAAAAGAGCCGATATCTAACTGGCATAGCTTTTCAGATATTTTCCTTTTTTTTTCTTCAGTAGTATTTTTAAAACAGTGGACAAAAAGGCGACAGCATATTATCTGGAAGGCAAGTGACAACTACCACTTCATATCTAACCAGAGAAACATCCAATTTCCTTTTGCAGGGTAAAAATGACGCAAAGGGGTGTAAGATATTGCAGTTATTCGTCTATAAGAGTTCTAAGGAGTTATGGGTGGCCATAAGTCTTGTATGAGTTGAATCCTTAACGTTTGAACTTTATATATGTAGTCATGTCTCTGTTCATACACTATACCCGACCATCTTTTATCTCACAAGGAAATACTTAAACAAATCGAAATCCGAAATGTGAGAAGTTCAATCCTTGTGCACGTCTGAGTAGTAGAAGTAGAAAAAAAGCAATCCTGGTCCATACAGGAGCTTGCTAAATTGGATTTTCTTACGATTGTCTACAGGCTATAGTATAACCTATACTATACGAATATAGTCAGGCAGTTGAGTACAAAAGCCATCTTCATATTTTCAATGAGATATGTAAGACCGTGAAATCTCCAGCAATACTTTCTACTACCACTACTACAAAAAAAGTACCTAGAAAAATGAAAACTAAAACTCCTAGCGCAATGCAAACTTTTCAGACATTTTAAGGGCCTTAGGAAAGAGAGAAATTGAAGACTGAAAATTTCTTATTGTATGAGTGATGGTTGGCAAAGTGGTGGTCATTTGGGGTTAGACAAAATATTTTCGGATTGATGAATTGAGGTAAAATTTTTTTTAAAGGTGTAAATTGATATTTATTTATTCATGGTAGTTAGGTACTTATGTTGATTTTTTAAAGGGAAAATGGGTGTGTTGTGAGTCTTTTCATTGACCATGGATTGATTAGTAGAATACGTCCATCGTTATATACTATGCTCTAATTTTTTTTGGAAAATGCGACTAATAGAGTTAATTTACTGGAACTAAATCAACATATTCGAGGAAAAATTTAAAATAAGGAAGTTGTGGTGAAGGACATGACAACCTAGCATAGATTAGCCTAAAAGTTTAGGCAAATAGTCCTTCCCTTCTTTAGTCTCGACAGCTTATAAGCAAATATGATTTTGCCAATTCCAAAGAACTGGTTATCAGTTCAATTTGAAAGGAAATTAATTGTGGAACAAGCGAAGTGAATATTAGCCTTCCAAATGACGGTCTATACATTCGAAGAATATTATGGTTTGTGTTTGGTAGGATTGCCAGTGAACATGGACACAATGCGTATAAGTATTGCTTCAAATTGGATCTTAATCATATCTACTAGAAATTTTGAATTTTCTCATAACAACGACATTTTTTCAGACCTGATAAAAATTGGTATAGCTTAGCTAGTTCTATGAAGACGGAAAGTAGATACTAATTGATCGCTTTTGGGGTGCCCAGATTATAGTGAACGAAGGAAACCTGTTGTTTTGACGTTGGGAGCCTTTGTACGGTTACAGCTGTTATTAGTAAGTGTGTATCTGAGTCTTGAAATCTCATCACTAGTTGTCTTGATGTAATTAGTCTTGTTTGATGTAGGTTACTAGCATGATACAAAGATTAATAAGGTATGGCCGGAAAATCTGTCAATTGGTTGTTTGCCTTTGGCGACAATTGTCAGAAATTTTTTCGTCTCAATTTCAATCGTCCTTTCATAGTGAAAAAAAATTTCTATTTTTAAATTTCTTTGCTTTCCCACTAGCACATAATTACTTTTCCCGAAGTGATTTAAACGAAGAAACTAATATTTTGTTAAATATTTTAATATATTCAAAACGTATTTCAGTCAATAAAATACGAAAAACTAAAAACAAATTCGCTGGAAATGACAGTAGGCACCTCATGACATAGCAACACAAAAAATTCCTCTCGAATCGGCCATACTTGTTATCTTTGTATCATGGATTACTAGCATCGAGTGTGAGGTGAGTCATGAGGCTTTGGCGCCTCCTAGATATCTTAAAGGGGAACATGACAAAATCCAGAAGTATAAAATCCAGAAGTGACAAAATCCAGAAAAATTAAAAAAAAAAAAACCGGAAATGAGAAAATTCAGAAGTGACAAAATCCAGAAGTGACAAAATTCAGAGACGACAAAATACATAAATGTCAAAATTCCGAAACTGTAAAAATTGTTATAATTAAAATTTGTTTTAAAAAATTTACACATGGCATGAGCTTTACTTTGCAATTCTCATATTTACACTTCGTCGTTGTTGTTATGTCAATCTGTGTTATTGTTGGGAGTTTTGTGATAACATATTCATCAGATGGAAATCCAGCATCTTTGTGAACGAAATAGGCTAACCCAACAATGCCTTCACGTGGGTCACGATTTATGAACGGCGGAAATTTTGAAGTGTTGATCGCGATTTTGATATTGGTCAAGGTCCAAAATGCATGATAATTCGAATTAAAATAAAAAAGTCAAAATTTTGGAAATCACTATACATAGAAAATGTTTGCTCCTGCTAAGGAATGTATGAATTATTGCTTATATGGTACATATCTAGGTCTGTGCCTAGGGCTCATCAATTAATGAGTCCGTAAATAAATGAATGTGTGTGTTGAAGTGGTAGTGTGAGGTGAATAAATGTAAAAACTATATATAAACGAAAAAGTTCCGAGTTCATGAATTCAAACTAAGAGGAAATCCAGAAAAAAATCCAGAAAGGATATTCGCGCGCGCGAATATGATGAATATGTTATCACAAAACTCCCAACTATATCTATAACTCAGATGAATATAACAACAACGACGAGTATATGTAAATATGAGATATGCGAAGCGAAGCTCATGCCATTTTTAAAATTTTTTAAAACAAATTTTAATTATAACAATATTTACAATTTCGGGATTTTGAAATTTATGTATTTTGCCGTTTCTGAATTTTGTCACTTCTGGATCTTTTCTGGATTTTCTCATGGATTTCTTCTGAGTTTTGTCTCTTCTAGATTTTGTCACTTCTGGATTCTGTCTCTTCTGGATTTTGTCACTTCTGTATTTCGCCTCCTCCGGATTTCTTCAATCTGGATTTTATCTTTCTGGATTTCGTAGCCAACCCATTCGTTCGTTCCATTAATGCACGTAAGAAAACCTGAAAATTTAATTACTAATTAAAACAATACGTGGTGTGCTCTAGTGCGCAGATGGTTCCTATATGGGAGATCAGCACTAATTTTAGTTAAGGTAGTATGCCTGCTTCCTGCGTCTAGTATGTTCTGAGGATGCTAGCGAGACTGTAACCACCTGTAAATAATGTAAAGTGCCAGTTGCTCCAAGTCGAAATGATCAAGGCGAATCGACTGTTCCCGTTCATGCTTGTTAGTCCAGGAGCTTTCGTAAACAGTCAGTGAAAGGCTGATGCGATAATTACGTTACACATATCTTGTGTGAATGCGATGAGATGACGCAATTGTGCACAAGTTCTTCGTAGAGTTGCCTGTACTGTTTGAACAGGAGCTGCTACAAAAGGCAGCACCTTAAAAGAGAGTAATGGGACCGCTAACTGGAACAGACATGAACATGAATCCGCTATAACTTTCAATGAAACACATCCTTTGATCTTTGATTGCTTCCTGCTCTAAGATTTTTTTTTGTTTTTTTGGTTTTTTTTTTTTAATGAATATCTGTATACGTTATAATAAGGTTCTTCAGAACAAACTTGAGCTATTAAAATCTGACATCCGACTCTAAACAAACTTGAGCTATTAAAATCTGACATCAGGCTGAATAATATTTACATTGTTTTTATTTTTCACATCAATTCAAATTACCTAACTACGGCTTTCTACGCGTTATCCAGTTTACATGGTGGTTTGCGACAAGGGATTGGAAATTATCGAACCTACGAAGAATTGTCGCTAACATTCGACAGAGGTTCCATGCAACGTCTAACATGATCAGAAATGGAAGTGAACGATTTATTTCAAAAATTCAAGGTACTTTCCAAGAGTGGTCAGCATACATTGATAAAATCTGAAACAATTTCCCAACTAAATATATACACCAACGATTAAATTGTACATAAACACACTTGCACAACATTCAGCCATATATGTACATATATGAGCCTACAAAAATTTGATGGCCTTTGTAAAACAATAAAACTCCTAGATCCAGCAACATTTTCAGTGAATGAATGAGGTGGTTGGGCTCTTTAGAAGAATATTTACAAGCTGATACAATGCGTATGGCTTCAAAAATAAAAAAAATCTACTATCGATCAACTGTTGTTTGTGCGCCGAATGCTGGAGAAATGCTAAGAACATATAACGACAGTGAGATTAGTTGTAGCTGAGAGAACTTCCATCTAGATGTGCAAAACCTCACAAAAACGCGGTTCAACTTAAACGAGTTAATGGTCCTCTAATAGAAAGCTCTACACATCCTTTCTCTCTCTTGTTGTAGTATGCTACATTAATTATTCGCAATCATAGTTTTCTTTGGTTGAATAAAAAGTTAAAGAGCTTTCAAAAAGTGATCCTAGTTTATATGGAGATTTTCTTATCTAGTTGTAAGTTGGCTCAGGTTGTAGGATCCTCGGAGTAGTATGAAAGTGAACCAGGTTAAAAGGTGAATCTTTGCTAAGTCACAGTTGAACAATCTACTACGGCAATGGTCCTAATTCAAGGTAAAAACGTGGAACATTTCCTCATTACCAAAAGTCTCAGACTATATGCCATTAGACTTTGTATGGAAATATGTATACAAAAGGTTGACTTCTAGTATAATGTATACAAAAAATTCAAGGTTGTCTTTGGATATGTAAACGAACTGAACTTCGTCGGTAGAACTTCAACTGATATCTTAGAATTTGTAGTAAATCCAAACAATTCTGCGCTAAATAATCGTAGAAAAGTTGATATCTCTGACAAGTTCATGGATTTTAATAGCTGCTATAGTGACATATGGCTGGCAAGTTAGAGTTCCAACGAAAAACATCATAAGAAAGGTAGTCGTTTTCGAATGTTGACTACTAACATTAGAAAATACATTAAATCTAGTAGACTTAGATGGTTTTGAGATGCTTTAGAAATGAATAGCTGCAGAAAATATAAATTCGTTCTTGAAAATGAGTCTCCAGTAAAATATTGAAACTTTTTCGTAGCCTTTGGTATAAATTATAGTTATAGTGGAAAAAAAAACTTTACAAACGAAAAATCTTTGGAAAAGAAATATCTTTTACAAAAGAAGGCGTTTCGTATCAGCAGGAACCGTATGCTCATCAGTACGGCTTTGTTCCTGCTTGCCATATACGCCAAAGTAACAGCCAAGCTGACCTTATATATGCACTTAAAATAATTTTTAAGTGTGAAGTATATTTGACACGAAATACTAAGTATTTACTTGAATGCCTAGCAAGATTAGCTCTATGCGGGACTAGCATTTCATAGAGAGTTTTTGTATGAAATAAATTCATAACAAATTTAGTCAATTTGAAAATAGACCGAGTTTGCTGCCAAATCCGCAGCATTTCTAATATCTAAAGAATGTTGGTTTTTTATTGTCATGACATCATATATATCTCAGCTGCCTAAGAGTGTGATTGTATGAAGAGTTTTCTGTCCCTCCGATCTTATCTTCTCTATTCCACCATGTCACTTATTACTTGTAAATTTTCTTCTTCATATGGCAACTGTTTTCGAACAAGGTTAGGACAGGATTGCTAGTTGTTACTGCTTAGTGGCAGTTGCCAGGCGAATTAAGTAAAACTTTGACAAGATAAAGACCACTAATCCTCTAATCCAACTTCTTTAATTCTTCGGAGGACAAATATTGCACAGGAAGTGTCTAGTGACCATTGGCTTTTGTGCGGAATATTCTGTTCGATTACCCTTTCGCTATGTTCTGCGATATAAACGAAGATCAGATCGATGCGATGGAGTACTCAATGCTGTTGGTGAGGTAGTCAATTAGAAAAACAGAGCGTAGAATTTGTTGTTCCTCGGTTGCTTTGCAATATGTTCCTTTCCATGGTTTAAGTTTCCCAACTGTGCTTTCCAACTATGTTGCTGTGTCCTCTTTACCACAGTTCAGGACTAATCGTCCTAAAAGCGGAGTCTGAAAATTTTGGACTTATTGGAAATTAATTTTTCCTTCCCTACAGTTTTTTAAAGCTGGGTTTATACAGGATGCCCATTATTTGGATCGTGCAATTATTTCGACAGAAACCACCAGGAAATTTCAACAGAGCTATTTTATCAGAAATTTTATGCGCTCCAATATATATACATAGCTGCAAAGATCTTTCAATCTGGATGATGTCATTTTTTGTGTAATTAAATGCTGAATCCATAAAAAAAAATAATTACCTACTACAGGATGCTCCCTGATGTAGTAAATAAATTCCAGAAGTAGAGCTATCACAGCTGCAGAATCATCCTCTTGAGTTCGTCATTAAAAGAAACTTCGCAGAGGTTTGGGCTCATAAAATTTTTACAGCATCCAATAAACCTTCTATAGATAGAAGAGAACGTGTCTCGCAACCAGAGCGATGTCCTGCAAAAGCAACAAACAAATCATCAATCTTTTCAATTTCCACCCTCTTGGCGCGCCCGAACCCAAATACATTGGGCGGATTAGCATAAGCCAATTCAAACATCATTCGGACTTGATTCATCAATTCCTAACCAGGCGGGCACCATTCAGGTGAACCAAAGGTCTAAATCACTGTTTAGCCTTGTGGTCAGGAAATTTCAGTGCGGTGTTCACATTGAGGTTCTCCACTTCAGAGTATATACATATATAATGCACACAAACCCACACACTCATATATATGTGGACACAATGAGAACACACATTGACCACACTTGTGAGTGAAAAAGTGTTTCAAAGGTGGACTATAGTTTCAATTGGAACATAAAAGGTTGTGCGAAGAGTGAGGTGGCTATAACTGGGTATATTGACCCGATTTTCGAAAGAGATGGACACATAAAATGTAATAATCTTCAACATAGTTTTTGGGTTCTCGAGTGAAAATTAGTCGGTCAGGAGAGGGGTATCCACCCACCCGCATTATAAGGACCGTCAACAATTCCCTGTATAAAATCCCTATGACGATAACGGTAACAATGAAATTCCCGAAAGTTTCATAGGAGGGTGCGTAAATATCTCCTCGAGTAGGGTTAACCTGATTTGTTTGTCGAATATTCTATTGTCGACGGAATTTCTAACAAATTGATGACTTCCCGGTTTTGTGGTTTCTAATCAAATAACTAGACGCCGCCTTCTATTCACATGGGAAATTTATGTGTGCTTCTGTGTTGTGGGAGAGGGGGTGGATGGGGAAATTAATATACCAAATATAGGAGCAGAAGGAAAGTGAAAAGTACTCGGACCACAAGGATATTGAATTCAAATGCTTCCGGCTTCATGCTATATCGAATGTCATTCTGTGATGACGGCTAAAAGGTTGTGGGAATGTCATTGAACGTTTGAAGAATGTTTGCAAATCAGGCAGCAAAAAAAAAGGGGTGATTTCGATTTGCATTAAATATTTACGACATCGTTGGGGCGGGGCAGGGGGGGGGGGTGAGTGTTTTTTAATTTAGAAAGAAATTTGGTTTGAGAATTTACTGGAGCGTTCAGGGGAATCCAATTTTAATTTCACAATTTTGTTTTGAGTAGCGTAGGGGAGAGATGTTTTGGTTGTTAAACCTTTTTTTTTTTTCAATTCCTTCAACAATTTCTTTTTTGTTGAATAAAAAAAAAAAGGAAGGAAATTCTCCGAATGATTTTAAAAGTTTAATAAATTGCTTAGCTCTTGCCAGTAATCTGACCTGATTTTTTTTTGTAACGTCGGGGACAATCAGGAAATTGCCCAAGGCTATTTTGACGACGTTTCGTGGTTCAGAAAGCTGCTCTATTTCTGCTGGTTACTGGCGGTCTCTTATTAATTTAAATAATTCACAGTACTTATGCTACCCTGGTTCACTCACGTATACTCACTTCTTTTTACACGGAGGGTATGGGTAGTAGCGTGCGCTTGCCGCTTCTCAGGCCAACACGATTAACGTGCGCTTACTTTCGAATTAGGTCAACACGACTTAGGCGGGCAGGACTTTGGATGGGAGATGTGATCGGTCGAGCTACGGGTAGACAAATCTATCAGCAACTGCCTGCATTTTATTCCTTTATCGGAGTTATCTTTTCGGTGCCGTGGTAATTTATCTCAGAGTTTTGGTGATCATACTGGTGTCTGGTTACAGACTGAGTGACTTCAGTACTGACAGCCGGCTATTTATAAGAATTCTAGTCGTTGGTACCGTGAGCAAAACGTAAGTTGCTGGTATCACGCCACCAGGGTGATTATCAACAGCGTGTTCTTCTCTCGGTGGCTGGCTTCACCGTTGTATTATACTGGCTTGCCTTGTATGGCTTGGCTACCACTAGGCAATTTTACTTCGTTTTTTTTTTTTTTCTGTTTTGACTTAAACTATATAACTTCGTTACACCTTCGTTACTCCTTGAAAACTGCTCTCCTGAAGGTTTTTCGTTTCAGTTTGGCAGTCAGACTTTCAACCGAGTTATATAATTATAAGTCCGCGAATCTTAAAGGTCATGCCTTTGCCTGATATTCATGAGACTCATGATAATAACCCCTTTCCAATACTGATTCCTTCAATTCGGTGATTCAACTTAAACTGGTCTTTAATCTTTGACCTAAGCTCTACGTTTTTCTTTCGTCGGTGTAAGATTCCATCTCAGCTCCGATGCTTTTTTTTTACTGGAGTACCTCAAGGATCGGGTTAAGGGGCTCTTCTGTTTTCCTTCTTTATAAATGATCTTTCGTCTATTGTGTATTGTATGCCAAAAGTAATGCCCAGCTGTACCTTAGCAGGTCCATGATCCTGGTCAATGCTGATTTACAGCAAATATACGAATGAGTTTTACATAATGAGCTCGCAATTAATTCAAACTCGGCTAATTGCATACCGCTAAATACCACCTGAAAGAAGACCGTCAATGGAGTTTAACTTGACGTCATATTTACAAAATCTCTCCCTGTATCTGCTTCTCGCCTTTGTTTAAGTTGAGGCTTTATTTAAATCCCTTTAATTCGTTGAAGCCTTATTTTGTTTCCTAGGTCGATTTACATTAAATACTCTGCATTTTCGAAAGTTTACAGTTTTTTTTTTAATAAGAGGTGTTACGAGATGTGCCAAAAAAATTTGACACATGCTTGACTATACCAGGTTATTTGAGAATTGATTATGATACCAAAATTGTGGTCTTTGTTAGCGTAAGGTAGATTCATTTCTTCGAGCCTCACACCTTGTAGTGATCAAGGATCGATTACTTTACGATAGATTACCATAAATATTCGCATAAGGTTATCTGTTCATGACTGCAGGCAACTTAGATTCGTGATGCGGTTTCATTCATATGTCCAGAAATAGCAACTCCTAATATACCAAGTTGTAATATAGATTTGTCCATCGTCAGGTGTACAGGTATAGATTGAGGATTTGTGATATGCTAGGACTCCTTGAGATACACCACGGGTAATGGTTAAGGATAACAGAATTTCATTTTTATTCATCTTGACTTCATCTTACTTGTATTCCTTGTTTTCTTGTTATCACCGGAATCTAATTTAATTGTTAAAAGGCTTTAAGAACATCAGTTGAATCTATGCACGTTTCTCGAATAGCTTGGTTTACAAGTCTAGGAATGTCGTGAAAAATCCATGGTTCGTTGGAATCATTTCGATCTCTGGAATCGGATCATTGAAAAAACTTCCCATGCAGATGGCTTACTACGTAGTTGAAGGGAGATAGACAGAGAGCGACAGATCTTGTCGTTTATCGATACAGAAAACAATATCTGCTCACAGAGCAGGTTCAGGCTTTTCGCTTATAGGTTGAGGAGTAGTCGAGGTAGGAACAGAGAAGGGGGTATCAAACGATAGATGACAAGATATAAACTGTAAACATGGGTAATTTGATATTTAACTTTTCGTTTATTTTATACAACTTTATTTTATAGCAATACTTCGTTATGGTCAATAGATTAGCTGCCTTGACCACATCTTCCTTTCCAACCGCACATCATGACCACATCTTCTTAAATCGATTCAGTAATGAAAATAAAAATAAAATAAAAAATTTCAACAAAAACTCATCATGAAAGATGCGACAAAACAAAAGGAACAAGGCATTAATTGTCCCAAAAGTCAGTCGGAAATTTTCTAAAGAACTCTCAATTTGGAAGGCAAACAATAGGGAGATCGGTTTGGTACGCGAAAAAGCGTACTGAAGTACATACAACAAGTAAAGTTAACAAAAAGAAAGAAGCTGTGAGAAAAAGAGAGTTCCTTCCAGAATGGAACAATTTCAATTCCCCCTTCAAGTACATCGTTAGGATGTAAAAAAATAAAAAAAAAAAAAAATAAAAGACCTCCCGCAGGAGATGGTGTTATTTCAGCACGAGGCAAAACTCTTTTTATTTTGATTTTTTTTTTAAGCATCCTTCAAGTTACTTTAGATACGCCTATATATACGTTGAAGCCGCCTACCTTTTCAAGGTGGTGTGAATTATACACCTATGTAAACAACTAGATATTAATCGAGCGAACATACCTAAGTACATTTATATCAAAAGCATTGCACATCTGGAAAGAACACTCTCTCCAATGAAACACACATGTAATTCCGTTGCAATGTTGTTGTTGGTGTTACTGCTTTATGACCCTTATAAGGCCAAGGGCGCATATTTTTATGTGTCTTCCTGTCTCACCTGTGACATTCAAAATGGAACCGTGTGTGTATAGAAATACTATAACACATTTCTGGAATCTATTGTTTCTGGAGAGACTTGTTATGTAAATAAACATCAGCTTGGGATGACTATGATGATGATGGTGATGATGATGAATGATGATGCTGCTGCTGCTGCTATATCAGACATAGTACGTCAACATCCTTGAAGAGATTTTTTTTTTATTTCGTTTTTATAGGCACCCTCTCTGCTAGTTTTACTTTTGACATTGCACGTCCGGATGAGTGCGCTTTTGTTTTCTTATATGCCTTTGACATGTTCTGACGGAACACTCAAAATGCTTCATAAAGAAGTAATTATCGCCTATATATAAAGTTTTATGGATGTTTAATTTTCCATGATTAAACGCCAGCATGGTAAAACTATGGGTGATTTTTTCTCTCTTATTTTCACCAACCCTTAAACAGGCTAAAAAAAGTGTTTCTGTTCTTGGCAAGCGTTTCATCAAATTATTCAATTTTCCTGGGTCTTCTAGAAATACTCGATTGTTGGAGTTGGAGCACTTAATTATGCTGTTTTTTGTTGTTGTTGTTCATCTTCGTTTCCTGGATGGATGGATTAAAAGTCGCAGGATGCAACTGATCCAAAGAAACTATTTGAAAGCATCCTGAAATTGTGTAAAATAAAAAAGCTCTTTCTTTTCATGTGAATGACATATAGGATTAAAGTTGCCAGTTAGCTTCCTAGAAACTAGGTTAATGGCTTCCACATCCATGAAGAAACTTGCATAAAGCAGAAGGAGCAGAAGGAGCAGTGTACGCACTGTTTGCCAAACGGATCCAGACGTATCCTTTTAAGAATAAAAAAAAAAATATTCAATGAAAGAAAATGGAAGATAATTCCAATGCCGTAAGTCGAAAGTAAATTTGCAGAGACGAACCATTATTTTATTCCCTTCAGACTATTACGCTTAATATTTTACAGAAATTTTTGGCACAGCGCTTATAAAAAAAAAAAACGAAGGACACTAAGCTTCGGGCATTTTGGAATGGGATAGGTGCGGTGTACTTAAATGCTTTGTCATTCAAATCTTGGATACTTTGGGATACAACAGAAATAAAAAAAACAAAAGTGAGCTCACAATTTTTCCTTTTTCCGTTTTCTTATGAAAAAATAATTTGCACAATTCCGGAAAAAGCACGCAAATCCAAAACAAAGATAATATTTTTCGATGATTTTCAAATTGGTGAAAATATCTCTTTGAAAAGATCTTTATATGCTTGAAATGGATATAAAAGGATTTAGAAAAATATTCTATTTCATCAAATATGTATAGATGAGGATTTCTCGTCTAGAATTTTGCAGTAATAAATAATATGACGAAACAGAAAATTGATTTGATAAAGAGCTCTGTCTACGACATTTGTTTAGAAAAATCTCAAGAAAGTTACAATCTTTATTCTTTCTTACTCCTTCTGGTCTGACAAATACATTTCAGTTGACAATTGATGCCTTAGATTTGAACCGTTTAAATCAAGAATTTACACATTTCTCAAACAGTTTATCTTCCCTACTTGATATCTTTCTTACGTCCAATCTTCCCTTTCTCTGTTGTTGTATTTTGCACACACTTATATCGGATCATGATCTTATTATGATTACATACGATTTAATTCCAGATAAAGTATATTCACCAAACACGTTTTCATATTTAACATACGATTTGATTGATCTTCAAGCTTTTTATTCCGAAGTTCCTATGTTTCCTTGGGATGCTGTTTATTGTATGGTTGATGTTAATGATCATGTTGATTATATTAACAACTAACTCATTGCACTATTTTCATGACAAATATATCCTTCTCGTTACAATGAATATTGTTAATCCGCAAGCCCCTGGTTTACATCGCGCATTTGATAATTACTGTCATCTAGAGATGTTGCATTTGCTAGGTGGAAGTGATTTAGGATTCGTTTTTCTAAGAATAAGTATCTACTACTCATCAATGTTCAGAGTTAATTTGCTGTCTAAAGTTCTATGGGAGAATCTTAAATCTATCGATATTAAAGCAAACAATTTTCCAAATACTATACCTGATCCAGAAGAGCTTAATAAGATGTTTACTTCGTTAACTAAGTCTTCTAATTCTTACACTTTTCCTCCTTTAAATTATTCCCTTATTCATTCTCCATCCACAGTTTCTCAACTTTTAGTATATCCGGATGAAGTGCTCGATGCCCTTTCTTCGTGTAAAATCTAAAGCCACAGGAATTGATGGAATTTCTCCTAGATTTATTAAAATTTGCCTACTTTATATTCTCGCCCCTTTAACTCATATATTTCACCTATGTCTTGCACATCTCACTTCCTTGAAGCCTGGAAAAAAATCCAAAAACAAAGACCGCAAGTGCTAATCCCTGTGAATATCGTCTCATTAGTATATTGCCAGTCTTATCAAAAGTCTTGTCAGAAGTTAATTTCTGTACAAATCTCTAAATATTTACATCAGTCTGGCTTTAGGCCTGGTCGTAGTTGCTCAAACAGCGCTATTATGTAAATATCTCTGAAAATATACGGCGGGCAATTGATGCCAATCATATTATTATTGTAGTTTAGTTGGACTTTTCTAAGGCATTTGATGTAGTCAATCATAATCTTTTTTGTATAAAGTTAATTAAAAAAAAATAATTTTTCGACGTCCGTAACACATTTGATCTTCAATTACCCCACTGATAGATTTCAGAATAGTTTCTGCAATGGTTCTTCTTCGACGATTTTGCGAGTTGGTTCCGGTGTCGTCCAAGGATCGATTCTTGGTCCATTACTTTTCTTATTGTTCATTAACGATGTCTTTGAGTGTGTTACACATAGTAGGTTACACCTATATCCTGATGATGCTCAGCTATGTCTGTCAGGAATGCTTGGTCTCATTGAAGATGGAACTAGTTGCATTAATGACGATTTACAAAGAGTTCTTCATTGGACTGTAGTCAATGCCCTGAAGCTTAATGCCAGTAAATTTAACTGTTTGTTAACCAATATTGACACTACTGGGTTCTGTCCTATTACTATTGGAGCGGAAATCATTCCTTTTGTAGAGACTGCTCGTAATCTGGGAGTTAAATCTAACAATAATTTAACCTGGGACAATCACATTTCGGCTATAATTCGTAATGTCTATGGTTCTTTACGGTCTCTGTGGGCTTATGGTAATTTTAAATGTACTTCAATAAGATTATTCTTATGTCGATCACTTCTTGTTCCTGTGCTCACCTATGGTTGTGATGTATTTGGTCATCTTGATTATATTAATTCACATAAACTTTCCATGGCTTTTAAAGCTATGATCAGATACGTATTTAATTTACGCAGATTGGATCATGTGTCACCTTTTATTAACTCCATATATGGTTGTAATCTTTTTTGTTATTTAAATTATCGTTGTCTTGTCACATCTATTATAAGACCCATGGTCATATTCGCCTCACTCGCTTGGTGACCAAAAAAGACAGCTCAAGCTAGTTTGCAAAAACTACAACGGCTTGCATGTCTAGGAGTAACAGGTGCCATGCGTACCTGCCCATCTGCGGCCTTAGAGCCTATGTTGGACCTGCTACCCTTACATTTGCATGTTAGGGAGCAGGCCATACATAGTGCAATTAGGCTACAAAAGGCAAACCTCCAACGTACAAATAATTTGGTTATCCACCTTAAAGTCCTCCAGGATTTCACAGAGGACCCGATGGCTAACACAATTTCAGACGTTATGCCGAAACGCTATAACTTTGAAACACCATTTAAGGTGATCTTGGAGGACCGTCAACAGTGGCACACTGGGGTCCTACCCTTTGAAAAAGGATCTCTTAAATGGTACATGGATGGGTCCAAAATAAGCAGGCGTGGGCACATATGGGCCAAGGTGCCATCTGGAAAAGGCATTGGGGGCCATTTTTCAGGCAGAAATACATGCCATAGAACTCTGCTCTCGCGAAATAATCCACAAGAATATGCGTGGAGCAAAAATATACATAATATCTGACAGCCAAGCAGCACTTAAAGCGTTAAACTCGTTTACCTTTGTGTCTAAGCTGGTGTGGGACTGTCTTACTGTCTTGAAGCAACTGGCTGAGACAAATAGGGTGACACTGATCTGGCTTCCAGGACATGAAGGCATTAAGGGAAACGAAATTGTGGACCGCCTTGCAAAGGAAGGAGCCAAATCTCAGATTATTGGCCCTGAGCCTGTCTTTGGACACCTAAAGAGTCAGATCAGGCTTTGGGAAGACAGAACTAAGAAGGAACACTGGGAAAATACCCCGGGGCTAAGACAAGCGAAGAAGTTTATAAAGTATTTGCAACAGAAGACAAAAGAATTCCTGACACTCAGCAGAAAGGAACTAAGGCTCATAACGGGCCTACTTACTGGGCATTGCCCACTTAGATACCATCTCAAGAAGATGGGTAAGGTCGATGATGAGACCTGTCGATTCTGTATGGAAGACGATGAAACCGCTGAACATGTCCTGTGTGACTGTGAAACTCTGTGCCGCGTAAGGCTCCGACATCTAGGAAAGGCATTTGTACTGCCAGAGGATGTCGGAAAAATGGCCCCAAGAATATTATAAGCTTCATCAAAGAACTTAATTTCGAATGGGCGCCCAAGGGCATTTAGGGGTAATGTCACAAAAGATCTTATAGGTCGCGGTGACAAGATGAGAGGCGGGAATGCTGTCTGCATCCCCCGTTTTTAATAATAATAATAAATCGTCGTCTTGTTGTTTTGGTCAAGTTAATGTAATTTCGCTGTCAAGAAAGTATCGATTTCTCAATTTTGGTAATTCTAACAGAAATCGTAATTTAATATTGCCCAGATTTTCTTACTTAACTTCTCAGCATCTGTTCTTCGTTTATACAATCAAGCTATGGAACTCCTTACCTGTTTCTATTAAACGATCCGTTCGGGCAGGCTCACTCTGCTCGATCAAGCAACTAATCATTGAGCATTTATAGTCCTCAGAATTACGCGTATAGTAATTAATTAATTAATTTTATGTATGTGTCCGGTTATGCCGCTCGGCAGTTTAAAAAGAAATCTAGTTGTGTAGTATAGGTATAGTAAATATGCACGAAGTATATTGTAAACACTTCATTGTAGTTAAGTATGTACTGAACTGTGGGTGTATGCTTTTTGAGGCCAGTCCGTCCCTTTAACTCGTATACACGAATTTGTCTGTCTGTATATTTATTTATATATTTCTTTTTTACTATTTTCGACACTCTCGTAGACCCACTTTGACAATTGTGACAATTGAATCTATCAAAATTTGAACCGGAAATTTCCATAGAAAACCCGGAAAAACGGGAAAAATCATTTGAAAATTTGGTACAAATTTGATTAGAGATAAATCCGTTTCAGAAAAAATGCAGTTTTCCGATTTTTCCGAAAATTTTTCCGAAATTTTCCGACTTTTCCGGAAAATTTTCCGGAAAAAAAGTTTTCTAAATTATGCAGGATAAAGTTCCCTATCAACTGGCATCATTACTTTCTCTCCGACAATAGTGAAAACTTGCAGAAAAAATCGAGGAAAATTCATAAAAAACGCTTTTCCGGAGTATTTCCGACCAAGGAAGCGTTTGATCGATTTGCAACCTAAGACAAAGTTGTAAGCTGCTTTTGTGGAAAACTCCATGGAATACCCGGAAAAGCGGGAAAATCACCGGAAAAATTTTCATCGATATGATTAGCGATAAATCTGTTTCAGGGCAGCACGTAATAACAATTTAGTTAACGTGAAAAAGGCAGAAAATAAAATAAAATAAGTAAAAAACGAGTTTTCAAACAAATCTGATGCCAAGCCGCATAAAAAAATAGAAAAAAAACTTTTCTTCACACACAGAGGTGGACTCAGATTTTTTGATTGGGATATTTCTCTTGAATATTCTTTCTCTTCATGAATCAAATCACTTATTACCTCTGATTGATCATACTGAAATATATCGGTGATTGTCAGCGAATAAAATCTGAGTCCACCTCTGTGTATGAAGAAAAGTTTATTTTCTACTTTTTCATGCGGCTTGGCCTCAGTTTTGTTTGAAAACTGGTTTTTTACTTATTTTATTCTTTCTTTAAATTACATAGATAAATGCAATATATTTAATGTAGATTAAGCTTTGGATTAAAGATACTTGTATCTTACTGGTGCATTGCCACTAATAAATATGTATACTAGCATAAATGGCATCTATGATACTAGTTATATATTGTAAATAAATTGAATTAAAAATGAGGGACATATTATTATTATTGTGGTAAAGTACACAAGATTTTACAATCTTTTTAGCACAAAAACTTTGGAAATTACATTTAGTACATTTTATAAATGATAATATCGAAAAAATATAAAAAACTAAAATAAAATTAAAAATTAAAAATAAAAACCTACTGAAATATTGGAAATAAATATGAAATTACCAGAAATAGTATAAGTACTGCTAAAATAAAAAACGGAGGCAGAAAACAGTAAAAACTAAAAAGAAAATGAGAAATTATAGTTAAAATACGCGAATAAAACGAAATATTTAACATAATTGAAAATTATAATATTATAGTAATGATAAAAAGTTTTGAAAAACTGAAAGTGAGCTACACCGTGAGACAAGAGAATAAGAGAAATAACGTGAAAAGGGGAAGATTAATTAGAAGCGTGGACCCTGATGAGATCTTTAAATGAACCGACAGATCGCGCTTTCTGATAACTAGAGGGGAGACTATTCCAGAGACGGGATATTTAGACAGGATGAGAGACTTTCATAACTGATTTGTAAAAACGAGGTATTATCACATTCCGATTGCGTTTTCAAGCTGTATACTGGAGAAATTCACGCAGATAATACGGCTTGTTTCCACGTAATAAGCCATAAAAGTGAATCAGTCCTCTCTGCTGAGATAATCTCGTATTGAGCATGGTCGAACTTATGAAGTCCATAAATGAAGCGGAAACTAATCATTAAAGGCAACTTCTATCTTCGAAGACAAATGGTATCGAGTCTAGGGTATATCAAACTGCCAAAAGTAAAGTAAGGTGGAATTAGGGTTTTAACCAGTTTTGAGCGGATTTCGAGAGATAATGAGTCAGCAGAGAGCCAGAGCCTACGATATACAGCATAAATCTTACCGATAAGTAACTTTGTATTGTCGCAGCATTTCATATGTTGGTCCAAAGTAATGCCTAGATTTTACACTTTAGGTACCAAATCTAAAATTGTACCATCCAAGAACATAAGAGGCGAATCATGCAGGTCAAATGTGCCATTATGGAATACAATACATTTGGACTTGTCAGGATTTAGTTCTAGACCGTTAGCTTTGGACCAGATATTGATTCTCTCTAAATCGTTATTAATGCAAGCAATGCAGTCCTCAAACAAACCAACAGACCTGCACATCATCAGCTTACATGTGGACGCTGACATCTCGAACGATTTCAGGGAAATCATTTATAAATAAACAAATTAGCAAAGGGCCCAGTATTGAGCCCTGCGGAACGCCAAAACAGAAGAAGGAGGTAACAGGAAGTAATAGAATCCACTTTTACCACTTGCTTTTAAGCGGTCAGAAAGTCCCGGATAAGAGCGACGGGGAAGGGACTGAAATCAAAGCAGCAATTGAGTTACCGAAGCAAGATACCAAGATCACTGGTGTTAAAATTCGAACAGTGCCAAGGCAACAAAGTTGTTTAGGTCTAGGGGAGCTCTGAATTCAGTGGATACTTTCAGTACTGCGGTCTTGCAGCTATGGTCACGACGAAAACCAGACTGCCATTTGGGTTTAGCAGCTCTCTCGAATTGAGATACTCAACTAATTGCTTATTCATTAGCTTCTCCAGTACTTTCGATAAAAAGCATAGGACGCTTATAGGTCTGAAATCTGAAGCGTACTGAGGAGAAGATTTTTCTGGTATTGGCAATACAGTAGCGGTTTTCCAGCAGTTGGGAAAAGACCAAGTCATAAGACACGTGTTTACAATATGGAGGATGTATATATGTCTATGAAAGGGAGCAACAACTTAACAAACTGCGGAGATATGTTATCTGGACCGATAGCACAAGACTTAACAGACAGAATTGCTTTAATTAATTCGCGTCAATTCCGCGTAAGGAAAAAGATGAATTATTCATTACCTCTTGTAATATTGGAAGTCATTAGACTTGAATTATCAAGCATTTCATCCACAAGTCCCTGCTGTATGTTAATAGGAGACATGAAGAAAGCATTGAGCACATCCGGGCAAGTTCACAACTTGTTTTGTCCTTACCAAAAACTCCTGCTTGCCGTAAGTTATGCCAAAGAGCTTTAGCAGGGAGATGGCAGTTGTGGAGATGCTGCGAGCTGCTCGGTATAGGGAACGGTCATAATCAGTTTTAGTATGCATATAGCGACGATAAAGAAACTTCGTTTTGCTATAATAGACTGAACTTCACGTGTATACCAAGGACATCCATTAACTTGCGAGTTCTTAGTTCTTAACGGCACATATTTGTGATATAAATAGCTGAGCAATGAGGAAAATAAAGCGGTTTGGTCATCGACAGATGAGCAGTCAAATATAGAGCGCCAAGGTAAAATGACACACTCTTTGGATAAAGCTTTGACATTAATATTTTTATAGATAGTTGTAAATAAAGTTGTAAAGTTTTCTACTCATTTATCGCATTCATTTGAAAATAATTTTTTTTTTGCAAGTATTTTGGAAAATATTTTGGCAATGTTTATAAGTCATGAAAATTTTGCGGCAATTTTTTAACACATATAACCCACAACAATCAAACGGGCGGTGTTTTTTTGTCTTAATTTAAGAATTATGATAAGTAGAAATCCATTTAGAAGTCAAAAACCTGCACGAAAATAGGAATTTAGTATTCATAAAAGTGGTCAGACAAAAACTTGATTATGGCTGAACTTTTCGGGCAAAAATATAAAAAGTTACTTTAGAATCATTAATAAATTAATGATGTCATGCTATCGAATAACACACAAAAATGCTTACTTAACATTTGTTTATTATTTTTATGAATAATAAGAAATAGATAATAATATAAGAATTACCCCATTACCATTGGTAAAAGAAATAAAAATTAAATTAAAGAATGAAAACGAGCCGTTGTTTTACTTTTATTTCCAACATAATTGGCGTAGTTATTATAGGATTTATCTTAACGATACATAAGAGATTAAAGGTTAAGTTAGTGGGGGAAAAACCACCATAGAAAAAGCCAATGAAACAGATAACCAATAAGTAGTGGTAACCGACGCATTTTTAGCATCTGAAATAGCCGAACTTTTGCTTAAATAAAAGAAGTATGACATACATCAGGGTGGCCCAAAAATCTATGGATTTGAAAAAGTGTTAAAATGTCTAAATGCTCATTCAGAATTTGTTAGCTAATGTAATTTTTAAGCTTCTATGCAAAATTTCAGTGAAATTCATTAATGTTTAGAGGTCACTCAAATCGAGAATATTGATTTTATGGCTGTTTTGGATTTTCAGGCAAAATTTATTTCAACATTTTCTATCCTAACTTTGACAATAGTTTTTCTTTATTCTTTTTTAAATTTAAGGGAACTTAGTTATGAACTTATTGCAGTAAAAGTTGTTTTAAATTCTTCTATTTTTTTTTATAAATTTTTCAAAATGAAAACTCGGGCCCGGAACTCCAGTTTTTTTTTTGACTTCGCGTAAATTTTTTTGTAGGGAAAAGTGGCGCGCGGTATACCCATACTACTATAACGTAATCAGCAATCAATTATCTTTTTAGCTACCATAACTTAAGGGGGTCATGTAGTATACGAACTGTTCTCAAACTGTGATTTTCGTAGGTGAAGCATTTTTACAAATTTCAAAGAAATATGTGCCGATCCATAAAAGTATCGACTATGTTACTGTAGCAAGATGATTTATGTATACAAAAAAAGAAAAAAAAACCCAATGAAAAAGTTATAATTGATCTAAGACTACTAATATTATACCCTAGGTGAACATAAAAGTTAAAAGTAGTGAAAATTCAAAGTTCTGTATGGCAACACCAAGAAGGGGTTGCCCGAATTAGTTCACTTTTGAAATTTTATTTACTATTTTTATGAAAACGCTGTCTACAAAGCTTCACCTCTCTAGGTCGACGCGCTCTCAGGCAGTGTCCAAATAAATATATATTGAAAAACCAAAATTTGTATGGCAATACCAAGAAAGGGTTGCCTAATTTAGACCATTTTTAAAATTTTATTTACTATTGCTATGAAAACAGTATGTATCAAATTTCAGCTTTCTACGTCAATGCGTTCTCGGGCAGTGCCCAAAAATATAGTGAAAAACGACATTTTCGTATGGCAACCCTACGACGGAGTTGCCCGATTTGTCCCATTTTAGCCTGTTTGCAAAATTTCAGCACTCTAAGTGAACGCGTTCTCGAGTTATCGGACGGACGGACGGGCGGACGGACAGACAGGCAGGTAGATAGGCAGACAGTCAGATAGATGGACAGACGGAAAGACGGGCAGATGGACATGCAAAAGTCAATTATCTTTACTCGAGCATATGCAAACTGTCTTTAACACAGTCACTAGATGCTGCCAGAATATGGGACTATCAATAAATCCAGGTGTTAGTCCCTTTCACCAGGAAACGGAGTCTTCACCTTAAAATGATATGTGGACATTGGGATCATGCCAAAGGCTTTTCGGAAAATATGGGTTTAAATCTCAAAATGACCTTATGGAACTTTCAGGGTATATAATGAGACCATACTTACCTAAAACGATGCAGACATCCATCAAGAGCACTCTTGATGAGGTGCAAAAAATAGCCTGTTTACGCGCCACATACATACATTATATTACGTACACATCTTGAAGCCATTCTTGTGTTACAGTCATTCTACCTCTTTACTCAGGGGAAAGCAGCGGCTAGTATGCTTTGACGGGAAAGGTCAGATGATCACACTTCTTTCATTGTGGAATCTCTTATCAAATATTAGTCATAGGCCTCCAGTTCACGTAACGGGCTCATATCTGGTATACTGACCAATCCAAGAAATTTGGCAAAACAGGCGCAGGAGACGGTCGGTTCAAAAGTGGGACTCTCCACTCCGCTTGATGCCTCACCTTCCATTGTTCAGTCGGAAGTCTATAGAGGTTGCAGTTTCCGAAAGCAAAGCCCAAACAGGGGCTGCAAGAGCTCCAATATCTACATTTGTGTTCTCTTAAGACTTAGAGTTAAAATTAGTCTGGAGCTGCCACCCGAAACTCCAGCTCCTCTAGGAGTAACAGCAACGTTGCTGTTGCTTTGGGCTCCTGAACACGAAGGACTGGACAGTAATGAAAAGTAGACAATTTGATTGAAACCACTGGAGCCGACCGCATACTGCTCCCTATCCAACATTTGGCCTACCAAAAAGCCATTTTACGAGGGAATTGGAAACATGCAACTGGATCTACTTTGGCGTAAGAGATATGAGTGATAAAATTCTTGGGCCCCCTCTCTCCAGACGTGCAAATTAATTGGTGCAAGCAGACAATCGCTCAGGCTGGTTATTAATGCAGTCACTGGACATGGGTCTTTTTTTGTTTTTAATATATTAAACAAATTCAACAGCGAACTGTATCGACTGTGCGAGGTGAAAGGTTCAACCTCACCTCGAAGCATATCATATGTGAGTATTCGCGTTTGCAGTTTTAAAGATGAAAATCACTGGAGAAGCATTTATCACTCCTAATAAGGTTTGCAATTTAACCCTAAAGGGTGTGAAGGGTGAGCAATGGGCCTTGTCGTGGCCTACGTTCTATTGTTCGCTCCCCTGGGGGACTTAATATCTCTTCAATCTAACCCTAAAGGCAATAATCGAGTTTGTAAACAGGCTAAACACGTTAAGGGAAGACACAATAGATCAACTGTGGTCGCGATGTCCGCAGAGTGCTAGTGTCCTAGTCCCCTCAATTCTTAATCTAACCTAACCTAACTTTAAATATGTCAAAATCCTGTTTAAATTATTTTTTGTCTCAATAACTTAACAAAAGCTTTAAATGATTGCCACATAAAACGAATAATTGTGCATTTCAAATACAACAATTTTAAGCATATGTTGTAAAAATACAACAGGAGAGTTTGAAAATTTGGAGAGGATTCTATACATTGAAACAGTAGAATTTTTAGGGTCGCACTGAATAGTCTTCCTTGAGAAACCCCTATCATCCTACTTCTATATCTGGTTCGACTGAAATTTATTTTTTTATTTATTTTGAATACATATTTTTAAGGGAACGATCATATGTAATTTCTCTGCGATGCTAAGCTATGTTTAAGTTTAAATTCAGGCTTAGTCTTTGATAGAAAACCATTCACCTCTCCTATCATCGGACTACTAATTATTTAATCATCATAATTTAAATATCGACTTTACTTTTCTGAATTTAAAATTCTCCTTAAGAAATAAATTTTTAAATACTAAATTTTCCTTTTTCTTTTATTTCAGGTAAGTGACACTTTCAAAAATTGTAAATGGGCTGATGTAAAAATAAAATTAAAAAAATTTACAATCCTTCTACGTTCTTGAATTCTTAAAATGGTAAAAATGGACTTCTAAACAAAGGTAAGTAGGAACCTACTCACACACATACACATAAACTCTGTCGATAAAAATGTCAGATAAAACTTTATCAAGTAACATCTGACACCGAAATGTCAATGTCTTTCGTGTTTTTTATTGTTTTTGTTTTTTTTTTTTTTGTCAACCCTTTTCCAACTGATGAATGTTTCTTAAAATTACCCCGAAGTATCATTTGGGTCTAGGTATGTACTAAGAAAACCACATTGAGACAGTTTTACGATCGAAATGGGTAGCTGCTATCCTTCCGATTCAAATAGAAACAATACCAGAAACGATTGCAACCCCCACCCTGCAAAGTGCTATATCTAACCCCTTTTTATAGGAAATAAAGGCAGGCGAAGCCATTTAACCCCAGCAATAGCTTCCTTAATGGCCGATAGTTATACATATTCCGACCAGAGGTCAAAGACAGTTTTGCTTCAGTATACTTTTTGTATTTATTTTTACTGTGCGAGAAAGCTGAACATTAAAAAGGTAAACTCACTTCGGATGGACTATCAACTCCTATAGGAGTATACTGGCTAGCGAGAAAGTTCCATAAATCTAACATAAAAGCGATTTTCTGACAGTAAAGCTCGAACTGTCACACAAGAGAACTGTTACTTTTAAGGAAAAATAAAATGGTTAAACCCTTTGGTTATGTACATTATATACGCGTGTATGTGTTTGTACAGAACTTCCTATCTTCCAAGTTTGGAGCAATCTTTCTTATTTGTTGTATATATAAAAAGGAACACTTGAAAGCTATTCCAAGTTTTCTCTATAAAAGAAAAAAATAAAAAATAAAAAAAAAGCGGAAGAAGTCCATCAATGTCGTCCTGAAAAATTATCTTGATCTACCCTAGTTAAGCCTTCACTTGTCAGTTTAGATACGTCGTCGTCGTCATCATCCCTAGCTCGCATCTTTCGCTGATGGAAAAACATAACATGACAAGACGACATCGTCAGCAAACAGATTCTGTTGGCTTCCTCTTTTAAGAGGAAAATCGTGGAATTCGATGTTCTAGCATAGAACAGTAGCAGTAGACACATAACTTGGTTATTTGTTGGCCCCAAGGGCGGCAAACGGGACTCAAGAGGATTCTGCCTAGGTTAATGTGTCAGTCAACTTTGTAAATAATTTTCTGAAGTGCAAATATTTACTTGGCCCCAAATTGAAGAAGTGCTCAATTCGAACATTATTTCATTAGACAGGATACGCTGTGACAACATCGCTATTGATAACGATGACGGATGTTTGTCTAATGTCTTGGGAATCCTCAATGTGTAATATAGGAGAGAGTGGAGTTGAATGAATGATACACACATAAATACGCAAACATACACACATTCAATACATTATTTCAAAATTTTTTGTAATTTTGTTTTTTTTCTGATGTCATTTAGTAGGCAGTCAAATTTTTTTTTTTTTGATCTATTGAAAGCTGAAAGCATGTGCAACTTTCAGGAATTCTAATTTGAAGTAGGACTTCAAGCAAGGTTTAAAAATATTTTCTCTATGAAATTTGAATTTAAAGCAGAATAAATAAAGACGTTGATGGAGGAGTGGTAGGGTATAGAACTATAAATGTAAGGTACAGGCTTGAATCTGACTGGTGGCCATATATATGTTTTTTGCAATTCCCAAATTTCTATAGTTCCTTAGGATTCCAAGGAGCTCAAACTGCCGCAAGGTTTTTACTGATCGGGAAAAGCAGAAAGTGAAAATTCCATACTGCGGTGGGCTACTTACTTTAGATTAGGTAAGAGGGATGCCGCTCAAAGACTAGCCTGCATCACTTAGACCTCCAGTGGGTCTATTGTACCCCTTGATCTCATGGGATAACCTGTTAAACCGCCCTAGGTCTATCCTGCTTCCTTTAGCAATCTCGGGATTTATCTGAATTCTTTACTTTGCAGCTTCCCCAGACTGGAAGAGAAGTAGCTGCCTAATAGTCTACCTCTTTTATTCATGAAAATCGTTCGCTGCTATACCCAGCCTTTTGGTATGGTCCCATATGGTCCAGTGACCCGTGATGACCCCCTACTATATTCCTGGTATTTGCTCTACTGCCATTAAGGAGTGTCTTGTGCTCTTCCTGTTTTCCGTGGGTGTCCACCAGAGGCTTGGCTTTTGATAGGCGCTCCGGAGCTCAAAACTGTCTTTTAAAGCTCCGATTGGGATCTTCATATAAGCTACCTCTGCGGAACTATCCAGTTCAGAGCCTTTTTTTGGCCAACCCATTAGCCATCTGATTGCCTGGGATATCTTTGTGGGCAGATACCCAACATAGGGCTATCTTGTACCGAGTAGGCGGTGAGGGTGCATTTTATTTTGATTATTATAGGCAGGCATTCACTGTGGACGAAATCTATTGCTTATGCTCATCTGATAGGAAAATAAAGTATATGCTTAGGGAACGACCTAATAATGCTAGTATCAGGTAGTTTCCTTGTGAAGAACTACGGGCAAGTGCAAAATGGGTACGACTAACTACCAACTGTGGTACGTATATCGCTTCAATTACATGAAGAATAAAATAATATCCATTTGCAAATAATAAAAAAAAAAAAAAATTTAAGCAATAAACCTCTATTGGATCTACGCACTTTGAATTAAAAGACCTGGAGGACCTTTCATGTGTTTGATTTTCGCCATTTGTTAGACAGCAATGGGCAATAGTTGGGTGTAAAGGCTTCGATGAAATACTATCCCACCTATCCTAACCTACGAAGAAAAGAATCTTGACAATCAGCGTTATACTCTAAAAAGACTGTCTCCATAATGACTTAACTTAATTTTTAATTAAATGGAGTCAAATGTGCAGTGTGCCACACAAATGAAGTCCATCAAGGTCCCATTTGCAGCATTTCGCTTCAATTTTCAAATGAATCAAATTTTACTCCATTTAGTGAAATTGCAGGAAAAGTGCCACCTATCGTCATTAAACTGAGCTGAATTTATTGGAAAGTGGAAAGTTTTTCCAATAATGTTAGCAGTGACAGTTATCAGCTGATCACGAAAGAAATTTCATTGCTGCTTTCTACCCTTTTTGGTCTCTTTCAACAACGAAAATTGTCTTCTACTAAATTCTTTGCAACTCGCAAATTTTCATGAGAGCATTTAATTAAAATATTTAACTCAGCCATGATCTTTACTGACATCGTGGAGCTGTCAATGCCATTTCAAATGAAATAATTTTCGTTCACAGTCTGTCTGACTGAATTTCAAATTAAGTCATTATGTACACAGTCTGTCTAGGTTATACGATTTTGGATAATGTCCACAAAATGGGTATGTTGTACATTTAGATAACTATACTTCACCCGTTGAGGTTATCCCCAAGATATATCCCGTTCAATTTCTTATTAATATAGAGCCGGCCACTAATGTTTCTGAGATTACACCTCAATCTAAAGCTGGATTCATCTCGAAATGAAAGGGCTTCATGACTCTATATTTGATTGTCCTATTTGTCGCGCTTGATATCAACAGGGATAGTAAAGATATCCTGGAAACTATTCTAATTGCCAACTTGAAGGTGAAAATTCCAGCTAAGCTAGATCGTGAAAAACACTTTATACTTCAGGCGTCTACTTCTTTTCAGCAGCTCAACTTGATTTGATTTAATTCGGGGCTATTTCATAATTTGTCATTTATTTGTCGTTAATTTGTCGTAAAAGCGTAATAATTTTCATTTTCTATTTTTTTGAAAAATAATTAGATGTCATGTTAAAATGGCATCAAATTAGCACAGCAATTTGCAGATACTCACCCAAAAGTTTACAACAAAAAGACACGACAAATTTTTGGCTTTTACGATAAAGTAACGACAAATAAATTAAATTGACAACTTGGAACTGAATCCGACGAAGTTGCAGTGTTAACTTTATGGAAGTATAAATTAGTGAGATCTTCAATGAATTCAGGAAGTGCCTGATACGTAGTACACTGGTGCAACACACTGTACTAATGTAGACCACAATTACAAATGCGTACATTTTCCATTTGAAAGTTTTAACAACGCACAAATGAGCTTGGAGAACTGAAGAGTTCGGCATAACAAATTTCTTCACAAAGCGAAGTCATAGTAATACCATCCACCATACGTCGATGCAGTTGTCATCAGAGGATATTAAAAATCTAAGAATAAGGAGCAAAGGCCACTTACTTTGCCAGTTGATAGTCGACTATTTTTATCGGAACCACAACTCAATATCCTTAGTAGTATTAGGAGAGTATTCTATACGAAGATAAGATCTCATTCAGGTTATTGATCTGGTTTCAAGATTTAGTGATTTGATTTCTTGGCCGCGGCATCCATAGCAGGAGGCAAGATATAGTGAAAGATTGCTTTTCTTAACGAAGGTTCTATTCTATGGACTTGAAAATTTATTAGATAAAAATATGGATTTCTTCGGCAGACGTCGAATGTCCATATGGAGAAATTTTAAATCGGTCCCATACGACTTGCGAACAGTGTTGTGAGATCGTGGGAGTTCTCCCATATTGTGGGATTTTCTGGACTGAAAAAGTTTAAAGAGTGGAAAGGGAATAATTTTGTCTCCTCGTACGAACTATGGTAAAAAATATACAGCCAAGGCTCAGAAAATATTTCCTTAAAATTGACACAAAAAATGAATTTTCCGGCGCAAGTATGTAAAATTAATTACGTATGACCGTGAAACTCAAATATTGAACATTTTTCAAGTAGAAAGGCTTCGAAAAATCACTAGAACTATGAAAGAAATGAGAGATTTTATTTAATAGCTGATATGTGGTTAGCATTGATCTTCACTTTACTCTAAATTTATAGAGGTCTCCCCTATCAATAAAAACTAAATAGCTTTCAAAAGTTACGTGAACTATTTCCCAACAGTGCTCGTAAATATCACCGAATATTCAGCGAGTGAAGGCGAGAATACGTCGTTTAGGATATGCACTGAATATTCACTTGAAACTCGTGACTTTTGAATAATCGTCATCAGCGCCATCTATAATGGTACATATCCTGAGAAATCAATAAAATTTTGTAAAAAAAAATTGATTGGAGCTGCGACTTCATTCAACCGAATCTTACCGCACCTTACTTCCATTAATGACATAACTTTCGATTAAGTGGTCTGTATTACACAGAGTAGCAATAGCAAAGAAATCATTTCCCAGCTGGTGAAGTCTTACAGAGTGCTAGTGATTGCCGACAAACACTAAATAAATTATATCCTTCGTGTTCTCAAAATATTAAACTTAAAAAAATCTTACAGAAGGCTGGGACACGCTACATTACGTATTCTGTGTTTGTTCTCGTGAGGAACTCTAACGGTTCGAGGAGCTATGAAAACATTAGGGAACTGAGTTGGTTATATGGGAAGGAAATTTGGGCATTGTTTTCTCTGCATTATAAGAAAAATATTCTACTAGAAAGCAGCAAAGACTCTACGTTGATGGTTTTAGTCTATTCTTATGATGATTTTTTAAAAATTGTTTTTCCATGTTTGTAATTTCGAAAATTCTGTTCGGAGAATAAAGACTAAATATTTGAATTGGATTGGACTGAAACGTGGTTGGGATCCGGAAAGGGTCCCTGGAACGTAGGCCACTACAAGGCTCATTGTTAATCCTCCAAACTTATGAGCAATTGCTCATAAGTCCCAACTGGACGCTCTAACAAAATTCAAAATTGGTCCCCAACCCTCCTTTCCCGCTTCATGCAATTCTTCCAGGAGGTGTGAGCCAAGGAATCTTTAACGTTTTCCTGAGTGAGCCGAATAGTGACAGAGAAAATGAGTCACCATTTTGGATTCCACTCCGCATACTTTGCATATAGGATCTTCAACAAGCCCCATAATACGCAGGTGACCCCTGAGAAGAGATTGCCCATAAGACTAACCATTTACTTAACACCGTCCGGTATAGCCGTCCGTCATTAATGTTTAAAAATTTTAAATTTAACTGCAAATACAAATAAACGCTAGCAGAAAAAAAATTTGACGTTTATGTAATTTACACCTTCCCTTCGAATTAAAGTACTAATTAAATCAAAAGTTTTTTAAGTACCTATGTTAATTAGTAGAAATATTATTTCCTTCTAGAATAAGAAGAAGAGAATAGTAGTTAGAACCCTTTGATTTATATGTGTGCCATAAAGTCAGACTTCTGATTAATTTCATTCGCACGTAACAAACCGGAACTGAATACCTTCCTACATGATTGTAATAGTAAAACTATAAAACACCAATTACTACCACATTAACCTCGATGTTATTTTAGCAATTCCGTTATCATTATGTATTCCAGACATACCTCGGCACTTTTGAATCACACCACCAAGTATTGAAACTTTTTGAAAATTTAGAAAAGAATGAAAACGGTGGCACGTAGTGTATGGGTAGTTACTGAGTGAACTTATAATATGCAAAGTGCCAAGTAATTGCACAAGATCACAGCAGATGTCCATAGGATGATGAAAGAACCTTGAAGAAAAGTTTCTCAAAAAGGAAAAGGGAAATTAAAAAGCGGGGGAGTAGCAGATCTCGTACAACGATGAAATCGTAATTAAAATTTTCGTTCGCGCCATTTATTTTGTGCGACATGTGTTTGGTACAAAAGGCACAAGACTGAAGAAGTTTTATAATTTTCTCTTTAACGACAAAGACAATCATTTTGTGTGCTGAAGTTACCATAGTAGTTGGTGGGTTTAGATTGGTGAAAGAATTATGGTTTGAGCATGAAAATTGGATATGAGTTTTACTTTGTCATTGTCGTTTATGTAAGTCTCGAATTTTAATTCGGAAAAATTTTGGTATATATGTATGTATGCATGCAGCATCATTTTCTTGCTATGTGCAGGATTGCGTGAGAAAAATTTCCTGATTTTGACTATCTTAATATGAATTAGGTTAGTATTATGGTCGATGCTCACTTACCGGTACAGCATGAACGGGCGGCACAGACAGGCAAAATATTTTTCTAATTCACATCAACCGGCACCGGTAGATACCGGCTCGAAATGGAAACTTCATTGCCGGTCGCTGTCGATGGCTAGAAACCAGACCGGCATTTGTCGGTTGCTGGTCTAGTTGCGAAGTTAACATGGAATCACTTTTCTATGTTTTCTTGCGATACCGGCGTTAACTGAAAGTTTCCTTTCCGTTTTATGTCGTTATATATAAACGAAAAGTTCCGGTGCCGGTCGATGCAACGATATCTTTCTTTGCCGGTTCGTGCTGTGCCTGTAAGTGTGCATCGACGCTTACGCGCGACCAAATTTTCGTTTTTATCAATTTATAAAAATTTAGCATACCAATTTTTTGTACTTGAGATAAGTAGATGTACTTAGAAACTTAAAATTCGTTGTTAAAGTTCACCTAATCTGCCTAAGATTTGTACTTACAGGACCTCTTGTTCAATAGACTGTGTGACTTACATACATCTGGGCCATCTCGTCCGGAGCCATGATTACTTACTTATGCTTTGAAAGTGGAAAGGTAGCTCTCCATCAGATAGCTTCAGTTAAAACGTTTCACTTCTAGACGTGTTTTTACTTCTCTTCTGTAACGTGTTCCTTGTGGGCTTCCGTCTAAGTTCGACGAGGGATATTATTGGGTTTCATCTCGGGCCAAACTGAGGCGTAGATGACCCAAGAAGAATGTCTGACAACTAGAAGCCATCCATTCTTTGCAACAGACATCCCAGTTAACTCCAATAAGGCCACCAACACCTTTTATGTACAATACAACAACTCAAAGAAAACCCGGCCTATACCAGCTATAGTCAAATCTGATAATTTCCTCGCCGAACGGCACCATAGTTCTCTCCTACTCATAGGAAGTGGAGGTTCATCCATCATCCATAGCAGAAGGTGTAAACATAAGCACCTCACCATTAGCACAAGGAGGTAAAATTAACTAGTGGAACGATACCCTCGAAGTCCCTATCATTCAGTTTTATTTATTAAATTATTGAAAAGAAAATTCGAGAATCTCAGGTTGTCGCAATCGATACAGAGATAGGTCAGTCTTGTGATAAAGGATTTGCTAAGCTTAAAAAATTTGAAACGGACACAAAGCGGCTTAAAAGGAGCATTAATAAGTTTTGGGGAATTTTTGCTATCTCTGAATTTAGATAATAAGGAGGAGAGCGTTTAAAATGCCAGTCATGTCAGTTTCAGTGAGTTGTTCACCGTAAGTGAAATTGTTCTAAATTGACAGAGAAATTCCAAGCCAAAACGACACTGGCAGATAATGCCAATTGGGCTAAATTAACTGTCAAATTAGGTTTTCTTTTTCTCTCGACTGAATTGAATCCAAAGTTGATTTTACAGCTTCAAATTTGTTGCACACAAGAAATAAAATGCATCTCAGTGGCACTTCAAAGGACTTTCCTAGAGATCTTTCCTATACCAGGCATACCGAATGCATATAAAAAAAATTTACCCTTCCACAAATCCATTATGAATTGTTATTTATTCTAAAGGAAACCATTTGAGCTTAGATAATTCATGTGAATTGAAGATAAGATGGCGCCACCATCGATACTAGAATGAAGAACTTTATAGGTTAGGTAATGCCATATTCTAATACTCTTACTTGCAAGACCTACATAAATTCTTACTTCAACATTGATACGACTTAAGCCCCTCCAGCAAAGTAACATAACCAAATATTAATATTTTAATATTCTCAGATTTGGTTTCATCTCACGTAGAGCAATCAACTATACATATACACCATTGGTCGACCAATAAAGAAGAAAGCTTGCATAAAAACGTAATAACTAAGAACACAAGAAAGGTAACATCCTTCTTCCGAGTTTTTATTTTCTTATACCTACCAGATTGACAAGCATTAGATAAAGCTTTGCGGAAAAAGTAGGTGGTCGTTAAATTTTTTACGGCATACCCTATCTGCCCTCAATTCGAGGAGTAAAGATAAAAAAAACCTCCAAAAAAAGCACGAAATGAGACTATTAAATTTGCAATAAAAGCTTGAATGAAATGTTGAAGATTCCTCTTCCGCTTTATATTTCAAATCATTCACTCTCCTCCCGACGAATCATCATTCTTTGTTATCCTGAGGGCAAAATTGAAGCAAATTGTAAAACCAGAATGAATGGAAGGAAACTGATGAGTTCGATCCGTATGCTGAATAGGTTTTTGAGAAATTGGAATACTTTCAAGTACTATACCTACTAGACAGGAACACAGGTCCTGTCGGCACTCCGGCTTCGAATATTGTCGATTTTTTATGGAGAAACTTTATTTATTTTTGGCATGGTTACAATTTCCCATACCAAACTATAATTAGTGGAGGAGGGGAGGAAATAAGTATATTGCCGAGTAACTTTGCCAAATAATAAAAATGCACTTGGGAAATCGATGATGATTTTTTTTTATATATGTTAGAATTTTTCCGGGTAGGGTGGGGAGGGCGGGGAGTTCATTTCCACATCTATAGAGTGAAGAAATTGTGTTTTGTTAAAATTGCTATGGATAATCTGTATCAGATAGGTAAGAGCAAAATCGTTCATAGATACTTAATTTTGTAAATCGCATGAAACACACATACATACAGGGTGTTTCACTATCAGTCCGCATAACTCAAGGATTTAATAGCGATGGAAACAAGCAAACAATTATATGGTGAAGCTTAGAGGTGGTACGACGCGTCGTTTAGGCGATAGAGGATTTAAGATTATTAGTACTTTTCCACTTCACACTCTGTAACTTTCTTGATATACACTCTATCAAGGTCAGATTCATCTCAGATGATAGCAAACCGATAAGCCTTCATGTCACCTTCCGTCGGAAGTTATAGAACGTCAAATTAAAAAAATTGGAAAAATATTCCTAATTTTGTCAATTTTTAACGATTTTCCCTCCAAAATGCATGATAACTATATACAGTTATTTTAATATGCAAGATTTAGAAACGTCGGAATGTTATATTTAATTTGACTATGGACATGCGCTTACCTAAATGCAACCGTTTTTGAGATATTCCCATTTCTATGATGCATAATTTCATTCATCCCACCTTGATAGGTGTGTTTATCAAGACAGTTACAGGATGTACAGTGGAAAATGTACTAAAAATCTTAAACCCCATATTTACCCTACATTTACCATATAATTTTTTGATTGTCTTCCACCTTGTAGCTATCAAACGCTTCAGTTATGCGGACCAATTATTTAACACCCTGTATAAGAAATGGAATGAAAACGTTACCGTCATTCTTATGATTTCTGGAATAGCCGCGTTAAAAACATCATTGCGACTTGAAAATTATTTAATTTATTTTCTAAGAGATTTCATTAAGGTCATAGATAAGCTAAATAAGATGACGTTCCCAAGACCATAAAAATGTTAGAAAACAGATTTTCATTTCTTAAAAGCTTTTTAAAACTTTTTCCTTAAAAGCTGCTTCAAGCTGAATGGCAGAAAATAAAGCTCGCGATTCCGAGCTTCCAAATATTAACTGTGTAGTAGTAGCGTGAGCGGATCAGAATGAGCTTTGACTCCAGAGCGAAGCTGATCACAATCAGTGTTGCCAATTTAGCTCTTTTATGGCTAAATTTAGCCATTTAAAATATATTTTAGCCACGAATATTTCAATTTAGCCATTAGTCGCTCTTTTGGCCATTTCAATCTTTAATAATTTTTACAATTTGAAATTTAGTTAATTTCATTCACCTTAGTTACTGAATGCACCCAAAGTCAACGAAATGAAAGATATCGCCATAGTGCCCAAAACGATTTTTAAGACTACTTTGTTTTAAAATGTTTTTGTATTCACTGCGAGCCTGTTTAGCAACGCATTTTTTTTTTCTTCAGGTGCGAATCTGTCGTCCGTTGTTCGTTAATTAAAAAACAGATTATTTGCATGCAAAAGGCGAGTTTTAGGAAGGTTAAGTGGTTGTAACACTTTTGCCGAACTTTCTTCTATAGCATTAAAATTATTGATACCTTCTTTGGTCAAATTCTGAGGTTGAGAGAATATTTAGTCAGTAAAATATATTTAAAAAAAATGGAGAAATAGATTTAATTTAAATTCTATTCATTCAATATTAATCATAAAATATGGACTACAAAGAGAACAGACTTCTTACAATCTATTTGAATTTCCACATGAAATTCTGAAAAAATAATGGCACGAATGGTGCTTATGAACATTGTGATGAACGAGACTTAGATAATATTATAAATGAACTCAATGAATTTTAAAGGAAATATCTAATTATTTAAGTGTCTCAATTTTTTTTAAAATTTTTTTTTAGTACATTTTGTAAAAAAAAAAAAGAATGTTTATTTAACCCCCCGTCTACACGGGCCATAAATTATGGTATACAATATGTTATTGCTACGGAATGGCCAGTGTAGACCGTGTAGTCATGGCAATAATCCATGGTATGCAATGTATGGTATACCATATTGCCTACCATATATTGCCAAGAAAATTGCTTGCAATAAATTTGACGTTTATCATCAAAATGGCTGAAATGAAGCTAACGCGTGCGGAATTAATTAAATTAATTAATTTTTACGAACTACTTGTGGAACTATAAAGGTGCATATTCGTTTTTTTAATCTTTTCATCCCTTCTAACTCGGCGAGCACCAAATTGTTTTATGCAATCAAATATTTTGATCGCAGTCTGTTTTGGTCTTGATAACGCCATCGGCCAGCCAAAAATGAAATGTTATAAAATAATTTGCCCACACCAAAAATTTTTTTCCAAGATTGACATTACCATAAAATATGGTAAGCAATTTTTCATGGCCAGTGTAGATAGGGGGTGATATAAACTTGCCAACCCTATAATGCTAAACGTGAGTCAGATTGACTCCTCGCCAAATAATATTGCCATTATTTCATTGGCTACATATCGAAGTAGCCACAACCTCTCAGTATCTGTATTAATGAGTCAGCTGCGACTGTGGATGGAATATTGAAGCTCTTAGTTATTTGTACGTTACATAATGGGTAGCTATAGGAGTCAAAATGACGTATGTTTAGCAATAGTGTTACTTTTGTGCGGGTATTAAATTTTCTCATGTAGACTATTTATTGCGATAAATAATTGAAAAAGCTACTCGATTATCTCCACAGGATCCGGAGCCATAACAAAAACTGCATCAGAGTGCACATTGTTCATACTGTCGTTCGAAAATTCAGAAAAATAATATATGTGGGGAACGTACTATTAAAACTTGTTCCCAGAAATACAAAATTTTTATATAATTTAGTGTTTTCTATGCATTATTAATTTTAATTAATAAAAGGAAGAATATTGTTGTTTATATTACTATAAACATGTTTCCAATTAAAGGGAGTCAAATTGACGTATGTTTAGTATTACTATTTTGTTGCACATGTTTAGTATTCTAAGGTTAAATAATTAAACGATAAGTTTGTTGTTTCTTATTGGTGTTTTGTCTTCATATTTTACAATATAGCTATACGGGTTCTTAATTGAAGAAAAGCATGATTTCAAATAATCTTTAAAAATTTAGCCAGTAATTTAACCATTTAATTTCAGTTTAGCTATTTTTTAGCCATTTTCAACGGTAGTTTTAGCCAGTAACTGAGAGGAAGAGTTGACAACACTGATCACAATACAGCACAGAGTGAAATTCGAACTTTGAAACTAATATAACAAAATGCCATAGTAACGCCAAATCAACAAGCAAGCAAAAAAAATTGCCAAAAAAAAATAAATTCAAAAAGGAGACACCTGTTACACCATCAAATTGCTTCGAAACTAGCTAAAAATTAACGTAATTTTTTTAAATCAAGAAATAACATGAAAAGAAGTATGGAGCTTTTTCCACGCCATCTAGTTCGAAATTCCAGTTTGTAAGGTTTCGGAAATGGCAGTGTGAAAATAGAATAGAAATTATTTTTATGCAGCTCCACCTTACACTACTCTTTAGCCAAACAGAGATGGCCATATGCACTGCTGCGTGCGAAAAAAGGATATCATTAGCCACTCTACGCTACTCTACTCTCCTCCACTCTGCATTGTGAATACTTATGTACGAAAAATAATAAAAATTGATGTGTACATGAAAATGCAAATTTATTTACCTGTAAACATTTTTTTTTTATTGCGAGATTTACTGCGCAGCGGCGAAATATTATTTTGAGTAAATTCTAAATTCCTAAACTCCTCCATAGAGGCATTTCCTGGCAACAACTAAAATTTTTCATATTGGAATGATTATGCATGGTCTAAAAAAAGTACAGACCAAACATGACAATAATGTAGTAACGAATGTGATAAGAAGACTAGTGTTTTGCGGCATATTAAAAGAGAAAAGAGTAAGCAGGGTAGGCACATTTATGTGTTATGCCCAAGTACAAGTTGAAACACGACAATAACTGTAACAACTTTTTTTATTTTTCTTCTGGTCTATACTATAATCCTTAGTCCTTAGTAATTCTATCTCTCTGGTAAATGAAATTTTCAATCATTTCAAGTTGAAAATTCATCTCCATTCATTTAATCTTCACTCACTATATTTTTTATTACAGTGAAATATTTTTTTTTCCTTGAATTTTGTTTTGTTGTTCTGCAAAGATGAATCCTCAATTGATATTATGGGTATATGTCTGTATACAGTTATAGGTCGTTGTTTTCGAAGCTTGTGGACGCATTTATTATCGTATGCAAAATTTCAGCATGCTCTAAGACATAAGGCGCTCTTAACAGTACTTAAAATAGGCATTAAATGTCATAAATTTTTTACAGCTACGATTAAAATTTTTATTTATTTTTTCGCGGACGGAAATAGCGAACCCACACTTGTGAGAATCGGTCAAAGATGGAGAATAGAAGAATTTTAAGAATTTTTATTATTAACGATAATAAATCAAATCATAAATACAAGAGGGTTTGTTTGAAGCCGGAACCTTCCACTTTCCGAGCGACTGCTCTTACCACTGAGCTAACGAGACAGATGATTTTGCCTCTTGTATCTCTTAATTTGATTAAAATTTGTGAACCACAACACTTCGAAGGAGTTGCTCGATTTCGTCCATATTCCACGCAGGCATTTTTTATATTATTAGCGAATACAAAATTTCAATTCTTCAGCACAATTCTGTTTCCCAATTAATAAAATTCAAAACTTCTACGAACTTGACCTTAATTTTTTTCATAAAATTACTATGTACAAAATTTCAGCTACCTAGGCCAACGCCTTTTCAAGTTATCATGCAGACATTGTACGGTTAGACATACGGACAAACAGAAGACCGAACAAATGGACCAACTTCCAAAAAATTCAAATATTTCATGATTCTTTGCCTGTGTGTGAATCTACTTAATTATTTCTATGTATATGACAAAACCCTATGATTTCATCTAGGGCATAATAATTTCTTTACGCTCTCCAAAAACTGTTAAAGGCCCATATAACCGCCCTCTTTAACAGTAATTGCACACATCACACCACAGCAATGTACTTACCTACATAAATGATAAATGTCACTTTTGCTATACATTATCTACAATCCTTTTGAATTTGAGTAAGCTGTTGGGGCCCATTCTGAGGTAATACTATGCGCTTCTTATTGCGCCCTAAATATCACCTCTTCTGTGCTTGCAAAAATTCTCAATTTGCAACGAAACCTGGTAAGTGTTCTCGAAATTCCAGATCTTGTGTAAATCTCAGCGAAAATGATTCATATGTTTGCATGTATATGGATACACACATACATATAAACTGGGGCGCATTTAAAAATTCTGGATGAATGTGAATGAAACATACGAAACACAGGAATATTCTCCAGTCACGTTATATTGCAAAACCTTCCTTTTGGCATTTATTTCAGAAAGGACATAACACACATTCACATAATTCAGGGATAAAAAATATATATATATGCATAGTGTATCCATATTATGTAGGTATATGTAGGTATGGCTGTGTGAAGAGTGATTCCCTGGGAAATCCTCATTTATCCTCTGTGTGAATGCAATCCGGGATTTAAATTTAAATTGACGGGAACATCGTGCTTCAACCGAAGTGGACTTATACCCTGTACGTGCATTTAAAATTATGTTTTGTTGGTGAGTTTTATTAGATGCACAAGTGGCATGCTTTAGGAATATATAGAATTTCTGGATGAGTAGAGGACACGTAGTAGGTACCAGAGGATATGATTTTGTCGTTTAATTTGAGATAACCGACCCAAAATAGAAAAGGACTTAGGTTAAGAAGTGGGTGCCATTCTTTCAGGCAGTAGCAACAAGTAAATCATACAAAGGTCACCTTATATTATTTAAATCTAAAACAAAAAAAGTGAATTAAATTTAAGCTTTTAAATAGCTTATACAGATCGTTTCCGAGAGGAGGAGGAGGAAGAGGACGGGTTGGACAAGGTAGACCTTAGGCCTCAATTCCGAAAATAGTATCGACCAAATTAGTGAAAGGGTTCTAGTAATTGTGTCGGTGAGTGAAATTGAATTAAATTTGGAAGCAAGTTAGTTGTAAATTGGAAGCCAACAAAGGAAATGACGTACACATATGACCCAAAGTTCCACAGGTCGATTATAAGATTTCATTCTAAGAAGAAATTGGCTCACCTTAGATATACGATTCACATGTCCCTGTAGATATACAGGGTGTTCCTCCAATTCAAGTATCAAATATTTATATTAAATCAAAACCTACAGAAGACCTCGAGTTGATAATTCTAAGCATCTTTGTAGACTACAGGCCACATTTCTCACCGAAAAAACACAGGATGTCTGGAAAACTTTCTATGGAAAAATAAAAAATCCCTAAAAGTTTATATTGGTATAGGCTTGTTCGGTCCGGCAGGACACGTTTCGTTACAATGGAAAATAACACAGAGAAGTTTGCTTTGCCTTTAAATTTTGAAAAGGACAAAATATATTGCAAAAGAGTAACCGCGGAGTAAGAACGCTTTCTGTGTCTTTAAGCAATATCAAAAAAGAAATTCTGGCTATGAAATTTATACAAATGCTGTCAGAGAACAACTGTAATTGAAAGAGGAAATGATTTTTCTATTCCTACGGCGCAGGGTTTACTTCTCTCTGTCACAAAAGCAGTGTTAGTTGGCATGCATCCTTAATGTTGATAGTAACTAAATATAGTCATAGCCAATGGATTCCGACAACTAATATACCTAAAAATTTTCACTTCCGAACTCAGTAGTCCGCAGAAGATCAATTATAGAGAATCAAACGAATTCATCGCACCAACTATCTCTAGATATGTGCAAGTTACTTATAAAGGGTGTTTCCGGCTGGGTGGTCCATAGATCAGGAGGTGATAGTACTCACCTAGACAAAAAGAAAATGTATGACAGGAGAGGTGGGGGGTCCATATCTACCGTTTGGGAGATACAGGGTGATTAAGAAAATATGCTCGGTTTTCACAAAATACCCTGTATTTGAGAAAGTACAGGGTGCACGGCCACTCTTACTCTCACAATTATTAGCTAATAACAGTTTAACGGCTGCAGATAGATAGTACATGGAAGTAATAGATAAAATTAAACAGGAGAGTCCACAGTTATGTTAACCAACGTTTTGTAAAAAAAAAAGTAGTCAAAGTAAAAAAAATGCTAAGAAAATCCGAAATTCTTATTTAGACTATCAGAAATTCGTTGACAAGAGGAGTACGGGGCCTACTGAGTAGTCGGTGGAAAGGCCATGGAGTTGACAGCGATCTTACACTCTTATTTTTTAAGATACAGGCTGATTTGTGAAAGACCTAGCATAATTTCTTAATCACCCTGTATCTCTTAAACGGTTGGTGTGGACCCCTCTTCTGCCATACAATATTTTGTTCGTCTAGCTAAATACTCTCACCTCCTGCTCTATGGACGGAAGCATCCTGTATATGGTCAAAACATTATCTACGAGATTTCCGTTCAATAAAATCAGTTGCTTTCTATAACTGCTGTTCATAATAAGCTTTTGTGGTAATGATATATATTCACTTACATTCTATTCCAATTTAGCCTCCTAACGAAAGTAAAAAACAACTTTCGAGGTGGTGCCATTATTGGGTTATATTCCAAAAGGTGGAGATCTGGTTGCTTAATTGCCTAGAGTCACCAAAAAACTATTCTTAATTTTCTCATAAATTTATCTTTTACTACTCCTCTACCTAATGTAATGATTATACCGAGATTAAATTCCTATATTACCTATTCCGGGATTTCTGATTGTTGTCATGATTTCATGCCGTTATTTTAGAATCAGCTATTGTCCCGATTACTCTTGGGTCTTACTTTACGCTTCGGCAATGGATAGGTGGTGATTTCATCCTGTTCTGTATCCTTCACGCAAGTTTTTATTTTTAAAATCCAAGGAGATGGTGATTTTCGGAGCTTTCAAGATAGTAAACTGTCAAAAAAGATATTCGGCTTTTGTGTGTTTAAAATTTTTTATGATGCTTCTATTTCTGGTCCTTCGAGCCGGATTCGTTTTTATCAATTTTTAACTTCTTTTAGCCTCCCCATCATTTTTGGATAATTTTCGATGAATGAAGTTATCTCTTCAAGTTCGAACTCCATAAAACATAATTCCCCACTCACTTACATATTCTTGCATCGAAAACTATCAAGTTATCTACAACAGAAAAGTCCGTTAATTAAAAAAAAAAAAAAATCCGAAATTTATGTACCACAAAAATAAATTAGTCTGCATCGATGCACCAGCTCTGGGCTTCAGTATCATAAATATTGGCAATCTTATGACCATAAGCAGAATTTATGATAGGACAGGTTATGGGTGAAGTAATTTTCCAATCATTTATTTTGTGCGCTGACAGTATACGGACAGGAAGATATATGTATGTCTATGTATGCAATATAGTCCTTATGGTTTGACCCACTCTAAAACTTAAGATTGTATTTTTTCACTGAAAGACTTCACCCCGTAATAGAAACAATTTCCCAAGCTCCCATTGGAAGTAAAAGTTCTATTACCTTCAGGAAATGTATACTTAAACGAAAAATAGAAGGACGTGAGTTCTCCCAAGTGAAATTATGATACAAGCTGAAGCACGTCTCTGATGCAACTTTTCTTGTAGTATAGTTTTAAAAACCTCCACCATATATACAGAACTTTCAGGAATAAAGTCTGGTTCACGGGTCGCGTTACAAGTCGGTGATTACGTTCCCAGTCATTCCCATTTCAAGCAGAATGTTGAAGAGCTGAAGAGTGATTATATACATACATAAGTATATACAGAAAATATACATGCCTGTGAGTTTGTGTGTAGCGCAACTATAAAGCTGTTATACTACTGGAACGACAGAGCAATGCACGTTTAGAGGTAGTTCTATGTACGTTTCACGTTTTCAATTCAAGGGAATCATATGATTCTAAAGAAACGTGAGATATCAGTGCTTGAAGCTTTTCTATTTTCCTAAGTTTTTCTTTAGATAAATGTCTTCTTCCGAAAGAAAAATGTGTAACAAAAAAATTTCTTAATGGAAGAAGAAGAAAAAGAGTAAATTCACTGTATTAAAGGTCCCCTCGGATCCCTCCTTTTCCTAGTCTTATAAACAGCAAGTTATACTTTCAAGAGTATCCCTTGACAACAGAGTCCAAGGTTGACCAAATTATGATTTGGGATGATTGACCGAATATGACGCAAATGTGAAAAGTCTGTAGATATCGTTGCGCGTGTAATTCGATAGCGTGAGTTCAAAAGCTGTTGCCAGTTTGTTTGTAGAACGTGCAAGGGAAAATAATAATTAAAAAAGAATAGAAAAAAAATAGAAAATCAATTATTGGCAGAGGGTACAGTTTCTGGAACTATCCAATTGCTTTCCACCATGGATGTCTGAGGAGTTGGACTTATTTATTCTGCGATATTTTCGCATTCGTTGAATGCCTCCTTGTGGTAGTAGAACTCGTTAGCAACGTTCGGAAACCCACGAATTTTGCTGCTACTATAGTTTAAATGTTGATGCTGTAATTTAAAGTCGAAATTGTGTAACCCATTATTAAATTTATCTAAGATATTTAGCGCTGCTAAACACATAATATTTTTATTTTATTAAACATACGAAATTTTTCCATTGTTCCAAGGAGTTCCACAGGGCTCTTCACAAGATCCGATGTAATTTTAAATTTAAACTGTGTTACAGCATTAAGCCCGTGTTAATTTTAACTCTGTTTTTTCGAGGAGTTGCTTTTTGCTGCTGTAGGATTCTGTTACGTGTATGTGAAGGTTTACGATTATTGAATAATCACGGTAGATTATTAGCCGATTCTAGCAGCGCGGCACTGCTGGTTTAATAGAGGACTCCCATCTCGGGGATTGCTTGAAAATGTTGTTTTCATCATGTAGGTCTTATACAACGTGGGATCTAGTTCCATGTTGATTAATTAATGAATTCTATCCTGTCCTGACTGCCGCCACAGTTTTTACTTGGAACTTGCATTTTTAGAATGCGACGTAACATGTATTTACAAAAGTTTGCGTATGGCGAGATATATGTGGATTAGGTAACCTTCTGTATTTCACAATCATATATGAAAACTCAATTCACTTTGATTGTTTTTTTTGCTTTATTAAGATTTCTGTCAATTCCCATATTTCGGCTAGCTGGGTAACGGTGCTTCACGATGTTTTTATATTTGAATCTAAATCTTTTGTAAGTATCAGTTTTGGTGATTTTATTTCTGAAATTCTCAATAGCTTCCACGTTGCTGATTTCACTGATAGTTGTTGTCGTAGTGCTGCTTGTGTTATACAATCAATAAAACAAAAAAAAAAACGCTGGCCATATCACAAAATCAGTCAGTAACCAACGACATATATCGTCAGCAAGTCAATCGGAAGGAAAATGGTATGCATGGAATACATCTCGTATCTTGCCATCATAAACTTCGCAACAAAATAACAAGACTAAGGGGGCGAAAGATCCCAATCACCGAGGCTTATTGTACTAACCTGCTAAGTAGGAGAAGCTACAATGCTATAAAAGTCAAAAAGAAAACTAGGGAGGAAGAGAGCCCAGCACCTCGGGAATGGTAATCAGAGTGCGTGCCAACTGATCCACCGAGGTCACTCGGGGATGCTAACCCTGGGAAAACGCAGGTCTTATAAGTGGTATATAATATTTTCAAGCAAAACAGGGAATCGTTTGGTGATGACTTCCACTTAGGACGATCTATCAACATGTGGCAAAAAATTAAAAACTTGCCTACCTTACTTGTCTTCAGCAAATTTTGTGTCGGATTGTTACCGCAGATGAAATTTGGTTTGAGCCTAAGTCGAAGCACAAGAGGTCGTGCGTTTCTGAAAAAATAAAGGAGTCACATTCGCCTGGAAACCTCATGGCTAAGATGTTTTTTTTTTGTATCCTGCTGGTATTTTATGCGGACCAATTATGAACAAAGAGCTGTGTGAGCTGTTACACACCAAGAGCCAATAACAAACAATCTATATAAAGAAAAAATACAGAATTAGATGGAGAAGCTATGCTATGCTCCCAAGAGCGAATTGATAGGTCTCAGAAATGTATTAGAGCTAAGGCAGAATAGATATATTGGAAAGGAAAAACTAATACCATATGTGCTCCAAATTTCTTCACCTTTATTTTGTCAACTTATTGACCTCTCCCAGTGCCTACTTCTAGTAATCTATGGTGGCTTAACTTTAAGTCAGGTGGATTCGAATGAAAAAAGGTAGTATCAAATACTTATGTGAATAACCCTCTCGCATTGAACCATATATCCACCTACATATGTACATATCAACTATACGTATCATCTGTAGTGTAGGTACATCCTTTTGTATGATCTCTTAGAAAGAGCAGAGGAACATAACTTCCTGAATAAACTCCTTCAAGTTTAACTTGAGCAAACACAATGTATTTACATGACTATTTCATGTTGCCTAGAATTCAGCTTACTATATAGGAAGGATATCCGGGTATCCACTTCACTCCATCCAAATACGAATCGATTTTGCGTGAAAACTGACGAGTATTGTAGTAGTAAGTATAAAACGACGGCGAAATGGGCGTACAGTTAAGCACAATACAACGGAAACAAAGAAAGGATTTTGAATCAATCCTTTTATATCCTGAGATATTGTATGAAACCTATGAAGGGACTATTTGCTATATGCTCTAAGTTCCACTTGATGTAATCTTTTTGATAAATGTAAACTCCTTCACACTTGAAAATCACCTGATGATTTTCTTTACGCTGGGCAATAAACTTGAACCGAAAGTTGCAACTTATGTTTAAAAGTTAGTTTCTGGTTGTTCCTTTTATGTATGTGTGAAGGACCTCTCCTCTTAATTCCACCCAGTCTATACTATTGGATATTGTTGCCTTCCTGATTTTTACGATTTTCAAGGATGTTAACTTTTGTTTAACTTTAGAAGAACTTCAAAGATACCTTGAAGAGATTTTACCGAATTGTTTTTTTTTGTTTGATTAAATAAAAGAAGGAAAAATTCTTTCTGTAATCAGCTATGGAAGGGTGAGAAGGAGGGATGGATGGAAAGATTTAGATGGAGGGAGAGAGAGAGATCGCTACTCACTTTAGTAATAATGTCAAGTATCTTAGATTTAAGTAGTTAGTTAAGGAGTTAATTATTTGTTTATTGGCGCTATATCTATCAATGATTTTGGCATTCTTAAGTACTATCTTTCAAGCCTTCCGATCTTCTTACTGATGATATGATTTTCAACCGCTTAGCGAAGTTGCCTTATATGTATCTGCCCTTCCAAAACACTCCCAGCTTTCTAGCATATCTCCTTTTTTTAATCAAGCGCTAAAATAGTTTTTCTGTTAAGTTATGACACGCCCCACTCCACTTTAGATAGAGTACATGATTTCCTCGCCCGGTGGTCACGACACAACAATGACGTTTCTAGTAGGACTTTACTTTGCTAACATAGCCGTTGATAATTTCTCCGGTTAATCTTTCTCAGTATTTGTGACGTAATTACTCTGGTTAATCCTGAGATGATATACTATCTATGAGTTGCTGTTTTGGATGTTCGTCAGGCAATTGGAAATATACAATAAACAAACCATAATACTTCATTTAACAGGAAAGTGTCGAATTAAAGCTTAAAAGGAGAGTAGAATTCTCTAATAGATCCAAAAAACACGAACAAGATCAAAGTAGAGCTCGGGAGGGTTTTGTAAGGCGACTACTGAAATCAGTTGATACACATACTTATATAAAAAAAGAAAAATTGCGTAGGATCGGGTGACGAAAATCAAAGAAGGCAGACATCCAATCAGCCGGAACATTCGACGGCTATATCAACTGAAGTTTGTATGGTAAAAATGGGAATGAACACACCTGAAACATTCAAGGAATCCTCCAAGTGCATCATACTTTTCCAGATCTTAAGAATCTTCCTTACTACTCCAAAAATGAAAGCGTGATTATTCGCATCTTTCACGAATACCTGGCATTTTTTCCAAACAAAGAGGTCCTTGGAGCACAGTATTTCTAGTTCATTAAGAGGCAAGCTCAACTCTCTGTCTCTTATAGTTCCAATCTATGCAATGAAATGTTATGCATTCATAATCGGGATATTTGCTAGTTGAATGCTGAATAAATAAATCTAATGAAAATTATTGTCTCAAACCGAATCTGGTCGAAGTTCTGAATGCCGAACTACCGACCAAATCTTTACAAGGCTGAATTTCAATTTACCCTTTTCGATTCATTATCATTGATCCTGTTCTCGTTAGAGTATCTTCACAGCTTTCATGTTGGTACTTGAACAGCTATGATAGCTTTGTCTAGATTGAGATCTATTTAGAGTTACTTATCAAGATTAGTTGCGAGACGATCCGGAAGGCATTGCACGAGTTAATCCCCACCCACTGTTAATAAGGCGGATACCCGACTTGTTTTGTTACCAGTTAGGAGCCATATTTTTACCAGATGGCAATCACCTCCAACATCTGCTCCTCCAAAACTTTGGATGTCTTCAGCTATACTGGTCCATCTGCGACTCGTTGCTTTATGGTCAATAGGTCGTACCAAGACGCTAATTTCTCTTTGCATAGATTCGTATACCTGAACTAATCACATTTAAAGCCCATCTTCAGTATCTCTATCAGAATCTGCAGTGGATAAATATAGAATTGCAAAACAATTATGTTTCGTAGCCTAAGGCGTGAAGAAATAATCGAAAACTGGTGACCAGCTAATGAGATTGATCCTGACTTCTTTAATAAGGACTATGCTCACGTCATATTTATGTTATTTCAGTGGATCACTACTAGAGTACGAGACGGATTCTCTACTTAGGCTCGTGTGCAGAGTTCTATCAGACTGAAAACCAATTTAAAACTAAGCTCCGCAACGTTGTGCTTTCTATTATTTCATCTTTATCTAGGTGAAGTTCGCTACAATTCAGTGGAACAGTTGCGTTGCAATAGTGAGATGCAGCCTGGTGGAATTGAATTCGAATTTTTGTAGGAAATCGGAGGTGTACCTACCTATTTATATCAGTTTTTTTTTTATACTAGCGGCTAGTCTACCCACACCCATTAAAGTTTTAGCGTACATATGTACGTGCAATCCCTGTCTGAATCGGGATTGGGGCACTCCATTAGTAGTTGGAGCTACCACATTCTAACCATTCTAACATAAACGAAATCTGATGCTTGGCAATATCACCGATCTTAGATCCTTTGGCAATCTATGATCCTGACTGACTTTCCGGTTATATGACTTCGTAATAACAGCCGGTGACCAATTTCTGTAATCGTTCTATCGTACTTTAACTCTTTACACAATCCAAGTGTCCCCAGCAATTGCTCGTACATTTAGTCCTTAATGGTAAAATTTCCCGGTTAATTACATTAAAAACTTTAAAAGAACTTCCTGTAACGTTCTGGTTGCATTCCCTCTTTCTTGAACAATGGGGGCAGCAACCCTGAGGCACAATGCCGTTCGTTGCATTTGAACCCGTCCCCGTCGTCGTCTACGTTTACGTCGTCGTCGACTATTAATAGAAACTGCAAACAGAAACTCAAATTGAGTTGACGGTGTTCGTTTCATTTTTCTCCCACTTCCGTTCGACTTTTGTATCGCTTGGCTTTGTCACGCAGAAAGAGAGAATGACTCCAGTCAGTCCTCCTCAACAACTTGACAACTTCAATAGCCTAGGGGGTCGCATACGGGTGTATTATGCGGGCGGTATATCGGATGGTTGTACGTTGGTGGGTGTCAGGGATAAACTCTCGTCGTCTGGAACAATTGAAACTTCAGAAGTTTACACACAATAAATTGTTCGTATTGTCATAAGAGCAGAGGATGAGGAGGGAACGGAAATATGGAAGCTTCTCCGCCTGTGGATGTGAAATGGTACTAGAAAAGTTTGCAGTTGGTTTTTCATGCGGAAGTGAGTTCCCACCAGGTATGTAGAGTAGGTATAGGTAGCTATGTGGATATATAGCACCTACACCTATATAGGTATAACTTAGTAGCTATTGACTGGCATCATCGACGCACGGTGTTGTTTGAGGTTAAATTTTGTGCTACGGGGAATGGCAATTTACTTTGTGTTATAAAAAAAAAAAAAAAAGACTTCGACTTGCTGTGTTTGGATGGATGTCTCCGTTGATCTGCAACAAGAGCGATTAAGTGATTACCTTCGTACAGTGGAGGTTAGAACAACATTTGAGATGAGGAGGGCGCTCATATGTACCTTTGGTTTATTTAACAGCAATAAAGTAAGCAAAGCGGAAACTCCCTGAGAGTCATAAGCACTTAGTTCTCCATTCCTGAGAGACACAAGACAGGAAGAATAATAATAAAAAAAAAAACAATATTGATCTGAGGTAAATTGCATATTTAATTTATGGTTGTGTGTAGGTTTGGCCCCTGTTTAGTAGGTATACACCTACTCTGAACGGTTTTATGTTGTATTTCCGAGAGTTAAGATGTTGGTTTTTACAAATTCAAAAGGATTTATCGCCATCATTTTGATTATTTGTCAATCTGGGAATCTCTCTGTAAACAATAGAAATCAATATTTCGATAAAATCATACTTTGTATCTACAAAACTATTCTTTTAAGGATCAACTAGAATTTTATTTGTCTAACCAGAGCTGGGCAAGTACCAAAGAAAAAGTACTTAACTACAAGTATAAGTACCGAAGGCCTGAGTACTTCAGCGTAAGTACAAGTACCGTATGTATGAAAAGTACTTGTAACTAAGTATACTAGGACTATAAAAAGTACTGAGTACTGTTTTAGAATCTTTCTACTTTGACAGTAATATAATAAGTTCATAGAGTTTATATAGTTAATATATATTAATAAATCTCTGGTTACTATATTATAGTTTTCAAAAGATATTTATATATTATTAGCCACCGGCGCTGCACGTATACCAACTACTTTCACTTCTCATTGCTACGCTCATAAAAACTGTTAAAAGACCCAAGGACCTCTTTGTCGCCGTCAATAATGCATAAAAATTTTAAGGAAGAAATTTTCAGTAAAATTTTAAGAAATAATTGAGACCTTCCCTACATCAGGTCATGGCATCGTTGATTTTATATTTGAGCGAGACATTGCTGGCTTACCTTTGGTTACGTCATCAATTCGTCGGTTTTACATTCGAGCGATGCGTTGCTGGTTTTTATTCTACTTGCCCAGTCTTGTTTGTATGCTATTAGTTTGTCTAGGATTCTGTTTTAAAACTTATAAAAAAAGAAGCTGCGTAGGAGATTGTGTTTGCTTTTCTACGAAGAGTTAAATATTTTTTTACATGTAGGTACTTAATAGACTCAGAAATACTTAGGTAAAAATCTAGGTACTTAAGTGCAATACTAAGTCTTAAGTACAAGTAAATAGAAGCAAGTACTTATGTTCAAGTATTAAGTAGGGCATTTCAAAAGTATTAAGTAATAAGTCGTAAGTAACGAAAATGTACTTTAAGTAGTACTTAAGCCTTTTTTCACTTAACTCTGTGTCTAACTAGTCCTTTTGGACTTATACTTAAAAACTTGACAGCTTTAAAAATCAGGAAAGTATCAGGCCCTCGTTATATGTCTCATCGTACACAGTGGAGATATTAAATATTATGATAATTGTAAGTAAGTTACCGAATTGTGTCGTAACGCTACCACTGTGTTGGTTGTTACTTCTGCAATTATACACATTTTGAGTCAGAAAGAGAAAATTTCTGATTAATTTTACGACAAAATTTAGAATTTTGATATTTCTGTCTAGTACACAAAAACGAAAATCTATATAGGATGGTTCTAAAGTTCGATTCGTTTATTCCCACTAAAGCTTAAGAATATTCATCTTAAAATAGCTATTTAACACTTAAAGGAGGATTCCTGGAATAGGGAGTAGAGGCGTGTGAATATTTGTTGATTATCTCAACTGAAGAAATCATACCGGAAGGAAGCATGTTCTGAAAACCCATATGTATGTAAACAGTATGTTTTATGAATAATTAACAACCATCTGGTTATGGATATGTTTAGGTAAGGTAACCAAGAAATTGCAAATTGCGGGTATGGATAAATTTTACTTAGCGATTTGTGAGGTGCAAGGCGTTAAAAATTTGTTCTCAATTTTTTATGAATCACCCTATAACTTCTGAATGACAGATTCTATGATGATAATCTTAAATTTATCAGTTAGATAATCGTTGGAGCTTTCCAATAACTTATAATATGATTCCTCTTCCTTACCTCTGTTTTGAATTTAAGGAAAAAAAAATTTAAATTGCCTACCTTTAGGCATTTATTGGAATTTTTCATTGGATATATGTATGCAGGTGAAAGAAAAATATGTTTTAGGTGTAACCTATGAACTGAAGGTTTTGGGCATCTTAAATTCGATATAGGAAGGAAACTGGTGTTGATGTAGTAAATAGTAGTAAAAATTTAATAAAACTGAGCTAAAATTTCGTAATTTCATACTTTGAAACGAAGGAAATAAAAGGAAGGGGGGGGGGGAATATTATATGACATTGGAAGCCTACAAAAATTATCTATTTATTAAATTTTAAATAATAATCATAGGACGAATACACGTGAAAAGGTATAGGGTGATAACAAAAAAAGTAGAAGTTTTCTTGTATCATCTTCACATATCCATTAACGCCGGCCGGTTACCAACTCTTCGAAGAGCACCCTGTACCTACAGATTATATCGCACTAATATGTATGTACGTACATTTGTACCCTCCCATTGAGATAAATAAAAAAAATAGATTGATGATTGGAAAGATATTAGATGGGACTTTAAAAAATTAAAGGGTGACTATGAAATTGGTGGAATGGGGAATGTAACAAATCTGTAGAATATGCCGAGAAGCTGATCCAGACCCATGGAGATGACCTTTTCTTCCTATCACATGAAAACTCAATATGATCTCAGAGCACGTCCTCTCAAATTTTCGGAAAACGAACAAGTCTGGATTTACATTTCAAAGCGCCGAAAGGAAAAAGCCCCTAATTTCAGTGTGACTGAGAATGCCATGGGACTGTATTATCCAGACTAAATCACGTTCTCTATAAAGTTCAGTTCCCTGGAGGTCAAATGAGCAAAGTCCTCCACATTGATAGATTAACCAACTTCCAGGTCGAAGAAGTTAGAATCAATAATACTTTTCGTGTCGGTGTTGAGCCTATAGTAAGTGATCCAGTTAGTTCCACCGTGCCGTGGGCTAAGTACTCGAAAGGAATTGCGTCCAAACTTCTTATTGTATATGTGGTTTCGAATCGGGCAAAGGATTAGGTAATCTTCAAAGGCATAGCAGACCCAATAAAGATTAATTTCAGCCATCGCAAGTTTGCTGTGGTTCCACTGCTGAGCAGGCAAAATAACAGAAATTTGAATAAATCAATAAAAACGACACCCATAAGCCACAAAAGTGAAACAAACAGGCTCATGACAACTCAACGAACCTTCAAGTAAAGAGAAACATATTGCCCCCCCCCCCCCCCCTCAAATTTACTACTAAAACATGATCAATGATAAATAGGCCTTGGTGCAGTCAAATGGTTAAAGAACTGACGATTCAGAAGCCAGATTGGCGAGCATTTCAGAACACGTCTATTTGACCTATTTGACGAGCGATCTTCTACGTATTTAGCGGGAGTTCACCCTCTTGAGGATATGTCGAACAGATGATCCGTGATAAAATACGACATTGCATGTGGAGTACAATTTCATGAGACTTTTCGAAGAAGTAATACAGAAGTAGAAGTACTATATTTTGCACGACGGACGTTGATATTCCACACGGTGGGCTGGAAACCTTTTGGGGATTTTATGTGACAATTCACCATTTGGAGGTGCATGCAATTTATTTCCTGTTCTGCTTCTGCTTGTTTCGATGTTCTCACATTATTTATTTATATTGGCTCTCTTGTTTCCATCTGGAAATGATTCTAAATATAATTTTCCATTGTATGTGCGCATGTGCATTTTTCACAATCACATGACACTATTCATTTCTCGGATTTTTCCCAAGATTTCTGAGATTCTCTCAGCTATATTTTTCACCTTAATCATTATTGAATAACTCGTCTGGTGGTGGCTTAATATAAACATTATGCAAAATATTATCGTCTTTATATTCTGAATCCAGCGTCTATATAGACTGTTATGATTCTTTAGTCATCATTTTATATCGAAGAAGCAGAAATAAAATAAACAAACAAATTATTGAAAAATACACAAAAGAAATACTCGTGAAGTTGTGGAAAAATATGTAAAAACCAAAAATGTGGTCAATGTTAATCGTTCTCATATTGCAAATAAACTAAAAACATGTTTTTTTTATGCATCGAATAGGTTTGTCAGGCAATGAAATGAAGACTTTTGGAGTTTGGTCTAGAGTGTCATAAGAAAAGTTTTCTTTTAATATACTAAGAAGAGGGAAAAATAGAAAAAAAACTCTTACTTCCATATGCACTCCTTTTCATTATTTTTATTGAAAAAACGACAGTTGATACCGCATCTAAAGCTTTTCCTATACTGGCTGGATGGAAATTCACACTACCGAGTTTTCTTCGAACAATTTCTTCTATAATAGGTTTCCCTGATGTGATAACATTGTCATCTATGGCTAGAAAATTTTCCCAGTCAGTTATACTAGCAAAAATAATCTCACATTGTTGAAATTTTATATCCATTTTGAGAGGATGGTGGATATCATATTTTATAAATGGTTTTTTTCTAATTACACCTTGGTCCTGTAGTGTATGACTATAATTTGCCAAATGATTCCTCTCGGCCAGACAAGTGAAAAAATTGTATTGCAAGAGTGGCGGGGGAGGGGGTGGGGGATGTCATCCATCCTACTGATTAGCAAAATATACTCTTTTCATTATTAAAAACCCTATATTTTGAAAAGTACAGGGTATATAGTCTATTTTAAGACGGCATTGTATACAGAACCTTGAAGTATTTTCTATGAATGTTAAACCACCCCGTACCCCTTCACCCTACAGAGTTCTGCCGCTTCAAATTCAAAATTTCGATTAATGGTCTCAGATACAACATAAGTGTAATAAATTAAAAAGGAGACTGGGATCTCGAAATTTCGGGATTTAAGAAAAAAACGGTAAAATAAAAACCGAAATTTTGAATTTGACGCGTCATAACTCTGCGGTGGCGAAGGCCACGGGGGTGGCTTAATATTCATAGGAAAGACCTTAAAGTTCGTATACCCTGTACTTTTCAAGATATTGGTTGCTTAATAAAAAAAGAGCATATTTTTTTTACTAATCACTCTGTAACTTGATAGGGTGACACAACCCCCCTCCCCACCGTACAATTTTTTACTTATTTGGACGAGAGGAATCCTTTGCCAAAATATAGTCATATTAGTCTGGGACACCCTGTATAAATGATGTTTTCCTGAGGTCCGCATCCCATTTGCGAAAAACGCCCTCATGAATTTGGAATGTCATCTATCCTTTTTAGTACCCGTGTGATCGACAAGCAATGACTTCATATTTTTAAAACACCTTGGCATATTCGGCTATTCTATCTAAACCGTCCATATTTGCTGCTACTAGAACACTTACTCCTTACTTCGAAATTTTTCCACCTATGTATATATTTCTCCTCTTTAAATTTTAAAGTTTTGTCAGGTGTTAGCCCGGTTTCATTGAAAATTTCATTGACTTTATATCGTTCCCTAATTTTTGGCCACACTGAATTTAACCACTCATTACAATATTCTTCCGTGACACTATCTAGAAGCTTCAGCAGAAATTTTCCCCAAAATGATATTATTGCACATTCGGAAGTGATAAACTCAGCTCTCACACTACAACGAAATCCTAACCAAATAGTTCACTGATTTCATTGGCTTCCGCTTATTGGCACATTCTAATTTATTTAACTCTCAAACCATTTCAACACTCTTTCCTCTATGTCGCAGTGTAGGGAAGAAGGAATTCTGTCTTTTTTTTTGTTTTTTTAATTTCCTCAAATTCGAAACTCTTTTGAATCATTTTTTCCAAGTTGTACTTATCAGTGTGTAACTCCATAATCCGTAGATAGCTCTGAATTAGAAGTACCACTATCAAGCCTCTACATATTATTGCAGCCTTTTCCATAATAGTAAACACCTTTCGCCTTTTAATTGAGGATTTAGCCGCTATTTTGTCAATATTCATACACTACAAGAGGAGTTACCTATGACAAAACACAATTAAATATAAAATTATCAACTATTCATCAAATAGTCTCCAATGTGCAAGTCCTTTTATTTAAAAAATAAATCTGTAGGTAGGTATAAGCTTACTTTCCACTACACAACGATCATATAACCATTTACTAATGTATACAAGTAAAAAAGCTAGAATTGGTCTAAGACCAATTCTTATGATACCCTAGATGAATGCCCGTATTAAATTTCGTATGGTCACCGATCTATTCAAGTATTGATTTTGAAGTTGTTTTTCGCATATATTTCTAGAATAGTTTGTCGCACAGAAAAAATGGTAATAACCAATTTTATAGGATTTCGTATTCTGCAGAAGTTCTTAGTACAATAAAAATGTGTTGGACTGATCGTTTTCAAAGTATACGTAAAAAACCGAAATTTTTATATGGCAACACCAAGGAGTTGCCCGATTTAGTCCATTTTTTGACATTTTATTTGCTAATGTAGTAAAATCATCATGTACGGAATTTCAGCTCTCTACGTCAACGCGTTCTCAGGCAGTGTCCAAATATATAGCGGAAAACGAAACTTTTATATGGCAACCCCACGAAGGAGTTGCCCGATTTATCTCATTTTCGAACTTAATTTTACGTTTTTTCTTTAAAGTCCGTGTACAAAATTTCAGCTCTCTAAGTATACTATCGTGCGCACAGACAGACAGATGGACGGACGGACGGACGAACGGACATGCAAAAGTCAAAATAACTTTTAATATTATGCGTGGGTGTCCAATTCATTTTGCTCCATCATTATTTCGAGGTGTTATAAACGGAACGACAAACTTAGTATACCCCTATAGATTTCATCTAGGGCAGGGGTGTCCAACCTTTCAGCTTCCCTGGGCCGCATTCGAAGTAGACGAGTTATATTGGGCCACACATAAAATATACGAACCCTAAAGATAGTTAATGAACAAAAACGAGGAATATACATACATACTTAGTTAACAATTTTAAGTAATTTAAGCTTCATTAATTCATAAATTCTTTATTATAAAATTTAAGAAATAGCAACATGAAATTGATGTCATATTTGACATTGTTTTTGAGACAATAATGCTTCGATATTTTGCGATCGAAGTTAATGCAACTCTCAGTGAGTTCTCAAGGTACTCATAAGTTATTTTTCTGCTATTTGTATTCTTTGTATGCTTCATCTTAGAAAATAGCTGCTCACAAATGTAGGTGCTTCCATAGCTTCAGTTTCATTTCGAAAGCCGCTATAGTTTGAGACATAGTTGTATTTCACTTGAAGACGCAAATTTAGCTCATTTAAATGAGTTGTCAAGTCTACTAAAAAAGCAAAATCTGTGAGCCTGTTTTCATAAGTTCTGGCACAGGTTTTATTCTTGATTCAATAAATGACTTGATTTCATTTCGTAAAACATAAAATCTTTTCAACATTTTACCCCGACTTAACCATCTTACTTCCAAAAAATAAATAATGTCCCCAATGTCTTCAGTGTCAATTTGACTAAGTACAATTGCACATTGAAAACTTTCTTTGTTCACATTGCGCAATTGTACATTTATTATGTCGAGAAGTAACTACTCGCATGGAAATGTTATATAGATAAAGAATGTGTTTTATAAAATTAATTGAGAAAGTATTTAAGTATATGAATTTTGTTGGGCCGCATTCAAAGCCGTCCTGGGCCACATGCGGCCCGCGGGCCGCGGGTTGGACACGCCTGATCTAGGGTATAAAAACAACAGTAAATTGAAAACCTTCATAGTTCATATTATTCACGCTGTACAGAAACGTCCGGTAATTCCCTGAAATATGAAATAAGGATTTCGGGAAAATAACACATTTTTAATTTCCAAGTATTTGTTCGCTATTATTGAACATTTTTTCATAGGCTGCCAAACATGTTGTAAACGAATGCGTCTTAATGTCCAAAGTCGTTATAAGCCAAATGTCATTGTAAGCGTGGTCGTTTGTGTTCTATTTTATTCGTATCTATTTAAGGTATGCCACGACTTCGAGAAATAACGCCCAACAAAATAACACCTAAAAGTGATAAGTGAAATAAGACCCAAAAACTTTGGGTCTTATTTACAAATGAAATAAGGCCCGAAAATAAACGTGAAATAAAATCCAAAATAGATGAAAAAAGGCCAAAATATTGATAATGATGTGTGTAAAGTAAGAACGCGTCGCGCGTGTTAGGCGGGACGGGGGCGGTGGCAAGGTTGCAGGACACGCCTGCAGCGAAACATTCTTATCTTAAACACATCGTTGGGAAATATTTTCTCCATTTTCTGAAATGATTTTTGGACATTATTTCATCAAGATCAATTTCGTACCTTGGGCTTTATTTCATTTACGAGTTTTGGATTTTATATCATTATGAAATAATGCCCCAAACCGATAAGTGAAATAAAACCCAAAAGTGTGAAATAACACCTAAAAATCTTCTACATTATTTGACATTTGACACGTTAAAATTTACATGGAACTTTCAGGTCTTATTTCACTTATCACTTTTGGGCGTTATTTCGTTGGGCCTTATTTCCCGGAGCCGTAGGGTTTTTATACTACTACCAAAAATTATTTATAAAAATTTAGTCGGTTTTTCCAAAAAACATTTTCAAAATAGAGTAGCGGCTATTTCTGCAGACCTCCATCTACATCAAAACCTTTTCTCAAAAAATTCCTCCCATTTATACTAATACAGCGATTCTTTACCAAACCAACCACCTTTCACACTTAACCCGTCCGATTTCTATGAAGTGTGCAAGGATGATAAAGAATGTAAAAATCCACCTTTTTAATCGCTTGACCTCTTCCCCATTTTTTAGGAAGGGTCAAAGTTTTGTGAATTTGGGTATATTTTCAAAAAACCATATCTTTGGAATGACTACATTAATTCTAACGAATGAGGTCTCATATTAAAGGGGCTTATAGTACCAAGTAGAACAAAAGTTTTATTAATAATAGTAGGTACCTACGTACTTTTTGAAACTTGTAGTAGAGACCTATAGCGAACTTGATAATTTTATTTTGAAGCTCTGGACCTTAGTTAGTTAGTTAATAATGGAAAAGAATCTGTCAACAATCTCAGCATCCATTCTTAAAGCCTAGTTGACATTATGCTGATTGACCAGCGCTGATGCAAACTGATGTGAACTTGCAACTCGAATTAATTTTTCTCAAGCTAGTGAGAGGTATATGTTGTACGAAACTGTAACTTTGGTAACATTTAAAGTAGACTTATGTTGTTGGCCATTTTGTAAAAGGTAATAAATGAAAATATTTTTTAAAAGAACCGGCTTATCTCTTTTTAGAGATTTTTGAGATTTTTACAAATAAATTTTCGACGAAAAAAAAAATTTTCAGCTATAAAATCCCCAATTTAAAATAGTCGTCCCGTAAGCAGTCTGGACTGACTTATAGTCTGAAAGGTCTAATACGTCCAAAGTTTAAAAAAAATCAAAAATAACGCGGACTTGAAAAAATTGTATACAAAAGTTTTCATTGGGATCTTATTGTGATAAAAAAATCACATGAATTTTTCATTTAAACTTCGCTGGTAGGTACTATGAAATCATAAATCATTTTGTGGATTGGTAGTAGTTTCTATGACATCTATGCACAGTTTCATGTCAATATATTCAATTTCTGCAGAGCTACACGTGTTTTTGTAAACATACAAAAATGAGTTTTTCGATTTTTACTATGTCTGATTTTGTTGAGCAAAGAATTTGTATTAAACTTCGTCTGCAGAATGAATATCCTGCCACGGAAATGTTGAGGTCGTTGCAAAAGGCCTTTGGCAATGATATTATGTCATAAAAAAATGTTTACAAGTGGTACAAAAACTTCAAAGAAGGCCGAGATGAACAGCGCCCCGGACGACAGTCAATATATTCCGAGGAAAGCCCCATTAAGGAAATGAAATATTTGGTGCTCGAAAATCATCGATTGACAATTAGAGACCTTGCTGATGATGTTGACATTTCGTATGGATCAACCTAACCCATTTTTGTGCCTCAGACACATCAAATCTCGATTGATTCCAAAAACACTCAATTTTTTAGAAATAAGAAGTGCCACCGTCCCAAACATGCATTGATTCTTCGAGCACATTTTGCCAAAAGCTCGACCAATATCTTTCCAAAACCACCGTATTTTCCTGATTTAGGACCAGGCGACTTCTGGCTTTTTAACAAACTCAAAAGACCACTCCGGGCATATCGTTTCGACTCGATTGTGAAGATAAAAGCCAAATCGAAGAAACTGATGAAGGCCATCTTGGAAAAAGATTTCTTTGATTGTTTCGAGAATTGGAAAAAAAAATTGGCATAAGTGCATTGCGTCTGATGAGGAGTACTTTGATTTGAAGGCGATGGAATTGATTTGGAAACATAAAGATTTTTCATTTTATAGTATTCTTGTAGAGTAGATTGTAGTAATTTTTGATTTGCGGCAAAAATCGCTCAAAAATTGGCACAGTGCGTTGTTTTAATAGTAATGTTTGTGAAAATCGTGACAAATATCGAATAGGTTTTCATCGAGCAAGCTATTATTTGCTGGCAAGCCTTGCCAATCTTCCTAAAAATCTTGATGTATATAAACAGAAATTGGTGCAAATGTTTTGTTCGAAATGTTATTGAAGTCTACTCGAAAATATTAATACGCGATTGAATAAAATATTCCATTTGGTTGCGAAATCTCAAAGTCCGATGGATTTCTAAATTAGATGATTCAAAATCTAAGCCGAATACATTCGAAATTTTTTTGCACATCACTAAAGTACATGGCTTCAATATATAATTATAAAATATAAAAGAAATCCGCTAGAGGTCTATACTTGCCAAATAGACAAATAGTCGTCGAGTTTCAAAAAGTACCTACTACGATTAACAAAAATGTCTATAGAATCGCTCCAGCTAAAAATTGCACTTTTTTCACTCCACGGCTATATTTTTTGATAGTTTTCTTCCCCCTAATAAAAGTCTTATCTTGTTATGTTCCTAGGTATACTCTTCAAAACAATTTCCCGACATCGTTTCTAAACATTCTAAGTAAATAAAACCAACATCTACCTATCTACCCAAGAACAGTGTTATAAGATGAGGAGAAAAATCCAATTATCTCAACTTCACTTTTCCGGTCAATTCATTCAAATCGCAATATTGATTTGCGCTGTCTATCTCTGCTCATCGTAGCTCTTGTTGAGGGGTTGTGTGGGGGTAAAACTGGCCTTTCGACAAAAACGCCTTCTTCATACAACACACAATAAAAACAATATTCCGAGGGCAAGAAAATAAGGAAAATTATAAGCACAGCAAAAAAAGGAAAACCTACTCTCAAAGAAATCAATAAAAAGTATGTACCATTGTTACCTCTCTAACGGGCCAGATAAAATAGGTCATCCGTACAGTAATAGGGCTCTCAAGCGTAGCTTCAAACTCAAATCCACTCCAAACTGTGGTAACACAAAATGAGGCTACTAACTACATATCGCCATCGCCATCGTCGTCGTCAATTATAACATCAGCGAGTAGTCTCTGGACCTTTCCTTGAACAACGCAATAGAAAGAGAACACTTCTCTATACATATGAACGTCCTTCTCTCTTCTTTCCACCCATTTGTTTCTGGGCTTTTGATCAGTCTCCTTTGTTTGTTTATTACCTGTACAGGAGGCAGGACTCAAGTTTTATTCAAAGTTGCTAGGTATAAACAGAAACGACAAATTTAACCTCTCACAAGGTTATAAGTGTCATCACCACCATCATCATCGTCATATGAGAAAAAATCGGGAAAAAGGATGAGAGTAAGTCCATGTAAGGTATACAAATAAAATATGAGAGATATCAGAGAAAATAATATTGAATTTCCACAATTTGTCTGTCATCATCCAATCGCTAGTTGTAGTTATTACACCGAAGTGTCTCTACTCTAGAACAGTGCGATTTATGATGGGAGAAACCCTGCAGGGGTGGACATTTCTTGCTTGACTGGGATTTGTTGGCGGACATAAGAAGAGTATTTATAGTATTAGCAGAAAATATGTGCAACCACCCGCAGTAGAAGGCTCATTAATCACCTCCCTCCCCTAAAGCCATAAAAACTTGTGTTGGAATAGATTTACACGATGGCATTATCTCGTATATATGAAACAACAACAACAACAATGTGTATATCTCTAGTTGAATATAGATGAAAGTGCATTGAAAGCATTTCTTGTGAGATACATCCTTTATCCAATATAATATCCTGCTGGAATAACGGCTGGATATAACCCTACTATACACACTACTCCACTCATATATTTTATTTCTACAAGGATACAAAGGAAATTTTCTCGTCTAAGGATATACATATAATAGAAATGAAGTCGTATATTTATAAAGAGTGCACCGATGCGGATCAAGAGCGAGTGACAAGGGTGTGATAATGACATTGTCAGAGCATGACATTCAGGAGAAATATCCGGAATTAAAGAAGACTGGGAGGAAAAAAAAAAGAAACAAAACTCATATAAGGACTCCACACCGTCTGGTTTTGAAAATACTGTGTTCACAATAATACTTAAGGATGTGGTGGAGTGCATTTTAATTCAAATGTTAAAGCTGAAAATAATTATTAAAGTAGAAATTATGACAATTTTCAAATGAGTCCTGACCAAAATGCAGGGAGTTAGAGAAATCAGTATGGTCAATTGGTTACACCGTGGGAGTAGGTATAACTAACGTGAAAGCCTCGCCTTCAATGTGATTTTTTTTTTTTTTCCAGAAAGACTGTTGTTTTTGTTTTCAGCTTATATAAAGCTTTACTATCAATTCGAGCTCTCATTCTGACAGCTATTTTTGAAATTTATGTTGCGAATATAATCTGGCATGTAAGGAACGGTCAAAAATTATCTAAATTTGCTTTGAAAAGTGGTGGTTGGTTCCCTATACTTAAATACGGCTTTGTGATTTTTAAAGTGAAGCTACACGGCAAGAGCCTTTGGCCTCAAGTGATCAATTTTTTGAACTCTGGATACACTTCGGAGACGAAAAAAATCTCTAAAGAGACCTAGTTTCTAGAGACTTTTTTTGGTCTCCGGTCTTCCGTCGTGTCCGAAGTTTTTTCATTTGTCGTCTCCAGGTCTTTGGAAACTATTTGTGTGTTCTGGCCAGTTAAGTGTAGGTCTACTCGGAAAGCAAAATGAATAAAGTGGAGTGAAGTCCACAAATTGTTACAAAAAAATAAAATTAATTATTAATTTAATGGATTTAGGATAGAGAACTTGTTTCGTCAATAGAGTTCTGGTTTATTTTTATCCTGTAAAATATGTACACCAAGGATATACTTTTTAAGCTTTTTCACTTTCCACATTTAAAGTTACTTGCCAGACTGGCGTAGCACATTTTTTTTTCAGTACAGTCAGTTAAAGTTCAACGAATTATTAATTTTATCGGCAAAATGTGACATTTTGTTCCAAGCTGGAGCAGTTGGCTTAAAACTTAAAGCACAGGTTACATAAACACTATTCGGGATTACATAAGCAAAATAAAATTGAAAAAAAGTAAAGATTTGTAGCAACAGGAGCTAAAAAACCAACACAAGGTGTACATTTTCTCGAAAACAAAAGAAATGCCTATAATTTGAAAAATACATGACTTAGATTTTTTTTTTATATTTTTCTGGTAACTGTTATGATTTTGTCTATCACCCGATTCTGGCTTGACGTCCACTTATGGGACACCCTGTATATGTACATCAAACCATAAATTCCTTCCTATGAAAGCAGAAATGAACAACTATCTAGACACCCTATACAAATGCTACGAAAAATGGAAACTGAAAATAAACACAGACAAATGCCAAACGATAATAATAAAAGGAAAAAACAAAGACACATATGATGTTTCAGTCCTGTGTACATTTTAACGTGAAGATTATCAAATTTCAGAGGACAACATAGAGTTGATAATCTGTGATTTTCGAAAGAAATTATTACCACAGTTCAATAAACGTTGGGCTCAAGCTTCACGCAAGAAAGATCAATTTCTAGTTGGCTTGATACAGAATATTCTATAACTCTGACAAGCGAGGGAGACCTTGGGTTTCTTATGAAGATTCTTCAAAATCAAATAAAAGGCGCAAAAATACTACACTACTCCGAGAATACGGATTTGAGCACATCTACAAAACATATTTGCAAGGATTACGATCGACGGGTGAAGGAATTGAGGCAAATCTTGTGGAAGGTATAAGGATCGCAGACAGAGAAAAAAATCTTCGACTTAATTAGTTCAGATGAAATTAAAATGTTATCTGACCAAGAAGTGTTTACATTCACTTGGATTTCCCCAAAAAGCCCAGTATTTGTACCTGGGGAATTTAAAAAATGAAAGAAACTGTTTTTGATGCCACCATATTATAAAATATAGAACTGTAAACAAAGATGTTACCCACCTGCTTCATCGAAGGAAATCACCAACACGTATGCAAAAATTATTTCTTTACGAGATTTGTTGGATCACATAGCAGCTAGAATTCTATTGATGGACCCTCTGTGTATATAACTGGATTAAAAAAATTGATTTTATATAGCAAGTGGGGATGTGAACGCTCATCTGGGCAAAGTCAATACAAGCAAAAACTTCCAGAGGAGTCTGAACTAATTTCAGATGGAAATTTGTTCATTACTTCTTTTGTTCTCATAAGGTGAATTGATGAAGCAACTGGCACTATTGTCTGGCAAAATCCCGTGCCTTCATCTGTACGGTTTTGTCGGCTTATTTTGATCGAGTTTTCAAAAGAAACTACTGAGAAAACTAGTGTTGTTGACAAATTGTATCCATTATTGATTAATAGCTATGTTGAAGGAGTACAGGTCAACTTCTTCAGGATCCACATGTACCTACTTATATGTGGTGCTACTACTCCATGTCTAATGAACAATTTAGAGAAAGCCACTGCAAGGCCCGAAGACGAAAATTGTTTTGAGTATGGATTATCAACATTACATGCATGGATTCGGTTCATGGAGATGATTTTACACATATCATATAATCTTTCCTTTGAAAAATGATCAGCGACGAATGACGAAAACAAATGGTCAAAACAAGAAAAGAAAAATATAGTTCAAAGACATTTTCGCGAAGAGTTGAGTTTATATTGATTGATATGGTGAGGGTATCATAAATCATTTTGCCGTATTCTCAATTGGACAAAACTTTAGCTTTTCACCATATATTTGGACATTGCCTCAAGCGTCGGTGTTGAGAGCTGAAGTTTTGTACACGGGCCTTTTTTAAAAAGAGGATCATTTAATCCTTTTTAGGGTTGCCATACAAAATTACGTTTTTTTTTTCTATATACATATATAGGCACTGCCTGTGGCAGCTACACTCTTTCACACCTATGAACGTATGTACCCCTGGTAGACATATCATGATGAGCTCATCAATGAGCTCCTCATGAGCAATCAGATGAACGTACTAATGAAATTTATTCACGTTTGAAACAAATCCGGGAAAAAACTCATTTATTTACTTATTCACAGATAGTGTGCATGAGAATTGCATCTCTTTCATTTATTTAGAAATGTATGCAGTGCTTCTCTTTGGGCATTTTACAATATTAGATGAGCACTTTGATGAGTACATAATGAGCGTTACGATGAGCTTATTAATGAGCGTAGCACTGATTGTCATGATGAGTTTATTAAGGAGCATGTCAATGAGTGTCATGATGAATTCATAAATGATGCATTTACGATTAATTTCATATTTTTTTCCGAATTCAAACTATAAGACGCTGTAAGGATTTGGGCATCATAACGTCTTGTTCAGCATACCGGCGACAGTCTTTCCGCGGAAAACCAATCAAAAAATTAATTTAAAATAAATAATTTAAAAACTTAAATAAATAAATCACAAAAATCAATTCAAATTTTCCTAGTAGAAATGTCATCTGACAAGGTGATGACAATAATAAATATTTATTTATTGCTGCTTTAGTATATAGGGAGCAGTTTCATGCTATCTAATGAGCCCTTCGATGAGATTTAATTAATACTCATCAGGAGGCTCATCGGGACTTAATTTTCTATATGTCTCTTTATGCACTGCAAACACCTTGATACTTTTCAGTCAAATTAGTATTGGTTTACATAAAAACTGCCCCTTGCGGGGCAGGAGACAAAGTAAAATTGTGAGCAATTTCTACTAGGGACGCACCCACAAACACACACACATACACAGAGTGAAACTCTAGAGTACGGGATCGCGCGATCGAGTCAAATGATAGTTTAGATATTATGCATCCCTAACCATCTCACGCTTTCAACTCCCACCCGCACTCATATAGGCATATATATTATCGCCGAGCGACGCCCGCGGGCTCCCCTAGTATATCTAAGAAATATCAAGTCATCTTCATAGGGTGTATGGTATAGGGTGATTAATATACTTTGACGGATAAATTTATAACCCTTTTATCTGCTGAAACCCCCCCCCCCCCTCCATATCCTTAATTTTTTTTTTGCTTATCTTAATTTCAGGTAATACGTAGTGAAATTTTTCCCCTAATGATTGAAAGACCCTTTATTTAGCACAATACAACTCCACCAATCAACTAACCTATGTTCCTAACTAATGAGCTTCTTATGCCCCTGTTTTTAAATTTTATTATTATTATTTTTTTAATTATTGCGATAAAGACTCATTTATTATATTATAGAAATGAAAGAAGTTTTCAATTTTGCCCAGGGTGTGTATGTGTGTGTGTGCATACCGTGCAATCTCACAAAATTTTGTATTTGTATAGCGTCACCCAGGAACTTGCCAATTTTCACGTAACTAATAAAAATATTCCAATGCCATCATAAACAGAGCGTTTAGGTCCCTTTATAAAGTCAATTTTGATGAAATCGCTGAACCTATATCCTCCTGATTGGGGTTTATGAAAATCACCAGCCCAGCCAGCCAGCCGAAGTGGAAGCGCCAAATCCAACACTCAAGGGAAAAATATATTTTGCAGAGTAGAGAAGCACAGCCACCCAGAGCCGCAGCAATTTACAAGAGAACGCACAGCTGGGAAATTTGATTACAAAATCGATGGGGTCGCATCAAGTATTTATAGGGGGGTCGTACTTTATTCAGCGTAAGATTTGACCTACATTCAATGAACACCATCCACCCTAACCTCCGTCCCCACTTCCTAAAATTGACTTGCATTTGTCTGTGGATGGTCGGTCGGTCGATTGTGGGTGGGTGGAGATGATGTGGAACGTAATAGATCCATATATGCACCCTTAACAAAAGGGGACGCTGCATTTAATATTTGTAGGGAAATGTGTCAGTAAAACGAGGTGATATATGGTTCGTTTCATCAGTTTTGATAGGTTGACACTTTAAAGGATTCTTGCAAGTAAATCTCTGTTGCATAAGCGTTTACTTTGGCATTCGCGGCAATTGTTAAGTTTTACTAAAAATGACTGCAGTGTAGGGTGGCGGATTATGTCAAGTTATTTAGATGTGGTTTGATATGAGATCTTCCTTGTCAAAATTTTTGGGGTAGTGAAGTGTTGGGGGTAGGGTAGGATAGGATAGGATAGTCAGTAAAATATCTCAAAGATAAAACGTGTTGTATTTACAAAAGGATTTTGTTAAATTACTTAGAGCAAAATATGTAATTGGCAAAGTTTCACGTGTGCTAACGAGTTCAACTTTTCAAAGTAAGTTTAATGAGTTAACTTTTCAATGACAACTCCGTCACACAGAAGTTTTTCGTTAAGATTCATTTTACAGATAAAAAGGATACCTTGGAAGGAAGGATGAGTAGGTACTACTTACATAAACTTAACACTGGATAATGATTTCAAAACACGGTGAACACACAAATATGGGAACTGAGTGTTTATGTAAATTTATGAATTCTTTATACATCTTTGAAGTTACAGTTACTATAGGGACTGGGATGGGTACCTATTTACAATTTAGTAGTGTTGACGTTAAAAGTAATTAATTTTAGGAAATTATCATGAGGTGAGTGTTAGGGGGAAAAATAATGTTATAGTCAGTTTTGTAGCATAGTATTTGACTATATACACAATGTCAAGGATACCCAGAGAGATCCATATATCTACGTATACTCTGTTCAAAATAGAAGGTGAATCCCATATGATATTATAAATTAGTCACTTTCTAAGACATTAAGTGTTAGGAATGAATCACCTTTTTTCCCAACGTTCCGACACCATTTCTTTAAATTTTCTAAAAAATACGTATGCATCAAAATAAGCTTCTGTTTCACCGATGATCTCCTCATTTGAACTGAAATTTTTTCCGGCGAGTCGCGTTTACATGTTGGGAAATAAGAAAGAATCACAGGGAGCCAAATCTGGTAAGTTCGGTGGATGTGGCAGAAGTTGGTAACGTACTACATGCAGTTTGGTCGCAACGATTCCGGCTAAGTGAGCTGGTGCGTTATCGTGTTTGAGCAACTGACTCTAGTACTCTCCTGTTATCGTTGTTCCTCTCTCCAGAGAGTCGATGTGGATTATTCCTTTGGAATCTTAGAAAATTGTAGCCATAACCCTCTCCGCCGATGCAATCACCTTTGCTTTCTTCGGAGAAGATTCACATGAAAATGTCCATTGTTTTGACTACTGCTTGTTTTCTGGCGTATAATAGTGAATCCAGGTTTCAGACACGGTTAAAACCCTACGCAAGAACACCTGCGGATATCGCTTGAAGAGATCCAAACACTGCTTCGAAGTTTGCAGCCATATTCGCTTGTTGTCGATCGTGAGCAATTGAGCCGACTGTTTTATCAACCAAAACTTTTCACGAAAAATATTGACTTGCGATCCGTAAAAAATGTCAACGGCCTCCGCTACTTCACGTCCTTTCAATCGGCGATCAGCAAGAATCATATCAGGAATTTTTTCCATGATTTCTTTAGTCACCACGTCTGATGGACGGCCTGGACGCTCCTTATCAAAAACAGATGTGTGGCCACGTTTAAATTCATTAAACCAATATCTAACTGTTGTCATAGCTGGCGAAAGGTTCCCATAAACTGCATTCAATTTCGCTTTTATTTCTTCGCAACTTTTCCCGTCCAAAAATATGAATCGAATCACCGATCGATAGATACTGTTCTTTTTCCATTGTAGCGTAAAATACCAAATACATTCAACAAAAATGGCTATCAATTCAAAACTAAACTATGAACTCATTCAAAACTCTTGTGTACTGTCATTTGACAGCTGACTGCAACTAACTGCAACATTCCCCAGCAGCGCCATCTACCTTCAAACATGGGTACTTACTGATATATATAGGACATCCAATTGCTAAGAATAAGAGAGGAAAAATCATAATTAATTCCACGAGGGCTGCCTGAAAAATTCTCGGTCTAACAAATGAAAGAATATTCCTGAAACTTCAATACATTTATTCAATAATTCAATACCATGATTCGGGAAGGTCTACAAAATATCCATCTACGGCTGCAATAGTTTCGTCATTTGATGTTCTGTTATCTAATCAGGATATGTTTCAGGTTGGGCAACAGATAATAGTTAGAGGGAGCCAAATATGATGAATACGGTACCATGAAAAATTATTCTTTTCTTCTTTAAAGCAGGTCTTTTCTCTCGAATTTTTTCATCAAAAAGGTTCAAAAGGTTACAATATTATTCAGAGCTAATTGTTTCACATTTCTAAAGATAAGCCATCAACAAAACAAAGGAGTACCTTTGTAATCCCAAAAACTGTTGTCATAATCTTTCTTCATGATGGAACGAACCATTTTTGCTTTCTTAATGCACTTCCACCGGCTTTAATGCATTTTTTGACTGTTCTTTTCGCTCTGGTGGATCCAAGTTTCATCAATAGGTAGTTATGAGGCGACACTTGAATTGTCCATCTGTAATTATTCATGTAAAATAATTCCAATTCGCTCTTTTGCGATGCATATAGCTTCAGCTATATTTCACGCACTTTTACTTGTCGATCATTTAACACAATATCATGGACTTGTTGAATGATTTATGGTGTTGTAGAATTGTTGAACAACCTTCGCGCATGAATCATTTTCGAAGCTTGTACATAAATTCAGCTTTAAAATGAGCCGCCCATATTGTCACAGGGGAAAGTGAACATGATGGATCCTTATACATTTTTAACATTTTCGGATGAATTTCTGTTGGTGTTACACTATCCAAAATAAAGAATTTAATCACTGTACGACATTAAATTTTTTTTTCCACTTTAAAAAAATCAATGGCATTTGAATATTAAATAGCTGCTGTTACCCGAATTAATTGAGAGATCGAAATAAAATCTTACATGCGTTTATATAAAGCATGAAACTTTCCAGTACAATTATTGTTTTACTGTTTCCACCGCCACCTATGTGTTAGGTAGAGAACTTTTCAGACAGTTCTCGTAGCAAATCTGGAATATAACAATGTATGAATTTTGGTAACTCTTATGGACAGAATTAATCGAATAAGCTTGGATACTAGTAGCAAAATAAATCTGATCCTTAATCTAAGCTATGTAGAGACTGGTAGGTAGGCAAACATAAAGGGCTTTATACGTAAATTCATAGAGCAGTCATAACATGTGATCATTATAAATTCAGTCAAATACAACCCAAATTCATAATTTTTTACGACCCATTAATACCCTGAAGTTACGTCACCATGGGTGGTAGCTGTTTCTGGTTTACGTGGTGTACTTGAGTCGTCGTAGAAATTTCCATACACCTGATATAATTTTTTAACGATAGATCTAACGACATAATAAATTTTTTTTTTAATTTATTGGATATTAATACTGTGTCTTCTGTAACACATGTACATACCTACCTATAACTATAAAAATATTTGAGTCTTATACACAAGTGAATTATTTTGTAGTAGATGACCTTATAAAGTTCAACACGGTTGCACAAAATCTCTCCATAACAAGAAATCTATCTTTTTATGCCTTGCCTTGTGGTTTGAAATACGTTCTTGATTCGAATCTGAATCCGTAGCTTATCCTCAGTAAGGTTGAGAATCTCTGTTAAACTTCTCAATTTTTATGTTTTCCGTTAGTGTTGGCTCAGATGCATCAGTTTTTTTTTTTAATTTATTTTGTTTTTGAATTTTTCTTAACTCATCCACTGAAAGCATTGTTTGAGTGACTTGAACAGTTTTGGGAGCCACGTGAGATTCTTCATCAAAAACAAAAATTCCAGATGAACTTTATTATTTTTGTGCAAACTACAGTCCATGAGTCTCCTATGGTCGTAATTGCTTCTAAAACAATAAAATATTACAAAAAGTTTTCACAAATTTCTTTCAAATTATGCGCTTCTCCTCATTCAGGAAATGTCGATCTGAAGTAAAGTTGCAAACAGAAATCTTAAGAATAAGACAGAAAAAGTTTGAATTTTTTTAACATTTAAAAATCGATAGAAATCGATTTTTTTATTTATTGATACCACCACGGGCTTCCTAAGATCAATCCAAAAAAAAAAAAAAAACTTCAACTAGGTACATAGATGCTTGCCTGGTATATGGTTTGGGAACGTGGCTGTAAATGCATTTATCAGACAGGGCTCAATTAAAAACTCCACCTTTGAGCAGTTGAAATTCAAATGTATTTGAAGGATATTTAGCTCGCCAATCATATTTTAGGTTATAACTATTGTTGGCTTTCTTAAAAGAAATCGGTATGATGTATGGAATTACACCGCGATTTTAATCAGGTATTGTGTTTTTGGCAAGCTTATTGAACACTTACATGCCTCACTCAACGACTTCGCTAGAGGTTGTTTCGACAAAGAAGAAATTGAGGGCATTGGAATTTTCTTATACAAATCCCTCCAGATTGGCCTGTAAAAGCGCGATCTGCACGAATTAATGAAAGACGAAACCAGGCAAAAACTAACGAATGTGATATCACATTTCAAATCATTTTGTAAGGCTGCATCGATCAATCTAACTTAACTTAACCTAGAACAATTGTAGTGATTGAAAAAATAATCCTAATGAAGGTTAAGTATTCGTTGAAGAATAATTTAGTGTACCTTATCATATTTATTATATTCTTCAAACGATGTTGATATTTCTTACAAACACAAGATAAGAAAGATGAGTGGAAAAGAAAATCTCAACTTAAAAAGGATTAGAGTAGGAGATAGAATTGAACCCTGTGGTACACCGCTGTTGATTATATGTAATATCTTTCAAATATAACTTTTTCAAATAACCCTTCAATTGAACTGACAGAAAGATAATTTTCAATCTATAGACGTGTGTGTGTTGTGTGTCAAATTTAACAGCATGATCAGAACGACAGACACTCCAAGGTTCGGAAGAAATGTTAGTAAAGCTCCAGTTTAGTGACCGGCATGAAAGTCATACTTATGGTTATTTCTAGATATTTCATCCATTGGATATTGTTGAATATTTCGAAAGTCTTTGAAAGAATTGAAATAAAGTTTGTTGGCTGAACATAGGCAAGCTTTCATGCTGATGTGAAAACTCCTGTCGATTAAGACATTCTGTAGAGGTTGAGCTAATGAAGAAACGCAACATTTGCGTATTTGGGACAGAATACAATCAGGTTCAATGTCGGGCTTGTTTATATTGAGATTCAAGATCACTTTGAATCCAATGTAAAAGCTGTTGTGTGTAATTTCTGGTGGAAATGGAAGAGCATTCGAAAAAGGTTTTCGAAAAATCCGCTGTAAACTTTCGCTTCTGAGTTTACCCAATGATTGCGGGTATGCAGACATCCCTATTTATATTCATAAATCGATTTATTAACTAAAAACAATAAAAAGATAAATAAACTGAGCAATAGTTATTAAAGCATGAAAAAAGCTTCTATTTTGCCCCGGTACCGGGCCACAATGGGCATAGGCGGGGCATAATGAGCATGCAGTATAAATCTTTCACAGAACGATCACACGTGAGTGCATTCCTCGCAGTTATTTTCTTCTCTTGCATGAGAACAATGTGCACATTTGCCACATACTCTACACCAGATCCATCCTTCTGTGGATTGGGAATACGAGTCACTACAATATAGCCATTCTTCGTCATCTTCGCTTTTGGTGAACTCAATATCTTCCGCCTTAGATGTCTTTCTGTTTTTAGCTTTCTTAGCCTTATTAACGGTCTTTCGGTTGTTTAGTTTTCCGTAGTTCGCTACAATTTCAGTCTTTCCTCGACTCTTAGAAGCTCTTTTTTTAGTAAGTGCTTTAGAGATAGGTAAGTAGAAAAGTTTTGGAAAGATGTCGATGGTGCATACGGCATTGGAATTGGCTTGGATGAACCTGAAATTGATATGGATGGGTCTGGCGACGACGTGTATGGGCCGGGAACTAGTATGGTTTGATGTGGCAATGATGTGAATAGATCTGGTAGAAATTCGGAAGTATAGCGTCCTGGATTCATGAGTGTTGTCTACAATCGTAATCCTGTATTGTCTCTTTGTATCAGAAAAGGTGATTCGTACTATTCTTTTACAGGCATATCTGTATTTTTGGCAGGCAAGAAGTTGACCCCTTGGAATACATGTATATTACAGGCCATGTTCCCGTTATACGGAATCGACATTGTAGTCGCTTGCAAATAGGCGTTGCCAAACAACGATCCTACTTGGTAATGCGGCCTAAGCCAATTCTTTACTTCATTTGCCCACTTTATATGTTTGCAAAATTACGAGGAATAATCGGCACCCGTGACCATACTGCCCCACATACCACTTTTGAAGTCACATGCCCAAAATTATTATTGAATAACATCGGAATTGGGAAATTACATCTTTATCGTAATTCGACGATTACTTACCTCCACTTCAAATCAATTTAAATAAACTTTGGATAGTAGCACTGAAATAATGAGCCTCTCACTATGCGCCAAAATAAGATTAAAATAGCAAAAAATACGATCCACGAATGTACACTATGCAAACGCGCGCTACCACATACAACCAATCTTCGCAGACACTGACGAAGCACTGGCCGTGGTGATAATGCTTTTTCAAATATGGCGGCATGCTCTAATAGCTCAAAAGAGAGGAGACCGTTATGCCCCGGGTGCCGTTTTTGCCCCGGCTTCCCCTACGACCATTTCGGCTAGTAAATATTTAAGTATTTTTTGTCCAATATTTTAGTCGAATTCATGTCGGTGTTAATTACATGTCTCCTTCCAGATCTCTTTCAGTTCCTCCTCTTATTGCTAGAGTTTATATGCATTATAAGAAGTTTCTACAGTGACTTTTGCAGCTACAGATGTTAACTGCAGTATCTGTCTACAAACATTTAGACAACTCTATCGGCAAGCGTCTTCTACATTATAATAATTTTCGACAATAAATTACCTGCGCAATTCTTATTACTTTATATTTCCTCCGTATCTCCCGTTGGCGTCTGTCACACAGTAGTCAATTAAAAATTCAACATTTTGCAGGTGTTTAGGGAACAATTCTTTCAGTCTAACCCTCCTATTCTAAAAAAAGTTATACAGTAGTATGCTAAAGTTCACTGTACCCCACTTCTTAATATTCAGATTGAAGAAGAGCCATTTCATTCCTGCTTATTTGTCAAGAATTTCACCGTGAATCTCTTACGAGTAATAAAACTTATCCACAAAGTACCTATACACCTTAGTCGTTTCCTTTTCATATAAAAATTACAAGGGTTCATCCCTCTCGCTCCGTTTTACTCTGAAATGCAATTGAAAAATTCCCTCATGACATTTATGGCAACCGGAAAACTTTTTTCAAGACTCCCCAACAAGAGGGTGGAAGCATTTCAAATGACACTTTGGCAAATTGCTCATTTAATCTTTCCGAAGAGTATATACAGCATCGCCTCAGCACAGCACAGCACAGTACAGCAGAACAGAGCAGAGCAGCAGATGTCATCATTTGCCCTCCACGTGAAACTATTCCTGGAGGTGATTACTTTCAAGATGTTTTAAGGATCCTCGACGTTGTGTGTATGCGCGCCTAAATATTCCAGCTCCCTTAACACAAAAGTACAACGCTCGTTACTTAAGCAATAATCCACAAGCTTATGGTTCGCCCCCTCACAATTTATGGAATTTTTCTCTTTACCCAGCAGCACAAAGTTCAGAATCCTTTGCATCATCCTTGTCTAGGTAATGTCGAGAGGAGGATCCTATATCATTACTCTATACCACCGACGACTTCCCGACGACGACGACGACGACGCCCGTTTGGTTGGTTAAGAGAGTAGGAAATTCAAAAATAAGTGAAGTGTACATCTGCAATTAACACGATTCACCTGGTCCAATAATTGCATACCTAAGAGAAGACGTTGTGCAATGGATTTAAAATAGGATTGCGAAAAACTTCGTCCTTTTAGCATTAATCCTTAATAGTGACACCATCGCGTCACGTCTTTCGCAGGTTTCTAGTGTATTAATTTTGCCGGGTCTTTTGATCATGTTAGACCTACTTAATTCGAGAATATCGATTGCTGCGGGTTGCGTCTCATTCTTATACATTTTGCCAGGTATGGGATGATGCGGTAAAGCTCCAATGAATTCTTCAGGTGGGTTGAGACCTCTCTTGAGAGTATTCCACTGATAGACCATTTTTTGTTTTTACTTGTGGAATTTTGTGTTCTTCTTCTTCTTCGTAGCGCAAAGCAAAATTGGCAAGATACTTAGGAATGAAAAAAGTAAAGGAAAAGTTTTATGTCGCTGGGGAGTGTGCACAATGTAACAGAGTTCAGAGCCTGAAGTTTGCCACATACCTATATACATACATACCTACCGCCGCTACGAATCTACAGCTAAGATTTATTTTATGAACGTTAAAAGCTATAAATGGGCTCTTATTTGGCTTTATGATTCCTGTACGCTTCCATAGGAGCGTGGGAGGATGAATGTGTTTTTCACTTCTGCTGAAACTGAAAGCTAAAATAAATCACGGCACAATGTGCGTCATGATCGTAGCCGAGAAATTTCACCGAGATTTCAGAGAAAATTGGTTAGATTTGTTGTGAAAACATAGATTCGCTCCTGGTTTTTTGTTTGTTTTTACACTGACAATGAGTAAAACTGCAATTTGTCATAGGTATAAGACCATAAGTGCTTGACATTTGTTTTCTGTAGGTACTTTAAAAAGTGCTTTGAACTTTGTAAAGAGTAAAAGTTCAACAAATTGCATAGACACCTTCTGGCTTTGTGTCATATTGTTTTAATACATTTGACAACATTTCTAGAAATTTTGTTTTTGTTAAACGTAGGATTGCAACTTTTAGGAAATGTTGTCAGTTTTTGTTTTGATTTCAATTGCATACAACATAGCGATGTGTCATTTATGTTTGCAAAACAAAAACAACTGTTTCTTATTCAAGCCATTTGCAAATTGTAAAGACAGTGGAGTTCATCTATCAGCGCCCTCTTATGGGTGTTCACTATTAACCTATCTTCCGTCTTGCTATTACAACAGATTTTTTCGTGGTGTTTCTACCTTAATCTGACATTTGTAGTATAGTGATGGAAGGACGGGGGGGGGGGGGGGCTTTATTTATTCTCCATGCATGTAGAACCACCCGTCCCTTTCTATATATAACTTTGTGATGTTTGCTGATGGCAGTGTTCAGTGACCACTCTTATGTTCAACCACACATAGCACATATTTGTAGCAAAAGCACAAAAAAAAATTTGTCAAACATTTGACAAACAATTTATAGGCAGTTGACGAAATGTTTGTTAAATTTTTGTCAAACATTTGTCAAACATCTGATAGGATACTTGTGTGAAAAATGTTTTCCAAATATTAGTGAAGTAACGTGCATTGTAGCATCTTTCGTCCTACTTGCCTCAACGTTAGAGGAAAATTTTTAAAAAAGGGGATGGTAGAACAGAAAATTTTTAGGCAGAAGAATACAGTATAGTGGTCATGATTTCTTGAATAATAAATTGACCAGCTTTCGAGTTTTCGAAATTGTGCATGAATCTAATAATTCTATTAATTTTATTATATTTATCTTGTCCCATTTCTCATTCATGATTAAGACTTTATTATTAAAAAATTCCAACATGAACGACATTTCACTATCCACAGCTGTTGAAAACTGACTGAAAGTACTGCAGAAACTTTAAAAAAGATCTAATGTTTTAATTTGGATTAAATTTGAGCTTTTTTAAGATTCCATTACTGTAAAACTTACGTCCACACCCATCAAACATTCTACCAAAATTTGACAAATGTTTGATAAATGTTTGATGAATGTTTGATAAATGTTTGACAAATGTTTGTCATGTGTGGACGCGCCTTTAGGCTATAATTTAATGTTGGATTCTCGGAGATTCAGTGTCTATAATGGTTGTTGCTAACCATGAATCAAAGATGTTTCGGTAGTACCACATTAGTAAATACAGTATGCTGAGTAGGTTTGAATTACTCTTATGTATTCGTAATTTAGATTTCTAAGGATATACTCCTGTGGTCTTCCCATATAGAATTACTTAAGACTGGAAGCTTCGGTTTCCCGCTCTCTATTGCAGCGTCAATTTCTCATAGATTGATACGTATATATGTGTAAACTTAATGCGGCTCTCTGTTATTACCACGCATTTACGTATATGCATGATTCAGTCATTTGAAATATTTCAAATCTCGTGTAAAGATTTCTTGATATTTTGTATAATTAATAAGAATTAGAAAATATGTAGCATGATATCATCCGTTTTGTATGGAACGATTATAAAACTTATCAAAAAAGTCAAGTTGAAAACAAGCCATGTCATTTTGTATATGTCAAATACAGGGGATTGGGATTGGGAATAAACTGGACCAAAATATATGAAAAGCAGCTTATGCCAAATTATAAAAACTACAGAGACTTTATACCACACAGCACAAATGTATCCGTGTAGTATGTTAATGGAAAATCCTTTTACGTTATATAAATTGTCCGTGGGAAAACCCATTCGGTCCCAATTAACAGCTTAGTCCATCCCTGCGAGTGCCAAACGTCCGCGGTTCAGATGTTTCTGGTAGATCCTGTCTCCTTCCCACAGGATTTCCTGTGATTATACTCCAGTTAGCTAATGGTAGGAAAGTATATGTCAAAGGTGTTCGCACATGCACAAAACATTAACATAAACATTTTAACACCTGCAAATGGAATTCTTACGCATTCTAATACATATATATACCAATTACAACATAAAGCTTCAGCTCCACTCACAGACGCATAGTGAACAATACGAAATTTTAAACAAATTGAGACCAGTGAAGCTGTGTACGCTTATACAGTCGTTTCTATAATTCCAATTCAGCTCTTAAAGGATTAAAAAAATTGGGCGCATGTAGCGGGGCTTTAGCAGCGCTGGCGTCATACGGCCTCTTTCAATACATTTTTTGTTTTGTTTTTAGTCTCCAAAAACAACACACGTAAGGACAGCAAGCGACAAATTAACGCTTTCACCAGAGAACCAGAGAGCATACAGAAATAAATTAATTTTGTGGAAGCTTCTGGTCTCGTGAAAAATGACTTTTCTATGTTTGTCCCAAGATTTTCCTATACCTCCCGTATATATACAGTAGACTCGCGATTATATGAACTAATTAATGTTTTGTGCGTTCATATAAACGAGGCTTTCACATAAGCGGGGTTAATATAAATGCAATTATTTCATAATATATATGTATTTAATTCACATAGAATTTGAGAAAATTAACAAAATTGTTGAGCATTTATTATGGAAGCGAATATGGCATTATTATAAATTTATGTTAATTGACTTGTTTTTGGAAATAATGTGAAATTTTTGCCTGAATTTGATTTGCACTCAATGTTTTTAGTACTGCCTTTTCCCTCAACTTTCCTAGAACAAGAACGTCATTAAAGTTATCTGAATTATCTGCAGCCCATTCTATTGCTTTGTTCATAGCTTGTATTGCCTCTATTTTCTGTCGTTCATTGTCTTCTGTAGCATCGATATCACTGCCTTCATCTTCTTCGTCATCTTCCTGTTGATCACTATCAGCTATATAATTGTTCCACCTGTCGATCTCTTCTGTAGTTAAATCAATCTGTTAATATTAAATGATGCCATAATTTATTAGTCTCATATTTGAAAATTAAGTGTACATACTCCAGGACTGCAGATACTATTGAGTACTCGAGAAGTTTCTGAAATAGTCACGGTAATTTCCTGATTCCATTGAGCTCTAAGAATACAGAGCGGTATATCGTCTTCTGAAAGGTTTTCGGCTGTATATAGTATGGGTTTCCAGTATTTGGCTATTGTTGCTTTCTCCAGTCGATTCCATGCACAATGTAAATTAACAACAGCTTCTTTTAAGGTAAGATTTTTCAGAGTTTTTGATGGATCTGACGATTTTGCAATGACAGACGTTAATAAACTTGTTCTGTAGTACAGTTTAGTAATGTGACATTTGGCGGCATGAATACCGCTGACATAAGCCCATCCGATGATTATAGCATGGGTGCTGGAGGATGTGAGGCCGAATTATCTAAAAGAAGGAGCGCCTTTGGCACCATATTGCTTGATTGTGAAAATTGACGCACCTATATAAAGAAAATCATTTCTGAAAATCAGTAGCAATAATAGTTTCTTACCTGCTTTACAATTGACTTATGGAACCATTCAAGAAAAATATTCGAGGTCATCCAAGCTTTAGGAGAACTTTTGTATTCCAGAGGACAGACAACATTTTTGAGTGCTCGTGGATTTTTTCGCTTTTCCGATAACGAGCATTTTAACTTTATGACTACCACTTGCGTTAGTGCAAGCCAAAAATGTCACTCTTTGCTTCTCTGATTTTCTTCTAGGAGCCATTGTTTCTGATGCTGACACGTAAGTTTTTTCCGGCAGCCACTTCCAAAAAAGACCGCTTTCATCGGCATTGTATATTTGATCAGTAGATAAATCAAGTTCTTTGACTAGTTTATGTAATTTCAATTTGAAGGGCTCCACGAGTTCCGGTTCAGCTGAGAGTTTTTCTCCACAAATTTTAATAAATCTAATTCCAAATCGGCTTTTAAATCGCTGGAGCCATCCGTAACTTGCGTTAAAACCAGAATCATTTTCTTTAATTTTCGCGTGCAGCATTTTGGCTTTTACTTTTATGAGTTTCCCTTTCACTGGTAGGTTTTTGTCACGTTGATTTAAAAACCAGTTGTAAAGCGCCTTTTCCATTCTGGGTAGTTCCGACCGTGTAAGTACCTTTCTTTTTCCCGGGCCAACGAAAGTGGAATTTACAACTTTTAAAATGCCGGAGCTATTTCCTCTTATCTTGCAGATTGTTGATTTTGCAACATTGTATTTTTTAGCTAAACTTGTAACGCACTTAACTTTTTTTAACTGCTCAATAATGTGCATTTTCTCATTTAGATTTAAACAATTCTGCACTTTACGAGGCATGCCTGCATGGAAAATTACTAAATATTAAAGGAAACTAAACTACACTACACAAAATGTATCTCCAAAATGCTGTGGAAAGAGCTCTGGCAGTCATTCAATGGAATCTAACGGTATTAAAATTACAGAATATAGTATATACATCAGTAAATAAAGCAAAGAACACATATGACAGAGTACTCAATGTAAAATATTTGATGTTCATATAACCGCGAGTCTACTGTATGTACTTTTCTGTAAAATACAGAGGTATTTCGCTAGAATTAAGATTTTCCAAATGTCCCCATCTAAAGTAGTTGTGGGATATCGCAGGGAATCAGTTATGGGAAATTTCTAATAACTGTTAAGAAATAAAGTCCAAGTGTATACTGAAGACCTTCTTTTTCTCCCGGGAAAGTTGTAGGAAAAGGTACCCGGGTAATTTTGTGCTGTGTGAGATGTCTTGAAATTTTAAATAGCATAAGGACCTGTTAGCTTGATGTCTGGCTAAATTTATCATTGATTTTTTCATGGAAAGGATGCTGTTCTTAGTGTTAGTGAATTGACAGACCTCGATTTTCCCTACCCTATCTCACTCCAGCTCTATAATTCTTTCTTGCTATCCTCTCTTCCTGAGCTCTATCCCTTTCTTCAATTTTTTTTCAACCTCTTTACCCCTCTCTTCACTCCTCACTACCCCTCTTTCAATCCCCCTCCAAACAATACCCACCTCCAACCTATATCCCTTTGACCCTCCTATATCCCCTTCTCCCTCTTATATCCCCTTCTCCATCCCATATTTCCCTTCTCCCTCCTATATCCCCTTCACCGTTCTATATCCCTTTCTCCGTCCTATATCTCCTTCGCCCTTCTATATCCCCTTATCCCTCCCATATCCCCTTTTCACTCCTAAATCGGTCTGTCTTCCTGTCCGCATGATAGTTCGAGAACGAACTGACTTAAATCAAATTTTATACACAGTAATTTTATGGAAAAAGTGAGGTCAACTTCACAATGGGTGAAATCGGGAAACTCTTTGCTAGTGTGCCATACAATATTTTGATATTTAGGGTTGCCATTCAAAAATTTTCAGATATATAGATTTTTCACGGGCTTACATACGCCGGCATGAAAACCGCACCAAACAGTCACTTTTTGTGAATGCAGTTATGCCTTATGTAGCACATGTGGGCTTATTGCCGTCCAATACCGAATGCTCTGCTTGTTGACAAAGCCGTTTAGCCAGAAATGAGCTTCATCGCTGAAGATAATTTTGCGATGAAAATCCGGATCGGCTTCAAACTTTTCCAGGCACCAATCTGAGAAATTTCGGCGCTGTAAATGGTCATAGGGCTTCAGATCTTGAATTAAATTGAACTTGTACTCATGTAGGTCGAGATCTTTTCGCAAAATTCGCCATAATGATGTTTGAGAGAGTCCCAATTGCTGCTCACGGCAAGGGTTCGATTGATTTGGATCGTTGTCAAAAGACGCACTTACGGACTCCGTTGTAGACCTTCCTCGTTCATGTATTTCATTTTGATTAAATAGTAGACATTGACAAGCAAATCAGCTTGGCAGATAAACATTAATGGTGTGTTCATATTTGAAATTGCTAACGAATACTCCTTATTAGGAAACCCTTTTATATTACGAACGAAGTTTTTTTTGTTCTTTTATTCTGAGTTATTGTTGTTTAATTTAAAGTCAAAATAAAAATATACTGCTAATATACAAAAACTGTTTCTAAAAATATTTTTTCATTCACGACCACATCCAACTTGATTTTGCGTTTTTTAGTGACATTTTTTGCAACGTAGCGGTTAAGCGGCCAATCATTAGAAAGTATGGAGTGTGTGTGGATTGTTCAAAAAATGACTTAGCTTATGTATTTCCGAAGTTATGGACCTATAAGTAAATCTTGATTTTTTTGGAGATTATGAAAACAAAAAAAAAAAACTTTTACTGTGTTACTCCGCAGGGTGGGATAAGGATCCCAGGTCGCATAGAACAGCATTTTTGTTTTAATATTAATGTACGGTACCACCCTACGGAAGATTGCAGCATGTGTGTACGGGACACTCTGCATATATAATGGATGGCTACATCATTCAAATGTATTTAGTCAGTCACGATGCACTTGATGAAGCATTGATCTTGCTTGAAATTGCCCATGTTTCAATTGGTTCGTACCTTTTTCAAACAAAATAGAGGAATAATTCCTGGCAGGTAAATTGCTCAGTTATGAAGTCAAATATTAAATATCAGTCAATTGTGAGAGGCCACCTGTAAACCAACACATTTTTTAAAAACTGTCCATTTTTTCAACATTCTATACCAAAAAAACAAACTGAAAATTAAAAATTTGGACAACCCTATTTTCTTGCCCCATGTATTTTTCAACAATTTTTTAACTAGCTGAAGTTGCCCATTCTTGGAACGGGATTCTCTCTTAAGTTTGCATTTTTTTATTTTTTTTTTAATATATTTTTTTCATTACAAAAAAAAAAGCATGTTGGAAAACTGCTCGTGTTACATAAATTGCGGACAAGTGCAACGAATTTTCCTTCCTTAAACGATGTCGCTTTTACACGTAAAAGTCATTACAGAAGGGCAGTTCTCTTCTATTAAATACGGATGATCACTTTACCTTACAACCCCTCTTTTAAAATAATCCAACCACAAAAGTAAGTCATTCTCGTAAGTAAGTCTCACAAATAGCTGCACTTACTATGGACGTTTTTGCCAACCGTATAGCGCTATTATACTTGAACTGAAATCGTATAAAATTCAAAAGATCCTTTAGTAAAGAAACCTTTCAACTATGTACATACATTTGTACATACATAAGTAGTTAGTATCCATGAAAACGGTAAATATCACTTAATCTGGACAAACTCTCTCACAACTTTCGGTGACAATCTCCAACCCAACTCATCCCACAACTCTTTTATCATGCACACCTGATGTGCAGGGTTAGATGATTTTATTAAATTCACTATTTTATGAGGTAGTCAGTCGGAACGGGGAACCCTATCCGGAGCCCTATCCGAAAGTTTCTTTCTGACACCTTTTAAAACGTACATTAATTCTTATGAGTACGTATGACTGTCTGGGGCTTCTCCTGAAATAAGCGCCATGACTGGCTGGTGTATACCCAACTTAGGTCCGGGGCTAAAAGCTTCGAGCTACATAAATAACTTCCATGTGCATTACATGTTAGTCATGGAGGGGGGATTTGCCTTTCCATCCTTCCTACTACTGCTACCACCTAGTACTAGTAGTACCTAGGTACTCTCCCTTAGGAAGAGTCTAAATTTAAAACATGGAGAATGTAACTATAGCTACAGGAATATGTAAGTAGGCACGTAGGTAGATAGGTAGCTAGTTACCTACATAGATATGGAAAACTGCAAGAAATTTATTATGAGCTTGAGAGATATTTTTAGTTGGAATTATATTCAGCATGTTGGGCCGGGTTGTTGGTCCGGTTTTATCTTATTTTTCCAGGCGTTCAATAAACAATTTTTCGCTTAGTAAAAAAAAAAAAAACCAAATCCAGTTCTCCTAAAGCTGCGGCACTAACTGTGCAATGTGCCAGAGCACCACCTTATGCGGCTACCCCAATCCAACATTATACCGATGTTGCGGAGCATCCGTTGAAATTCTATCGATTTTTGATTTATTTTTATGAAATCTGTTTACATAATTTATTTTCCCTTCTTTGTGTATTTATAGAAATGTCATAACGTTTTTTTTCCATTTTTCATTTCAGGTAAGTGAAGAAGACGTTAACTTAATGGAAAAAAGAAAAGCTCCCAGTAAGTAGACGGAGTTGTTGTATACATTGTGAAAGCTTCTTCTCCTTGTGAAGAGCACTTCATATTTTCCTTGATTTATATATTTTTTCATGATGTATCCATCCAATCCACTCATTCAGAGCTGACTTGATAGGATTATGAGGTATAACCAAGTCGTTATGGAACGGAAGTTGCTTAAATCGCATGATGAGTTACCTACAATTCCAGGGGAAACGAGATAAAAAATTATTATTTTTTTGTATTTTTTCTTTTATATTTTATTTTTGATTTAATTGTGATTTACGAGATAATATGGGAGGGGGAAGTCCCTTTTTGTGTGCATATGATATGATTAATATTAAATAACTAAATGTTTGTGTTTCACATTAAAAAGACTAAATTAAAGCTTTGGACAATGAGGAACGAGTAACATGGGTGAGGTTTATAGCTTTAATGGCTTAACTTTCATACCCCGTGGGGTTAGTATTAGGTTGGCCAGAAATTACGTTTTTTTTTTAAACCCTTTGAGGCCGACGGATAGGTCATGCATAGACGAGCAAAACAATTCTATTTGTGTGTGCGTTGGGTGTGGGGGGGGGGGGGGATTCTAACTGCTTCCGAGATATCGGGACTTCAAGTTATTTAGGTATGTTTTTCTAGATCACCATGTAACTTCTGAATGTTACACCCTATGATGATTATTAAAAATTTGTCAGATAGATAATCGTTGGACCTTCCAACTATCTATAAATTTTGTCTCGTACTCCTTTCCGTTTTGAAGTTATGGCTCAGCAAAATTTTAAATTGAGTTTTTTTATTTAACTACTATTTTTATCAAAAAATCCGTCATTAACATTAATATTTTATATTGAAGTTAAGAAGCCCAAAATCTTAGCTTTAAAATGACTTATCACACTCTGTACCAAAAATCTAACCCTTTCTGCATTTTTCTTGCACTTTCTCTCAAGCATATCCAGCGAAAATGGCTGAAAAATGTCATTTCCAAAAGATATTGCCTACTTTCTGGCACTTATTGAACTTTTTCAGCCATTTTCATTAGATATGCAAAAGTGCAAAGACGCAGAAAGGGGTACATTTTGGGTAAAGAGTGTCATAGGTCATTTTAAAGCTAAGCGTATCTCTTAAAAGTAGTGAGTATTTCAATATGGTCTAAAGGAACTTTTTACTCAGAAAGCAACGATCTATCGATATACCAAATATGAATCATTTTCACCGGAACACCCTGTATAAAGAAAATTTGTAAATAACTATTTTTTTTTTTCAATTTTTGTGCTTTTGGCTTTTGGTAAATCACTTGGGAATAATATGTCCCAATAGTCTATTAAGGTTTTTCGAAAAAAGTGGACTTTTGAAACGAGGACGTAAATTTCGATTCACTTTACTCCACTTCGGAAGCTTAGTCGAGCTCAGTCGTTTCTCTATGTATTGTGGGAACGTCCAATGAATTATCCTCTAAGATTTCCTCGAGCCAAACGCGTTCTTCTCGCTCTGTATCACTTTCCTCCAATTCAGATTGTGGCGAGCCGTCATCTTCGCTGTGAGTATATGTGAAGTATATTGTGAAGGCGAAAAATCCTCATCTTTTGACGAAGATTCCTCCAACTGTTGTTACACACGACGATTGCTCTGTGCATAGGATATTTTCGTCTGATTTCCGAACAAATGGAAGTAATCCTGAATAAAGAAGGAAACAAAGGTTGCGATTGAATAAAACAAAAAGTACTATTGGGACATATAATCCCAGTCAAGAAAATCGGTTTGCGCAAAAGAATGCACAATTATATTCACTGCATTCCGTCAAAATAGGAAATAAACTCATTAGCACTTACTTTTTGATACAAAAACAGTCATAAAATTTTCAGCCAACTCGATAGAATTAGCAAAGCTTGCTTTTTGATATCTTCAGCGAATGGGGATGTGTTCAATCTTTTACAGTAAGGTGTCAAATGCCGACTGAGACAAAACTGAGAGGTAAGAGCTTCTCACACATGCAGAAGAGATCCAGATGTCCTGAAAGAGGGCATTAGCACGACAATGGATTGCACAGTTCTCCCGACTGATGTTTTTTAAGTGAGGAAAGATGTGGCCACATTAATGACGGATAGCTTGAAAACTCTTCGTTTGAAAGTTTCCACCAATTTGAAGTGCGACGTTTCGAGAAAAACTCATTTAAAGATTCTTGTAGTTATGAGATTTTCATATAACTGTGTGCTTACGATCAATCGCGATGTCAAGCTCATACAATATCTCTTCGTCTTCTTCGAATGAATGACTAATTGTCAGCAGAAATTTCATATCTTTTGGTATTCTCGATGTGATTTTATATCACTCGATTTAATCGAGTCGAATTCCGTAATAGGCTTCCTGATCGAATCGCTTTTTCTACGAAGAGCTGTAGCAACCGGAATAACTCGAATTTCACGACCAAAATTTAACAGGATGTTTATGGAAGTCCATACTTTTGGAAATAGCCAAAATATAAATAACAAAAAAACAATTTTCAAAAATGTTTTACTAGGATGGTTCCATTCTATTTTAGGACTGATTTTAGAACAAACATTTATTTCTTTTCCAACTTGGTCCAGTCATCACAGAAATGCTTTTGGTCAGCCTATGTGTAAAAATTTCTTAATTCCGTGGGGAGTCACCCATCTGCTTACTTAATTACGTCATCGCAAGGATTTTTAGTCTCATCATTGTCATCAAAAATATTTCCAGTAAGTTATCCCGAGATATGGACATTGGGACCTTCTTACTAAAGGGGATAAGGCTCTTTTCTTTCTCTCGTAAATGGATAATAATTGATGTTTTGCTGGGGCTAACTTATGATAACTTATTTGCAGCACACCAGGCTTAAAAAAAAATTTGGCCTTGAAAGCTTATAAAAAGCTAGCGCTCGTAGTTATCTTTGATAATGATAACCTTCAGCATAACCTTGTGACTCACTAGCCTTGTTGTTTAGTTGAATTAAGAAGTCATTAACTACCATGAACCACAGCAGTGGTGACAGTTACTGCTCCTTACAAACAACCTTTGGTGGTGTAAAGCTGTAGTGTCTAAACAAATAGCTGTGTTATACTAAGTCATAGAAATAATGCTGTTAGAGCAAAATTGATTATCGCATATTATTTAAAGTTATTTTGATTTTTGCATGTTCATCTGTCCGTCAGTCTGCCCTCTCGATTACTCGAGAATGCATTTACTTTTTAAAAAAAATGGAGTACAAAAATGGACCAATCAGGTAACTCCATTGTAGGATTGCCATATAAAAGTTTCGTTTTTCACTATATATTTGGACATTGTCTAAGAACGTAGAGAGTGAAATTTTTTACAAATTTCTGCATTGGTTTTTATAAAAATTGTTTATATAATTTCAAAAATAGACTAAATCGGGCAACCCTTTCTTGGCGTTACCATACAAAAATTGATGTTTTTTACGTATACTGTGAAAAACATCAGCCCTAGACGTTTATATTGTACTGAAAAGTTCTTCAGAATATGAAATCCTATGAAATCGGTTATGATCATTTTATTTGTCTGGCGAACCGTTCGAGAAGTAAATGCGAAAAACCACTTTAACAATCATTAGAATTGATCGTAGACAAAATCTAGCTTTTTTTCTTGTTATTATCCTATTGGCGACCATTGCCTGATAAGATCTAAGTGTATGGACACAATAGTGCACCGCACCTAGCCCTGTACATCGCACTGTTTTGAACTTGGTGGGCGATGATGAAACTTATCTTTTATCTCAAATAGAAATGGCCACAGTAGCGCGGCGTACCTTGCATCGCCCCCGACACCAGCCATTGCACTGAGTCTAGCACGACACACAGGACATGAATTTTTATTTCTTTTGTGCGGTGCGTAGGTAACAGTTATCCCGACAGGAGTGCGGAAAAGGAAAAACTCCAATACCTTAAACGAAAAGAAACTAATTCCTGAAGGGAGAGGAGTATGGGGCTGGTCGAACAGTCGTTAGAAAGGCTATGAAGTTCTGCATACAATGAGCTTTGTAAGTGACGTACAGCTTGTACTTTTCAGGATACAGGGTATTTTGTAAAAGACTAGCCTATTTTCTTAATCATTCTGTAACTCCGAAACGGTTGAGAAGCCGGTTCCTAGGTGACTACTATCACTTCCTGTCTTATTGACCACTATGGACGGAACACCCTGTATAAGGGGTACTATAAGCATACACTTTTTTTGAAAGAATGTTCTCACTTTTCCGCATAAACCGTTGAAGAATTATTGTAAAAAAAAAACAATTTTTTGTACCTTTAATCCAAAATGGCGAACCGCACAGACCCCTTGCAATGGTGAAAACGTGGAGTTTTCATCAAGAGCTGGAATTCAATAACATTAAAAATCACAACTACCCCACCTTTTGTGGGCCAAAAACGCCTATTGACTGAACTGTTTTTAAACAATTTTCAAGAAATTCCACTTCCAAACTTCAAAAATTTCATCCACTTCAGAGGAAGTACAGCTAGAGTGTTGAATTCTGCCTATACCTACTATTTAAACGAAAACTGTGACTGTGCTTTCGCAAAATGTACACTAACTGCAGAAATGAAATATTTCAGGTTGCTTTAGAGTTTAGACAATGTGCAATGCTTTACTGTGGCCATTAATTCCGCAAAGTTCAAGTTGCGATGTTCTAGTCTTAATCTTTTTTGATTGACTGCACACTAAAATACCTGGAATTCTTTGCAGCACACCTGATGAAAACTTTGACCAAAATTTTGACACGAACCCAGATATGCTAGATCTAGATTCTGTATTAAAATATCTAACTATATTTTATTTTAGTAAGAATGATCCTGCCTGAGACAAGACTATACTAAATTTTAATACAAAGAATAGTATTAAAAAGTGTTTCAAATATAATATTTTGAAAGATATCCATAATTTTTGTTCAAATGGAACTAAATTGGCTCGTTTTAGTTTAGCCTTTAGTGTACGAGAATTTTTCATGTCGTACGAGGTGTTTTGGGGGAAATTATAAATACTATTTGAAAGTTACAAAACCCATCCAATTTTAATTATTTGTCGGAAAATCTCACGACACATTTAACACACAGGTTGAGAAACCCTGTGCTAGTGAATGATTGATCTTGTGTTGTGCTATGTACGGTGCTATGACCATGCACTAAGAGGTGTCCGGAATAAAAAGTCATTATACATTTCACTTTGCCAAAACTTAAAAAAACTGATCGATTCCGTTCATTCTTGTTTCATTGACCTCTCCACACTTGGTGACTTTAAATATATTTCTGAGTCAGTCATTTGGCACTGTAGTGAGAACAATGGGATCAAAAAATGAAAAGCAGAAAAAATTGATTGTGTCGAAATACAACGATTTTTCAGATTTGAGTCAAGCAAAGTTGGGAAACTTCTTAAAATTCCTAAGAGCACTATCCAAAAGGTATTAAATTTTAAGGAAGGCTAACAACTCAGAGGAAATCCGTATCGGAGGCGAAAAATAGGATCACGTGATGCAAGAAAGAAGCAAAATCTTAAACTTCTCTTCAAAAGACATCCAAACCTCTCGATCGATCAGGTATACCGCAGTGAAACTTAAAATCGCGAAGTGAGAACTAAAAATGAAATATGTCAATAACTATTGCGAAATGGTAGAAATTATTTTAAATTCAATAAAGCCTGACAGAAATAATGATTATGAATTACATTTATTAACTGTTAGACAAATGTTACCTTACTTTTTTTATATGCACCATACTAATTATATTCGCGGAGTGACACTTTCTTTACTAGATATGTTACAATTACCTTCTGAAGTTATAAATGATCTGAAGAGAATGTTGTCCGTCAAACGAAATAATGCGGTGAGCCCCGACTTAGCACCAGAGCAGTCTCAGAACCGATCTACAGCAGTTACTGGAGGTTTGATTGGCATAACCAATATCCCTTTAAAAACAGCATTCACGAAGCTCTTTATTCATAGAGAGTTTTGCTATGAAAATTCATAGCGAAATAAGTCAATCTGAAATTGACTCAGTTTGCTGCTAAGTCTGCAGCTCGAGATTTAAGTGGCGTATACGGCAGGCAGGAACCAAGCCGTACTGACGATTATAAGGTTCCTGCTTATATGAAACGCGGATTTCACAAGTGACATCAATTACCATAATGAATGGACGCAATCCAGGATCAATAAAGACGAACAGGATATTCAAAAATTTAATGTGCCTAAGCCCATGCTATAATCCTTACTTCTGATACAGATGTTTTCATTCTGGGTATTTACTTCTGGACTAAACTATTACACGTCTTAATTGTTTGGTATATGGTTCTTGTAGGAAGAAATATTTTCCAAGATGCCATTTGGCTGCTCAATCTCTTGCCCAAAATATTTGTTTTATTTTACCAGTAGTTGCGATTGCTATATAACGAGTAAATTAAGTACATAAAAAAATTGTTTAGATGCTGCATCGTTGGATTTCGTATAAGAAACTCTAGCATCTTTGCGAAATTTCTATCTAAGTATTGAACAATTAAAAAATTAGAAACTGTTTGCACCTATACATTTTCCAAAAACAAAAAATTAACTGCAGATGAATTTAGATTTAAATTGTTTTCACAGAAAATGATTCTTTGCATTTACATTTTTTAAGAGCTACGGTGAAAACATATCTATGGATAAATGCCGATCAAACTCATCTTCAGACTATTGATTACAATTTATTTGGCTATGAAGAGAGAACTGATAACCTGTACCTACGACAAATGACAAAGCGACCTTTGCAAGAGTCTTTAATTAAGCCTTGTAAATGAGCATCCGATTGTCGAACGATGGCCTGTAATTCCAAAAAGTCTAAAAATCTTTGTATTTCGTTGTGCAAGTGTTTATAATGATTGGGAAAATATGAATTATTGATAATTTGCATTTGTTTCCTGTATATATTTTTATATTTGCTTGTTTTTTTCATTAAATAATTTTTTTATCAACAATTTATGATTTTGTTATTAATTATTGATATTTTAAATTCATCTGACATCTGTTATGGAAGTAATGTTCGAGTGAGTATCACCTTTTGAACGTTCAGTCCATCCTGTCGTCAGCATGACCTGACGCTCACTCCAGTGACCAGGGATAGCACAGGGTGGCACGCTAGCACCTCGACTAGTACGGAAGAGTTATAGGGGAAATTAACCAACACTTGTCGCTTTCAAGACCTATAATCAAATAAAATTTTTCGTGCCTATTAAAAAACGACCAGCACCATATTCAGCCCTGAAGGGGCTCTTACACCACTTACCCTACCTCGTTATGAAGGGCGCAGATGTTCTGCCTTCTTGCTGCTATGCCGGATCCACCCAATGACACTGAGGGCAGCATTTTTTCCAGTGTTCCTAATGACGACCTCTAAGAGAGAAATGGTGGAGCGGACATACTCAACCTTCATCTTAGACAGGGCTCCAGGAGAGTGAGAGCGGGGAAGAAAACAGATTTAGGAGTCCATTACGTTATAAATAATAACTATCATTTATTGGTTAATCCTATTTTCACCCCCCATCGATTGATGGCTTAAACTCTAGACAATTTCTTTCTTCGTATACTACTACTAATACTAGACAAGCTCGGTTGAAGTTTTAATTTTTCTTTCTAAGGGTGCGTAAGTGATTATCATATTGGAGATGATTTTCACAAAATATGTGAAATGATGGCAGCCTGCTATGGCTATGGACAGTATTTAATTTAGCATGAGGAAAAAAAAAACATCCTACCGAAAATAAGTAAAGGGTTGTCCAATAAGAGGTGTTATTTTAATTAGCCCGCTATTTCGGTAGATGTCACTTTGGGAGCTGTCATTTTTTGACATTTGACAAGTAGAAACTACGCCATTAATAAAAATGGAACGCTACACGATTCAACAGCGCATTAAAATTATTAAAATTCACTATAAAAATGGTGAAAATGTGGCAGAGACGGTTCGTAAAACTCGAACATTTTTGGGTCGTCGTGAAGCACCTTGTCGGACCGCAATACAGAAATTGGTAGAAAAATTCGAGCTGTCGGGACAAGTTAGTGATGTGAAGAATAAAACCCGTGCACGTCGCTCAAGAACAGCCGAGAATATTGCTGCTGTAGCCGAAAGTGTTGAAGAAAACCCAGGTTTGTCCATTCCTCGTCGTTCTTTGGAATTAGGCATTCCACAAACGTCATTACACCGTATTTTGCATAAAGATTTGGGTCTTAAGGCTTATAAAGTTCAGTTAACACAAGAATTCAAGCCGGCCGATCATCAACAACGTCGAGTCTTTGCTGATTTGGTCCTTGAAATGCATGAAAATGGTCCGGAATTCCATCGAAAACTCATCTTGAGTGATGAGGCCCATTTCCACCTCGATGGCTTCGTCAACAAGCAAAATTGTCGCATCTGGGGCTCCGAAACCTGAAGAGTTATTGTTGAAAAGCCTCTCTATCCTCAACGTGTGACTGTTTGGTGCGGTTTATGGTCCCGCGGGGTCATTGGACCTTACTTTTTCGAAAATGAGGCTGGAGCAACAGTTACGGTGAATGGATTGCGCTATCGACAGATGATTAATGATTTTTTATGGCCGGAATTGGATGGTATTGATCTGGACAACGTTTACTTTCAACAAGACGGCGCTACGTGCCATACAAGCAACGAAACCATTGATCTTTAACGGGAAAAGTTTCCGGACCGTGTTATCTCTCGAAGAGGTGATCACAATTGACCACCGAGATCTTGTGACTTAACACCTTGTGACTTCTTCCTTTGGGGCCACGTGAAAGAGAAGGTCTACGCCAACGGCCCAGCGTCGATTCAAGACCTCAAAGATGGAATTCGTGAGGCTATCGAGGACATAGGGCAGCCACTTTGCGATTTGGTTATGGAAAATTTCATGAAAAGGATATGGTCCTGTGGGCGTGGTCGTGGTGGTCATTTGGCTGATGTTATTTTCCATTATTAACGGCATACCTTCCTCTTTATAAAGAAATAAAGATCCGATCATTTATCTCAAAAAATGGCATTTTTCTTTGAATATCAAAATAACACCTCTTATTGGAAAACCCTTTATTTGCGGAAGTATTGTTAGTTATATTATAAGCCCTCGACTCCAAATCGGGTTCTAGTTAACCTTACTCTGAAATTAAGGTGGAAGGTCTGCAACGAAATTCCAAATACAACGGCTTGTCGCAGGGCCAGTCAAAAACTGAAAGGATCTTTTTAAGTAGAACAAAAACATATATTTTCTTTATCAAAAAAAAAAAGAATAAAAATGAAGATTAGTTGCACTTCAGGCTTTAAAAAAAAAGAATATACATATGTAAATGAAAGCTTTGGTGTAAAGTGCCATATCACCTTTGAGCAAGAGTGATATGGCATACTGATGTGGGTGATATGGCACCAAATTATTTTTTAATATTTGCCATGCTACACACTTTGCATGTCTTAATAAAGGAAGTGCAAGAATCGTGGAACCACCTGTGACATTATATGCACTTTTTCCAGTCATCTTTCTTTGAGGTTTCACTGTAGTCTTCACCACAACCAACGCAGATGTTCTCCTCAAATTCCTCTGTCCTATCGGATTCATCATATAGTGGTATGACTCGTAAGTTTTTCTTTGCTGGATGAACTGTTATCATTCACAGTCCTTTTTTTCCATTTTGGCATAACTTTTTTTAAATTTTGAATTTCCCGTATTTTCGCTTTTAATTTTTGTTGAGTCATATTTTCTACTGATGTCAACGCTCGTGTTTTTTGCTTTCTTGAATTTGATAGAGCATTTTTAGAAGTATATGGAATGGGGGATATCTCAGGAGTGTTGTCGCTAATATCTTCTTTTGTCTCATTGCCGCATTCGGTTATCTGCTAGAAGTAGGAAATCCTTAACTGAGAAAATATCATTAATAGGTAATCTGAGCTCACGTATGGGATGTTCAACAATGGCGGAATGATTTGTCTAGGAACTAACGACACTATATTTTCCGCGACGTTGACATTTTCTTCTGTATTTTTCGCTGTTGTATAATTCGCTGCTTCATCTGTACTTTTAGTTTTTCCTTGCTGGATATCTTTTCACAAAAAATCGCATGCTTTGTAATAATGGGCCTCAAATAATTTAAAATATCCCCTATCCAACGGCTGAAGGAACTGTATCGTATGAAGTGAAAGGCAAAGGAGAATTATTTTTTTTACAGCAGCATATTCCAGCATTTCAGCATTGCTACAATGCGAGCAGTGTCCATCGAGTAGTAACTTGAAAAAACCTTCCTGTCGTTATTAAATGTGTGGTAAATTGTATCGAACAGCCAGCCCGTAAGCCTTACGACAAACTTCTTTCCTTGTAGGTGAAAAACAGTGGGTGTGCAAATTTTTTATGTTTTACTATTTTTTTTTTCACTATCTTCACCGAGACAGGATGGTGATCCCAATGAAGGCTTTTTATTATTTACTCCTTTTAGATACCTCCTCAGTGTCGTCCCAGGAATATTATATTCCATCGAGGCTTTCTTGACTGAATGAGTATTATTTCTAATACATTCCAAGGCAGACTGAGGCCAGATAGCTCTAACCCCTGATCCTCGTTTTTTTTTTATATAAATAGTTGGAATGTTTTCGCAATAACTAATAAAATTTAAGTAAGACAACAAGCAAATATATACTGACATAAGCTGCAAAGAAAGTATGGCAGCTATCTATTTATGCTCAAACAAGGGTGATATGGCATTTACCATAACACCCATTTAAAAGTGTACCATATCTCCCAAACATACGTTCTTCGAATTGCTTACTGTAAATGCTTGTACATGCTTCCTAACTTTTTTTTTCACATATTTATACGAGCTATATTTACCCTAAATGTCGGTATATAAGACACATGCTTACTTCAAACACTTACTCAAGTACCTACGCAACCTAAAATGGCATACTAAAAAATTCACAGACAAAAATTCTGGGTAATTTTTGATCTTTGTCCTCCAAAAAAACAACTATCATATACAGCACGGCGTAGTCTTCACCCTTCAATACGGTTAGAGGTTAGACTGACTGAACAAAACGCCGGCAGACATTGGTTTATATTTGCGTTGCAGGTGGGAGAACTTAAGGCTGGGCCGCTGTCATAAATAGGACAACTCGGTGCACAATACGCAAGATGGGGCGGGGTGTTAAGATTTTTGAATAAATCGCAAATTGATTAATGGAATATTTATTTAAACACCTCGGGCAAGAAAATAACGTTTTCTAATTTTTAAATTTGTCCCCCAATTATTATTGCAAATACTTTAAAAATGATATTTTTGCAAATTTCCCTGGTTTGCGGAGCGGGGTTGCCACAAATTTCCACTAAATTAAATACATTTTTAACATAAGCTTTTTGAAGTTAATAAGCAGAAAATAACGTTTTCCGATTTTTAAAATTCTATTTATTTTTGTGAAAATTTGATGCAATAGATTGCTTTCATAATGGGTAAAATGCAGGTAAAGCAATCTATTGCGTCAAATTGTCGTAAATATATATAAGTAGAATTTTAAAAATCGGAAAACGTTATTTTCTGCTTATTACCTTAAAAAAGCTTATGTTAAAAATTTATTTAAATTAGTTCAAACTTGTGGCAGCCCCGCTCCGCAAACCAAAGAAATTAAAGAAAAATCAATGAATATTCATTTTTAAATCATTTTCAATAAAAATTGGGGGACCAATTTAAAAATTAGAAAACGTTATTTTGTTGCCTTATGTGTTTAAATAAATATTCCATTAATCAATTTGCGATTTATTCAAAAATCTTAACGCCCCGCCCCATCTTGCGTATTGTGCACCGAGCTGTCCTATTTATGACAGCGACCTAGCCTTAAGAGCGTACCATATCACTCGCAGTGCCATATAACCCTACTTTATCCTACCGTTTGTCTAGTAAGGTATCAAATGACATAATATGCTGATGTTTCATGCCAACCTCATCAAGCAAAATCTTGAAATCTTAGTCCATTCTGAAGCAGAAATCAAAATAAAAATCTTAATTATCATCAAAGTTCTGATTTCTAGGCAGTTCAATGGAAAAGCACTCCCAGCACATTTTTCGTTTTCTCAAATTAACCATAAACTATGCCACGCCCTAACGACTAGGTCCCATAAAGTTTGAATATGCCATTATCAACTAATCTCTGCATGGGTAAAACATCCTTCATTAGTCGTAATAAAAAGACTTCATCGGTATTGCTAGCAGTGCATTATAAAATAAGCCATTTAGCCACTGAACGAGAGCTACCCATAGTACCTAATGCGATTGATTTCAGTGAAACTATGCATATAATGTGTGCACATAACTTCTTTGAATTTCTCTACAAGAATTCCTAATTAAATTTATCTATATGTATGTAATATACATACATGGACAGGTACACACATACATATGTGTATAGTCTTATTTATTATAGAGCTATTAAAAAGGCACTTTAAGTTCCTGCGACTCACCCATGGTTGTTGTTGAGACGAAAAAGTCTGCTTCTATCTAGTATTCAGCCTCCACCGGAAGGTGAGGATTAATAACAAGCGCGTTACATGGCACATACATGTTCTGAGCTTCCTGGAAACAGATGGGAACAAACACACACACACACACACACCCATAAATCGCTTGAAATTATTTAAATAATTACTTATGCAAAATTATGTTTTAAGATAACGAACAAACCTAGTGCATTAAAGCAGCAGCCATCGCGGCGAGTATAACATGAGGAGCATAGCCGCAATATTGGCGTCAGTTTATATAGAACCAGCTCCTTCTCGTACCTACTACAAAAGTGAACCAGGATTGAAAATATCAGCAGTAGAGCGCTATCATCCTGCCAAGTTTATTATATTCTCGGATGTTGTGAAACTTTCTTCTACGGAATCCCCAAACCTAGTATAACACACGTGCATACGTTCATGGGTAGATTTTATAGCATGGCCTAGGACATATAGTCAATATTACATTGCCCCACTGCCATAATTCCTAAGGCCATTGCTTAGCATCAGCAGCTAACAGAGCAATACGAACTACTGCAGCAACATCTTCCGGCACATTTATGTGGCCATATTTACTCTACCTTAAAAGAATGATTCTTCCGCGCAAGGATATTAAGTAGGAGTGGTTGCATCATCCCAGAAATACGACTAAAGTTTTTTCTACCCATTTTTCTTCCTTAAATAAGTAGCATAGCTACTACCTACATACACATAGCGAAGGGTTGACTATTAGTGGGATGTGTACATGGGTGGATGAGAGAATTTTGTTTTCCCTGAATTTGAATTACAAACACATACACATACATAAAACACACTAACGTTGGATCACCAAGTCAGGATAAATCATCTCTTACGGACCGGAACATCAAATAAGCTTAAGGGCCCATTAAAAAGAAATAAGGACAACTGTACTACGACGGAAACGACCTCATTCAAGGAGTACTAGTGACTGGGCACAATATGTGCTCTTGCTACGTTGAATGGACATTGGTTGTTCGCCCAGGGAATAAAGGAATATAGGGGGGAAAAATGGAGAAGAATTTTGTTATCGATAAAAGCCTTATGATTATAGAATCATGGGACCCTTGTTGAATTTTTGGGGCGGCAATAGGCATGATTTTTGCTTTTGTACCCCATTAAAATCTAGTTGAGGTCGTAAAAATCTTAGAACTAAAAAAAAAAAACCCTGCTACATCTGTGCCGTGATAATAAAGCTGAGAGAAAAGGAATTTTTGTTGACTTGGTCTAGGATATAAAAGTATGTAAAAGGGCGGGATATATATTTTTTTTATATATTGTTTGCACAAAGAAGGTTATGACAATTTTGCAATAATTCGTATTTGTCTTGTACCGAAATACAGGATGATTCTGAAGTTTTTGATTTAAATCGCTATAATTTCGGATAAGGACGATAATGGTGGTAATTTAAGGTTGTTGTTCCAGTTGTCTTCAGTTGTTCCGAGATGTCTTAGCCTTGATCCTTTTTTAGGTTTTATGTAAGAATGTTTGTATCTAATTCAGTTCGTTGAAATCTAATGTCTACCAACAGTAGTCCCTGGTATATCCTTATTCGGTTGCAACAACCTTATAATATGTAAGTTCTTCCAAAATGAAATCTGATCTCTTCAAGGAAGAGAGTAATCTTGTTAAGTTAAGTTCCATAGATGCGCGTAATGTTCTGGATTTTTCATAGATGGAACAGATCACAAAGGCTCTCGCATTTATCAAAACAAATTGAAATAAGACGATTTGAAAAACTAAAGTAGGGTCTTGGATAACAGAGTCAGAGGTAGAGAGAGACTATGTAGAAGACCTATGTTCCCAAGGGAAGTAAAAAAAAAAAAGAAAAAATCCTATTCACTTGTTTATATGTTCGCATACGGAGCATATTTTCCATTGTATTTTGCATTTGTAGATGGTGGCTTCCAATTTTCGATGTTTCCAGCTTAAGGCCGGTGGTCACCCGTAATTAAGGCACTGAAAAATTTCTCACAAATTTTCTACGCACCTATCCCCGTGAATAAAATTGACAATGTGCGACCAGTTTAGTAAAACTTCAACAAGATACCATAATTTCCCACAAGAATGGTCTAAAATCTTCCCATTATTTAAATTCTTCATCAGTGGTCATAAAATAGCTCATTTGAAGGAATTGTGTTTTTTGTGTAAAACACATGAAGGGACAAGGAACTTATCTAGAAGATTTACATTGTTCTGTAGTATACTGTTTTGCTGCTTTATTTTTTTGTTGTTGTCAAACTTTAGACTATTGTTGTGTGGCAGAGTGCACAACTATGGTCCGTCGCATATTTCCCTTAACAGTTGAATTTGAACTAAGATTACAAGACTGATATGCAACTATTTTCCAGGGCAGTCAAAAAACTTTAAAAAAAAACACAATTACGTCTGAGAAAACACAAGAAAACTATTAGACTAATATCTGGCGACCAAAATACTTACGTCATTTCATAAACAAAATTTTCCATCTTATCATACTCTCTTAACATCCCTCATAATTTATTCGGAAGTCGGCATGCACTGTAAAAAATATTAGGACTATTCCCTAAAATGTAGGTGATACTCCCTACATTTTAAGGGAATATTCCCTAATCTTATCGAAAAATACCTAAGCAATATTTTTACTGTGTGGCTTCCAGTGGTGGAGGGCTCTACAAGACGGTCGGGGTAGGTTTAAAAAATCGGTTAACTTACGTGATCTGATAATGGCTGATTTTTGGTCTGGCTTCAGAGTATTATATCTCATGGTGGGACAGTGGTGGCAAACGGCAACAAAGACGCGGAAAAGTGTGTTTAACATACGTGATACTATGATAACTCGAAAACGCTTTCACTTAGAGTACTGAAATCTTACACACGGGCTTTTTTTTTAAAAAAGTAAATTTAATTACAAAATTGAGACCAATCGGGCAACTCCTTCGTAAGATTGCTACACAAAAATTTCGTTTTTCACTGTATATTAGGGCACGGCTTAAAAACGCATAGACGTAGAGAGCTGAAATTTGGTACAACGTATTTTCATAGCAATAGTACATACTTGTTCAAAAATAGACTAAATCTGGCAACCCCTTCTTGATGCTGCTATACAAAACTCTGGATTTTCACTATATACATATTTGAACACTGCCTAAGAACGTTATATCGAGCATTGGGGAAGGGGGGCACCTTCTGACCACGTATTCCACATTTTCAGCCTTGTAATTGATATATAGTGGTAACACTTCTCCGGTTACATTGCTATAAATCAAGATATTAACAGCCACTTTGGTTGAATTTTTTATAGCTTCCACCCATGTTTAGTCAATATTCTTTTCCTTCAAGGATCGTCAACTAAATTGGTTTCATCATAGTTGCAAATTAAGTTGGGTGGCACATCCTTAATTTCAGTCTTCAAATGTAAAAAAAAAAAAAACAAAAAACTTGTTAATTATATCTTCATATACGGCAGCCCTGACCCGTTTAATGTTGCCGCAAAACCTTTCTGAGAGCTCTTTTCTGTGATGTTCTAAAAACCCTCTGCCCAACGTTTTCCCAGTTGTTATTAAATTTTTTTACTTTGTCGTCTTGGTTGTCCAAATACATTTTGGTGATACATCTTAGGTTGAACATAGTTATCGGGATACCAAATTTGCATATAGTAACAACCACGGATGTAAAGGACTCAAATCTTGATTCAACTCATTGTTCAACTCAAGCAGTGAGTCCGCTCAACAGTTCAGTGGTAGTTCATCGCTCGAAATTTGAGCGGGCTCATTGCTTGAATGGACTTGAGCGGACTCAAATCATGTTTTAAATAACATAAAGAGAATCTGATTTAATTAAAATTGAAACTAAAACTGAAATTTCAATCAAATAAGAAAAGCTTACAAAAAAAGTCATTCATTATGTTATATTAATTTAGCTTTTGTTAGTTTTCTTAGCCAACATTTCTCTGCCTGTCAATATAACGTACAAATTCAATAACTTGTAAAATCTATAAGGAACATACCATACTTGAAAATATTATAATTCTATTCAAGGAAATTGTACTTACATTTTTCCATAGAATCATCGTCTTACTTTATATTTTTTCCATTGATATGTAGCATCACTTGCATTTCAAAATTTCCGTCATTTAGACGACATCTATTAGGAGTTAACGTTAGTTTTCCTTTACTAAATAATCTTTCTACCGAAGCACTAGTAGGCAGTGCTGTGTTGTATTCGGTAAAAAGTCATTTTATCACCAACGTTTGTTTTCAAATAAGCTCGAGGTTTTGTCTGTGGAAAAATTATACTTCAAGAACAATTTCTGATCCTCCATTGAAGTATGGTTATCTTTACAATCTCTACCTCTCTACGTCGACGCGTTTTCAGGCAGTGTCGAAATTTATAGTAAAATGCGACATATTTGTATGGCAACCCTATGAAGGAGTTGCTCGATTGGTCCCATTTTCGAACTGTATTTCCAATTTTTATGATAACGCCGTGTACAAAATATGACCTCTCCACCTCGACGCCTTCTCAGGCAGCTACCAAATATAGTGAAAAAGTGAGAAAGTTTTGTATGGCAACACCAAGAAGGGGTCGCCTGAATTGGTCCATTTTCTCCACGTCGACGCGCTCTCAAACCGTTTCCAAATATATAGTGAAAAACCAAAGTTTTGTATGTCAACACCAAGAAGGGATTGCCCGATTTAGTCCATTTTTTAAATTTTATTTACTATTGCTATGGAAACACCACGTAACGAATTTCAGCTCTCTACGTGTACTTGTTGTCAAGCAGTGTCCAAATATATACTAAAAATCGAAATATTTGTATGGAAACCCTACGAAGGAGTTGGCCGATTTAGTCCATTTTTGAACGTGTATTTGCAATTTTTATGAATACGGCGTGTACAAAATTTCAGCTTTCCACGTCGACGCGTTCTCAGGCAAAATTTTTAGATCTCGATAACAGCGCTATCTATCGTATACAAAAGGATCCTATCTTTCAAGCTGGAGCAAACCAAAGACATTCACAAAATTTCATTGAAATCGGTTGGCAGTTTCGGAGATTAGCGTGTAGAAACACAGTGACACGGGATTTTTATATATTATGATATCATGAATGACTTTTTTGTGAGCTTTTCTTATTTGATTGCAGTTTCAGTTTCAATTTTAATTAAATCAGATTCTCTTTATGTTATTTAAAACATGATTTGAGTCCGCTCAACTCAAATGATGAGTCCGCTCAGGCCGCACAAGCAGTGAGTCCGCTCAACCAGTGAGTCCGTTCAACTGTTGAGCGGACTTAAGTCCTGAGTTGAGCGATAAGTTGATATGACAAATGAGTCCGCTCATTTACAACCCTGGTAACAAAGTTGTCAACTATTGCTTTTTCTTCTGGAGGTAGGAAGATATATTGGCGACCAGGTAGGTTTACATTGTCTTCACGATTTGCTTTTAGGCTTAGTATTATAAAACTACAAGGGATATTTTATCTTTCCGAAGCCCCACGGTGCGTCAAAACTTTGGTGGCTTGTATCATGTAGACATCGCTCTATTATTGCATCGCTATATTGTTTATGGGCTTTTCCCCTACTTTACCCCAAAGAATTTTATTTGGTGGCGGCATTATACCCTAGAAAAAGACATTTGTGCGTGTAATTATAAGAACGGAATGTGGGAATACAATTATGGTCCGCGTAAAATATTGGACCATAGTTGGAGTCCAAGTGCAATTTCTGACAAATTTGATAATAAATAATAAAACACTTAAAGATGTGTGCACATATATTATTAACCAATCAGAGAATAGATCACCAATGATATAAAAATTCTGGGTCTGTCTAAGTGCAGCCAAGAAAGTTTGACACTGATGTGAGTGAAGTGATGCAACAAGTCACTCTCACAGCTAAAGATGTCTAAAATCTAGATTGTGTTAAAAACGCAACAGTACTCCTAGTGCATGCCGTTCGTATCAATTAACTTGAATTTAATACCTCTAGTGTCCACTAGATTTTGCTCAGATCTTAAATATCAATACTTTGATGTTGACAGGCATTGGGATCATGGATCGTGGTGGGAAATTTCGGCACTATCTTTGCAAACTCATTGTACTTACTTCGGAACAGACAAAACAAACTTGAGACCGTTATCACTTAACAGGACTGTGCAGTAGTGCCTATAGATACTACTTCTAGTGAATGAACTGGTTCCCCAGAATTACAAAATTACTGATAAAATTATCAAAAGAATTTTAATTATAATTAATTTGTCTTAGAATTCTTAGGACCGCATTCATCAATCCATTTTATATGAATTTAGTTTAATTTGTGTTTTAATATACTACCATTAGTATGAATTAGAATTTCTACGTGCTGGGTTGCTTAGGATTTTAGAAGTTGTGTTGGTTATGCATTTTTTCCATTATTTGGGAGTATTTGAGAGCACTCCATCCATGGTTACAGTCTTGAAATGCATAAATTCGGATGAAAATAAAACCGTCAGATGAGTAAATATTGTTACAAAATGCGTGCTAAAAACTCTTGTTCGTAAAAAAAAACACAGACTAATTGCCTTAAAATAAATTTCCCAAAACCGAATATCTTTAAAAACTGAATTGATCTAAAAGTAGTTTCCCTAAAATATTATTTCCCTGGTAAGAAATTTGTCTAAAATATAATTTCCCTGACAGAAATTTCCCTGACAGAAATTTCCCTAAATTTATTAATATGGGCAATATGAATTTCATTTATCTTTTACAAAAACCAGAACTTCCCGTTATTATTCTATTCATGCAGGGGGAAATCTTACTTAGGACAAACTATAACAAAATTATTCGTTAGTGAAACTATTCCCTAGGTAGGCTGTTGATTTGAAATAAATTTTAGGGAAATTATGTTTTATGAAATTTTATTAGTCAGAAAATTTTGTTGATAAAGATTTTTGCTTGACAGGCCAATCTGAGTCTATTTAATCTAACTAAGACCATACAACTCTCATATATGCATGTATAGCATTCGCCGATTTATTTAAACTAAGATCAAACAAGTTTAACCCAAGAGCAAATAAGTTTAACCCAAGAGCAAATAAGTTTAACCCAAGAGCAAATAACTTTAACCCAAACACGAATAAGTTTAAAACAAGCACAATAAGTTTAACCCAAGAGCCAATAAATTTAACCCAAGAGCAAATAAGTTTAACCCAAGAGCAAATAAATTTAACCCAAGAGCAAATAAGTTTAACCCAAAAATAAATTTAACCCAAGAGCAAATAAGTTTAACCCAAGATCAGATTTATACTAAGTTCTCAATAAGATATTTTGATACAAAAGCTTTCAATTCCCATTCAAATCAACTTTTTATTATTGCATTTTGTCATTAAAAACTTCAAGTATTGACAAAAATTTAGAGCGAAATTCGTCGAATATAAAACATCGCGAACCCAAAAATTTTCATAATAAATAACAGTAAAACCTTATCGCTAAGACATGGAGTGATGCATTTTTCAATTAGTTTGTGCAGATTCCATTACTCATCACAGTGCTCAGTTTGTTTGAAGCAATAGCGTCGATTGCAGATTTAAAGTGGTTTTCTATAAAATTTTCTTTAATTCATTAACATGAGCAGTGATAGAGATTTCAGCGTGGGCAGTTCTGATGAATGGCAACTCAAACTGCCCAAGATGTGGAGTCGCCAATCAATAGCAGTGGAGTTGGAGGTAAGAAAGAGATGTAAATCGTAATCAATCGAAATTCAAAGAAAACTAAGATGAAAGGTAAAATTACTCTTAAGATCGAACGCAGCAGGTTCGTGATGCTTTATTCGACGAATTTTGCTTTAAAATTTTTCTTATTCTCCTATGCTCAACCCAATAAGAACAATCGTTTTCTAAAACGACGGCGTACTCACGACCCCGGCCCCTGGAGAGTTGTGGAATTGTGGAGATGGGAGCTCTTTTGCCACTTAACTCTCCACTCGGAATTCTGTAACTCGTGGAGTTTATATTGAGATTTACCCAACTCTATACCACTCGACAAAACTCTCGGCTCTCTTAGTTGTGGAGAAGTAAGAAGAATATTTCGCAACTGTCAGTATTGTTTGCTTTTATTGTCCTTTGTGAAGGTATCAGTGTACCTAGGATTTTCAAATTATTATGGATTCACTGAATATCCTGGCTATGTTTACAAAAACAAATTATGGAAATCCTTGCAATACTTACAGAGAAATAAGGATTTTGGTGGTTCAAGGTACCCGCTAAAAATTGTAATTCACGTGAAAATGGTCAAATTTGTCGTCTTCCAGTAGACAAGAGATGTTAAAGCTTGTATGTAGGATGAAAGCGCATCTACATTTTGTCCCCTAATTAGATATGTAATTAATTTTTGAGTCCGATAAATAGTTTTGGAGATAACTGCAAAAGAAGTGAATCAGTCCTTCTTAAGATGCAAAAGTGCCGTTTTTGGGTACAAAAATGGACATATTTTCAACTCATCATTATGAAGAACTGGTAAGTCGTGGAAATTCACTTTTCATGAGAAAAATGTTCACAACAGAGTTCTAATAGATGTGAAACAAAGAACCGAAGAAATATATCCAAATTATAGGAACTTGGGTGTATATGACCCAAGTGCAAAAACTCGTCTTTCGGCGGTAAAAAGTCAGTTATGAAGGTAAAATGATCAGAAAAAAAGTGCACAACTCGATTACCGGCTTCTCCCTCTTTAATTTGATACCAAACATGACGTATTTTGGACAATCCCCAATTGGGTACGACCCCCATCCCCACAAGACCCTCCCCCAGAAATTGTTCACTTATATTTTTGTACTCTAGACCCTAAATCCATAGAAAAAAAACCCAATGCTTTACGACTCTCACACAGAGTTAGCCGTCCTTCAATATTACGACACTTCTCACGTTTTCCCTAACTCCCGAAGTATGTTAGAGAATCGCGAATGGAGAGTTAGGGAGTTTTAATCGGGGAAAACGAAAATTCTCATCTCCCAAACTCGCAAACTCTCCGAGTTACAGAATTCGGCCCCAGGGATGTAAGTAGAGAGCATAACATTGTTATTGTTATTGCAGATAGCCTCCAACAAGTCACACCGGCTGACTATACCACTTACGTAATGGACTTGGTTTTACTCATCCTTAAGGCAATGGAAGCGCAGCCTTTGCACTGACTATTTGTTCAGAAATTTTATCTATCTCATCTTTTATAATATCTTTCATATTAATGTCATGTTTCAAGAAGTTGTTTTTTATGACAAAATGAAATAATCAAAAGTTGATTTGAATTGAAATTGAAAGCTTTTGTATTAAAATGGCTTATTGAGAATTTAGCATAAATTTATTTGCTCCTTTGTTAAACTTATTTGCTCTTGGTTTAAATAAATCTGCGAATGCTATATATCACTGCAGAGTATCCCAATTTTAAAAATCAACTGTACTCCTCTACTTCTGACTTTTAGGCCCGGCTTAATATCTCGACCTTAAGCTCAAGATAAGTTAAACTCAGTTCGTTGTTTAAGTGAAGCATAATTAAGTTTCGAAAATTTTCAAAGATGGCAGGACTGTAAATTTTCCACTTTTATGAATAAACTCACTACAAAAATTCTTTTTACGTTTTGTTTTATCCTGGAAGATTATTTTTTCGATAAAATTTCAAACACAGTTTTCTCGGATGATGATTATAAAACATCTGAAACGTAAGGTGTGCTTAAGTCATCAATATTGACCGCTTAGGAATAGCATAAATTAGTGTTGTAACAAGTGACAAGAAACGTGACAAATTCAAGACACAACTAAAACTTAAGCTGGAACTGTGAAAGCGGCTCTGAGTGCTTGCGATAAACTTTTATCTAAACTTGCTTTGAATTTCTTGTTCCGCGCAGAATAATTTATATCAAAACCTTGTTTTTTTTTATTACTTCAAAATTAAATATATTCACAATCCTTATGAAGAAATATGAAAATTGTATAAATTTACTGGGTCATAAAACACAACCTTGCGGGTCTACAAACAAACTATTAATTACTTTCCGTTCCAGAGAGAATTAGAGCGAATGCTAACAAAACGCAATTTCATTGTTGTCTCAATTTTTAAAATAAATTTTGTCAGATTTTGGTCCCCTACCCCCACCCTCATAAATTAAGCGGAATATAAAACCGCACGAATCCACAACCATCCTGTGGTCCTTTGTCCGAACATTCATCACTAGGACTTTTCTCAGAAATCCTTTTTCTGCATGCATATATCTCGTAAATCACAGACTACAGTCGTATCTCGAATTAGTCCTAATTAGGCAAGTTCCTGTTTTCAGTTGCACCGCAACATATGGAGCTCATTTCCACTTTGGACTTAGTTAGTACCCAGGGAGAGATGCCGCCTGTCTGCCTACTTGGGGAACAACAATTTCATAAGCACACGTTATCAGTTGGGGATCGTCCAGTGGCGGGCGGCGACTTCAATATATCCACCTAAGTGAGATTTGCATTTAAATTGATAAATGAATTTCAATGAAGTGTGTCCATCCATTGCTGTAAGGACCAGATTAGAGAACGTGTAATTTACGCCTACCTCTAGAGATGAGAGAAGAGGTCAAACACACTTTGGCAAACAGGAAGGAAAGTTAGCTAGTCTAGCTAGGATATATCGAGTGTTCTTTTATGCAAATAGCAATCAAAAGGGTTGGAGTCGGCTTCAGAAGTCGTCACACATCCACACATACCTACATAAATATTATATATTGTACGTGCATGCTACCGAAGCTCCCATGAATGAAAATCCGAGGTAAATTTGCAGTATGCAGCGCGATAGTTGTGATTTTGCCCAACTTCACTGGCATTCAAGTATTCATTACGCCCAGGAGAAAGGAGTAGAGAATCGCGTTTGTTGTGTAACACTGGGCTTATGAAACGGGTGAGGGTGGCGGTTGTGGAGGTGGTGGAACAAAATGTACCAGTTTCACTGATGAATAAACACAGGCGGAATTTGCGCCCAATCAACTTTTTATGACCTTTTTTTGGTTCAATAGTTTTCGAGGACCTACCTAGTAGGTATAGATCTCTGCAATCAGTATAAGAGTAGAGGGAGGCCTGTGTTCCTGTTGGATATATACGTAGCACTTAGAATTTCATAGGGAATTTCCCATATAAAGGAATCACTCGAATTCACTCGTTCGTATATCTCAACGTCATGGCTGAGTGCAAAGTTTTGGAAATGCAAATCATTCGGGATCGTCTAGTCTAGTAGGAGTTCTCTATGGGATGCCATTAAAGTTGAATTACACGTGCCCTTGCAGACGACTTTTTGATAGGCTCGATTTGAGTGAATGGCGTACATAAGCTCATTCATATGAGCATTTTGGTGCGCTTTTAATTGGGGCAAGTATTAGTATGTTCTGTATTTTGATTTTTTAAGTCCTCCTTTTGAATGAAATTTTTAACGAACTAACTATGATAACTTCAGTTCCAGCCATTATATTAGGGTAGGTGAAATTTGCAGGTTTGCATAATAATTTTCATTATTATTATAGTGGATATCTGTTCATCAAAGGGCATATTCATGTTATATAAGGCTGTAAGATTTTCTAGCATGTCTATCCTGCACATGTCAGTACAACAACTCAGTTGCAAAAAATAAAACGCCAAAACCAGGCATGAGGGAACCATCCATGAATATCTGCAAAGACTGGAAGGCGTCCAAATCGACTCCGTCTGCCTGCTTAGAACTGTGGCTGGAGCATAGTTCTGGTATGTAGATCAGATAGCTTTGCTCCTCTAATCTAAATGTTAACGAAATAACCAACTCTTCCAGCTCAAAATCTCTAGACTTGGTCGCATGGATCCCATAGTGTTCAGTTAAGACAGCCCTTGTTGGATCACTAGATTCCTTCAAGCCCATACAAGAAACGCGCCTCACTATCTATCTTAATGAAAGTCTTATAAATGTTGAAGTGGTACGAACAAAGGTCTGTTCGTTGTTATGATTCTAGACGTTCAGTTCTGTTGAAGTAATGCGATTCTAGCAGTTGCTTATTTGTATAATTGAGGTTAGAGCTTCCTCGACGACATGCGAAGTATTGACATTAAATCCAAATAATATTCCAAGTCAACTAGCTCTTCAAAACTCTACGGCTTTTCTCAGAGCCTAAGTGGAAGGGTAGACAAATGTTATATTGTAGGTAATTCAACAAAATGAAGAGATAACGGAATAGGTAAATAATAAAAGTAAGAATAAAAGAAAAAGAAATAAAAGCGAAATGAAAAAAGTTGAATTAAAGGTAATGGAAATAAAATTAAACCTAAACCTAAGCAATAAAAAATAAATAAATAAATAAAACAAAAAACCTAATTCCTATAAGAAATGCGTGCCACTTACGATCATAAAAACTTAAATTTTTAAAGAAAATGCTTGCTTGAGCCCGTTCGCTGCATATTGGTAGGAAGTGAGTTACAATTTCGTATTGCCTGAACAAAGTAAGATCGCTCACCATATTGAGAGGAATTCCGAGGGACTAGTAGCTGACAACCCTTTCCCGAATTCAAGAAGTGCAATCTCTCATACAAATACTCCGAAGGCTTGTTATATGCCAATTTATGTAGAAGAATAAACTTAAGGCGGCCTAGATACGTTTTAATAGGAGTGCCTAGTAGTGACAATGCATACTAAGGCATATGAGCATTACGAGGAAGTCTATAAGATTAACGTATTACATCATTGAAAGCAATATCTTAACTTTCTCTGGCACCGAGCAACAAGTTTTCTGCAGAATAATTAGCCTTTTAACTAACTTCAAGCGAATGTCCGTAAAAAGGCAAGCAGGCGCTATTCAAGATTGCCATAAAGTGCTATAGGTTTTCCTATTAAATTTGAAATGTGACTGTAGCATTTGAAATCGGCACTGAAATAAACTCCAAAATTCCTGACGCAGTCAACGTACTCGAGAACGGAATTATTTAATAAAACCGGAGGGAGTTCCGATTTATCAATCTGGTTCTTATATTGTAGAGCTAGGCAGTGCGACTTGGTTGGATTTAAGGAAAGTTGATTCAGCAGTGATCAGTCATATATGCTACGAAGATCTTCGTTAATGCGACAAATACAATCCACCATCAAAATTATGGGTCTACTCAAATATAACTGGATGTCATCCGTGAATGGAGTAGAAATTAGTAAGAACATTCGGTAAATCATTTAAATATAAGATAAAAAGTGGAGGGCCAATAATGGATCCTTGAGGAACATCAAAGCGAAGATATATAAGATCAGAATAAAGATTTTTTACTTTTACTATCTGTGATCGATTGCGTAAATAATCAGCAATAAGCTGAATAGCTGAGGATGAAAGGCCCATGTGATTTTTCAGCTTTGAAAGCAGTCTTGGATGGTTTATGGAATCAAATGCCTTGCTAAAATCAAGAAGAACTAGTACTGTAATCTGATCCTTATCGACAGCTTCACAAATATCTGCAGTTTCGCGACTATGCCCATGTCGATAAATAGACTGCCATATTGTCCAAGTCCTCCGCTCGATAATAAATTTAATAATTTGTTGGGACACAATTTTTTTTCTAAAAACTTTAGCAAGGAAACTAAGCATGCTAATTGGTTTAAAGTCGCTGGGATTGGATACAGAGGGCATTTTAGGAATAGATGCTACAAGTCCTTACTTCCACTGAGTTGGAAATTGGGACGTGATTAAGCAAAACTTATAAATATGAAAAAGTGGAATCAATATATATGGAGCGAGCACTTTAACAAAATCATGTGGAAGTGAGTCTGAACCAGGATCTGTGGGTTTAATAGAGAATATAACTGCAAGAATCTCAATACTAACCACACATGCAAAGACAAAATCTTCCACTCTAGATGTTTTTCCACAATTTTTAGCCGGTAGAAACGTATGAAGCTTTGAACTACAAAAAAAAAAAAAAAAAAAAACGCTTAGATACTCGAATCATGGATGTAATTCTGTTACGCACCCTTTTATATTCTGTAAGGACCGCAGAATCTTTAGTTCGTTTGTATCTTTTTAATAAGAAATCGAATTCCCTAGTTATCTAAGGGCATTGATCATAACAACTATTGAAAATCTTGCAGGGAACATACCTGTAGTCTAGATAAGAAAGTATGCAGACGAGAGTTTCAATTTTATTGTCCAACGTATTAGTAATAAAAACCTCATTCCATGACATGAGATTCTTGGTCATTCAGGTATAACAACATCAACATCTTTCGTCACAGCCACTTCTCTTTATCGGAGCGCAAATTGTCTGAAGACGACAATATCTGCAACAGTATTGATTATTTGCTTTCTGTCTCCCCCTCTTCCGAAATCGTCCTGTTCGTAATGTTCATAGTATACCGTGGCTCAGACATTCTTCTACCACAAGTCCTGCGGGCCGTTTCGTTGAATTCTTCTGTGAATCTTTAATTTGCAACAGCTAGTCGATGCACCAATGCGAATTCCTGATGTAGTTGGAGATAAAGCTAATTTACTGGATGTGTTTGTAACATCTTATCCTGATAAATATTCCATCTCAGTCAGTTCCCCTCTCGGTAATTCAGAGCATTGTTTAATCACGGCTCAATTCACCACCTCAAACCTGTACCGCCCTACTTCTCCACCTACAAGTAGGCTTCTTTGGCACAATAAGAATGCTGATTGGAAAAGTCTCAATCAGTATCTTCGAGAAATTGATTGGTCGGTCTGTTTTTCTTCGAGGGATGTTGATGAATGCACATTAGAACTTAGTAACATACTAAGTCTTGGCATGCGTGAATACATTCCGTATTCTTAGAGCAGATCTCAACAACAGCAAAATCCCTCTTGGTTTAACGATAAGTGCAACCAAGCCATAAAAGCGAAAGAGTCTTGCATTTCGCGCCTATCAATTGCATCAATGTCCGGAACTGAAACAAGGTTACAGGACTGCACGAACACTTGCAAGTCCATTATCCAGAGAGAAAAAAATTTTATGACCAGAATATCAGACAAAGAATCTTGGCAAGCGGCAAAGATAGCAAAGGTTTCTAGTCCCCGGTCAAAACCATCAGAAACAACTTCACCAGTGGCTCCATACCTTCACTAATTTATAATGGTGCAGTGATTGTTGACTCCCTGGATAAAAGCAATATTTTAGCTGCTAGATTCGCTTCTAATTCTTGTCTTCCACCCACCTCACAAACACCTGTTTTGCATTTCTCGTGTGGATGTGTACAAGAGCGAAAACACGTCCGTACGAGAAATGTGTTCAGGGTCCTTAAGGGAATCAACGTCTCCAAAGTCGCAGGTCCTGATGGTTTTTCGCCCCTGTTAATTAAAAGCTGTGCCTCATCCTTGGCTACACCTCTGCGCAAACTATTCTATTTGTCTTATTCAACAGGAAAATTTCCAATTGCTTGGAAACTAGCTCACGTTCAGCTTATTCTCAAGAAGGAGAGGGTAGCGATCCCTCAAATTATTGAAAAATTGCGATCATTTCGATTCTTTTAAAGGTTTTTGAATTTATCATTTACTCAAAATTAATGAAGTACGCTAATCTGGAGACTTGTTGAACTTTCTTACGGAACGTTGGGACCGTAGTCTTCACAATTTTGGTGAGTCCAAAATCGTTGCCCTAGATATTTCAAAGGCCTCTGATAGAGTCTGGCATCCAGCCCCTTTTAGCCAAACTTAAAGCACTTGGTCTTTCCCCTTCTCTTCTATTATGGGTTGAACGTTTGCTATCTAGTCACCAAATACGTTTTGTATTAGATGGCGTTACATCTGAACCTCATCCCATAAATGCCGGTGTGCCTCAAGGCTCTGTTATCTCTCCAACTCACTTCTTAATTTTCATTTCTTGCTGTCAATCCCATCCATAGTGTCGCAGTTGACAGTACTCTTGATTTCGCTTACTTCTTTCACACTCTTGTGGACTCCAGGGGGCATGCCGCATGTATTAAACGAAATTGAATGATTAGATCATTGAATAACGATCTTGCCAATATCTTCGCTTGGGGCAAAGTGAATCGCGTCGAATTCAATCCATCTAAGACCCAAAGCTGTCTCATCTCATTAAAACAAGATCATAACTTAACCACACCCATTCCTTTTGATGGAGCATTAATTTCTGATTCACCGTCACTAAGCATTCTTGGCATTAATATTTCCAGTAAGTTAAACTAGACCGATCACATCTTCTCTGTTGCCAAAGAAGCTTCGAAATGTCTTGGATTTCTGAAAAGATGTAAGAAATATTTCAGCCCGTTAAATCTAGCGTTCGTCTACAAGTCCTACATTAGACCTGGAATTGAATACAATTCCCATATATGGACTCAGGATGGTCGCACAGCCTTAGCTTCATTGGATATTGTCCAAAACAGAGCATTCAAGCTCATTGGCGATTTGGCAATAACTTGTCATATCGACTCACTCGAGCACCGCCGCAATATTGGATGCCTTTCGCTCCTTTATCGCTACATGCATGGTCAATGTTCTGATGAAATATCTAGTCTAATCCCTTGTAGATTTATTCCTGCACGCAATACTCGCGCTACAAACCGCGCACATCTTTTTACCCTTCAAATTACTTTCGACCGTACAGTGAAATTCCGTGATGCTTTTTTTATCCCGAACAGTGCGAATGTGGAACAGCTTACCATCTTCTGTTTTTCCTCCGGCATACAATCTGCGGAAGTTTAAGGGCGAAATACTTCGGTACCTCCGCCACTCTCCTCATATCCCCTAATCTTCTCCATATATCCATCCTGCCATGTTGTGCTTTGTATCATAGGATATCCCTTGAGCTTGGCTTAATATTCTTCTTATATTTGTTATTTCTTTTACTCTTAAATATAAGTTTTATTTTTTTTTATATTTTTTTCTCTTTCTTTCTTTAAAATCTCTTTTCTTTCTAATTTATCCATATATGTCGTTGCCTAGTAAAAGTCAACTTTAAATGTATTTTTTGTTTTCTCTTTATAATTTTACTTACCATTGGGCATAATTATGTAGAGCAAAAAAAATAAATAATAATAATAATATAAAAAAAAATCATGGTGGTATTATATACGATTTAGATCCTATCAGCGTTAAAAAATAAAAACATCAGAAATGATCCTTCCAGCCTCGAAATTCCTGTAAGAGTGAGAGTGTCTGGAATTCAGATTATACGCATATCGGACATCTCTGTTGAAGAAAAATAGATGCCGTTTTACTGTGTTGGATATGGTTTAATTTTTCTAATCAAATACTCAGATGAAATTGCACCTTATACATTCCTAATATCCATCCAGAATGGGTACTTTTCTCCGTTTAGGTGGTTTTCGAGTTTTCTATCTTCAGAAATATTTTTTGTATCGAGTCTCGGATTCTTGTTTCCGAGTCATCTTGATGGTATCCCACTGACATCTTAACTTACGCCAGTATTTACAAAGATCCAAACTTTCTTTCGCTTAAGTGTATTGATTTCGGTAGTAAGGTTTAGTAAGAACCTCCTTCGATGCAATTAAATCAGCGGCCGAGGATAAGGGCTTTGAGCCCTCCAAAAATGATGTACTGGACGTACACCACGGTTGTTAGACCCATGGTCACCTATGCGGCCCTCGCATGGTGGCTAAAAACTAATCAAAATACGGCTGAGGCTCTGCTTAAAAAAACCCAGCGGCTTGCCTGTCTAGGAATAACTGGTGCCATGAGAACCTGTCCTACAGCAGCCATGGAAGCCTTATTAAACCTTGCACCCCTGCATTTGCAGGTGAAAAAGGAAGCGATCTCCAGTGCTATTAGAGTACAAACGGAGAAACAGTTAAAACCAGGCGATCTGGTTGGTCATTTAAGTATCTTAAAACAGATATGCTTCGAGCAAGTGACGACAATATCTGATATAATCACAACCAGAGTGGATTTTGTAAGACCATTCCAAGTGGTTCTTGGAGACCGACAACAATGACGCTGCACTAAACCGTCCTTCCAACAAGGATCGATGGTGTGGTATACAGACGGCTCAAAAACAAACAGTGGGGTCGGTTTGGGTGTATACGGCCCCAAATGCCATATATCAAAGGCTCTAGGCTCTACCCCTACCGTATTCCAAGTCGAGGTATTGGCCGTAGAAGAATGTGCTAATACCTGCATTAAAAGAGAGAGCCATAAATGGCTCAACCATTAATATCCTCGCGGACAGTCAAGCTGCCCTCAAGGCCTTAAAGTCCTACACTGTCAAGTCAGGGATAGTCTGGGAATGTCTACAAATCCTCAAAAATCTATCAAGGAGAAACAAAGTTATCCTCATGTGGGTACCTGGACATGAAGGCCACAAAGGCAATGAAATTGCGGATGGCCTAGCCAAAAGAGGAGCGGAAACTCAGTTTGTCGGACCAGAGCCATTTTGTGGCACTTCAAAGTGTTATCTGAGACCTATCCTAAATATCTGGGAGAATAAACAAAAATCCCTGTATTAGGAAAGGCTACAAGGACTTCGTCAGGCAAAAAAGTTTATCGACACCTCTGGCGGAAAAACAAAAGACCTCCTACTCCTTAGTAGAACAGAGCTCAAAATGATCACTGAGCTCTTCTCAGGCCATTGCCCCTTGAGGTATCACCTAAACAAGCTGGGTTTGGCTGAGACTTCATCCTGCCGCTTCCTTCAGGATGCTCAGGAAACCTCGGAGCACTTGCTCTGCAACTGCGAAGCATTGGCCAGGCGGAGATTACTCCACCTTGAACATGCTTTTCCTCCACCAAGTTACGTATGGAACCTCAAGCCCAGAATGGTTCTAGACTTTATTAAGAGTCTAAACCTATAAATGGAGCAAATTCAACGGGGACTCAGATCTTTCAGGTCGCAGTGATTGCGAGGCTAACGCCTATACACCCGCTCACAAATCTAATCTAATCTAAGAACAGAGTTCTGCCGATCCGACTTATGCTTTCTACCCTTCGCGTTAGTCACCTCAACCATATTTTGTCTTGGAAAATATCGGTGTATTCAAGTTGATGATGATTTATAGAGGTAGATAGCAAAAACTCATTTGTGCGTCAACATTTGCTGTACAATTATATAATTTACCTAGTACCTTTCCAAAGGCGCTTTTGTGTTTTAAGTAGAATGGTCAAATGATTGATGGACACGATTTATTCACACCTTTGCACTAATAACTTTTCCCTTTTCGACGTACAAAAACTAAATATTTCACAAATGCCAGATATTCTGGTGAAAAACTCTGAGAAAAAAAAAGCAACAACAAATAGCTCAAATCTTTCCGAAATTATGTACCACACATTACACAGGAAGTACAAACAATCTCCAACAAGTATCCTGATTCAAAATTGAAAATTACCCTGTTTGCGTGTAATAAATAGCTCCATATCTTGCTTTCTCCACATCCCCCTCCACAGAATTCCATTTCTGTACATGAGATCCCAAATTAATCCTTTAAAAGATTCCCCTTACCTGCTCCCTGGGAAAGTCATGGCCTCATCAGTTCACTTTACTTTCCAAGAGTTGTCGTCGTCGTCGTCGTCGACGCTGTCGTTCATCAAGTCTTAAATTTCATAGCGTCTTCTTTGTGTAACTCTAGTTACTCCCAAGCTTTTTGTGATTATCGAGGACATGGATACCATCGTACGTAGTAGTATCATCCGTTTACAACAGTCTATACCTGCAGACATACAGGATAAGGTGTTCTTCAATTGTTTCACTCATCGCTGGTAGTTTCAGGTTAAAATATTTCTGCTCAGTCAAACGACACCTGTCTTCAATGCTTTTGTGTAATCCACCTATATCTCCTTGGATGTCCTTTGTTTACTCGTCAGAAATGAATGATATCGTCGAGTTAGGTAAATTCCTTTCCCGGATGTATAAATCTACACAGAGAAAGTCTTCGAAAGGATAAATTTTGTTAACTTTGGAACTTTATTTTCTGGAATATAAAAGACAATGGGATGAGGTAAAAATATGAGCAGATCATAACCAATGTTCAGTGATATATGACGCTAACGCTTTGTATTGCCTGAGCCTGATGTGATGATTTGAATTTGAGGTGACGGATAAGATTGAAAATCATCAGCTTATGGCTGTGAAATGTTGATGATAATTTTGGGCTACAGAAGTCGTAAATTTGTTGTTTTTTTTTAAACATAGAGTAGATATCTGTTGTTCTCATCTCAAGACGGAAAGCACTACGGAATACGTTTACACATGGAAGTATCTCAGTAGTACAACAGTTGCTGATTTCATCGAGTTCTCGACATGCCCCTCACCCATATCCACCATTTAGACCACGGAAATAAACTCTTAGTGTTGGACTAAAAGTCGACGTGTTGGTCTTCCTATTGAGGGTAAGCTGAGGGCTAGCGGCCTTCTTAAAAAAAAACCAACTGCTACCAGCTAGAAACGTAACATAACATATGAATGTCACACTAGTTTCGATCCCAACATTATCTACAACCTCTTTGCTGAATTCTTTAGTACTAGCTTTACCCATTATAGTGAGGTATATTCCCATTACAATGGAAGTTTTCTATATTATTTCCATTCACAAATAAGGCAGAAAAGATGAAATAGCTAATTATAAGAATATTGCCGAGCTTTCTGTCATTCCTAATCTCTTTGCAGCGATTGTATGTGATGCTGTTTACTTTGGCTGCAAACATTTACTACTACAAGGCAGCACTTTTGTTGTCAAGAAGCGATCAACTTCCACTAACCTGGTTGAATTTACCTCGGTTTGTCTCAACTCTTTGGAAAACGGAAGCCAAGTTGATTGCATCTCCACCGTCTTCAGTAAGGCCTTCGATAAAATATCCCACAAGCTTTTGCTCTTTAACCTTGGTGTCTTCGGATTTCCTATTTTTTTAATTAAATGGCTTGAGTCATATTTTTCAAATAGGCTCCAGAAAGTTTTGTTTAGGTCTGCTGTCTTTTGTGAAATACCTGTACCTTCCGGTGTACCTCAAGGCAGCCATCTTGATCCGCTTCTTTTCATCTTATATATTAACGATCTGCCAAATCTATCTGATATTCTGATATGTGCTGACGATGTAAAATTTTTTTAGCTTTACTCGTAAAAATTGCCCACTTCTGACTGCATACCATATCAATGGTATCGCCCTTGACAAAACCAATGAAGTCAAAGACCTCTGTGTACTTTTATACACTAAACTTAGCTTTTGATCACATATTGACAAGACAATTCATAAGGCCAATGCCGTATTAGGCTTTGTAAGAAGATGGAAGCCTGACTTTAATGATCCTTTTACTTTAAGAACCTTGTATCTAGCTTTTGTGCTTCCTCTTATTGATTATGCTATCCCTGTTTGGTGTCCTTTTTATGATACTCATCTAAGGTGCTTGGAATTTATACAGAGGAGATTTATTCGCTTCGTACCTAGACGTCTCCCATGGGATAATCCTCTCACGCTCCATCCTTATGAGCAGAGATTAAATCTTCGGAAGCTACCTAAGCTCACTGGAAGAAGTGAGGTAAATAAGGTAGGTTTCAAATAATTACTGGTGCCCTAGACGCTCCTGAGTTCTTATCTAAAGTCAATTTCAATATTCGCCCACTAACTTTGAGCAATGACTCGTATACATTAGTTGCATGTACCTCATCATCACTCCAACTATGGTTATAATGAGCCTATTTGACAGCCTATTTGAGAGCCTTCAATGAGCATTCAGATCTCATTGATTTTGACTTAACTTCGACAAAGTTGAAAAGTCTGCTTTACGAATAAAATTAATTTTCTCGCTTTTACTTGTGTTAGTTTTATAATTTATTATTCTATTTTTTTTTTATTATTATTTTGCCTTTTTATGGCTTTGTGTTTGTTTTTGTTTTCATTTTTTGTTTTATTTTCTTTTCTTTTCATTTGTAATAGTGAAGTGGAGTTTTTTGTCCTGTTGGCTCTGCTAAATGAATAAACAACTTCAATATTTGATTTAACGATGACGACCCCTTTCTTTTCGAAGAATAACAGTATTTCGGCAATGGAATGTGAAAGATCTACTTCCTTAACGGTTATGAAACTCAGCGAAATCAGATAGCATGATTTGGGGCACCATTTAGCGAAGGTAGTGAATCCTATTTATATTCTGCTAAAAAGCAACACAACCACACAGAGACGGATGGTGCAGACATATTACTCATCAAGAAAAAAACCAGACTCCAGGTGAAGTTTATTTGCCTAGCCTCTACTGACTTAATTATTCATTACGAGTGCTGTGTGTCTAAGGAAACCACGGGATTAAGACCCAGAATGGGAAATATGAGAATTATTTCTTCAGAAGAAAAATTCCATACTCGACTGAATGACTTGTTCGATTCCATGTCCAGGGGTAACATTGACCTACTGATGGAAGACATGAATGGACGAAACAGCCGCCAAAATAACTTTGGCTTTGATCATGTCGTTGAAGTATAAGTCAAAAGCACAGTCACCACTAATAATGGCGATATTTTTATTACAACAAATCTTGGTATCGCGGATAGACGTCAAATAAAAGTCATGTAAACATCGATCGACCAGAAATAAATAGAATTGCAATTTTCCATGTACCTCTACCGTTTAGACCTCGGTGGCACGCTTATCTACTATTCAAGGGTTCGGGAATTTGAATCCCACTTCGACTTGGTCCTGTGCTTTTTAATACAAATCTCTTTTCGAATTTTCTGAAACGTCTCCTCATTTATCCCAACTAAAATAATTCTCCTCTGCTCTCTATTAAGAACAACCGAAATGCACTCGAGGGGGATTTTTGTATTAATATCACATAAAAAACTTTGACCATAAGCAAGGACATTAGCTCGAATATATCTGGGCCAACAACTAGCAATCTCCTCAACATCATGTGCTTTTCCTGATAACCGACAGATGGCAGTCACATCATTAGAGTAGCGATTGTGAGATAATTACCTTGGGTAGCGAAAATAAATGATTCAAGAAACTCAAGCAGAGCCTCGGATTGGAGAGGCTATGTGAAAGCCCTATTCCATGCGACGAAGGGAGAGTGAACAGAAATAGAAATAATATAAAGAGAGTTCAGATAGTGAATAGCATCTGTTACTTCGGTAGAATAATTAACGAAACTGGCTGTATAGAAGAATAGTGTTTTTTCCCAAATGTCCTGTACGTGGGATTCTAGTGAAATTTAATATAATCAACTGGAATCCCCATATTGCGACAATGCTTTTAGGATCTTCGGAATGTGTCCCAAAATAATTAGGAAAAAAATGGGGACTAAAACCACGGATGACCCTATGGATTTACACTAGCGGCTCATTTTAACCTATGGCTCTGTGATGTGGTGGAAAGCAATGGATCTTCTTAATCATCGTAAGATATTGGCAAAATGGTTCAGAAAATGTTCCTTATTGGCGGATTTGGCACATTCAGGACAGTAAGTATTCGGGCCCATGAGGTTACCCTCAGTATTTAATCAATCACAGCTCTAAAACTACATTTTAATCTGGAGCAAAAGTTCCACCCGAATTCTTTGATTTTGTGCAGTCTGTCGTGCGTGACTTCAACCAGGAAGGCGATAACTTTATCGAGGCCATACTAAAAGCCAATTTTAAGGCAAAAATACCATGTGGAGAAGACCATCCTGGAAGCAGGAAGGTATTAACTTAGAAGAAAACCTGGAATTTGTCATTTTCTCAGACCGCCAAGCGATTGTCAAAACTTTGTAATGACCCTTTGCTACCTCCAAGCTGGTACGGAGTATAAAACTACCCTAAGTCCTCTTTATCGGTAATACTGTCGTGCTCGCCTCATGGATGCCAGGTAGCGGGAACGAAAAGGCGGATGAGTTTACTCGTCTTAGAGTGGTCTCGGAGGCTACTCACTCCACATTCATTGCTAATATCTTGGTTTGGGATGCCTCCCAACAATGTTTGTTTTTTGTTAAATGACCCCATGAGTAGCATACTACAAAAGAATTGTGAGGGAAACCTAACCTAACAAGCCAACCATGGGAACCCGCCCGCCAATTTTCATAAACTTGATGCTCGCTTCTCAGAGGTTACCTTCATACGATGGGAATTGTTGACAACCCTTTACGAAGAGGATACAGAGAAGAAACCGAAACGATGGCTCTTTTTCTCTGGCATTGTCCAGCTCCATCTGGTAGGCGATACAGATTCATTGGCACACTCCTTCTAGATGAACTGCATGAAGGTCCGGTTGGAATTAATGAGAAATAGCTTTTAAATGTGGAAGTGACCAATGAACCACGTAGTGGTCCAACTTTAGAAGATCCCTTAGAGTTCTCAACTTCAGCTGAATCCATCCATCCATGTAAAACCAAAATTTCGGCTCTTTAAATTCAATGCATGTGTTTGTAGTTCCGAAGTCATGGAAGGTTTGTCTAATTCATAACTTTGTCATCTGCAGAATGTTGTTAATTGGTGTTTGCATATTGCCCTAAAATCGCTGGTAAGAGAAAGTCTCAAACGAAGCATACCAACCAAAATAAGATCGGCACAAAAATGAAATTGGATTGGTCGGTCACACGCTAATATTGCAATTGCAAAATAGCGTTTTTCAGTAGATACTAGAATGAATCCTTGGCTTAGAAAGACCGGGAATTACTTGAAAGAGAAGCAAACAACAAAGGAGTCGTATTATGATTAGAGAGATTAGAGAAGATGAATGGATGATAAATATTTGCAACCCTTATTTTTTTCCTTTTCTATTTTTTAAATTTTTTTTTTTAACCTATGCAAAATATTCAAATAGAAAACAATCCAAATTTAGCTTGAAATATTCAAACCAGAAAAAAAAAATTTCCTTTTTCTCATTCGTTTATCCATCAAATATAACCAGTATCCAGGAACATGTTTGATTCACGGCTCTCCTGCATTTTCAATTCATTGAATTTCCAGGTCAGGAAATGTAATTTCCACCGGAAACTCGTTAGTTTTTGTTTTAAATGTGTCCTTAATTTGCATATTGGGGAAAATTGTATAACTCCCAAACGCATAGAAAAAAAAGTTATTCTTTTTTTTTCTTTCACATTCGTACATACGTGTTTATGTGTATGTTTGTATATACTATATGTAAAAAAAAAAACTCGACAACCAAAAATTGCTGTTAAATGCATAAATTTCATCGTACAACACTCCCCCGTCCTTTTTAATGTCACACCTGAACAACGTCTCCACCATAGTCATCGCAGTCACAAAATGAGAGTCCTTTAAAATTCTCATTTTATGCTAAAAACGACTATATACTCCCCCTTTCATCCCTCCGTATATAAAACGCGTCGCGTTGTTATCCAGATTGCTATACGCTTTATTCTGGAGTGGTTGGTGTATCTGATGATGATATTCTCTCTTCATTCCATCCCACCCAGTCTATATTGGGGACTCCATCAAATCTCTTTCATATTTATGAGCGTCTTTTCTTGTACATCTATGCCTGAGACTCCCCGGCCGAATACAGAGATTGCAGTGCCAACAAACGTTATATGACTCTAACCGCGTGTATCTAGGGAGAAATAAGTTGCGGAATACTGGTTTTTTCATGTCACTTTAAATGTTTACATTTTTTCCTGTGTAACTTTGGTTTGTGCGCACGTGTGCATCTATTATGCTTCTCTGCTCTTTGTTGCGGCTAGTACGTACGTAGGTGGTTCGTATATTTGTGATAAAGGACACAACCCCACCACACCACTATATTCTGGAAATTCAAGCAAGCCCACGTTACTCTTTTGTATACATATTATGAAATTAAACTTGGCGGCTTAATTCAGTGCCGTTATTATTCAATCCACTCAGAAAAAAAGAAAAAAAAAAAAAAAGACAGAAGAAAGGACCCGCCCGAAATTTTTTCAGAAGCCATAAATCAAGCAGGTGGAAACCGAGCTATTGTGACAGGATTTCCACTAAAATTAAGCAAATGACATGGTAAGCCCAGAAAGTTTTTTTTGTCATTTTCACTTTGATTTGGTTTCACCTTTAATGTCCCATAATACCTACGCTTTACAATTTGATTGATTTACTTTTCACATCGTCCTGATATTTTGCACTTAATGCATGCGGTGTTAATGTAGTACTTAGCTTTTCTTACAAAGGGAATTTTTCACCAATATCTAAATGGGTGATTTTGATAATGAGATCTTGATAGCAGGTATAAGAGAGTTTTAGATAAGTATCTGTTATACTAAATCTATTTAAAAACAAACTGTTTTGGGTGTGTGATAAGTGCAATTATTGTAGTAACAGTAATAACACTTAGGAACAGTGATTCTGCGGGATGGGCTTTGAGAGACGATTTAGAGTAATTAGTCCGCTAATGCGAAAATATTATCAGATTTGCTAAATTGGCTCTAGTTTTTGAGATAACAACAACCTATTTATAGTAACATAAGGCGTTGGCCGCCGAAAATATAGATACCTAGATGGGTGGGGGTGGGAGTGGATTGGCTAGAGATGCATATTATCTAAGCCTATTATCTGAATCGATCGCGCGATTCCGTAATCTAGGGTTCACTATGTGTCTGTATGTGTGTATAAGCATGATTGCATACATTCATATGTGTGGGAGAGTGTATAGCACTCTACGTCGACGCGTTCTCAGGCAGTGCTAAAATATATAGTAAAGCACGAAATTTTTGTATGGCAACCTTACGAAGAAGTTGCCCGATTGGTCCCATTTTTGAACTATATTTACACTTTTTTTTTTTTAAATGCCGTTTACAAAATTTCAGCTCTCTACGTCTACGCGTTAGGCAGTGTACAAATATATAATGAAAATCTAAAGTTTTGTATGGCAACACCAAAAATGGGTCGCCCGATTTGGTCAATATTTGAACTTTATTTGCAATTTTCATGAAAACGCCGTGTACAAAATTTGAGCTCTCCACTTCGACGCGTACTCAGACAGTTTCCATATATATAGTGAAAACTAACTTTTGTATGGCAACCCTACGACGGAGTTGCCCGATTTGTCACATTTTGAACTTGAATTTATATTTGTTTTTTTAAAAAAAAGGCCGTATACAAAATTAGAGCTCTTCCCGTCGACGCGTTCGCAGGCAGTTTCAAAATATGTAGTGATAAACTAAAGTTTTGTATGGCAATACAAAAAAGTGGTCGCTCGTTTTTGTCCATTTTTGAACTTGTATTTGCAATTTTCATGAAAACGCCGTGTAAAAAACTTGAGCTCTCCACGTCGACGCAGTCTCAGACAGCTTCCAAATATGTATAGAGTGTATGGCACCCCTACGAAGGAGTTGCCCGATTTAGTCTATTTTTGAAATTGTATTTGCAATTTTTATGAAAACGCCGTGTACAAAATTTCTGCTTTCCACGTCGACACATTATTCTCAGGCAGTTTTTTAGATCTCGGTAACAACGCCATCTATCGTGTCCAAAATTATCCTATCTTTCAAGCTGGAACCAACGAAACCATTCAAAAAATTTCATTGAAATCGATTAGGCGGCTTCCGAGATTAGCGTGTACGAAAACAGTGGCACGTGATTTTTATATATTAAAATATACAGGGTGTCCCGTATGTGGTCTGGCACCCGAAGGCTACGGATAGGCCATGCTTAGACAAACAAAAAATTGTATGATGTGGGGGGGGGGGGGGGAAGAAGGAAATCGTAACTGTTTCCGAGATAACGAGACTTTAAGATATTTGGGTATGTTTTTTATAGATCACCCTGTAACTGAACGTTACACCCTATGCCCTATGATGATGATTTAAATTTTGGTAGATTAGTTGGACCTTTCGAATGGTCTATAAATTTTTTCCCTCAACCTTTCCGTTTTGAAGTTATGACTCAACAAATTTAAATTCTCGGAATTTTTACTCGTTTTTTGTTTTATTTAACTAGTATTTTTATCAAAAATCACGTCATCAATATCAATTTTTCATATTGAATTTAAAAAGCTCAGAAGCTTAGCTTTAAAATAACCTATCACACTCTGTACCCAAAATGTAGCGCCTGAAATCTTATCTTTAGATGTTTACACATTGCAACTTCTGATACACGGAAGCGTGAAAAAGTTGCAAGCAATCGAATCCGCAATATTTTTGGTTTCAGAAGTGTTTACACATTGCAACCCTCGAGTAACGGAGTTGCTGTGTAACCATACCTTAACGAAGATAGTAACGGAATCACATGGTTGAACTCCTTAGATCTGCCGCTTGGTGATGTGTAACAACCACAACAATTAAAAGTTATTTTATTTTTTTCCCGGACGGGAATCGAACCTACACTTGTTAGAATCAGTCAATGATGATAAAGAAGAATTTTAAGAACTTTTATTTTTAACGATTCTAAATCAAATTAATAAATACAAGAAAAAAAAAAAACAACCGCCTCGTCCGGGGTTTGAAACCGGGACCTTCCGCTACTTTCATCGCTTTCATCGCTACTGGTTAATTCCAGCTGAAAGCAAATCGTGGCTTAGTAGGCTAGCAACAAATTGATAAATGCAAGAGGGAAAATCATCTGTCTCGTTAGCTCAGTGGTAAGAGCAGTCGCCGGCAAGCGGAAGGTCCCGGTTTCAAACCCCGGACGAGGCGGTTGTTTTTTCTTCTTGTATTTATTAATTTGATTTAGAATCGTTAAAAATAAAAGTTCTTAAAATTCTTCTTTATCATCAATTAAAAGTTATTCCAATAATCCTGGATTTTCTTTGGTAAATGCTCCTGCTCAGTGGGGGTTCCTTGTTTCGAAGTTGTTAAATTACACAGTAGTTTAGGCGGTGCCTACAACTCTTGAATTTATCCACGGATATTATGCTCGAAGATTATTTGAACCTGGGCAACCATATTGATACTGGTCCAATGTTGACCCAGCATAAAATTGTGGATATAATTAGACTATCAACGTATGCATCTAAAGCTGAAGACTCAGATAAGGACGAAGAAAAAGATGATGCCCAATTTTTGTTAATAATATAAATGTTTTTGCGTATGGTACATAAGACAAACGCTTAATAATAAATTCGGATACCATGAAAACCTTCCGCAGATCCAAATATTTTCGCATTTAACCAATTTCCACTGTACTATTCAAAAAGACGAAAGTAATTTTATGAAAATTGGTCTTACAACTTACCACAAAACATTTTTCTCCATCAACTTTCTATGACTCCACGCATACTAACTACTGATAACATCAAAGTTTTAGCTTTAGAAACTTTAGAAGATCATGGAGGGATGGTATTTTTTTATCAGATTTTTGCTATATTTTTATAACCAATTCACCAAAAATTTTGATTTTTTTGAAACGATACCCAAAAGATAAAAAAAAATACAATGTTTTTTTTTCGGGAGGCCCAACTCACCCCCTTTAAAAGTAAAAACAAAATATATATTTCATAGCCTTTACCTGTCGAAATAATGTGCGCGTCATATAGACCTAAATTCTGCCAAATTTCAAATTCCTATAATATGTACTTCGTTTTCAAGAAAAACGTCTGGACGAACGATCTTATATGGTTTTGGTTTTTTCCGGAACCCTAAAAACAGCAAAATCCCTCCTTCAAACATGAAAGTTTAATGTGTCACAAATAACGAGCACCTTCAAACTTCTAAACTTCAATGAATGTGGAATAACATCTGCAATCTGGCTATATAGATCAGCTAGTTCGAAATTTTCTAGTCAGTTTTTCAGTGACAAAATCCATTTCAAAATTATCGAAATATTTCTTGTTATATATGGGTCAATAATTATATTTTGGTACAAACGTGTCCCACAGTTCCCGTAATATATATTTATTCGTTTTAAAAGAATTTTAAAATTTTAAATACATAATTTAATTTGGTCACCTTTCTCCTTTGAACGGTTATTTTTTTTATAATTGTATCAGCAAAATAATTCCCAAATTTTTACAACTTTGTAATAAGGATTCGACAAAGCCCATGTCCCGGGTCAACATTTTAAAAATTTGTCGATAATTTTAATAATTTCTCTACAATTAAGAAGGGCTCAATACAGTTTTATATCAACATTGAATATTTTTTCATGTGAATTCAAAATTCATTTTATCAAAATCGATGTTTGTGCAGTATTTTTTCTTGGAAACGGGTATGTCCCTAATTTTTTCCCCCTAAGTTACTTTCACTTTGTTACTGTTAAAAAAACAACAAAAAATTCACCGTTCTAGAACCTTTCAGCAAGTGCTGACTCACAAACACGTGATTTTACTCAACAGTATGAAGCCAGCAGCGAAAGTGGTCAGATTCTTTAAAATAACAGATAGTGTGCTGTACGCAAGCGGTGTGCATTAAATATTTTTCAGCTTTGTTACCAAGATTTTATTGCTATGTAAGTATTGGATATTGTAAGGAATACACGTTAGGAACTAATCCAGGGAAATGAAAAAGATTTTCCAGTGTTGGTGTTTTGAAAATTTTAGATTTAGTGAATTCAGTATAAGGCATATAGAACTTGTATCGGCGAAATGGAATCTAATGTAGCCGTCCTGCATATAGATTTCAGTGAAAATTATAATTGCAAGTTTGCAGAAGAAATTCAAGCTCATCATTTTGGAGGATAGAGAAACCAGATTACACTTCACACAGGCGTTCTTTAAATTTTGGACCATGAACCTCTATCATTTTGTACTATTTCATCCAGTGACGAGCATGCCCTCCTGCAATTTGGGCCCACTTGGATCCTATTTTGCGAATGATCCTCGAGTATCGATACCTAAGTTGTTTTTGTGGAAGATTCAGTTCTCTCGGCAAAGGTTTTTGCAAATGTTTTAATAATACCAAAATGTATTCAACATTACCATCAGAAGAAAGTACTAAGTATGTACGGGATCATCTATTCACCACGAGGTAGTGACAACGATAGCGAGGATTCCTATACACATAATCCTTCAATACTTGCTTCTAGCAAAAAACTAAATACACCATTTGATTATAATAATGATGAGCTTACCGAGCCCTCATATTCAAAAGCTGGCCTCAACATAAGAGAAGTTACCTGCGGGAGCTATTTACTGATCAATATAGTCAACGAAAGCATACGCAACAAGATGACCTACAGGTATATTGCCGTAGCTCAAACTGAAATTGATGATGAAGACGAGTGCAAAGTAATTTTTTTCATATCAGCTGATAGTACAAAAAAATTTTTTAAAATTGATAAAAATGAAGTTGTTGATGTTCGAGTCCAAAATATTATAAGAATACTGCCGAATCCAAAAATTAAAATGCAGGGAAGCCGGATTTTCTATCATTTTCAAAATGCAATGGATGTGTTCGAAAAATAATAACTAAGTTTTCTATACTATTATGTTCCTATAAAAAAAAAGGATTTCTTTTTATCTATTAATCTTGTTACAAAGATGTATTAAAACTTTATATGTTGTTGTGAATTAAGAGACTTTGTATGTTTTAAATGAATTAAAGAAATAAAACTAACATTTGAAATTGAACTTATCCACTTTGTTACTTTAATATCCACATTTTCCAATTTATTGATTTTTTGAATTTTGTTCTAATTTCTATAACTTTTAAACCCTTATAAATTTATTTTCATATTTAAAAGAAACATTAACAGTATAACACAAAATACGTGTAGCTGCGGTTTAAATTACATTAATTTGAAAATAACTTTTTAAAAATATCATCATAGTAACGTAGCTGAAAATAATCTCAAAATTTCTAAGAAATTTTAAATTTTAATTTTAAATTCAATTCAATTTGAATAACCTTTGGCACAAATATAATAAAAAACTAAGTAATTAACTTCGCAAGTTAAAAAAAAGCTATTCTTCTTGTTTTTATCTTCTGGTAACAAAGCTGAACAAATTTGGGATGATTAAGCACATTTTTATTTATAATTTACAAAATATTTGAAAAAGTGCGCTGCCAAAAAGAAAAACTATTTATTAATTTAACAATAGTTTTGATAAATATATTTTTCATTCACATTTCAAGATATGAATTATAAATTTTATTTTTTCCATTTGAACCAAAATATAATTAAATAAAAAAAAAAAAAAAAAAAAATAAACTTAATTTTTTGTAAGCAAATTTAATTTCTTTTTTTCATGTAAACTGGTAGATAAAGGTGCTAAAAAGTCATTCGATGCTAGGATCAAAAATTGGTCAGCAAAAAAAAAATTTTGGTAACATTGCCCCTAACCTCGCTTTGGTCCTTCTGACCTTACCAAAAAATAATAAAAATTTAGTTCTGTTTTTTATTGAATGTATTTTTTTATTACCTATAGTCGTTCCATAAATTCTGTCACAGTTTTAAAGTAGCATGAAATCTAAACAATAAAAACAAAAATATGTTTATTTGAACGAAATTTATTTTAGTATGACATTGTTTATTAAATAATAATAAATTTACTCGAAATGACCTTCTTTTGCTTTTATACAAGCTTTTAAACATTTTGGCCACTGGTCTATAACGGCATGCACGGTATCCAACGATATTTTATTTGCTGCTTTCACCAAGTATTTTTTCAGACTGTCCAAATGACGGTTGAAGTTTTACAGGTCTTCTTCTCTAACTCTGTCCATAAAACATAATCCAGCGGATTTAAATCTGGACTCCCGGATGGCCGATCTTCTTGTATAATAAAAACAGGAATGTTGTTACGTAGCCACTCCTGTGTGCTCTTTACTTTTGATACACCTCTGCCTCGGCGATTTTGACTCTTTTCCGCAAAAAATGGAGTGTTGTGATACCTTTATGGAATATACCCCACCAAACCATCACAGAAGCTGGATGATGGCCTCGTTGCACTTTAGGAACAGTTTTTTTTTTAGCTTCTTCTGATGATGTTGCATAAATCTTATCATTTTGTTTTTGTAAAGAGGATGTTCTCATGGCCATTAGTTGTTTGTCAAAGTAGGAGATGCTTGCATCTTTCCAATCTTATTTCCTTTAAACGTGGAATCAACATTACATTTGGGCTGTTGATCGACGATAAGCCTTCATATAAAGATCATCTCGAATGAGTCTATTAATCGATCTTCTGGAGACTTTCAATTCCCTTGACAAAATATTTTGTTTGCGCATTGGACAGCTTTGATGGCACTGACTATTCAAACGGTACGTGGAATACTCTTGCTCCATCATCTATATCTGAGGTTTCATTAAATTGTTTTATGGCACGATAAATAAATCTTTTTATTATTTTAAGCGGCTTCAACAAATTCAAAGTTTTAGATGCACTTTTCCCACACTTATGGAGTGCTATTACAGCGATAGGACTCTTTTTCATGCCCCCACTCCATGATTACTAGACAAAGACTGTTACCAAACTTTTCGGAATATTACGCGCCGTACAGTTCATTTGTTATAAAGTGCAATATAACGGGACAATTCCAGACTGATTTCTGAGAAAGGGCGCATTAGAAATTGTGTGACAGAATTTATGGCAAGACTAAGTATTTTCACTACATAAAGGGAAATATACGGTAGCAATAGCCAAGTACTAAGGCGATAGCTCACCAACTTCATCCCTATGCAAATGATTCAACATCTATAGCTAGTCACGAGGAGAAGTATTTAAAAAAAGAGCCAATTTGAAAATAAAAGAGCTATAAATTTTTCAGAATATATTTTTGTGTGCTACCCAATAGAGAACGATCTCGAATAACTGTTGCGAAAGTTTGGTTAAATTTTAACATCTTTCCCTCTCTTCTGCCCTACCGTTTTAACATCTCCCCCACCCTCCCGTACCTCCCATCTTTTCATAGATTTCCAAAAATAAATTCATTCAAGAAAATTCAAAGAGTGTCTTCAAAAAGTGTCTTGATTGTACAAAATCTTTGCAGAATCTTCCACTTTTCTGTTACAAAAAAAAAACTTTTTCTTTTTTCTTTTTAAAGAATTTTTGCTTTCTTACCATTTCCAATTTATCTAAAGGAAAGGATTACCTTTTCCAGTTCCCGTCACGTGTTAAATTTACGAACAGCTAAATATACCGTAAACTGATAAAAAGGAAATGAGAATCTCTGAATTTATCCTATATATGCGGAGCCTTGCCTGCCACACTTGTCAAAGTGTTAGACATCCTTCACGAAAAAAAAAAAAAACATTTATCTTTTGGGGGTGAAAAAAGTTTTCCATTTTTTTTTCTTATATAGGTAAAAAATGGATAGAAAGGTCTCAAAGGCACCAGCTAAATTCATTCCACAAAAAAATCATTCCACCACCGCCGCCGCATTTAGTACCTATATTCAGAAATGATATAAAAAAAAAAAAAAAAAAGACGAACAAAAGCGTTTACAGCGCGAAGCGAAATATAGTGAGGAAGACAGGACGATTCAAATTCAGAAACAGGCGCCTCAATATCTCCTTCAATAGTAAAAGTAAAACAGCAGTGAATATCAGAAGACGATGACAAAAGCGGTCCCAGGAAGAAGGATCCTATAAATTTTATATAAACGCGCAAGAAGTGAACAGATACGAGACTTATGTTGATGCTTTGATAGCAAATTGATATGCGGTCGACGGAGGAAGGAAGGATACTCTGCGGGGATTTCATTGATAAATTGAGTGGCTCAATAGTGTGATGTGGTCGGAAGGATATACAGAAAAATGCATATGGATGTATGTAGATGTTTTGCCATCACTTCCATCACAGAAGGGGGTTTGCCTTTCCACTTGATATGGAATGCGTTCTGTAATGATTTGATGATATAAGAGGATCTCTCTCTCTGGAGGGAATATATTGTGTATCTCGTCCTAACTGAACTCTACAGGGATTCATAGTATGATTTTTTTTTCATCCACTTGATTTATCCTTTTGCCTTGATTGACAACAAAAGCTGGGAAAATATGTATTTTTCCATCACGGGGTAGCATGGCTTCTACTTAGTACGTGGGCTATATAGGAAATTTCGGTTTACGTTGAATGAACATGTGTCCCCATCTATTGTCTTTGCGGTGCATTTTACGTTTTTTTTTTTTTTTTTATTATAAGCTTAATGCATCGTCCATCAACTATAGGTGTATAGATGAAAATTGAATGGCTCTTGGGTAAACCATAAAACATATGTATTGTAGGAGAAACAAAAGTTGTTAACAGTATTTCTGGAAAAACATGACACGTTACAATCCCTGAATTAATTATGCTTTTCTGTCGCTGGCTTTATGTGATTTTAAATATTTCAATGATTTTGTGGAGAGTCAGTGTATACGTACGGTTTTACATGTGTGAAACTACTTTAAATGCAATTAGTCAGCAAACCGGCAAAAATAGCCAGATTTCCTTAAATTTATTGTTATTGATTTCCATTCGAATATTAAATGGAAACGCGAAGCTCTGGAAATTTTTGCCAGCTTCGTGCTGGTTAATGAACTGTGAGAGAATTTATTCAGTCGTCCAGCAGTAATTAGACAAACATTTTTTGGCAATGGGTGTCTGGGTGTCATTGAGCCTTATATATTTTAATGGAATGGTGGGGATTTACACTAGTGGTAGATATTTTTTTGGTTTTTTTAGAGATCCATTCAATTCGTTAAATGTTTTTAACTCAGAATTTAATTTTTTTTTAAGGTTTGCCTTTTGTTTTTCTGTCCATTCGAATATCTATATATATTAAAACACAAAAATTGTATCTACCTATGTCCGTTATAGACTTTGAAACCATCCAATCGATATGCCCCAAACCGATTACATTTGAAAGGCAATAATGCAAAAATGGTTTTAGACCACTAAAACAATGCATTATGTACATTCGTTCCATTCATGAAGTCGATTTTCGATTTTTCCCATACAACAATTTTCAACTTCATCAAAGGGTGGCGTTACTCGCAAATAAATTAAAACATTAGTGTGAAGTTGGCGCATAATACAGACTGTCAACACTAAAACATTGATCTGTCATTCTCATCGGAAAGTTTTATCATTTGTGGTTATCACGTCGATCATGTCAAATAATCGAATTAAAAAATATTAAAAACCTCATAAATAGTAAAAAAAAATTGTTTTCGTGAAATTTGGGGTGTTTTTGACGATTGTTTTTTTACAGTTGTTTGTAAAAACTATCTATCCACATATAAAAAATATTAGTTATCAAAAATGCCACCGGAAAGAGCTGTAATTGATAGAAATACAGCAGATGCGAAACGAAAAAAAGTCGAAAGAGAAGCCGAAACGCCCGAACAATGTGAAGTGCGTTTGCAGTCAAATAGGGTGAGAGAACGGCAGTCAAGAGCAGTAAAAACACCCGAACAACATGAAGCACGTCTAGAACAAGTTCGAATCAGAGCTACTACAGCAAAAGCTGCTGAAACTCCTCAACAGCATGAAAACCGACTTGAAGGCAATCAAACATTGCTGTATCATGAAGTTCCAAAATATTACACTTGGAACACAACAAGCAAAATGTTTTATAGGAGAAAGCGAGGCGCTGTTGTTCCAGATTATGCTGGTGTTCGTGCATCTGATGCATTGGTTCGAGTATGTACTGTACATCGAAATAACGCTGAATATTAAGGGCGCCATACACCATCAGTTTTGCCGTGGTTTTAAAAACCACGTTCTAGTCGAGATAAGAACCTAAAACGTGGTCAAGAAAAAGCCCCACACACCATCCAACTTGACCACGTCTTGCCGTCATCTTGTAGTGTCCATTTACAGCAACAACATGTGACCAAACATTGTGATTATTTCATGAAAATCGGTTTTCACAGAAGCGCGGGAACATTTTATGAGAGTAAAACGTGAAAACTCCGCCACCTCTCATTTATTTACGAAAAAGAAAGATTTTCCATTCTGTTTCGTTGCATGCAATTTGCGCTTTCACATTTTTTATCTTTATTCATAAAATTTTTAAAGAGAGTTTGATTTTTTTTTTATTATTTTTTTCCTTTATTTCTTCCTTTTCTTGCCGTGTACATTTAAATGTAAAACACTCAGAAATGTCGCCTACTTCTTAGCTTATTATTAAGTTAACTTTGATTATGAACGAGCAAAACAGTAAAACCACGACAAAACTGATGGTGTATGGCCTTGCCCACGTCTTGCCCACGTTTTGAGAAAGATATTTCTGGCATGACCTGAATTCTGGTTTTAGTAGATATCCGAACCTCAAAACGTGGGGTTCGCCATACACCATCAGTTTTGCCGTGGTTTTACAGTAAAACCACGGCAAAACTGATGGTGTATGGCCTGCTTTACTATTTGAGACTGTTGCTTCACACAGTCAAGGGTCCAAAATGATTCCAAACTTTGAAAACGGTTCATGAACAAATATGTGAAACGTACAAAGAAGCATGTTATCGACTCGGCTTACTTGAAAACGATCAGCATTGGGACACGCCATTGGCAGAAGCAGATATCACGTATCTTCCGCCACAAATTCGCACGCTGTTTGCAATTATTTTAACGACTTGCGCGCCGAATTCGAATGTGGAAATCCAGTTTTCGGATGACATTTTCAATGAAGCACTAATACTACTTGAAGATAGATGTATTTTGATCAACAACAAAATTCTTTGTCAGCTTGGACTACCAGCACCGACACGTGATCGAAATAATGTCCACGATAGAGATTTGGTACGTGAACGGGAATATAATTCTGATGAATGGCGCCATTTTGTCGTTGCTCGGAAACAACTGTTGACTGCTAAAAAAAAAAATAGTTTTAGAAAAAGTTATGCAACACGTAGCAAACGAAAGTGGTGGAATTATTTTCCTTGACGCACCTTGAGGCATTGGAAAAACATTCTTGCGCAATTTGATATTCGCTGTAATGCGATCGAAAAATGAAATTCCACTAGCTGTAGCATCGTCTGGAATTGCATTAACGTTACTCGATGGTGGGCGTACAGAGCATTCAGCTCTTAAGCTTCCATTAAATGTAAACCATACCGAAACACCAACATGTAACATCGGTAAAAATTCTGGCATGGCTGCAATATTAAAAATAAGCTCACTTATTGCATAGGATGAATGTATTATGGCGCACAAGAAATCTCTTGAAGCTTTTGACCGTACTCTCAAAGATTTCAGAGAAACTGATCGACTAATGGGTGGAGCTCTATTTCTTCTTGCTGGTGATTTTCGACAAATTTTCCCAGTAATTCCAAGATCAACACCAGCCGATGAACTAGTTAAATGCATGTTTGAAAGCGTCATATCTTTGGAGACATGTAGAGAAACTTACATTGTCGACAAATATGGAAAATTTTTTGGATATGGGCGATGGAAAACTTCCGATTGATCCGACTACACGTGAAATATCTTTTCCGCCAAACTTTTGCCAAATGCAGTCATCAATTTAAAATGTTGTGCAGAAAGTTTTTCCCGATATTACAAACAGTTTTAAAAATCATGATTGGCTTTGCGAACGAGCAATTTTGACTCCGAAGAATGATGATGTCAACAAAAGAAACCATCAAATTCAATTGAAGTTACCCGGTGAAGTTGTCAAGTACAAATCGATTGACACAGTTATAGATGAGGAACAAGCTGTCAACTATCCAATAGATGTTCTTAACTCTTTGGAACCATCTGGAATGCCACCACACATCTTAACTTATAAAGTTGGATTACCGTTGATGGTCATTCGCAACTTAGATCCACCGAAATTATGCAACGGAACAAGAATTTCTGTTAAAAAACTATTGCCGAATTTAATCGAAGCCGCAAATATAAAGGAGAAGATGTGATGATACCACGAATTCCAATGATTTCAACCGATTTGCCTTTCGATTTCAAGCGATTACAGTTTCCAGTGCGTCCAGCTTTTGCCATAACCATCAACAAGGCTCAAGGCCAATCGCTAAGTGTTGCTAGTTTGAACTTAGAAAATTCCTGTTTTTCGCACGGCCAATTATATGTTGTTTGGTCCAGAGTTGGAACGCCGAAAAATCTTAATGTTTACACACCTACCGAAAAAAGTATGTGTTTGTAAGATTTTGAATTCCATATTCTCAAGGTGTCCCATAAGTAGTGTAATACCTGAAGGCTATGGTTAGGTCATACTTAGATGAGCAAAAAATTGATTGTATGGGTGAGGGGCATCCTAATGGTATCCGAGATAACGGGATTTACAGATATTTGGGTATGTTTTTATATATCACCCTGTAACTCCTGAACGTTATACCTTATGATGATGATTTAAATTTTGGTGGATAGATAATCGTTGGACCTTTCTAATGGTCTTCCAGTGGCATTTTTCAGCCATTTTATCTAGATACACTTTAAAAAATGCTCAAATTGTTGCCACAAAGCTTACCCAGCACTATCTTCCGTCTACTATTAGGAAAAATAAAATGGATTAAACATAAAAACTAAATGATTAATAATCGAAGGATGAATAATTTTAAGAAAACAACGGTGTATTTTGTCGACATTCCATTTGTTCTATTTGATTCGATTCTGTTTTCTTCCATGTACTATTTCCGGTCCTTGCTGTATAAAGTGCCTATTTAGGTTATCATTATCAAATTCGCGATAGTTGAAATTTTTCTCTTTACCACAGCAGCCAAGTTTCCTCAAACTATTCCAGAATATTTTTGACAAAATCCTAGATTTACCATAAAATATATTCGTATAGGGAATGCAAGATATGAAAATTGAATACATATTTAAAATTTATGATTTTCGAAATTCGATTGTTTTTTTTGTATATGTATATGGATTACCTACGTAATCCCGATTTTCAAAATCTCGATAACAATATCCCGAACACGAAATCCCGACATACAAAATCCCGAAGTACAGAATCCCGACTTTCAATATCCCGATTTATAAAAAATACCGCATTGTAAAATTGCGAAGATTATTAGATATATATTAATAAAACCACGGCCGCATATGATCTCATTAATATATAATAATTTTCGAAATTTGGTAATGTAGCAAGAAACTATTATTACATTCTTTTACCAGATGTTGTTTATAATATCGTGCCATTAACAGGAATTAGCTGCAATTTATAGCAAACAATTGTTGTTTTTTTTTAAGTATCTTGATGCTGAACCTTTTGTATTAAAGGAATGCCAATTTGAAAATATAATACTTGGAACTAAACCAAGTTTGAAACTGTTGTCTGAATCATTCTGCTGGTTAATTGATGGAACCTTTTATGTAGCCCCAAAATTAATCAGACAAGTTTTTTTTTATTCACGGGAAAGTTCAGATCCAAATTGTGCCTCGTATTTTTAGTATTATGAGTGCCAAGATTAAAGCATTGTACTCGCAGCTCTCTTACGAGTTATATCAAACGGCTTACGAGGGTAAAATTAATTTAAATCCTTTGCTTAAAATTACTGACTTCGAAAAATTTATCGCATCTGTGGCTAAGAACTTTTTCCCAATAACGCGATTCAAGGGTTGTCCTTTTCAGTTTGGGCAACTTATGGTGGCGTTGGATATTTCTTACGTATTTCCTCATACTTATATATATTAGTATAATTTTTTTGAAATACATAATGATTTTTTTCAATAAAGCATCTTTTACAAATAAACATAAATTAATTTAATGCGGGATTCTTAATTTTGGGATTTTTAAATGCTGGAATTTGTGATTCGGGATTTTTGAAAAAGTCGGGTTTTTGATAATTCAGAATTTTAAGGTTCGGGATTTCGTAGTGCTCCCTATGTATACAGTGTGTTCCGGTGTAGGCGATCCATAGAGAAGGACGTGATAGTACTCACCTAGACAAAAAAACAAATTGTACGTCGAAAGAGGGGGGGGGGAGATGCGTCGTTTCGGCGGTGGGGGGTTTACGATTTTAAATGCTGTTTCTAGTTTACATCCTGTAAATTTCTTTATATACACCCCATCAAAGCGAGTTTCATCTCGAATGATAGCAAACCGTCTAAGCTTTGCAGTTGATTTTGGTTCTGATTTTTTCAAATATTAACGATTTTCCCGCCAAAATGCATGATGACTATACAGTTTATTTACAAGATTTAGAAACACCGGAATGTTTCCTTTAATTTGACTATGCACATGCTACCTAAATGTTACCTTTTTTGAGATAGTCCCGTTTTTATGATGCATAATTTCATTAATTTTTGTAATTTGCATGGAATTGCATAAAATTAGGCGCGATTTCTATTGCTATTAGCAAAATTAATGAAACTATGCATCATAAAAACGGGAATATCTAGAAAACGGTAGCATTTCGGAAGGCACATGTGCATAGTCAAATTAAAGGCAACATTCCGGGGTTTCTAAATCTTGTAAATAAAATGTATAGTCATCATGCATTTTGGCGGGAAAATCGTTAAAATTTCAAAAAATTAGGACTTTTTTTTTCCAATTTCCTGACTTAGACGTCCTACAATTGGCGCCTTGATAGGATCTATATCAAAACAGCACTACCCAACGACGCACCCCATACCCTCCCCACCTCCCTTTAGTGTACAATTTTTTGTTTGGCTGGGTGAGTACTATAACCTCCTTCTCTATGGATTATCTACACCGGAACACTCTCTATATGTGGGCGTAGATACCATGTCATATATGTATGTACATAGTTAGATGCGTTTCACTGGGGGTATGGTTTTGGCGTAACATCAAACCTTGTTGTAGAGATGCTTCCACGATTGTTGTAACTTCTGTGGTAGATAACTACTCCGTGAAATTGCTTCAGATTTTAGGCTGCGACGGTTTGGATGTTTGCATGATGTGGGAAACTGTTCTGTCTTGAGCGGTTTCTTGAAACAGAAAGTTGCGACGACGACTTGACCTGGCTACCGGTTAACCACTCGCGCTATAAGCAACCAGCTTGAAACGTATCAACTTGCAGACTTGAAATGATTTTTTTTGAAAATATCGATTCGTCTTAATGGCGACTAGACGTCCGTTTATGGCAAACCTAAAACATATCGACGTGAACTTTAGAAGCACAGTTTATCTCATGTATAGGAAAGCAACATTAGTTCAACGTTATGGGTGTCATAATTTGGACTTGTTTTTTTTTTCTGTTTCTAAAATTCATTCTTTTTACTGTTGCCGATTTACAAGTTTTTTTTTCTTTTCTCGCAAAAACGAACGCCCACTAATTAACCCTTTCTACATTCAACAAAGTGTTACTAGACACGAATTTCTAAATTGATTTTGCTACGTTTACAAAGAGGCTGGTCATGTATTCGGAAATGCACGACCTGCACAGAATTGTCGCCACAAGGTATTAAACGTGGTTTAAAATAAAATAAATGCTAAGGCTCCTATCTTCCTGAAGATACATATAGGTACCTAATGAAAACAAAAACAAAAAAAAACATCTGGAGAGAACATTACGTGTAGAAAATTGACCATCAATCAGATTAATCTATGCAATCAGAATATTTTGGACTTTTGCGAAATTATCTTGAACTTCTACCATGATTGATTTGCACAGATTTTCGCAATTATATTTCCAATGAACTACAATCGACTTCCAATAAATCTTATAAATTTTGATGAATTTCTTATAAGACTTTTACTAAAAATTTCCGCCAGAGATCTATAATTGAACTCCATGAGACATTTGTATGCCAAAATCAAAATGGAATTTATTCATTTTTCCAACCATTCATCATTTCCTTATTTCCATTCTCAATTATTCTCTATTCATACAGAGATCTTCTTAAAAGCACATAAATTTCCTAAAGTTAAAATCTATAGTGAAATTGTCTCCCCCCCCCAACCTACAATCGTTCGCATAGTCGTCAGTAAATAATGGAGAGAATTATAAGTATATAGTTGAATGCGGAAACCCTTTAATTATTTTAATTAAAACAAGCTCGGCAAAAGTTGAGGCTATACATATAACCCGACATACATACATCCTTCAACAAAGTAACCCTCAAAGCCTCCTCAAAACTTCACATCCAACAAAGTTGTGGGTATTTTAATTTTTGTTAACGTTTCGCTTCGAGGACTGTTCGAGTTCAGTTATCCTTCCTTGTATAATATACCTAACCAGGAAAGATACAACAATAGAGGGATGAAATTTTCCTTTATGAAATTTACCGTTCTTATATCCTTTTTGTACAGTTGTTTCATGGCTATTCAAATGATACGCCTAAATGATGATTGTAAAATGGTTTGGGATTTATGAAAATTAACAAAAATTGCAGCAGGGGGTCAGTCAGTGAAACCAAAAATGGTGGACAGATATAGGAAGAGCAAGAAGCTCTTAATTTCAGTAGAAATAAGGGCGGTGATATAATTTTATAATTGGCTGGAAATGTGATTTAAATAATTACTATGTGGAACACTGTCTGTCTACTCTCAGTGTCTCTTCTACAAAAATACAAAATACTAAAATAAAATAAATAAAATGCGGGCTGGCCGACAGGGTTAAGTTCTCCATGACACTCTGCACACTCTATACATTTTGGTGGAGGTATATATTTAATGCCAACATCCATCGGTGGGGATTTAATTAAAAGTCTCTTGTTTTTTTGTAATGCTTTCCAGAACATGCATTCAGCCTCCAAGAGAGAAGAGGTTCTTCCATATAAGAGCTATGTGCGGGTGGAAAACCTACGATAATGTGCTCCTCTGACGGCAATACGGCTGGCTGTATAAATGGTAGTTAGCATGTGCTTCTCTATTAATTGGAGTCTAGTTAAATAGACTGACGCTATCGGGCGTTTTCTGCATAAACTGAGTGGAGGTAATCATAGTTGGTAAAGCTCAGTCTTTTTTTCTTTGTGGAAATACTATATGCATATATGAATCAGGAACGGATGGAAAATTTTTGATTCAAGAGATTAATTCACATTGAATGCAGCCGCGCCATGATGAACGAAACTAAATCAAACAGTGAAGCAAGCCAGCCGCAGTTAAGGCTCTTCTTCGGATGATTTAATCAAATCTGAAATTAATGGTCCTGGAGAGCTTGCCTCCAGCGAGAAGCTTTAACTAGATTTGCAACTTCTTACTCCTTCTATATTCTCCTTGTAGGTAGCACAGAGGATCTCTATGCTACCTAAACAGGCGTATTCAGCCCACTTTCCTATTAATATTTCGTGTGATGAAAATAAAAGGGAATGTAATTGAAGGGGCTGAGAATGCATACCTATACTACATACCTATATATACCTGCCATATAGATTCTTGTATATAAAGTAAAGGAAGTCTTTCAGGATCTAAAGCTGGTGTAATTTTGTTTCACTGATTAATGGCTTGAAAGCTGATAAGCTGTGTTGGCTGGTTTCTTTCTACAAATTTTCTCTGTCTAGATGTATAAAAGATGAGCTACTTTTACTATGTAGCTGTAGTAGGTATGTAAGTGGTATTTATGTATGTGCATTTGTATGTATATCGACTACTATATGGCGTGTTAATCACTACGTTTCTTTCCTTTCTCTAATGACGACAGACCTGATGCAGAGGGGATTAAGGTTGTCTGGCTTTTTCGGTCGTTCTTAAAGGTTAATCGATTAGAAATGTCATTCTATGGCAATTTATATTCTCCAGTGACTAAGATGAAAATTATTTAGGTAATCCACATTTCATTCATCTTATTTTATTGGATTGATATTTTTTTTTTTTTTTTGTTTTTAGGTTTTGTAAAATTAATTTAGATTAATTAGATTTGGCATATTTGAAATTATTAACAAATATTTTTCTTTTCAATTTCAGGTAAGTGAAGATCAACATAATTGTGTTTGATATTTAGCAGAAAACTGGTATAGTATCAAAATTAGAGGCATCACATATTGGTTGATAGCCTCTTATCATATTAGTCTTGATTTTTAGGAATGCTCCACATGCAATGTATATCACAGAATTATTTTGTTTCAGCCTAATCTCCACATCCTACAACCACCAAATTTGTTCTTTATTCAAATGACTATAGATTTGGAGGGTTTGGTTACGGAAAATCTTAAGGTGTACCTAAAAATATATTGCGCATAGAGCTTGTCATATTATGGTAATTTAGCATTTACAAGCTCGCAACCTTTTTTTCTTTTTTCTTTAATCATTACGTCAACTTACTTCCTTACTTACCACACAGAAGAAGCTAATGTTAGGTTAGATTATATTGGCAGCCACCAAGTTGCCTTATAATCAGCCATACTTAGACCTTTGAGAGGTCCGTTGTAATGTGATCTCGGTTTTCTAGGGACCGCAGAAATATTTACTTGCTCTGTTGGCGAGTCGATGTACAGAAGTTACCGTAGGTCCTCCAATGCGTTGTCTGCTATTTCCTAATATTCACAGCAAATTATGTTCCCAGTATTTTTTTTGTTCATACAGCTTAAGAGGAAGTGCCACGTTATGATTCCCGCTTTCCTTTTAGTAGAGTTTTTGTCTACGTAATGATATATTTCAGCCTCCCCTTCCCATCTCCATCCCTTCCTCATCTAAAATTCGATAGATTATAGGATTGCAGATCTAGAGCTCTGTTCCTGGTTCTAGAGGTCTTTCTATAGTTTCTTCTGTTAGACGTAAATCCATAACTGATCCTGATATAACATATATTGATGGGTTCAGAATAATGTAATGACAGACGGGAGGGGAGATACGATGCATATAGTCGTCCCAAATGCTGCATTTCTTGCTCTGAGAAGAGTTGTCAGAGATGGCTCTATATATATATATATACATATATATACAGGGGGATTCAGATCAAGATACCTACCGGTGTACCACGCGATTCCTTGAGGTAAGCTGATCATAAAATTGTTCCTAAATATCTGTTTTCCTTTAGCTTGCTACAAATGAATCATCTGGTTTTATTCAGCACATCCAGCTTAAGATAAGGAATCATCTGACTGACTCTCAACTATTACCTATCGTGCAGCAGGGAAGGGAGTAGACTCTAACTCTAACTCTCCTGTATCTGATGCTCATAATACTAAACCAGCTACAAACCAGAGGAACCGTCGCAGACGCCACCATAATAAGGCGATTCGCTCAAATCAGCACTCTGTTCATTCTACAGTAAACTGTGACCCTGTGCTTCCATAGTAACGAATGACACTGCATCTGCGTCCTCTGTAGGAAATGGTATTGGCGTCCCTTTGAAAACGGTACCAAAACCTTCGTGTGTTTTCGTCACCCGTTTCTCTCCAGAAACGTCGTGTGAAGACATCTTGAAGTATCTTAAGTCCAAAACTATCGCAACGGATGTTTTTTCATGTCGAAAAATTAGTAAATGCTCTAAATCGGTCTCATCCTGCAGGACAGGTTATTGGATCCCACTATTTGGCCCTCTGCCACTTTTACTAAACTATTCGTACCTTCTGGGCGCCAACTTACTAATACAGTTAAAATAAATAGTAATATCTCAAAAATCTCAAATCGCTCTCCCTTTACTATCAAAACGTAAGGGGGATTCGGACAAAAATTGCACAAATTTTCAAATCCTCTGTTGCAAATTGTTTTGATATAGTTGCTTTCACTGAAACTTGGCTGCATCATGGCTTTCGCGATGCTGAAATCCTTGACAGTTCTTATCAAATTTTTAGAAGAGAGAGACATACTGATTCTTAAGCTCTTGGCGGTGGCGTACTCCTCGCTTGTAAAAACCACATTAATTGCAGTCAAATTGATCTTTCCAATTTCTCCAACACTCTCGATATCGAACTTATCGCTCTCAAGTTGTCTCTCTTAAAATATGACTTATTCATACTTTGTTGCTATATTCCTCCTGATTCCGTAAATGTTGTTGATGACAAAGGTCAGAATATTTATGACCTACTTACTCATTTTAACATTTAATTTTATCCATGGTAAAATGAAACCTTTTGACGAATTACTACTTATTGGTGATTTTAACTTACTTACTTACTTACTTATTGGTGATTTTAACTTACCCAATATTCAATGGGTACTTAATGAAGATGACGATGACTATCTTCCACTTAATTACTTGACATCAAGGGAATCACTTTCCCTCGACACTATTTCATCTCTCGGTCTCAGCTAAATAAGTAATGTTATGAACGACATGGGTAGGCAGTTAGACCTGGTATTTTTTACTGACGCGGGCAGCTTATTAGTTGAACCTAGCCCAGCTATAATGTCTACTCTTGATAAATACCACCCCCCCCCCCCCCCCCCCCCCCCTATTAATTACATATTGCTATGAAACCGAATACTCAACAAACTGTGGCGAAACACAATACTTTCTCAATTTTAGAAAAGCTGACTTCTCGGAACTTTCTAGTAGACTTGCCTCTATTGATTTCAACACACTGCTGTCTTGTAATAGTATTGATGAAGACGTTTCTAAGTTTTACATAATTCTTTTCGATTTATTTTCTCTTGTGTTCCTCGCGAGCGTCAGCGGTTGACTAAAACATCACCGCCATGGTTCAATAAAGAACTGAAACGTCTTAAAAATAGAAAGAATAAACTGTGGAAAAGTTATATGCGGGACAAAGACATTATAAGTCACAATACTTAATTTCCTCACATCATATAATGAGTTCAAAGAGCTTTCCTCCATACTTTATGATTAGTATATTCAAAGCATGCGTGCTAAATTATTTAGTAACCCACGGATATTTTTTAAGTTTATTAATATGAAGAAAAACACAGACAACTATCCCAATACCATGTACAAGTATAAACACTCTGCTAGCGATGATTCGTCTGAAATTCGTAATATGTTTGCCTCTTTTTTTGACAATGCCTTTCCCTCGTCAAATTTTCAACATCAAAATAGCAACTTCAGTCGTATGAACGACTCTTATAATGTTTTTTCACTATCCCTTCAATTACACAAGAGGATATACTCGTTCATTTAATGGGCTTTCAAATGACTTCACAACCGGTCCGGATCGGATCCCTACAGCCTTTTTTCATTCTTGCTGCCTTTCTCTGGTAGCTCCGTTGAGAATTATTTTCTAAAAATCGCTCGACAGTGGTTGTTTCCCCCAGCTATGGAAAAATTCCTTTATCATACTTATCCACAAAAAAGGTAGTAAAAATGATATTTCCAACTATAAGCCTATTGCAAAATTATCTTGCATGCCCAAATTTTTCGAATCTATAATTTCTTCTCAACTATCAACCTCCTGTAATAATTTACTCTATTCAAACCAACATGGGTTTATTTCGGGCAGGTCTACAACCACTATCTTGTTGGAATTTGTCTCAGATACCATTGGCGGATTTGCAAAATGCTACCAGACAGACTGTATTTATACAGACTTTAGTAAAGCGTTCGACAAGTTATCTCACTCCGTGACACTCTTTAAAATGGAAAAGTATGGGTTTCCTCTAACATTTCTAAATGGACGGAGTCTTACTTAGATAACAGAACATATCAAATCTTATTTCGACATTCCATCTCAAGAGTCTTGAAAGCTTCGTCTGACGTACCTCAAGGGAGTCACTTGGGCCCCTTGTTCTTTATTCTGTCTATTGATGACATCGTCTCTGTTATGAGGCTACTGCAAGGTCTTGATTTATGCTGACGACATTAAACTTTTCGCTCAGATTAAATCTTTTAACGATTGTGAGCAGGAACAGAGCGACCTTCACAGTTTTTACGATTGGTGTAAAGGCATAGACAAATGTTAGGTTATGACTTTTCACAGAAATCAGAAACCAATTTCTTACGATTATGTGTTCTCGAATACCTCGATTCGCCGTGTGGGTGCTGTTTGTGACTTGGGTATCAATTGTGACCATAGATTGAATTTTATCTCCCACATAAACTACACAGTATCAAAGAGTAGTTCCATGCTGGGCTTTATAAAACGTTGGTCCCGAGAGTTCTCGAATCCTACCATAACTTTGCGTTTGTACACTTGCTTTGTAAGACCTCTTCTTGAATACGCTAGCCAGGTCTGGTCTCCATTTTACGGTACATACATCGACCGTACGAGTTTGTTCAACGGAACTTCCTACGATTTGCTCTCAAGCACCTACCCTGGAATATTTCATTAATTCTTCCACCCTATGAGGATCGCTCGAAGCTTTTAAATATGCACTCGCTTAAGAAACGTCGCATAGTTGCCGATGTAACTTTTGTGCATCAGCTCTTCAACGCGAATATTGATTCCCCGTTGTTGCTTAACAAAATCTCTTTTCGTGATAGTAGGCACAATTTGAGTAGGCTACCTCTGTTGCATGTTAACTCCTCAAGGTCTAATTTTAGCATGTATGAACCTGTTAATCGCATGTGTATTACTGTTAATAATATGGCTGAGCAGTTTGTTCTTGACGTTTCTAAGCATGTTTAAAAAAAAAACGTTTGTATAATATTTAATGTTTTTTGTGCATTGCATAATTTTATTCGGTGTACTAATACTAACATCGACTAAATGATGAAACGCATGTATTGTTGACCGTTTATTTCTTAAACGTGTCCATGCAGCGAGCTTGTGTTAAACTGGTTCTGATAGTTAACTTAAATGAATCGATAAAATTAAGATCGCTTCCACTATACCTTTTCCAAAATGACGATGTTATTAATTACCACAACTGTGCCACTAATCTCCATTTTGAATTCTTCGGTTGCCTTCAATAAAACATTCTGTGTAGATATATGTTCCGGAAGAGACTAAGTGATATATCAATTCTTGTGGCGTCATTTGGTCCGTTGGTGGCATAGCAAGACGTCTGAATTTTCCCTGGCGGCATCTATAGGTATAGTAGAATTAGGCGGCTTTATATTGCCAAAATTTTTACCATAAGAAATAGTTAAAATCCTAAGATAATAGTCTTCTTCTTATTTCGTATAACCTTAATTTGGGATGTACGTTCCGGGGCAAAAGGGATTAATTAAGAGCATTAGGATCGATAGGAAAAATGGAACATTAACGGTGATTTTTAGTCGATCTCTGATTCCTTACTTATATACTGTATGTAAGTGTGAATTATATTGAATGAAAATTTTTCTACAAATATTCTAGTTCGGAATAATTTTCTTTTCTCAATTATTAGTAACTTGCGTTTTCCTAAATTCAACTGCATCAATGCCAATCAGCAGACATACAAACTTCCCATGCATTAGGATTTTTTTTTTCTGAATTTTTTCCCGCATTGTAAAAATCATCGTAGATCGCAGTACAACTGAGCTGGAAAAGTGTTGCACTAAATATTGTTTTTTAATCGTTGCTTCCCGCATTGAAGACAGATCGAGAAAGACTGCTGCGCGGCAAGACAAGTTTCATTAATCATGCCAATAGAAAATTCAATTATGAACCATTTTTAATCGGTTTCGCCAACTTTTATGTTTGCTCCAATAAAAACACACACTCTAAATACTATGTAAAACTAAAATTAAGTGGCCTCATACATTTTTTGTGATCCAAGAGGTTTATGAAGGTAACAGATAGAAACTGAAAAGAAAATTCAGGTTTCCTATATGAATGTCAACCTTGGTTTGAGTTTTGTTTTAATATAAGTAAGGCATCGTCTTGGTAGTACGACGCAGAAGCTCTTTTACTAAATGTTTCATAAAGATTAGCAATATATGTAGTTTCACTTTGCAAGACCTATTTTTATTACTTTACTACTTACTTCTTAGATGTTCCACAAGGTTCTGTTTTTGGGCCAGTATTGTTTAAATTTTTGTTCCATATGCGATTATTGCCTATTTGGAAATTTTCGATCTAATGGTATTTATGGTATGAATAAAGAAATATGTATCTAAAGTAGAAATTACATTATTCTTCTCGTTAAAAGTGTTTCTGGTTTTTTTTTTCTACGCTTCTTCTTTTTTTCAGAGGGGCACGGAGCCAACCAAAAATAATAGAGTTAGTTCTAATTTCTATTAATTGAGTCTCTTCTCTTTTGATAAGAAATTTTATTTGTAATACTCAAGATCGTACCTACCCAACCCGCGTGGTGATACATACTTTTAGAGTTGTGTTTTTACCAGTTTGGCTATGATCGATCGAAATGTGCTGACGCTCGAACATATATTTTTTTTCTGCATCCTATAATACATATGTATAAAATCTGATTTTGTTGCTAATAGTTTTTTGAAATACTTTAGCAGTATCTTCTTTTAGAGGTTGTTTACGTAGGTAGATACTGCTGTCGTTCGTCCTAGTATTGTAGTATTGCGCGAGTATCCACCCTTTTCATAATCCCTTACATTTTTTCTTAGGTCTTGTTCTAATTCTTCCCCTATATGCAGCCTTTTTATATTAACTCATATGACAACCAGGGAACTTTATAAGGTCTTGCCCAGGAATTGTACAGTAATACTTTTTCATGTTACAAAATTTCTTCTAAAACCCACAATGAAATTGAGTGAAACCTCTGATGTACATATGTATGTATGTAAATATGTACAAAAATAAACTACATCTGTTTTAAACTGCATATGAAATTAACCGACAATTGCATGTGTATGTGAACAGCATAACTGTGTATGTACATATATCTCAAAGCCTTTCTAAATGCCAGACATTTAAAATGTGCGGTAAACCTCAGAAACTGAGTGTAAACTACTTTTTGATTTTTCACAGTGAAAACTTATTTTAAGACTTTCCAGCAATCCTGCAGCCTGCAAAAAATATATACACAAGCGACATGGCAGTTGACAATTCTATTGAAAGTAGTTAAATATCATAAATTCCCCCCTCATGCCCCTCGGTTATGCTTGTCATGATAAAGTTTGTTTCATAGTTGTTTCTAGCGGTCAAGAACAGATGGAGATACTATCAGCACATAAATATGAATACACATGTATTTGTCAGTCTAGTCTAGATTAAAGGTCGCCGCACAGAACTCTCTTACTACACCACAAAAACAACAAAATTCATCTGACTTTCATCTGTTTAAATAATTTTCTGATTTTAGAGGATTTAGATGCATGTGCAACTTGTCCTGGTCTCTAGAATCTTGAACTTCTTCACTTGAGATTTCTGGATAAGTTAACTAACCGCATGTGAATGATTATTTCGAGTAGCTCTCTCCGAAGCTATGATGGGAAGGAAGATGGTAGGAGCTCTTATGAATGGATCTACAAAAAGGCTTCATCTCCTTATCGGATAAGGATTATGTCATCTTCTGAGCCATAAATAAATGAATCCCACAATTATGCAATGGTAGGAGGGATTAAATCGATGTAGAGATTATTTTATCCAATACCGGGGAGGTACACACATAAGTACCATGTCCCAGCAAATAAAAGGGAGAAAACGTAGAAAATTGTATTTTATGAAAAAGCTAATTTCGGATGTGAATTTCAAATTGAGTTTTGTTGCCGCATGTGATGGTCATTTTAGGTATACCTAGGCTAACATACATACATGATACATATGCATACAGATTATGTAGAAATGCAACAACCACAGCAGTACCATGTCATGGAGACAGGAGACCAGTCACTATGTGGTATACCGTGATTATATGTATATAAGTAGATAGCTACTAACTAACTATAAAACAAAGCTCGAATCTGGTGCATGTCTGGATTACCCATCCAATTAAAGGAATTGTTTTATTATTCACATCCAGGTGATTTGAAATTTGTCGTTCTGGCCTGGGAGTATATGAACAGGGAAAATATAAATTGAGGAACAGACAAAATAACCACAACAATATCCTTGCACAACTATGAAGTGGAAGGACGAACCAGAACGGTAAGTACTCATTCGGAAACTTGTGGTCGAATGATTATGTTCTAGTCCTGATGGAACATTGAGAGATCGTTATGCAGAGCAGACAGACTTTAGAGAATTCAACAACGATTGAATGGAAAAACTAGCCAAGGGTTTTTTTTTGTTTGTTTGTTTGTTTGTTTGTTTTTTCATTATTGAATAGAGAATGGTGATTGAAGGTAATAAGATTGTGGAGAGATGGGTTTTAATTGCGGTTAAGTGGGTACAACTATAACATTTTATCCTCTCTTATTAATTGAAGACTTTTTATATTTGCTCAGTAGCATGAGATTGGGTTCGCCTTCTTTACATAATTAGTTTTGATTTAGTTTTGATTAGTGGTTGTTTGGTTTTTATTCTTTATGATGGAGGACCACAAAGTTCAATTCATAAGAATATTCCAAACGCAGAGCTCTGTCATTCAAACGGAAGAAACTTGAAACTTTGCGGTCGCGATTAAGAATTTTTAGTTAAAATTAAGAAATTGAAAAGATTGGCGCCAATGTGACTGAACTTTGCTGTTTAGGTTGAATTCGACTGAAAATCGATATCTTTGGTTGTCTAGGTACCGGATTATGAAAATTAAAAAATTCAAGATGGAAGATGCGACTCTGATGAAGAAAGCTTTCGACCAGTTTATCTGTCTGCTCCTCAGCACTTTTATCGCTTCATCATTCTCTTCTAACCGTAGATTAATGCTTCAATACGCCATTTTCAGAATTTGAAAACTAGAGCATGAAAGAGATTTTATTTTTCGAAGAGCGACGAGGAGGACGTGTTGTACATACCTATATAAATTGAAGACTTCCTTGCCAGATAGGCCTAAACAGTTCTGGTTCTTTCTTAATTCTAAATGAAAGTCTGATGGATTCCCCTCATCCTTATCCTTTGATGATGTTGAGAATGCTGAGAGTCTACCTTTAGTGATTCAAACTGTAATATTAATTTTAGCGATTTTACTCACTTGACGATGCTGCCTTCAACTTCTTTCGAATTGAAGGATCTTGTTTTTGATGATGCTATGGTTTCGAAATATATTTCGAATTTTGCGAATAGCTTTTTGCCTGGCACAGATGGCATTCCGACTTCTTTGTTGAAGAAATGCAGCATTCCACTTATCCGCATCTGACGTAACTAATTATAGACCATTTGCTAATCTTGCAGCTATTCCTAAAATTTTTGAGGCTATTATTTGTGATACACTCTATTTCCTCTTTAACCCGCTTATAGGCAGTTTCCAGCATGGTTTTACTAGGGGTAAGTCTACATCTACTAACTTATTAGAGTTTTCTAAACACTGTATGTCTGCCATCGATACAGCAAAACAAGTTGACTGTATCTATACTGACTTTAGTAAGTCATTCGACAGGATTAGCCATAAGATACTTTTACATAAGCTTATTTTGCTAGGTTTTCTTTATCGGTTCGTACTTTGGTTAACCTCATATCTGTCTAACCATTAGCAGCAAGTCTCTTTTCGTGGTATATGTACTATCTAGAAATATCTTTAATACTTCTGGAGTACCCCAGGGTAGCCATCTAGGTCCTCTATTGTTTGTCATTTATATCAATGACTTACACTTGTTGCTACCTCATACCAACATTCTCTGTTATGCTGACGACGTCAAGATTTTTTGAACTATCTCGAATGACGATGACTGTGCTTTGATTAACTCTGACTTGAACACCTTCTACTCTTGGTGTTCTAAGAAATTTATTCCTTTGAATATCGATAAGTGTGTCTTATTATCGTAACCGTAGTCCTTCATATCTGAATTACTTCATCAATGAAAGTTTATTGTCCAGACTTAGCAGCATCAAGGATCTGAGGATTATTACCGATTCCAGATTCTCATTTGAAAACCATATTTTAAATATTGTCAACAAGGTTAACACTTCTTATGGCTTTGTTATCAGGTGGTCTCGGGAGTTATCTGATCCTTTTTTTGTTTTTTTAATATACGCGAAGACGGACTTACGCTTGCGTAGGCCGATCTTTGAGTATGCCAGTCCTGTTTGGGCACCATTTTACTCTGTCCATGTTAATCAGATTGAGACAGTTCAACGCAGATTGCTCATTAGCATTAACTTGATCTACATATGACTAAAGCTCAAGTAGCACGTCTATTGAACGGTCAGCTTGCTTGCTTGATGTAGCTTCTATTTTTTCTGTTAATTTTCATGTTTAGTTTGAATTTTTGTTTTATCTTAGTCTTATAATCTAATTTATTTTCTTCACTAATTTGAGTTTTTCTTTGTTATATTTTGAATTTATTTTGCTTTGATTTTGTAGTAATCGGCCATTGATGAAATATGTAGAAATAAATAAATGAATAAAAACGAATTTTAATATTTTTGGACCCATTCTGGGGATTTTCTAGATTGTGGATTTTAAGTTTTTGGGTAAACAAATTCAAAATGGCTGCCAAATTTAGTCATTTGGTTACGCGGATTAAGCGATTCTTGGACAAAATTTAGAAAATTCTCATTAATTTCATTTGTTAGTTATCGATCGACTCTTGAGGACTGTTTGTGTCGCCTTACCTCTGTAAAATTCGAATGTACGAAATTTTTAGCACAATGTGGGATGGCGAATATTAATAAATATTAAATAGACCGTAGTTAAAAATGGGATCAGGTTGCATCTTTAAAATTTATCCAGGGTGGTCTACGAATATTTGATAATAATACAAGAAAAAAAATGCTATTTGTCAGGAAGGTGTTAGGTTCCCACTGTTTTAGTGCTAGGGTAATTCTATATCAAATAGGCAATAGGATGTGGCATGACCATCACCAATTTTTTTTGAAATTTTACATACTTGGAGCGTTTGGGAAAACAAAACTACGAATTAAAAATCTTTCTTCTACAGTGCATATTTTGTAAGTTATGGCATTTTCAAGATTTCACAAAAATGTTCTTTAAACATTCATATATATTTTTCTATTTATGCTAAGAAAAATAGAATCTTAAAAATATACGCGAAGACGTACTTTTGATTTTGTTCATTTTTCTGTATTTTATATCTTGTATTATCCCCTAAAACATATTAAAATTCTAACTTGGGATCTCAATGGATCTCAAATCAAGAAAGTTTCACAAAAATACATTTATAACAACCTACAAATAGAATAAAATTGTTTCTATACAGGGTGATCCGTATGTGGTATTGGGTCTAAAGGCTATTGATATGCCATGCTTAGACAAGCAAAAAATTGTAAATCTGTAATTTTAAATTTGTGGAACCATAATTTCAATACGGAGAGCAGGAGGGGTAAAATTTGTACACCATTGATAGGTCTAACGATTATCAATCTAGGAAATTTAAAATCATCATCATAGGCTGCAACGTTAAAAAGTTACAGGGTTATATATAAAAATATACCCAAATATTTGAAATTTTTATTATGTTTTAGTGGATAATATAAGTTATAAAATATAAAAAAATGAACAAAATCAAAAGTGCGTCTTCCAGGATATTCAAGGATAATGTATAAAATCCTTATCCTTGATGTCCTTTTTCGCGTATATTTTTAAGATTCTATTTTTCTTAGATAGCTTGAATTCATATCTTTTAAATGAGCCATATTTCACTGTCCTATAGCATAAATAGAAAAATAAATATGAATTTTTAAAGAAGACCAGAACAGCATTTTTGCGAAATTTTGAAAATTCCATTACTCGCGAAATACGCATTGTAGAAGAAAAATTTTTAATTCGAATTTTTTATTTTCACAAGTCCTCCAAGTATGAAGAATTTCCAAAAAATTGGTTATGGTCATGTCACACTTTTCGTAATTTTTGGTCGATTTGCTATTGAATGACCCGCCAGTATTAAAATATTTTTCTTTATTTTTTATATTGACAAGTGACCTTATGATAGGTTTTTAAATAGATGATTCAGAATTTATTTATGCTCGATAATGTTTTCTTGTCTTCACTTCCGTTTCGAATTTAATTCATTTTTGTTTTTATTCAGAGTACGGAAACGCTCACTCACGTAACTCACACGCAGTAATAAATTGTGTGCGATCAAAGCGCATATACTCATGAGTCGTGTGTAATTTTCTTGCGCATTCTACTCACGCACATGAGTGATTAATTCAAAATAAGAAAGTGCACACGAAATTTCTCACTGCTCATTACTCATCAGTATCTTCTCGAAAGCGTTCTATTCCTTTTGATTAAAATGTTTGTTGTATTGATTTATGAGCGCATGAGCATTGTAAGTTATAATTACACACTTCTTAAGATAAACTCATGAATTTGCCGTTTGTTACTCTAAATTTGACATGAAACATCACGGAACTCACGAGTCCATACTTTTTACGAATTGAAGTCGTCAATTACTCATGAGTCTTGCTTGTGCGCATGTGAATGTACGTTTCTTTAATCTGTTTCGATTCAAAAATACTATCTCAACATCACTCAAATCACCACCAACAATCTCTTTTAATTCCTTAAGGACGGAAACAGTAACTCTCTATCGAATCTGATCTATAACATGAAACCTAGGTTAAAATTTATTCTCCAAGTATTTTTCGATTTTCCTACTCGACGGGTTGCAGCTTCCATTCGAGAATATGCCTCACTATGTTGTTGTTGCTGCTGTTGCTGTTGTTGCTGTCAGAACTCTTGTTATGTCGCAGTGTATTCCTAAAACATTTCCACTTTTTTTTATCCTTTTTCTCGTCGATCCTGATCTGGCCGCAACTCGCCTTTCCAGACTTCAAATACTCGATTTTATCAGTGAATTTTTATACATTCTTGTTAGGATTACGCGAGCCCTTATAAGGGCAATAAATGGGGTTTCGATCTACAATAAAAAAACAAAAAAAAAAGATACCTTAATCAACTAAATAATTCTTATAAAAAACCGAAAAACATTGAACAATATTATGTCTGGTCATCTGAGCAATATCAACACACACACACACAAATATATCCTTTAGAAAATATTCAAATATTCCCTCAAAAACTTTTATAATCGCCAACATAATTCGTATCCCTCAGAATTTCTAATTATCTCTTAACTAATGAAAAATAATACTAATGATTTCATATTCGTAGGCTAAAATTAATGTCAGTCAAAATTGAGATATTTTAAAAGATACCCGGAAATGGGTTCTAATGAAAATTAATTCCTTTCATATTAGAGAATGATGTCAGCCTAAGAATCACAATATTTCCTAATTGTACAAGTGCTTCCAGAATTATAAAAGAATTTATTAATCGCCGATAATTAATCAGCGTTGACTTGTGACCTTACTTAGTGGAAGGCGCCCACTCCACCCATCCACTTTCTGTGTTATACTAATTCAACGGCTTATCCTTATCCTGAATGCTTAGTAGGCGAGATGCTGCCAAAATGTCAGAAATAACAAATGAGACGTATTTCATCTTAGTATTATGCTTTCCATTAAAAAGTTCAACGCTTTTCGTAGGATTTTGGTGGTGGCTTTGACGAAGTGAAGGAAAGTAATTTTATTAGATATGGCGAATTTCAAATCCTTTGTACATATATACTTGGTGTTCTAGTGGGTTGAGGGTGTCAAGACAGTTAATTCTTTGATTAGAGAGGAATATACCAATTTTTTTATTCTGAGTAACTTGGTAATATTTGTACTTACTTATATAAGTCTGTCATGTATAAGCCATTTTTTTTTTTTTTTTTTGAAGTACAAATTCTTATTGAATCTAACGTACGTTGTAAATTTTTCCTTTCATAAAAAAAAAAAAAGAAAAAAGATTGGCAAAGTACCATGGTTTCGGTAGAAAGAAATGAACGCGGAAAATATCATTTGTAACTGGTGAAACTGTCTAAGTTGGCGGTGCACTCAGCAATGTGAGACTATTCAACAAAAACAGTGCCATGCCTTGTTAATGATCATCAAAGAGTCCCATATACATATGTATGTATATATGATATTTCATCGAAAATATTTTTTCCATCCAATATTGGAAGGAACCAGGCCGTAGCAATAGTATAGCAATTGTGAAGGTGTTCTTTACGAGTTCTGCTATACCTATCTTATCCAAATGATATATGGTTAAAAATTTGCTTCTCAGGTGCTTCAAAGGTTTTAACAGGGTGTATGTAACGTAATGGCCATAAATATAAGGCATTTATATGAAAAATTACTGTAACTTCGCGCGATAAAATTTATGAAAACAAAAACTCTCTTATCTTAACGTCTGCGGGTCATAAATAAATACACGGCTGCATAGATCGATCTCTGTTTAGCGAAATTAATCAAAGAATGAAAGAAATTTATTTATAAGTGTCCGAGATATGCATATCCTACCTCACGTCAGAAACTGGGTGCCGTGACCCAGAGATCGGCAGAGATTTTAGATGGGTCTCGCTTCGACCAGGAAGTCCAATGTCAAGCATGCACTGACATAAACTGGTACTCATCGAGACAATATATAATATATTCGGCCTCATGAGGGTGCTAATTGTTGCGTAAATACTAATCCGTGCACTAAAACTACCGTGAGATTAAGGCTAGCAGCTAGGTGATCACGTTAGACCCCCCACAGATTTCTCACATCAGAAGTCAATGGAAAACGGATTTTCTTTTTGCTTATATAAATAATCGGCTTTGCATATATGTATATAATGCGCTACCGGAAAGGAAACATTGTTTTTTATTAGGGTACGTGCACAACAAAGCGAGGCGAGGACGCGCCAGGCTTTATCAAGAGTTAAGAAATGAAATTATTACACGCTAATCCTATGAGAGTGTTCATAATAACGCTGCGACATCGCGCGATGTGGCGAGACACCTCGAGGTACCTACTCGAGAACGGAATTTTAAATTTTTTCTTGCCTCATTCTCATATATTGAAAGAATCAATAAGGATCAGTACGTAAATCTCATATATGTAGTTATGATGGAATTCCCAAAATTCTAATCGCTCCTTATTTATGGGGTCATAGCAAAATAGCGTAAAGGACATCTTTTTAAAAAGTGCCATATAAAGTGTTTTGAGGCATCCATTTTAATTTTTAAATAAAACGCAAAGTATTTGAGTTATTGCCAATTTCTTTATTGCAAATGAAAGCTCTCATCATACCATTGAAGAGAGAAACTCGGTATCGTGCATATGTCCACTACAGGCGCGCTTGCAGCAATCGATTCGTTGGACCCAATTCTCGCCCATTCTATCACATATTTCGGCCGATATTTCGGAAATTTAACGTTCGATATTGGCTCTGGGCTCGTCTAACGTCTCGGGCTTATTGGCATTAACCAACGACTTCACATAGTCCCATAGAATAAAGCTCAGAGGCGTTAGATTGCACGATCTCGGTGGCCAGTTGACGGGTCCTCTTCTCGAGATAACGCAACTTCCGAATTTTCTCTTCAATAAGTTGATGTTTGCGTTCGCTGGCACGTGGCGTTGGTCTGTTGAAACCACATCTCTTACACATGCATGCGATGCAAATTCGGGACCAAAAAATGGTTTATCATCGCTCTATAACTGGGTCACCATTGACTGTAAAGTGGCGGCCATCCTTATCAACGAAAAAAAAAACGGCCCATTGACGCTTCCGTGGCATGAAAACCGGGTTTATCAGTCACTTTTTGTGGATGCAGTGGTGCCTTCATGTAGCACATGTAAGTTTATTGCCGTCCAATAGCAGATGTTCTGCTTGTTGACAAAGCCGTTTAGCCAGAAATGAGCTTCATCGCCGAAGATGACACAAAACGATAACTCCGAGCGTTGGTAGTAAAGTTTGATTATTTGTAAACATTGCTCATTTGTGTTCGTCATCGTGATTAAATGGTAGACATTGACAAGCAAAACAGCTACGACAGTTGACAGATAAACATTAAAGGTGTTTTGACATTTAAAATTGATAATGGATACTACTTTTTGGAAAACCCCTATAGTTACACGATTTACTGCAAAACTGAACGCCTTGTTGTGAACATTACACCTCACGATGTACCTTCACTTCGCCTCACTCAACGCTTGAGGAAGCGTCGCGCGGCCTCGCCTCACTTCGTTGTGCCATTATTAAGTTCTTATACTTCCTCCTGTCACCGTTAAAAATAAGCCCACATAACGCATTTTGCGGGTTTGGTCAAAGAAATTTAGCATGTCATTCAAGTAATTTTTTTTTAACATAAATTCTATAAATGGAAATTAGTTAAGAAAAAGTTACTCGCGCATATGAATTTGATAGACATAGGAAGTACATAACTGGATATGTGGAAATTTTTGCTCACTAGCAAGATGTTTCAGGATGAGAGGTCCAAAGGGGTGGAGATGATAGCACTCACCTAGACAAACAATGAACTGTACGGTATTGGGGAGGGGGGGGGCATTTAACAGTTTCGGAGTTACAGAGTGATTAAGAAAATATGATAGTTTTTCTCACGAAACCTGTATCGTAAAAAGTATAGGGGTACGGTCACGGTTTAGACCTTATTCTAGATACAATAACCTCATGGCCTTTTCAACGACTGTTCAACCAGCCCCGTACTCCTCTCCTTTGCGAAGTTATGGCACTCTAAAATAAAAATTTACAGTTTTTCTTTACCTTGTTTTTCTACAAAAACAAGTAAAAAAAAACTAGAATTGGTCTCGGACCAATTCTTATGATAGATACCCTAGATGAATGCCCGTATGAAATGTAAGCAATTTTTATTTTTGCAGTGGTTTTTCGCATATATTTCTATAACGGTTTGTCGGACAGAAAAACTAAGTATAAGAAATTTTATAGGATTTCGTATTCTGAAAAAGTTTTTAGTACAATAAAAATGTCTTGGACTGGCCGTTTTCACATTATCCATAAAGAACCTAAATTTTTATATGACAACACCAAGAAGGGGTTGCCCGATTTATTCCATTCGTGAAATTTGATTTTGCTATTACTATGAAAACACCAAGTACCAAATTTCCAATCTCTATGTCGACGCGCTCTCAGGTAGTGTCTAAATATATAGTGGAAAACGATATTTTTCTATGGCAACTCCACAAAAGAGCTGTACGATTTGTCTCATTTTCGAACTTAATTTTACGTACAAAATTTCAGCTCTCTAAGTACACGCGTTCTCGAGTTATATTGCGCACGGACGGACAGACGGACATGAAAAATTAAAATAAATTTTAATATTATGCATGTGTGTCCAATCCATTTTTATCTACCATCATTACTTCTGTGCGCTACAAAAAAACTTAGTAATACCCTATAGATTTCATCTAGTGTATAAAAAGAAGAATAAGTAAAAACAGGAGAGGAAACTATGAAATTCATAAGTTCCGAACGTTTTCTAATTAATATTAGTAGCCGGCCTACAATAGGTCGTAAAAAGATACCTTAATTTTTTCAAAAATCATGCATTTTTTTTACAAGTACATATTCCAATTTGGAAAATCTATTTCCTCCTCTTTACGCCCTTTCGAGAATTTTATTTTATTTGAATTTTGATATTTTGAATAAGTCTCGGTAATGATTGTACCAATGACACTTTAAACAAATTGAATAATGGAGCAATATTAAAAATTTTGTTACAAAAAAAAAAAATCAAATTCAACGTTCAATTTCGAATATTTTCGAAAACTAATACATAGAACATTAAACAATTTATAAAAGAATACAGGGTGTTTCCCACTAGGAGGTCAGTAGAGTTGGAGGTGATAGTACTCAGCTAGATTAACAAAAAATTGTATGGCAGGGGCGGGGGGGGGGGGGGAGGCATATCAACCGTTTAGGAGTTACAGGGTGATTAAGAAAAACAGCTAGTTTTTCACAAAACACCCTGTATCTTAAAAACTACAAGGTGCATGGTCATAGTTAGAAGCTCATTGTATGCAGAACTACATGGCCTTTCGAACGACTGCTCAATCAGCCCATCCTGTCAAGAATTATGGTTGCTAAAGTCAAAATTTCGGATAAATTTTGGATTTTCGTATTTTTGTTTTTTTTTAATTTAACCTCTATTATTTTTGCAAAAAGGTCATTAACATAATTTTTTTTTATAAAAACTATAAACTGTAGACCTCTTTAAGTTGACCTATTATGCCCTATGTGTTAACACCAGCCTTTAAACAGTTATTAACTCATAACCTATTCAGGTCTCACCGAAATTAGACGATATTTTCTAAAATGACGTGCTAAGGGAACAAATTATCGTTGAGAATAGGTTTGAAAATAGGTTTGAGAATAGGTTTAGAGCTAATAAACTCTTAAAGGGCTTCAGATAGCACATTGGGTGTAAAAGGTCAAATTAAAGAGGAGAGTCTACAGTTTACAGTTTTTATAAATAAAAGTTATGTTAACGACCTTTTTGCGCAAAAATAATAGAGGTTAAATTAAAAAAAAAAGGTAAGAAAATCCGAAATTTTGAGTTTAGACAACCATAATTCTTGACAGGAGAGGGCTTTGCGGCTGAGTGAGCAGTCGTTCGAAAGGCTATGGAGGTTCTACAATGAGCTCTTAACTGTGACCATGCACCTTGTAGTTTTTAAAATACAAGGTGCTTTGTGAAAAACTAGCTGTTGATATGCCCCCCCCCCCCCCCCTGCCATACAATTTTTGGTTCGTCTATGTGTGTACTATCACCTCCCGCTCTACTGACTTACTAGTGGGAAACTCCCAGTATAAAACTATTACAATTCGATTTTAATAACCATGGTTATAAACTGATAATAACAAGTGTGAATCCCCCGCACCCTCACATCTAATCAAATGAAAACATGAAAAGTTTCTGTACAAAAAATGAAACTTGTATATGAATATCGTCGAATTCGAATTTCGAACTTTTGTTTTTTGTTTCCAACTGGATTGAATAACAGTTTTATCTACGAATTCTCTTAAGGGGGTTACCACCGAAAAAAGCTCAAGATTTATGTTTTCAATAGCTCAGTGGAACATAAAACGCACAAAATTATCCAATTTGCAAAGCTATATGATGCAGTGATATTCGTCGACGCCGTTTATCATATAAAGCTATATATCGCTTTCAGACGTCAAAACACTCTTTGTAATTTCACTCACCCAATTCACTCACTCACTTACGAGATGACACTTGATTCTTTCTTCTGGAACTTAAGTGAGTGAGATATTACTACTGGTTATACCCTCGTAGACACGGCTTTTGTTTTGTGAGTGAGACGTTAAACAGCTTTTGACTGGATTTTTATTTATTATTTAAATTTTTATAAAACAAATAAATGGAGGAGAAAGTATTTAATGCGGGAAAATTGTCCTTGAGTCAAAAAAGCAGGCTGGTGAAATTTTTTAGGAAAAATCAAAATTCTCCTAACTAGTAAATTAGATCCTGCCATTATAGCCAAGGATTTGCCATTGATGTGGGAAGATGCTGCAAGTATTTTAAATGCAATTGATGATGAGACTTTTTCTACTTTACTTTGAAATCATATATTTAATTTATATAAATCTTTGCTTCTATTAAAAAAAAAAGATAATTTACATAATGCACTTGCCTGACACACGATTTCCCTAATTTATAATCCGATTTATATTTGCAAGGACTGCCTGAACACTTCATTTCTTTTTTTTTTTTTAATTGCTATGAAGGTTTTAACAGGCACTAGTGGCACTATACAATTTCCAACAATCACGTGCGACAATTAATCGGGTCATGAGGTACAAACACTAAAACTTGCCATCTTAAAATAATTTTAATTTCTTTTTAATTCTACTTCCGTAAACAAGCAACAGTTGAATTGACACATCAAAAATATTCACCATATTTAACAGTGTTCATCTCATTCAAATTGTTTTGTACAATACCTAAACGGTGGGTGAGTGAGGTCGAAGTGAGTGACTTTTCTCATACAGCCATAAGTAAGTGAGAATGTAGAATAGGTGGCCTGAGCATGCAGGCTGCAAACCGCAGAGCTTCCAAATCGCATCATTCCATCTGATTGTGATGAAATGAACTAAAAACGCCAAATTGTATGCAAAATATATAAAAACAAGAAATTTTTGCCGTTAGCATGGTCTACATTATTGACTTTATTTCCTTTATCATTATTACACTAAATAATTTGAGTTTTTCAAAATAAACAGAAAAAGGTTCGATCTTTGAACTTTCTTTGAAATAATATCAAAATTTTGGTAGTTATTCTTCTCTGAAAATAAAAACTTTCAAATGAGAATATGTTAGTAGCCAAAACTGTTTTATTTGGTTTTGTCTCCGTCACTTCGTCTTCCATACTCAACTATAAATTTATCTACATGCACCATTATTACGTTAATTATGTACCACAGTCAACTAATTACATACATACAAAACCCCTCCAACTTTGTTTTTCACGCATCATTACCGAAGTTTGCCTTTTTCTCTGACAATGTGTAGTTTTGAGCGCGAATTAAGCACAGATTTGACGTGAAGAAGGATAAGCAAGTTAAGCAAAATGTAGAAATTCACAAATATATGCGAAGGCAACAATAGTGCAACCAGTAGAGTGGTGAAATTTGTTAAAAAAAAAAAACGTTGCCTCCACGAAAATTCCAGTATAATGGGAGAAAAGGATATACACATCAGTTTTGGCGCACCGTCATCCTATTCCTCAGCTACACAATGTCAAAAGTTTTTGCTATTGTGTGAGAGTGGGACTCAAAAGAAATATTTTGTCATAAAATTTCACACTCGATGCGGTTGCTTCTCTTTGATGCTATGCACCCTGTTGTGATATTAATTTTGAAACTTGATTTTGACTCTGTTACCAATTTGCTAAATATTAGTTTTTTTCTGAGTATTTGCTTAACTATTTTTCTTGAGAATTTTTATGGTTTTTTTTTTTTGGTCGATATGATTTTTAATTTTCAGTAGTATCTTCCCATGCATAAAAGTTGTATTTTAGTAAAAAGTCTATTTCATCTTCTTTCCGTTCTTATATCATTTCTTCAAGCACAGGATTTTAAATTGAAAACTTTATTTGCTCTGCAAAAAACAAAAGTCACATTCATTTTTAGATTCTTCAATTTCTGCGTTATTTGAGCTATGCACTGCTATGCATTCTGATGAAAGTCATTCTTATTATATTTGTTTTCTTAGAAAATCTTTATGAGCAAATCTCGAGAGCAAAGGTTCCTTTGCAGAGAAATAAATAGTTACAAAAAAAAAAAAGGAGGACAAACAACCCAACAGAGGCTAAAGCTTCAAGGTTTTGAAAGATAACTACGACTCTAGCAGGCAACAGTCAACAATTCAAGAAATAGATTTTATCACAGTAAAGAAACTCTGCTTTTTAAAAGAAAATTATATTAAAGATAATATATGAAGGTGTATTTGTGTATGAACATATCTCGTTTAATGCATATAATGTTATACATCCTCCCCTCCAGAAGGATATTGTCCCTTTTTATATTTCACTAGCGCAGCAAAGATTTAGTGACACCCCGTACGTGGTCATGATTTATGACTAGTGACACATGTTGGAGTATTAGACAAATACGACAAAGGTTGTTGTCTGATTAGATTTCTCTCCTGGTCTCTCCTTTCTCTTCTTTACTATCTAAGTTTACCCTGACTTAAGTGTGTGCAAAAAAAATAATAATAGAAGAGATAAGCGTCATTTTTCTTTTCATTCTAACACAAAGGAAAATATACACAACAATTGTAGAGCAACTGAAGTGAAGGTAATTTTATATCAGGAAGAAAGATTTGACTGTTTTGGTTTAATACAGGGAGGGGGAGGGGGGATATGTCGTTTTCCAGGAGGTTTAAATTTTTTTTTTTTTTCAGAACTGTCTTTGTGTTGTGAGAACATAAGGAAAAATTGTAAGGAAAATTAGCTTCCAGTCTGCTTAAGTTATAGCGTCCATAAAATAAAGCACTTTGGTGGAATCACTTGTTTAGAATTTACACCGAGTGGGAAGAAATCTGATAGTGTGTGTATATTGGAGGGGGGAGTGGGTATTACAGGAACCTGTATTTTCTTGGGTACTGAAAAACATTTATCTGCACATGTCATATATGATAAAGCTAAGATTCTAAGAAATTTGAAATATTGTTGAGATTGGTGGTGAAATGAAGGCAATTAAGGATTTTTTTCTTATATTGAATTTCATTGTCGAAATTTTTTGGTCCTTCGAGCCGGATTTAAGAAATATTTGATTATGACAGTTCTTGATGTTATTGATATTGTTTTTTTAAAAGTGTTTTTCTCTATTATTCATGCCATTTATTTATAAATATCTTCTCCCATACTAGTTCGAGCTCAGGATTTTTTAGAATGGGTCATAAGTGGAATAGAAAGCTTTTGAAATTTTTATTTTATGATTCTAGATTAAAATATGAAATACAAGAGAATAAAGCAACCGTGTCGTCCGAATTTGAAACCGACAACCATTGCCAGCTGAAAGCACTTATGGCGTAATAGGTTAGAAAAATTAAGAAATGCAAAAGTGAAAAGCCCTCTAGCTTGAAATGCAATGAGTGCTGCACGAAATTTTCGACGAGATTTGTCGTTTTTGTTTGTCGCAGACGTAATACAATGAATGCGACACTGTCGTTGTTATTTTATGACAGTTGAGTCTTGCGTTTTATGATGTCTACGGGAATTTTTTTGGCTTATTTTAAGAACAGTTAAGCTTATACGTGGTTATGCTGATTAAAAAAACAAAAAAACAAAAAAAAAAAGTAGGTACGCGAAATTCACAAACACACGAACTGTCAAATTCAAACGACGAAAATTTTTGCTTTAACTTTTATCAACGATCTCCATGGCCACAATAAGAAAATTGTTTAATCCCAACCCTTGAATATCTCATAGTTTTGCTTCGGTTTTCGACTATCATTTGGGGGGGAGGGGGAGGAGCACATATGTCACCTATGGGTGTAACAGCTATGATATATAGCCAATGCATAATTTTTGATTTTAAACCCCATGTTGTGCCAACGAAATGTCAACATATAAACAGCCACCCCACAAATCTTTCCGTCACCAGACAGATTCTAATTCCAGATGATTTTTTTTTTTTTTTGTTATCAAAACTGATCCTTGCATATTTAATCCCGTATGAAAAGAGAGATGGAGCTGTTAGTTTTAGCTTCTTTCTCTGCGTTTTCGAGCTTATGTCCAGGAATTTGTTTAGACACCAAATGAGCACGATGGAAAAGATCTACTACGTTAGACGGAATATCAACTGGTCCTGCATGCCCGGCTTTATTGAAGGCTCCTTTTATATCCGTAAATCCTTCATGATTTTAGAACTTATTCAAGGTCTTTGTTTAATGTGTGAATGGCAGAGTCTTAGTTGACTTGTCCGCTTGGCAGTTTAATTGCTTCAAGTAAAGCTGTGATTTTGTTAAAATTTCGCTGCTTTGAATGTATGTGTACGTCTATAGAATTTTCTTAATGTGAACTTAATGAGGAAAGATGAGAGGCTGAACGATTTAGCTAAAGAGCAAGTTTTTTTCGTCTAGATAAAAAAAAAACAAAAACCAAAACGCAGCATGGAGCCGTATTTCATTTCAAAGAGACTCTGTATTTTACATGGCACTCTATTATAGTCTCATGACCTTTGATACCAGCCACGAGTTAAGAATTCTTACTATTGTATCTACACTCCAGTGGTCTATCTTTATCCAATTAGTCTTGAGATATAAAATTGAACTTCTTCTGCATAAAGGTGAAGTTTGTTGTACTTAACACAATGAAATGAGAAAACAATTGAGAGCCCAAGATAGATCTTTGTGGTACTCCTGAAGATATCTTAGATACAAATTTTTAGAATACACTGGGTGCCGATCTCTTAAACATAACTGGCGATAGTAACTTGCTGCCTGGGTAGAGAAACGAAATTTTATTATCAGTTTTCTATCTCGAAAATCAATAGCTCAAGCTCCCATCTACGTATGCAATTTTTGGAACTCCTGTTTATAAAGTGTTTATCCCCAAGATTTTTATAGGATCTCCCAAAATCACACTGAATGGTGTCACAATCGAATTCTCTAAAAATTTCTAAAAACTCCACAGAGACTAATTAAATATTTTAAATTTATCCGGTTTGCGTTTCAGCTTTGTTCTCTGCAGTTCCAGAAAAACCTTAAAAATTGTTTGAAATAAAAAATCTATTCTTCAGTCCCACTATGAATTCCAGAGTCATAAACAGACCATGATTGTATACCTAGCTACTCAACCATACTAGAGAGCGATAGTTAGAGAACAAAAAAATATTGTACCACCCTTAATTCTATAGATTCAGTTATAAAAGATGTTCCTATTCCTACCCAACAAGCATCGCTTTAAGTAGTTAATAGCCGTGATAATATCGAATTACTTTAAGCAGGAGTAACTGCATTAGCGCACAAGTATCGCACTGGTGGCTCTCCCTAATGGCTTTAGTTCCCATCGAAAAGTAAATTTATCAAGACACCCCCGTTCATCGTGAATATCTTGAATTTCTCACACCTCTTCATCGCCCGCGCCACCGCCTCTTATTGTCATAATAAAATCTTCTTCTTAGCTGATAGATGATTGTCACGGGTGGGATTCTGGAGGGGAAGACAGACAACAACGGTATGGAAAATAATTTCATCGTTATTAGGATTAATGAAACTAGGAAAACTCTCTCAACTCTGAACGATACCGGGAGAGTCCTTTGACTTTTCATTTTGCCTTTTGTTTTGTAAATCGACAAAGACGTGTTCGAGCTCAAGTTAATGCTCCTCAATGAAACATATACAGCAAAGCGACGCAAAACAGGAGAGTGATATATGAGAAAGTTTTGATACCTTCTAATGATTCCTTCAGGAGTAAAATACCTTTATATACCCTTAGCTAGACAAAAGATAATATTCAGGAGAGACAGGCTTTTGTGTTGTTGTTAATTGACTGAAATGAGCATGTTACAAGTCACTTGAGATTGAATTAATGGCAAAAAATTAACGTAATCACTGTGAAAATTGTTTTCAAGAAGTTAATACCGCTCACTGATCTTCTACTGATTGCTATTTTTCGGGAGATCCTTCCCAGATTTTACATAGACAATATGGATCTCTTGACGCTACTCTAATTCTTTATACATATAGTGTAGAAGAGTAATTAGTAAAATTTTCAGAACTGGAGAATTACTTTTTGATGCAACAATGGGTTGAGGAGGAAAACTGGAAATAGCTCCTAGTTTTAAGGAAATCAGAAAAAAAAAACAAAAATCAACAAATTGAAAATCATCTTGACTAAAGTTGAATGAGGTGAATAGAATAGAAAGGAGCTCTCTCTCCTCCTCCTCATTCTCGTCCTTATGCTCTAGACCAGATTTCTATTAATTAAAATCAACGAGCACTGCTCAACTGTTGGGAATGCTTTTGAGACTCTTTCGTTGTGGTATTTTAATTGCAATTTCAAAAGACGAAAATCTTTCTAGCCGCAACCAACTGAGAGAAGGAGGAAACATGGTTGAGAAATTCCTTCTCTTTAAGTGCTTATTACCTGACCACTTCTGAGTAGAGATTTTAACGAACTTTTTCAACAAGTTTACGATTTTCAATTTTTTGGTTTTGTTCACCCCCCCCCCCCCCACACACACACCAATATCCCTTGCCATTTTTTGGTTTTGTTAGGAATAATTCCTGCTTCAAGAAAGAAGAAAAGAGAAAAAAACTAAATCTGTTTTCAATATTGTGTGGATGGTGGTAACGCCCTTTGAACTGGAGTTAGAATCCATTTAAAGATAGTTAATGGATTTTGGTTTAAAGTTATTCAACTCCGAAAAATTGCAGGTGGAGATTCGAGTGAGTGACAAATAAAAATTACTAAACAAATGCACGTCAAGTAGGTATAAACCACTAACAAAATTCAAGACCTAACTAGAGATAAAAGAAAAATTATGTTCAGTAAATTTTACTTTGAGGAAAGCACCATCTAGTGGCAAGTAGCAAAGAGTTTTTCCAAAATTAAAAATAAATTAAAACAAGTCAACTGACACAGCTATTTACCACACATTGGTCACAGATTTGGAAAAATCCTCAAAACCAAAATGAGAGGCTTCTTATGCATTTTCAGATATAAAGAAAGCCGTCAACAACATTTTCTTCGATGCAATTAAATTTTAGTTGCTGTAGAAAAGAATGTTGAGATCTCAACGCCTAACTGGATAAATTTTTTGCTTATGGAACTTAAAGAAGTAGAGAATAAAAGCTGTAGCATATGCTGATGATCTAGTCATCCTGGTCTCGGATAAGTTCCTGTCGACGATCAGTGAACTAACCCAAAGAGCATTGCAAAAGCTATTTCACTGGGCTAAGAGTTGTGGTCTAGGGCTCAACCCCGCAAAGGCCGAACTAGTCTTCTTTACCCGGAGAGAGTCAATTCGACATTCGCACCCCCCAAAACTGGGTAGCATTACCATTGAATTTAGGACTGAAACCAAATACCTAGGAGTGGAGTGATACTAGATTCTAAGTTAAATTGGAGGAGATTTGTGAATGAGTGCGTCAAAAAGGCGGCAATTGCACAAGAAAACTTTTGGCAAAAGATGGGGCACTCGCCCTCGCATCGTGCTCTGGATTTACACCGCTATTGTGAGTCCTATCCTCACCTATGAAATCTTGGTGTGGTGGTATGCTTTAGAGAAAGCGACACACCTGAAGAGTCTCATAAAAATACTGACTGCTTCCTGTCAAGGTGTTACAGGTGCTCTTTGTATAACACCAACGGCAGCAAGGTAGATCATATTCCGGCTCCTGCCTTTTGACATCATGGGAAATGTGTTGTTGCAAAAAGTGCACTAAGCCTTAAAGAGTCAGGCTGCTGGACCACAGAAGAACATGGTCTCAGCAGAATACTGAAGTTCTGTCCTGGGGACTGTATACGGGGAGCTACGGATTATATCGTCCCTAGACTAGACTTTGAGAAAACATTCTCAACTAGCATTCCTAGTAGAGGGGACTGGGAAGATATTCGTATGGTAAGAGACTCTGATGTATGTGTCCTCCTAACGGCTCGAAAATGAATATGGGAGTGGAAGCCGGGGTGTACTCAGCATTCCCTCAAATACAGGACTCGTACCGCCTGCCGGACTACTGTAATGGTTTCCAGGTGGAGGGTCAGGCTAGCAGCAAAGCAGCAAGGCTGCTGGTAACAACTTATGTTGCACCCAGTGATTGAGTTATCAGGATACGTTTTGACAGTCAACCTGCAATCAAGGCACTGAGTTCGAACATCATTAGATCTCACCTTGTGCAACAGTGTCGCTGTGAGGTGGGGATACTTGGTGCTAACCACAGGGTTATTTTCTGCTAGATGTCTGGTCACAGTGACATACCTACTATTTGGAAACGCGGCAGCTGATGCTCTGGCTAGAAACAGCTCCGCTATGACTACCTGCCTAGTGGAGGAGCTCATAGATCGGCCCCTAGAATCAGTAAAGAGGATTCTAGATGCTCGGGCATGTAAGCTTGCAAATCGCAGATGGGTATTTAAGATAGCTGTGGCCTGAGGTTTGTTCTATAGGAGGACCGAATCTCTGCTTAGGATGAGCGGTAATGATGTGCGTAACCTTTCGCAGTTATTTCGAGGCACTGTCTCTCTGGTAAACATGCAAAGCGCATGCAATACAATAACTGCTGTAGAAGCTGTATGGATGAGGAAGAGGTCGAACGCTCTCGTCTGCTGTGTGAATGCTCTTACCTTGCCAGGCGTAGGAGGAATGCGCTCGGCAGCTGCCTCATCGGTGAATTGGGGGAGCTGGGGGAAGGGTCATTAACTCTTATGGTTAGTTTCAGCGCATCCCATAAATCTGAGATATCTTTCTCAAGTAGGTTCCCATTAAGGCGGTATCACAATGGACCGCAAATGATCTAATTGAGGCTGATCGCAGGGTTCGCGCGCCACTCTGACCTAATTTAACCTTGCTCATGGAAGCAGAAAAATAACTACAACATCTCTCACAGGGATTAGTCCTATCACCGCTTCTGTAGCCGATCGTAAGTAAAATCGATCAGCTCAAAAAACCGCAGTTAAACAATGTTAAATATTCAATGATTGGCTTGTTTAATAGTTCCTAGTGCAACAAGCAATAGATGCCTTACTAGAAATCTTCCACCTACAAATCTGCAAATGAAAAAGGACTTGCTTCATACAAAATTATTTGATATCATCACACCGAAGATCATTCAACATTGGTTTTCGAAACAATGTCGATCCAACAATTTGTCCTTTCAGCACTGTTGTGGCATAGGTACAATGGATCTAAAATTTAATCTAATCTACCTCAATTGGTTCTGTTTTAGGATTGGGATTATAGAAGAGTTGAACTGTAAGATAAAATTGTTTTTGTTCTTTTGTTGACTCATCGATGTACTTCCGTTTGCTGATATTTACGTAGAACCCCCCCCCCCCCCCCCTTAAAAACCAACAAAGTTTGGCACTTGCACATTTATCTTTGGTTTTAAAGGATCAAATCTGTAGCTTTTCTGTGGCTTATGAGGTCTAAATCGATAGAACCCGATCTATCCTAAATCATGCATGATCGCGACAAAAAAAAGTTTGTCTGGAATTGTTGGCGTATTTTAGTGGAACGGACACTAAAATGGCTAAAAAAAAAACTGTTAAAAACCTGAAATGGCGAAAGAACTCCTGATTTTCTCACTATACGATTCTATTACCTCTCCTCTCACTATAGTCTGAATAATGAACTTTTTATCGCAGTTTAACTTAACGCCATTCAGCCTGATGAATCTGGGGAGTTAACAAACGAACAAAGCGACTGCTGAAGTTGATTATTCCAACAGAGGTGATCCTTTTTAATCAGAGCAGCGAAGGTATGAGGTTATTGACACAAAACTTGCCTCCTAAGATGTCTTGAATCCTTTCACTAACTTTATCAGATCATTACTTCCTCGAGATAGGTGAGATCCCAAGAAGACTCGCATGTCCGAACCCTGTGTGCTGTGTTAAGAATATCGCCACCATCTATGTAGTTGGTGATGGTAGATTCGTTAAAGCTTTCTGCATATGTATGTTCGATGAAATTGTAAGAACGTGTTGGGATCGGTAGTTTTAACAAACTCCCCCTACCTTCTAGAAGACTAGAGGACTAATTGAAGTACTTCGATACTCAATAAGACCCACACACAATAGCTTCATGATGCTTTCCACCAAAAATCATGGTTTTGTGGTCATCTGTCCTTTTGTGGTTCAGGCCTTCAAGCTTCAGATCCAGGTAGCGGCAGAAAGGCTGATCGCAGCTATATTCACCGCTTGCATTTCATTGTGATATGTATGTCCCTGCAGGTTGGATTCTCTCTGAAGCCTTCTAAGCGTCATACATAGACCCAAACAGCGTCCAACACCATGTTCAGCAACTTTTGTCTATGATTGCGAAATGCTTAAACTCCTTTACCTCGAACTCTTTGCAGGACACATAATGGAGCGGACCATCAACAAGGATCACGCTTTATTCACTGGTTTCGAATGAAATGGAGGCTGGAACGTCTTGTTTCAATTTAAAAGCGTTGGGATTGGGGAGAGACTGAACACTGTACTGCCTCGTATGTCGTGTTCGAGACACCTGGTTGGCATGAAGTTGGTGGTATAATTGTGCAAGAATTTGATCATATGCTAAGACAAAGAATACTAACGAGGAGGTTGGTAGTCATCGCTTAGTCAGAGTGTTGGTACAAGGGATCGACATACTTTCACATCTACTCTGTTGCACGCTTATCACGTTGTAACAATGAGAGGTTCTCACGGAAGACAGATGCGGAAGTAGAGAATCAAATTATTATCAGGCAGATGGAGTGTGACCTTAATAATTTTAGGGATTGTTGCTACGACTTTCATTAAACATGGGTGATTTGGACGACAGCTAAAACTGCTCATTGACACCTCGAACCTTTCAAGGCCTTGCAGAAATACTTAGCAGCTATCTTGAGGAGCATCTCGGTGTCTATCTAGATTCAAAGCTAACTCCGAAGATGGATAGACAATTTACTGGTACAACTTAGGGCTTGGAGCAAAAAGCTAGCAGGCCTGCAAGTGATAAGTTTTCTTAGTAAATTACGACCTCCTAGACAGGCCTGTCAAAGACTTCCTTTTAGGTAGCTATGAACTATTTAGTGACTTTATGCGGACATCGGAAGAGCTCTAAGATGTTTTTGGAGCTGTAGTTCCCCAGTAGACTTTGTAATTATGAAACAGTACTCTACGAAAGGCACGTGAACGTTAGGGAATTATTGAGATTCGAGAGTGTTGATTTGTGTTGTTGTGATCCTGTTTTCTCTGTCATTGTCGGAATGTAGTGACTTATACTCCCATTTTGATCTATCCTCGATCATTGTTAAAAGATTTTAATTTTTTTTTAATTAAATCTTTCAACGAAGGAAAATTTTCTATGTGACCAGCTATTATAGTCACAGGTGACATAGAACCTGAGATAGTTCGCTGTGTCGGAATTCCGACTCCTTTTGCTTAGTTCCGTCTTCTCATTATCCTTTAGCACAACCATTTTCTTACGATCATTCGAGATTTCACATCACTGAAAGACTTTGAACGAGGAATGGGTTCTTGCTTGATTATATTGGCCACGGGGAATGGATTTTGTGTTTTAAGTGTTCTTTTTATTGTTTGTTTCGTGTGTAAATAGAACTGAATCAGGGAATTAAAAAAGCTCATTCCTAGTTAAATTTATCCAATTCCACACAAGTAGTGTGGTGTTGTGTGGTGACTGTTTGTTTAGTGAAATAAAATTCTTCCAAAATGCTACGTAAGTGCCATCATAGGTTTGTGGATAGAACTGAACGGGAGTGGAGGTGTATAAAAAAACTCTCATCCCAGTATCCGAAAACAGATTTTTGCTGTTGTTGTACAAACTGTTGCGAAGAATATGATGCCAATATGGTTCTAAAGCTCCTTAGAATACTTCCGTAGTTAGAAAAAAAAAAAAAAACATTCCGATAGGTTCACTACTCTACAATTGGTTGACATATCAGATTTGGTCTTAGTACCGCAGATTTCATATGTATTCATATAGAGAAGTCCTTTTTCTCTGATTCTGTTTCACTATCAATTAACCCCGCCATTGTGTTTTAGCAGATTGTAGAAAAGAGTGCAGAAAATCTATCTTAATTTTTATCTATGTGTATGTGTATATATGCAGATGAAAATGTATTTGTGAGAACGTTGTTGATTCTTAAGCCCAGAGTCTAGACAGATGCTAAAAATTTTTCCTTCTCTCCTTTTGTAGGATATTTATGTGTATATTGCCTGCCTCCTGCTCCTTTTCTGCTTATAAAAAATAAAATCAACAAAAAATCTTATAAATCCCAACAAATTTCAGATTTTACTTCCACAAAAAAGAAAAGGTTTTCTCCTTAAAGGATTAAATTTTTGGTAGGATTTTTAAATCCTCGACAGATTAGGAATTTTCTTTTTATAGTAGAAACTTTAAGATGGCTTTAAGGACTCTGTTCTTCTTCTGCATTGCCTTAGTTTCGATTTTATTTATATGTGCAACGACTTTTGTACTTTATTGGCCATTGCCAAACTTGACTTTCTATTTTATAACTGTGTATGTGTGAACGGGTTTCTATTTAATTAAAAGGCAGAAAATTTATCCAGTTGCCCCCAGTCCCCAAATTTTCTTTTCCCTGTTCTACATATATTTATGCACATTTCCATCGAAAAAAGAAGCGAAATGTTTTTTTTATATCTATTCCTAAATTTCTTCACTTTTTCTCATGATTTTATCAATTCCAAATTCCTTTTACATCTCACCTCACCCAAATTCCAGGCAATCTAATCACAAAACTGCACTGAAATGGGATTCGAAAAAGCCAAGGTGTGACCTACTGTAGTATTCAAAACACGCACTTGAGTTGACCTCCCTCTCCCAAAGGTGTGTGTGTGTCTCTTCTGTCGTACAAAAAAAAACACATCATTGGCCCATTTACGAGTACGATTTGTCCTGGGAAATCCTCTTTCTTATCCGTGTTACTACCCATAAAAAATCAGCCGCTTCACCCTTTTTTACCTTTTACCTGGCAGCCGAGCCACTGCCACCTGATTAATTATTTCATCGGATTTCGTGCAGCCGCATCACTTTACAACTTTTCTTCCACCTACCCCCAACGTTATCATTTTATCACCAACCTTCTAATAACTAACCTCATCTACCAAACCCGCAAAACACATACCCAAAAACACACACATACAAACACACACACACACCCACCCCGCATTAAGAATGACTTTCGTTTTAAGGATTTACACCTGAATTTTTGTAGAGTCCTTTCGACGGTGGGTGTCACATATTTTCTTGACACTTTTTACTCTGACAAAGTGTTGCCGATGCGACGCTATCGACAGGATTTGATTAATTGCCTACGGTGTTGATGGCAGGCAGAGCGGTTTGTTTTGTAATTAGTTTTCTTCCTTTTTTGTTGTTGTTTTGTGTGTGCAGATATGCAGCCAACCAAAACAATCAACCTCTGTCAAGGACAAGAAAATTGCCGTTAAGATGTTTTCGTCGACGGGTAAGAAATAAGGCGATTGAAAACTTTTATAAAAACCAATTATTTGCCGCCCAATGCCAAATTTACACGTGAATTGTGTCGGTTCTACAAAATTTTGTCGTTGGTTTAGTTTTGGAACTTATTGTATGCGAGAATCATAGTGATGTGGAGACTATTTTTATCAATGACATAAACTTTTAGAACTTAGCTATAGAACGTCTAATTTGGTCTAATATATTTTGTGGAAATTATATCTACCAGATGTACAGCTTTCATTCCACATGCATTTTTTTGCATTCAACCAGCAATAAAACGTTTAAAGCGCCAAAAGTTGAAATGTTGAACTATTGAAGGTTTTGGTAATGGATTTAGTTTGTGGAGAGATTTTACTGTGGAATTTATTTTTAATTTTAGATAGTTTTTTTTTGGTTAGTAATAGTAGAAAGCTATAATATTGCGAATTTAATTGTGAAATTATCTTATAATTACAATAATAATTAAAAATAAATTAAAAGATGAACATTTATTTGGTTCACACTGAAAATATTCTTTTAGCTTGGACTCAAATTAGCTTTTAGTAAGTTCCACGGTTCCACACAAATTTATTGGAATATCGAAAGAAAACTTTCTTGGATGTGGAATGTAATATTACGTAATTTCAAAGTTATTTTATTTATTTTCTTTGAGCCTGGAACCAAAATAAATAGTCAAACAACAAAAGGCAGCACACAAAAATTAAGGGAAATTCGACAAAATGATTAACTAAATAATTTCCCCATTTCTAGGCAATAAAACACCAAAAGTGAAAGTATAAATTGCGTAGAGATTTACTGTGGAATTTATCAATTTTTTTTTTTTTGTTTTATGTAAGTAGCTTGGACTCAAATTAGCTTTAACTGCACTTTACTAGAATGTCGAAATGGTTTTGAGCAAAATTAAATTAGGGTTTTTTTCATTTTCTCCTGACTTCTCCTTTTCCATTACTTTTTGAAAATTTTTAAACTTAACGGACCTTTGAAACTTTCCCGCGTTTTTTTTTTTGAGTCCGTTTTACCCCGTAAAAATCTGTTAAAATACGAAAAAAACTAAACTAAATTATTTAACCACTTGAAAAAATTTTATATATTCTGTATACACTTAGTACATATATAGAAGAGTGGAACTCAGTATTGAAAGTGCGAAAACTTACGAGGTATAGAGAGTTTATTTCCATCTGGTCCTATTTATAAACCATAATCATTTAATACAACAACCTTTTAGAACGGAATTTTTTACTGCAATGTTGGCTGCAACTTTTTCTGACATTTAATGATCCAGTCTAGAGAGGTCAGTATGCTCAAGGTATATAGAATACAAGATATTCCCATCATGAACCACGTTCCGCCATTAATGGCGAACTATTCTGAAAATGTATAGGAAAGTACGGTACAGAGAACACAATACTCTCTCTCTGTCTTTCATATAAAAATGTATATACATTTTTAGGTAATTTGGTTGGTACCAATTATCTATTCTTGCTTGCGGTCTGGTTGATAGTTGTTCCCGATTGAAATCTTCGCTCTTGAATATGGGACAGTTATCTGTCGACGGCAATTGCCATCAATTGTGTAAGCGATAGTGTAGTTATTCCTCTTGCGTATATGTCAAGGAAATGCGTTTCCATTTTTAGGTAATAGAACAAATCTCCTGTTGGATAAGAGATTAGCTTGAGACTGGTGCCTTTATGACAGTGGACCAGGATGAGTAAGGTGCTGTTCCTGTAGTAGTAGAAAGGAATTGGCCCTAGTTGGTTTGTATAGAAGTCAGGAACTCGGTCTTATTGTCCCTATGATAATATGACCGGATGCTGAGATAATTTGCTGTTATCTTCTTGGATACTTGACAGTTGCATTCTTCTCAGCCTTTACAGGCTGGAGGTTTAGTACACCACTGAAAATTAATATTTAATATACTCTAGTGTCCGTGATGACGGAGGAACAATGATGCTTCAATAATGGAAAGCGAATGACAGGATACTATCACAGTCCCAATGACCGTTAGTACATCACCATCTATGTCGCGCAGTGTTGAGAAGCAGTCGGCTGTAATGCTCACACGATATACTGGTCGAGCCGTAGCAACGTCTAAACCATAAAACAGATTCTCCCAGCGAAGGCAATCTGATAATGGCAGTAAGTGAGATAGCGCTACTACTACGGCATTGTGGCATTGCCTGAGCTTCTGGGTATGGTACCGCATGTTATCTTGAATCTTTAAGGGCGCTCTGGTAAGTTACCCAGTTGGGTTGTTTCCATTCGGCCTTGAAGTTGAGCTATAAAGAAAATAAGGGCATATGTGGCGTAAAGAAATGCAAAAGTCCTCTTTTAGTTTCTTTTCCAATAATTCGGATATAAATTTATTTTCATTCAATTTTTTTGGTTTTAATTATTTTTCTTATTTTTAGATGACGACTGTCAGAAGGCTAAAAAATGACTACTGATATTTTTTTGTTTTCTTTTTCACAACATTATAAATTAAAAATCCACGCCTGCCTAGCTACGGCTTTCTACGTTTGACAAGGTATCGCTAGCGGTGAATTTTGTGGTGAACGTAACCCGGTTTACACGGTGTGTGACGAAGGTTTGGTAATGGGCGAACCGAGACCGAAACGTCACCACACATTAGTCACAGAATTACGTTAGAGGCTATAAGAATCTTTTATTTATATACGTTGTTCTGTTCCGTCACGGAACAGATCTATTTTAATATTAAAAAACTAAAATTAAACTCATCAAAGAAACTCCCCTGCATCGGCACAGCAGGCCTTTCACATCAAAAAAATGTAACGAACCATTTGATTCGTTCATATATAAATAGTTTTATCTAACTTTCTTGGAAACCTAAATACATTCCTGACTTTACGTTCTAAATACAGTCCTGATTTCTCATACGTTTCCAGTTGCATATGCCCTGCCATTCAACAAAGCTTTAAGAGAAGCTTTAGAGCTTTCAAGCTCCTTGATTGTATATAAATGTCAGCACAGCGCAAGTCTTGAACGGCAGTCTGTTGCCAGACTCTACCGGGTACTTTTCTTCCAGCTGCCGTTCCGTATGGCTGTAGTTGGCTTCCAACTTACCGTCCTGAGTAGCTGCCTTGCTGTATGGATGGTGCTTGTTCCCATATTACTTCCTACTTCTGTGCCGTATGGCTGTAGTAATGAACATCGACAACTTTCTCCTCCAGCTGCCCTTCTGTATGACTCTAGTAATGAATATCTCCAGCTGCCCTGCTGTATGGCTGTTGTTTTTCCTACCTGATTTCTCTATCTAGTTGCCGTGCTATGCTATGTTCCATATAACTTTAGATTCCTGTATAACTGACGTGTCGTATGGCTGTAGTAATGGAAATCCTCATGCCACTTTGTCTTCCAGCTGCCGTGACGTATGGCTGTAGTTCTGTTTCCCAGTGTGCAAATTCTGGTAATCGTTTTTAAAAAAGACTGAATCCCTCTGGCAAAATAAAAACTCTCACTGTCTCTCTCTCTCGCTCTCGATCTCTCTCTATCTCTCTCTCTCTCTCTTCGGCAATAATATATAAAAACATATAGATGTTAGCTGTAAATAAATATGTCTATGATTATTAAATAAGAAATATTTCTTATAAATAAGATTACGAAAATATCAGACTGCAAAAGATTAAATTTGGAGAATAACGGAAACATTTTATTTTGTAACTAAGCCTTCTCAATCATGCCATCATCTAAGGTATATACGAGGTGTGCTCAAAAAGTAAAGTGACTTCATATTTTTATCAAAAACTTTTTATTTATTCATCAATATTAATATTGTCCCCTTCAAAGTGCCAACGCTTCTACCAATCCTCGAAGCAGTTCTGATAAGCACTTTTTGGTATAGCCTTGAGCTCTTCCAGCGATGAAGTTTTTATCTCCGCAATCGTTGCAAATCTCCGTCATTTCATGGCTCTCTTCAGTTTTGGGAAGAAAAAAATGTCGCAGGGGGCTTCGTCACCAGTTATGACCCTTTTGAGCAAATCACAATCATCATATTGACGTCATTCAACAAATGCTGAGCGATGGTCATGCGACGGTTCCTCTGGTCAAAAGTAAGCATTTTCAGAACAAAGTTCACTGACACACGTCTCATTTCCAACACATCCGACAGAATAGTTTAATGCTACGAGCCAACCGAGATGCCGAAATCATCTGCAACTTCTCTACTGGTGATTCGACAATTTCCCAACACCATTTTCTTCACTTCTTCAACGTTTTTATCAGTTGTTGACGTACTGGGGCATCCAAAGTGACGTTCGTCATTGACATCTTCTCGGCCTTTCTAGAAGAGCTTGTACCACTTATAAATATTTTTTTTTACTCAAAGTAGATTCACCATATGCCACTGTCAACATTTCGAGTATTTTGAAGCACTTAATTTCATTTTTTACACAAAATTTGTTGCAAATTCTTTGGTCCATTTTTTTTCGACAGTTAAAAATCGCCGAGCACACCAAATACTTCTAAACTCTCACAAACAAACAGAGAATGCTATATACTTAAAACTGTGAACATATATTCGGGACGACTGTACCAACACAAAAAAAAAAAATCGAAAATCGAATGTACGTAGTCAGCGAAATTTGAAAAGTCACCTTACTTTTTGAACACACCTCGTAGAAGACAAGTATTCCCATTAAAATTTTGACACATTGCAGCTGATAGCCTGTGACGTAATACTGTGACTAATGTATATACATTTTTATAGGAAAAACAGAGAGAAGAAAGAGAGTATTGAGTTCTCTGTACCGTGCTTTCCTGTATATTTGCACGATATTTCGTCAATAATGGTGGAACGTGGTTCGTAATGGGAATACTTTGTATTCTATATATCTTGGCTATCATCTATTGAATCACGGATGGTTTCTAAGCTTAAATTCGCCACAGCTTTTATTCAAGCTTTCTAAGCTCCACCGATAGTCTGCTTGTCCAGATTTTCTCGTCTAAAACGCTCCATATTTTATAATCCAGCGGGTTCAGGTCCGGGCTTCCTGACGGTCAATCTTAATTTTTCCTCGATGATGAAAAATTTCTCATCAGTGAAAACGATGTCCCGGTGTTTGTTGCTAACGTATCGTCGCAGAAGCTTTTTTGACCTTTTCAGTCATTTTTTTTGTTTTTTTAAACAGATGTCAAATGCCAAAAGTTAGTTTAAGATAAGTTTTTACTTTAAGGTCCTCGGATATAATTCTTGACACGCTTATCTTTCTTATCTTTATCTGCTGAGCCATTATTTTTTATTGTCGAATCGGATTTCTGCGAATTGGGGCTTTTACTGCATTTTTAACGGCTGTTGTCCGTACAAAACATGGTCGACCGGATCTTGTTCGGTCATTTGCTGAGGTGACTCTATTGTACCGTTTTATGGTTCGAAAAGGAAACTACGTATCAAATTGAGTTGCTCGAGCAATTTAAAAATGTCAAATGCAGAGTGATTGCACTTGTGCAACGTAATCACTGCGATCCGATTTCTCTTTACGGTCCATTCCATCTTAGTGCTTAAAGAAAACTGAGCTAAATTATATGTGTGGATCCTATTCATTGGTCGAATCTAAAAATCGGTGCTAGAATACTTAAGTGTCAAAATTTCATTGTTTCGCTTGCATTTTGGGTATATAATTCTACACGGAAAAAAAGTTGTGGAGAAAATGTTAAATCAAAAATTAAATAACGTTCAACTGACTGCAGTAATACACGTAAAATCAGAAATTACATATATGTGCCAAAGCGTCAACCTTTCCGTGCGAAATATACGTCTGGATATATAAATCTCTGAGGAAAAATGTGTCCACTTCATATTAGCGCCATCTGCATTCCATGATCAAAACATTGATTTTTTCTTTCAAACGGCATACTACTTTACGAAATCTCAAACCGAAATGTTTACTTATATAATATATGCCCATTGCTATCCCTGCTAAGTTTACAATATATTCCATGAATTCTTTTATCATATCCCCCCTCTCCACCCTTCTGTTTTTGTAATAAAAATACCTGGGTTGCCGGTACTTTTCAGTAATTCGCTAAAATGTTATGATTTCATATTAAAACCTTGGTCCTATTGCAAATATTTGACTTTACTAAGACGGAAATTCTCATAAAAATTACAAAATAAACGAAACAAATTTTTTTTTCATCCTCATGCCTACTACCATGAAAAAAAAAACAAATGAAATTCTTAAAGTCTTTCCACTGTACCTCTATGCGCTGAAAAAGGTACAGAGACCTAAAACGGTCCATTTGTAATAGTCCGGAGATTGAGATACAGAGAGAGAGAGAGAGAGAAAGGAAAAAAAACAAAAAATCCCGAATCTTGCCCTCCTCCATGAAATGAAAAAAATTTCGCGTGTATCCTAAATATGAAAAAAAAAGGAAAAAAAAAACTGATTACAAAAACAACAGAATGGGATAAAAAAGAATGGGATAAAAAAAAGGAAAAAAAGAAACAACAAATACACCAAAGGATACGGAAGAAAAGTTTACATTACGGGAAGGGCCAGAATCTGAATGGCACAAAACCCTTCAAGTTTAACGGAAGATATACACAACGTGAAAGGAAAATGAGTACGGATTGACCCAGAGAGAAGGAAAGGAGCATTTAAGGCAAGCACGCCCTTGATCTTTTTACAAAACGGAAAACTTTTATTTTTCTTTTATTTTAGTTTATTTTTTTTTTCCAGTTTTAGTTTTAAATTTTCATTTTATATCTGCACAATTCTCTCTTCCTTCCTTTTACCCTCCGATTCACTTGACTTGATGCAGCAGAAAAATTCAGGCACACTGAAAAACAATTCAATCCTTCCCGGCTGCTGCTACTGCTGCTGTTGTTGCTGTTGCAAGGATTAACAACAAATAGAGCACTCGAGGATAATAGCATTGCGGGAAGTTACATCTGCCAACCCCTAGAGGGCAGGGTGAAAACCAAGAAGAAGAAAATGATGAATAAAGCCAGGAAATCTCTGTCAGAAGCAAAAGTAGTCCTTGTAATAGTTGTTCAGTTCACTACACTTCCTTTCCAACATATATATGTATGTACAGGAATTAAATAGGAGCTCTACTTTCAGTATCATTTCCTTCAGCGGGGTACCCATCAGTGAGTTCATGCTGATAATTGATCTGAATGGAATGTACTTAACCGATTCCCTCTCATTTACAAGATTGCTGCTGAATCGTTTCTCAGGATGCCAGTATCAGAGAGATAAATACAAGATGGACCAAGATGCTTTATATGTCATGTCAACACAAAATTTTCACTTGCAGCCGTCTTATCATGTGGTTTAAGAGGGGCTACCCCCCACCTCTTCTTAATGTGGAATGCCAAGCTACTCCTCCTGACGATGACTACACTTACCCCAAGTAATTTCGAGAAGTGAAAACTAGGACGGGCACACTTGTGCTGAGGAGGAGATGTGACTGTATGATAAACAAAAACGAGAATGCGGAAATTAAATTTCTCATTTGTGAGATATTCCTGGAAAGTTTATGGATGTCCTGATGCAAAATGTGGTGAGACTCTTGGCTTTAATGTAAAGAGGGAAACTTTTGATGCGGTTCCTCTATATATTTCTCCGGTGTTACGGAATATAAATCTGGTGGGACAAAATTTCAAAAAGCCACCGACAGTATGCAGGCAGCAAGTCCTTTACAGATATTTATCATCGGTGCGGTTTTCATCGAATAAGCATAGTCACTATAGGATTGGATAGGATAGGATTGGACTGAAGAGATTGAATTTTTGGGGAGGATTACATTCAATGAATAAAATTCATTTTGTCCTAAGTGGATTACTATGGATGAACATTGTGTTGGTAGTAGTTGTAGCAGCGGATATTTATAGATGTCCGTATCAATTTTCTATGGTTTTAGTTTTGCTTTTTTTGTTTTCTGACTGTGCAAAAGAAGGTTTCTAAATGAAAATTGTACATGAGATGGGAAATAATGGGGGTTACCTGGGAAATCGATTTTAAAAACAATTAATTTATCGGGTGAAGGCAACTTCTGTGAAGGTAGATATGTACAATCTGAGATACATATGAATAATTTTTTAAATGTGACAGGCAGAATACTCCATAGTAAGTCTCTATACTAATCGCCAGAAGAATCATATCGTTAGAGCTGAAATTAGCATGTATAAGGTAAAAAGTAAATCTGAGTTCTGTGTGTTTGGGCAAAATCGTCAGTTGGTTAATTGGTCGATAGTAGCCAGATAGGGTATGTCGGATCTATTGACACAGTCACTCGATTAAAACCCATAGCCCCACCAGCAGATATAGGCTCAGGCTTACGAAAGTTTGCACTAAAAAAATCTAACAAATAAGATTTACTGAGGCTCCGCACCATTCCTTGCAAAATGACTACTCGTTTTATATGGAGAAGTGTAATAATTGGCGTCTCACTAAGTAAATTTAACTCGGCTATGTTTCAAAATTGTTTATTACTAGGACTTTGTGAGTTTTGTATTCTGAAGGATCGTTCTATCCCGGCTTCGCTAGTATTTTGATATAGTAATGTATTTATTATTGTAACTGTTATTTAAAAGTAGGTACAGATTGTTTTCTTATAGGTTTGTTTTTCTAATCGGCAGCGACAGCCAATTTGACAGCTGACAGCTTATTTGTGCTAAGTTTGGTATACCATTTCACCATGAATAGATTAACGCCAGAGCAACGCTTGCAAATTGCGCAATATTATGGTCAACATAATCGTCCATCCGAATAAGGAATTCGAATTACCATAGATAGGTATCACACCACGCATACTCTAGTTGATAATGTGCATTCGTAGAGATGCCGTACAGTGCGCACCGAATGATCTGTACCTGCTGTGGAGCATACTATTCAGGAGGATCCGAATGAATGCACAGCAATTGGAACTGTATTCATCTACTTTATGGAAGATTTTGTGAGCTTACAAGATTCAGTTCGTTCAAGAGTTCAAGCCTGACGACCATCGTGTCCACGATATTTTTGATGAATGGACCGAAACGGAATTGCTCTTTATGCTTATTTTCAGCGATCACACTAATTTTTGGTTAATTTGGTATTGACGTAGCAATTGCCGTAGCAATTGCCGCATCTTGGTCCACATCTATTTAAAAATGATGCCGAGCAGAATGTTACAGTAATGGAGAGCGCTGTAGATCTATGATAAGAGGGCGAAACATGCCACACAGCGTCCGCCACAAGTCATTTATTGTAGGATAAATTCGACGAGCGAATAATTTCGAGTAATTTACCTGTAAATTTGTCTCCAAAATCGTACGATTTAACACCAATGGGTTATTTTCTGTGAGGACATATGCGAAGTCGTCAATCAACGCCGATAAATCAGAGACAATGGACGACTTGGAAGCCAACATTCGCCACATTATTGCCGATATACGACCCCAGCTGCTCGGAAAAGTGGTCGACTTCAAGTGGTGGACTTCCAAATCATGCATTATTAGACCCAGTAGTGGCGCCCATATACCCAGAATTATATTTAATTTCATAATATCAATACCATGACCATTACTACGATTTTTATGTGTTTATTTAATTTTAAAGCTCTGTATATCTAAAAAAAAGGACATACCTTTAAAAGCAATACCTCTAAAAGGAATACTTCTAAAAAAATCCCTTACCAATAATAAATTTCATAAATACATGGCGGATATACGGGAAGAAAAAAGGAGTGTTAGCGGTGGGATAATTTCAAAATTTTTTTTATTCTTTCCTTTCAAATCTCTCCCTAGTGGCAACATTAAGTTGTATTCAAGAAAATGTATTTTGATTGGGCAATGTGTGCGTGCGCGCGCGAGTTATATATTCCCTTTGAGGAATTCATAAAAAATAAATAAAATTAATAAAAGAAAAAATTATTAAAACACTTCGGGTTTGGTTAATAAAAAATTATTTCCAATTTCTTGCTAATCCAACTGATAACTAACTGAAAACGCTTTCTAATTTTCTACACAAGTACTTTTACATTTTTTAAGATGTTATTATTTTGCGAAACGTGCCTTCTGATCTTTTGAATAACAGGAAGGTGTCAGCTTTCATATAATGTCTGAGAATTTACTCTGGTCACTTATTCTATTCTATATTAAATTGTTTTTTATTTTAAATATGCTTGGTATGCATATGTTGGATATTTGGTATGATGCGATGCAACATGCCTCCGTACGTAACTCGCGTGCACTTTTGTGGGGAGGGGCTCTAATATGAATATCATTTTTGAACGCATCTACATGATATAATGAATTCTAGATGTTGCTGTTTTTTTGTTTTTTTTTTTTTTTATTATCCTTTTGGCGTTCCTCCCACAGGTTTACCGAGCAAAAATTTTAAAACAGTCGGTTGGAAGAGAACTTTTTTTTTCGTAAATACTGTTCGAGGATTTGAAATAGCTGCTAAAAATTCCAAAAGATGCCAAAAAGGAATCTACATATATCTAATTCAACAAATGTCATTCCGATTCGATAAGAAATGACGGAAATCTAAGGAATTTTCATCGTCGGCAATTATAAATTTCTTCTAGGTATGCTCGCAAGAAAATATCAGGAGGGAATAGCGGATGTCAGTTATTACTCGTTGATAGCTTTTTTTTATACGTTATTTCCTCGAGAAATTAAATAACTAAACTGGAAAAAAGAAGAAAAAAAAATTTCGAAAATTCGAAATTCTTTATAACAAATTTTCGAAATTCGTTGGAACTAATTTCTGAAAATTCAAAAATTTCTTGCAACAAAATTTCGAAAATTGATATTTTTCAACCTAATCATTTCGTTGATAATATGGAACTAAATCAATTTCCTGGTAAATTAAATTGAATGCGCTTTCTCAATAATTGTCCTGGATTTGAAACTTTAGTGAAATGTCAGCAAAAGCTTGTAATTTAAAAATGATGTAGGTACTGGTTATGGTCCCGTGAGTGAAGTGCATGTTAACACAAATATTTGTGTACGGCCTGCAGACTTTCATAAATTGGTGGTTTTGTTATATTTTTAGGTAATATTTGTTGGAAACATAAATGTGCGTAAGCTGCTTTGGCGCGCGAATTTGATTGGGTCACAACTATTACAAAACAGATCAACTTGAACAGATAAAAAAATCTATATCGGATTGCTACAAAAATTTGGAGAAACTTCCCTCTTCCTACGCACAAACAAACTTAACAGAAAAAGAAAAAAAAACAACCTTTTCTAAAAAACTCATGTGACACTTCAAATATACAGGATCTCCTTCATCCCTTCAAAATCGCATATATGTATGTATGCTCATATGTTCCTTCATTCACAACGAATTCAACAAATGATTTCAAATTAATTTCCTTTTGAAATAACTCAGGCTTCCTTGAAAAGAGGGGATCCAATTTGATTTGTTTACCCAACAGATACATGCTGGCTACCATTGTTATGTTCTTGCTTTAAAATCCATCAAGCCGAAGCGCCCTCATCCTTGGGGCTGTTATTAAATTTTACAAAGGATTCTAGCGTGCATTGAATCGAATTCGTCCTTCCCTCGAAATTCTGTTCGGTTCTGTTCTGTTCTGTTCTGTTCCATTTTAGCAGGTTTATTTTGTGTTGTACAAAACCAAATACTCCTCGAGGCTGTTCACAATTTATCAGGGAGAATTGTATATTGAGAACTTCCACATATTACGAAACGACGTATCCATCGTCCCTTTTGAGTTTGGCATGTTTATTTTTTTTTCTGCTGCTGCTTTCCTTCTTTTCTTTTGCACCACCCCGAAATTTATTTCAGTCAAAACGGTTCTGAATATTTACTTACCATCATCTTCTATATATCGTGGGTACAAAGATATTTTATTTATTTCATCCAATTTTCAGTTATAATGAGGTCTTAGTATAAAAGAAACTTACCACATGAGTAAAGCTTTTAATCTTGTCGCATACTTTACCAATGGTTCGGTGAGTCCAATTAACTTGAGTTGAGTGAGTTATCATTAGAAAAGATCTTTTCTATAGTCCTATGTTGCGGGTGTAAAATGTTTAACCTTTTGTATCAGATGTGTTTTCCTAGTTGAGCAATAAAAATTATGCAATGCAATCTAATATGTCCATTTCTTGCGAGCGGATTGATCTCCGGTGTAGAGATTTAAAATTTAGATAGAAGACCCCCTCCTCGCCCCGTTTTGAAGTTTAGGCCAGTCAAAATTTCGGAATTATACTTTAGTTTTTTTTTTCATTTAACTGCTATCTTTTATCCATAATAAAAAAAAGCGTTGAATGTAAGAAACCCGGGGCCCTTCCTTAGCTTAAAACAACCTCTCAAATTCTGGTACAAAAAATACAACCTTTTTTTTTTTAGTTTTTCTCTTTACTTTTTCTTAAGCAGGTTCAGTAAAAGAAATTCACTAAACGCCTAAGGGTAGGCAATTTTCATTCATGTGTGCAGTCACTTGTTATCCGCCAGATAATGTTGGGGGGGGGGGGCTGTACAGAGTGTGATAGGTTCTTTTAAGCTAAGATAACTCGATTCCTTGAGATGCTGTACGTGCTAGTCGGCATTTATTTAATTTTTTGTCAAATTAAGTCTTAACGACACTGGTTGGTTGCATGCGATGTTGCCATTTTTCCAAACCAACTTCATTATAGGACGCGGAATCCTTATTTCATGAACCATGTCAGAACAGAGTTTCTCGCTTCAGTTAAAGAGCTCCTCCAGTGTGTGTGTGTTTTATAATTGTTCGTTTAATTAAAAAAAAAAAATCGTATGGATTCAAAAATTGTTGCTGTGGTGAATTATCGTAGTATCGTATGCCAAAGTCGCCTTCAATTTCGTCAATACTTCAAAATAATTGGATGCCGTGATTATGTCTTCTTTCCTTCCAAAAAATCTATCCGGATCACTTTTTTTGAATCCCAAAAATCAGTTGTAATCACTTTATAATCCGCAATCCTCTTGGTAACCACTGTTTGGACTAAATTTTGATCTGAAAATAGGGCCGCAACTCATCCTGCCTCTAAAATTTCTACGATCATATACAAAAGGTGATGTTCATATTGACAAGCATTCTCCGGTGAGGATCGATCATCTTCCATATTCTCTCCTTCATCTTCAAATTGTTTGATACCCTTGCGACCGATAAGATCTTTTGTGGCCCTAAGGCGTCCATTCGAACTTAAGCTCTTTTATAGCTTAAAGTTTACAATATGGACAATCTGGCTCGAGGGTAGTCCTTCAACCGGTGATCTTTAGATTTCTTGGTGTATCTTTTTATGATTGAAGTAGGCCTCGCCTAATGTAAGTTGGTGAAAAAATTAATAAATAAACAGATCACCGTTGTCATTTATCATTTGCTTACATCCCAATTATATACGGGGATGAAAGAAAATAGTTGGAACGTTGAATAAGGAACAGATTTTTGATTCATTACTTTCGTCTAAAGTTTTTAACCAATTTCTTGTTATATCGAACTCGCTCTACATGGTAATGGTAGGTAATGTGATTAAAAAGTATGTTTAGATGTTAATTCTTCTCAACACTAGCTGCTAATTTATAGTGGATAGAGAGAGAGAGTTCAGCAGTGACCTGTCCACATTTTTCGGTCCTAATATTATAGATTTTCAGAGTTTTAGAATATCCCTAATTTCCCTATGACTCGATTGATATGAAATTAAAAACAAAAAAAAAAACAATAATTATATTCACCCTTGATGGCATTCTGGTCACCCATCGATGCACTATTCCACTTTTTTATTTTAATCGTACGAATTTTGCAAAACTACCCGCTCCTGAACATCCTTTTACATCCTCGATTTCGTTTGCATTAATTGAACAAGGAAATTTTCAGTTTTTAGTTGATTTTGCATCGCTTTACATGAGTTACCGGTGCACTTTTATCACTTCAAAACCCAGATCCAACTAGTATCACGCAAAATTTATTTCGAAGCATATCGACCAACACGGCAGGTACGTACGGTGCTGCATAGGTTGGTAACCTTAGCTCCAGAGTTTCAACAATCTCCTAGACGTAAGGAGCCAACCTTGTAATATCGTCATTCATATCCTGTGCATGTTTCTGACTACCATTCCCCAGTTCCCATTGGGACAATTCACAAATCTTCAGTAGCATGACGCTATGATGAGTTTTGCTGTGTGATGAGATAGCACAAAATAGCACTTATGCTACATTAGGACCACACATCCCATTCAACAAACATAGAAAATGTGAATAAATTATCATGAATGCACAATTCACTGCCTTCATGTTGAATCCACATCCACAAGGTTAGATTCCCATACTCTATTTCTCCTCCCTCCCTAGCCTAACTTAACTCTTCCATCACTATCCGAGAATTTTACTGTAGCTTGAGTATTTGAGTCTGGGCACCATCACCGTGAGAAAATAACAGGAAAAAAAGAAACTAGTTCATGTGTCCGGGAGACTTACGTTCATCAAATAATAGAAATTTTCCTCTTCTTTTCCCAGTAGCGACCTTTTCAATCTCATTCTAAATCACCATGCTCTTGCTAGGATGGGACTTGTTACTTTGACAATTTCGAAGGAGTCACCTGGTACAGGTAGCAGAATAGACGACTGCTTAAGGAATATATTTATGTACATAGATACCTTAAGGAATTTCTTATAAGAAGCGATTTTTTCGAATGCTTTTTGATTTGGATTGGCTCGTATCTATCAAATAGAAACAAGAAGACGATTTTTCCTTCTGCTTGGGAATATACGCGATCATCGATTCCAGGGAAACAAGTGAAGCAAGTTGATGGAGGAATTTATTTAAAAACTATAAGATACCCGAAAAGTGCAATACAAGTTGAGTGACATGAAATGAGATTTCGTTTGTCAAGTGAAATTGTTTTAGAGCAGCATTATCTCTTGCTGTGCACATCAATCATTCGGTCCATGGTGAAGATTCCATGGATGAAATTTTATACTTGATAGAGGGAGGAGGGTAGATTTGTAATATCTTGAATTGCATAGAAATTGATATGTTGCATGTGATGGGATTTTTAGTAGTGGAGTGATTTACCCTTAGATTTCAGTCGCTCCTTTTTTTACAATGAGTTTCTATTATTGTTGGGTGGTGAAGAGAAGCATGGATAATCGTCTTACACAGCTGTTAAAAGCAGTTTTTAATTATAATCCCTTTTTTTTTTTTACTGTGATTTGATAAATAAATATTTGCAAACTTAACATTTAATTTGTTTTCTTTCTTTCTTTTTCAGGTAAGTCTGAGATTTATTTTCGTCACATCTACACGTAATTATATGAGTAAACAACGATGAACGTTTGTGGAGAAATTACAGGTAAAAAATTGTTTTCTTTCATTCGATCGTGTTTCTGGTGTACATAGGTACTTCCTTCGAATTGCTGAATAAACTAAGAACAAACATCATTGAAAGGGAAACAACAATTCAAAGAGGTTTTATTGCTTTCTGATAGCAGATATACAAGGCCCATAGTCAAATGTGATGCAACTCAGTTCATACTAACCGAAACGATTAACTGACAAGTCTTGGATTACTTTAGCGAAGCTTCGAACAATGAAATGAACAGACAAAACTTTTGACATTCACTGCAATCGTTTTTCTTGTGCTTATTTTCTGCGGGCAGAGTCAGGTATTTTTTATATAATTTTTGTTTTTTTTTTTTTTCTTTTTTTTGTAAATAAAGCAAGTATATTATACCTGCTTCAAATCTACGCAAAGATTATATTTCTTATAAAATAAGGATAAAATAAAATGTTTTTATATTGAAAAGTACAAATACAAAGTAAAAGAAAATTCAAAAACTTTAGACTGAAATAAAATTATATTTATGATTGTAGCTCAAGCATAGCTCAACATCGCATTTAATGTCCATACTTTTCAAAATGGAATTACCGATTTGACCAACACAGCGCCGTCTTTTATCGTTGGGTATTTTCCATATTGTCATACTCTCCTGATGGTTGTGGCCGATGATAACCTTGAGGTGGCCGAATTCCACCATAAGTTCGACAATATCGAAGGTCTATGTTCCGACTCTAACTGTGTTATTGTACTCCCTCCTTTCTGCTACAATTCCACGCATTAACTCCTTCCGTAAATCATATTTAAGCCAATTTATTAATACTGTACTAGCCTTAACGCGCTTGGCATGGTTATATTATGGTTTTTGTGGTGAACCAAATACACAAAGTCGCGGGAGCTCCAACTATTGATCGTAATTAGTCAATGTCTAAATTTTCAAAAGAATTGGCCATTACATCTTCTAATGCTGCTTTGAGCTAATGATCATCCACGTCATCACGAAAATTGTTTGTTGGATCTGACGGAATGCGTCTTAAGACTACCTGACAGGAATTTATCAACCGACACTTCGGTAAATTAACTAAATTTCCATTATCCTTGTCGGCAGAATCTTCATCTAATAACGTATTTTCACCCTCTGGTGGGTCCCAAATAGCAACAGAATCTACGACAACCTCATCATCATCATCCGTATCCAATTCCAGAATATAAAACTCCAGAATATAAAAAAAATAGAATAAGATAAAAAAAACACCAATAAATAATTGTGTGTACCAAAAATATATAAAAAGTTCTCACAATTGCCCACTGTTGCATAACAGCCTTAAGAAACATGATCAGGCCACAAAGGAATTGTAAAAAAACAAAATTATTTTTTCTTGGAATATATTCTGCACATATTAATTACTCAATATCAGGTCAGAAAAAATTTCACAAGAAATAAAAAAAAAAAAAATTTTAACCTTCTACGTCTCGCCATATTCAATTTTTATTTATATTAGAAAAGCCCCATTACACAAAAATGTCCTTTTTCTTCCAAGCAATAATGCTTTTAATACAGATTTATTTTTTTTATGTTTGTTATGCACCACTTTTCATACAAGCATAGGCACCTCATGCCCGAGTAGTCTATTAACTGCGTATAAATAGAGGGGTTGCCAGTATTACATATTTGCAACAGTGGACAGTCATGGGTTAAGTAGTGTCTACGCTCATAAAAATTATTAGCCACTCAAGCACCTGTTGTCGGCCATAATGCGCATAAATCCTAACGAAAAAATATCCCGTAAATTTCTAGGAAAAAATTGAGGCGTTTCCTACATCATCGTATATTGGAGCGAGACATTGGATATGAACACCGCCCAAGTTGCTAACCCTTGCCTAAGCGTTGTGGCTAAAATCGACTTAAAAAGTGGCTAGAACTAGCTAAAATTCAAGAATTTGTGGCTAATGCGCCCTAGACACACAACGCTCCTAATGAATAATTAACTAACGACTCATTAGACAATAATGATTCATTGGCAACTGCAGACAGACAGCCATTTCTTTAATTTCGTTGTACTGTCAAACTGATTTTGACATACTTTCGACAGTGAAGAAGCGAAAAGGATCGAATCCACGATACAAACTTAGCTTTAATTTATTTTGTTTTTCAATTCAACGATTTGGAATTAACAAGTATTTTGATAATAAAGTTTGCGCTTTGTATTTCTTCTACTGGGCAGATGCAAAGCGGAACTTCAGATTTGCAATATATTACAAAATACATTCAGTTTTAGTACATTTTTCCTCATTAGTGCTCTTATGAAGAAAGCACTTAATTAGTGTCTACTTCATTATGTGACATACGGCATTTTAATGAATAATTAGTAGTAATGATTCATTAAATATTGCTGTGTGTCTAGGATATAAGAAACATGACATAATTTCATAAAATATGTAATATACATAAAAAATAATTTTCAAACTTAAACAAGCACTAATCCGCATGACAATGTATATAAATCACATCCAGCATAATTAATTAAATATTGCTCTTACCCATCGATGAAAGTATTGCGTCCAATTAAAATATTATACATATTTCTAAAGGAAAATATATAACTACGGGCATTCGCTCTCTAAAATATATCGATCCAATGGAGGCTTGTATTATTGACGTTTTCCCAATTCATAAAATTAGTGTTATTCCATGGATATAAAATCTTGTCAATAATTTCTTTTTCGGTCCCCATAATTTCCGCCAATTCTATTATTACTTAACCTTTAACAACTTTTAAAAGACTTCTACTATATTTAATGCTGGAATTTTTTCCAATAGGTACTTCAATATTTATAGGTAGCCTTTATTGTAGCTCCTCTATATTAATATAAATGTAAAATCTTTGCATCGGGTGCACACAATATTATCTTTGCAAGTAGCATACTCAAACTATAACCCATGTACGTTGATGGATGTACATGAATTTTAATGGCTGAGGAAAGTAAGTCAATCCAACGTAACATTTTTGGAATCAGGATTTTTCCACAAAGCGACTTAATTAAAGACGTAAGGCAAGTTAAAAGCAACTGAAGGGAGTGTGGCATACATAGCGAATCAATATTAAATTGTTTAAGGGAAAAAAAACTATTTTGCAAAATCTTTAAAAAAGAAATTTCTATTCAAAAGCAGGCGTTTCGTATCAGCATGAACCGTATACTCATCAGTACGGCTTGGTTCCTGCCTGTCGTATACGCCAAATTGATAAGAAACTCCTGCTTTTGCGTAGAAATTTCTTTTTTAAAGATTTTGCATTTGTAAAAGAGTTTTTTTTTTCAACATATTCTCGAGCAGCGGATTTAGCAGCAAACTCGGTCAATTTCATACTGACTAAATTCGATATGAATTTATTTCATAGCATAACTCTCTAAATTGTTTAAGCCATACTAATTGTTTTAATATTTGATAAGCCCCGTTATTCAATCCTACCATTACAGAGCCATTATCCAAATTCTCTAAGATAGCCAACTGAAGCACTAATTATATTGTAAGCATTACCAGATTAAAGTTCAATTAAAGCCAAAAAAGTATACACTATATTACCAACAGTTTCTCTATAGTACCGAATAACCATCCAGAGCCTATAAATATTTGAATGCATTACCCGTATATACATATGTATTGTTTGAATTTTTTTTTTTTAAAACTGTAAGCCCTGGGTAGAAAGTTGGAAAATGTCTTAAAAGTGTGTGTAATGAAAACACAGCTTTAGAAAGAAAAATTAGTTAAAAAAGTGGGTAATAGCTAAAAGTAAAAAATGTTGTCAAATGCTTTAAAAAGTAGCAACGCGCTAACAGCTGAAATCTATGCAATTATTTCATTTCGTAGCAAAGATAGAAACTTCTACTGGCAGACGACACTAGACCGTTTTGTAAGTTCTTCCTCTTGAATACTGCAGAGCATTACTTTCACACACAGGCGTTTGTCAGCTAGCTAAAAGATATCTCACAAAAAGTGATGTTGATGATTAGCTATGCTGTAGATCTACCTGAAAAACAAGTACAAAAGTTAGAATTGTCTAAGATCCATCTGTGCAAGTAGTTTTTCGCATCTTCTTCTAGAAAGGTTCGTCGGTCAGTCAAAATTATTATAACTAATTTTATAGGATTTAATATTCTTAAGAACTTTCAGGACAATAAAAAGGTCTACAATCGATCGTTTTAACATAGTATGTGTAAAAAACCGAAATTTTTATATGAAAACTTCAACAGTATCCAAATTTATAGTGAAAAAAGAAATTTTTGTATGGCAACCCTATACGAAGGAGTTACCCGATTTGTTCCATTTTTGAACTTAAATTTAATATTTTTTTTTTTAAAGGCTGTGTGCAGAATTTTTGCTCTTATAAGTAAACGATTTCTCGAATTATCGAGAGGAAAGACAGACGGACAGATGAACATGCAAAAATTAAAATAACTTTGAATATTATACGTGGGTGTCCGATCAATTTTGCTGTACCAGAATTGTTTCTATGCGTTATAGATAGAATGATAAATTTAAGATAACCTATAAAATTTCATCTAGCATATAAAAAGCAGTCAAGAGCGAGTCAGCAATTAGGGTTCCGTATCAGAACTTTATCAACGCCGAACAATCGTTCGACCAAATTCAGTTCATTTTCTTCCAGGAACTATGAGGCTGGCGAAAAAAGCGGCAGTTCTCTTATTATCTATGACTCAATGCCTATTAACTGTGAAAATAAATATTAAAAATTTTAGATTTAGAAACCTAGAAAATCGAGGTTAAGGTGTTTTTTCGCACATATCTTTAAACTAATTCACAAAAAATTACAAAAAAAAAAAACAAAGTATTTTAGAGTCGCCTTTCAAACGATACTCCACACGATGAAACAAACAAATCATTACTTTATTCTTGTAGCCCTAACTCAGCCCCAACATTTTTTTTTAATTATCTTTGACTGTCGAAATAAACGCGCTTCACAAAAATCCCAAAAATCCCAAAAATTCTACCAAATTTCAAATTCCTGTTTCGCGGCGTTTTCGAGAAAAAGGGCTATGACCGACAGACCGACGGACGGACGCGTAAGTGTGATCTCATAGGAACTCCAAAAAAGAAATAATTTAATAATTAATTTCCAAAGGGCAAGAAACTACAAAAAGGAAAAAATAAATCATAAAAAGCAGAACAGGAAAAAGGCAGTCAATAATTCCTTCGAGCTTTGTGTTGCTTTCCCAATGCGTTAAGTTTGTCTGTCAACAGCCGATATCACTACAAAAATTTAACCTAAAATAAAAAAGAAATTAATAAAAACAATAAAATTATCCAAAACAGTTGAGATGTTAAATTACTAATAATTGAGATAAATAACACAAACCTTATGTAAAGTGTAATTTTTTGATGAAAATTTGTTGGCATCCACTATTTGGGATAAAACCGAACTGACAACTACATCAAGTTCAAATTGTATCATACAAGGCTACGTCCTATCCCGTAGGCAGCTGGCCCAACGTCACATGTAGCCTCCAAGACCAGACACTTCCGGTTTTAAAGACCCCAAGGTCAAATTGGAGCCTTCATCTAAGACCTGACAGAATGATAGGATTTTTGCATAAATATTCCTTAATTAGTGAATTAATTTGTATTTTCTATGGATTCCCAATATTTACTCCATGAAGAGAATTTGGCATTTTCAATGTCAAGAATTTTGTAACTTTTGAGATCTGCCTGAGTCCCTCCTCACTTCTACTCGCTTTCGATTTGTTGACTATTTTCCGTGCGCTCTTCTAAAGGTTGCACAAATTCTTATTCCACTTGGGTTACCTTACCCATTCACTTTTCTTTATTCCACTTGGGTGGGTAAGATTTCCCCGCAGGCTTATTCAACAGCTAATTTCTACTAAAGGCCATTTTAATGAGATCAGATACTAATGTCCTTGACAGAATTTTCTATCAATGGTGTACTTGGTAATATCACATATTTGGGTGTAGTAAGCTTACTCACTAATTTATTCCAGTCTGTTTTTGCTGGATATCTGAATGATCTGTAGGTAGTCGGATGAGAAATTTAAATATATATATATAAAATTATTCTAACAATGGTCAGAGAAGAATTTTATATGGTAATCCTTCCAATTCACCACTTGTAGATCGTTTGATTCACTAACGGATGTCACATATAAATATTTCCTTTCTATAATAATAATAAAAGTGAGAATATTTCTCGCATTTTACAGATATTCAAATTGAACTCTAAAATGAAGGTAGTAATACCGTCGACAGACGACCAGAACTAATTCCCAATTATGTAATTGAAAATTATTTCTAATTTCCAATTATGTAATTGACAATTATTTCTAATTTCCAATTAAATATATGGTGACAGATGATTTTGACTTTTAAGTCAAATGTGTTTTCAATAGCCAAAATAGCCAACTAAAATTATTTACCGGGAGCTATTATATCTAACAGTTCTTTTAAAAATACGTAAGAAAATAAAAAGACGTGCACGAAAACTCAGAGCAAATAAGAGACGCATGTTACTACTTGCAGCAGTGTGGAGGCGTTATTTGGTTAGAAAAAAAAGAGAAAAGTTTGGACTATAGTAAGTACAACCGTAGTAGTTACCTGTTATTAATATTTTTATATATTTTCTCTTTCAATTCTAAAATTCAAATAATGCTTTGAATCAAATTTGATTTATAATTTTTAAAAGTACCTATATATCTGTATAAAATTTGAAATTTCCACATGAGTCTCAGCTCCCGTTACGATTATGCTGTGTTCCCGCAGAGCGTATGATATCTGCATTCGAATTTCGTTTGGTTTTCCGCAAGTCTACTAATTTGTCTGCTCATAAAGCAATAAGCTTATGAACAGCTTGATTCAAACGCAACACTTTCTGCTTGTTCTTTTTCACTTTTTTCATGATATAAAATAAAAGTTTTATCACCGTTTCACTTTTCCTCCAAAAACTTGTTCTTGAACGTGGCAATTAGTCATAAATGTCACAGAACAGCTGTGTCTGAAAGCGGTCGTTGTTAGTTTACAAAATCACTACTTCGTGTTTTTAGTGGCACCTCAAAAACCAAACTCAATTTTGTGAATGCCATGAAATGTAATTACTTTGTGGGATAATTAAAAGTTAAGTGGTGACAGACCACAGAGATTAATATGGATGAAGTAGGTAATTAGTCTATCGTCCGTCGGTATAAAGTAGTAAGTAAGAATTTATGTCATTCGATCCTGATGTCGATACTTCCTCATACTGTGTGTGATGGCCCTTTGTGTCGGAAGATTTTTTTTTTTTTTATATCAGGTGGACCTTAGTCCATTCAAATAATAATTGATAATAATTTAAAATAACTAAATAGTAAAGGTCCCAGTATCTACCTTTGTGGAACACCATTGAAAGGTAATACATAGAGCGAAAAAAAAGTAAAATTTCCCTAAAAGTCGAATGGCGCGGAGGAAGCAACATACCTGCATTAAATTGGCGCATGCAGAAAAATTCTTTAAGCTGCTGTAGTTGTTAAAAATTAATGTTGTAAAATTTGGTTCTCATTAATTCGGAGTTCACCTAAAAATTTAGATCCAGTCGGTAAATTTGTCAAGAATGTCTCCATCTGTCCAGTAAAGAATTTAAGAAACTTTACGAAAAGCCATACTGAATATTTTCTCAAACATAAACTTCTTTTTTTGTTTTGTAAATGGATAGATGATATCATCCGATGACATTGTAGTCAATGATCGAATTTTTCCCCATTGTATGATATTTCTACAAAAAAAAAAAAACTTGGATAAAGTGCAAATTGTAAACCATATAACCACATCGAAAGGTTTCATTCGATTAAAAAATCATTGTAGAAGAAATATATCTATTAAATCAGGTCTCTTTTACTCCTTTCTACAAGAAATCTTTTCCAAGCACACCTATCCAAATTGTGTACAAAAGCAATAGAATTTATCAGGAAACCCATCAACAAACTCCCATATATTTTCAAAGGTAACATACATAGTAATTTGAGGAAAAAATGTGGAGGAAAACCTTTTTTTTATGCAGAACATAAGGAAAATTCATTGAAAAAATAGCAATAAACATGAGCTACCTGGCACCTGTGTGTTTCCGTAAGAAGTAGTCTGGTTGGACCGACGCCTTTTATACATAAAACAAAATGTATGCATCCTCTAACTCTATATTGAATGAATGCCATAGGAAAATGGAATTTTCCACAAGACAGCATCAAAACCGGACACAAAAACGGAAAACAACAGACTCTGCATTATAGGGAGAGCAGGAGTAGGTATATCTGGGAAGTTGGAATTCTTTTAAATCATGTCATTTCAGTGTCGGTTGGAATTGTGTCTGGACCATATAGACCTTTTCTCATGAATCTTCTACTGGGTAGAGGTACCTAGATGTTGTTTTGCCCTTCATACGTGTCGAACAAAATTTATTTCAGTTTTTTTTTTTTTCAATCTAACAAGAAACATGCTAAATCCTGGTCCTAGACCAGCCCACGTACTTAAAATATGTTGTTGTTTGAGATTCCCATCTCGTCTTCTTTGGATGGCCACAGAGATTAGGAATAACTTGGAAATGTGAATAAAATCACTTCGAAGCAATAACGGTAGTAGGTTTTATTATATTATCCCTGTATAATGGTATTAGGTTAGCTATAGCATATCCTGTTGGATAGAATGTTGTTGTGATTTATTTTGTTAGAATATATTTTATGGGATTTTGAAGTGGGTTTCGTATAAAAATTTCTAAATTTTTGCAATTATTCGAGAAAATTAGCACCTTTGGCCCTTTATTTTTAAGAGTTCTATAGATAAAACGGACTGGGAGCCATCCAAATGAGTTTCGTTCTCAGTTTATGCTTCCCTGTCCAGAATATGAACTGAAAATCGAAATCTGAGCCGCATTTTTGATACTACAGAGTCGCATGGCTTCATAGTAGCGAATTATACTTAAATCGAATGAATCATCCTCGATTCATATTATCCTACAACCACCCATGAGTTCTTTTACTCTAGGCAAATATACTAATAGCCAGACTATCATCCATGTCATTTTCGAGTCCAAGTAGACGCCGAGACGACCAACATAGGAAGATATTTGCGGAATATAGTATGTGCCAGTTTTTTTGGTTGCATAAAGGTGGCAATTTTATAGGCCGGATACAACCATTTTATTGTCGTGTTATTCAAGAATTGAAGCAGTCTCGCATCTACATTTCTCCTCACAACTGCATATTTTGGATTATAATATATGTGTCATTATTGTGTTGAGTGCTTAGAAGGCCAACCATGTGTTGTTACTTTTGTGCTCGCCTCGGCGTCGTTTGTAGCAACCGCAAGAATTTAATTTTGCTCAAATTTAGTTGCGGATATCCCGAGTTACGCCGGTATCTATTGTCGAGGATGTAATCCCTAATGCGTGTGTGTATGTCGGCCTTACTGGGAGTCCTAAGATCTCTCAGAACAGGCCAAGTTTACCGATCTTTGTCAGCCCGTCCGTAATACGTACTACCTACTACTACTATTCATATGAACCTGTCACAACCATTTCCGGATACTTGCAAGCTGCTGTTGATATAGGCTTACCATAATCTTGCTTAATCACTTCTCTTTTAGGAGATTCCTGGATTAATCGGATCAACTGACTTCATATGTTAGAAAATGAGGGATTAGGTCTGAGGACAGCCGTGTCTATCTACCTATCTCTCCTCCATTTTTTCTAACCAAGAGACTCACCTTTTATTACAAGTCATACTCACAGACTCACACCTAAAGCCATATTTCACAGTTTGGCTCTCATAGGGACTCTCATTGAAGAATTTTTCAGTGGATATCGAGACATCGAATAGCACATCATTCGAAACCTCAGATATCTTAAAAGTAATACAACTGAAAAGCCCAATCGCAAACGTTGTCCATACACATGAGCAATGCCAGCGCGGTACCTAGTAGACCTTGGTTTACCCAAGACTCTACTGCTAATACAGTCATAATTTATGACTGCTTAATGTGTTCATACTAATTACCTAAATTTAAAAAAAAATTAAATTTTAATGTTGGTCGCCGTAACTTCGAAACGGAGTGGAGAGGAGGAAAAAATTTACAAACAGAAAATTCCAACGATTATCTATCAACTAAAATTTCCAATTTTCGTTAATAAAATTTGAATCTTTAACCTTCCTGCATACAACAAAAAATTTTGATTTTGATTTTTTCAAGCTGACCAATAATCTATGAAGATCCCGGCAGTGACACCAAATTTTCGACATCCTGTTTAAAAAGAATTCTTGGAGTTCTTGACTCGAATAAAAGTGAAATCGAACAACGTTATCTATCAGCTCATTTTAGTTTAAAAAAATGTGGTTTATAATCCTCTCTCTCTCTCTCTCTCTCTCTCTCTCTCTCTCTCTCTCTCTCTCTCTCTCTCCCCCCCCCCCCCCCCCCCCAAACCCTTACTATAATTCCCAATAAATAAGTAGATTTGCTTTACAAAATCGTATAGTAAAAGTTTAAAGAATGAATTACTTCAGTTGCAAAGTCAATACTCATATAAATCTCCATGTCCGCATTCCAACGGAAACTGTGTTCGTGCAGTGGTATAATTTCGTCTTTCTTTTTTCGGCGTGCTCACAGTGAAATTCGAGAACTGCAGATTACAATTTTTCATACGGAAATCAATTGCATCGCTATTGTAAACCAATAAAATTGGCTACTGAATTTCATTGGATATTTTAAATTATTTATTTTACCCCATCGAGACTACCCGTCGTCTCCTCATCATTCCTTTTTTTTCTTTCTTTCCTCTCTATAACACGTGATCGTCCGTGTTCTCCTGGTATACATTGACGACGATGAAATGAAGCCTTACGTAACGATAAATCGGGAACTCTCAGGAACACGTTGCTTCGTGGTCCGCCAAGATAACTTTTCTACTCAATTAGTCCTCTGATAAATTTCTCGATGTTGACCTCGTGACCATTAAAATTTCGAATTTATATTTTCTCGATTATATCCTGCTCGCTTGATCCGTTTTTGGTTATTTTTTATGTGTGTATCTAATGGCGTCATCGTTGTGTCGATTTTCGATTATCAAATTTCAAAGATATTCCCAAGGATACCTACGTAGCACGAATGTGTACGTTTTCATTACCACCATCATCATCGTATCATATTAAATATGAATTTAATGTTGGGCCATTGCTTCGTTACGACGACCCAGTGATTGAATTTCCCTGAATTCGAGAGGAGAAAAGTGAAAAATCAAAATATTATCCATCAGATGCGGGGGCGGTGTTGCTTCCATCGATGATCCTTCATACGGGAAATGACAGAAATTTATGGATATTTTATAAGGGAGATTTCGTAACAATCCTGTCAAATTTAAGGGACTTTCAATGGGTGTCCATTGCGAAACGGGCCTTTTAGTAGGTCGTTCGGCACACTAAATGGGACACTTAACATAAAATCATATCCTGGCGGTGGAGGGTAGTGCGGTTATGTACATAGTCGTACCCTTTTAGTATATTCCTTTTTCCCGTCGCCGTCGCTACCGCCGCGCCATGTCGGCAGCCCTGATGTATAGCTGATGCCATAAAACGTGTCAATTTTCACGAAAATTATTACAAAATTTATGAATTACTGGCGAAATATGAATAAATTTTTCAGGACTTTATGTGATGCTGTAAAATGAATTTCGCTGTTTTTTTTTGTGGTCTGAAAATTTTTTTTTTTTTTGTAGAATCCATTTGTTTGTACGGACCGGACGGACGGATGGTGGTAATATTGTTTTCATGACAGTGATTTCAAAGTGCAATTTAACGCTGTTTCGATGTTGCCATAAAATCGGAAAAAGGATAACGGACGGACGTTTGTGACATTCATTATGAGTTTATTTTATGTCTCTTCCTCTACAATGTGAGGCTTTGAAGGCTTGGTGCCTGATGAATTTTTGGTTTTTATAGATGGAATTTATGTTCATCGTTTTTAAATTGAATTATGTTCATTTCATTTGTTGCCTTGGGGAATTGTAGTTACAGGTGATTACTCATTGCAGAGTGCTGTTTTATTATCAATAGCTGCAAAAAATATCTTTTTTTTTATTTGTATAGAGATCATAAGCTTTTTTTTTGTGCTAGTTATGGAACCAGATACAAGAACCTGTCCAAGATGGATTACTTTTTGACCAGAAACATATATTTCTGGTTCTGGTTTTTTTTTTCTTTAATTCTTTTGAGCTGATTCCATAATGCACAATGGCCAGCAGGTAAACATCATTTAGGCTAACATCTTCAAGTTATTTTCTATTTTATTGGAGGAGCTGCTGTGTGTCCTACTCTCAACAATATTTCATGCTCTTGCTGCTGAATTTTTCAGTGATCTCCTTTCAATTGAACACATCCACTATTGCCAGTTTCTGGAGTATACTCCCATTCCTGTATCTGTACTTGTCTTCGAAACCCAGCTATAAAAATAGAAAAGTCTTTTGTTACAATTTCCTCGTTCCACTCCCAATCACTTGTACATATACATTGCCGTCAATGCAGCCAAAAGGTACGTTCACACTCAGATAACAAGTATCGGGATTTGTATCGGCACTTGAATCGGCACTTGTACTTATATTCAGAAATTTTTTTACTTCTGTTCACATTAGACGGGTACTTGTCGATATACTTTAAGGGGTTAAAACTCACCTTAAGTTGCCCAAATTCTGCCTCAAAAATTTATTTCGAAATGTTTTTCTCAACTTATCGATTAATCCAATTTTTCCATTTTTTTTTTATGGATTCGCTTTTATTAAGAGATTATTTGTACAAAATTTCAGGAAGATCGGATTTCATTTACCTATTTTAAAAAAAATTATATCTATAAAAATTTTGCATACCCACTTTTCACCCTGTACCAGCGATCTTTGAAAAAGCACAGAAATGCCACTTACAGAATCTACAATTTACATACCTCTCTGGTTGGCATTTTATCCGAACGAATTTGGAATTTTGCTGTAATTTAACAGCTTGGACAGTCTAGCTGCCTTGAAGTCCTATATTGTCAAGTCAGGGATAGCCTGGGAATATCTACAAACCCTCAAAAAGTTATCAAGGATAAATAAATTTATCTTCATGTGGGTACCTGGACATGAGGGCCACAAAGGCAATGAAATTGCTGATGGCTTAGCCAAAATAGGAGCGGAAACTTATTTTGTCGGACCAGAGCCATTTTGTGGCACTTCAAAGAGTTACCTCAGAGCTGCCCTAAATAACTATGAGAATAAACAAAAATCCCTGTATTGGGAAAGGCTACAAGGACTTTGTCAGGCAAAAAAATTTATCGACACCTCTCCCGGAAAAAACAAAAGAACTCCTTCTCCTTAGAAGAACAGAGCTCAAAATGATTATTGAGTTATTCTCAGGCCATTGCCACATGAGGTATCACCTAAACAAGAAAGCTGGGCTTGGCTGAAACTACATCCTGCCGCTTCTGTCAGGATCCTCACGAAACCTCGGAGCACTTGCTTTGCAACTGAGAAGCATTGGCCAGGCGGAACATGCTTTTCCTCCATCAAACTACGTGTGGAACCTCAATCCCAGATCGGTTCAAGACTTCATTAACAGTCTGAGCCTAGAAAGGGAGTAAATTAAACGGGAATTCAAAATAGATCTTTCAGGTCGCACTGATTGCGAGGCTAACACCTGCAAACCCCTTTAGAAATCTAATCTAATCTAACCGCGACAACTCCTGCGAAAATTGGCTAGTTTGAGCATTTTCTAAGGGGTAAGCCTACAAAGCCCCGGGCTTCCCTATACATTATGCATGATTTCGGTTTCGCTTGGACATCTGGAGCTCCCACTTGCGTCACTTTCATTTCTAGTCAAGCCCTATTTATACTGTGAATTTGGACGAAATCAGTTATGGCGAGTAGGGACCCTCTCCTTTAAGACCAATAATAATGAAAATAAAAGTTAGACCAATTATAACTTTTTCTCTTGTTCCCAAATGTTCCTAATATAGGAATCGAATGCTTTCACAAGAAGAACAATTGATTTCACAGTAGACAATTTGTTTTTTACTGAGATTTCATTTGAGAAATGCCAAAGAATTTTTTATAGTAAGTTAAATTCCTAAGTTAAATTCATACAAAAAATGCGAAAGTAAAAAACTATAATTAATTTTTTTTTAATGGTTCAAAGCTTAGTCCCTAAATCAAATCTCCCAAATCACCACAGAAAATTTAATTCAAATAAATCTTGGATTTCGACGTACAAATCCTTTCTGAAGTGTATTGTAGTCGAACGAATTCTTAATTTAGAATTAATTTATATAAGAAAATGGAGTTATCCTTCGAAACTCAACAATTCTTTGTAATCAGGTAAAATTTCAGGTATACAAAAAACTCTCTCTCTCATCTTTGGTGCGGCAAAAGTTTTCAGTTTCCATGATTTTAAAGAAATTTTCTAGAAATTACAATTTCCAGTTCTTGGCACTGATATCAAATTCTTTTCTGAAATGATGAAAAAATCAAGTAAGTCGAGATGCCTGGATAAAGTGTCCTTTTGCCATTTTCAGACGAACCTCAGAGCTATAGTCTAGGACTTAATAACTAGCTAGAGATGACATTTTCTTTTCTTATCGGTAATAAGAGGGAATAGACAAAAAGAGACAGACAGAGAGGAAGGGAGAGAACTTTTCTCTAGGATCAACGAATGGGTGGTTAAATAATGTTAAGAGGATGTTGAGGAGGGGGTGGAATCGATGTAGGTTTACAACCTTTTTTTTTTTACGACTGAATTTAATAGGTAGAAATCTTGAGAGATTTCTTGTTTTTTTTTTCTTTTTTACCCTCCTTTCCAGGGTATGCCTTACCTACTTAAAAATGTTGTGTACATGAAAATTTCATCAATGGTGGTACATTTTTTTTTAATTCTCTGAATACCAGAATACCAGATTTTTATTTTGTGAATTAGCTGCCCTTGAATACTTTCGCAAGATTTAATAGAATTAGGAAGGATAGAAAAACAAATGACAGAAATTGGGGGACTTTTTGCTTTTGTTTTTTTTTTTTTTTTATTGAATTAAGCACAGCTAATGCCAGTGCCGGGCATCTAGTGGAGATTAATAATTTTTTCGTTATTCATTTCAACGTTTTAACTCATTTAGGCCCAAAGCTCTTTTTTCCGAAAATTTTGTTTTTTCTTTAAGTTTCACGATATTTTTAAATCAAATAAATAGTAAATACAGAAAAGAAAAAATATGGTTAATAATAGTGAAAATTCGCAAACGCAACACTGGGCAATTTAAAGCAAAACTTGATTTTTCTTAAAAAGTAAAACAATTCAATTTTATTTGATTCCAATAAACAAAAAGACATAAATACTTGTGTTAAAAAAAAAGTTCGTTATTTTAAGAATAAAACAAAAAACTTCAAAAGGACGTTTCAAAAATGGCTTCACTTATTTCAAATTGCTATGGAATTTCTCAAAGCAATCCTGCAGACTTTACACTGCATTACAATTTGAAATTTGCATTCTTTACATCGAAGTCTTTTTTCCTCCTATACTATAACCGACATTTTTAGCAATAGAATCTGCATTTGTTACTGCAACAATTGGAGCATACCATTTTTGCCGCGAATACAGATTCGATAATTCGCAATATGATTATCGAGTAAATCAACACCTCATGTTCATGTTCTTGTTGTACAGTTTTACGACATTTGGTTGCTTCATATCGCATTTTTTTCGTTCTGTATGACATATCGTCTCACTGAGCCAATAGGATGTACTCCATTAACATTTGACAGTAAGGTTACCACTTGATTATCTTTCCAACGGGTAACGATCAGGTCATTCCTTTTTTCGATAAAATTTTGGTATTCACCTCTTTTCTTTTTATTGAATTTTTTCTTTTCACAAATACCTAGCTATATTTTTCAGACGATTTTCACGAAGAGTACCTGTAGCGCTATATTTCATTTCGTTGAGCTCGTGCATTAAATTTGGATTTGTTTGAAAATTATCGAAATAAGGTGAACTTTGGGAAATGTCTTTTTCATGGTATTCGCAAATGTCGGAACAACATTCTCTCCAAGAGGAACTGCCTTGTCTCTAGATCTTGGTTAATATCAAACTGGTAATAGTATCCCAATCGACTAGCTGCAACCCGAGCCTTGTAACCAAAGCGCACCGGTTGTTTGTAGTGTTTTCGTCCATAATAGGGGATCATTTCTTCGTCGATGGAAATATTCATTTCCACTGGAACGTATCGTATAAAAGTGTTGTTTAGATGAGAGATAAAGGGCCTTACCTTCGAAAATCGGTCACCAAAATTAAGGTTATCATTATCTATGAAGTGCAAATTTGTGAAAATCGAATCAAATTTGTTGCGTCGCATCCATTTCGAAACCATTAGAACATTCTTCTTCTTAGTAACGGAACATAAGTTGTTAAAATCAATATTCCGCAAAAGGCATAGAAATCATCCCTGTTTATGCACACAGCCGAGTTTGTATTTTTGGTGGCGTAGAACGTAGTTTCACGAACTATCGAATCCACAAATTCCTCATCAAAAAGCAATTGGAAAGAATTCAGATGCGTTAACTCAGCAGAGAGCTGTAATGGCGGAGTTTTTGTTTCTTTCCACTCTTGCAGGGAATGTTTCCAAGAAAAAGAGCTAAAAGGCAAATCATGCTCCTTTCCTCGAATCCAATCCAATGCTGTTTGTAGTGCATGGAATAACTATTTCAGTGTCGTCTTCAAAGTCTTTGGGCAGGAAATATGCTTGAGTAAATTGTAAATAGCGTCTAGAATCTCTGACAGAGTCAATTTTTATTTCCTATGAAAAAAGTATAAAAATAACAAAACGGCTTTATTTGCCCAGTGTTGTGTTTACGCAACAGACTAACAGAAGCAAGAAAATTAGCATATTAAAACTTTTATTTTTTTCAAAAGCATTAAGTTTTTCAGTAAAATGACAAGTTTTGATCTTGCTAAACAGAAATCAGTGAAATCGTACATAAACTAAATAAATTACCAGTAATTTTTATCCAGATCAAAACCAACTAAAGCACAGCCCCATGCGCATAAGAAACTCAAATAAAAAAAAAACAATTTTGATGCGAATGTGATCATAGGAGTGTTAAGATATGTTGCAGATTCTCAGGCACAAATTTAAGCACATGACAAAGGGAGCAGTCTTCATTTTGTCCAACGTTGCGCAAATGCAACACTGGGCATAAATGGGTTAATGGTTTATCTTCTTCATGGATGGTGCTGATCATTAGTTCATGTTATAAAACTGATAAAATGAGAGTAGTGCTGTGGTGGAATGTTCTAGTCTAAAGAAAGCGACACACCTGAAAAGTCTTAGTAAGATACAGAGAGCTGCCTGCCTGGGTATTAGGTGTTCAATTCGAACAACATCATCGGCATCAATGGAGATTATCCTCCGGCTCTTCTTCCCCCCCCCCCCCCCTTTGACACCGCACATAGAGGTAGATATTTGTATCACAAAGTTGCCCAAAATTATTTTATGAATCAAAATAGTTTAAAACAGTAACACACTTTGTTTTTCAATTTGAACGTAACTTTCTTGAATATTATGAAAAAGTTTGTTTTCTAATTGTTGATATTAAAAAAAAAACTATTACTTTACTCACGTAACGATATCTATGATTGTTCATCCAAAGACTCTTCAGCTTCATGTGCCGACTCATCCTCATCGGACGAATCTTCCTGATTTATATCCATTTCTGGTTCAGCAGGAAGAAACATGTCTAATATTTCTTTAGAAATGTTTTAGCAAAGACTATAATACAAAAATGTTGCAGGCATATGGTCCTGTCTATAGAACTCTATTTTCTAAAATAGAATTGAATATCTGAAACTCTACAGTGTTTCACCCCCAACAAATCTTCTTAGGGAAGCCTTTAATTTTTTCTTAGAAATTTACTGGATATTTTTTCATTAGAATTTGTATGCATTTTTAGCGGCCGACTGGGGCACACATGAAATGACAATGTTGTATCTGAAAATAACTCCATTCGGCCACTAAATGAAACAAAATTCTGCCGAAACATTTTCTGTAAATTTATAAGAAGAAATGAATGCTTATTTGTTAACTAGCGTCTACGCTCATAAAAATTATTAGCCGCGCCCCAACCCATCAGCTGTTGTTGGCCAAATACATACAAATTCTGAAGAAAAAATATTCAATAAATTTCAAGGTCGTGACGTCGTTGATTTTATTAAATTTCCAAAAAAATATTGAGTGCTTCTCTACATCAGGTTGAGACAGCGTTGACTGCATATAAATTCTAAAGAAAATATTTCCAGTAAATTTCCAAGAAAAAATTGAGTGCTTCTCTATATCAGGGGCCGGATTCTGTAAGTCCCTTCCCAGACGGGTCGGTTCGGTATGTTTGCGACAGAGTATCGGTACGACATTTGTCCCTACTGCATGGAGGGCCCTCACTGTCAGACATGCTAAAGACTAAATCAGCAGACATTTTGTTAATTTCAGGACGAGATTCTCTTCTCAACTCGGTAAATGCCGCTTCTCTACTGACAAGACATGTCGCAACGCTGCATACCAAAAACATGTTGCGTCCCAGCAAACATTACGATTCGATTTCGAATCGATAGCGATTTGCTTATGCGAAGTTTAACTTCGATCTCGAAGTCGTTTTCGAATCGATCTCGATTCGAGAACGAAGAAAAAGGAACGCTAAATCGAATCCAGAATACGACACGATATCGAATCACTTTTATGGGACCTTTTCGCAGATTTTGCTTGTGTGAGTGTGATACATAAGGGCCTTATGTACTCGAATTTTCTTCGAGAATACGAATCGATTTCGAATTACAAAAGAGTATAAACTACGAGAAGCAATAAAAAGTTAAAGCTGTATGAAAATTTTTATTTTATTTAAAAAAATTGGAAAAAGAACATGGTCAGAAAAACAAATTTTTTCCAGTTAAAGGCGTAAATCAATAATTGCTAAAAACGAAATTTATGCATAGTTCATTTGTACACTTCATATAGGCTCGAAACTTTTAGCCCTTAAGTGCTTACAGGATTAATAAAAACTTACAGTAAATACTGGAATTACAAAAAGAAAAATAATTTTAATTCAGTTAATAGAATAAACTTAAATAGGAAAAATATTCCTGAGCAAAATATTAATAGGAATTCATTTACATATATTGACCTTTGCCGGAACTTTTTACACCTTTTTAATTTTTAGATTGATATTTTAATTTTTTGGACATACGATCATTTGCATATTGGAAATGATGCATAGCAAATTTATCAAACACCTCTTCTGCAGTTTGCGGGAATTTTTTATGAAACGCATCTAAAATAAACCATGAAAATACAGGAATCTAAGCTTCTGAATTAATATACTCACTCTTTATTGTAGTAACAAGTAACCACTCGAAGCGCTCGTGCAGATTTTTTGGTTTTCTTCCCCAGCCAACAAAACTCTTTAGCAACTTCGTATGTGAAGATTAATTTCAAACTGCTTTTTATAAATTTTACGGGATCTGCATACCCCTTACGCATAAAGGCTTGTTGCTTGTTGTTAAATATAAAGGCTAGCATTTACCACCGGATCCTTTGGCAGATTAGGAATTTTTTTCGAAAGAATGTCCAGCAAGTCCTTTAAGCAATTGTACCCTATTCGGTGTTTGACAGCCCATTGACCTAATTCTGAAGATAAACCCTGTTCCGATGATTGGACGGCATCTCCATCAGAGATATAAGGGAATGAGTTATCGGTACAGGAGGAAATAGGCTCATGGTCATCAGCAGGACGACAGTTATGTGAAGAGGAAGATATTCCGATATATTCCGAGTCATGTAAAAATGAGGAAGGAGAAGGCATTACAGGAGATTCACTGCTTGTACTCATTACAGAGTTAACAATATCTTCAGCTTCCCTACGAACTCTTTTGTATTTCTTCATAGCGATGCAGTTAACTTGTTTCCAAATATAAGAATTGCTTTGGTGACATATTTTTCTTATTTTATTATGATGTAATAAAACGAAATCCTTTAAAATGTTGGACGGTAAATTTATAAAAAAAACCGAAACATAAAAATAATTTAAGTAAAGATATAGGATACTTACCAAATTCAAGTTGATATGACTTCCAATACGTATTTTTATTTTTTTTTAAACTTCACTACAATTTTCCAACAACGTTTTCCTTACAAAAGCGAACACAGAATGGACGGTAGCACTTGTAACTCGCAAATTTTTAGTAAAAGTAAAATGTTCCGTTATTTCTCAGAAAAAATTATCTCCCGGCAACGAATTTTCAAATCTTTACTTTTTCATGCTGCGGAGGCCTAATAATTCGAGTATTCTTCGATAAAACTGCAAATTCTCGAAGAGTGGTTCCTTAAAAATTTGACGTTAATTTTTAATTTTCGAACAACCTGATAAGTCGAGTATTTTTCGATAAAACGACAAATTCTCGAAGAGTGATTCTTCGAAAATTTGTCGTTAAATGCGAGAATTCGAGAAAATGTTTGCTGGGGTCTCAATCTCAACCGCGGAGTGCAGACCCGTGTGTGGGTACTGATTTAAATACACGGTGGCGATAATGACTCGGCATGCTGCACGCTTAACGAGTCAATGTCATACCGATGTCGCACCGACTCGTCAGGGAGGGGTCTAACTCGGAGAGTTTGGGAGATGAGTATTTTCGTTTTCCCCGATTAAACCTCCGTAACTGCGATTCTCTAACATGCTTGGCGAATGGCGATTTAAGGAAAACGTGGGAAGATCACAATATTGAAGGACGGCTAACTCTGTGTGGGAGGGTCGTAGACAGTTGGGGATTTTTTCCTACGGATTTAGGGTCTAGAAGAGTACAAAAATATAGATGAAACTTTTTTGGGGTAGGTGCTTTTGGGATGGGGGGGGTTGTTCAAAATACGTCATGTTTGGATTTTTTGCGCTTGGGTCATATACACCCCATTTCCTATATTTCGCATATATTTCTTCCGTTTTTTGTTTCACGTTCATTAGCAAACAAACGCCCATTTTTTCATTTTAAGAAGGACTGAATCACTTCTTTTGCAGTTATCTCCCAAACCATTTATTGGACTGAAAAACTAATTGCATATCTGATTAGGGGACAAAGTGTAGATGCGTTTTCATCCTACATAAGAGCTTAAATTTGCATATTTAAAATTTTTATGGCATCTCTTCTGTACTGGAAGACGACCAAATTGACTATTTTCGCGTAATTTAACATTTTTAGCGGGTATACATTGAGACACCAAAATCCTTATTTCTCTGTAAGTATTGCAAGGATGTCAATAATTTGTTTTTGTAAACATAGCCAGGATATGAAGTGAATCCATAATTGAATTGGAAAATCCTATATACCTAGGTACCTTCACAAAACACGACAAAAGCAGCCAATACTTTCAGTTGAGAAATATTCTTGAGTTTAGTAATTCTCAATACAAATTCCCCGAGTTACAGAATTCCGAGTGGAGAGTTAAGTATCTCCACAACTCTCCGAGTTAGTGAATCTGGCACCAGGTCGAGACATCGTAATGATAAAGAAAATATATTGAGGGCTTCTCTACATCAGGCGCAGGCTCTGGTGTTCATGATTAGTGGAGGCCGTGCACAATGCGAAGTTTTAATAATTTCTCAATAGAGGTGGAATTTCGGAGATTCCACATTATTTTTCACTGAGGCCAAACTGCACAATGTGCCTGCAATATCTTTGTACATATTATAGAATCTTTGGGTTTTAGTCTTCTTCCTTGGAGTAGGTCTCATGCCTGTTAGAAGTGGTCCAGAGCTGAGCAATAATCTACAGAGTAAAAAATAATTCCCTAAAGTGACAACAATTTGTGCCGCAAAGGTTAGGTATTTGTCGTTAAGATTAGGGAAAGCTTCACCTTAGATAACGTAGATTAGGTTTTTATCCCTAAAATGTAGGTAGGTTTTCCGCCTAAAATGTAGAGAATTTTCAAGTTTTGTTTTGTTTCTTTTTTTTCCTTAGAGTGTTTTGAATTTTCAATTTTTGTTTTTCCCTAAAATGTTGGGAATTTTCAATTTTGTTGTTGTATTTTTTCCCTAAAATGTAAAGAATAGGTGATAACGCTTAAACAGAATATTAAAAAACAATACATAACTTGTTTTCAAAAACAATGTCTGAATTATATAAACGGAAATATATTTCCATAAAAAATGTAGCATAATACCTAATTTATTGAATGCTCCATTGATTTTGGGAGATTAATCTGATTTTCCCTTTATATCAGAGAAAATTACATTTGGAAAAGCGTCTCTTAAATTTTGCATGACTCTCTGTTAAGCTTCCTAGCATAATTTTGGCGGCACAAACGGAAGTGTTTATTTCTTGCCTCAGCTGCCTTCTCTGACATCATTTCTATCGGTAGCAAAGCTTTTTCTATCACAATGGAACCATGAAGGAGGATTTTATGTAGAGTGGGTATTATTGGGTGCCAAGAGTAAAGTTCAACATAATTATAAATTTGCTGTATTCGTACACTAAGAATAAAATTTGGTAGTGCTGCTTTAATGGCCACTTGATATTGCCTCTAAAATTACTTTTAGTCAATATACAAGACGAGAATCATTACTTCCTATCTGAGCTGACAAATCTGGGTCTATGAAAAATCTTCTGCTCGTATTACCATCATTACTGTTCTCAAAATCAGCTTTAGGCACAATTTTGGTTTTAAGTTCTCCTTTGAATGGTTAATTTCCTTTCACTGTAAAACTGTAAAACAAAAATACTTTGTACAGTGAAGGATACATTGACCGTAAGCTAAAATAAAAATTTATAGGCCTCCTTTCCTTTGAAAAAACAAAACTTCACGATGCAAACAGTTGCAAATTATTTCGTATAAAGTGCAACTGCTATACATACCTACACTTGTGGCCAACTAATTAAGACACATCGAAATTTGGTACAACTTTTCATTTCATTCTGCCTTGATTCCAACATATTACCAAATATTACATTGAAATATGTTTGCAATAAAAGTACAGTTATTAAACTTCATGGGTACGACCAAATTTAGTTTTTGACATTTCGCTGCATAGTGTGCTGAAACAAAAACTGTGCATATTAGTTTGAAAGAGCGGTCAACTAATTAAGACAGCGTGATTTAAGTTGTGCCAACTCAGTTAAGAGTGATTGAATTCAATTGAATTTTTTTTTTAAAACATTTGTTTAACATCTTCCACTGGTATTATGTCTGCTTTTGATTTTATTTTTAAAATAATATAAAATTTTATAGTTTCAAAATGGGGAAAGGCTCTGAATGCAGTCCCGAGGAACGTTCTATAATAAAGAGACTGTATGAGCAAAATAAGACAACTTCTGAGATTGCAAAGCTAATAAAGCGCTCCCGTTGCTGTGTGTATAATGCAATAAAGCATTATGAAAAATTTTCAACGACAGAGAAAGTGGCAAGGAAACTTCGGCCATGCAAAACAACACCTTCTCAAGACCGAATTATCCACAGGACCAGCACAACTGACTCTTCTTAACGGCAAAGCGAATAAAAAATATGCTTAAGGAAAGCCACAATATAGAAGTATCCGAAAGAACCATGAGAAGACATCTTAACGACTTTGGATTACGAGGTTGTGTTTCCAGGAAAGTTCCATTGCTGTCATCCAAGAATCGGCAAAAAAGGCTGAAGTTCGCAAGAGAACATTTAAGCAAGCCTCTTCAATTCTGGAGAAATACACTTTGGACAGATGAGACAAAGGTAAATCTATTTGGATCTGATGGAAAACGGTATGTAAGGCGACCTCCTAAGCGGGCCCTTGATCCAAGATATACCACAAAAACAGTGAAGCATGGTGGAGGTAGTATTATGGTGTGGGCGGCAATATCTGGGCAAGGCGTTGGACCTGTAGTGAAAATTGAGGGTATAATGGATCGATATGTCTACGAAAATATATTGACCGAGACAATGATACCCTATGCTGATGAAAACATGCCCCTTACCTGGAAATTTATGCACGACAATGATCCTAAACATACTTCACGAGTGGTGAAGCAATGTCTCAGTGATAATTTTGTTAATGTTCTTGAGTGGCCACCGCAAAGTCCTGACCTTCACCCCATAGAAAATTTGTGGCGTACACTTAAGGTAAAAGCAGGATCAAGAAATATTTCAAACTTGAGAGATCTATGGCAAACAACCAGGGAAGTTTGGATTAGCATTCCGCTTGAGGAGGTTCGCAAGCTTATTGATAGTATGCCGCGAAGATGTGCCCAAATAATTAAAAATAATGGGTATACGATACCTTACTGAATATTTTGTGTTCGAATCTTTAAATTCTAAATTATATAAGTTTGAATTTTTATAATAATTTAAAAAAAAATGGAGCGTCTTAATTAGTTGTCCGAATTTTTTAAGAAGTACATTTTATGTTACATGCATTTTAAGGATTTAATAAAAATATAAAAAATAAATGCTTTTGTAAACTATCGTATATAAAGCCCTAGTAGCATTAATGGAGGATTTTGTTCATTTTTTTTCTCATTAACAAAGATACGCAATGAAGAAAAGAAAATCTTCATTAAATTATATGGTGTCTTAATTAGTTGGCCGCTAGTGTATATGGCTCAATTGTAATGTGAATACAGACAAAGCAGGTTGCTTTTCAAATTGTACAGGTTTTTCATTTACTGAAAATCTGAGTGGAAGATTTTATAAAAATCAAGTGCTTGAGGCTAAATTATTCCAAAAAATATAGTGCAGGCAAGTAACTTATAGTCATAGCTTGAGTTTTATGATTTTTCTTGTAAAAATTTTCAATTTTGTTTACCACTTTGACTTTAATTTGGGATTCTTGACGGCCTCCTCGAAAGTATATTCCAAAAGCTGGTTCACGTAAATATATGGGTATACTGAAGAAGATTTGAAATCAGCTATAAGTGACGTTGAAAATGGTTCGTTATATTTTATTCTATTTTTTTTTAACGTACTATTTTGATAACATTATAAGGCATTGTTAAGGCTGCCGCCAATAAACATAAAATAGCAAAGAGAATACTTATTAATAAGTTGAAGGGGAAGCACACAGGCAAAGTGAGCCGTCCCTTAGTGCTCATAGTTGGCGAGGAAAGATCTTTTGTCGACCATATGCTAATCATGATCAAATGGGGATTTCCTTGCGATTCGATAGATCTTCGTCAGCTAGCCAAATTATACCTAGATAAAAGCGGCAAAAGAGTTTCACAATTCGGCCACCACAACTTGTCCAGGGTCGAATAATGGGCGTGGCGATTTTTGCAGAGGTACAAAAATGAACTATAACACCGAATGTGTGTTAAAATATTACCCGGTCAAAGGCAGCGGTAACACCGAAAGAAATGTGCACCTATTTTAGTCATCTCCAAGAAACCTTGAAGGAGATCACCAGTACTGGTGAATCAACTGTTCCTCCTGACGAGACAAATTTGGTAGATAATCCTCGTGTCAAAAAATGCATTTTCAAATGCTGTGTAAAATATGCAGAGCAAGTTCGAGACTCTTCAAAGTCGTCTACATCGGTTATGTACTGTTGATCAGCTACAGAAATACTATAGCCATTTTATGTGGTTTACAAATCCACATATCTTTGACAAACATAGATGGAACGGGGACCGCCAAAAACCCGACACAATAGGAGCAGAAGTGTGTGGTTTAATGGAATCAAACCGATTAGTTTGAGTTTGAAAATCTATTCACACAAGAAACGCGAAAAATAGCTGGGAAGATTGTACTAATCGGTAATAATCTATCCAACCATTTTACGCCGCGAGTTATTGAATTGTCGCAAGCTAATAATGCATTCCTCCAAATTCCATCCATATTGCTCAGGCATTAGACGTCGCATTCTATGAAAAAAATATTGGCGAAAAATTTTGGATGAATGGAATTCAGAGCAAAAGAAAAAGTCCCAGGCATTTCCAAAGATCTTGTATACATTGGGGGACAAATTATTGGATGCAAGTAATGTTTCTGTTAACCTCATTAGTGGTTTCAAAAAATACGGAATTTCACCATTTGACCCAGTAGCAGTGACTAGTCGTCTGCCGAGTAATGAAGATCTGGCACAAGTTGAAAATCTTGTTTTGTAAGCTGCATTAGAATTGCTCGACAAAAATCGTAATGACACTTCCGATAAGCCTGAACGCAAAACGAAAATGGTACGAGTTCCTGCTAGTAAGGGCATAACCTTAGAGGAAATGGAAGAAAATGTCTTCCCGAAAAACACAACAACCAACTCCAACGAGCGATCGATGTGCTCCGCTGATATTCCCTATATGGAAAGTTCAGGTGATGATTGGGAGTCTTCTGATCAGGAGCTATTCAATGAACTCTTATAAGTTATTTCATACTTTTTAAACAAATATGTTTGATTCTTGTTGTTAATTTATTTTCTATTGTAATAGTATGTAATTGACGAATTAAATCTTCATATAAAATCTGCTTGTGTATTCTTTTTGGAAGCCGATTTCATACTAAAATATTGACAGAAAAGTATCATTCTCATCGTAAAAAATTGTATAGTGTTCAATTTTATGTTTAGCCAGGGACTTATTGATCAAACTAAGTTTATACATACAATTTATAAAGAAAACTGATCTCAGATCAAAGTATCCCATTAAAGGTGTAACGACCTTCTCTACTGTGGCCCCCATGGAAGGGGTTGCCGGGAGCACTTAGTAGTCCAAGGAAGACTCAGTTACAAAATAAAATATTTCTTTATTTTTCAAATCTTATCCTTTACAGTGTAATATTTTCTTAACCTTATTTATACATAATATCCTCTATTTATACATATATTACTGCCGAAGAGAGAGAGATTTAGTTGTTCGTCAGAGTGGTGCAGGTGTTCGTCAGAGAGATTTAATTGTTCGTTATTGAGAGGATTAAATTGGGCATACTGGGAAACAAAGCTGCAATCATACGGCACGGCAGTAAACGAAGTGATCAGGAGGGATAAAAGCTACAGCCATACGACACGCCAGCTGGAGGAATAATGAGGCAGGGTAACAGCTACAGCCATACGGCACGGAAACTGGGGGAGGAAGCGGTACGGAAACATATATAACTACAGCCATACGGCAAGGCAGTTACACAGGAATATTATGTTGAATAGCTTTGGATTGAATAGATACGATAGCATAAGCAGCCTCAGTCTCAGAGTGTCCGGGAAGGCCGATGAAGAGCCATCATTGATTTCGTTTCCATTTGTAGAGGTAAAAAACTCGTGAGCTCATCAGCGGCTAGGTCACACGCAAAGGCATCGCCATCACTGACTCCCAAGCCACGCAAGACTCTCCAAAGCTTCCTAGGTGGAGCATCATAACCTAGCTTGGACGAATAATATAAGGACTTTGCATTTCTCACTTTTTTATTGACAAGGTTTCGGAATTTTTTAATACAGATAGACTATTAGGAGATATAAGCCTTCTATACTGACGGTATAGGAAGTCACGTTCAGAGATTATTTTCTTTATCTCCGGAGAGAAGCAGGGCAACCTTTTATTTTTATACTTTTAGACTGAAAGGGGGCATATGTATTAAGCAGGTATGAGAGCACTTCATTGAAAGCATGCACCTTTAAATCAAGAGAGTGTGATAGGGAAGCAGCGTTTCGTGTTAATACTAACTTCCAGTCTATATTTCTGCAGTAGTATTAATAGATTTGAAGTTACGAAATTTTCCAAGGCGAGAGGGAGTTGATTTATCAAGAATGGATACATTATATTTAAGGAATAAGATGTCGTGGTCGAGGTTGGCAGGAGGGGAAAGTTGCGAATGGCGTATTATACGAGAGGGGTAGGTGGTGATTAGGAGATCTAACTGAGAAGGGGATTCAGTATTGAAATATGTAGGGGAAGAATTAACTACTTCGAGATGTAAAGATTGCATGAAAGATAGAAATGCATCTCACAGATTATCATTACGAAGGATATTGATATTGAAGTCGCCAGCAACAATAATGTGAGAGTATCGATGCGATAAAGCAGATAGAGAATCATCGAAGATGCCTACACTGTCGGGATCAAGTAGTCTTGGCGGGCAGTAGACAGAGAAAAGGGCGCATTTATCGAGCCCAGTATCAACTTCTACGCAGATGAATTCTAGTGCACTATCGCGGGAGAGGCACAATATCTTAGATTTAAAACATTCCCGAATAGAAACTGCTCCCTTCCTGTCACAACGTAAGAGTTCATAACCAGGTATTGAGACAAGAGCTAAAGGAATGCTTGGAGTAAGCCAAGACTCACTGATAAGAATCGCAAGCAGGTCCGTCCCCGAAAACATTTCTCTCACCTCATCTATCTTCGACCTGATATTCCTAGAATTCAAGTAACACATTGAGACCCACCATGTTTCCGTTCAGTATATTAATCAGAGATGGGCGTAGTGCATTAAATTTTCAGTGCATTAATTATTTCATTAGCACTAGAGGCCTCTGTGATAGTTAAAAGCCAGGTTGCACTATCACTAAATGGTTAGTGGTAGTGAAAATTTTTTATCACTATCACTAAACGAACAGTGGTAATGCATAGTCTATTGCATTATCACTAAACGATTAGTGGTAGTGCAGAGTATATTGCATTATCACTAAACGATTAGTGGTAGTGCAAATACTTTTCACTATCAATGAGTGATAATGAATTCGTGCATTGGTAGTGCAAACATCTTTCACTAGCACTGAACAACAATTTAATGGTACGCATATTCAGCACTACGCGTAGCTCGTTCGATCAAAATTAGTGTTAATTGTTAATGAATCATCTCCATCTCCGCAAAACAGAAAACTGAACGGAAGGTTTTTTATTCTGTATGTTCGCTCGTTGCTAGTTCAGTGCTAGTGAAAGATGTTTGCACTACCAATGCACGAATTCATTATCACTCATTGATAGTGAAAAGTATTTGCACTACCACTAATCGTTTAGTGATAATGCAATATACTCTGCACTACCACTAATCGTTTAGTGATAATGCAATAGACTATGCATTACCACTGTTCGTTTAGTGATAGTGATAAAAAATTTGCACTACCACTAATCATTTAGTGATAGTGCAACCTATATTTTAACTATCATTAAAATTTAGTGTTGCTGCTATTTTAGTGGTAATGCAAAAACGCCCATCTCTGATATTAATCAAGATTCTTACCCTGTTCTCGCTAAAGGAATTATCAACTATAATCGAGCAGTATTACGCACAAGAGTCGACCACCAGCTTCACAGTGACGGCCATAATCGATATAGCAAGAGTGTCAAACATGAAAAATAAACATTCCAATCAAAACATCAGCAGCTGCAAAGGTAACATAATTCAAAAACTTAAAATAAGTAATGAGGAAAAGAAAAGAGTCGGCAACAAGAACTAACTTATAGCGATGACTTAAAATTAAAAAACAAAAATGTTTAGCGAGCATGGATATTATTTCATCGGCAGGTTTAATGTCGTTCATCCGCATCCACATTTAATTCAATTGGTTGTTTAAGCAAGGGCGGTCAGCTGTGAGCAGACCTGTAAAATTCCAAGTACAAGTACCAGTACAGTACCAGTACCTGGACTTGAAATATTTTAAGTACAAGTACCGGTTCTGGTACTTTAAAATTTTTCAAGTACAAGTCCAGGTACTGGTACTGATACTAGTACTTAAGTACCAATACTTAAGTACTTTACAGGTCTGACTGTGAAACTCTCATTAACGTAAACAAAATTATCTGAGTAGAATCCATTGAGTTCCCGTAGTCTAATCTGCCTATGTGTCCGCAAATGAAAAATGAATTCTTTTCGTTGACACAAGAGAAGCGAACTTTTATTGGTCGGTTAGCTGTTATGGATTTGTTTTGGTTGTTTTTCTTCAATCTAAAGGCCACAGAGTAAGATGAAAGTTCATGATGACAATTCCTTCAACAGACTAATCGGACTTTCGTTAGACATCTCAGGAATGACCCTGATGACTGCCTCGCTTAGCCGGCTGGTACGTCGTAATTCGTCATTATGAGTAACAAGTTTTTCATAATTTACCTCCAAGTCAGATAATCTGTTCTCGAAGGCATTCAAACGGACAGGTAGGCCGCCCACAACGGGGCAGAGACAGAGATTGCAGCACTCCATGATGCAGTAGCGACTGACCATCAGGCCAGAAGTAGCGGTAGTTGTAGAGGTTTTTCAATTGACATTACTGCTTGTAGTCACTCCAGCCGTCGATGACGATGTACTCGTCTCCGTCTTCCTGCATCATCTTTCTTGATAGATGCAAGTTTCGGCTTCCATAATAAATATGAACAATAGAAAAAGATTTATAGCCAAAATCAAATGTAGTCACAGAGAAGATAAGAGATTGAGATTTCACGACTCAGTAGGCTGCCGAATTTTAAGTGAATCGTATTCGTACATGCAATAAATATGCACTATAGGATAAGATTTATCACAAAAGCACAGAGAGAAATAAAGATACTTGAGATTTCTCAGCACTGTTCGCCGCAAGATACAGAATAAAAAACTCCGTGAATAAAAAACACAAAACCTTGAACCAAACGGAAGCGAATTCAGTACTCGTCCGACGAAACAGCAACTATTGATTCTCTGGAGCACCAACTTAATGTCGGAAGTCTGACTCTCTTTTATTGTTATTGCTCTGATGAAATTTCTAGCCTAATCCTTTGTAGAATTCCTCCACACGAGCTGTAACCCGAACTCATGCTCACACCCATGAAGTCAAATTCGGCCGTACCGTGAAATTTCGTGAATCATTCATAAGCAGAACAGTACGAATGTAGAACAGTTTGCCATCCTCTGTTTTCCCTCCAAGCTATGAGCCACAAACATTCAAGCGTAATGCTCACCGTCTCCTACTTGTCTCAACCCAATAATCCTGAATTCCTTACCCCTTTTTCCTTTACTTCCAAGGCTGTGCCTAAGGAAGGCGATCTAATTCCGACTACGTGGAAGCCCGATGCGGACAACATAAGCGATATCTTTTGTTCTCCATCTGTTCAGCTACTTAATCTACAGTTACATTTGAAGCTGTGACGGATTCCACGAAATTGAGTTTTGGTCATCTTTTTGATGCAAATACTCCTAAGTGCACCGTGGGAAATACATAGCTGCAAAAAGTGCACTAAGGCCTAGAGAGTCAAGCTGATGAATTGGATAACAGCAGACCTTGGGCACAGCAGAATATTGAATATTTGTCCTCTATTCTGGGAGCTACGGTTACATTTCTTGAGACTTGACTTTAAGCAGGTGTTCTCAAGTAGCGTTCCTAGTAGAAAGGAGTGAGATGATAATCGCGTGGCAAATGACTTCTTTACGGACGGTTCGAGATTGGATGTGGAGTGGGAGCCGGAGTGTTCTCCGCATTCTCTCAAATACAGGAATCGTACCGCCTATCAAGTGGAGATTCTGGCTATTTGCAAAGTAGCAAGGTTGCTGGTTAAAACTTATGAGGTACCTAGCGATCGAGTTATCAGGATTTCTATTGACAGACAACGATCAAAGCTCAGGACTCGATTACCATTAGATCGAGTCTAGTGCAACGGTGTCGCTTTGAGCTAGGGAAATTGGGTGCTAACCTGTACAGAATTATTCTCTACTGGGTGCCTGGTCACAGTGTCATACGTGGAACGTGGCAGCTGATGTTCTTGTCAGAAATGGTTCCGCTATGAATAGTATATGTATGTCTAGCAGAGGAATCCATAGATCCGTCCCTAGAATCAGCGAAGTGGAATCTAGATGTACAAGTTTGTAAGCTGACACATCGCAGAATGGAGAGAACTGACCAAATTCGCGATTTCAAGACAGCTTTGGCCTGAGATATCTTCTGGGAAGACCAAATCTCTGCTGAGGAGAAACCGGAATGATGTGCGTAATCTTACTGCTGTTATCACCGGACACTGCCTCTTTGGCAAACATTCAGAGCGTTTGGAAGCTCCATAAAATAACTTCTATTTCTGGAGTAATTAGCAGATAAATAGTTGGGGGACCTGGTAAGGTTCATTGACCCCTGTGGCTAGTTTCAGCGCACCTCCTAAATTTGAGGTATCTTTTCCAGGTTGTGTCCCAATAAGGTGTCATCACAATGGACCATAGATATTCTAAGTGTGACTGATCGTAGATGCTTTTTTACGATGGCCACCACTCTAACCTAACCTATATCGTCTAAAATTATTTATTTGCTTTAGTTCATGGAGGGATTCGGCACAAAAATATCCTATTAAAGCTGTCTTTTCAATTATTTGCGATTCATTTCGCTTATTATGTTCCGTCTGGAAATTCTAAAACCAAAACATTATTCCCAAAATTGGAGTCACCGTAAAAATATGGTAAAATCAGCTTATGCTCCTTATAAAAATATCGAAATATCAACTGCACACACATTTGTATATGTACAGGGTGTATAGAAAGGTTTTTGTTTGATTTTTACTGGCATAAAAAAAATTCTAAGCTGATTATATTGAAATAAGATTTGTGACTTTTGTCATTTTCGGTCGCTCTAACCATCGTCATATATCTATACATTTCTACTCGTATTAAAGTCACAACGACCTAATCAATGGAAAAACCTTAAATCTTTCGTAACAATTTTCCACACATGATTCGAACACATTAATTAGGACCTGGTATAATTTAGCTCCCTACCTACATACCTACATACATTCATTTTGCTTCCAATTTATGTCTAAATTAGAAATTCTTGTCTTGAATTGATGGTGGTTCTGTACACATACATCTACGTATATATGTATATATAAATATTTCAGCTTCTATGTAATTATCTCGGTAATTAATTTCCACAATAAACCAAACTAATCTGCATTCAGGGAAATACCTAATTGACCTCTAATTACAGGGAGCGCCTCATTCTTCTTTGAAAAGTTGTGGTAGGGAGAAAACATACATACATACATACCTACATACTCTTGTTTGGTTAAGTTGTTTTTTTCCTTTCCCTCCCCATATATTTAACTTGATTTGAACACACAATCTTAATATATATACAAAATTCTAAGGATTTATAACATTCTCCACAAGATGTGAAGCCTGGCTAAAAGATGTTGGTCATTGAATCATGGTGGTTTCTTTATGAAGTGGAATAGGTAATGTAAGAAAAAATAAACAAACAAACAAACAAGCATGAGCACACACTAATGCACAGCTATATATAGTTCGAATATTTCTAATTAAATTTTTTTGTGGTTGTGATAAATTAGAAGCGGAAGAAAATCGAGAAAAGAAATTAATTAGCGTCAAGATATTTTTTCCATTCGATTCATTCAGAGCGTCACGACAGGCGATATAATCCAAGCAATTTTATAAATTAAAGAACACAGCAAACAAAACATTTTTGTAGTATGAGTTGGGGGCTCAAACACCCGCCATCCAGAGTCTAATCTAATCAATAACCCAAAAATATTAGAACGGATAGATATTGTAAAGAAAGTTTTTTTGTTTTTTTTTTATAGTTGATATATTATGCAACTTTGATGAAAAATCAGTAAATAAAGATTTTTGTTGTTTGAACCAGTTTCAGAATTTTAACTAACAAGTACAATCCTTTCCAACTGTTTTATCAGGATAAAGTTTATTTGTTCTGATAAGTGATTCACTCATCATTCAGCTGTAGAATTACTTGAACTATCAGATTTAGGTAAATATGAGAAATGTTTACCAGGTCGATTTATCCTCCCTCCAAACTTTTAAAGTGCTGCTAAGAATTTAAAATTGAAAGATCGACCGGCAAAGTGCTGGCAGCTGTTTTCTTGGATTGAAAGAAAATGATGTTGATAGATTTTTCTGGAAGAGAAAAAGACATAACACGGCATCCTAGTTACGATGAAGTATTGATGAAGACGACTATGATTTTTTAAAAAACAAACACGTCACCAATCAATTTTAGTTCACTACTATAATATTTCGAAATGTAGTAGCTGGGGTGTATGTGACCCAAGTGTATGAAAATAGGTTTCTTTTGTGGCAAAAACTTCTCAGGAAAGTTTTATGAATTGGAAAAAAAATGGTATATCAGTGAATAGTACTTAGCAAGACGTTTAATGTGATATGAAACATGCCGTATTTGAACCAGCTCACTTTCTCCCGCGAATTGCAGCTGGTAATTAGTTGAAATCCGTTTTCCGATTACACAGAACCCTACCGAGTTAGAACTTATTTGAGGTGCGAAAAATCTAATATATGTTGTTCGAATAGAAAAAAATGTAAATATGGAGGTCGAATGTTCTCCAAAATTAAAGAATGTTATTATTGGGGACTGTGTTTCTTGACAGATGGCGTTGTCTTATCTTTTTTATATTGGGGCTAACTACAACCAAGTGCATCGTGAAGCTGCGCTATTAATGCCGAAATAACAGTATACATATATCATTGCGCCGAAGTGTAAATAACCAATTTTTTCATAGTGTCGAATTTTGTGCCAAAACGAGTATTTCACTGCATTATTTTTTTTTTTTGAAAAAAAAAAAAAAAAACAGTGGCTGCTGAACCACGTAGAATTCTTCTGGAGATTTACGGCGGCCATGTTTTCTCGGAAACAACATGCATTGTTTAGACACTTCAAAAATAATGATTTTGAGGTTACAGATGCAGAACCAGAGCATCGAAAACGTTTGTAGATGAAGAATTGGAAGCATTAATTGATGAAGACCCATGTCAAATGCAGAATAAACTTGCAGAATCATTGGGAGTTGATCACACAACAGTTGCCAAACGTTTAAAAGTATTAGAATGTGCTTGATGTGCTTCAGATGAACATTAAAGGATAAAAGCGCCGCAATTCGAGAAGAAGCACGATAAAGTGATATTGTTGCCTGTATGACAACGCTCGACCACATGTTGCAAGACCGGTTAAAACCTGAAAATGCTCACCGTATTTACCAGACATTCCTCCTTCCAATTAGCACTTGTTCAGATCAATGACTCATGGCCTGGCTCAGCAGCGGTTACATTCATATCAAGAGACCTGCAGTTTATCCGACGTGTAATTCATATGCTGCCAGAAAGATGGGAGATGAACAATATTTTCAATGACATGTTGTGTACTAAATTTTTAAAATAAAGCATTCATTTTCAGAAACAAACAACGAGAACGTTGAGTGCATAAAATGTTGTTTTCATTTATATTTGTATTCATCTTAGATGAAACTCGAGTAAAAAAACTTGCTCGAACAAACCCTTAGCACCCGAACAGCGCGGCGCCTCTCAGGCGTCATCCTATTCTTTATTTAAACTCGAACGGCGCTTGAGAGGCGCCATCACTAATTATAGTCCTATATATCTTACATTGCGCACGCATTGCTAATTTTCATTTTAATATTTAATTAATGTAAAATTGTTTATGTAACCCTGTTCTGGAAATTCTTCGTAAATAAAATATTATTGAATTTCTGAAAGAATAGGAATGCGATCGCATGATGTTCTTAACCAAGCAATAATAACTTTGACGGAAAGAACGGTTGAAATTATATGCGAAACGTATTAGTAACTGGGGTTTATGTGACCCAAGTGGATTAAAATGGGGTTTTCAGCTGCAAAATCGTCTCGAGAAAGTTTTCTTAATTGAAAACAAAAGTATATCAATGGATAGAATTCGCGATAGTTTCAATTTGTTATGCAACATGCCTTAGTGGAGCCACCTCCGCCTGGAATCCTTAATCCCCACTCTAAAAGTACCATCGGTAAAAAAACTTTCTTCTACGAATTGTAGTTAGTAATTATATAAGGAGAAAACCGAAAACGGTTTTCCGATCGAGCATAACCCTACCGAGCTACAGCTGATCTAAGGTGCGAAAAATCTAGTATCTCAGTTCGAATAGAAAGAGGAAAATACTATAAAAGTGATTATGGGGGTCGAAAGATCTCCGAAAATAATTTAACGCTTTTACTTTTTAAAAAATTAGAAAATAAGCTGCACCCACGCGGGGTCAAAGTTTGATCTAGTACATTTTGATAAATCTAGTATCTAGAATCGAATAGCCCAGATCCTGAGAAGAAGTTTGAGTACCCACATCCCTATGCTTCGAGCCCAAATGGCTGAATTATAATTGAAAAACCCCTGACCCTCCCCCCCCTAAATTTACCATCTGGTTGACATAAAATCAATAACAGTATCCAACTAAAAGAGAACCGTATTCTTTTAAATTGTTTTTTTTTGTTATCCTTATTTGGGCTAGTAACCAAAACTTAAAATATTTTCCATTCACAGTGTTATCCTCCCCCTCCCCTCCCCTCTCTCCTCCTTTACTTACAGCTAGGAAAGTTAAACTTAAGAAATCCTATATTCTTCTAGCAAAAAAAAAAAAATACCACCACCTCCACCTCCAATAATGCTTGTCCATTTCTTAGCCTAAAAAATGTTGTCCCCTCACCCCATTTTCTATACTTCCACATACAATTTTTTCACATTCCATACTTTTTTCATAAAAACGTAAAGAAAAACAATTTTAAAGCTTGTCAAGTATAAAGGCCTTAAGGTTTTGTTTTTCACTAAGGTAAGGTTTATCCGAATTTTCATAGGAAAGCTGTATGGGGGGGAGGGTAAAATTCGAAGAAATAAATGTCGTATGTTGGTACATTGGATGATAGGAGGAGAATAACAATCGGGCGTGCTCCATTATGGACGAAAACAAAATTTTCCAACAGCATCAAAACAATCGAAGAGCGCAAGTCTTCAGATTTTGCTGCTGCTGGTGTAAGATTAGTAGTATGAGATAGCTTCAGTGATGAAATGAAAACTGGTCCATTTACTATACTTTTAGTTACGGAAATTTTCCGCCAGGATCTCTGATATCGATAGAAATGTATATGATGTAGATTGGAAAATTCTCCTCTTACTGATTGTTGTGTGCACATTTATAAAGTATAGAAGAAATTTTCGGGTGGAGTAGATATAGGTATATTTTGTAGAGTATACCTGAAAGAGCATTTTAGGTTCTTGTTCCAAAAAAAAAAAAAAAACAATCATCAGTATTGTTGAAGAGAGAGAGAGAGTGAGAGAGCAAAGTAAGACAGACTTGGTGGAGTACATATCCAACTCTCCAGCATCCCCAATTTTTATATGAACCTAACGTAGGTGCGCTCATTGGAAATTGTTTGATTTTGTACTTAATGTTGTTGTTGATTTTAAAACCTCAAAACAACAACATTCAACATACTCTAAAAATTCATTTTTCGTCAAGCATGTTTGTCATACCATATTCACACATACTTTAATACAAACGTCCATACATAAATAGGAATACAATCTTTTTCGTTGTATCTAGATATGAAATGGAGCAAAAACATGGAGCTCTGGAAATTGTAGAGATATCTTCTTCTCTTGTGGTAGAGATAATATTCGCACAGCTTCTCCTCAGTTCCTGTAAGGGATAAGCCCTAATTTTTCAGTCTGACTTGAATACGGGCGTCGTACGGATGGGAATACAATTTCAAAAGGTTTCTTAAGTCATCGCTTGTGTTTTTATACATTTTTGAGGGTTATATGTACGTGGGTGAAAGATAAAAATAAAAAACAGTGTGGAATGCGGTTTCGCGTTTTGAAATGAATTAAAAAATCTTAATTAAAAAAAAAAAAAAACATTTTGACATCTCGGGAAAATTTTTTGCGTTCTTTTATTTGTGTTTTTTGTTGTTTCTTTTTCGATTGCTTATTTCGCTCGCTTAAGTTCATTCTGTATAATTTCCCAAAACGCGTGATGATTCGTTTGTAGTTTCTACTACAAATGGTTTAAGCTGCACATACGGAAATAAATCTGTGTTCAAATGTGTAAAAAGTTTTAACCTTTTAATTGTTTTTTAAAAAATAATAAAGAAAAAAGGCAAAAAATAAAGGTTGCCGAAAAAAGAAAAATTATGTGAGTTTTCAATAAGAAGTTTTTATGTGGGTGCTCTTTAACGCTTCGCCAAATTAATAAAGTCATCTGTCTGCCTATCACAACAAAAAAAAAAAAAAAAAAAAACATGGAAGTATTTCTGCTGTTGAAAGACTTTTGGAATAAATTCGACAATAAGTTTTCGGTTTTCTTACTATAAAAACAACAACAATAACAACAGAAACTATTAAAGTAGTATTCCTTAAGGATTACTGGCTAAAACTAAATAATTTCTTGATACTAAATTAACTCATTTTTATTTTAAATATAAAATTTTGTTCAACTGCCGAACCAACCATATATTGGAAGAAGTGTTCGTCCATATTAAAAACAAAAGAAAAGAAAAGTAATGAAAATGTTCCTATAATTTTTTGGGGTTTGGGTTAACTTCTGTTGGCAGTAAAAATGTAATGTGCGTTGAACGGGCTGTGAATATTGCCCTGATGAATTTGGTTTGGAAGATTGACAACCTGTTCGTCAAAGTCCTCCCCCATAACTTAATCTTTCTTCTGAGGACATATGGATTACTCTGTATATGTTTGTATGCAGACCTACTTATTAGTATGCTTGTATTTGTTTGGTCATATATATGTATACATATGGGTTTCAAATTTGAAACCTAAACCTATTCCTTGCCTTTGGATTTTTTATGTGTACATATACACCCTGTGTGCCGTTCAAACTTTATCTCAATTTCATTGTTTACCTTAAGACAACATGTTTTCAGTGTTGTTTGGAAGATAAATTCGTTTCGTCACACATTCTCTTCTTCTTCATGTTCTCATCCCAAAAGTCGAGTATTTACGGTGTACGTACGGGTAAAAGTATATGTAAAAGCGGTACTCTAGAAACAAGTAACTATTTACTAGATATAGTTATACTGTTGTCTCCTATGCAAGTAAACAGGCAGGAGTATCTCTGCGGATCCTACATAAATTGGTAAATCTTTTGGGAAAATGTAAGGATGAGGGAGGGAGGTAAACAGCAAAGTCAGCAGGGTTGACTGTCTGTCTACCTGTCAATTCCGATACTGCAGATTAGAGTTTTTGGAGATATTTATTTTTCCCTACTAGTTACTTCCATTTCCTTTGATATGTACATACATACAAGTATAGGAGGATAGGAGAGGTACATCCTTGGTTTATATATGTGTATATGATTGTGACGTAAATGTTTTTGAGAGTAGTCGATGATGTTTTAACATTGGAGAAATAATAAGGCATAAAATTTTGATTATTGATTTTGTTGTTTCATCCTTACGGATTCTCTGTAGCAATCCTGTTTATGGTTGTAGGGCATATGTGTATTAAAAGGGGATTAAATTAAATAGACGCGGAAAATCTAAGTATAGATTCGAAGGATCTTCCTTCTATTTGGTATTCAGTTCAGATGTTATGAAAACTGCGCCAAAATAATTCTCTTGTTTCACATTGAGATTGTAAATATGTATGTGGGGCTTTGTAGCATAATATGATTTGCAGATATTCCATTTTCTGGAATTGATTTTCAATTTAATTTTATGTACAATGTTATAAAGGATTAGTTGTGTTTTGTTTAAAGGTCAGGTGACTAACGTAATGATTTCTCCCTAGATTTGTGTTTTTTTTTTTACTTTAGTGGGTAAAACTTTAGTAGTAAAAACGAACCAGGATTTTATGAGAAGTATTTTATTGAATTGGCTAGAAGACAAATATAGATTCTAATGGAGACGCGGTATACAGTTACAAACTAGTCGGAGTTCTAGTTTTACTTGATTTCTTAAAAGCTTTTGACTCCATTAACCACCCCAAGCTTCTCAATAAATTGTTTACTTTTTTTCGGTTTTCAATTTCGACAACTACGTTAATTTTTTTACTATATACTAAATCGCAGCAAGTTAACGAGCGATATTTTAGTTTAGTTCTGCTTATCTCTGGTGTTCCGCAAGGATCCGTGCTAGGTCCGCTGCTTTTCAGATTAATTTTTAATGATTTGCCAGATACTATAAAGGATGTTAACATTCATTTGTATGTGAATGATGTTCAGTTTTATTACAGTAGACCTATTGGACTAATGGAGTCCACTTGTACGATGGCAATTAATCATTGTCTTTATTAGTCGATAACTATAGATCCTGTTTCCCGGATGAGTGAGGATATAGTATACCAAAAATCAAAACTTGGCTAACAGCCTTCTACTCATTAAAAAAAAAAAACAATATCAACCTGGTGATCTACTCTTACCACATCGATAGTGGCAACACTACCAAAGGACCAATCTAAGTATCTTGGGGTCAAAATTATTTCTTATATGATTTGCTGTAATCATATACCTAGTTTATTGCGTAAAGTATGTAGGTATACCGTGTGCTGTAAAGATTTCGGTTTGGTGCCTACCTACATATAGTCCACTAAATTATTTCCGAATTTAGTAAAATTACTCATTCTACTACATCTGCTGCACGATAGCTTGATTTTCCCCACACTGACTTTGATTTGCTCATGAAAGTTGGAAATAGCCGTCAACGATTTGATCAGTGAAAAGCTATAGCTGAATTGTTTTCTTGTACTACCCCTCAAATGGGCTTTTTTCACCCCTAATTATTTTCCATATGAATTTTTTCAAAGATGAGATCTAGCTGAACAGCTTTTCTGTAGTTAAAAAGAGTGGATTAAATGCATCGAAATTTATATTTATCGCTAATTACTCCTTAAATATACTTTTAATTAAAATTTGTGTAATATTTTTACAGCAAAAATAGAGAAAGGTAGACTTAACTCAAATTTCGCCCAAATGCAATTTTGCGCTGAAATTTCCTTAAATATGTTTTTGCAAAATCAAAATCCCTTTTCTGTACATGCAACGGTAGTTTCACCCCATGTCGTTAGAACACAGTATAACCTCCTAATTACCCTCTAAATAAATTTTCCCGAAGTCTAGATCTAACTAAATTTCCTTCACCCACCGATGAATAGTAGACTCATTTCAATTGGTCATTCCTCAAAATTCAGTATTAGTTACTCTAATCACCCCCTAAAAACCTCTAAGTTGGATTTGAACCCCGTTTTTATACTTTTAAATTAATTTTTCAACGTCCGCACTGAAAAAAAAGTAATATTTTGCCCCTAATTATCTCATAAATACCACCTGGATAAGTGGCCTATAATACAGTCGAGCTCCAGCTAAATACTGATTTATTTTTTGGTATAGCTAGAATTAATGACGATTTAGCTAGAATATATGATTGGTCGCCGCGTAACAAGCTAGTTCTGTATCCACGGTACCATATCCCATTAAGAGACCATTTACCTGCTCTAATTCTTGGAATTCAAGTCCTACCACCATTTATTGATGAAGTAACTGATCTGGGTATTAAACTCAATTTATAAAATAAAAAATGTTGCACCTGTGTTAATTCCATCATCTATAAAATTTATGACTGTTTGCGTATAGGTTTGGCAGTCGGTCAAAATATGAACATATTGTCTCCTAAGGTACGAAGGTAGTAAAAACTCCTCACCGCTTTCACCTTCATTACTTTTCTTATGGTAGCTTTATTTTTCATAAATTAGGCAGCTCATGTCTTCACAAAATAAAGTTTGTCTTTACCGATTGCGATTTGTTTTGTTTTTGTAAGTATTCAAGTGAACATTTTTGGGATATTCTCTCAATTCTTTTTTTTTTTTTTTTTAATCAGAATGTTATCATTTTCCTGTTCAAATTTGTAGGATTTGGTATGCCGGACTATCTTACTGACCAAATTCACTTCTTGCATTTGGCATGACATTGAAAGATATTCCGCTGTCCTGCTAGAAGCCATTTTACCAAAACCTTCCTGTCTACTTAATGATGCACATCAGGCTTTTATGAGGAATGTTTTTCAGTTCATCTACAGATAGAAGCGCAGATCTTAAGGTATCCAGCCTGCTTCGAGCGAAGGCCGGACAAGCATAAAAATTTGTTTGGTTGTCTCAGGCTCTCCTTCGAGGCAACATATATGCTCAAGGCTGTCAACAACTCCCATCCTTGTTAGATGAGCGTGAAGCGAACTGTGTGCGGTGATGATGCCTACCACAGTTCTACATTGTTTCCTTTTGAGCCCCTTGAAAAAATCAAAGAAATTCCTATAAGACGCATCAAGAAAGAGTTTTGTGTACCTGTAAATACTCAAGTTCCCCCATCTCAGCTGATAGAATCCCGATACTCGAGGTGGCAACGGCTACGGCGGGTTCCGGTTCGAGGAACTGAGAATCAGAGCCATTCCCTAGTTTAAAGGTCAGCACTTTCCCCATGATCGGCACGTGACCAGAAACGCACTGAAGGGACACCTTGTTGTGGATACAAAATTTATTTAGGACCACTCAGAGCGATCAAATCTGCCTGACTATCTGAAAGAATAGCAATGTCCTTCCCTTTGATTTACAGGAGGGTTATCATCGCTGCCATTTCGATGACAAAGACCTCAGCCTGGCAGACAACTGGTGTGTTTTCCAAGTGAGTACTCCATCCCAATGGAGGAAAGTAGTCGCCCGCCCTGACTTCCTCATTAGTGAGAGCCGTCGGTAAAATAATTTAGAGCGGACCGGGATACGCTCGATAAGGCACTTCCCTCAGTCCACGATTCTCTTACAGGAAAACTCACAGAGAAGCGACACGCAAAAGAAGCTCTGGTACCATCGCATCACGTGTCATACTTGCCAGACGATTTTACAGCAGCTCTTACTTTACCTTTCTTTTATTTTACTTTACTTTATTTGTTATATTTTCTTTATTATTTATTCTATAGTTTTCTTATTTTATGTTACTTTCGCTTCTGTTCTTATATTTTTTAGTTATATACGGATCGACTTTAATTTAATTTCCTACTTTTTATATGTAATGTAGTAATATAAGATTTCAGATCTTGAGTACACGTCTTATGTGGCCTTGTGGTTTTCTATGAAATTTTTCAAAGTTTTTAGCAGATTCCTGTCAACTACCTGCTTATCATTATTAACTGAAGAGACTTCTTTTTTCATAATTAAATTAATAATCTGCGTTACATCGACCATGACTTTATCTATATCTAAGTTATAATGCTAACCTAACTTTTTCTGAAAGCACTAATTTCGCTTATTATGATTACAAAACTATAAACGTATATCAACTTTTCTGTAATTTCTTCGACTGGTACTTTCTTACACTGCCGATTCTTTAGTTCAAAGCAGCATTTTACCCTTTAGAACTTATATATAAAAAAAAACCTACCTAAGCGCCGAAACTTTGGTTCGGTATAAAAAGGATCATAATAAAATGAATTATATTTCGCTGATCGCTTGAACTCCATACGGAGTACAGGCTTATTCTATCAACTATTATCAAGATGAATCTCCAGTCGGATTTTTTACGGTATACAAGTCTCAAACTCTCACAAATTTGTGAGACTGTACTGCACTATTAGAAGTAACAACTAACATTCGCGAAGTGTTAGACATTAACCATGGAAATGTTGTGATACTGCTTGATTTTAGTAAGGCTTTAGGACTCAATAAAAAAATCCTAAGAAAGCTTTTTGTATAATTTTCATTGTCTTTAACAACAGTTAAACCAATCGCAAGCTTTCCGGTTACCAAAATATACAAAAATCTCTCGAATTACTTAATTATGGAGTCTCATAGGGCTCCAATTTTGATCCGCTTTTTTTTCTGTCTATATTAATTATATAATATAATCTCCCGAAATTCACAGTTGATATATCTTTTCAATTAGATTGATGGAAGATTGTGTGTGTTCACTGAACAACAATCTATCTTCCACTTAATGCCGGCATATTTAATTATTTAGCTATACAGAGAGAGAGAGAGAGAGAGAGAGTAAAAAAAATACCTTTCTGTGGAATACTGTACCAGATATTAGTAAAATATTTGAAGCTGGCATTAAATTCGAAGCTCCCTTCCTCTAGCCATACCATTGCTACTTACAGATTGTAAATATTAGGCCATTATGAGTTCAATTTCAAACTACTTTCACTCAACGGCTGCAGAAATATTGTTAAGGGTCTTATTACTTATTATTATTAATTATTTTATTTTCTTCCTCTTGAAAGCAGTCTTTTGTCAGTAATTAAATTTATATGTCGTAGGAAACTATGTAATTGTACAATAAAGCAATGTACCTAATCCGCTTCATTTTAAGGATTCTTTGGAGTGTATGTGCGTACCGTAAATTTTCTTATTGGCCCGCGAGAAGGATCTTTGTATATCTACAAGAGCAGGTAGTCTACCCACTCAAAACTGTTGATGTTTTCTATCTTATGGTCATGAATATACTTAAGTTCAAGAAAAGAAGTGCTAGAGCCGGTATTCTATATTCTTTGATTTATTCTAGTATCTACCAATTTCCATGTCATTATTATAGCTAAAATCTCAGTCATAGAATCAGTAAGCGAGTATGATATCTCAACGTCTGGATCCGAGAAAAAACGCTCGAGCATTGTCCCTTTTATCTGTGATCTGGCATATCGGTACACTTCACTGAGGACAGCAACGCGATGCCTAGAACTAAGGGTCAACGTTGCGTGCGCAGATCCACTTACAACATATACATGAATGCATTCTGGAATAAAAAAAGTTAAGTCTTCTTACGAATGATTCTAGATACAAGGGCGGCAAGTGAGTAAAAATATTATAAGCAGCTGCAGACATAGAGTGCATTATGTAATTTAGTAGGTAAAAAAAAAATCTTTCTAAGCTTTCGTCCTTGACTACAATTAACATTCTCGACCGTTAGAGTAAGAAAGAACGGAAATTTGGGCACATATCTAATAGAATTCATTTAAAATTTAAAAATTCAAAGAAAAAAATTCATTTGATTGGAATATAATAAATATAAAAGGCGCGTACATTTCATATTTGGAGTAAGTTCTAAATCTCTGTCAAAATTGAAAAAAAAAAAAAAATGTTAAAGCTCGTAAAAATATGTAGTGCGAACCCATTGATTTCACTTTAGAAGGGGTCAAGAACACAAATCGCAATAGTACAAAATTTTGAATTATCTTGCAAACTAACATAGATATAGTAGTCCCAAGGTATATCGAATACAAGGTATTCCCATTAAAATTTTGGCACATGTTCTGTGACGTAGTTTCGTTACTAATGTCTATACATTTCTATAGGAAAGACAGAGAGAAAGCAAATAGTATTGTGTTCTCTGTACCGTGCTTTCCTATAAATTTTCACGATATTTCGTCACTAATGGCGGAGCGTGGTTCGTAATGGGAATACCTTTTATTCTATATGCTTTGGAGTAAGCCCACCTGTCACCTGTCACACTTTTTTTTTTAACTAGAAATGTATTTTTTTTACCGCTTGGATAAAAACAAAGAGAACTATTGTTTTTGATCTGTCAAAGCTGTAAAAAATGTCAAAGAATCCACAAATTACATTTCCAAAAGCGACATCTAGCAAGGAATAGCCTAACTGTAAAATTAATCCGCGTATATTTCGAAATTTTGTAGTTGAGAATTTTATTTTCAAACCGGTCAATAGACCACAGAATACATAACAATAGTGATCGATTAATTTGACAGTTAACGTGACTTACCCAGTAAAGAACGTAGGAATTGTATGTATCCCAAAGAATGCTCGAAACAAACGAGTTACCCACAAATTGTTGAAATACAATAAGAAAACTACCCCATCTACCTGATGAAGTTTTTCTTACACACCACGAAACATACTTATACACCTCCAAAATCCTCCTCACTGAAAAAAAAATAAATCCTTTTGAAATCCTTGATAAATTGACTAAAAGTAATGCAAAACATCTTTTAAGACACCCACTAATTTTTCTTAATTATCATCAAGTCGACGCTATTCCAGTCATCCTCAATAATTAATTGCATATTTATCGTAACAAGCACACTTCAACAACAGCCGCTGGTGAATATCTCTTCATTTTTGTTTTTTCAACAATTTCAACTCAATTCAGTGGTAATTAGCTGTTTGTTACTCAAGTTTTAATCCTCCAGGGGAGATGAGATATTCATTGCGCTACAGAAGGAAACTTTCTATATTAGGTATAAACTGATTTCAGATGATTATGCTCATTAACTCACAAAAAAAAAACAAAAAACAAAAAAAAGGAAAAAAAGAAGAAGAAAAAATAGCAACGGCCCTATTCAAGTTGCGCGCCCAACATGCTAGCAATTATTGTTCTTCCGAAACGATGAAGTTGACAAGGAATGCAATTAGGAAAGTTTTGATTTCGACAGTTAATTTTGATTTATTTCATGGGGAAGGTGGGGAAGAAAGGAAAAGAGGTAAATAAACAGAAACAGATCTATTGCTATGTATCTCTGTTTGTTTGTCTGTTTATCTCTGTAACTAAGTTGAATGGGCAAGCAAAAGGAGGGGGAGAGAATCTGTTGGAATATAGAGTTGCAAAAGAATTCTACTATCTTCTCGGCTATTAATAGGAGCAGTCTGTACGAGATAATCCCCTCCTCTTTTTGTTGAAAAAATAATTAAAAATTGAATTGAATAGGGTTTTTAATTAGGACCTGATATGCACTGTGTGAAGTAGATAAATGATTAAAACCAGGTGTTTGAAGAATTAACAAAAAAGAGAAGTTTTTTTTTATATCACACGTTAAAAAAGTTTGAATGGAAACAACAATTTCAATTGGGCGATATTCATTAGAAAATTTTAGTTTGAATTTGTGGATGGGAAAATACGAATTTCCTGGCGTATATCAAACACATGTTTACGATTCATTAGGCATAATATGCTAATGCTACTGCTAATGCACTTGAAGAGATTTTATGCAAGCTCCAAGCTAATGGAGAAAATAATCGAATTTTAACCAGCGCTCTACATAATTTTCTCTGATGATGCACAACATTATTTTTGTTACTGGACTGGACTGAACTGGGTAATTTCATCGTAACAGATGACATAGAAAATTCGTATGTTCGCACTATGTATATGTAGTTCACATCATTGGACTCCCTTTAATCTATCGAGGAACAATAGGTGGAAACTGTTACTCTTCATCTAGCCCTGTTTCGTGTGAAAGACATATTTTAGTTCGCTCCATGACTGTTTAATTTGTGTTGCTGCTGTTCTCACATCTTAGCGTGCGCCCAATTCAATTCCATTTCTTCTTATTTCTTCGTCGAACCTATTCAGGCTTGAGCGCCTCCAAAGCTCTACGTGTCGACACGCGGCGAAAGAATACATTCTTGACTTCGAATTGAAGTAGAGACCCTTTATTAACTCTATTAGTTTTAGGTGGATTCTGCGTCTATATAGTGCCTTTCAAATATATAGGTAGATGCCCTATTAACTAAGTTAAGGTCCTTTTCATAGTCCACAAACCCCAGGTAGACAGGGGAATGGTATTATGTACTTAACTCCACAATGATCTGTAAGACGTTAATGTGATCTACACAGGACCATCCTATTTTAAATCTAGCTTCTTGTCTTCTGATTATGTGGTCGACTTCAATTTTATTTCGTTCCAGGATCACGGCAGTCTGGATTTTCTTTACTGTAGACGGTAAGCAGATTTCTCTCCAGTTATTTACTAGGTCCCACTTCTTTGGAATTTCGACTACATATGATACCTTCCGTCTTGAGCTCAAATTATCCGGATAATTTGTTATCCGTATTATCCAGAATAATTTGTTATCCGTATTATCCAGAATAATTTGGATCCGATTCCTCAAATCTGGGTATGCGAATAATCCGGATTCTAGTATCCAGATTCGAATTATCCATATCCAAACTAAGAAGAAAATACTCAAAATTTCCTCCAAATTGCATTGCTTCATTGGGAAAATGGAAATTTGTATTTTCCCAATGAAGAATTGCAATCTGGAGGAAATTTTGAAACTTTTCTGCTTAGTCTGGATTCGGATAGTTCGGATCCAGATTGGAATAGTTCGGATCCAGATTCGAATAGTTCGGATGCAGATTCGATTAGTTCGGATCCAGATTCGAATATTTCGGATCCAGATTCGAATAGTACGGATCCAGATTCGAATAGTTCGGATCCAGATTCGAATAGTTCGGATCCAGATTCGAATAGTTCGGATCCAGATTCGAATAGTTCGGATCCAGATTCGAATAGTTCGGATCCAGATTCGATTAGTTCGGATCCAGATTCGAATAGTTCGGATCCAGATTCGAATAGTGCGGATCCAGATTCGAATAGTTTGGATCCGGATAGTTCGGATCTGGATAGTTAGTATCCGGATAATTCGGATCTTGATAGTTTGGATCTCGATTTCAGGAATCGGATAGTTACACATCCGGGTATCCGGATATTAGAAAATCTGAATGCAATTTTCAGCTCTACTTCCGTTCAGTGCTCTGGGAAGGTCCAGGTATTCCATGCTCTTTCAAGTTGACTTTTATTTTATTTCGGATGGGATGTTGTCTTTTCCTGTAGCTTTGGTACTACCAGCCGATTTGATTGAGGTTATTATTTCAGTTCTAGATGGTGTTCGAACATTATGTCGTAAAATTTGCATGGTTGTTTATGTTTTCAGGACGCTGTAGATGGAGAAATGCTCCCTCCACCTGCTGAGGCTTTTCGTTTTTGATGCAAACTCATATATCTGCCGTCTTTTATCACACCAAACGATAAGTCTAATTTCGTTTAACGGTAATCTACAATAAATCGTTGTTTTCGAAATTCTAATAATAAATGTAAACTAGTAGATTGCGCTTGTACATTTTAGGTATTGAAATATTTGCGATTTGTTTTGAGCAAAGACAACTGTCTCTCAAATATCATTGCACAATAAAAGTACGTTTTGGGGCATTGTCCAAAAGTCTATCAATTCTATTTGTATGAAAGAAAAACGAAACTGAAATAAATCTTAACATATTTGGAAGTTTTCAATAAAACAAAAGGTCACACGAATTATGATCCTTGTAGAAGTCCCTCAAATCCAGTGTAATATTCCACAAGTTTCTACCATTCTGGCAACCGAAATAGGTAATAGTCGGATGGTGCGATGCCTGGTGAGTAAAGCGGATGAAGCATTGTTTCCTGTCCGAATCCTCGAATTTTTTCCAACGACACTCTTGGTACATGTGGTCTAGAATTATCTTGGTAAAATAGGATTTCCCCCTCTTGACCAATCTGGGTCGTTTCTCTATTAGCGCTGACTTTAATCGTAAAAGGCCGAAGTGATTGTTCGGTCCAGGGATCGTTTCCTAATAAAGGCGAAACAAAATCCGCTGCTAGTGAAGATTCTGTTTAGGCTGTGCTGTCCCGATAAGTTGTGGTTGAGCCAAATCATTTTACGCTTGATGCTCTTGTAATAGATCTACTTTTCGTCGATAACACTTTTTCAAAGAAACGGCGAAGAGATTATGGAAAATGTCTTTCCTTTGCAGTAGGGTAGGTACCCACTTTATAAGTTTTGAGATCTTCCCAATTTTCTGCTAATGCCGATGAGCCCTCGAATGGGTATAATTGAGTTTAGTGGCCAGTTTTTGAAGTGTTTGTTACCAAAGGATTTGATTCGATTTTGGTCCTCAGAAACTTGTCATTGAACTCAACTGGTCGAGCGGACTTTTTGGATTATTACTTATGAGATGACTTGATTGATACTTCATTCTTTCGTTAAAGAATCTACTGAGGAGGGCACAACTCCAAGAAAAGAGCAGCAAACCCATCCTCTATAGTTATAATCTATATTTACCTAAATGCAAGTGATTCTGAAACACCAATTATAGATTTAGAATTTACGCGTCTTTTTTTGCCTATATAGAGATACCTATATGGTGGCTCCGGAATTAACGTATAGCCACGTCTAGTGTTTTCTTTAAACAAATAGTAGCACACAGATAAACTGCCAGCTGTGACATTAAAATAAAAGTGAGTTACACGTAGAGGTAGAGCTGATAGCCGACTATTCTCTGCAAAGAGAGGAATTATAGAAGAAAACCGAAAACATCGCTTTTGGGCCAGCATTAGTGTATACAAATTTAAGGAAATTTGCCGAGATAATTTCTACAAAAAAAAAATTGTTTTAGAACCTTAGGGGCTAGAAAACCAAATTGATTCAAATAAATTTTATGTAACATAACCACCAATACATAGTGCAGAAAATGCTGAAGAAAAATTTTCCAGTAAATTCTTAAGAAAAATAAAAATAATTCTGCTCTACGCTTTTTTTCCACCTGACCTAATATCAATTATAACACAAGAAACTGTATGAGTAATTCTCGATTAAATTCTTAAGAAAAATGTTAATTATAGTTGTCAAAGCATCCGAATCCATTTAATTAGTATAGACAGTTGGTACATACGATTTTTGAAAAAAAAGTTTTTTTTGAGTATATTTCGAAGAATTAAAAAGAATAACTTTTCTACAATTTTTTTTCTGTAGCGCAGCATGAATAGTGCAATAAAAAATTCTCATGAATAATTTTGAAGAAAATTCTTAAGAAAAAAAAACACATATGCAAGAGTTTTACTGGTGACTGTGGATGTATTACATATTATCTTCTGAAATTATTAGCCTTAAAGAGATAGTGGTCGTATATTTAGATTTATTGTATTGTTTTGAAACTTACATTACTTACATACATATGTAGGTTCCATATCCTCTTCGGAATTGTCAAAAATGTTGAAACGGTTTTCTGGATATTTTTGAGTCGTGATGCAACTTTCCATTCAATTTTGTAGCTCACTACAACTCCATGGAAATTCAACTTATCAAGAATTTTTTAAATTTTTCTTTTTTTATTTACCATGGATCTTACGTGATTTGGAAAATGCACGCCAGATGTAATACCGGAATTTCGAATAATTACTATATATGACAATGGCATACAGTGAGGTCATATTTTTTTAGTAATGTGCTCTGCCAAGTTTTGATTCTTGCGCAGGTTTTAACTGTTCAATGCAGGATAAATTTCAAATCTTCATCGAACATTTATTGAACCTTGTGGTACCCTCTCACTTAGCCATTCCGACTCTTTTATATTTTAGTTAAATCAGTCCAAACCAATCAATCGTTATTGAGGTTCTAATGATAATTTTTTCAATCAAAAATGCTTAAATGTAAATCGCATTCATGCTGATGATTAATGGTGATGAATTAGCCATCTTCAAGTGTCATTGTACCTATTTCAAGCAAGGCACTTCTCTCTCATCAATTCCATAGGTACACATTATGTATTATCTGCAAAACACTTTTACTACTTACAAAATGGACAAAAAACTGGGTTACGTTTAGCGCTCCAGTTGTGTGCCATATATTCATTGTCTCTTTTCTGTTTCTTATCTTAAATATGAGAGTTTGCCATTGCAATAAAAACAAAGAGAATTCCTACCTATCCTCCTACTTGAAATTGTTCAACATTTCGACTTCATTCATCACAGCAATTTTCCCACGTTTTTGCACCCATTCACCCTGCGAGTAACCCAATTTCTTGCAAACATTATGAAAATTCACTGTCGCCTATTTGCCTTATATCCGCAGGTAAAGTATATAGGACATAACAAGGGAAAGGAATGGGAGGAGGTGGGGGAGAGGATGGTGCAGAATACCGGTCCTGGTTGGGATGATACTCTATACACCTACATACATAAATGAGAATATGGAAAGAAGAGCGCGTCCCGGTTTCGTTTTTTGTCTAGGAAAAACACACCGGAAAAGCCTTATTATACATAGATCCTTTTTTGGATAAATGATAAAAGCCTTTGTGCCAAGCCCTATGCCAAGCAGAATTCCATAGCATCAGCGATGGGTCTAAAAGGGATAGAATCTGAAAAGTGTGTGTTTCTCATTCGTGTTGGCGTATATCCTATTTTCCTTGTTCAGTTACATGTCCTAGATTACATCTTATCCTAAATAATTGAAATTTTATTCTCTTGTGAGAAAATCTGGAGAATTTTATTATTTATTTTTTTTTCGGTGCCTGATGTTTATTCATTTCGGCATTATCAAAATGTGCACACATTTGTTTTTTGGGAATGGGCAAATGGTCGTGGAGACAGTTTCACTAATTAAGGGATGATCTTCGGCTTAGAATTAATTGAACGTTTTTTTTTTTTTTAGTAAAAGTTTGGTGGAAGATTTAAATATATTTTTTGCGGCAGTTTGTTTGTTTGCTTTTGTTTTAATAAGGCTGCACGAGAGTTCTAGTTTTTCAATTGAAATATTTTTATTAATTTGAGAATTTGCTTCTAGTTAAAGGTTTTCAATGCCAGCAAAATGAAATCTCTCTGCTCCTGTTACGCCACTGGATCAAGATTTTAACTTGATTTGGACATTTCTGTGGCACCATTATTTCATACGCATGCGAATTGACAAAGAATATAGATAGCTAGGAAAATTTTAGCATAGAATTGGTTAAAATACCTGAGCTACTCTAGTTCTCTACATACTCTCCTATATTTTACTCTACTCTATTTCACTATACTCTACTTTACCCCACTCCACTCTACTCTACTCTACTTTACCCCACTCTACTCTACTCTACTCTACTCTACTATACTCTACTCTACTCTACTCTACTTTACTCTACTCTACTCTACTCTACTCTACTCTGCTCTACTCTACTCTACTCTACTCTATCTACTCTACTCTACTCTACTCTACTCTACTCTACTCTACTATACTCTACTCTACTTTACCCTAGCCTACTCTACTTGTGCTGTTTGACCAACTATTTCTATCTAAATTATTGTCCACTCAGCGGTAGCATGCCACAATGGTAGCAAGTTTCCGCCGAAGTGACAAAATTCTATTGATGGCGAATTTTCATAGTAGATACCTAGTACTTTTCCACAAAAAGGTTTACCAATAAATTTCCGTTGGATGTTGCTGTTGCGTCGTACATTGCTGAAGTTTCACCGATTTTTTATCATTTGGTTTTGAAATTCTCTGACGAATTCGTATAATTGTGGTCGTTCGTTTTTGTTGTCAGTAAAACATTTACGTTAGCTTAGCAATCCTTCAAGTCTTCTTTACAATCAACTATTGACTTCGTAAAATATGTATTTGGGCACAACGGTCGTCAAACTACTGGTCTGCTTGGTGGTTGGTTGCACATGATAGTGACTTTCAGATAAAGGGGTCATATCATTTTATTATTTCTTTGTTGACTGAATGATATGGTGTAGCTCCGATGACAGTTCACGAAGAACAAGGCTTATTCAAAACTTTCATGACTCCCGAGGTTTGTTGAAATTTTCGTATCTGATGATTCATGTGTGCGTTGATACTTTTTCGTTGCTTTTATTGGAATGTATGTTCGAACTAGCACATTACCCATGCCGTAGTAATATGTATACCTACATTACATTGTCGAAGTGAAAGCTGGTTCGACAATCTGTAGATTTATATGCCAATCAGTTCTTCCGCAATGATACTAAAATTGGAGACATCTCGAAGTAATTATTTTCACTTGGTTATTCATGCCGGCTATAATGCTCTTTGGAACTACTGGCCTGTCACGAATATATTTTGTAGGAGAGATTTTTGCCTGAATTTGTTTCGAGGGTAAGCGTTAATAGTTTTTGACCCGTGTAAATGCATCATTTCAGTTTCGACTAATGAAAGAAAATCCTTAAAAGCTTTGCGATTTGCTAGTTACACCCGATCATACGACATTCATTTCATAACTTATGGCATGATTTTGTAGACGGCAACTCTTAATAGTACGACAGAGTTCTCAGTTTCTTTACACCATGTAGTACCATCTGGTCATAACACAAAATGAATTCCTCTTGGAGCCTAATTGTGGCTATGAAACTTTTTGGTTGCTAGTCGCACTAGTTCCTGCGAAAACGCCGATCACCATTTAATTTTTGAGCCATATGGAGAGGATTAGACCAATGATGATTGGCATATTCAACTGTGGGTTTGGAACTAGAATTCTGATTTCGCTACTTTAATTTTTTCTTTATTCACTTTATATGGGTGATCAGGTTGTCCTTTTGACATTATTTGATGTGACACCCGTGATTCTATTAGTATGTGTTTCGTAATGGATAGATCGTCTTTTAGCGGTTTCTGTGACAAATTATAGCAGTAGCTATACGACTTTGATATGTTTTCATACAATTAGGTCTTAAACATATTTTATTAATAATATTTATTTCAATTAAGCGGGGAAAGCTTTGGTGATCGAATGTAGTTTGGACGATTTCTTGGGTGAAATAGTGGACTTTTCTACTTTTCCTGGTTGCGCGGAATTGGTGACTTGAGGAAAATGACTTTCTATGAGAAAAATGACCACAACAAAGCATGAAAATGGGTTTTCCGGCAGCAAAAACGTCCCGAGAAAGTTTTCTGAATCGGAAAAAAAAGTACACCACCAGATAGTACTCGGCGAGACCTTTAGTTTGATATGCAATATGCGGTATTGAGGCCATCTCCCACCCCGCCGGGGTTCCTATCACCACCCGAAAAAAATGCAGAGAAGAAATTTCTTCTACGAATTGTAGCTGGTAATGAACTGAGGCGAATAGTGAAAACCGTTTTCCGATCGGATCTAACCCTACCGACTTAAAACCGATCTAAGATGTGAAAAATCTAGTACCGCAGTTCGAATGAAGAAGAGGAAAATACTTAAAAAGTGAGTAATTGGATGGCTTTTTAAGCCTCCGAGTACAGCAGTGTGGGTACTCAAACTTCTTCTCATGACCAAAGAAATTCGATTCTGTAATAGATTTTCCAAAATGTACTAGATCAAACTTTGACACCTCACCCCTCAGACTTTCCCCGCTTAATTGAAATAAAAACATTGTTTAAAAATATGTTCTAATGCTGCATGGCTTAAAAAATTTCTCATATCTGAAGATGTTGGGCCTAAAATGGGCATTCTGCTTTGTTTAAGGACTACTACCCTTTGGGGTCTTTTTTTCACTTTCTTTAAAATTATTTTAAATTCGTATAGGTTAGTCCTTAGTTGAACTTTGAGCTTCCGAATGTTAAAAGAACATCATCTTCAACAGCTTCCACCATCAAGCAAAATTCAACATTTGAAAATCTTTCATTTAGCCACTTCATATGGGAGTTTTTCACGGGTTTCTGAAGCAATTTAAGATTTCCCTTGAGAAAAACTTTGAAGCAAATGTTCATTCTTGAAAGTTTGCAAGAAGTTATCTGAGACTGAGAGTAAAAAAAAATGGAACTAGTAAATGAAGAAAAAACATACTAGAAATACTAGAAGACTTGCAATTTCGAATAAATTGGAGCTGGTTGTAGTTTTCCGTACTTGCCCAACTCCAGACGTAGGTTTCTAATCTAAGTGTAAGAAAACTCTGTGGCGTCCATTTCAACGTGTGCCAAATCTAAAGCTTTTGTTGATATTGTCGTTGAAAAGCGTTGAAAATTATTGAACAGGTTACTCCCACCACAAATCTGTGTATTTAAAATTTCAATACAATTCGAGCAGAAATACTTCCATATATTTTTTGGGTGTTAGTAAGATTGCATAAACTTTTACATATTTTACTCTTTCTAGATTAATTCTGTGTAAAAGTGTAAATGTTAAATTACATGAAAAAATTAAAGCATAAAAAAGTGAAAAGAAAAAATTCCTAAAATTTATTATTCTTGTAAATTAAACGAAATGCTTTTGGCATTACGATGGAGACATTTATTGTCTTAGGACTATGTTTTGTATTGTACGAAGCTTTGGATTTTTTTCAAGGATGCGTACATCATAATAATTCTCAATCAACACAATCTCAGCATCAAAAACAGGAACAAAGTAATCAACAAAGTCAACAGCAACAGCACCGGAAACAACATTTCTATCCAACTACTACTAATACTAGTACAGCCAACGAATCAACGAAAAACTCAATAAATCTTCTTCAAAAATTTTCCGATCATAATCGAATTTATCCGGAAAATTCAGGTTTGAGTATTGACAAAGTACCGTTAACATTGTCGATAGAAGAAAAACGTCATACACTTCTTGGTGGTAGTGGTGGCGGTAGTGGAGCTGGTGAAAATTTCCAATCGAATTTTTATAGCGACGACAACGATGAATCCTCCAGTTGCGACGAGTCCAGTTCTAGTGAAAGTGTGAAAAAAGTGTTCAGCATTAGTGAGACTCTTGAAGAAGTTCACCTGATTTGAGATTCAATTTGAGTGTGTCTCTCTTGAATGAATATAGGCGAGTAATTGTGTAATATTGTGTGTGCGTGTTTGTCCGATTTGTCCGGTCACGTGTAATCAAAAATGGAAGTTCGAAAGGTAAAGTGAAATGAATTTGGATTTTATTTATTTTTTCGTTTTTTTTTTTTGCACAAAAACAACAACAACAACGATTTCCTATTTCCTTGTACAGTTAGTTGAAATATTCCTAAATATGATGAAAGATGAAGGTTTTTTTCTCTGACTGAGGGGTTGCAAATCTTTCCCCATTGATTGCTTTATTTTTATTTTTAAATTCTTGAAAGTGAAGGGAAAAAAAATACTTTTCATGTACGGACTTTACCCTGGCCTGATGACAGATTTCTTTTTTTTTTCACGTATACGCAATAAACCGTCCCGCATATCTGTCCGTGCCTGGGAAAACACATCTTCAAGTCTCTGTTCTTACATACACACACGTTCACATCCTTATTATATTTTCGTTCCATGAATTCCCTCCCCCTAAGTAAAGCCTCATCGGCTTATTAAAAAGAGTCTCGAGCAAGTAATAAGAAAAGCTTGACAGGATGTGTGTTGTTTGCTTTTAGGATGTGCGAAATAACACACTTTTTTCTCTTATTTTATTTTATGCTATTTTTTTTCTTTCTTAAGAATATTACGATGTGTACACACAAATACACATAGAGAAAGTGGTTCAGTATACCATTGGAAAAGCACCAGTAAAATCCATTTTATTTCTTGTTTACATTTTCCTTTATGATGAATTGAGCTTTAGATTTTTTCTTCTCTTCCCTTCTCCTGTTGTTTTCATCGAAGACTTATAGATGAGTTATACTTTATTGAACAAGAACAATTGAAAATGATTTAAATCCATACCATAACCACCACCACCATTCTGCCCGTCATCTTTGCTCATATGTAATAAAGGGGTGAATGAATACTACAAAGTCACACACACACAGTATGAGTGTGCAAAATGAAAATCCTTTGAAAATGTCAGTAACGCAAAGTGCGTTTTTTGTTTCGAACCCAGTTTTTCACCATGGAAGGTTTCTCTTTTCATTTGTATAATGATTTGAGGTTATGACCTGAAGATTGCTTGCCACCTACATAAGAGAATTTGCCTTTTAGCATTTTTTAGGGGAGTGAATTATTTTATCTTTAGAAATTTATCAACATTTTACCGGAGATATTTTCTGAGATAGAATATATAATTTCGTTTAGTAACGTTGAATAGATGAGTCATACTCTTAGAAAATACAAACAACAAAGTGTAATTTTACAATAAGAAATGTTGACACAGAATTTTTCAACATAAAATGTAGTAAATTTACAACCTATGTGTAAAATTAGTACATAAATTTATAAGTTATCTAATAGGGTTATATATTGCGAACTGACAACGGCTAGAATTACCCAACTTTGTAAAATTACAAGTAATTATAGTTCATTTTCATTGGTTTAACGAAGTAAAATTTACACTCCGTGAAATACTTAAATATAACTCAGTTATGAGAAAAATTCTTTACAAGTTAGAAATTACTATACAAAGAGAACGTGGTAACGTGAAAATCATCTTATATTGGGTAAAATATTTTTCATAATTTCTTTCACTATTGTATTTTTATGTGATATTAAATTGAATGTTTACGATATAATGATCAATTTTAAATTTACATTTTTTTTTGTGTGTAAAATTACATTTTTTTTTTCTTTCTACATACATAATTTGTATTTTCACTTAGAAACTGTAAATTTGTTATGATTGTGTTGTAAAAATATTGTGTAATATTACACTAAATAATTATGTAGATTCTTTTTTAGAGTCTTCTTTCTTTTCTTGTTTATTATCTTCATAGGCGTATAATTGAAGTAGATTCTATCTAGGGCAGTTTAACCAGGTCCATTTATTTGCTTTAGTACTGAAATTACATTCTACATAAACAGTGATTGTCAGTTTTGACTTAGCAAGCGAAAACTTTAATTGAGTAAAAAAAAAAACTCTTTACATCGAAAAATCTTTTAAAAAGAAATTTATTTGCAAAATAAGGCGTTTTATATCGGTAGGAACTAGTGTACTCATCAGTACGGCTTGGTTCCTGACTGCCGTATATGCCATATATATGCCATATATGCATTAATAACATTGTAATGTCGAATTCAGTTGCAATTTAAGTTCGCTCCGTATCCAGGCTAGGTCAAAACAATAAATCCAAAAGTGGATGCAAAATTATTTATTTTAGGATTCGAATTCACTCTTTGGCGTGACATTAGCTTCGAATGTAAACTTTGACAGTAAATTTCCAGCTCATGAAATATATGGTCTCACTAATAATACACGACAACTACAAAGTAGTCGCAAGTTGTATAGATTGAAATTTACATAAATTCTGTTGGATTTTGATATGGAACGAAGGTTATGGTAGGTGTAAACTTACAGGCCTGTAAATCTAGAATTCTCTTCGCTGATTCAACGGCCGATCTATAAATTCCTTCGCTAAGAATATATTTATACCGGAACGCTTTCTGGCCACAGCATTAGCTGCCTCGTTTCCTGGTATGTCACTATGACCAGGCACCCAACAAAGAATAACTCCCAAGAAACTAGCAGCTTTGGGGCGTTCTTATAACACTATGCCACAGTTACTTTGAGTGTCCCTAAAGCTTTTAGCTTTTTGTTCATCCTGGACTATATTATCAAAGTTTTGCGTCTTCAAAATAATGAAATATAAGATGATATGAATTTGAGCATACCGCTACTGCGTCGGTGTTTCAACTTTAATATGGAATGAAATAAAAGTTAAATGAAGACGGCAATTAAGAAAATTCTTACTTCTTATGCGACCAGTAAAATTTTCCAAAGATTATGGACAGAAGGGGACTGAGTGTTCATGAATCATCTAATATGGCATATCATAAGGATGTGATAATTGCGGACAGCATGATCTTCATAGAATAATGACTTTTCACTTCAAAGCAAAGCGTATGAGGGTTCTGTTTACGCAGAACAGATACATTTTCGATTTTGCTATATTATTCATTTTCTAAAAGATTACAATTTAGACTTAAACTTGGTTAAGGATACGACGGATGTGGTGCATTGGACGTGACTAGACAATGGAGTTCAGAAAATTATTCTTCCAAATATAACTCTCTTTTGCGAAACACGTTGAACAGCAAAATACAAGAGTATCAGAAAATTTTCTAAGCACTTTATCACTATTGTACGAGTTTTAAACGAACTTTCAGATAATGCACCAATTTCGCAAACGAAAATCAAATCATATCAACTGTACTCACTACTGCAACAACTCCAACATCCATTATGACATTGTTCGTGATTGCTGCAAACTCGATCATGTTCGCAACCGTGCGAAGAATTAGATGATGAATTTAAACGTCCTCGAGTGGTGGCAAGGCAGACCCACAGATCTAATCATTTTCTGAAAATGTCAAAAATTCTTCAGATTATCTGTCTTCATTCCATACTTAGAGTCTCCGATTTTATCTTCAAGAGATCGATTTTCTACTACCCACAAAAATCCTTCTTCGTTTATGTAACTCCACCTTAAAAATATAAGAAACTTGGAGAAACTTTCATTTTTAGCCATTGCAGAAGATGTACAGAACCTTTATGGAGGTATTCTATAGAATTTCATTGCCGAGGCTAGCACGTTTTACGAGATGATGTGTAAGGCAACTAATGCAAGTAATGAGACCTTAAATGAATCCCTTTACCCAGCTGTATGCGAGGCCTGACTATTCCAGCAGCAACCATGTGTAGTATTCAACGTTCATTTAGTACGTTATGGCCTGTCAACGTATGGAATCAATCAACGATGTGAAATGCGAGGCAAGCGGTCTGTCCATGTTCAGAGCTCACAGAAAAAGGGTGAAGCAGGACACTGAATTCATTGACAAGGTGTCGAATAATTTCGATCGATAACCTAAAAGCCACAAATTTTTATTCAAATAGTTACTTTCTGTGACTTTTTTTTATTACTGAATTAAAAAGTAATTAAAAAAATTATTTTTTATATTCGTTCTTCCAAGCGGCCATAGCGCCATCTTGTGTACAGTAGATGTCCATGATGAGTCTAGTGATATCATTCTCCGTTTAACCGAGTCATAGCTAAACTTGGCAGAGATGCTTTGATATTGGATTAATCTTCTGCACGCCATCTCTACCAAAGTCTACAATTCTATTCTAATTGTAAAACTCTTCCATTTGATCAAGGAGATTGCGTAGAAAAATGTAATCCGTCATCTTGAGGTATTTGCCAAATTGGGTTCAGAATGATATTAGATATAATGCATTGCATTGTCATGGGACTTATATACGTGTGCAAAATTTCAAAGATCTAGCTTAATTAGAACTAGTCAAAAGGGAAAAGCCAACCTTTCATAAATCTTTAGACCCGACATCAACAGATATGAGAGATGCCTTAAACGATGCATTATCATACTCTAAACATATTTTATTGACAATTTTTATTTCAATTAAGCGGGGGAAAACTTTGGCGATTGAATGTAGCTTGAGCGACTTTCTTGGATGACAAAGTGTACTTTTCTACTTATCGTGCCTGCGCGAATTGGTGAGCTGTAGAAAATGACTTCCTATAAGAAAAAAATTTCACAAGAGAGCAGTGGCAGTAGCCATGAAAGAAAAAACTGCAAAAATATATGCGAAATGTAGTAGCTGGCTTGTATGTGACCCAAGTGTAACCCAAACGGGTTTTCCGGCGGCAAAAACGTCCCGAGAAAATTTACTGAATCGGGAAAAAGTACATCATCTGATGGTACTGGGTGAGACCTTTAATTTTATATTTAACATGCCTTATTGTATTCCCCCGCGGGGGGTTTCTACCCCCACCGTAAAAGTATGCAGAGAAAAAAATTCTTTTGCGGATTGTAGTTGGTAATGAGGTGAGGCGAGTAGTGAAACCCGTTTTTCGATCGAATATAACCCTAAAGAGTTAAAGCCGATCTAAGGAGCGAAAAATCTAGTACGTCAGTTTGAATGAAGAGAGAGGGAAATACTAAACAAGTGAGTGCGGGATGGCTATTTAAGCCTCCGAGTATATATCCATATAGTATATATATAAAAGAATTTCGATTTTGTACTAGATTTTCCAAAAAGTACTAGATCAAACTTTGACAATCCCCCGCCAGACTATCCCCGTTTAATTGAAATAAACATTGTTAATAAAATATGTTCAGAGCATCATAATACATCGTTTAAGACATCTTTCATGTCTGTTGATGTCAGGCCTGAAATGGGAATTCCCATTTTGATTGCAAGATTTGTAGCATACAGGCAACAAAGAAAGTTAAATAAAAGCTTGAATGGAAAAGTCAATGATGCGGTGCTGCTTTTGCAAATTTTAAGCAAAGAAGTTTTCTCGTCTAACAGACTGAAAATTATTGAAAATAATTTCAATAAATTTACAAAATGCATTTAAGTGAAAAAAAAATGATTGAACTTTTCGACCTAGCGATCAGTGAGGTCTCATCTGTATGGTAGGCGATTGGAGATAACCATACCGATGAGACCTCTCTGATCGTTGGGTCGAAAAGTTCAGTCATTTTAAGCAAGCACGGTTTTTATAAGGAGCACATAAAAGTGCAAGTTGCAAACGTAAATCAACGGAATTTTGTGTTTCCGATTTAGTTTGTTTATTCACTATTAGGAAGATTTTTCAAAGATGTCCATAAATAAAGGTGTAACTGTAACTATAGAAGGCGTAATGTGAATTGAAGAAAATTGAAAAGAGTAGAGCTGTGTATTCGTCATAATGTCGTAAAATAATGCTTTCACATATTTAAATAAAAAAAAAACAATGTTAAAAGTTCACATATAAAGTTTTGGCAGTGCTGAACAGAGATTAAAGTTTTTTAGGCATTCTATGGATCACCCTGTATAATAGTAATAATTCTCTTCTTGCTTGTTATTCTTTGCATAAATCTCATTTATTTTTATATTATTCTCTTCTGTTTTTTTTTGTTTATTTATTTTCTAATTAATTTCATAGGGAAGATAATTTGATTTGCCAACAGCTTAAAAGCAATTTCCGAAGCGCATTCAATAATTTCCCAACAAAGTCAATTCCACATCCACTCATTTCAATTCATTTTAAACTTTCATAGAAATCTTCAATATCAATACAAACCGCAAAGATGTGAGCTTCTGATGCAGCGCTCTTTAACCTTAAACGATACACTACGATTCCCTGACTAAATAGCAAAGCACCCTCATTCGAATCCGAACAATTCACCCCTCTCGTCTCATGCACTTGCCATACTTGATTTCATCTCCTGTATACTTCTACTTCAGAGCTTGTACTATTTCTTAACCATTATTTCTGTGGGGGATTCGGGAGAGGAAAATCATCCTTAAAATAAATGTCTATTCTTGGGGAAACCATTTGCACCGGAAGTACATTTAACTTCAAATCTATTGAAACTTTATCTCACAATGCAGACCATATTCACGGTAGTAGACTTTATCCTATATAGTATAGTGGGTACGTAGTCCGTGGAAGGGGTCGGTCGATGCGGCAAAGCAGGATGGCTATACATATAATAGGGGGTCGTTGGAAAAATGGACAAGTTATTCGATTTCAAATCAAATAAGAGGGGGTGTGTTTGCCTTCATTGTATACACGTTCAACTGATTGGATGCAATCGGGCGATGTTACTTTTCCAATCTCTGAAAATGTCAGGTACATTCGATTCCAACCAAGTTCCAAGTTAAAAGACTTTCTCACAGAGGATTATATACGCACGTATAGAGGGCAAAATTAGTCTTAAGTCCGCATTCCAGAAGACTCTCGTTTTGCTACGCTATGCCATTGATTGTATATAGGAGAAGAGAGTCCTTGGATCGGTTGGAATTAATTTTATTTCAAAAAGATTACCGGGGTTAGTTATTGAGATGAAATTGAATGGGTTTGGGCTATGAAGAGAGGTGGATGGAAGGAGGAGAGAAAGAATGGAATTAATGGAGAAAAAAAATGGAACAAATCTCAGGAACAAAGTTTTTTTGTTTTAGAGGAACTATGAGGGATAGTAAAGTGGAGGAGCCATGTATTGGTCCACCCATCCATTTTAAATATTTAATTTTCGAATCGACTTTGAAAATAGGAATTTGTGCAAATATTTATTTTGTTGGACACTTCTTAATTGATAAATGTGAAAAAAAAGTAAAAAAGTTGTATACAGGACGAGAGTTGCTACTTACGACATTTGCAATTTGTAGGACGATTAATATTTCTTGTTTGATTGTCATTAAAAAACAAATAACATTTTTTTTTGTCTGATCTCTTCAAAGAAAGTTGCTACACTTTTTACTTCTTTTTGACCTTCTGGCCCGGATCAATATAAAAAGTATCATCGACTTAAATTTTTTTTCCGTAGTATAAAAGAATTTTTTTTAGCTATCCTTTCGGGTATTCTGTCCAAGTCGTCTTCGAAGAATTGTTCGGTAACTCATAAATGTTGTTGCCAATCTCTGTAGCAATAACGCTTTAAGATCGTAATGGGTTCATTTTATATATTGTGAAAATATATTGATCCATCCTGTGGCTTTTTCTTTTCTTTTATCTTTTCTCTCTTCAACGCATTTCAATGGATTTTCCTGGCTTTGTGACGAAATTTATTGTTCATTACTTTTGCTACAGTTTGAATAGATTGATCCTCCGCCTCTTTTGGCTTCTTCTCTAAGATAGAATGTTGCTTTCAGCCGAGTGTTGTTTTTTTTAAATAAAATTTCTAAAATATTTCTTCTATTCGGTTGCTAATTATGAATTATGGTTGAAGCTTAGAAATCAAAATTGCGGCTCCTAAATGGCAGTCGAATAATATCATTTATGGTCAGATTTGACTAAAAATCAATATCTGTGGGATTTTAGGAATTGCAGATTAAGATTGTTTTTTTTTTTTATTTTAATTTCACAAATCAGTGGCCGAAGAGTTACTCGTAACCCAGAAGAAGCCCTACATCCGGATTACAAATTTTGAATCAAATATATATAATACCCAACAGATTTCACAATTTAAATGAGACTTTTGAATTGACATTATTAAATTTTAAAGTCCAATTTAATTAATTTTCAAATAAATTTATTCATTAAATCATTGTAAATTTGGAAACATTTTTTACATTTCTTTTTAACCCTTGCCCGTTGCACTAGAATTTCGTTACTTCCACCGTCAGACTGGGTCTTTCACATACGTTTTTCATTGAGTAAAAACAGTTCATAAAATTTTTAAAAAATCGTGAATACTCCTAAATAGTTATAGAATGCAAATTAATATTTATTGAAGCTCAAAAGTCATTATATTTTATGCCCAGCCTTTTTTCCGTTTGCAGGAAATTTCCAAGAGAAATTTCGCTCTGGTCACGAGTGACCCAGTGCGCCGGCCGAGGGTTATTATTTATTGGATGTGCCCGTTGGATATATCACAAAAAAAAAAATAGCTGCGCTTTCAAACATTGTGCCAAACTTCGTACAGTTGAAGTCACTCGTATTTTTTTTTTATCATACTTCGGTAATTTATTGGTAAAACGTTACTGCTTCGAAGGGTTCAACTTGCAAACTCCAGACGATTTCATACCCCCTGAGGTTGAATGCTTAAGCAAAACTAATCTTTCCTTCAGTACAATTTGCAACCCCATAAATTCCATATATCGTTTATAAGCCGAATCTAACCATAATGACAAAATTCGGCTGCCATCTTGTAGACGCCATCTAAATTTTATATTATTTAAAAGTGTTAAAATATATTGTCACTCAGAATCAATACGTATGCCAAAATTTAGCTTAATGGCTTAACGGGAAGTGTGTCAAATTAGGATTACAAATTTAGAAACAAGGTCATTGTAACTTCAAAGCTTCGAATTTCTTACGTTTGAAGGTTGAAGCTTCGTTCTTCGAACATTCTTTTGAAGCTTCGGAGCTTCGAATAGAATTCGAAGCTTCGAAAATCAACAGCCCTAATCTCGACTGTCCAAACAAAATTTAGGAACCGTTTTACAATACTTCCACAATAGCAACAATTCTGAGAAGAATTTGATTTTTTTTTTGTCAAGAGCGAAGTTGCCACATTTTTTTTTGTTGTTTTTGTTAAGTATGAAATGGCCAATAAATTTGCTTATAATTTGTTTTAAAAAAAAAACCATTTTGATAATAGTAAAAAAACGGCCAAATGCGAGTGGGACTCGCACACGAAGGGTTCCGTACCATCGTACAAGATTTAACTTTATGCACTTCGTAAAACAAACAAGAGAGGCGCTATAACAATATGTAAAGATCTGTAAAGTACCCCAACAAACATCCTTTGTGCTGAAATTGAAAACTGGTCAAAATCAAAATCTGGTTAATTCGAACATCTTTTTGACGTCGACCTGTCGACAATGTACCACCTAAAACACGACGAAAAATAAGGTCATCATATTAGTCACCAAAATAACCTCAAAAATTAAACTGAAACTGTACAGTTACCCAGGAAATGTCTTCAGACGGAAATAAATTCGTCCTATTAGGCATCAATTTTTAATACAAAATGACCTCTAATTGGCACATCGAAAGACAAAAACGCTTAATGAAAAAAACTCACTTTTTCACCGTGGAACGACGATTATTTCTAATAGAACTTAAACTAAATGGTAGGGAAATTCTTATGTTTTTATTATTCGGAAGAAATTATTAATTTTTTACGTTGTTTATCGAGAAAAACATTTTTCAATGTTTTCGTTGAAAACACAAAAGCATTGAAATAAAACGATGTATCCAAATTGCATAGCTTCAAAAAAACTTAATATTATTTCGATTAAAAGCGCACAACTTCGAAGTAGCGCATAGTACATTTTTGGAGATATATACTTTTGACTAAACACCATAGAATTGTTGCCCGTACTGCTGCTTGAACAAGACTAATGAAAATCTGCAATGCCCGTCCTTCCACGAAGCTACGAAAAATCAAGAAATGACGTCAAAAAGACGACAAGCAGCGCCACTTTCAAATGTGTCAAAAACTGATGAGAAATAGAAAACGCGTGCCTCTGCAATAACACAAACTGACGACAAGATGACAGCAAAGTTCTGTTATAACTAGGGTCTATTATCAGTCATCAAATGACGAGAAATAGCCAGCACGTGTCTATGCAATAGCAAAAATGACGACAAAAGACGGCAAAAGTAGGATAACAAAAAAAGTTTAAGAACAATAGAAAAATTTCTAATATTAGCCTCTAGAGGGTTAACTAGGATTACGTCTAAAAGATGGAAAAACTCTGTTAAATCTAGGGTCTATTTTGAGTCATTAAATGACGTTCTTTCATATAAAGGGTTTTTCAATAAGAGGTGTTATTTTGATATTCAAAGAAAAATGCCATTTTTTGAGATAAATGATCGGATCTTTATTTCATTATAAAGAGGAAGGTATGCCATTAATAATCGAAAATAACATCAGCCAAATGAGCACCACGACCACGCCTACAGGACCATATCCTTTTCATGAAATTTTCCATAACCAAATCGCAAAGTGGCTGCCCTATGTCCTCGATAGCCTCACAAATTCCATCTTTGAGGTCTTGCATCGACGCTGGGCTGTTCGCGTAGACCTTCTCTTTCACGTGGCCCCAAAGGAAAAAGTCGCAAGGTGTTAAGTCACAAGATCTCGGTGGCCAATTGTGATCACCTCTTCGAGAGATAACACGGTCCGGAAACTTTTCCCGTAAAAGATCAATGGTTTCGTTGCTTGTATGGCACGTAGCGCCGTCTTGTTGAAAGTAAACGTTGTCCAGATCAATACCATCCAATTCCGGCCATAAAAAATCATTAATCATCTGTCGATAGCGCAATCCATTCATCGTAACTGTTGCTCCAGCCTCATTTTCGAAAAAGTAAGGTCCAATGACCCCGCGGGACCATAAACCGCACCAAACAGTCACACGTTGAGGATAGAGAGGTTTTTCAACAATAACTCTTGGGTTTTCCGAGCCCCAGATGCGACAATTTTGCTTGTTGACGAAGCCATCGAGGTGGAAATGGGCCTCATCACTCAAGATGAGTTTTCGATGGAATTCCGGATCATTTTCATGCATTTCAAGGACCGAATCAGCAAAGACTCGACGTTGTTGATGATCGGCCGGCTTGAGTTCTTGTGTTAACTGAACTTTATAAGCCTTAAGACCCAAATCTTTATGCAAAATACGGTGTAATGACGTTTGTGGAATGTCTAATTCCAAAGAACGACTAGGAATGGACAAACCTGGGTTTTCTTCAACACTTTCGGCTACAACAGCAATATTCTCGGCTGTTCTTGAGCGACGTGCACGGGTTTTATTCTTCACATCACTAACTTGTCCCGACAGCTCGAATTTGTCTACCAATTTCTGTATTGCGGTCCGACAAGGTACTTCACTACGACCCAAAAATGTTCGAGTTTTACGAACCGTCTCTGCCACATTTTCACCATTTTTATAGTGAATTTTAATAATTTCAATGCGTTGTTGAATCGTGTATCGTTCCATTTTCATTAATGGCGTAGTTTCTACTTGTCAAATGTCAAAAAATGACAGCTCCAAAAGTGACATCTACCGAAATAGCGGGCTAATTAAAATAACACCTCTTATTGGAAAACCGTTTATTATAGTGCATGGTCGGTAATTTTGTGATCAAATTCCTTATACCAACTTGAAATCCTGAAAGACGTCATATGTCGACTTAAAAAAGTGCCAGTCAAAACGAAGTCTATATTTGACGGAAATTAAACTCGATTGTCTTAAAATTTCAAATATTGACGTAAAAAGGACGTCGCTCGAAAGGGTCAATAATAAACGAAAATTTGGTCAACATGTCCCAGTTTCGTAGAAAACGTACGTCTAAATGACGTCGAAATCAGCAAGGAATTCATAATCTATTTTCAGTTAAAAAATGACGTTCTATAGACCAGACAAGTCTTAAAATGTTTGTTGGGTAGGGTAGGGTGGGGCTGCAAGTGCCATTTTTGAATTGTCATTCATATATCATAAACTTTTAGGTCAAATTATATGATAATTTGAACATACAATCTTTAGGGTTTCATGTACCGATACAAAAAAATATATATGCAAAAATTTTTATTATTTTACGTTATTAATTGATTTTAAGTGTGCAAGTCCTTTGGTACTTTTTACCCCTCTTGCGGGTAAAAAGTTCCACCTGTTGCAACCTGGTAAGGAGGAATAAAAAAGCGGAATCTATAACGTTGTTATCGATATTTATTCATAACCTCAAGAATAATCATAAATATTCAACACAGACGAGCATTCCAATTTAATATGATAGTCTAACCTTATTTTAGTTGCATCACTTTAAAATGTTATTTTTATATTTACTTTTTGGAAAATATTTGTAGCCGCATTGCAATTCAGGTTGTTATTAATATTCGAACAGATAACTATAACCTTTCGTCTTTGTTATCTGCCTTATACCTAAAATTTACCCCCACGGTACTTTTTACCACGAACGGTAAAAGATCATGTTTTTAGATAGAAAACAATCACAACAAAACATTTATAGTCTTAAGTAGTATCAGAGTGCTCATAAAGAAAATAGCAATATAAAGGTCCTTACATGACTTAACCATGATGAGCACATTCAGAATGAAACTAAAATGTCCGACATGATGTTTTTTTACTTTTTGCCAAATTAATAGCACCATTACATGTGCGCTTTTAGCTAATGTCTGGCAGTGACTGCCTATGTGGCGAAAATTACCCCACGCCAAGTGCATTCATTGCCTGTACGTTCTTGTTTTTTCCACTACGAGATATTAAAGATGGCACTTTTTACCCGCGGCACTTTTTACCCCACCCAACCCTACCTAATTGTTGAATTTCATTACATCCGTCAATGCAGGTATTTATTTAGGTTATTTGATAGTAATACAGAAATCTATTATTTCTTAGGTATTTTTTTTTTTTTTTTGAACGAATAAGTTTTCCCTGGTCATTCAAATCTTACTCAATTTGAAATTGTATCCACAACGGTTTATGATAACTAAATTTGTTGTCTATTTGAGTGTAAACCGTTGTGGGTGCAACATGAGGTAGTTTTGTTTAACATATACATTATCATTACATGTTAGTAAATCTAAGTCCCCGCACACTATAGTCGAAGCCAATGGTTGCGTTCTGTTGCCATCATATAGATAATTATTCATAGCACCTAAAAAATCCTGCCAGTTACATAGAGAGGATCTATATAAATGTCAATAATCCGAACTCTTTTTAAATCAAGAGTAATGCTGTGCCCTTTCCCGCACGATTTTTAGATTTCCTGGATATTTATATTTTTTAACGTGATCATGACCATTCCTTGGTTTGCTGCATTTAGATTTGATTGAGTCTTTGAGATAATATTGAAATTATTAATTTGAAGGTATCAGATGAACTGGCCCACGTTTCTGCTAAAAAAAAAAATTATATTTATCTGAATTGTTTATAATGAAAGAGAGATTGTACGTTGTTGGTCTTTCTACGCGAAGATAAGAGATTTTCACGTAAGCGACACATAACTATAGCGTCTGGGCTTGTTTCCGATGGTGGAGAAGGATCCGGGAATCCTGTTCCACTTACAGAGATTATAAACAATCCTTCTGAAGAACAATTATTATTTCTTGTTTTACTTAGAGTACATTGACTAATATAGTCTAAAATAGGTATATTTTGTTAATTAGACATTTGTATGTATTTCCATTATTAAAATCGAGCAAAACATACTACAAAAAAAAAACACTTCTCTTGTATGGAGACCCCTTTAATTTTTAATTTTATTTTATTTTTGTTACTTATTGTTATATCTGCTACTGAGCCTAATGCTAAAATGCGATTCCTGGTTCCCCGTTGGAACTGCGCTTTGCTGGCGGAACCAGGAGAAATAAACATTCATTATTAAAAAAACAGCTCAAATTTTACTAGCAGAATTCAAGGCTCATTGAATTCTAATTAAATTCTGAAAAACTGATTCGTTTTTTTTGAAAAGGAATCGTATTTTAGCACTAGGCTTAGTCACAGAACCGCGTTTTGCTAGAAGACCCTTGCCAAATCGACCTCCATTAATACAAAACGACTCAAATTTAACCGACAGAATTTAAGGTCCATTGAGTTCTAATTAAATGCCTCAAAACCTATGCAATTTGTACGTGGAAAATTGTTTTTAGGTCTATTTAGTGCAGTGGTGGTATTTTTTTTATAAATCATCAGCTCTAATATTCATGAATACTTTGAAGGAATACTTTAACTAAAATTATTTGTCAGTCGTTATTTATGTAGCCCTAAATTATCCTTAAATTCTTTATATATTTACTTTTTACATAGAAAATATTAAGCTTTATAGGTTTTTTTTTGTTTGGTTCTGTTAACTTTTTCTAAAGCTAGCAGAACCGTGATTTCTGGGAAAACTATGGAAACCATAAATTTTATTTTTGGACATTAAATTAACCTTAAATGAGCCTCTACCTGAAAACTAGTTTTGCCATTTTGGTCCTGCCAGCTTTAAGGACGTATAATTGAGTTCTTAGTACTACTTGATAACAATTTTATTTACCAAACATCTTCCTCGTGGTAGAATGTTAGCAGCACAAAATCTCTTGCAGTTTTGGCCTCGTACATATAGGTTTTAATGCGCAATAAGTGTTCTCTACAATTGAATAATAGAAAAATTCTTGGTGTTTTTATTTTTCAGGATTGTACGCTCTTTGGAAATTAAGTATATAAGGCTTGATGGCATTTTTAGGTCCAAGATTTTTTTCTTTTATAGTTAGATAGTTCTTATTAAAAAGTCTTGGCACATTCATCCTCTATGCAGCACTGAGTAGTTTTTTTCTGTGCATTCAATATTTTAATCATTTTCAGTTACATTAAACCTGGTATTCCATGCTAAAACTTATCCTTGCGTGTATATAAAAGATTCAGAAAGTCACCACTAGATGTCACTTATTTCCAACCGACTAAACAAAGTTCTTTCATCATCCCTGCGGCTGCCCTATATATTCATGATTGAAATTAAATTTTTTTTGCCACCCAAACCAACCCGACTAAAATGCTATTGTTTTTTTTTTGTTTTTTTTGTTGTTGTTGCAATCTATTCTGTTTCGAGTGCCTTTCTAGTAAAAAACGTTATATCCCTATGCCTTATACAAAATGTCAGAATTTAATCTTAAACAGCAGAGAAAGTAAATTCTTTTGGGGAAATTGCAACCTCTCTGCCAAGAAAACCACAAAAAAAAAGTATGTATCTATCCTTCCAAATAACTTAATCCCTAAAACGAACTAAAGAATCCATGAAATCTGTTAGTGAAATACTTTTCATTTCCTCCTTTTTTTTTTTTTATCTTTTTATCTTTTTTTTTCTATTACATTTTTGTGTGCTTTTCAGAAGCCAGCTTAACTTTTTAAAAAAAAAAAAAAAAATAAAGAAAAATTTAAAAGAATTACAACAAAAAAAAAAGGAATGAAGTGAATCAAATAATAAAAAAAGAAAGGAAAATGGAAAAAAAAGACAAAAATGAAGAAAATAAAGGGATAAAATAGCGTTCCACTGTTGTGATGTAAACCACACCAAGTAAGAAGAATCCTTCTACTATAAAACTCTTATCCAACTCGATTGCTGCATATATTTATATATATGTATATAAAAAAAAAAGAAACAACAACAAATTCTTCCGGACTACACCATCTCCACTACTACCGCACTCTTGTTACCCCCATGTTACAGGACGGTGGTGTATTCCTATGAGCTATTAGTTCCCTCTTGGCCTTGTTTTCAGTTTTCAGAACCATCTCTACGTGTACTACATTTACTTACACACCCAAACATATTCCAACCAGGAACACATAAGTCAAGTTCCTACCACAGCTTGTACGGGGGGCGTGGAGGTGAAAGGCGGTTGTGTGTTAAAATTCAAATTAAAAGTTGAAACCTAATTACAATGTGACTCGGCTCGGACTATTTAGCTCACAAAAAAAATAAAAAAAAATAAAAAAAATAAAAATAAATAAAAAAGTGGGAGATATAACTTTGAAAGGACGAGTGGGGGAAAATTACTTTTTGTTTTGAAAATGAATTTTGTGCTAAACACGCGCGGTGAATATTGAAAATGAAATGGGACAGAAAAAAACAGAACAACAACAAAGCGATGAAAATGAATAATTAATTAAAAAAAAAAAAAAGTATATATATATAAAAAAAAAACTTCATTAAAATGCTTAAAGCTGTAATTAGTGACTGCAAATCGGAGACATACGAATTAATGGTGCTGAAAATACTGCCAAAATGGATTCTCTAGAAAGGCTGATGAGAGCGGCACCTCTGCCGCCAGCTTTACCTGGTACTAAAGGACAGCAAAGGGCCCTCGTTCATGCCTCTCTTGCTTCCGCTGTTGGACGGAAGGGACGTCACTTGACCGGAACATTTTGCCTTACTGGTGATACCATGGAAGGGATTATACAGTGCTTAGTCTTCCTTAAAGCTTTTTCGGTAAGTTGCTACTTCTTATTATATTCCTTTTCTTCTTCTTATTTTTTTGTTTTATTTTTTATTTATATTTGTTTTTTTTTTGTAGGATATTTAAAAGTATAAATATACGCGGACCGACGCTTTGAGATTTTTAATAAGATTTTTTTTTTCTGTTGCTTTTCAGTTAAGTCCTTTTATTTCCCTTAAAACTTTGTTCGGGGGGTTTTTTTTCCTCAAATTATTTATAAAACAAAAAAAAAGGGTTTTAGGTGTCGTCCCGGAATTATCCTTTCTTTAGAAAAATTCCCCATTGATGTCTTTGAGAAAATAAAAATGAAAGAGGAAAAAAAAAGTATTTCCTTGTAAAATACCTTAGATATTAATAAAGTACACAATATTGTAAGGACAAACTGATGACAGAGGTCGTCTTAAATAAATATTTCACGTAAACAATTTCGGTTGAAATTTCTTCTTCCTTTAAAATCATTGAGGAAAATAAAAACTGAAAGTTTCTCTCCTCCCTATCAATTCCTCCCTTATAAAACATTCTAAAATATTTTCCAGCTCTCTCCCTGTCTTTCTCTTCTCTGTCTATCTCTGACTAGTTAAGTGACATTTACCTAATTATACAAGAATTCAGTGGTTAATTACATAATTAAAATTCATTACCTTGTGTAAATCAACTCCAGGCGGTGCAATCCTACTGTGTGCAAGCTTTCATCGGTTATGTGAATCCGAAATGTGTTCGCAATTTAAATGTAACCAAAACTACTGGACCTAATCAGATTACCTGAGAGAAATTTGTTTATTCGATCTCTGTTGGAATACTGCAGGTGTGCAGATTTTCCACCCAGATATTATCTAGCTATAAATAGGCTACTGGCTATAACTTAGCGTAGCGAAAAAAATATTTTCGAGGAGATTTGATTTTCAGGATGGTTTCTAATAGATGCTTACGGCTAAATTGATTGCATAAATGAAAACATTTTCAACAAGTTCTAAATTGAATTCGAGAGTTAAGTGGTGTTGGGCTTATTATTGGGTTGGTAGTTGTAGGGAGATTTTATTAATTATTTGAAAATTCGTTTATCGATTTGTTAAAACTTTTAAATAGGTAATTTTGATACTAACGTGTTTATGTAGTTTGGCGAATGTTGTGACAGGCAGATGATATAGTGGATGATGTCAGTTATATTTAAAAAAAAAAATAACGGATGTGGTAATTTTTTTGGTGTTTTGTTTTTTTGTATGAACAACATGAACAGAATTTACACAGGAATTTGAATAAGAAAAAAAAGAGGAGGAGTTATCAAAATTAAATATTTCTAATCATCTAATATGAAAGACTGATGGCTGGTGTTCTCGTTTGCTTGTTGCAAGTCTCTTGCTTTAACTTTTGTTTTTTTCCACGTTGAATGCCTACATGTAATGTACATTCAAAGATTAAAAAAAGTCTTTACAGAGTTATTCTTTGCTGGCTGCCTGGTCGCAGTGACATACCTGGAACTGAAGCAGCTGATGCTCAGACCAGAATCGGTCCCGCTATAAATATATGTCTAGCGGAGGAATCGATATATCAGCCCCTAGAAGAGGATTCTATATGTACAGGCCTATGAGCTGGAAACTGACCACATCCGCGATTCCCAGCTGTATATCTCCTGGGAAAACTGAATCTCAGCACCTGCTTTGCGATAATCTGCCCTAATCTTACTAAGTGTAGCAACAATACCCTTGGTTGCTACTTTTTCTTTGATTTGGGAGAATTAGTAGACAAGGAGTTGGGGGACCTGGTAAGGTTAATTAACTCTGGTGGCTGGTTTCAGCGCACCTCTTAAATTGAGCAATCTTTTCCATGTAGCGTCCCAAGAAGGTGGCATCACAATGGACCATAGATGGTGGTCTAAGTGTGACTGATCTTATATGTTTGCACGATGGCCGCCACCCTAACCTAAGCTCGTCTTTAACCAATTTGTCTTTAGTTTCATCTGCATGTATTGAATATTTTGTTCGTGGTGAAAGTATTTCTTTAAAAAATTAAGTCTTAGAGAATTGTTCTCGTGCATTCACTAGTTTTCTCTCTTCAGTTCCATTCCACTTGTCAAAATTTAATACCAAAATTTTTAGCTATGTATGTATATGCTGTAGGCACTTGATGTAACTCAGCACTTCACGAAAAGCCCCGGTACATCATGAGGGCTTAGGGGGGGGGGGGGGGGGGTCGTGCCCAGACCTGCGAGACATCCATATACACAAATGCACATACACATACACGCGCGACTCAAACACACAGACACACATTGACGCAGGCGTCACCGCTCCTAATAAAATTTCATGAAGTGACTAAAAATTTCAGACTTTTCGTGAAGTGCTAAGTTAAATCAAGTTTCTATGACATCGTTTTTCTTCCATTTATTTTGAAAAAGAAATGACAATTTTTCATAAATCATGTAGTAATGGGGTGTATGTGACCCAGAGGAAAAAACAGCTTTGAACTTTTGAAATAAACATGCGATCAGAGAGAAAATTTCGCTATCTTAAATATATAACCGTTATGAAATATAGTTTTCAGGTAAACTGTACATATATACATAGGTTTGGAGTGGGGTGGAGGTAACCTAAATCTGTTCATCTAGAAATAAACTTATTTTACTCGTTTGATTTTATTATCACACAAAATAATATAATTTTTTAAAATATTTCCCCCCTCTTTTCGTAAAAGATTCCGGTGGGGGGGGGGGTCGTAAATAATAAATGGCAGACTTATTGTTATTATTATTACTTCTGTTTTTAAAACTAATATTCACTTTGATTCCCCATGAGAATCTTGCCTACATTAAATGGGTCGTGAAAACTATTTAATTCTTCTTTTCGAAAATAATCAAACTTCTTCGAAATTTTGTTTAACTGAATTACTTACACTAGAGCAAGCTTCACATGTAACATTTCATCAATCTTCAATAATAAATTAATTATCCTACAAGTCATAAAATGTAAAACCTATTTTCCCTTTTCGGCACTTGCAGTTTTTTTTTAAATTTCGAAATTTCATAACGCCGCTCATGTCCCTTCGAATAATACTTATTTGGTAGACTATCCTCTACGCCTGAAAATATCTGTGACTTAATTTTAAAAAGATAGAGTGAAAAATCCAATTTCGAAAATTTCACAGTCCTATTTCGAAGTTCAAGTATTTTCGAAAAACATTGGTCAGACGTCCACATATTATTATTACAATTTCCGATTTCAATTACTCCAGTTATAATGAGAACGGAAAAAAAAAAGTTGAGGCTTGTTCAGTTTTATTTGTATTTTTTTTTATATTTCTAAATAAAAATTTTACTTTTTTAAATTTATTTTACATTGATTTTCAGTCAGATACGGAAGTACTGTTGACCCATCTGTTCAGTGTTCGCTTTTTGAGCAAGATTTCCAAACCGATTGTGGGAAGTCGAGCTTCTTGGCTGTGAAAAGTTTTGAAGACGAAGTAGTTACCGGCAAGTAGTGTCTTAACGATAATTTTCGTGATGGCGGTGATAAACGTTTTAATTTTAATTATTTTAACTTATTTTGTTTAAATCACCGCCTATTTTTAGCTATTTGCCAAATTTTATTGGTTGTTATCAGTTTTGATGCAATATTCGTTCTACTTCAATGATATTATTTCTCTTTCTAATGTCTTTGGCCACTATACTGGTTCGATACTTTTTCAGTTAAAATTTGTGAGCTAGTCAGTTTCAGATGCCGAAGCTCACTCTAAGTTTTTATTGCTTGAACAGAGTGTCATTTCTGTACAGCTCCATCTTCTGCAGACACGTAGCGCTTTTAACTTCCTTGTAAATATCGTTTCTACGCTCTTGTATTGATCTAGATTGAATTGACTCGAAAAGTTTTCTCTACAAATGGAATACGTAAAAAATTGCATATCTTGTTGTCATTTAAAGCTCCTGATATGAAGTGAATGATGTATGTTGAAAATAGCTCAAGTAAAATTAGGGATCCTTGCGGTAGTCAGTTTTTTAGGCAATATAATTCTTTGAGAAATAGCTTCCCATTTTGACTTTTAGCTTTTAAATTCTAGAAATGAGCTCATGGGAAAATTTCAAAAATTTCCGGAATTTCTTGGAAATGGAGTTGGAAGTAGGAAAAGTGGCAGGTGGTCAGTTACATTGTGCAATATTAATAAGAATGAGCGCCAAACGTCATATAAATTATGAATGGTATTTCATTAAATACGGACAGTATACTATTAGGGGCTTATCATAAATCTGTTAACAGTTCTTTTGAACTTCTACTCAACAGCATTAGATAAGGCTAACCCGTCATTACTTTGAATATCTTTCAACGTTTCCAACATCGTCGGCAAATTTATTTCGTCATATACAGGGTTTCCCGTATGTGTTCTTGCACCAGAACGCTATAGATAGGTCATGCTTAGACGAGCAAAAAGTTGTATAGGTGGGGGCAAATTCATAACGTGTAAGCTCTGAACGTTACACCCTAAGTTGGATCTTTCCAATTGGTCTATTATTTTTTTGCTCTGCTTCTCTCCGTTTTGAAGTTATGGATCAATAAAAACTAAAATTTTGGGAATTTTTAACTCGGTTTCTTTAGTTAACTACTATTTTACCTATAAAAAATACGTCATTGTCTAAGTATGACCTATCCATAGCCCTCTGGTGCAAGACCACATACGGAATTCCCAGTATTACTCGGCCCTGCCAAATATTTTATAATAATGACGTACTTTCTACTTTAATTCCTACTAATTGTGGTGTACCTCAGGGCTCTATTCTAGGGTTTTAGAATTTTAGGTGGAAAATGTTTAGCTGCTTTAGTGTATACCAAACTAATACGAATAAATTCAAAGGACTCCAATTTCAATTGCAGTGGTGTCACAAAATAAATACGTCATTGTCTAAGTATGACCTATCCATAGCCCTCGGGTGCAAGACCACATACGGAATTCCCAGTATTACTCGGCCCTGCCAAATATTTTGTAATAATGACGTACTCTCTACTTTAATTCCTACTAATTGTGGTGTACCTCAAGGCTCTATTCTAGGGTTGTTTTTTTATCTATTTACTATCGTAATTTCAGTCATGTCTCTGTATATTCCCAGTTAACAATGTCGTCTTGATACTTTGTTAATGGTTTTTTAGATACTCCCATTTGAGTTCAACATTACCGTCGGGAAGATTTTCTTGTTTTCTTATAGTGGCTTTCGGTTTTTTTTTACAAGAATTTAGGGTTTTTTGTTTTTAAATTTCTTATAAATGAAGCATACTGACACTATCTCTACCAAAGACAGCTATTTGACTTTCGTATTATAAGTAAGACGATCTATATTACTACCTAAAATATATCTAGCACCAGAACTCTCAATTCTAAAAGACGGATACCGAATTGCTACTTAGTAGAAAATGTCGACACGAATAAGTAGATTCACATTGCTCTGTAATATTGAAATTTTGGAGGGATTTCCTAAATATAGCACAAACAATTCAACTTCTGCTCACTGTCTACAAAAAACAATTTCAACATCTACGAGTATATAATTTGACAAGTTGTTATTGAAATCTTTTCTCTGCTTTGCGTTTCTTCTACTGTCAATTCCTAATATCTATGTACGATGTCTTAAAAGCTGACAATTTACAGCTTTCTTAAGAAAGTACTAACAACGTAATCCTTCACACTAAGATTACACTCCCACCTCCACCTCATTTTGTAATAGTAGAAAAAATGAAAAAAAAATTTAACAACGAATCAATCGTATGCCTTTCACCCATCTCTAGCCCATTCATCACCATCGAATTACACTTTTGTCGCTTTTAGCAAAGCAATAAATCACGTGTTGTGTGTAAAATTGATCAACATTGATGGCTGAGGAGGATTCGCACCTTTCTATCCCATATCAAAGGCAGCCACCATTTTTCGTACAGAGTAAGCTCATTTGTCACCAATAAACCCAGCAGACAAGTTCAAGCCATTGAAAAAATACACCATGCAGAAGTGGAGCGCACCTTCAGCCTTATAGCCTAGCATCGCCATCATACCAATAGGAGAACAAAATTTTTGTAGTCTCGTTGTTTACTTACAAAATGCTTGTGAGACTTTGGTACAGATATGGCACGGATGCTAGCAGCATCATCATCGGCATCATCATCATCATCATCATCATCGTCGTCGTTGTAGTCGTAGTCATCGTTGTCGTCGTCATATTACCATCATTCCAGGCAAAGTTATAGAAGTAAAACGAAGATGTGATAAACGGTTTATTGATACATTCCCGAAGGAGTATCAATCACTACACACCACCCATTTTCACTTGAGTGAGTAAGATTTTGCTCTCTACGGGTCCTGACACTTAAAACTCAATGGAGGAGGCTATATGTACATAGCTACTTCTTCTTCTTATTTGTAAGATATGGGGGGCGTCCGAAGGAAGGGTTGGCGATGTAGGAGCTTTGAGGGAAATGTGAATTTTATTGGGTGGCATTTTGGTACAAATATAAATTACGAGCCATCGCAAAATCTGATTGAGCTATAAATCAGGGAATCGACTCAACGACCCCAAAGATGTAAGGAGGAGGAGTTTGCCACTTAAGTGATATTGGCTTTTTTATAGTCAGATCATTCTCTGTAGGAGCAGTCGGGAAACGATTTTTTTCCTTTATGTTTTTTTTTTTAAACTCGTTCAGTTTCCGATGCATTTCTTGCCAAACTATAAAATTTTACATGTCAAGGAAATATATATGAAGTGGAAATTGTGAAATTTATGAGTGATATACTTATAACAGTTAATTTATCGTTTAGTTTCTTTCCATTTTATTTAACGAAGCGATCAAGTATAATTTATTTCTTCACAAATTTAGGGAAACGCTCTATCCAGTATGTGAGATAGCGCAGCTGATTTCGAAAAAAACCGACTCTCCAATATTCCAATAGATGTCACTGCAAAATAAAATAATTTTTAAAGTTAGAACTGACTGTTTTGAGCAATTCTTGTATTTGACACTAAAACAAAATTGTGAAAGTGCGAAAAAGAAAATAGCTTTGCTTTTGACAGCTCTAACCCGAAATTTGTCTGAATAGAAAAAAAAATTGCAGTTGATTTTGAATGATTTTATAAGAGAGAGCAATTAAGAACTATTCACAAAAAACTGCTATTAAAACGTTTTCGTCTAAATTCATGTGATTATTCATAACAATCTTTTTCTTCAACTTTTTGTGTCTTATTTTTCAGACTAAATATGTCTGTCATGTCGTAGATATTGATAGAATTTATTATGTCTGTTTTCCATTCATTTCGATTCTAGGCGTTTCCTAAATTTATAATCCGCGCAGAGCTTCAAACAGTTTTTTCCATCAAATTAGTTTTGTCTCTTTTTTTTTTTTTACAAATCAATCATTGCATCTGGCTACCCGGATACATTTTATAACTAAAGAGTGGTGTTGCAATATAAAATAAACAACTGGATTTGTGCGTCAAAATTTGATTCTTTTGATTGATGGAATTGGTATGGTTGGTTTCAAGGGGGTTTTGAGGGTTTATCACCACGCATACAAGTATAAAGTCATAGAATTAAAAACTGTTCAACGTTTCATTCCAAAAAGCCATTAAGAGGGAAAAGAAACGGTAATTTGATGCATATTCATAAACCAGAAAAAGGATATCTTTTTGACCAGAAAATAAGGTAAAAAAAGGTGGGGTACATCAATCAGGTTGGTACAGTTTTATTTTATTTTGATTAATAATCTGATATTGATCAGTTAACCGGGCACAACATGATTGATTAATTGATCAAAATACTTCCGAATCGTGTTGTACATCAAAAACTTTTGCCGAGTATACTATCAAACAGTTTTTAAATTTTATTTTGAAAACGTGATTTAGGATTTTGATTACTTAAATGCGAGAAAGCGATGTATGTAGTTAAGTCTCGACCTGACAAAACGCATTATGATGACATTACCGGCTAAATTAAGGGTATACGGAATAATTTTGATGAAATATTGTGAATCTACTGTTTTTGAATGAGAGAAAACTATGAAAGCTTTTGATTCCTAATTTGAGAAAACACATTTAAGGAATAGAAAACTCAACTTAGGGGTATTTAGGGGGTTCTGTACTGAATTTTTAATGAAATTGAATTTACGCTGACGAAAAAAAAAATTAGCGACTTTGAGAAAACTCACTTAGAGGTTAATATTATATGGTGAAGGGGGTATAGGGGTGAATAAGGGGTAATATTAATGAAATGGTGGTGAACGCGCCATTTTGAGTTCAGAGGAAGCGATTTAAATAACTCTTGGCTTTACAAAAGTTCCTTTGGGGGATATATTTAGGATGTATCAGGGGGTTAAAGGCTCGTTAATTTAGGGGGTGTTTTGTGGGGTAATAATAGATTTTGATAAAATGAAGTGAATTAACTGTTTTCTAGTCTAAAGAAACGATTTAGTTAGATGTCGACTTTGATAAATCTTACTGAGGTGGTACTTAGGAGGTAAAGATGAGGTATACCTCCATAAATCGAGCAATTATTTAATATTTTTGATTTTTATTTTGAAACTGTCTTATACTGACTTGATTAAATTGAGTTAATTGGATGGTAAAAAGTGGATAATACTGCTCCTTTTTCACAATTTTACGAAATTCAAAAATTAAATGACGGGATACTTTTTTGATTCATTTTTATCTCTTGTGGGAGTTTTATTATTTGGGATTTCTCCTTCCTATAGATTTTCCCTTGTGGAAATTTTTCTTACGGGATTTTGTCTTGCTTCCAGAATTTTATATTACGCGATTTTGTATTACAGGATATAGCAGTCCGGAGTTTTGTGTTCTAGAATTAAGTCTTGCAGTCGTTGAGTTTTTTCTCTTCCTAGATGCTCTGTTGTGGGATTTTATTTTGTCGGATTTGGGAATCTACAGTTTTAATGTGGGAAATTTTTTTCCGGGATTTTGTTGTCCATTGTTGATATATGTATTATGCGGATTTTTCTTCAACTCTCATCGACAGAAAATTATACTTCCATTTTTGTAGACATGATTATGAAATGTGAAAAGCTTTTAAGGGGGTTGCTTTTCTACTGGTTATTGTGACTCGTTCTACTATTGAGTTGATTTTAGAGAATATCTGAGTATTCATTACCTTCAGACCAGTCTTGTAGTTGCATATCCAATACTCGATTTGCATTTTGAATTAAAAAGAACTTTTGGTTACCTCAAAGACCCGAAAATATTTGAGACATGTTTGCAACGGTGTTAGCATAGTTTGTGTCAATTGAGCAATATTCAATTTTTCCATTCACATTAAACATTTTCAGGTCTACAGAATGTCAGCAGGATTGTGCACACACAAAAATCAATTCCTGAACACATCGACTGGTTTTGATGAATAACTTTTTAAATGCGGTTTTGAATAAAAACTAAAAGTTTATTTTCCGCTATTCCCCAATCCGCAAATATTAACGAATTCTATAATAGAAAAGTTAATTGTATAAGTAGCAGCACCTATCAAAATGAGTGCAGAACAGAAATATTTTTGGAAATTTTAAATTTTAATCGACCATGAATAGCAGGGGTGGTTTTGGAAAATTAATTCTAATTTCTAATTATTTTACAGGTGTTTTGGTAAATATCGATGGGCACCTTAGAGAATGTGATTCGATAGAAAATACGAAGTAACCATCTATTGCTATAGAATAGGTTACGCCCCATCGATTTTTATATGATTGTGTATGTGTAATTATTTAAGTAATATAATCAAGTGCGTGTTTCGGCATCGAAATGGCGGTACTATCCGTAAATTTACAACATAATAGACTATTTCACTTTTTCTCATCTACATGTAGGTACGAATAAAAGTTTCTTCCCAGTTTTGTTAAGGACTTTCGCAGACAGGTATTTGTGTGGGGATTAAAACAAAATATTAGTGGTCACATTTTTTTGTTTGTTTCTCTTATATTACAAGGAATTTTAGGTGGAAAATGTTTAGCTGCTTTAGTGTATACTAAACTGAGAAACATACGAATAAATTCAAAGGACTCCAATTTCAAGGGTATCACAAAATAAATAAAATTTCTTGTAAGTGTCCGCCAAAGTTTTATTCAGACATTTGGATTTATCCATAAATACAAACGTAGAATTTTTATAAAATAAATTAAATTTTTTCATTTATTACCTCAAAGAAAGAAAAACTCTCAATCTTTTCAATCAAGTCCATATATTTCTCTGAAAGCAATAAAAGGCATTCTTGTCATAAGTCCCTGCAGGATTAGATAATATAAAAGACTGCAACATTTATGACAATATTGGAATACGGTCCTGGGATTATCCTTATCGACTACATACAAAATTGCTCATTTTTGTAAATAGCATTGAGAAATGGAAGATTAATTTCATGGCAATATTTCATCTACGTCCAAAAAAACATTCAGATAACAATTTTTCATTCACTTTTATTATGATGAATATACTTTTTCCATATAGTTATAGCTATGTACATATTACACATACAAATGTACTTAAAGAGGAGAGATTTCTGTGTTTTTTTTCTTGTTTTTTAAATAAATTGATTATCAATGGAATGCATTATTGAATTTTCCGGTGGCAGTAAAAGATAACTTTTTGGATGACATTTCATAAAATCGTTACGGTGAAAGCAAAAAAAGATTTTAACGACTTAATGTTTTTTTTTTTCTTGCTAGTATCAGAAAACATATTATGTTACTTCCTGGGCTGAGTATAAGCGCAGTAAAACCGATATTTTGGCACAAGACAAAGTGGTAAGCTCCTTGCTAATAAACACAAGGTTTTAACTCCATTGAAGCGGCTAATGTAGCGCTTAATACGAACTAACGAGATTATTACATAGAAGCATAGCTAATGAGTTTTAACTCGTGGCAGTAAAAAGTAGTGTTTTTAGACTAATCCGATTTATTGAATTTTCTTAGCCTATTTCTATACAAAATTCTAATCGCAGCTTACAATTCTAATTTAAAAAAAACTTGAGCCGAATAAGTGCAATTTCACTGGTCGTAAACAAGGTTTAGGGTTACAACTATTTCGCACTGGGTTGTGATACATACGAGCTTACCTTGTGTATTACATTGGGCTCATGCTGATTATTTTTGCACTTTATTCAGGTAGGTTTGAATGCCCTGAGTTGTGTAGTAAGGTGTTGAATGATGTGTAACTGGATTTGGTAAAAAAAAATTAAATAAAAATGGAAAGTGCCCTTGACTGTATTTGGTAGGTGTAGATCGAGAAATTAAATGTTGCAATTTGTGTGCAGGCCCAACCTGCGATGTTCGTTCACTTCATTGAGCCTGCCTCACGCATACTACAATATATAACAAGAATTAATCACAAGTACACGATGGGTCATAAAATTTTCTCCTTTGGGATTGTGGCATCGCGATCTTATAATAGATGTAAATCGTAAATCCTATGTACGTACAGACTGCTAAGCACATTTTGTATGCTACCAATACTTTTTTTCCATACAAATATAGTGAAGTATAAAAAGACTGGAATTCTATTATAATGATTCTCTGCATATTTGCGAGTTTTTTTTTTTTTTTTTGTATTATCTCTGTATGTCAATTAAATTATTTTACTTCTACAATCCATGTGAAACACATCTGTGTGTAAACATGAAATAACTGTAAATATAAACTCATCCAGTTCGATGAGAAATCAGAATAACATACAGTGTAAAAAAAAAAGAATTGTAAAATTACACAGCTTTACCTGTATAAAAAATCATAAACTGTATAAAATATCAAAGGAAAATTAACCAAACACCATACATAACTCTATTAAGAAAAACTGCTGATGAACTCTGTGGCTGGAGAGAAACGTGCAGTTTTCTAATTTCGTAATGTCACTGAATTTGAAGTCTTTGCTGCCAGAAAATCTATTAAATTCGATGTGGTTGAACCTGACAATATTCCTTTAAAATTCTACTTCCATCTATTCTTCCTTTCATAACACATATTTTTAATACCTACTTGCTTCATGACCTCTAAATTTATTTCTTTGTGGAAGAATGCTGTTTGTGGTATCAATTTCTATTGCTAAGAAAAAAAACTCGGCCTGTTGTTCTAATTATCGACCCATAAACATTTTATGTTGGTTACGTAAAGCTCTAGAAAAAGGTATTTCAACAAGTGTCATTGAATTAATTGGTGTCAATGAGCTCTTGTTGCCTTGAAAAAATGTATTTACATAGGTCTAATCATAGTTGAACTATGGCTCTTCTTAAATTAACTGACGGTGTGACTTACTATACTTACTCTGCTGGATTTCTCTAAGGCTTTTGATACTGTTAATCACAAACGTTCACTATGCAAGTTGAAGAATTTTTATAATTTTTATTCGACTGCTCTCAATCTCATTGAAAGGTTTTGGAAAACCGTAAACAGAGGGTAATATTTATATCCAAGAAGTCTGATTTCCTTGATCTGTTCCTCAGAGCTCTATATTGGAACCGCTCTTGTTTACTCTTCATATAAACGATCTTCCTGACATTTGACAAATTTGTCAACATTTTAATATATGTGCAGATGATTTTCAGATATATCTGAATTGTCCTTGTGGACGAACTGAGGACTGCATCCAACGACAGATGAATTAGGACTTGAGTGCTATTTTTAATTGGGCACTGAAAAATAATTTAAAGTTAAATCCTGACAAGTCTGAGGCTGCAGCACTATTCAGAAAGTCTATTAATACTAGTACATTTTATCCATTACATATTGGTTTGACGCCTATACCATTTCTAGAAAAAGTAAGAATTTAAGGTATTATCATAAATAAAAATTTAATATGTATTGATCATATCAACAGTGGGTACAGTCTTCATAAACTTTGATGAAGCTCATCGTGAGAGCGCTCGATTCACTTATAACTAAATCACTGCTACTACCTATCATCACACAGGGAGATATGATATGTCGCAACCTTGACTCTGTTTCGCGCAATATGCTTAATGTCTACTTTAACTCTATATTATATTGTATGATATGTATATTCCGTAGACACTTGATATAATTCACCACTTCATGAAAAGTTTAGCCACTTCATGAAATTTAGACAGATAGTGTAACAGTTTGCGCTGAATGAGTTTTCACACAATGTGTCTGAAATTTTTAGCCACTTCATGAAATGTTACAAGCCTTTACGCCCATAGTGTAATAACAACCGATATAACCGAATGCCAGGAGAGGGTGATGAGTGGTGAAGGGAGAGGTCGCGCCCATACCTGCGAGACAGCCACACACACATGTAAACACACACGCGACTCATACATACAGGCACACACAAACGACCTGCACTTTATAAGATATAGGATATTTTCAGAAAACCAAGTATATTTTCTTAATCACCCTGTAACTCCGCAGCGGTTGATTTCAAAGAACATTTAACTTAACATCAACTTTTATCAGCACTCTAAAAATGCCCAAGTTTGTCTTTGTCTCCTCTACCGCACCGATGCCAACCATGCAGATGTTTCTTTCGTGTTTCACTTTGCTGCCTGAATGCTTATCGGCCACCAATTCCTATCCCATCCGCTCATCTTACTATTCTCCCTCTTTTCTACTGCACTGCAATGCAATGCATTTGTAAATGGAAATTCTCTCAAACAAAGTATTCTTGAAGACACCGGTTTCCTAGGGAAGATGTAAAAGAAGCAAAAAGACCACCCAATGCAATGCAATGCTGAGCTGGTAGTTTGACGACCCGCCAACTGCCACTCACCACTGGTGACTGGCCGCGGGTCGTCAAAGCAGTGTGTTTTCGTAAAATTTGTGAGAGCGGCTCGTACTCGTAACGTAATAATTATCACCACCGATGAGCGGAGGCGGGCCGTCAATAAGCAGAGAGTTTTCATATTTGTGAGAGCGGGTCGTCATAGAACGACCCGCCAAATAAAACTTTTCAATATACGAGATGCGCATTTTTTTTTGTTAGATGGTTTTTGTTGGTGTATCCCCCCCCCCCCCCTCCCCATGCCATACAATTTTTTGTTTTTTCTATGTGAGTACTATCACATCCTGCTCTATAGACCACCTTAGTGGAAACACCCTGTATATATATTATATACGAACCTGGGAATAACCCTACTAAGAAAATCATGAGTTATGTAACTTTCTAAAATTTTCAAAGAATTTCACGTAAATTGCTTAATTTTATATTTTTTTTATTTAACTATTTTAACCCCCAGTACATTCTAGACAATTTTAGTAAAAATAAACACTCAAAGCTCTTGGAAATTCTATTCAGAAAGATACATATAATTATCGTATCAAACCTCCCCCCCTAACTAATCTATGTATCTTCCATGAATTCATAAAATTTCTATTTTCCCATAACTAATAAAATTTCCTAAAATAAATTAAAAACGAAAACTTAACCCAAAAGTGTCACGATTCCATTTAGTTGATTAAAATCTTCACTCGAATCAACTAATCGCTAATTATCATTACCGCAATTATGTAGAAATAAAATTTTCACAAAACTTTCTAGAAGTCGACTTACGTTTTCATGCTGCACATTATTTAAGATTCTTTTGTTCTTTCTGAAATTCCTGTTGAAATTAATTAACCCTTCAGAAAGAGAGAGAGAGAGAGAGAGAGAAAGAAGGACTTTAAATGAAAACCCCACAGAACCTTTTCAAAATACTTTACTGCTACTACAATGCCCAGCTAATCATCTCTGCGCCGCTAAAACTATAATTCAATTAACAGCTGTTTCCCAAAGAAGCAGGAAGGAAATTGAAGGAAATGCAGAAATTTTTTTAATTAGGAAACGCTTTTTGAGGAGAACAGAGAACAAAAAACAAAAAAAAAGGAATTATTAAAATTTTCTTGTAGTGGTCTGAAATACTTCAGGTTTGCTTGCTTTTGGAATTCTAAATTATAAGGAAGGAAATGGAGTTTTGTTACAGCGTAATCATTCTTATTTAATCCTTCCGAGAATAATAGTCGTCGGAAAGGATAACTTTCAAATGTAATGCTGTTCTGAAACTCCATCCCCTTCTAGTGTGGTAGGTGCACTACGATGGTGCCTTTCTGGATGCTAGACGAAAGATTCTGTTGCAAAATTTCCATTGTCGCATTGCAAATGAATTTAGTTTTTTTTCTTTCTTCTTCTTCTTCAGTTCTTGTCTTTGCTTGATCATCTGCAAAGCTTTTAATATTCAGGATCATGACAGTAAATAGAATATCCATTGGATTTTCAGCGAAAAGCTGTGTGGTTTCTTCAAGGACATTGAATTGGACCAGCAAAATTATATATATATAATTATTATTATATGTACTGTTAAAATATTTTGAATTAATGCAGCGCACTAATTAATGCTAATTATTTGAGTCTAGTCTAGGTATGTACGTACATATATGTGCATATATGTGGTTACTTGAACTTATCGCTGAGTTGAGTGAGTACCTACTATTTAATTTTGTACTGAATTGAAAATAGTAAAAATGTCGATTACTCGCGGATTTCTTATACATTTTCCATTTCTTGGCATTTCGGGGAGATTCTTTTTCGATTTGATTATTTATTTATTTTTTTCTTGCACTTTTTTGTACTAAAAGAGGATTCGATAATTTTCTTTACTTGCATAGAAAAGTAAATTTTTGTCTGGGCATTATGTGACGATAATTTTTTTTTTACAGTAATATATGTGCAGGGTGTCCCAAAGGTGCTCTACATTACTGAAAAAGTTTTGGAGAATTTTTTTATTTTTTTTTTGTCAAAATTCAGTGTGTGCGGGCCTTAAGGGGTTATGGCACACTTTCTTTTTTAAATTTCGGCTTAACTCATAAAATAAAGGAACTTCTTAAGTAGAACAAAAACATATATTTTCTTTATCACAAAATAAATAATAAAAGGCACATAATTGCAAGAAAAAAAAAAAAAGTTTATATTTAAAAGAAAATTTTAGCGCTAAGTGCCATATCACCCTTAACCCTTGTGTCAGTGTATTAAATAAATGACGTAAACGAACCGATATATATATGTATATTTCTGTGTATTTTTTGATTTATATAACGGGTGGCGCAAAAGTACTGGCACTATATAAATTACATATATTTTTTTATATGAGATCTCCTGTCATTCTGATATTGAAAATTGTTTAGTAAACAAATGTAAAATTACTAAAAATAAACATGGACCGTTATACTTCCCAAGAACGTGGAATAATTGTGTCAATGTTTTTACGAAATAATTCATCAGTTAAAAAAAACACAACCTAAATTTCGTCGACGATTTCCCCGCCGTCTGACACCAAGAACAGGCCGTTCAGCCGAAAATATTGATGCTGTGCGCAAAGATGTGGAAGAGTGTATAGAAACATTAACTAGGCGACGTGGCATGCAATTGGGAATTTCCAGGCGAACTCGGCGGCGTATTTAGGTCAAAGAAGATGTTTCCGTATAAAACTCAGATGACTCATCAGCTGCTGCCTCCACCGAGCTTGTCTTGAGAACAGTCAGCGCGTCATAAACCTCAACCTTGAAGCGGATGATTTTTTTCTCAAAATTGGTTATTAGTGACGAAGCGCATTTCCATCTCTTGGGTTATGTCAATAAGCAGAATACTCACCTCTGGGCCGCTGAAAATCCGCGCATTATTCAAGAAAAACCTTTACACCCACTAAAAGTTACTTTATGGTGTGGCGTCTGTGCTGAAAGAGTGATCGGACCCTTTTTTTTCGAAAACGTTGCAGGCAATGCGATAACTGTCACTGATGAGCGCTACAGAACCATTTTGGATGAATTGGGGCTGGAGCACATCTGGTTCCAACAAGATGGCGCCACGGTACATACATCGCGCGTCACTATGGACTTAGTGAGGGACGCTTTTCTAGTCCGTGTTATCTCTCGTTTCGGCGATTTGCCTTGGCCTGCAAGATTACCCGATCTGACCTGTGAAGACTTCTTTTTTTGGGGTTATTTGAAATCACTGGTGTATGTGAACAAGTCACAGACTCTCGCAGGCCTAAAAGAAAACATTCATCAAGAAATAAGGAACATATCGCAGGAAGTGTAGGGGAGGGGGGAGGATCATAACGGTTTCCGAGCCTGTAACTTCTGAACGTTACACCCTATGATGATGATTTAAACTTCGGTATATAGACAATCGTTGGACTTCTCCAATGGTCTATAAATTTTTTCCCTCACCCTTTCCGTTTTGAAGTTATGGCTCAACAAAGTCAAAATTTCGTTGTTTTTTATTTAACTACTATTTTTATCAAAAAACACGTCATCAATACCAATTTTTCATATTGAATTTAAAAAGGCGAAAATCTTTGCTTTAAAATGACCTATCACACTCTGTATCGAAAATGTAACTCTTTCTGCGTTTTTTACACTTTTCCTTAAACATTTCCAGCGAAAATGGCTGAAAAAGGTCATTTCCAAAATATAATTGCCTACTTTCTGGCACTTATTGAACTTTTTTGGGTGTAACGTTGAGAAGTTACAGGGTGATCTATAAAAACATACCCAAAGATCTTAAAGGCCCGTTATCTCGGAAACTGTATCCGTAGCCTTCGGGTGCCAGACCACATACGGGACACCCAGTATATCTATAATTTTCACTCTACTCTGTTTACTTTTACAAACTCGCAAACAATTTTCAATCAGTTCTATCTTAATTAATTATCACTAGTAATATACCTACCCCAAATTATCGCAATACAATTAGAACATTTTGCCCTATTTATAAACTTTGACTTGTTTTCCCTTCACTGTCAAGTGATAAGTGTTGTTAAATTGTCCAGAACCTTCCCAAAAATTCTGCTCTCCAGGAACATCGATTATCCGAACCTAAAATTGTTTACTATCCGAACCTTATTACTCATCTCACAGTAATTTTCCATTTCTAATATGTAGATGTCACTTGTCTCTTTTTGTTACACTGAATAATATATTAGAACTTTGTGTTGTATGCAAAATGAATATGAAAATAGAAATTCATTTCGATATCTGAAAATGAATTCAGAGTAAAATTACTAGAAAAACCATACATTAAAATCGTATACGCCTGATGCAGATGGAAATCCTATTATTCCAGGTACATACATAAATTATATAAAAATCAAAATTGATGAAATTAAATGAAATATACAGGAAATTATATGTGGTATGCATTTTTATAGTTCTCTTTTAGAATTACTGAATATTCCTAAAAACCAATATTTCATAAAGTGATTTCAATATGAATTCACCTAACGAACTTTCATCAATTGTCCACCTGGGAGATTGTATAAAATTGTTCCCTGTGAATTTCCAAGCTTTTTTTTTTTTACATTTAACTCACCCTTCGTGGCGAATTCGTTTCAGTCAAAACATTTAGTTTATGATTTCAGTTATAAGAATACATTTCAAATTCTATTATTGAAATCATTGTCATAAACATTTTCTGTTATTTCATCTTTTGAACTAAATCTAGCGATAAATGCTGAAGAAATTTTCAAGAACTTAACTCCAGAAGAAGAGATTAAAATCTGCATCCACAGATCGAAGATAGATGAAATTTTGTTCCACAAGGCATTAAGAGAGATGATTTTGTTAGTTTTAAATTCGTTACAAAATATTCCTGGTATGGACGTGTGTTAAGAAAAAAAGAAGTGTTATTTCCGATCCAAAGACGAGTACGCGGAGATAAAATTCATTTTGTGGGTTTTATATAAGAGCAGATAGTTGTGAAATAATTATTCCTTATGGAATTAATTCCCATCAAATTTAAATTACTTTGAATTAAAATTATTTAGTTGCATTACTTTTATAAATAATAAGTATTGAATTGAAAATTCTCAAATATTCCAACAAGATTGTGGGAAATAAATTGGAAATTAGTTAAAAAGAAATTATCCTTGAAATAATATCCGATTTTAATTCCTTTTTTTTTTTTTTTTTTAATTTATTGTAATCGATTAGAATTTTTCTAATAATATTTTTTTTTGATTTTTTCAGGTAAGTGTGGATTCCATACTAAATTAAATAGACGAATGGGTAACACAAGAAAAATTGAGTAGATATGTACAAGTATGTAATATTTTCAAAAAACAAAAAAAATGTTTTATTGGTTTTTTTTTTATCTATGAACTATGATTGAATTAAACAAAATTTTTGATAAATTCGATTAATCATCGAACATTACCTATTTTATTCCAGCAATATCTGATGATATAGAGCGAATTTATGATTTACGCTGTACAGAATTTATAAAGATAGCTTAAGTAGTAAAAATTCAGATATGTAGTTTACAAGAGACTTAATTTTGTAAAATTTGCGTGTTTTGCAAGTGATGATGATGTCATTCATTTTTCCATTCATCGGTCTTTACGCCTCGGGACCCAGATTTTTTTGACTAACTAAAATGTGAGGTATTTTGTGGTTTTGCTTTGCTGGGGGTGAATGGAGTCGGTCAAATATATTGATCTTGAACATTTGTAGCCAAATTCAATGAGTGACCTTTTTTGATTATTCATATGAACATACAGAGGATGATCACATTTACAATTTCTATCTTTGACAAAAATACGACCGTTTGGTAGAAAAAAAATCGTCAACGTGATTTTAGAGTCAAAGTCTTCGGAAATCACACTACCAGGCTTTATCATCCAATTCCGCTACAAAATTTATATATTTTTTTTTTTGTTTTTCAAGTTACAAAAACCGCGGCAAGTAGTGAACTGTGTGAGGTGGGAATGACAATAAAATATTGCCTGAAAGTAAAGGCAGCTTTTGACATGTAGGAATCAGTAGAGAAGTATGCACTTTCATATAGGTTTAACATAGATATGGACGGGCTTAATATACAGAAAAAAAAAGAAAACAACAAATCGGATATGAGGGAACCGGTGAAAGCAGGGAGGATGACCTTTAATAAAATATAGTAATTTTGGTAAGCCCGAAAGAAGATAAACATATGTATGAAGATACCACTGAATTTCAATAGCTAACAGCTATTTTTCTGTAATAATTTTCAAAAAGATCGTTGGACTGTGTTCCAGGTATATTAAGGTGCATACTGAAGCTTATCTTAAAACACTTTTTAAAAAAACGACGGATGTTCTTACCTCTTATGCTAATTGGGGCTCGGAAAGAAACAATGCAGAACTGTGGTTGACATTATTACCGGCCACAGCTTGCTTCACGCTCATCTAACAGGGATGAGAGTTGTTAGCAGACCGGAGTCTCTGTCTTACCTGGAAGGAAAGCTTGAGACACCTGTACATTTTGTGCTTGTCCGGCCTTTGTCAAGAGCAGGCTTGTAATGATGCGCTTACCACGTAACGGGGATTTCTAATATCCTTTTGGTAGCTCAGTGAAGATGGCCAGGGTCTTTGCAATATTAGTAATATGGGCGCTACTTGATTTTTGTTCTGGGAATATTACCACCAGAATCAAGTGTGGTGAACCCATAAGCGGTTAACATACAAAATAGACAAAACAAATTGCAAACTCATTTTACTTATGAGTCAACCACGCATTTCCCCACATAAACATAATTGCACCATAGAATGAATATTGGGTCAACCAAGCACGGCCACATGAAGCCACAATTAAAAGAAAACAAAAATAAGTTTGTACTCAACTTAGGGATCCTCTTGACTGTGCTCAAAACAATGATCCTCCACCCGTTATCACATTTTTTGTCCTTATCCTGTGTTTTTTTTTCCCTCTTTTTAGGTTACCGTTTACAGAATAGCTCTCGACCCCTATGAAGACCCAAAACTTACTGACTGACCATCTCTGAACTTGATCTGTTCAACTAATCGTGGTTGTCAGCCGTGATCAAAAATGTTACGATTTCGATTTCGATTTTTCGAGCAACTGAACTTCGTGAATTCGCAGCAATTTGAATTATGGGATTAAATTTTGAATCTGACTATTAGGACTTTGTTTTGAGATGACCAAGAGTTTACATCGAGTGGATTAATAATTAATTATTACAAATAGCAACAAATGTTCTCCTAAATAACATTTAAACTATAATTTAATGTATCCATATCGTTCCATCCGGAGAACTCTCAGTACTTCGACTCATTGGATCCATGATTTCCGTAGTGGATAAATACGTCACCCGGACAGACCCATGCTAAGCCTTATTCAGCATCCTCTTATCTCCTCTTATAACCACGGCAGCAGTAAATTGACTAGTAAGACTCTTATGGAACATAGCATAAAATACTGGACTAAACAGATACGTGCGTTTGACACTGTGACCAGTCATGAAGTTATTTATGGCTCCTTGTTAACCCTATAAGAGTCTGGTTATGCTTAAGTCGACCCTTCTATCTGTGAATGCGCTGAAAAACTTACCTCACCAAAACCTGATGCGCTTCATTAAGAAATAGGACAAGGATGGTTTTGGTGACAGGGTTTCTATCAGGTCAGAACAATAGGCCACTCTGGCCTCCGATGCTTTTTTATATACCTATAATCGTAGACCATTCTGCTGTTGCAAGTTCTTGAATTAATATACACTTATATTTTAACTTTGTTAGGCATAACTAATTCGTAGGTCAAATACCGTATATCTTTTCAAAATTAATGATAATAGATATTTAGAAGCTACTAACAATATACTCGTTGAGCTTAAACTCCAAGTGGTCACTAAACACTTGCCAATGTTTAGAATATCCTCTTTAAATCTCAGAATGTTTGTCTCTTTTCTTTCTATATATCTTACCAAAGTCATACTTGTCTCGCTTTCGGCTAGCATTTTCTACCTATACACTAAAATTCTACTCGGAACCTTTAAATATTCGGCTTAAACTTACTAATAGTAATTTTAATTTTCAATTCGGATATTGAATGATTTAGATTTAGACCGGAGTGTTTTTTAGACATTAAACTACAACGAGACGAGACTTGAAGAAAAAGATGTTGTGAATATTAAAATTTTGTAACATCGAAATGACAAAAAAAAAAGAATTCTTAGCCTAAAAATTTTTCCGATTTAAAGTTAATAGAAAATTGGCTAAAAATCATCTGTCGGCTAAAATTGAAATTCTTCTGCCGAAAAGTATCTAGGTATTTGTAAAAAATCCGTGGACTTGGCAACGCTGTCCGGGAGTTGTAGTTAGGAGCAGATAATTTCAAAATTCTGTTTTTTAATCATCCTAATATGAGTAATTTAGCCAATCTTACTTTGATTAAAATTTTGAGAGCTTCACTTTTAGCCACTTATGGTGAAATATGAGGAAACTGTGCAAGATTTTGAATCTAGAAACAACAACTCCCCACAATTGCAAATTGTGCGTGCAACTTTTCAATAAACTACGTTAAGATGTTCGAAAATCCTCCAAAGCTCTCAGAAACACAAAAGAAAAATCTAAGAGCAGAAGTTGCTCCAATCCTTCTAATTTTCGAGGATTAATCAACATCTTCAATTTAGAGCTACCTTAATCCTAATTCTCCCCTCCACCCTCACCAGATCTACACAGTAACACACACAAACATTTATCCTCGTCCTCATTCAATTTTCCTATCAAGACATAACAGTAAAAAAAGGAAATAAAAAAAAACATAAATCGCGAACTCGTCGGATAAAAAGCTCAAGTCATCGTAAAATTTTTGAAATTGCTTCGCATAAAACTTTTAATCTGGGATAATTAAATTTCGCACACGGCACCTCCCCATTTTATTTTATTTTATTTTTTTTACAAGTTGTCCTTCTTCTCTTTACATCATCGTAGACACATACTTAACCACCACCACAACCAATCCACCATCATTCATTCGTCTTAACATAGAAAGTGGAGCATGAAATCTCTGATGAAGAAAAACTGGAACGTCTTTCAAGAGGCGGAGGAAGAATGGAATGATATTAAAAACTCGCTTAATTTTCTTACAAATTTTACTTTTAAATTTGCAAGGCGCAAATTGAAGTCATTGGACTTTTTCCTTTCAAATGACAGAAATGACTTATTCTCTTGGAAAAGTGACACAAGAGACGTCATATTTAGAATAGCTCTCAGGAGGAGTGGAGGAGATATGAAATATGTGTATAGGAGTGGGAGGAAGAGGATAAAAATTGTGTAAAATCAAGCTAAGAATCTTAACTTAAGGCAAAGACAATTTATTCGTCTGCGTTGAATCGTTATGGGTAACAAGATAAAAGGGAACTTCGCCCTCACACCTTCCCAACCGTCTTCCTGCTGTAACCATTTTGAATGCAATCTTGAGATGGATCTATTTTGCCAGATTATTTTCAATTCTTGCGAATTTTATTTTTTTTTCATCTCTTCCTTCCTGATGCCTTGCAGCTGCTTATCCTTGAAGTAGGTAGTATTTTTCAACAATCGTTCAAATAAGGATAACCTAGGGATCTGTGTTTGTACACACACGTGGCAGCTTGCTTGCATCCAACTAAGTTGATATACACTTGAGGAGAAGAACTTTTGTCTTAGCGTTGCTACTTCATTTCTTACAGACACCCGACTAGAGTAGGTGGTACTGCACACAACAGAGAGCGATGAGGTGATTTCATCAAAGCATCTTATTACTTCGTCTTCTTTGGAGCTGTAAGTAAAAGACGTTCATCGTGATTTTTTTTTTTTTAGAGAGCGCGATAATGTTGCTGCTGCAGTTGCAAAAAGAAAAAAAAAACAACAAAGCTGACAGAATGACTTGCAATCATGCCAGGATTGAAGGGGATGATTGAAAATTTATCTTTTTCGAAAAATCAAAGTGCCGGCCTGAAGGCACTTAAAACGAGATTTGCAGTAGAGTATGTATGTCATGTTGGTATCCATGCATACCTGATAACTATATACAGGTGAATCTGAAGAGTTATAAGTATGTCAGAACTTACATGTACCCGCAATCTCCGTATTCCCTCAGGATGGGAATGGAAAGAAGAGGATTCACATTTAAGATAGTTTCTATGTAAGACGTTAAGTGGTAAACTTTTTAATATACACAGAAGAAAGTTTTTGGAAGAGGTGATGCTACAAAGTTAACTTCTTCTTCTTCTTCTGCTCCTTTTGCTTAACTTATATGATTGGATGCGCACCCTATCTCTCTGCAATTAATAGCGATCATTAGGAATCGACGTAATTTAGAGTAAAACTTTTACAAGAAACTTTCAGTTGATTTTCGATTAAGGAAATCTCTTCTTGAAGAAATATCCGAGATAAGTTGATTTTAGGAGTTTTGGAAACATACAAAGTTTTTGGACAGTTATAAGTCTATCTGTCATTTTTCTTGTCATATAATAATCAGAGAATCAAAAGACGTAAATTATATGTTTCCATATTTTTTTGGAGACGTACATAGGTACATATAGTTGGTTGAAGTTTATGAGAATTTTATTTTGTTGTTGTTGTACACTTTGAGGACTATACAGTGTGTTTCCCACTAGGAGGTCAATAGAGCAGGAAGTGATAGTACTCACCTAGACAGAACAAAAATTGTACGGGGGGGGGGGGGGGGGGCATATCAACCGTTTAGGAGTTACAAGGTGATTAAGAAAAAAAGCTAGTTTTTCACAATGCACCCTGTATCTTAAAAACGACAGGGCGTACGGTCACAGTTAAGAGTTCATTGCATTCACAACTTCCTAGTCTTTCCAACGACAGCTCAAAATTTCGGATCTTCTTACCTTTTCTTTTAGTTTGACATCTATTATTTTTACAAAATGGTCGTTAAGATAACATTATTTTATAAAAACTGTAAACTCTCAATGTGTTATCTGAAGCCCATTAAGAGTTATTAGCTTTAAACCTACTTTCAAACATATTTTCAACGATAACTTGCTCCCTTATCACGTCATTTTAAAACATATCATCTAATTTCGGTGTGACCTGAATAGGTTATGAGCTATTAACTGTTTAACGGCTACGGTTAACACATAGGGTGTAATAGGTCAACTTAAAGACGAGAGTCTACAGTTTACAGCTTTTATAAAAAAAAGTTACGTTAACGACCGTTTTGGCAAAAATAATAGAGGTTAAATTAAAAAATGAAAGGTATGAAAATCCCAGATTTTTAGTTTAGACAACCATAATACTTGAGGGTTGAAAGGTATGGGGCTATTTGTCCAGTCGTTGGAAAGGCCTGAAGTTCTGTTTACAATAAGCTCTTAACTGTGACCGCACGCCCTGTCGTTTTTAAAGTACAGGGTGCTTTGTGAAAAACTGGAATTTTTTAAACGCCCTGTAACTGCTAAACAGTTGATATGCCCCTCCTGCCATACAATTTTTGGTTCGTCTAAGTGAATACTATCATATCCTGCTCTATTGACCTCCTAGTGGGAAACACCCTGTATATAATAGGAATGGGAAATATATATAGGAAACAAAATCTAATTGAGTCTATAATTGGTACAATGGAAAGAAAAAAGTACATAAAGAAAGTTAAAGCGCGTAAGGCTCTTAATTTCACAATAAAATTTACATAATTCTACGAAGATGCAAAAAAATGATATTTTTTTTAACCGTCACACTGTTGGTCCCCCTTAAAGCTAGTATTCCACAATCAGAATTGTTTAATTCGCGGGAAAAAGAAACAGGGCTGGGGGTGCCTATCTGCAAGGCTAAAAAAACGTATGTTTTTGGAAATTAATGTTTAACCCATTTGTTCCCAGCTAATTTTTTTTTTCAAAAATAATTCATTTTTTGATATAATGGTAATATTTGATCCTTAAAAATATCTGCATGCTTTTTTTTTTTTTTAGTAAGTAATAGTGGAGAAAATCAATGCTGCGAAAACGCAACGCTGGGAAAATGAGGGGTAAAATAATATAAAAATAAAATTACTCATGGAAGGAAAAACTATTATATTTATGTTATATGAAAAAAAAAATTATGCATAAAATTATTTTAAGTTGTCATGGTATAAGCTGAAGCACTTGTCATGCAACGCGACATCGCATGTAGTACAACGCTTTACTGTTTGGCTTGAGCAGACTTGGCAGCGAATTTTTCTTTCTGACGTTGTTATAATATGCGATCCAGTTGGTGCATATGCACTTGGTTGTTTTTGACGTCTACTGTTACTGGGAGGATTACCGTATTTATCTATAAGCGCATGAGCAAGTCGGCGACGAAATTCTAGTGCGTCAAGCTGATATCCGTAGTTTCTGGCTAAAATCCAAGAATTTGTCGTTGCTACATCCAATAACCACATAAAAATCGGCGAGTACTATTTTTTTCCACGGGCCGAGATTCTATAATTAGATATGTGGTTGTCTAACTGATCCACGCCCCCCATAAATCTGTTATAGGCTTTGTTTATATGTGGCTGCGGAACCTCACACTTCTTTTTTTCACTACGTACATAGCGTAGTGCTGACCCAAGTGGAAACACCCCATGTAAATTGGACAGCATGGATACAACCTTATTGTCTTTCCAACGCGTTAATATTAACCGATTGTGGGGATCAATACAATGAATGATTCGTGAGTTCCTCTCTTCTTTTTATCGAACGTTTTCTTATCCATGAGGCGAATATTCTTTAAACGATTTTCTCTCAATGTACACGTTCCACTATATTCCATCTTCTGTAATTTTGATGCCAAGTCGGGACTTGAAAAAAAGTTGTCGTAAAAAAAAGAAAATTGTAAATCCGGTACACGTTTTTTCATTATTCGCGCGAAGTTAAGAATAACGTATTCTCCTAAACCAATAGTCCGTCTTTCCGATTTTCCCTGGTAAATCTCGAACTGCAAGCAATAACCGAGACGATTAGCTGCAACCCACGCCTTGTATCCGAATCGAACGGGTTTGTTTCTAATGAATTGCTTGCAGCTATTTCTACCGAAGTATGGTATCATAGATTCGTCAACAGGGACACTCATTTCAAGAGGGGCAAAATCAAGAAACTTTTTGTTGAGGTGGCTCATAAAAGATCGTATTTTAGCCATTTTATCAGATGCATTAATGTCAACATTATCACAGAAATGTATGGCTGTAAATATTTCATCAAACCTGTTCCTGCGCATAGCTCTTGTCACCAAAACGTTGTGGCTATCTTCACGATCTTCCCAGAGCATTCGTCGTCTTGGAACTGGAATATATCCCGTCAGAATGAGGATTCCAAAAAACGTGTACAATTCGTGTGTAGTTACACCAAGCGTTTTGTTTTTCTGTTTTGTTGAAAAGTTGTTGGTCCAATCAGCTACAAGTTTCATAAATTCAATATCAATGAAGAGCTCAAAAAACTTCAATGGATCACTTTCGCTTGATAAAGTTAATGGGGGTAGTAGAGTATCTTCCCACGCTTTGAACCGATTTGTAAACGAATCTAATGGCAGCAATTCCTCATTTCCTTTTTTCCATTCCTGTGTAATTTTCTCATATGCTGACCAAAATTTATGCTCACTTTCATCGTTCGATAGTTGCTCCTCACCTTCTTCAAATTCTTCAAAATCCAATTGAACCTCAGCCTCAGCCAGCAATTGATTGGAGTTTAACCTATTTGGATCATTACAATCTTCATCTCCAGAGTCTTCATCGGTACAGTATGCATTGTCTGGTGGTGTAATGATAATAGCTTCCGGTATATAAGATTCTGATGACTCCAGCGCTTCCAGAATTTCACACAAATTCAAGTTTTTTTTCCTAAAAAAAGAAAACCGAAAATGTAAGCTAATGCCCAGCGTTGCGTTATCGCAACATTGTTAATTCAGTCGAGATACTAATAACTTAAAAACAATTTTCGAAGAAATTAATTATTAAATGCAATATTTAATACTTAATTAACATAACAACAATAATAATAAAACAATAAACTTATTAAATTTTACTTACCGGAGGTTTATTCATGCAGGGTTCATTTTTTATTTTCGTATGTTCACTTCACTGTCTTTAAGCACACACTACACACTAAACGCTATTTACTTTTCTCCGGGAGAAAAATGTATAAGTACCGTCAGAATAATTCCAGAGAAAAATAATGCACAGAAAACCTGGAAAAGATCACTGTGACTTCTTAGAAATTCAAACACCGAAACAGTTTTTGCGTTGCGTTTTCGCAACGCCGGGATAAAATGGGTTAAAAAGCGTGTAAATACTTTTAAATAAAATTTTATGCATTTGAGTACATTTTGCGCTTATTGTTTTTTCTTTTCTTTATTTCTGTATAGATGCAACACAGCACCTGCAAGATCCGGTTTTTATGCACCTTGCTCGTTTATCTGAAATAAAAATTTAAATGCAATTTAATTAATTATCTAGTCCTTAATCGTTCCATATACCGGAAAACTAATTTTAAACAAAATGCTGTTCAATGCTATGATACCGATTTCTGGCAAAAAAAAAAAAAATATACCATTTTTTTTTATCTGTATATATCAAAAATTATGCAATGGAAAAGGAAAACCCACAATCATGGAGTAGATTTTAGCACCTAGATCTGTAAAATATGAACTGATTAATTTACTATTTTCAAAAGTAACTCTAAATTTTTTTGATGATAGGCAATTACAATGGGAAACACAAATTTCGTTGACTTACATCTGACACTTGTTTTTGACTAACTTTTGGCATCTAAATCCAAAAACGACCCCAGTTTTTATCCATCACGTCAACTGCTTAAGCTACAGGATTCCCGCTCTCTGTCCCAAAAGCCATACAAAGAAAAATAAAGGAAAAAATTCACCAAATATACTGTTCACAGAGTACAATTGTATCATATAAAAGCTATATATAAGGGGTATTCACGCAATGTTTTATCAAAGAGTGTATCGTTGTAAAAGATGTATTTGATTACAACCCAGTAAAGTCATACAAGGCTTATACATATAAAATGCAATACAAGGGTCTTGTATTTTTACATTCACAAATTGGCAGTGTAAACCAGGTTGTATAGTTGTACTTAGGAGCTGAGATTGAACGTCAAATGTCAGCGGGTGCAGCTGGGGAGTAGAGTGCCCTAGGAAAATTTCCTGTGTACCAAATGAAGGATCCTTTTGAGGACTATCGATTGGTGCATTCGTATTTTTTCTAGGTGGTACTCGGTTGATTTTGCAGGGTGTTCAATTTACATCTACCCGCATCATGGTTTTCCCCCACAAAAAAGGTATTGCAAATTTGTGAGCCCAAAACAACAGTAATGGCGCATCAAAGAGCATGAAACTTTATGGAAAGCTTAATAAGACATCACCGAAAAACAAATTGGTGCGATCGATTTTCTTTTTCCGACCTAAATTACTTAATAATAGTATTTGAAGTTCAGAAATTAGCTTTAATTATTTTCAAAATTTGAGCTTTTCTTGCGGGATGAGGAGGGACCGTTCAAAAAACGAATTTAATATTCGTCTTTAGTTCGACAAGGCGATTAAATTTATCGAAAAAAAAAGAAGTTTGGAGTGGGAGTATTTTGGGGTGCGGGGTTGTTACCAAATTATTTAAAAGTGGAAAATTGCACTTTATATCTTATAAAAGGATTAAAATTTTAAAATAGGTGTATTTTTGCATATTAACAATTAAAAATTGTACACTTACGATTCTAATCTAAATATTGTAGAAAATGTTGTTTTATATACAAAAAATTTCGTAATGGCATGCTTCGCACGAGCATAAACAGATCATATCAGAATGTAGTCACGGAATAGGTCTAACTCAGTTAATGAAAAACTTGGAACTTTGGGAGTAAAAACTCAATTACAAAGTTTTTAATATCAAAAAGTATGTTAAACAAGTAAAAAAGCTAGAATTGGTCTAAGACCAATTCTTAGGATACCCTAGATGAATGCCCGTATTAAATTTCGTATGGTCACCGATCTATTCAAGTATTGATTTTGAAGTTGTTTTTCGCATATATTTCTAGAACGGTTTGTCGCACAGACAAAATGATTATAACCAATTTTATAGGATTTCGTATTCTGCAGAAGTTTTTAGTACCATAAAAATGTCTTGGACTGATCGTTTTCAAAGTATACGTAAAAACCGCAATTTTTATATGGCAACACCAAGAAAGAGTTGCCCGATTTAGTCCATTTTTGACATTTTATTTGCTAATGTAGTAAAAACATCATGTGCGAAATTTCAGCTCTCTACGTCGACGCGTTCTCAGGCAGTGACCAAATATATAGCGGAAAACGAAATTTTTATATGGCAACCCCACGAAGGAGTTGCCTGATTTGGCTCATTTTCGAACTTAATTTTACTTTTTTTTTTTTAAAGTCTGTGTACAAAATTTCAGCTCTCTAAGTGTACGCGTTCTCAAGTTATCGTGCGCACAGACGGACGGACGGACGGACGGACGGACATGCAAAAATCGAAATAACTTTTAATATTATGAATGGGTGTCCAATCCATTTTGCTCTACCATCATTATTTCAAGGTGTTACAAACGGAATGACAAACTTAGTATACCCCTATGATTTTATCTAGGGTATAACAAATCGATTATACCTACTCTTGCGGATTTTTGATTTAATACCAAACATCCTTTATAAATGAGAGTCATCTACCATTATGGGTTGCAATACTCTTATCCCAAAACCTACTTCAAATAATAAAAAAAAAAGTCTTCTACCAATAATAGCCAGTTTTTTTTTTTAATTGACAAATTTCTATGATGATCGTTGGAAGTGATCATTTTTACTCCTTAGTAAATCTCCCCATTCATTCATTCTAAATATAAAAAAAAAACCCTATGTAAATCTATACACGTTTACTACCCTCAAACTCTTCCTAAAATCACACTTATGCCACAAACGGCGCCCTTACACACAAACTTATTTAGTCAAGGGTTAGTGAATAGATAAAAGTTATTCAAAAAAATAATAGCAAAGATATAAGCTAAAGGTTTTTGAAAAGAACAACCCACTTTAATTTGTCTCTCCCCACTCTGATCATGAAAAAAATATACGGTGCTACATAGCTTGTGTCGGTATTCGCTAAAAAGCAAAAGTTCAAAAATAAATAGGGGTAAAATTTTCACATTTAGACCTTTGTAAAATTAGTCCGTCACATACATTCTTGTTTTTTGTTTTTTTTTTTGTTTTTTTTTTTGTTTTGTTTTAAATATAAGTCCACAAGTGCACCCGTCAGCCAACTTGTATTTTCTTAAGCTACGGAGATCTTTCGTTGCACACGTACCAACCAGCGGTTTCCATTGTTTATGTACTGGTGAACTTTTTAGTGTCGATGATATCCTTGTTTCTTCGACAAGCTAGTTAAAATTTTGTTAGATTAGTTAATAAGGTGAGAAGTTGAAGTTATTGTTGATTCTAAATGTAAACATGTAGTGTATGGCAAAGAAAAGCTTCACCTCTACATTATCTACCAAATATAGTTCGATACTACACTATTTCAAGGACTTTGTGTAGGGTTTCTCATTGAGAGTTGTCATTAAAACTTTTTTTTTTTTTTTTAAATTCGGGTCACATTCACCTTCACTTCCAACATCTAACTTAAAAAATCGTACAGCATTGTGCGTAGTCGATAGATTTTCATTTAGCTTGTAGGCTTTTATGTCAAGATTTCTGTACAGATACGATAGAGGAATGTTTTCGAATTACTAGAGCCATCTTTGAGTAAATAAATCTGGATTTGAGCAAATATTCGATTCTTCAAATCACCAATTTAGTTGGACGTTCAAATTCATTGACAAAATTCATAATATTGCTGAATAAAAAGGTGCTTTATAATGACCAAAAGCAGCCCGAACTTTACAAATTATCCTTGTAAAATTTCACAATTTTTTTTAATGATCCAACTTCTATGCGCTACACAAGCGCGAGTCGCTTAATTTTCCTTAACCGCATAAACTCTATAGTTGTCATCTGTCAAAAACTGGCAATTCTGCACAAAAACTGTATAATATATGTATATATAAAAAAAAAAAAACACATTTTCTTTTTAGAAAATTAATTTTAAATGCGAAGTCCTCCTCTGGGTGGCCAAAGGATCAAAGTTACACTTATAAAACAGTTTTACTACTTTCACATACTAAAAACTTCTCTTTAAAGTTTGCAAAAAACAAAAGAAAAAGCGGAAACTCCCACATAACCCTTACGGAATCGATAACTCTCCATCCCGTATGCAAATTCAAGGTTATTCAACTGTAAAATCAACATGGAAACGTTCCCACTATATACTCTCGTTTACACTGGAAATTATATCATCATTACCTACATACCCACCACCTCTCGTGCAATGAATGCATTTCTATACAACAATAGCAATTCGAAACGTTACTCAGGAGGCTCCCCGGTCCAATTTGGTTCATTTTATAACTTTATTGTTGCAGAAATTCTGTATAAGATTACCCGGCTGCCAAGCAGTAACCCTTTGATTTGGTCTGTAGATTTTCTGCACATTAACTTAACCCTTCTCCTCATTTTCAATAGATGTAAATAGAATTCCGTTTGTACAAAAGTCTCATCATAATCATTATCACTGGAGCCATCAGGAGTAAGCGCATATAATAGGGAGAAGAGTAAAGATTTCCATCTCTTTATAGAACTATTGGTATACGCAGTAGCTATATAATGGCGGCAGAGGGACCGTTATGAGAAAAGAGCATATATACTAGAATAGCGCACAAATTTCATAGACATTTTCCTTGTTCCTTCATATCTCTCCGTCCGAGAAGATATTTCCTTCCCTTCCCAGGCGTATAACCATTGCCATTGTAGCTTTAGTGCCTTTAGTAAATTTGTTTATTCTCATCCACAGTTTCAGTCTTGTCTTGTCTTATTTCGCCTTTGACCGGATAGCTAGCCCCCCCCCCCCCTCTTCCTTCCCTCTATTGTAAAATAGAACGCCAGGAATTCTGGCGCCAGAAAACTTTCTCCTATTTGAAAATATTTGCGATAACAACAAGATGGCGACGGCGCAGAAGAATAGTAAAGATTTTTGGAGGGAGGGGGGGGGGGGGGTAATTTTGGATGATTCCCTATATCTAGTGTTCTGCCTTATTTATGTTATCGACACTTACATCCTGTTCCTCTGTTTCCTCTTGTATTTTTCAATACACTTACATTTCAGACTTTTATATAACCTTGGAATTTTTTGCTGTAACTACATCCATATAAACGCATGCTTTTCTTTCAAATATCATATTTAGAGGTTATAAACGATGGATGACAAAAAATTAGTGCTACCGTCACGTTATCAAAATTGTGAACCCTTGTCCGCTAATCAAAGCAGGAAGTGTTATCCTGTCCGAGAGAATCTGAACAAGTAAAATAACGACCTAAGCAGAGTGTTACTGACAGCAATCTATTTTACTATCGAACCTTGTTGAACTACAACTCAACCACTTCGGAAAATCTAACAAAAAAAATGAGAAAAACCTTTGCAACGAGACTTTAAAATCTGCTGACAATAAAACCATAAAAAGCGCACGTCACATGCAGCACTTCTATATCCTACTTTCAGCCTTGAATTTCAAGGGATACGACTTTTAGGCGCTGAGCTGTTTAGTTAAATGATAAAAACAGCTTCAAGGATAGTTCCTATATATATGTGTGTGTGTGAGTGTGTGTGCAAGTTGCGGAGGAGTAGAATGATGGTTAGCCAAAGGACATTATACTCCCGTGCCAATCACTGCACATTTTTGCGCAAATATTTTCCTTCAGCCCACAGATAACTCTAAAAGGATACAAAAAAAAAACAATTTTTTGTTCAGTTTTTTTCCTCGTATATTGATTTTTGTACATTTATGTGTATACGTATATACGAGGAGAACACACACACACACACACACTTAAACTTAAATCGACTCATATATCCCGTAGGACCATAGTAACATTGAATATCCTTCGAAAAACATACAAAAGTCCTCTCGAAAAATGCTTTCATCGTCAAATCATTTCCTGATGTCGTTAGCGTTCTCAATGGAATCCATCAAAGGGGGATGCAATGGAGGGGCATCAAAAGAGTTTTCTTTGTGTTAAGTGAATGTTCCGGAATATCACGTCGCTTATAATTATTTCCATTTCAAATTTCAATTTCATGATTCATAACGATATTATGCAATGGAAGCTGAAATAAATTCAGCGTCAAGCTGTCAATTTGACATTTGTTCTTATAAAGCCATCAGCAGATGAAGGATCGTTCTGACATCTCGTTTTGAAAGGGTTTGTTTTTACCGTATTGGATATTGTTGCGAAATAGAGTTTTGAATATTTTAAAACAATAGGCAACAAATGTAGAGATTAAATTCGATCTACAATTTTATCTGGGTGCTGTACCTGCTGTTGATAAGGGTTTGAACCTAAGGATTGTAAATTGTATTACCGTATGATCCTGCACCTGCGTAAGTTAGCTGCATTATGTTATACTGTGACTTGACTTGATGTGTTGAGAATTTGTCGAAATCACTTTAATGTCAATAAGATTTTCGCTCCTAGAGGCTTTGTGTTTTTCTGATGAAATCGGAGCTTCTAAGAATTAACAATCGACAGTCATATGTGAAAAAAAATAATTGCTACAACTTGGGTAATCACCAACAAATAGTGAAACTTGTAACGTGGTTGGATTGGATTGCGGGTCAACTCTAGAATACGCAAGGAAAAATGGGTAGTCCAACGATGAGAAGACGAATCAGCCTCTACTCAGGCACAAAAATGTAATGTCAGGGTGAATGGAATATTACTATCTCGGGCGAAATTATACATCTCTATCACGGTCTCGTATCCACTGGAACACACACCTTGGTATCTAGAATACGGTTAGTCTCGTATTCACAGATATAAACGAGGATAGACACACATCTTGGTAAATAGAATACGCGGTCTCGTATTCCCTGGAACAGACGTGGATAAACAGACGTCTCGGTGAATGGAATACGAATGGTCTTGCACTCGCTAACGAAGATGAGGATGTTCAAACATCTCAATATATCGGGCACGGATAGTCTCGTGCTTCACTAGAGATAGACATGGATATACACGCCTCGACGTTTATAATACGGATGGTCTCGTATTCACTGGCGGAGATGTGGATCTCAATATATAGAGCACGGATATTCTCGTGTTTCCTAGAATCAGTCGGGTTAGATGGATGATCTCACCTCACTAGACTTGCGGATGGTTGGGAGGATGTCCACTCTCAACAAGCTTTGATCTGCCTGCGTTTCCTAGAATCAGTCGAGTTAGATGGATGATCTCACCTAACTAGACTGGTGGAGGTTGGGAGGATGTCCACTGCCAACAAGCTTTGATCTGCCTTAGCAACTGTACTTGCGAGATCTTGTCGGGTTGACTGGTCAAGATCAACTGCCCACTATGGCCTGGTGGCTCGCCTCTTAAAACACTGGTTGCCGGCAGACGAACAACCAGTACTCATTGCCACCAGCAGGCGAGGGTTATCAGTGTAGCTGATTGGTTTAAGTCAGCTATCACTCAGTGAGCGGCTGATCACTAATAATATGTATCTGTGCGTGACTTTGTACATCATATATATGACTGGGTGGCGTTCAGACGTATGCGGTATGGATGGAGAGGTTTGTAATGAAGGCGACTTTCAATGTAGGCTGAAATGGACTTCGTTACAAGCTCTGGGACAGATGAGAATCCAGTTAGAGTTGTTCAAAGTAGACCAAAACTTACACAGCTGTTAACGTCGTCCATCCTTTCATTGAGAGATCTTGAAACGTCTACAATTTCAGAAGATTAGACGGAAGATGACCTAATAAATAGAAAAAAAGAGGGAGCGGCGCGGCACGACAGGGGAGTTTCGTGTGCAGCAGAAGGAGTGTATCGCATGCTGTTTGGCTTGTTGCGTTATCCTGCTGGAAGAATATAGGTACTTCCGAAGTCGATATGCCACAGATGATGCCATAAAAAATTGTTTATAATAGTTCGATATCATTCACCGTTCACAACAACCGCCCTTCCATTGTCATGTTCAAAAAAGTAAGAGCCAATGATACCACCTATCTAAAATATGCACCAAATATTGATACGTTGTGAATGTGTGGAGAAACGGGCACACTTTTTTTGTAGTATACACCCGATTTAAATTAACCGCTATATTGACCTAGTAGTAGTCATGTGGTTTCCAAATAAAAAAAAAAGCAATTAGTAGTGCGGCGTAAGAGTACTTTGATCAGAATTAGAGAGTAGGCATGTTTAATTGTAAAGTATATTGTTGATATTTTGTAAGTCAGTCTAGTTTAATTTCCAAGTCGACCAGACCAGCTCCCAGACGAATTATCAGAAGGCGAATCATCCCGATTGTAAATTTGCACAAGCTTCACAAGAAGCTAGAAACCTCAACAAAGGACAATTATATTGAAGAATCCTAGTGACGGCTTTTCATTTCCGAAGGGCTGCTTTAATTTTGCTTTGTTTTTTCCTTAGCTTTAGAAGCCGCCCCAGAAACCTAATCTAGCCATCAAGAACTGTCTGTCTAGATGCCCATCCTCAGGGATCGTCCTTCCCAAGGACTGCCTGGTGCAGACACTCATCTTCCAGGATCGACCTTCATCAAGCAGTTTCTGGATCCGACCTTGCAGACGCTCATCCTCTAGAATCGTTTCTTCTTAGTCCATTCCTGAGTTCCCTAAGGACTGGATGTCCGGTTCCAGCCGGCATATACTGTCTTTTCTAACGCAGAATAGCCCGTTTAGAAGCCAGACATCCCGGCCTACCTTTTGCCGAAGAGAGTTCCTGAAGCCCCGGAACTGTCCGACAAGAAGCCAGTCCTCTCGCACCGAGTCCTCAGTTTGCTGGAACTGGCGGGTTGCAGACCAGCGCAAGTGACCCGAAGATACCATTATAATCATCACACGAGTCCACAATTTCGATTCTTCGTCTTCAAATCATTGCAATAGCCCGCAAACGCACGATGCTGGCTACTGTCCCCGGAGCTTAGTCCTTGTGTAAGCTGTATTTTGTAGGCCATGTTGTGGTTTGAGGGAGACCCAACTTTTGTGAAAGATGACGAACTGAAAGGGTGGAATCCTCGGCCATACTTCCGCTAACAACAGCAATGTTTAATTCCGTCATACACGTACATGCAGTGTTTGGTTCATCACTGATATATAGGGCGCAATCGAGCCTATCTTGAAAATATTTTATAAGGGGATAAGAAAAGTATCGAGGTCAGTTCTCTTCTGCTTCTATCTCTTGTGCGTTTTATTAGTTTATTGTTGTTGTTTTGTTTGATGATTCCTTCAACTTTCGTGATTTCGTATTTTTCTATCGGGAGTTGCAGTTGGGCCTTATCTTCGGCCCTCGGCTCGATTCCTTGTCCTCTTTTCCTCTAGTTGATTATTGTCCTTTTGTCTTATTTGAAAATTTCCATTTCGCTGCAGTCGTCTCATCCTTTCCGAATGTTCCGCCATCTGCATCGTCGAGTTGAGATTTGGTAGGGTATTTTGTCTTGTCTTCAAATTACATGAAAGAATCATATCAAATAAAAATTTTCTGTCCAAAAATATCTTTTACTCAAACTATGAACAGAAAAAAGGATTTCCTTCAAAATATGTTAGTTTGGGTTTGTTACCACTAACAGATCATAAGTGTGTAAGGGATACCCGGTGAGTGCCATCCTACACTCACATAACCTACAATAAAAAAATCTCATAAAAATTCATTATAATTTTTTCTTCTCGTTCATTACAGAAGTCAAAATCATTAGGAATTCCGGAAATTGTAATTAATTTTAACTGGAAGAAATGAGATTTTCCTAATTATCTAATTAAGTCACACCAAAGTAAACACCTTATTCTCTTTGCTTATTTGGCGTGTGTGTAGTAGTAGTTGTAGTAGTAGTAGTAGAAGCAGTAGTTGTAGTACATCACTTGAGGGTATGATCATTAACCAAATTTATGTATCCACTCACTGTTTATATAAAATAAAATTAATTTATCCCTAGGAAAATTAAAGCATCTCTGAGGAGTGCAATCCACATTGCCTAATTAAGGCGCCATCTAATTAATGACTGCGCTAACGTGACCCCAGAGATGTGTGTTTACTTGCTTATTTCACCGCATTTGCTTGATTTTCGCAGCTGTTGCCTGATGTGTATGTATGTATGTATGTATGTATGTAGGCACATTTTACCCAAATGAATGTTTCTAACTAATCTACCTAGTTACAGAAGAGTACTAAGATATCCTTTAGATCTGTTATCTAATTAATTTCCTTAATGCGAATTAATATGTACGACGCTGTGAAGAATTGATTCCCGCAAAATTAAACCAGTCAAAAGCTCAGTCAAAAGTCACCCTCTTCGTTGAGATTTCTCAAAGGAAATGTACGGCAGATAGCGTACACACCATTCCGCATATACCTCCCGTTTCGTGGTAAAGAAATCCTGAAAAATTACAAACTCTTATTTGAAGCAAGATTTCTTCCTTTTAACTTTTCCTCTACCTTCTGATGCTGATGATGATGATTCTGCTGCTGCTCCTGCTGGAGATGGAGATGCTGCTGGTGTTGCTTTTGCTGCTTTGCAAGATTCTCTCAATCCCTTAAAGAAAATACTTTGTATGCCGCAAGAGTTTTACGCGACGAACCAATTTCGTTTATATGAGGAAAAGTTTGCTAGATGTACACAGAGTTTCGTCGAGAATGCATGAGTGATTTCACTGGATCGTGACACAATTAAAAGTTTTACGAAATGCCTCAAAGAAATTACTCAAAGTTAGACAGAGAATACCTCAGAAAATATTGGAGTCTGCACCTCCTGACTTTGAGTTCTTTGAGTTCTTTTCGTGCATATAAAGATCAGTGAATATGGATCGGAATTTTGGTTTTGGGTATGGTTAGGGAAAAATGGAAGTCGAAAATTCTATCAATTTTTCAGACTTTTACTATCATTTTTATAAGGTCTATCAGCGTCTTGGGATAATTTTTAATGTTAGGGGAATGTAAAAATTTTTGGTTTTGGTTTAATGGAAAGAGCATTCAAATTTTGTATGATATCAGGAGCAAAAGGTTTTTTTTTTTTTTTTTTTTTTTTTAATTACAAGATTTCCAAGATAAGTGGCAATAATAATTTTTCTAAGGATTTTTCAACTATTACGAAAAGGGTTACACACACATATTGTGGTGAATCATGGCTCTAAGACCAATAGCACTTCCACAAGAGGTACGTGTTCCTTCTGGCTGCTGATGCTTTCTTCAATCTGATTCGTATGCCAGACCTTACTTTTTCTAATCATCATGATACCATCAAAAATCAATTATTGACTATAACTTTTCATGCACTGGGGCTGATCGTGTCTTTTAAAGTTTGTGTTTGAAGGCGTCTGCATTGCTCATTTATCTTGATATCAAATTTAGAAACTCAATGGTTTTGAAAGTTCATTCCTAGATCGCGATAAAATTTCGTAGCAGCTTAAAAAATTCAAGTTATCGTGGTTTAACACTACTACGCAAATGTAACTGAATTTCGAACTAAAACGACTCGAATTTATATTGTGTCTCCTCTGATTGCTGGTTCGATTTAATCTGTTTGGCTAAGAAGGGATCATGGAGATGGGGACTCTATTAAAGACAATTTATCTAGTTTATCATGATCGATATCTCTATCATATAGATGCACCTAATAGTGATGAATTTTATGCGCTGTTCATCACCATATGACATGTGGTCATGTGTTTGCAAACTCCCGTGATCTTGGATTGTAAAAATGTGTGTCTATATTTCATCAGTAGAAAACCTCAATTTGCTGAAAGAATTATAATTTTCAGTCGAAATATGGTTTCAATATGAAAAGCCTTGAGATATGAGGAGAGGAGTTAGAATAGGTTATAAGTGATCTTAGAGACAAAGAAGACATTTATAGTGATACAAATTCAAATTCAAATTCGAACTTTTTTCAATGTATACAACAAGGCGAACTTTTAACTATGTATACGAAAATAGAAAATAGTGAGAATTAAATTAAAAGGAAAAAAAGTAAGCTTGCTTACAACTATGTGGCTTACAATAATCAAAATAATATAAATAAAATGAGAAGAGAATAATAAGAGAAGAAAGACAATGATAAATTGAACAAATCTGCCTAAAATTGTTGTCAGGAGCGAACTTACCTCATGCATTCGCGACCACAATTAATCTCAGTGGATATTGTGTACTGAATTAATTTCTCCCTGAAAATCCTCGTTGAGCTAATCGCTCTAATGTCATTGGGAAGAGAGTTCCATTTACGTGCAATGTGGATAAAGTAAGAGCATTGCCCAACTAATGTGCGGAATCGGGGTATAAGTAGCCTGAAGTGGCGGTGTGAGTGTAAGAAACCAATGTATTCGAATAAGTACAACGGTGAACACGTATTTATTAGAGGATGTAGGAAACTTGGGCGGTGACATCATGATAAGCATTCAACGAACATCACAGAACTGGGGGGATATATTGTGACACATGATAAAAGCGACGTAGTCCATATACAAAATGCACACAATCGTTGAATGCTACATTTAGCTTATGATTGAAGGCTGCAGTAAAAAAAATGAGTCGCAGACGAACTGACAATAACCTCCGTGAGAGCCACAACTTGCGGAGGCTAGGGTGACCTCCGGACTATGCTACAAACTTGAGCGCATCAGGTTAGTTTGCTATTAAGGGCAGCTCCAAGGCTGGTAACCTTATCGGAGAAAGGTAATAGGTCATTATTCAGCCGTATGTGAGGTAGTTGCCGCGTGTTTATACCCCGTTAATAAAAGTTCAAGCAAGTCGACTTCTTCGGATTGAGCAAGACCCGGTTAGATTCAGCCCAAGCGAATATTCGAGTTAGATCGCTATTAATGCTAGCAATATAGTTCTCCTGTAATCCAATAGGACTAGACAAATAGATCTGCACGTCATCAGCGTATATATGCAAATTTGCATCCATTACAATATGCTGAAGATCATTTATAAACAAGGAAAAGAGTCCCATAATAAAACGATGTAAAACTCCACAATTGATTGGAAGGAAGTTAGATTTAACTCCATTAACTAAGACTTGTTCGAAGCGATTGGATAGAAATTCGCTGATCATCTTAAGTGTAGCTCGACAGAAAAAGAATTTGTCATATAATTTGTGTAGAAGAAGTGTGTGATGAACGCTTTCGAATGCTTTGAAAAAATCAAGCAAAACTAAGATGGATAGATGATAATTATCTAGCGCGTTTCGAATATCTGTACTGACTTTCAGTAGAGCAGTCTCGCAGCCATGTCAGGCCGAAACCCAGACTGCAATCTAAAGACCAAATTATTGCGCTCGACAAAATTAATTACTTGCGAAGCCATCAACCTCTCCAATACTTTCCCTAGGAAGCATAGTAAAAAAAAAATAAAAAAGTTTTGATTTTCGAAAATTAAAAATGTTCTTAAACGAATTTTCGAAATTGGAAATTTTCAAAAGCCAAAAGTTAGGCTTTACAAACTCGTTGAGTTTACCAATTTGATAAAAGCAAAAGAAGTTTTTAAGAAAAATGAGTATAAGACTTGGAAATTCGAAAATTCATTCTTTTCGAAAACAGAAAATTCATGAAATCCATTAAACAAAAAAGGTAAAGAAGTATATGAGGTCCTAAATTCAGAAAGACAAGAAAATTTGTGGTTTTTGTATTTTACACCGGGTTTATGTGACCTTCGAATTTACATTTCAGGAATCATTTGTTCGATTATTATCTATTCAATACCCCCCAAACAATACACTCCTCTAATTGGAGAAATTAAAAATGTCCTATCCTTAAAACCACAATTATTGGAATATTAACGAAATTTTTCTCAATGCTTGCCTGTCGATGTCGTGTCTGCCACGTTACGTGTCTGTCATTGTCAATATTTTCAAAAATGCCATGTCTGCCACAGCAATAAGAGTCTGTAGATATGAACGGACCTTAACGCAGTTCAGTCCAATTGAATACTGAGATAACTTGCCTCTTAAGAGAGGGCTTTGAGATCTCGCGGGACCTAAAACAAGTCTATAAAGGATGGCTTGGGTACGTGTATAGTATCAGAATATTGGGTAAAGGGTTCAAGTAGCTGTAGACTTTGTAGATAGAGAAATGCTGGCAGTCGTTTTGAAAGAAGTCGTCGAAATTCTCGACAAAGCAGTAGTTAAAGCCCATGACATTGTTATTGAGTGTGTGCCATCACCTACGTATAAAGTATACGCCAAAAGAGAGAGATCCTTAAACAAACGATTGATTCTACAGAAGAAACTTCTAATAGTTCTTTCTTTTGAAAATTAATTGTGTACTTATAAAAAGAAAGGGTTCCGATATGAATATATGTCTAGCAAAGGTACCCGCAGGTCGGCCTCTTAAGATCAGTGAAGAGGATTCTAGATGTACTAGCCTGCAAGCTGGCAAATTGCAAATGGGGAGAACTGACTTCATGCGCGATTTTAAGACAGCTTTGTCCCGAGATTTGTCCTGTGAAGACTGAATCTGTGCTAAGGAGGAGACGTAATGATGTACGTAATCTTACTGCAGTTATTACAGGACACTGTCTCTTTGGCAAATATGCAGAGCGCATGCAAGCTCTATACAATGACTTCAACAGAAGCTGTATGAACGAGAAAGAGTTTGAGAGCGTTCAGCACCTGCTGTGCAAATGCCTTAACCTTGCTAAGCGTAGGTGGAGGCTTGGTAGCTACTTTTTCTGCGAACTGGAGGAATTAGCACACAAAGAGTTGGGGGATCTGGTAAGTTTCATTGACTCTTGTGGCTGTTTTCATCGCACGCCCTTAGTCTTATATATCTTTTCCAGACAGGGTATCAATATAATGGCATCACAATGGACCATAGATGGTCTAAGTGTGACCCTCTGACGATGGCCGCCACTCTAACCTAACCTAACTTATATTATATAAACAAAAAAAAAAAAAAAACGATGAAATGGGGAACACCCCACAATATAATTTATAGTAATATTAGCAAATAAATAACTGCCATATTATGAGGGCATTAAATCGATGAAAAATTACTTGGAAATTTTAATCTTGATATAATTTCGATTATATTTCCATTACTCACCCATAGCACACTTTTTCTGGTGACACATCTCTTTGGAGCTTGTTGTAACATATGGCTCGTCGGAAGTGTGGATCCCGATTAGAAATTCAATTAGAATGGAAAATTTCTATGCTCTATATATAGTATGTATATAGTGCGGTATCAATATTAATTATGGTAAATATGTATACCGTGTAAAGGATATAATCATTGTCAACGCCTCCGATACACAAAATCTTAGAAAATTAAATGACTTTGTCGCAGCTTTCCATCACCACTACCCTTGTATATAAGTACCAAACCACCTCTCTCTATCTCTCTATCTGTCTCAATGATTGTAAATTTTGTAGTAATTAAAACAAAAGTAGAAAATTAATTAAAATTTAATTATATTACATATAAAGATATCGGAGAACTCTTAACATTTATTCACAAAGGCTTCTTCTCTGCTGTTTAATTGTAACTTTATATTGTCGAAACGTATTGAAATTTCAATAGGACCTCATCTCACCCAATTTCTGGCCCTCCTTCCGTAAGTCCACATCTGCTTGCTCTCACACCTTTAGTTGTAAAACATTTAAGTGAACCCCAAAAAAGAGAGAAGTAATTTATGTCAGAAAATCTTAATATTCAGGACACCCCGGCAGGACTAATTTCATTTAACAAGATTTTATTGGAAAATTCCATTGTTGGTTGTTTCGTCTTAAACTCCTGAAACGTTTCATCTTTCTATACTTTATATGAATGTATGTATGTATGTAGTCGGTATACACAATGTCACCCTTTTCCCTGGTGTTATGCCTTTCCTCCTACTGTACTTATATATATTTAGTAAAAGTTGTGTGCGGGGGCGTTTTGTACATTTTGACTTTTTGGTCGTCTTCATTTATATTCCGGGTAATACCTTGTCTTGCCTTTTCACGTTCATCGTCTAATTTTAACATTTAGCGCATACAAAAAAGGCCAATTTTTGATGTAGCATCTTTGGCCCTTGTATTCCATTCCCACCACCATCACTATTACCTTCGTCATCATCATCTCGTCGCCATCAGAATCTTTCATAGAAGTCACTTGAACCGTGTTTTTTTTTTGCTTTTCTTTGGTATATTCTCGTGTGTCTATTCTATGGAAAATTTCTTTTATCATTGAACATGGAGGTGGCAGAAGGTGTATTATTCCTGCATATATTTCCCTGAGGTTGTTTATTGATTTCATGCTCTAACGAAAATTTTAGTGGTAAGAGTTGAATTTATATGCATGAACCCGTGTCAAAGGATAATACCATGGGATTTGAAAAGTTATGTGAGTTTTTTTTTTTTTTTTGAGCTTAAGGATATCTCAAATTTATGAAACGATTGGTGGAGTAGAAATTTATTTTATTTTATTTTTTTATTTTTTTTTAACATTTAAGTAGTAAAATAGCTTTTGTAACATTACGATTGAAATACGAATCGTTTTTCTTAAGATTTCTTATTGCCACAAAGAGCATTTTTATTGCCGGCGATAATGCATTTTTATCGCTTACGTTTCGGGGGTAAATATTGCATCGGTTATGAATTGTGTAAGCGAATCATTTAGTGATTGCCATTGCGATAAATATTTTTGTCTTTCTGTGTTTGCTTTTCAATAGCAGGCGAATCGCCATTTTATTGCATAAAAATTATTTTTTGCGGAAATTATATGCATCTCTATCTCTTCCGTCTAGTTTAACGGGGTTAAATGTTGCATCGCATATATGAATCGTGTAAGTGATCGATTTTATGATCGTTATGGCGATAAATAAAATAGCAACACCAAATGAAACAATTTCCAAAGGGAAAGTACTGATATATTGTCAATAACGGCAAAAAAATAATGCAAGAATGTAGCAATAAGGAAGCCATTCGTAGGCAAATCATAATGTTTCCGGTAATCTAATTGACTTTAATTCCCGAGCCATCGCCAAAGCATCGCCATGGCAATAAAAGGGCAGGACAATTTTTATTGTCGTTTTTACGGCACAGCATTTTATATCCACAATATTTGCTGGGCTCTTTCTAGTCGTATATAAAAATAGATGAACTTACTAATTTAAACGTATACATTACTTCAGTCTCCTTAAGTCCTCCGAAAGATTTGCCTAAGTAACGAGTTTTAGGATACAATTATTGTCATAAGCCTAGGTTGGACTTTATTTATTCGAGAAACATCAAGGCTTCTAACTACAATTCAAATGAGGGGAAAAAATATATTGAATGCAAAAAAACAATAACAAAGAAGCAGATAAACTTAACTAAGATCACATTTAAGCTGATTTTTCAATTGTAATCCAGAAAAATTCAAATTGATAGAGAGTTGAAATATTCATTAAAGAGATCAGATATTGCGGTCAAAGGCTCGTTCGCACCATAATTGGTTCGATGGTAAGGAGCGATTCGGAGTTGACACGTCTTTCAAATTTCAAAAATTAAGACAATTCTATAGAGACATTACTTTTAGCTTCAATCGTCTATTCAAGGATATCAAATTCAAATGAACCACAGGCAAAATTACAGGATTACTTCAAGGAAGTGAAAACTGGTAGCTTTAATGGAATCAATTAGTATTTGGTAGTAAAGAAACTAGACAGGTCTGGCATATTCCAGTATCGATCTAGTAAAGTTGCAGTATAAAGGTGATCAAATTACTTAGACCATCTCTTAATAAAACCCAAAATCGAATTAGCCCCATTATTTATGTAATCAGTGTAATTCTCAAAAGAAAGGCGAGAATTGAGAATTACACCCAAATCTTTGGTTTTGTCGAGCCTTCCTTCTACAACATAATTGCAGTAATTTGGGGAAGTTTTGCGAGTGAAATTCATATAGCTGTACAGTTGATTAATGTTTAACCCTTTGATACCCGAATTAATTCTGACAATATAAAAAAATATTCACGCATTTGAATATTTGTATATAGAGCTAAGAATCATGTGTAAGAAGTTTCATAAAGCTGGGGTTAGAAGTTCAAGCTAAACGGGTTGTTGCATATATGCAACTATGGGGGATTAAGGCAGGATATCTAGTAATTTACAATTTACTGATTTTTGTGAAGCTATGTATTTTATTTTAAAGAAATAATGATAATTTCATACAAAACAAATTTAAATGAAATATTTAAATTAAAGTTAGGTATGGAATGATAGAAAGCAATTCCTTTCTGCATTACAACACAAGTGTACTTTACATTTACAACACAAAGTTTTTGGCATTCCTGACTTACAAAAAGCACACCTATTTCTTCCTCCCCATGTTAACCAGTGTGCTAGTTCATCATAGCGCATATCATTGTTCGGCATGAAACGTACTCTACGCTTTTTTACCGGTAGATCAGGTTCTGGTGTAGAATAATGACTTGATATTGGTGTTGACGGTTGAGTGGATGCAGGTGATTCATCTTTGCTATTTCCTGGTCGTCCCCTCTTACGTCTAATAGGATTGTTAGCATAAAGTAAAGACTTAGCAATCTTTGCTTGAAACACTATGAGCTGGTCACATTTTTTGCCAGGATTTGTTTTGCTTTGGTCTCTCCGGTGCAGAAGCCATGCGTTTGTGACTGCTGCATTTAGGCACCTATAAATAATCCTAGTATAGTATTTGTTTGATCTGTGATTAATCCGGTACAGTTCGATGAGCATATCAGCCAAATCAACACCACCCATAAATTTGTTGTAATGAGCCACAACGGAAGGACGATTGATTTGAATAAAGTTTTTCTGTTCATTGCTCCAACGTCGGCAAGTGTCAATTCGCTCTAATGCTGCATATGTAGAAATAAATTGAACACTTTTGTTGTCAAACCACTTTACTACTAAGACGTTATGCGTGACCTCTACTTTATGATCATAAGATCCACGCCCATCTGATTTTAAATTTTCGTCAGTTTTTAACGAGCAAGGGCCAAGTCTGTTCGGTCTAATTGTTCCGATGCAAAACAATCCGCATTGTTTCAAAGCTACGGCTAAGTGTATTGAAGAAAACCAATTGTCGAAATAAATTTTAAAATTTTGATGCTTTGGAAGTGTTGCCGTTAAATGCAGTACAATATCTGATGAGATCCCTAATCCATAGTCGGGACAAGTCCCTTTTCCAGTGTACAGCTCGAAGTCGTAAATTATTCCTGAAGCTCCCGCACGTGTAAAAACTTTAAAACCCCACTTATGTGGTTTGTTCGGAATATATTGTTTTAACAATGAACGACCTATAGAAAAAATGAAACATTCTTATGCGTTAACATTAAAATGGAAGAATACCTTTGAAAGGGATAATTTGCTCATCAACAGAATGGAACTCTTCCGGGGGAATCTTATTAAAATTTGTTTTAAGAGTTTGCAGTAAAGGACGAACTTTATGAAGCTTGTCATAATTGGGGTCATCTCTTGGCAATTGAGTACTATTGTCATTGATATGTAAGTATTGTTTAATTTTTTCGAACCTGTTTCTACTCATCACATCCGCAATGATAGGAATTCGTAACTCAGATGATCAAGCCATACGTATTTGCGGAATTTTCAAAAGTCCAAAGTATAATAATATACCAAAATATTTTCGAATTTCAGCGGTTGTAACTTTGAGTTCAGTTCCTGATATTTGCATACAATATTTGTTCGTTTCTTGGCATATTTTCACAATTATTGCATCATCAATGAATTCTTTGAAATAAGCATATGGTGTTTTATATTCATCTTCATCTTCTGGTAAAGGCAGTTGGCTTTTCCATTCGCAATCGGGAATATCAAACGAGTTTTTTCTCCATTTTAATTTTTTTAAATCAAATTTTTTAAAACTTTGTGTTTCTGGTTGTTTGGAGTTATGTCCTCCTGCGTTGTGTACTCCACTTGTGCCTTCACGCGTACCTTCAACAAGTATGTCACCATCCATATCTTCATTTGTAACTTCTTCATACAATTGAATTTCATCAACGTCTTCCGATTCCAGTCGCTCTATCCAACCTTGTCGCATAGCGTCTTCGATAAATTCTTCATCGTCCTGACATACGAACTCATCCTCAGAATCATCCCAGTTCTCCATAATTTCTTCCAACTTGCTAGTAGTTAACAATTTTTCTCGTGGCATTTTCAATGCTAACAAAAAAGTACATAAATATATGCAAAAGAAAACACACACTAAAGAATAATATGCATAAAAAATTTCACAAACGCCCATTGTTGCATATTTGCAACAAGCAATTTCGAAAAATTCCAGGAACAAATCCATATGACAAATGTTCACAAAAATATATTAAATACTTTATCTACAGTCTAAGTAAACTGTTTCGACTACTTCAGCATAAAAAAGATGTTTAACTAATAACTTGTACTTACATGTTCTCACAAAAGAAAAACCAAAAAAAACAGAGCCCTTGCGCACAGTCTGAATAACTAACTAAAAATGAGCTGTATAATACTGAGAAAGCATTTTTGCACAACAAGCGATCAAATGCACTCTAAGCCATATATTTACGTCATATTCACAGTTACCCTGAGCAACCGGAAAATTCCTAGAACGGCTATATTTGTTGTTGCATGTATGTAGCTGTGGGCATCAAAGGGTTAAAGCAACACGATTTATTGGAGTACCACTTCTCAAAAGTAGCCAAGTCAGAGTATGAGTCATCATTAAAACTAACAGCATGAAATAATTTCTCATCATCCGCATAACAAAATATTCTGAAATTGAGACAATTCAAAAGAAATAGCATTTATCTAAAAAAATAAATAGTAACAGACAAAGAATACTACCTTGAGGCACACCCTATGTATTTGCTATCTGAGTAGAAAGTGCTCTGCAAATTTTACTACAATCGGTGCACGCATTTGTTACTTTCCATGTGAAGCTCATAATTGGTCTAAGAAATTTTCTTCCGATACCCCAAATGACCATAAATGTAGCCAACATTAATTCTGTTTTGATAATTTCAAAGTTAAATCGTTAAAATGGAATTTTTCCACTAATTTCATAGGGTTGGGTTTTAGATCGCGAAAAACTCTCAGTTTATTTTTTCACATATGACGTGAGTAAAAATTCTGGCATTCTGAATTTTTTTATGATAACTCTATGAAGGAGCTGCCAGATTTCTTCTAATTTATCATTACAATTTTTACGAAAACGCCAAGCACATAATTGTAGCTCTCATTGCCTTCTCAAGCATTGGCCAAATATATTGTGAAAATCAAAGACAGACAGACAGACATGCAAAAATAGTAATGTTTCATAATTCCATGCATGGGTATCTAATTAATTTAATTTGTAAAAATAAAAATTTTATATGGCAACACTAAAAAGGAGTTTTGTAATTCTGCCCATTATTGACCTGGAATTGAATTTTGTCAATAAATTTCGGCATGCTCACTATAAAGCAAGATGTTCTCCAGCATGTAAAATTGGTATTAAATTAAAAAAAAAAATCTATGGCAACACTTTTTGATATTTTGTATTTTTATGTTTCGACAGAATAAAGCAAAATTTTTATGTGCCTTTGCTTTAGTCAACGCAGTCAGAAAAAGTAATTTCGTAAAAAAACAAAATGGAATTAACACGAACAAAATTTCAATTTTATCAAAACAGTTCAAGATCTAAAACGGTTCTTTAATAATGAGGACCACCCCCTCTTCGGTTATTTTAGAACAGTAGTTAAATTACTTAGAACAAGGACATGGTTCGTTTAAAGACAGGCCACGAGAAGAATATCCTGCCATTGTCGTCATCCTACTAGAATTAATCGAAACTGTATAGAGCATGGCGCTTGAGGTCAATCTCGCCGCATAATTCTACTGGCAGATCATCGCACGGTCAATACTGAATGGTTTTCGTTCTGTTTCGTGACAGGGGTATGAAAGATCCCAAGCATGGAGAATAAAGCGGTCCATTGTGCTAATCTACTAAGTAAAAAGTCATAGGGAATGAAATTATAGAAGGAAAAGGACAGAAACGTGTCGAGTTGGGATTCGAACCCACTATCCATGGAATGATAGTCAACGCGCTTACCAACTGAGTTGCGGAGGTTACAGGATATACTGTGAATGATGCATCAAAATTTGACGGATGATTTTTAAAAAGGGAACACGAAAAATTATTGATCTTTCTACTAAAATCTTGTTTCTGAATTCACTGCTGTACTGGGTTAAAAGTCGAAGTGTAAGGGTCTGCAAAATTGCACGAAACATTATTGAGAATATAGCGAAAAATATTTTAAAATTTTCTTAACCAACAAAAAAAAACCCAACCTCCGTAGAATCTTCTTTTTCTTCCAAAGTGCATTCAAATTACGATAAAAACAAAAATTTTGTTTCTTCTGTTTTTCGTTGTTCAAATTGTGTTTTTTTTAGTCTGTCTAAATTTATCTGAATTTATTTTTAAAACAAATCTCCCTGTAATCAATATTACCACGTCCATCTTGAATATATACATAAATCCAACCGTAGAAAATCACCCGCAACGAAACCTCAATCCATTACGGGTTAAGTAGACTTTGATTGACTATGCTGCCGGGTTAAAACTGAAGAGATCTTTATTAGGTCCCTTGGGCTATTCTGATCCCTTTGTCTGACCGGAAGGTTCCTTAATCTACTTCAATTGCTATAGTTGAAATCAATGCCAGTCTGGTTACCGTTCATGGAATAAAAAAAAAAAAAAACAAAAGAAAGAATAAAAACGGTTTTCGGAAAAAAAAAAATAAATAAATAAAAAATCAAAAATAACAAACAGTATGGTGGAATCCTTGGAGGGAGTCCCACCTCAACCACAATATTATCGGAAAATAAATTACATGAAAAATGTCCGTCGGGAAAAAGAACGTATACACATTGGAAATACCCTGGATCATATTTTCCTTAAAAAAATAAAATAAGAAAAAATCCTGGTCCCAATAAATCCCTAATATTATTGCACAGAATTGTTTTTAATGCTTCAGTTGGTAGACGTTAGCTGAGACGGGTGGATACCCGCAGACGGGTTCTTTCTGATAAATTGCGCACATTAGAGCTTTTATTAAAGCTCGTCCTGGATATAAATTGTTTCTCTTAATTTCCAACGTTTATTTATTTTTGTCTTCTCCTTCGGTTCTATTTATCCTAAACATTCCCGGGTATACCCCCATAGGACTCGAGGCTCTGTGTGTATACAAAAAAAAAAAAAAAAAAACACAAAAACAAAAACGCGTCCGTCCGTTTGCATGAGAGTTTGCATGTCAGTTTATTTTACGGGTGTCCATGTCAATTTTTATTTTCCATTCTGTTGGTACTACTTACTACTACTGGCTGCGCTACTGCTATACTAATGTTGTCCCAGTTTGTTTTTGTTTTACCCTCTAGGCACCTTCTTAAAATGGGTTTTCATGCTATTTGATCCTTGGTCGGTTCATCTGACAGCATAGCATCTTAGAGTAGGTTGCGTGTCACAAGAAATACGAACATCCTTTCTGCCGGGTGGGTCCTGGAATAAAACAAGACCGATGAACTGTAACGTTCGTGTGTAACACTATTTTGCTTGAATTTATCGGGAAAGTGCTTATGGAGAAGGACTAAAATGGGGCAAAAATTCCTTCAGGCTACTGCTGCTGCATCGATGAACGGTTGGATGAGTGGAGTAGAGGGAACGGGAAGATAGGAAATGTTATGTCAACATTTACTCGTATATTCAACTTTTGTTCGCATTCGTATTGCTAGGAAAACTATATTTGACAGGAAGGTGGATAGGACACAACTAATTGCTGTGTAGCAATGATAAATGTAATTGGATTAATCTGCTTTCTTAACTGGTAGGGCGTAGTAAACCTCTACTGTATAAGACAAAAAAAAAAAAAATACATATAAACCAAAAGAAAATGGCTAAATCACTAAAGCAATTATCCGGTTTATGGAGGTCGTATTTTTTCCAAAACAATTCCTTGTGCGGGCCTGACATTCTTCACTTCCGGTTTTTTAAATTATCCTGTCTAAACGTGGTTACACTAAGAAATACCTTTAATTTTTTCTTTTTTTTTTTTACTGAGCATCTAAGAAGAGAAATTATTCATGCTGGCAATCATTTTTCATCTGCACTACCGCCCCCCATCTTACATTCCCTTAAAAGCACTTCATCCTAACTCAAATTGAGTATAGACCGGCAACTTCATCTATATCTCAACATCACATAAGTATAGAATTTTGCTATTCCTGAGTGAAAGAGATGACAACCTTTGGCTTGCGATAAATAAATTTCCTGATCATCATTTTCCCGGCTTTCATTTTTCACGTTATTCCTCCTGGAGCAGTCCTATGTGGACTGCGCCCGTTCGCCACCATTCACCACCTTCTAATGGTATTTTTTTAGAAAATAATGATGGAGAGGTATCACCCACCAACTGCTCAATCCATAGGCATAAAAAGGTGAGTAAATATGAAATTAAGTACCTACCTAGAGATTGATAGATCGAACGAACGACTATATATCTCTCATGGAATACATCATGTGACAAAAAGATAAGCATGGAGTCTCTTCCTATAGATGATGGGTCTCTCCCTAAGCTGTCTGTCTCATGTTTCTAACCACATCTTTTGTTTTTTTTCTGCTTGCTTGTAGCTACTATACATCTCTTTTGTAGTATGTTGGTGGAACACCATTGGCAAGCAAAATACTTATATCAAAGGCAAAGGAAGCTTGAGTCTATTGTGGTGGACATGTTACTCTTTTTATGGGTTCGAAATTATGATTAATGGACTCATGATGGATCTACTCCGGAGGGAAATACTGTGGATGCCTTGTAATATGCTTATGGGGAATTATATGACAAATACGATACGCGCGATCTCATTGATGTGAATTACGAAATGAAATGAAAATGATGAGAGGTTTTTGTAAGGATCCTTCTCTTCCAGTCAGTAGTGATTCATTGCGGGTGGCTCATTTGGATTTAGCTTTATGTATAAAAAATCTGGTATGGGGTCATATTATGAATTCATACACTTTGTTAAGGAAGGTTTTTGTTTTTGTGGGTGTGTGATTTATATAGGATTCGGGATGCTGCTAATTACAGGATTGAATGACTTTATGGAGAAACAAATTTTTGAGTACTTTGATATGTGCTTTTTGCTCGAGTTAGGTTTAATTAAGTCATAGATATGGAAATAAGGACTAATATATATTTTTTTACCAAGGGATTTTCAATATTTTTGTTATTCATAATGGAAAGCTAGAATCGAAGATAAAAAAAAAACAATCGCGACAAATATATTTATGGAATTATTTTTGATATCAAAAAGCTTCAATGTGATATTTCTATCTATCAAATGATGATCAGTTCACTGTATGTCCAATACAAGAATAGATTAGTAGGTAAGTTCCATTGAAATAAGCTAAAGTCTACTTTAACGTTTCACCTGGCTCAGCGGGATCTTCAGGAGTGTTGTTCTCATTATGTGGAATTCTGAAGGTATGTAAGTGTGTATATGTAGTAATTGTTTAAAGTATCAGCTAAGTTGGTTACGTATATCTATGAGGAAGCAACCATCAATTTGCTCGTTTTAAAAATAGTCTAACCGTTATTTGCAGGTATACTAGCATGAAAATCGCAGAATTATTCATTAAAATCGACAAATTATCAATCAGAGAAACAGTTTCTGACATGTTTGGAATATAATTTTGAATAATTCCATCAATTTTCAATCTATGGACATGCATCGAATTGCAACCAAATATGTTTTAGGGATGCTGATATTCAACCAGAACGTCAATGTTAAATTTTGTAATATATTTTACTAATTTTGTAAGACAGAATTATTTTTTTGAATTCTGTATAGACTATATCTGCCAAGATTTTCGTCAACAGTCCATTACAGACCCAATTTTAAAATTTTCACTTTAAGTTTAATTATAGGTGATTAGATTTGAATAAGATGGAGATATTAGCCCTAAAATAAAGCAACAGTCGTTCCAATGAAAAACTTCAAATTTTATCGGGTATCAAAAAGGCGAGACCAAATCAGGACGACAACATAGTTAATGTGGATTATTTTCTTCGCAAGCAATGTGACAATACGAATTTTTTCCCCTTAGAAGAATGATTAACACTAATTTCTATTGCGATTTCTTCAGGAGTTCAAGAGAGAACGTTCATTGATTATGGTGAGATAAGAATAATAGCGCATTCAGTATTTGTGTTTCCACCTACTACAGACCGACGCTCACTCATTGATTAAAATTTATACATTTTTGTCATCCAACATGTAGCTCAAGGAATTTGGCTCTGTATGACGTCTTCTTATTTAAAAAAAATAAAGTTCAAGCTTATAAGCAGAAATTTTGAAGCAGAATCACATGGGGTGTTAGACCAGCTTACAAAATCAGACGTTTTGAAGGCCTTTTTAGCATGGCAGTAACTCTGAATTTGCTGTGTTAATAAAGGAGGGCACTACGTATGTAGTCCAAAATGTAATTACTTAATAAAGTCTATCCGATAATGTATTTATCACATATTCGACTCTTAGAGGAGAGTCTATGCTAGAATTTCTTCTTGACCATTTCTCTGTGACGACTCAACTGGCACACTGATGAAAACAAAATGCGAAAATTGGGACTGGGGTCTAAAATGAATATCTTAGTAGGATAGTCGCATCAATGATTATTTTCCTGTATCTCTTATCATACCGTACTATATGTACAAGAATTTCAATATAGTGTAGAAAAAAAAAAGGCAAAAGAAGTCTTCTCTGCAATGAAATTTAATTTAGTGTTGTGAAGTGAATTGAAGCTGTACCTATTGGGTGGAATCAATAAAGTATACTAAAAAAGCACTTTATGAATATTGGTGGCTTCGGACTCAACCTAGTGAGAATATTTAAGTGAACATTTATAACGTTTGGAAAACTAAATGTGGACCGCAGTAAACTGGAGCTATCTAAAATCCCCTTACATTATTTTAAGATTAACGAGTATATATTTTTTTTTTGCAATTTCATTCCCCAAGCTAGTGTTAGATAAGGAAATTCGCATTTTACCTCATTTTTTATATTCCTGTACCTTTTTAGATCTTATCATATTCCTTGCTATCATTGGCGCTTTTTTTATGCTCCTTTTATATCTTAATCTCCCTACAAAACCTTATACAAAGCGTACGCATTTTCATTCTTCACCGTTTTTTATTTTATTTCCTTTACCAAACTTTTTCCACTACTAAAAGTTTGCGTAATATATATACACCCCTCCAGACCCCCTTCACGATTATTGGTGCCTATTTTACCCTTACTTTTTGTTTCGTAATCTCATCTCCCTACCAAACTTCCTCTCATAATTCTCCTTCTTCTCATTATCTCATCGATCACTTAAGCAACCAAACTTCTCCACATAGTATATCAAGGCTCCGCATACCTATACTAAACCTACCATTTGGGCACCCCACCTGATACTTTTGTCTTGTGAAATTGCTTGCTTGGGCGCCAATTGTTCGGTCAGTAGAAAAACGTTAGAAATTTGACTCTGAGTAGGGGGTAGTGTCAGTCGAGTAAGTGGTAGTTTCAGTCGAGTAAGGGGTATATATTATAACAGCTGATTTGAATTTAATCTCTTGCTTTATTGCATACGTCCCATATAAGTGTAAAATATTTAAGATAAGTAATAGAATGACTAAATCTAGCTGAGAGGTACAATGGGGTAGCTTTCCCCTGCACACATTGACTAGTGGCTTCCGCTGCTCACGTACTACTACACGTACTGGTGAGACCAGGAGGGCTTTCCGTTGCACACGTATTAACTAGTGGGTTCCGTTGTTAACGTGCTACAATTACTGGTGGAATTTAGGCAGGGTTGGATTTTCTGAAAAACCAGTTCAACTTCTAGTAAATTTGGATCGAAGGATTAGGTGGGAGGTTGACGGTGTCTTGTAAATCTCTATTACCCTATTTATAATATCGATTCAAAAAGTAACTATGAATTATAAGCGATGGAAAATTTTATATGGAAAAACTTTACATCAAAGAGTTCTACAAACACTGTAAAAAATGTGCACAATTGTTGCCACAAAGCTTAGGTATTTGTCCCTAAAATGTAGGGAATATTCCCAAGAATATTAGTGAATATTCCTTACATTTTGTGGAACAATACCTAAGCTTTGTGGCAAAAATTGTGCACATTTTTAATAGTGCAGGTCTCGCTAAATACAGGTTCGTTACAATCTCCTTATCAAGCTATTATACCTTAGGGTGTACAAAATATATACATATATGGTATACCATCTCCAAGCCCAACCCCCATCCCCACCCCCGCCCATCCGTATTATTTGCATCTCATCTTCCACCGTTTTATATATAACTTAATCTAATAGACTCACAAAACGGTCTGTTATACGCAATAGACGAGGAGGGACCAAATTAGTGTACTTCCGTTTTGTTCAAAAGTCCTTGAAAGGTTACCCTGTGATCAGACCAATAGCTTTTTAGCTAATGAGTTTTTATTGTATGAATTTCAGTCGGGGTTCCGAGGTCATCATAGCACAACAACGTCACTCGTCTACCTTACTGATTACTTTTATTTTTTCCCGGACGGGAATCGAACCTAAACTTGTTAGAATCGGTCAATGATGGAGAAAGAAGATTTTTTTTTAAGAACTTTTTTATTTTTAACGATTCTAAATCAAATTCATAAATACAAGAGGAAAAAACAACCGCCTCTTCCTGGGTTTGAAACCGGGACCTTCCGCTTGCCGGGCGACTGCTCTTATCACTGAGCTAACGAGACGGATGATTTTCCTTCCTGCATTTATCAATTTGTTACTAGCATACTAAGCCACGTTTGCTTTCAGCTGGCATTAACCAGTAACGATGAAAGCGCACAAATAAATTGTAAATTCAATTTTATTTTCCCCGGATGGAAGGTCCCGGTTTCAAACCCTGGACGAGGCGGTTGTTTTTTCCTTTTGTATTTAGGAATTTAATTTAGAATCGTTAAAAATAAAAAAGTTCTTAAAAAAACAAAAAATCTTCTTTCTCCATTTCTGATTACATCAGATGAAATTTTATAATCGTCTGGCATCTTTGCTTGTGCTACTAGATTTCTCAAAAGCTTTTGACACTGTTAATTTTAACGTATAATGTTATAAACTGAAATCAAAGTTCAGCTTTGGCAGCTCGGCAATAACTTTAATATCTTCGTATTTAAATGATCGTTTTCAGAAAGTTGTTACCTCATCCTTGGAATCGAGCTACTGTCGTGTCCCTTAGCAATAAAACCACTCCGTTTTCAACAAATGCACTACTTTTATTTTATTTACAGATCTTACCAACTTAACTTTAACTTTTAACTGAATATAACTATTACCGCCGACCCAACGCTGTTTAATTGTAACCCGAACTGACCACACCAATTCAGTTGCGCACCTCGAAAACTTGCACACGGAAATCGGAAGTAGAACATGACCCTCAATATAATGTAATTATGATGCGGTAATATTCTACAACCGATGATGAAAACTACTGGCCAATGTCACCGATAGCAAGCAGCTGTGCTGTTGTAAACAAAACGGGCAATGACCGTGCTCTATGCGAAGTAGCATGTTTAGTCACTGCCGCTGTAATGTAAACAATCATCACATTATTTAGCAATAAGCGGACACCTTACTGTGCTAAGTAATGTGTTCCGCTATTGCTTGCTACTTTACTACCGGTACACCTGCCATGCTCTTGCTTCCGTGTACCAGCAGACTGGGCCACAACACTACAAAATTCTTTCCTCATTATTCCACAAGGTTCAATCCTTGGTCCGCTGCTGTTTTTTTTTACATATAATTATCTACCTCAATGTGCTCAAATTTATGCAGTTAATATCCAACTTTCTGTATTCACTCCTCTTGGTGACTTATCTGATGGAGTCTCCAGAATGAATGAAGACCTGGAAAGTATCTTGAATTGGTCGCACGTTAACAAGCTCAAGATCAGGTAAATGCATCCAAATCTCATGCAATAATTTTTAATATCAAACGAGTTAATACGTCCGATCTGAGCCCTTGGTAATAATATGATTCCTTATTCTCAATCCGTGGATAACTTAGGTATATTATTTAGTCAAACCTTGAGTTGGGACATGCATATTGGCAACGTTGTGGGACGAATATATGGTACTCTCCGTTAGCTTTGTTTTTATGCAAAATTTACTCCCTCGGCCATTAGGCTGCGGCTGGTCATAGCCTTAATCATACCCGTTTTATCGTATATGGCTGTCAGAGCTGGTGTTGTTTAGACAGTATCAGTCGAAGAAAGTTAAATGTAGCGTAGAATTCATGCTCGCGGTATGTTTTTAATGCCATACATCTGAATACTCCTATCGTATCTTGGGGTGTACATTGGAAAAATATTTGAAATATCACACTGCCCTTATGGTATTCAAGATATGCAAGAATTATGTTCCAGAATATTTACATGGGAAAATATGCGAACAGCTTGTAGCCTTCAACTAGTCCAACTTTTTTATTTACGGTGTCAAACTTTGGAACTCATTGCCTACTAATGTGAAACGTTTAGCAACCCTACGCAGGTCTGACTTAATTTTGTTGTTATGAATAGAACATGTAATTTTAGCACGATTCATTAATTCATTAATTTTATTTTGTTTTCTCTCTTCTTTTCTTGTGACCCTTATTTCTATTTTCAAAATTTTTTGTATTTTTCTCTTTCGTTTACTCTCTCTTAATGAACTTTTGTTTAATATTCTTTGCTTGTCAGTATATTTTCCAAGCTTTAGTAGATTTTAGCCTTAGTTTTTATTTTTTTTTTTATTATTATTTTATTGTTAATTTGATTGATTGATGAATATTATTAGTAATTACATGCAAAAGAGCCTTAGCTCAAATGTAATGTATATTAATAACCTAATATGAAATTTGACCCTTCCAAGAATAGCTGGCATTGGATACATACGTTGTGATGAGCTGAACGGCTCGTTATCATGAGCCTACAGAATTCTGAGCCACCTTCCATTTGTCCGGGCCGTGAACCGGTGATCTGTCTTTCAGTAATTTTCAATGTTTAAAAGCGCATGAGGTGGTTTTCATGATTGTTGATTTCTGGTGCGTGAATTTGTTTTATTTCATCAAAGAATTACCTATAAAAATATTGGTTCCACCTGCTCGAACTGGAGATAAAATTTCATACAGATTTTGGCATCTGATCTGTGTCGAAATTTATAATTGATACTCTGGTCAATTTTAAACAAGTAAAAATGATTAAAATCTTATTGACAAAGTTCGACAGACAATCAATGAATAATTTCGTCAAATAAATGCTACTATTTCTGAAGTTTGGTTCATCTTGGAGTTCAGACTAGCGGCGAATATTAACAAGCAATTTGAAAATTGAACGCATTGTTATGAAATATCTACGTGCGTCGCTTACTTACAGAATAATCTCTTTCACTCTGACTCACGCATTTTATTATCAGCTATCGCAAACTCGTTGTTGAATGGGTTTGTAAACTCGGTAGATTGTCTCGGATTAATTTAGGCTTACGAATCACGACATCTAGCGATGCAATCTGCAACAATGTGTAAATAATAAAATTTTTATAGTTAACTTACCAAAGTATTAACCGGGCGTGAATCTACTAACGGTTCCAGGCAGTTTTTTCGAAGTTAACAAATTGAAGCCACTTAGCGGAGCAGAAATGCATACGTTACAATTTAAGAAAATATTTATTTTTTCCTGGACGGAAATCGAACCTGCACTTGTTAGAATCGGTCTCAATGTTGGAGAATAGAAGAATTTTAAGAACTTTTATTTTTAACTACTCTAAATCGCCTGTCAAGCGGAAGGTCCCGGTTTCAAATCCCGGATAAGGCGGTTATTTTTTCTTTTTCTATTTATGATTTGATTTAGGCCTTCATTCAGGCCTTTTCCACATGCGCTAGTTCTGAAACGAAGCGAAGCAAACTCGATAGTGGGCTTGTATCGGTACTGACTGTGGTGTATTCTTTATTTTTTGTCCTAGTCGAGTTGTAAATCCCTAGAGTTGTAATCCCCTAAACTAAAATAATTCACCTCGTCGCATAATCGATGCTCATCATTCATTCCTTTTTGAATCCCCCTACAAAACTACTTCCTATTCCAATGCTTCTCTAATTATATATGTGCATAAACTTTCCTTTCTTCAACCTCCTCCCATTATCCCATTACCTCTTTCACTCTCCTTTCATACATATCTGAATATCCCAACCAAATCCCATTTCAAGGAAGAAACAAGATGTGGTTTTCGAATGAACTATATAATGTGATAATGTTGTTTGTTTGATACTCTTCAATTCCATTCAATGACTATAAGTAAAATGGAATAAATCCCAAATGGAAAAAAAACACACATAGTTCTCATCCCTGTAAAAATGTTATCGTAAAATCGAAGGATCGAAGGACAACAAAGAATTGGCGATAGGAGGCATGTCACATTACCCCTTATTACTTCGCATCTGACCTCAGATTCTTGGCCAGGAGACGAATTTGATTTTCTATTTGCTTATGCTTCTCTACAAAATTTTCATATTTTACAGCACTCCGGAGGCTTATTTGCATATACGAAACCTGGATAAAAAAAAAAGGATAAAACTTTGCTTTGCTTCAATCTCTATGGAGCAAGAAATTTACATCTCCGACCATTGAAGCATGTGTTTCCCAGAGTTCCTTCCAGGTTCTTCTATTACCTAGGATCATCATCGGGTTTTGGAAGAGGGGGGGGGGGCAGCGAGTCCTCTTGTATATATCATATATATCCAGTCATAACTGTACCGATAGGTTGGGGGTTTAGATGAGACATACCCATATGGATGCGATAAAGGAAAGCACTCAAAGGAGATTTTCTGCAGCTTTTCTTATTTTATTTACATTTTTTGTTGAGAGTCATTTTGTCCCTCCTTATTCAGACTCAGATTCAGATATAAGTTTTTCTTTTTGCCCTTCGGCCCTTTGACGTGGCCGTGTGCATAGCTTATATAAGTTAAAACACTCTCACTCTGCCAGTATGGGTTATAAGGCGTGGGTGGAGCCAAAGGGGGGGGGGGGGTAGATGCGTGAAAACCCTCTCTTCCGTCAATCCCTTTTTACCGTTCGTCGAGAAAATTGATGGATGCTGCGACCGGCATACATTATAAGGATCAAAACCTGTAAAATATTACGTTTATAAGCAAAATATGAAAAAAGGAAAAATAAATAAAAACTGAATAAATTTTGTTTTTATTTTTTTTTTGTTTTTTTGGCAGTGCTATCTTTAAAGGACGACCTGCTTTCATGTTGGTTGATATGGAATGATGAAGTTTGCGCGGATTCTGCCCGGCGGCGGACATATAAAGGGAATGTTTTATGTATATATAGAGGAGGGGGTTGTAATAAGGTTGGGAATAACTGCAGCAGTTGTGCATTAAAGGATTCCATAGATAGAGATATCATCTCCTTTAGGTATTAAGCATAAATAATTACTTTTTGGTAGGCACTATGAGGTCCTTTTATATCGCAAAAAATATATATATACGATATTAATTATTACTGTCTGTCTGTCTGTCTTTTCGAATGTGTACGAAATGAACGCGCAAATTTAAAAATCTTGAATTTTTGGTGACAACTAATATATTATAAAAGCGAAAGTTTGCAACACCGCACCCTTTCAAGGATAAATACTGAAATTCGCTGAAAATGTCTTGTGAATTTTTGATGATAGTCGCTATAAAAAATTGGTAGACGTAAAATTACAAATTTATTTGTTCGCTTCCATTGTTACTGGTTAATGCCAGGTACAAGCAAATTTGGCTTAATAAGCTAGTTACAAATTAAGAAATACAAGAAGGAAAGACATCTGTCTCGTTAGCTCAGAGGTAAAAGCAGTTGCCCGGAAAGCTGTAGGCCCCAGCTTCAAAAACCGGACGAAGCGATTGTTTTTGGTCTTGTATTCAATAATTTCATTTGAATTGTAAAAACAAAAAGTTTTTCTAAAAAATTCTTCTGTAAATCTGTCGTTGAAAATGTAAAAATTTGGCAACAATTTCATAGTGTTGCCATATATCAATTTCGATTTTTTGCTTTTTTTTTTGTGATTAACTGGGAAACTATAGTTGCGAGTTTAGTCTAGTAGTACTGAGGTCCGCGCTAAAATAATTTTAACCAGACTCTTTTGTCGGGCATCTAAAATATGACAACGGAGTTTTCATAGATGAGAGATATTAGAATTTCAATGGATGATTGTTGTATGGTGAATGCTGAATTCTACATCACCATTTCTTTGGTAGATGTTTCTCAAAAATGCGTATATATAACTTTTTCTCTGTTCTCTGTCAATGTACCATCTCATAGGTACTGCATCTTATAATTCATGTGCCTTAGAATATGTGACTTGCTAGCTTTTGACTTATTGGAGAAAGTCAACGAAAATATTTTCTTTCTGTGGTTACTACGGACCGATAGGCTCAAAGATTTCTGGATTGGTTCAAGCGCCTTCCAATCCAGAACGCTGCCGTTGGCAAGTTTTTGTAAATAGCTTTTTAAATTTATTCTAAAAATTCGCAAAAACGTTGCCAAGTAATTCCTGTATTAGAATTTAGCCATTCCACATGAAACCGATCACCTTGGAACTTGATCATATCCGATTTGGATGAAACTTTCACAGTTTGTATGGAATACCAAAATAGCTCACCTGTATTTTTTTGTTTCTTCTTATCACGGAGAGGGGGGGGGGGGGGGTTAAGAAATTTTGTAATTTTATAACGAAACGTCATTTTCAAAAAATCATCAAAACATATGGATGAGTTATTTCGGTATTCCATACAAACTCTGAAAGTTTTCTCCAAATTGGAAATATCCGGGTGCAAAACAAACCCCCCCCCCCTTTTTTTTTTTTGTAAAATTGGTGTATATATTTACAACTATTTACGAGAACATTTTGTAATAAAATTTCAGCTCACTAGATCAATGCTTTAGTCTGATACAAACGAAAATCAATGATGGACAAAAATTTGAATCATATGCATTCACCTTGCCAACAATGTTTCAAGATAAACAATATGTCATAGATGTTTTCTCATAAAAGATCTACGAAAAAAGTCACGAGAGATAAGAGAGAGAGAGAGAAAAAGCAAAACAAGTGTCCAAAAATTACACTAAGAAAGTAAAGCAGTATAATTCTATGTGACTGTCTGTCTGCCACAACCCAGATGTGTAATTTTAATAAATTGCTGTCAAATAATCTTAATAATTTTTTGTTAAATATTTAAGAAAATCACTGATATACTCTCAAGTCTCCACGTCTTAAGGAGCCTCTTCCTCCTGTTTGCGGTGCGACACGCAGTATGTCAAGCAGTTGGACGAAAATAAAATTAATTTGATTTTTAGGGGCGGGGCTACGTGTTTGACAACATATTGAACTATGTAGGGCGATGTTTGTCATGCATTCGTCCTTCTAGAGTGAGCTCTATTGAAGAAAAGATAACCATTAATAGCTGTAGCAGCTCCTGATATGTGTTTTTGTCCTAATGTTGGACAGCATGTTGGACAGAATGTTTGACAGTATTTGGAGAAAAGATTTCATGTATGGCACACCAAGTTGAACAACATGTTCGCCGTATATGGACCGCTTTAAAGACATTGCAGCTCTTATCGGTATCTATCAACAAATTATGCACAATAGAAAATCACGGAGGACTTATTTAAGTTTCTAAAAATTAAGAGGTGCTAGTGACCTTAATAGTGGTAGTTAGTAAGCCCACTCTCCTCTACAAATAGAGAGTTTTTCAGATCAATCCAAGCCCCAAAAACTCATTAAATCTCCAAAATAATACTAGTGCTCTCCGAATATACGAGGGATAGGATAAAATTGTTTGGCAAGACAGCACCACTTCAAACAAAACTAAGGACGTTGGTGTTATTCGCATTACCTATATATGCGTGCACATTTAACTAAAATCCCCGTTTGGAGATTAATTAAAGCCTTTTTATAGCTACCCAAATCCTGGATTAATTAAATCCTGTGTCGTTCGATGCTTTGTATGTATGTATGTACGTATGTATTTACTCTCGTCCTTCTCATATATTATGTATGTCCACAAATCTATGCTTCTACTCTATATAGCTCTTAATTATAGTATATAACCCATCCACTGAGAATAGCACTAAATCCTTGTATACCTACCATCACCAGCAGCAGTAGTCTAGGTACTTAGGTAGCCTTTAAAATTTTCCCTCTAATCGAAATCGTTAAGTCCACCGAATCGAGGCGGTACAACAGTATCACTTAAAGCTTAAATAGAATTCACCACGAAATTAAATAAATCTTTGTCCAGGTCCAGGAACGCGGGCTGTTTTTGAGTGTTTTGTTTCATCCATTTAATGGCATCATCCTGTAATTCTACCACCATCGCATCCTTTGACTACACCTCCCAACACTCTTGATCCAACAATTTTGCACACAGTTTAAATATCCTTTTTTTTTTTGTGTAGAGGGCAAGAAATGTTCCATAATTTTTTATTGCGCCCTTTTTTATAAGCCTCCTCTCCTGTGCTCTTTAGAGCTTTCCGGGGATGAACGTTAATTTTCGAAGTTAATCACTGGATGTTCATGGGTCATAAAAGTTTGATTGGTGCCAGAGTGCTGAATTGATAATGGCTGTGATTGCTCCTTAAAAAGGGAAGATAAGTTGCTCTGGAAGCCAAGTGTTTTTTTTTCTTTATCATTTATCTAATGCGGGGCAGGAATAAAAAACAGGGGGACAAAGGATATTTTTTTTATTGTTTTGTTTGTTTTTATTTATTTTTTTTCGTCTGAAATTTAGGAGACTGTGAAGGAGGAATGAATGACGGCGTTATATTTTATGATTATGGATAACTTCATCATATTTTTAACAGGCAGCTCATTAAACGATAACTGAGTCTTTTAGGATTATTCGCGAACTTGAAAAGAATTTTACTGTTTTATTTTTAAAAAAGAAAAGTGAAAGGTACAGCGACCGTTCCTACTCAATTTCTTTCACGAATGACAAAGAAAAATTCTGATTTTTTTTTATTTTTTTTATTATTATTTGCCCAAATTTTCAGCTTTTTTGTTTTCTATACACTTTTTCTCCATATACGCTTGAATCAATCCTGAAAGTATTTTTTGCACCGTTCCACGTTCTGAGGTGACTAGAAAAATGAATTTCATAGGCTACCACACTCAAGTCAATTCAAATTTTGAACGAAATTACTTTTTTTTCCTAACGCATAGATCTATCAAAGCTGTCAAAATATAAAAAAAACATCAAAGACTCAGAAAATAACCTTTTCAAAAGTGACATGTTGCGCAGGAAATAGCCTAAACTCTCGTTGGTAATATATATAGACGAGGCAGACAGCATTAACAGACCTCTCGAAAAGGTTATTGAGAAGGGAAATAAAGACTCAGAAAAAAATCATTATTAGCAAAATTAAACGTTGCTCACGGAAAGAAATAAATATTAGCGAAGAACTTCTGATAATCACTTGTCATGTAATCAATCGCTGTGATGCTTTTTTTTTAATTCCTTTCTTTGATTGGTTCATTTGTCCCTCCTGCAAGATATATATTTATTAGTGGTGACTTCAAAATAGATGTTGGAATATGGTCTGGCCTCAGTATGATTCTAATGGATCTCCTAAATGAATTTGATCTTCGGCTATCAATAATCACCGATATGCGTCATGGTCCATCCGTGGCTAAAGTATTTGACTTCATGATTGATTCCCCTAATCTTCTCTCCATATGATCTGGTGTCAGGTTCGAGGTATCGCGGATCACATTTTACCCATATTCCCTATGCATCTCCGCCTGATTGACGAACATTTACAAATTATTCTGCTATGAAGCAAGATGCCTTATGTGCATGCAGGCATTATATGCACACTGATTCAGGTCAGATATACTTAAAACCCCGGACTCTGAGGTGACTGCAGCACAGCATTTTCCTGAAACTATTCAGAAGCTAGTTTTTTCATGTATGTTCCGTTTAAATCTATGCAGCCTTAATTAACTAGGAAATATTGCGACAAACAACAACAACAAAAGTTATTTAAAACAGGTGTACCGCAGGGATCTGTTTTATCTGTTCTTGCTCTTCAGAAATGATGCCATGAGTTCTATTCGGGAGTGATATGATTTTATTTTTTTTTTTTTGTTACGGTCTTAGCGAATTTGTAAGAGATCTTCGAAGTGTTTGAAAAAATCAGTTAAATACTATCTACCCAGACGGATTGAGTTTAGAATATCATTTCAAAGAAAATAATTTATGTAGTAATTACTTTGAATTTTATCAAATTAGATATCCAATATAAATAGGTATAATTTCCTAAACTAAAACTGATAGTTCCATTTATTTTTATTTTTTAATGAAATATGTACATTGAGCGCAGGAAATAATTAATTTAGTGACATTTTCAATTGTTACTTCAGAGGTACACTACGAGAAAAAATAAAATTCCCTTCATTGGAAAGAGCTACAGGCAAAAATATTTATCGGCACCTCTCTCTCTCTCTCTCCTCCTTCTCAGAAGAATAGAACTTACAAAACTTATAGAGCTCATGCATATCATTTTTGGGAATATATGATCTGGGTTGTGTGAATTAAATACTTGTTTTGTTAAGCATCCGATATATTTCGGTTATGGGATGTGATTATTCTCAAGGAACTATATATTTGACAATAATTATGCAGACATTTATTATAATAAAAGTTTTTACCTTAGGATTATCACACGATAATGTTGTGTCGAGGATATCCTTAACCTTTCATCGTGAATTTAAATTAAAAATTAAAAAATTAAAAAAGTCAAAAAAAAAGAAAAGTGTACAATCACTTGTAATAAATAATACAAAAAATGATTAAACATGTAAGTAATAAATTAAATAAATATAAAACTTGGACTACACTATTTCTTAGAATTATGGGAATCGACAATTATACTCTTATATTGGGAGCTAATCCGTGATAGACATATCATCAATGAGCTCATCAATGAGCTCCTCATGAGCAATCAAATGAATGTACTGATGAAATTTATTCGCGTTTGAAACAAAACCGAGAAAAAAATCATTTATTTACTTATTCACAGATAGAGTGCATGAGATATTGAATCTCTTTCACTTATTTTGAAATGTATGCTGCGCTTCTCTTTTATGCATTTTACAATATTAGATGAGCACTTCGATGAGTACATAATGAGCGTCACGATGAGCTTATTAATCAGCATATCAATGAGTGTCACGATGAACTTATTAATGAGCATGTCAATGAGTGTCATGATAAGCTTATTAATGAACTTACCAATGAGTGTCACGATGAGCTTATTGATGAGCATATTAATGAGTGTCATGATGATTTCATAAATGAGAATCTGATTTTACGATTGATTTAATATATTTTTCCGAATTCGATGCTGAGGCGTAAGGATATGGACAAAACGTCTTGTTTAGCATATGAGCGACAGTCTTTCCGCGCAAAATCAAATCAAAAAATTAATTTAAAATAAATATGTTAAAAATTTAAATAAATAAATCACAAAAATCAATTAAAATTTTCCTAGTAGAAATGTCATCTGACACAGTCATGACAAGAATAAATATTTATTCATTGCTGGTTTAGTATATAAGGAGCAGTATCATGATATCCAATGAGTTCTCGCATTCGTGTTTTAATATCTATTCCCGTTTCACCAATGTAGATCTTATTGCAATTTTCAGTCTTGCATTTTATCTCGTATATTTCACCTATTGTAGGTTTCCCAATTTTGGTTTTGGTGTCTTTGTATATTGTCTGCTTTAGTTTATTTTGCGGTTGTAGTCCTAGAGAAATATCTGAATTATTCTTGCTTTTCAGGAAAGCGATGATTTTGTCACTTATTGGTGGTACATGCGTTAGCTTTTGACATCTGATAATTTGTGTAGCCTGATTGCCTTCTCGATTATCTGTTCTGTAGTTGTTCTGCATATGTTTGTTTTTTTTTTTGATTATGTTATGTATTGTGTGCGTGAGATAATGGTTTTAAGGCTAGCATTGTGCGTATTTTGTCATAGTTTGTTTTATGAAATTGTGGGTCACTAAGTGTGATCACATTCTTTGCACAGGAAAGAGCAACGTTGAATTTTATTTTGTAAGGGTGGGCTGAAAAACAGTTTAGCAGTCGCGTAATTTTGTTACCGTCCCTGTAGACTTTTAAAACCAAGGAAAATAATACTTTTAGATATGTGATCCACTTTTTCCATAGTGAATTTGATTCGTGGGTGTTTATTGTTAAACATTTTTAAAGTTTTATCTATGGTGCGTGTTGGCAACACTGTTATAATGCCAACTACATACTTTTTAATAAAAATCGGTTGATGTGGTAAGTCCCCGATGATTTCGTCTAAAATGTCATTTATTTATTTTATTTATTTATTTGAAAAGTTAATACGATAATGAACAGACAAAGTCCAATAATTCATAACCGTACAGATTAAACAATTATATTAAATAAAAAAAGTAAGAAGAAGAAAATAATAATAATAATATAAAAAAGGAAATACATAATTCATGAAAAAAAATATACATATAAAATAAAAAAGCGAAAAGTGAAGAAAATAAATATAAAAATAAATCTAACTAAAACTAACTAAAAAAGAAAAAAGGAATGAATATGTACAATAGTACATCTATGTGAAAAAGGATATAAAAACAAAAACAAAAAGAGAAAAATTCAAAATGAAACAAGGTTTGGTAGAAAGGTAAAATGCTGAGCTAGAATATCTGATCTCATTGAGTGTCAGTCTTTTAAATGCCGAGAGGTCGGTGTTAAAGATATCAATGCAATTGAAATTTAAATAATACGATTTAAGAGTGGGAGCGGTAAAGGCAATTCTAGACAGTACGATAGGACAATCAAGTAGACAGTTTACCGTCTTAAAAGAAAGATATTATCCAGGTAGGCTTTGCGATTGACCAAGGATAACAAATTAAAATGACTGAGTCTTTCGGGATATTCAAACGAAATGTTATGGAATTAAAATAACAAGACAAACTCAGCTAGAATGCTCGATAAACTGCTACCGATAGCTAGTCCATGTTCTTGTTTTTAAATGTGTGTCCTTACAGAAAAAAATTGTTTTCATGGATGCAGAATTTCAGAGCTTTTGTAAAAATGTATTTGAATAGTTTGGTGTGTTCCTTTATTAGTGGCCATCTCTTCAAAATACATTTTATCGCTTGGTCATGCGGAATATTTGTGTATAATTGTGTTACATTCAGGGCTCGAATCAGTTATGACATTTTACGAAAAAAGCCAACTTTTCCTGTTATTCCTGACTGATAATAGTTTGAAGCTAAAAAAACTAAACTGGAAAGGCTTATTATTTTTCCTGGTAAAAATAAAAAGCCAGCTTGGCTAGAAAAAATAAAAAGCCAGGCTCGCTTTTTATATTTTCACCGAAAAAAAGTATCAAGCCGTTACGCTTGCTTTTCTAGCTTCAAAATTATTACCGGCCAGGAATAACAAGTAAATTAAGCTTTTTTCGAAAAATTCATAACTGATTCGTCCCTGAAAATAAGAAGCCAGCTTGGATTTTTCTACTTGCGGCTTACATCCAGCTCGAAAAAATAAAAAGTCAAGCTGGCTTTTTATTTTTGCCAGATAAAATAAAAAGCCTTTTCAGCTTGGTTTTTTTTTTTAGCTTTTTTTAATAAAAAGTTAAGTTTTCAAAAGCTTTACAGGAATCGAAACGGGTTTCACTAGACATCTTTTGGTATATTCCACTAAATTCCACGATCATGATTTATCCCAGCTTTTTTTTTTTTAATTTTCAAAAGACCAGTTATTTTCGGTCCCTGGTTACATCCAAAGAGATTAGGTTGTTATTAGCTTGGATGTTTATATTTTTAACACATTCTTTGAAGATGTAGGAATTGGCTACGTTGTATTTGGTTGTATCTCGAAATTTTGTTAGTATTGAGTTTAGGAAACCCACCAGATCATATGATGGTGTTTCTCGTATGGTGACGATTGGTCTAATTGGATGATCCGGCTTATGTGTCTTTATTGTGCCATAGATACGAGGTGGTATAGTATGTGTAAGTGTGAGGTCGTGTATGTCGGATTTGGTGATATATTTTTTAGTATGCATTTCTGTGAGAAATTCATTGTGTTTTGCTGGGTAAGAACTTTAATCATGTTAGCTTTCACATTATGCATGATCTTAATTAACACAACCCGGGTCATATATTCCCAAAAATCTAATGCATGATATTCACAACAACCTTACTTACAGAGCTTTTCTCAGGCCGCTGTCTCTAACGGTATTACCTTAACAAGATGGGTTTTACTGATACTTCATTCTGCCGCTTCTGCCAGGATGCTTACGAAACTGTGACGCATTTACTTTGCAATTTAGTAGTAATAGCGAAGCGAAAATGACTCCACCTCGAGAATGCATTTCATATACGAAAATATGTGCGAAATATCAGTTCTAGAACGGTTCTAGGCTTCAGCTTAACAGTATTACACCCTAGACAGATTGTCTCCATAATGACTTAATTCTTAGGTGTGTCACACATTTGAAGTCCATCAACATTTCGCTTCTTTTTCAAATGGAGCAAATTTTACTCCATTTGTATTTCTTCATTTCCTTGAAATTTAGTCATTATGGAGATAGTCTGTCTATGTTCAAGGCTCACGCAAAGCTTAATTACGGAGTGGACTAAGCTCTAGAGAATCTATCTGTCACTTTTCCATGGAGGATGATAACGAAACTGCTGAGCATGACCTTTGCGATTCCGGAGCACTTGGCAGCATAAGGCTCATACATCTAACACATGGCATTCCCATAGCCAGAGGATGTTACTACAAGGATACGCCACCCAATAACATTATAGGTTTGGTCACAATTTTGGATGGGTGCCTTAGCGCACTTAGGAGCTAATATCACACAAGATCTCAGAGGTCACAATGAAAAGACTACTTCTACATGAGGAAATTTACGGTGTGTAATTCTTCAGGCAATATTAAAACGATTAAAATCGCACTAAATAAACGCACAATAAAAATGCTAAATAACTCAGGCCCCAATTTTGATCCCAATATTTTTGAAAATTTCATTTAAAATTTAGGCTTAATACTTTTCTCCTTCTAGTAAGAAACTATTATTTAATTTTCCAATTGAACAATCTTGAAACTAGAAACTTTCGTAACTGTGTAGAAAAAAAAACATGCAATTTGTTGTGCTTGTTTGAGCTCTATTTGTGTGTATAGCAAAAACGAAACAAACTTTGAAGTTGGACTATTGGAAAAGTGTTGTTTTTCCTTTCCCAAATGGGAGCATATCCTCTGAAGATTTCGTTCGTTTCATGAAAACTTGACTTCTTTGGAATGTTGAAAATACTACAAAACACCACAGATCGTAAAAAGTTTCAATATTACATACTGAAGAGAACAGTAATTTTGAATTCGATAAGATTTTCAATTCCGTGGGGATTCATACACTGCGGACTTTTTTTTTTTTTTTTTTTTTTAATAACGTAAAGTTTCGAATGGGATTCGAGTTAGAAAAACAAAAAATTACACAATGAACAAAACTTTGGAAGGAATTAATTCACTTCCATCGTTATTAGAAACGACATTCTTACGAGCTTTGAATATAAATTGAATTCTTCGGGTTTGGTTTGGTGAGATGTATACATACTCAACTATACTCAATTATACTCGTACATACATAGAAATGACGGCTTTAAACTTAGGCACAGGAGGCGGGAAAATCGAGAAAGATTACGTAACTACATATCTTGCATTTGGAGCTTTTCTAGGTATACTCCTTTGGATGCATTCACTTCAGTTGTTTTATCGCTTTTAGGTGAATTAAGGGCGAAATTATAGCACTTTACAAGACATGGGAGTTTCATAGATTTGCTGATGTGCATGTAATCAAGAATAAATTGCTGCACGGTAAGATTTTTGGGGAGATTGAGATATTTTACTCATTTTCGAGTTACAAGTGTACACCTAAAAATATCAAATGGAGGAAACATCTTATGACGAATTCTAAAGTAGAACAATGTTACACGTATATAGATGCTCTTCCAAAAGTAAATTGGTTCTGTTCAGTCTGATGCTGCCAATTCCTCATTACATGTACGTATGTAAAAGGCATTAACAAATTGTATAGTGAATCGAGCGAAATCTGTCTATTTTGAGTGATTAGGAATTGAGCCATCAATCGTTCAGCAGTCACCTCAGAAACAAGATTTTTGTAGCCTTCCATCACAGTTTGAAAGAATTGTTAAATTGTTACATTACATTCGAATGGTCTAGAGGCTGCAACCTAAAATTAAAAGGGGTTAACTGACAGAAAAGAAAGTTAATTATATATAACCTGTGTTGTTATCCGTTAAAATGTGTCGTCTATGTCCTACCAGCCAATTATTTGAGTGATGCTGCAAAGAAACTGTTTTATTTTCAGATAAATATACCATATCTCTACCTACCCCGGCTCTGTTAAGATTGAGAGGTTTCCACCTGTAGCTGTAAAGGAGAAAACTAAGGATCCGTCCTAATATTCCAGTCGATTGCTGTGTAACTCACTCAAGCAGCTTACTTTTGGTTTGGGAGTTGTCCTCAGCTAAGCGCTTATCGAAGTTAGAGGATGATCACATGAATTAGTCTGTCAGTTTACAATTTTCTGGATGATTTGCGGATGAATCAACAGTCTGAAGAAACCACCTGGAATTAGTTTAAGATTAGAGTTTGATCATTATTTTTGAATTAATCTATTAGTTCTAGTTTAAGTAAGAATATATTTTAATTTTAAGTTATTTTTAAAAGCACTTACTAGATAAATGTATGGTGTAAACGACCGGGCAGGTGCACGGATGTACTGTGTCTGCAAATTGTAAGAAATAACATGTACGGCAGTGCTCGAGTACCTTATCATGATGGAAAACATATATACATATACTTACCAAGCCCCAACTCTTCTCACCTTCGTCACGGAAGCCCGCAAAAGCACTTAAAGGAAGTTCGCCTAACCTACAAACATAGCCAACGAAGGCGCCGATTTTTGCACAGAACTCCACGAACCGAATATTTTAATTTAGTAAACCGAAATATTTGCAGCCCAAGGAATATGCCGAGATGTAAAATGAGCCCCATAAGTATACCTATGAGGAGTTAACCACACGTAGAGACACCTGTCAACGAGAAAGATTTTACGCGAAATTTTCGTACTTAAAGGCCAGCAATAATTTTTTGAATGCCACGAAAAGAATACACAGAAGCTATAGATCATTTTGAAAATAAATTTTAGAAAATAATATTAAATTATTTTCACCGATTTCCAGTAAGTTACCCGATCGCAAAATTTCTTGGAAATAGTGGCTGGAAATTTCCAAATAGGGGGCTGTCATCAATCAGGAAAAGGCAACCTTGGTAGGTGAAGCAGATAGTTCGGATCTTTTGGTGAAGCAACAGCAGTCAGATACTAAGGTCAAAAGAAAAGGAAAAGAAGTTTAAACTAAAGCAAGGTCAAAAGGTGCAGAAAGATCAAGAAAAGCGGAAAATTAATTAGGCGGTGAAAAGTGAAGAAAAGGAGTAATAAAAAAAGAGGAAAGTTAAATTAAAAAGTGAAGACAGGAAGAGGAGACAGTTAAAATCAGAAGCAAGAGGAGCGAGGAGTTCGGGCCAGGAATTCGAGACCCCGTTAAGACAAAACGGATTAAAAGTTAAGTACTGCGTACATTTTGTTTCAAGGTTTTGGCCTTCTTTTTTTTAACTCTTATTTAAAGGTAAAAATTCCGTGCGCTGCCTTGTCGGTATAGTAGATGATATACATATATACATACATATATATATATTTTTTTTATTTTATCAGTTTGCAATTTCAATATTTTTTTTTTTTTTTTGTTTTGTGGTAGCAATAATATTACGAGCGAATTAGTGATTGAAATATAGGGTTAAGAATTTTGGAAAATTGCCAGCGTTTTTTTTTTTATTGTCGAAGAGAGTTCGTGGACTCTAACTAACCACGTGGCGCCCAGTTCAGGTAGAATACCTGTCGACCCACCCCTTCTCCATCGCTAGCTGGCGGAAGTTTATGCGCGCAAGGGTTGTGCATAACAAAATGTCATTTCGCACAATTTGCCCTTTATAAAAATGGAATAAAAAGAAATAAAAAAACACAAAGTTTAGACTATAGAGTGGATGAGTCATCAATGTCAGTCTAGATGGCGTCAAAAACTCGATAGTCTACGATTTCGCGGTATGTAATGGTGTATTGTGGTGATGAAGATGAATTCGCCCTCTGGGTCCCTCATTGCCGAATTTTTCAATAACATCCGGCAAAAAAATGGTAGTGTACCTCAAGACCACTAAACCTGCTTGAGGGCATCCGGTTCATCTATACGGATATCGAGTCATTTCTCAAGGGAAGGCCTATTATAATCGATCTAAGACAAATTTCGGCAATACCCTAGAAAAATGGTCCCTAAATTTTAGGGGAATATTCCCTACATTTTATGGAAAATTACTTAAGCTTTGTGGCAACAAATGTGCAAATTTTTTATTGTGCATGTAGTTCGTTCTATATAGAATAAAAGGTCTCAACGGTGAACACACACACCCTGTACTTCTTAATAAACAAGGTGTTTTTTGAAAGAGTATCGTATTTTCTTAATCACACTGTAACTTCGAACAGGTTGGAATGCCCCCCCCCCCCCCCCCCCCTCCTCCACCTACCATAAAAATTATTTTTTTTCTAGGTGAGTACTATCATCTCCTTCCTTTTGGACCTCTCACCAGGATACACCTTGTATAACTTATATCTTTACTTTCATGGTAAGTTAGTGTTGTGTGTTGAAAAGGGCTTATTGTCTGTCATAACTGGAAATTTCCAGTAGAGCTATTGGAAGATATGACATAAAATTTGTATAGCTTTTCGCTTGAAATTAAGGACGTCTTTTGCGCAACGTTAATAACCTTTCCAGCCAATTTGTTTCGAGTTTTTCGTATTTTATTGACTCAAATACGTTTTGAATATACGTTTTGAAATATTTGAATTACTTCGGGGAAAAGTAATTATGTGCTAGTGGGAAAGCAGAGAAATTTCCCAATAGAAAATTTTTTTCATTTGAATCTTTATATCATGTGCTTGCATATCAAGAAGCACTTATCCAGGATTCAAACTCATTGATCGGAAAGGCTGACTTAGTGTCGACTGGGAGAAATTAAATGCTTTTCATCGACAACCCATATTGGTGTCGCAACTCGGTGGACACGGACGCTAACCAGCCCGTCATTCCTCGAGAGTATCGAAGGCTCACATTAGAGCAACCGCTAACCCAGGCTCTCATAGGGACAGTCTAGACTTCGATGATCTATTTAATTAGAGTGAGACACTTTGTTGACATCACACAGAATTACTCGAGATAGACTCGTCTATCACTCATTTTAGATCCTAGCTGCAGCCGTGGTAACGTGAGAACTCAAAAGTTACCATAGAGATCAGGACTAGACGAGGCAGCCCGTATATTCTTCGAACTCACGATCTCCTGCGAATCGAAGGTATTCAGTCAATCACTACTACCGTCAACATTAAGCGAATCTCTCTCTATCTCTCTTTCCTTCCCTCTCTCTCTCTCGCTCTCTCTCTCTTTCTCTCTATCAATATATCTCTCTATCTCTATCTATCTATCTCTCTATCTCTCTCTATAGTAGGATTAGACCTAATTTTCATTGTATGTGATTCGATCCATGGTTTTGAAAAAAAATTTCACTAGCGTCAATGGTGGCTAATCTGGGTTTGCTAAATTCCCTAACTGTGTCCAAAAAATAAGGTGACATTGAATTTATATTGAAAATTCCTTATTTATTCTTCCAAATCAATTTCATGTAATCCCCTCCCGATGCAATGCACTTATGCCAACGGATTTTCCAATCTTCGAAACAGTTGAAAAATTCGATTTTAGGGATGGCCTTCAGCTCCTTCCTCGCGGCGGCCTGAATCTGCTCTATCGTCTCAAAAGAGTGTCCTCGGAGCGGTCTTTTGAGCTTGCTGAACAGGCAGAAGTCGCACGGCGCCAAATCAGGTGAAACGGTGGTGGTTGTGGAACGATATGAGTAGAGTTTTTGGCGAAATGGTCACGAAGAATGAGTGCAGTGTGAGACGGCGCATTATCGTGGTGCAAAAACCAAGAGTTGTCTTTCCACAATTCCGGCCTCTTTTGGCGGAGAGCGTTACACAAACGACGCATAACGTTCAGATAATATTCCTTGTTGACTGTTTGACTCGGGGGAAGGAACTCAAAATGCACAACACCACGATAATCGAAAAAAAAAACAGTCAACATCACCTTGATTTTTGAGCGACTTTGGCGCGTTTTTTTTGGTCTCGGCACACCCTTGGCACGATATTCGTTCGATTGATCGGTCGTTTCGGGATCGTAAGCATAGATCCAAGTCTCGTCTCCAGTGATCATGCATTTCGTCTTGCCAATGTAGTCAGAAAGCATTGTTTCACACACTTCAACGCGACAGCGCTTTTTTCCAAAAAATTCAATGATTTCGGTACCAGTCGAGATTTGACGCGTTTGTGGCCCAAAGCATCCTTCAAAATTGTATTGACTGAGCCTTTCGAAATGCCAATATCATCAGCAAGGTCTCTAATCGTTAATCGACGGTTTTCAAACACCAAATCTTTAATTTTTTGGACGTGATCTTCGTCGGTTGAGATTGATGGTCACCCAGGGCGCTCTTCGTCTTCGACACGTTCATGGTCTGCTTGGAACTCACTATACCACTTGTAAACATTTTTTTTCGACATAGCCTCATCACCAAAGGCTTTCTGCACCATCCTCAACGAATCCGCAGCAGAAAATTGATTCCGCAAACAAAATTTAATGCAAATTCTTTGCTCAACAAATTTCGACATCGCAAAAAACGAGAAATTCACTTTTAGCAGCTCACAAAACGAAGCGTATCTCCTACACTAATGAATATTTTGACGTGTGATTTGGCAGGGATGTCAAAGACAGTCCTACCAACCTAAAAAAGAAACCAATTCGCCAACTCCTTTGACGCGCGCAGTTTAAATTCAAATGTCGCCATATTTTTTAGGCACAGTAGTATATACACATACATATAAACCTCTTACAAATATACTTAGATGCGCATTTCATGCATATATGAAACATTTTAAATGGAATTTGCAATGACTGCAACAAGTTAATGATGTTTCGATTTAGAAAATTATGTACTTCAACTTTACCACAATTCTAATTCTAATGAAAACACTTTCGTTCATCGTATACTATATGCTATAGGGAAACAGTTCTATTTTCCTAATTAGGTCACCGAAAACATTTCCAGTTTTAAGTACAGAATAACTTTCCTTAATTACATTTTGTTCGCTTTAATAATTTCGATCGTGTGTTATATGTTTAGAAAATTTGTTCAAAATAAATCCGCACATGTTCCCCCGTTGTATACCATAAGTAAAAGTATGCGGTGCAAAAGTCCTTCTAATTACATACACATATACATAGTATCAAGGCCGACAACAAACAGATGCGGATTAAGGATGGGAGGGATGAGATGAAAACGAATGGCGAAAATGTTTTGCACCAAAAGTTGCGAAATATTTAAATCTACACTCAGCTCGGCATATTATGTATGAACAACTCATGAGCTGCTCATCAGACTAAAAATTTCAACTTTTGCCACATAATGGGGGGGCAGGAATGTTCCAACAGGCAAAATTAAAGCAATTACGAAGTTATGTTCGTGCACGCTCCATTACCGTTCACAAGAAACTGTGGAGGATGATGATGTTGTTGATGATGATGATGATGGTGGTGGTGGCGGGTATGCTTATAGCTTAACAGTTCCCATATATTCCAGGCTGGTTTTCCACTTATACTATATATAGGAAAGGTATCCGAGCTTATGATGCCTTCCGCTTGCCACGCTAACAGGAATTATTTTATATGCAGGCAAAAGGTCTAGTAGTAGTATGTTTCATAAGGACATGTACTCGTATATACCTAGAGAGGATCGGAAATTCTTTAGAACATGCAGTTCTTGGATGGTTGTTGGTAACGGTATGGGTCGAAACTATTTCTAATTCTATGAAGCTATAAGGATCACAGCATTCCCATAAGTGCATCGTTTGACGACTTATGTGAAACGAACCGAATCCTTAAGTGCACTCGAGAAGTGCATTTTAGACTGTTGCTAGAGCATATAGAGAAATGTTACTTATTTCCCCAATTCTATCCTCCTTCCCCGCAACTGACTAATTTCTAGTGTTTGAGCAACTTACATATAGCTGCAGCTGAACTGCGTTGTCTTTCTTTTTGCCTTAGTATACTTGTTGTAGGCTTGCTAGTATTTATGTATGTAGCCCAAGAACTCTTCTTTTACTATCAGGACGACAAGAAGTTCTCTTAACGGTATAACTGTGAACAATGCAAGGCACACAGAAGTATTTTCGTCCATGAATTACCCTCACGCTACACATACCCCCTCTATATCGCATTAGTAATTAAGTTCCTTGTAAAGCATGGCAGAGGGCGCTGCTATAATTGTATATCTACTACTCATAGTAGAATGCTGCCATGTTTTTTGTGAAATGTTGCGGAATTTTACTTGTTTCCGGTAGGATTTATGGATGAAATCTCTTTTTATGGGGATGCCACAAGGAAGCAGGAAATCTCGTTTAACAGCTACAATGGTGTGCCCAAAAAGCATTTAAATTTATTTCTAACAATTTTATTTACTGCCATAATCCCTGGATATCTTGTCTTCTTGTACGAGATAGCATGGACCATAATTGGTTTCTCGGGAGCTACTCTAGGAGGTAGTTGAATATGTGTAGGTATGTAGGAATGATACCAGGAAATTAACTGAGAGGATTATGTTTTTAGAATTTAGAGTGCTGTGGTGTCCAATTATTTTTAGGCTATAAAGGAGTGAAGAGTTTTATATTTACGTAACCTTTTATTTTGGGTTAAACTTTTTAGAAAAAGGTTTTTTTTTTATATGGTCTCTGTTAAAAATTTAACGGATGATATCATATAGTTTTATTAGGAGTTGTAAAAAGTTACCATCATATCCCGGAAGGAAAGAGTTAGATTATATGTACATAAATGTGTGTTGGATCGGTCCACAAGGAATTTAGATTTTTGACAGTTATCATTACTTACCATTTGTTTTTTTTTTAATTACAACAAATATTTTTACACATTGAGGCTTACTATTTGAGTTGTACTATGGTGTGCAGGATAGAAGGAACGATCAGGAATAAATGACTACCCGTTTTAAGACTTCGTATACTCAACCAAATAAATTCTAATATTAGAAGAATTTCTATGATACATTTTGTCTGTTAGGAATAGCTTTAGAAGTTGTATAGGAGGCATGAAGTTGGTTTGTTATTATTGTGATGGTGGCCTAATCAGGCCTTAATTATGGTGAAATTTTTACAACATTTCAGATTTTCAACTATTCTAAATTTTTTAATTTCTATAATTGCCGTAATTCTGAAGACGCATACCACTGGTTTTTGTTAAGTCTTAATTTTATTAAATTCAACTATCAGAAATTACTCCATTAGTAATTGCCCTACAGAAAACCAAGGAAATTAACCATGAATGACTACGAAAAAACAAAAATCTAATTACAAGTAGGTAATTATAATTGAAATATTTAAATTGTATTGCACTTGTATTTCCAAAATTTCAAATTAACTTCAAATTAATTCATTTATTATTGAAAAACAGTGTACCTGATGGAAACGGGATATCGAGGAAGTGTGAAGAGATAGTCGGGATTTCAACATTAAGTTCTCAGAGGCAATACTTCGTAGTAACTGACCAGTTATTTTTGTTGATCTTCGCCTTCTGCCGATTTGCTTACATATTGTGCAATTTTGAGGATCTACTCGCTACCGAAATATGTTTTTCAAGTGCACAAGGATGTATTCTGTTGATATTTCTATGGAAGGGGAACAATATTATGCATTTCCAGTGGGTTTGCCTACGGAAAGATGGATAGAAATTCATTTCCCTTGAATGTAGCGCTTATAGAAATGATGTATTCAATAGTATGATTAAGAAGCACAAATCTAGGAAAAATTATCACTGTGTTCGAAATCTCGAAAGTTATTTGGGTTACTTTTAAATTCATGAACTTACCTGATTTTAAATCGCGAGAGGCTTGATGTCTCTAAGTTTCCAACGGTAACTCTGAATGGCACAGCTTTAACTCATGTTACCGTTGCTGGAAATTTAGGAATTATCCTCAACTCTTCTATGACTTGCTGCGACCACATTAAAAATACATTGGGTAAAATTTATGGGATATTTCGAAGGTTGTGGTTGAATGCGAGGATTATCTCTCCTGCTCTTCGTTCCAAGCCGGTGAAGACTCTTCTCTTGCCTTATTTCACAAGTGGGAGCATTGTCTTCTCTCACTTGGATTCGATTTGTAGGAGGAAACTGATGTGTCGCTTTCAATGACTGCATCCGTTTTATACATGGATTGAAGAGATACGATCACGTTTCTCTCTTCCGTAATTCTCTGCTGGGTATAGATGCTTAGCTGACACTGATAATTGTGCATTTTCTTCATAAGATCATCTACACTATAGGCGTCCCAGCTATCTATTTTCCGACATCAGGTTTTTAAACACGGACAGGCATCTAATGCTGCGCGTTCCACGTTAAGAATATCGATTTTTTGGAACGTTCTCACCTTGTTTACGTTGCTCGTCTTTGGAACAGTCTTTCGGCGGTTTTGCAGCGCACGAGCTCGACCAGTCCATTCAGAGTACTGCTGACTCGTCATCTAGCCTCGGATGATGGTCAGGCGGACACACATTGTGTTTACACTTCGAAATAACTATATACTGCGCTTTTATTTTCATTTTTATTATTACTATTACTTTACTCTTCCATCATTTATGTCTTCCGGTCTTGTATACTCTTTCCCTCCCTGCATTCTTAAGATTTTTTATTTCTTTTTTATTTTGCCATTATGACTTGTAGCTTTAGTCTTTTTTTTTTTTTTTTTTAGTTTAATATTAACATGAATTTAGTATTTGCCTTTGTAATTTAGCAACTAAGTTTTGTATCATCAAAAGGTTGTAATATCTTAGATACTTTTAAACATTAAATGATTTTGAATTTGAATTTCTCAGCACTGTAAAATGTAAATGCATTGAATGGATTCGAGAAAACCGGTTGCTGGCCTATGAACCCAAACATCTTTACAGATACAAATGCTCTACCATTCTATGACTACTGATATCAATTTAGAAGCTATTTCTCCATCCACTCCACCTGAAAACGACATTCTATGTAGAGCAGAGCATATCTGACGAAAATCCCCACATTAAAGTTATTGTATGCATCTACAAATTTTCTTAGTGAAATTCTTACGAAAAACATTTTTGTATGGGTCTCTCAAAAAAATTTCAAACATTTTCGTCAATAATTTAAAAAATTACGCACGATATTATTACCAAGGGCTTAATAGACATTTGCTTGCACCATCTAGGAATTAATAGTAACACTTACAAGGACATATATCAAAACACTACGTAGGTACCTACTAGATACTAAATTGAACTTCTGCTCTGCTTTTCAAGAGGTGAACTTTATATGAAAAATTTCGTATCTCTTGAAGCTTAAGCTCTAGACTTAATTACGGAAAAAAGGAAAGCTTCGTTCACATCTACTTTTGAAAAATATCTATTTCCTTTATCTGAAGAAGTTCAATTAGGACAGAAAAACAACTCTTCCCTAGCAATTTGAATTACAAGAAACTGTGGAAAGATGTGAAGAGAGAAAAAAATAAAACTGGAGGATATTACAACAACAAAATTGTCATTTAGTGTAATTAAAAAGATAGTTAAAAAAGTAAGGGAAAAGGGAATGAAACGAAGTAAAGAAAAACTCCCCTCTTGAATGGGATGGAAGAGAATGGAATAAAGGCGTCACAGGATTCCAAATGAAAATCGTGTGTAATTTAACACTGTCTACACCACAAAATCGGTTTTTCCTATAGCTGTGTCTCAAGTGTGTCTACTGTCTACTCGTGTATCAGGGAATGTAATGATAAAAGCTAAGGGCAGGTTGAGAGAGAACAAAACCTATAACCAAAAACATCCAGCCAACTTAATTCTCCCCAAAAACTCTCACAATTGTTGAAGATTAGGATTGGTGCGTAATATTAGTGTCAGTGTAGGTCACGGCAACGGAGTATTGATATGCTGAGAGAATATCCAATATTACGGAGCCCGTAGACATAACTAGCAGAGTAATCATTGTTATTGTATTTAACCGGTTCGTAGTCTATCTATACTTCATAAAAAACGTTTTAGCCAAAGACTCAACTTTTGTAGCATGCTCTCCAATCAAGTTAAAGATTTTTGTGATCTTGACTTCAGAAGGCTGTTGATAAGGTCGTAAAAACTCTAAATAAAAGAAATCTACCTAAAAATGTTAAAAATCTAAAAATATACAATTTCTTAAGTTAGAAAACAGTGAAGAGTGAAATTTAATCAACAATTTATTAAGAATGAAATGAAGCATAAACTAGAAACTTTTGAATAGATCTAAGAAATTGGCAGGAATACACCAAAATTATGGTCAATGGATAATGATAACGCCTGTCAATCTTTTGGCATTATTCACGACTTGCTGGTATTGATTTTATTTTTTTGTAAAGTTCTTTTCTTAATTAATTATTGATTATTTTTCACTTAAGAAATCAGATATTCTCAAGAATTGTTTTAATCTGTTTTTTCTGTCTTTAAATTTTTTATAATTACTACATAAATTTTAGGTAATTAAATAAATATACTTGAAAGAATTAAGCAGTACACATTTTGCTATAATTACTTTTAGTTAAATTGATTTCTTTACTTACGGAGTAATCGAATATGGCTAGCTTTTAAATTTCGAATATTTGTAATTGTACAAATCTCAATCATAATTACTTATAATTTTATTTTATTACATAATTAAAGTTACATGTACTTAATTATAATTAGCTGGTGGGATTAATTTTAAAATGTAATCTACTTCCTAAGTACACTCCTTTTCAAAATCTCTAAACGAATTTGAAATTTTCCGGTTTCTCGAGAACGAGTACAAATTCTGATAAATCGTTTTCAGTAAATGGAGTGCGACACTCAAGACTGCTCTAGTCTAGTATTTGAGGTGTGTAGATGAAATTTCCAGAAATTATCAAAAATTACAGATTGTATTCTCGAGAAAACGGAAAATTTGAAATTCGTTTATAACTTTGAAAAGGATTGTATAAACAGAAACTATAGAAAAAATGTTTGTACAATTATAATTTTCTGATCTCTTGTTCCTATAAGATTTTACAAGATCTATTTCCGTCAATGGATTCAAGACAATTTGGCATGCTCAGAGCTCTAGTGAAAAACGAGTGTTTTTCAAATTTCCTTAATAGGGTTGGGTATATAATGAGGTTGTAGACCTATCCATATAGCGGGTGTTATCCGTGTTTTTTTTTTTAATTTTGTAAATATTTAAGTCCCAATTTTGAAATTTCTCCAGAAATTTTGATATAATCACGAAATATGAAATTTTAAGGCTATGGTAAATATCAGCACCAAAATGCAAATATAACTACGTAAAAAATCACAGTTTTTGATTTGAAGAAGTTGCTGATTTAGCTCATTTTAGCCTATCAACAGGCAAGGACAATTTTTGTTAAAAAAAAAATACACACACAATTTCAGCTGTCTAAGTTAATGCGCTTTCGTTATCCTGAGTACTTTGAAATTGGTGCTATAAATGGCATAATTTTTTTTTCCACTTATAATTTTACTTTTTTTTCGAATTTAACATTTTTAATATAATTTTACATTTCTTTCTTTCAGGTAAGTGTGGATTTCTCACATTGAATTGAATGAAGGAGAAATGGTATGTAAGAAAACGCAAATTTGTTGAAGCAGTGGTTGATAACTTCTTAAATGGCAAGTTCCTAAAACAAAATTCACTTAAAAAAAATATTTTATTCCTGAAATTATAGAATCAACCTTCGAAAGGCTGTAAGTCCTTGAAATTTGATTGATAGTTAAGTTTAATTTGGGAATTACAAATAAAAAACTGCTCCTTTTTCTTAATTTTGAGCCCATATTGTTGGAAAATGATTATATAATTATTATTCAAAATATTGTCCATAGCTAGCTACAATTGTTTCCCATCTTTCTGGCAGCATATGGATTCCGCGTCGAACATATTGCTTGCATTTTGAGTCCATCCACGGATCGACCCAATTTTTGGCTTCTTCGTAAGAACGGAGCAAGCCAGGCCATGCGTCCTCGAATGGAATAGGTGGTAGTCAGAAGGTAGTCGTGTATCAAATCACCTTGTCGTGTCTCTGCTCATATTGCGACCATTTTTTCTTCAATGCCCGGCTCAAACGCATTAGTTGTGTTTGGTAGCGGGCTCCCGTGAGACTTTCGTCCGGTTGCAGCAACTCATAATACACCACACCGAGCTGGTTCCACCAAATACATAGTATGAATTTCGAGCCATGTATGTTTGCCTTGGCCATCGATGTTGATTCATGGCCGTGATATCTCTACGATTTTTTTCGCTTTGGATTATCATAATGGATCCAATTCTCCTAAGGTTTTAAATGATGTGAGTCACTCAATGAACCTGAAAGTTCTTGTTGCGTTTGACATGAATCTTTGTTTAGCAATGCCTTCGATTCTGCATCTTCAAACTTTTTCACCGGTCTGGGACGCTCCTTATATTCTACGCGGAATCATCAAATAAACCATTCGCGACATATTATTTCACTAATTGAAGCCTCATCATAAGTTTCTACAATCATTCGATGCACCTCAGCCGCAGATTTTTTTAATTAAAAGCGAAAAGCAAATGACGCTTATTTGGGTGAAACTTCAACATATTTGCGCACAAAAAAGGATATGATGCCGATTAAAGTTCACAAATCTAATGATGAGGAGTTGTTCACAGATGCCGAGCCTTATCGTGTGGCATTTCTTATCCACCATTTTCGATCAGCACTTACTGCTGGCGCCATCTATTAGCCAACAGCGGTTTTCCATTTGACAGGGAGACAGGACGAATTTAATAGTAATTTTTTCTATAAATCTATGAAACAACCTTTACTAATTGAATCCGGAGCTAAAATTTATCTCTTTACCAGCTATATATCATTTGATCGCTCATTCACTTTACGGCGCCAAACTCCTCCACAATTAATATATTCGGCATTATCTTTCTGTGAATCCAGGTCTACAGCAATCGTTCCCTTGTATATTTAGAAGTACGGCATTAAGGTGTAATGTCAAAATATGTAAATATATATAATTGACTATTGTTTGGCTTTGTTTATACTAATTAAATTATAGTACACATATGAATTAAAGAACCTAGTACACAAATACAAAATAATTACAGTTAGTTGCTGTCAAAGCAAAGGATTATCCATCAAAACACTTGTCCGTCTAGAAAACTATGCGGTAACTACCAGCACTAGAATGTCTGTACAATTCAAGATTCAAAATATGCAAGAAATTTTTGATCTATGATTTTTTAGAATATCTACCAAATTGTAAATACTTTTCAACTTTGGAGGTAGCAAAGTCTTACCACTAAATTCCCAGTAAATCCAAAGATAGACGATATACCTGAAATATAGCAGCACCTCAACCTTAGACTTTCGGAGCCATTCTTCAATTCAGCCTAAATTCGTGCGATTTTACAGGAATTTTCGTTTTATTTTATCAATTTAGATGACATCCGCTGGATATCCTCTGTATTTTAAGCCGATCATTTTAAGTCTTTGTAATAAATTTTTAACCGCCTTAATGTAATTTAAGTTTCTGCAACGCACAGGTGACATTTTTCAGCCATCTATCATAGAATTATCTCCATACTAGAAATTCAATTTTCTTTCGAACGTGTCAACTTCTCACAATTAAAGTATTTTCAAAGATTTCTTAATGTAGGAAATTTTCATCAACATGAAATTTTACCAAATAATTTTTTAAGTGGTTCCAAGAAGAGTGATGTGTAGAAGAATTTCTTGGAGTGGTGGTATCATACCCTTCAAGTGACGCTAATGGCATATAAGAACAGAAGAAAGTTCAACCTTTCATCTTGCTAAGAATTAGAGCCATACTTAGAGGAGAATTTCCTACCATCCCATCCGTATTAGTTTACAGACGAGATATACGCCTCCGCCTCACATTCCCATTCCAATTCACGTTCTCAGCCATAAAATAAATTTATTAGGATATTCTCACTCAAGAGCAAAACTATTTCAATTAAGAGGTAACTGCAATGAGCGTTGTGTAACATGAAAGTCTTTTACAACTTAAAGTAAGTAAAATTAGCCTTTTTTTTTGGGAAGTATTTCCACAGTGATTTTTCTTTCTTTGTGTGATTTGACATATTTTTCAGGACGAAAAATAATTCTAGAAACATTTGCAACAATTTATCAAGCCATATTGTCTTCTCTGTTCTGTTTTTTACATGTTATATTTGTAAAATGTACATTACAAAAATAATCAAGCAAATCGACTATTAATTACACATACACTTGTGAATGTGATTTTTTTGTTGTTGTAATATTAAACATTTTTCTGAATAATTTGTGTTTTCACCCAAAAATTGAAATTTGGCTACAGTTATCATGTAAAAATGTTGTGTAATTTTACACAGATTTTTTTTATTTAGGCTTTACATTTTATGTATAATTTGAAAATTAATGGACTCGAATAAAATCATAACACAGGTAGATTGTAAAAAATGTAAAATTTATATTGATTCATAACATACACAGTATGGGGTTAGTAACATTATATCATGTAAATTCCCTTCACTGCTTTGCTGGTACATACTCACTCTTTTGTTGAAATTGTCCATGATTGTTTTGCATAAATGGGCCTGAATTTCGTTGATATAGCACGCAATTTCCCCCTTCAAGGCGTGGGTGGTGTGAGCATGTTGGCATAATCCTTAGATTTCAAAAAACCCCGAAAACAAAGTCCAACGACGTTAATCGTATGATCTAGGCGGTTAATTCGGATCACCAAAATCGGAAATTACACGACTAGTAAAAGATTCATGACGTAATTGAATTGTTTCTTGGGCTGTTAGTCATGCGACACCATCTTGTTGAAAACAGATATCGTTCACATTCATATCTTGCAATTTTGGCACAAGAATCAGGATTATCATTTTATGATAGCTAGCACCATTAACTGTTATTGCCTGACCAGCCGCATTTTCGAAGAAGAATCGTCCAATGATGCGTCCAATCAAAAATCCGCACCAAACAGTGACACATTGTGCGGATGCATTTGTTTCTCAACAATGATTTGTGGATTTTCTGAATCCCAAATGTTCCAATTTTGTCGATTAACCAAACCATCAAAATAAAAAATAGCCTCAGCGCTGAAGATAATTTTGTTTGAAAAGCAGCATTCGTTCCATAATCCATTCAACGAACTCTCTTCGCTGTACGTCGTCAGTAGGTTGCAGTTTTTGAGTCAATTGAACTTTGTAAACATGGAAATGCAAATACGTTGTAGATGTCCATTTCTTAAACATGGAAGCCGAATTGATGTTCCTGGATTCTCAGCAACACTCTCACGAATTGGTTCGATGTTTTTAGTTGAACAACTTATTTAATTTCACTAACTGATCCAATCTCCCTAAATTGTTCAATTAATTTCTTCACAGTTGATGAAGTTACATAAATCACTATTTCGACCATATTTTGTACGAAAATTGCGAGCTGTAGCTGTCAAACCTTCATAATTTTTAAAATATTGCTCAACAATGAAAACATGTTGTTCTTTTTTGTTGCGCCTCATTTTTAATAACCCTGAACTGTCAGCTGTCACGCTGTTGTTTTTGATTGGTAACACTTTATCGCACAAATCGGACGTGCATTTCGGGACACCCCTTATTTGAATGAATTTAAACTTTTCACTTATTTGAGCAAAAAAAAAAAAAAAAAAAAAAAAGGTGCAAGATCTGCATTTTTCCATTGGTTAAAAAAAAAATGAAAATAAATATTGTACTAGATTTTGTCAGTGCTTCATTGTCATTCGGTTCTGTAAATCGGATGGGAAAACTTCGTAACTGGCTTTTTACTGCCTTTATACCCTAGATGAAATCTCATCGGGTATAATTTCTAAGGCGGTCATTCCGTATGAAACGCATAGAAATTACGCTGGTAGAGCAAAATGGATTGAACATCCAGGCATATTATTAAAAGTAAGATTAATTTTTGTCTGTCTGTCCTCATAATAACTCAAGAACGCGTTCACTTTTGCACATGGCCGTTTTAAATAAAATTTCAGTTTCATAAATTAACTAAAGCGTGCAACCCGTTCTTGATTTTGCCATACACAATTAATTTTGGGTTTTCATTAAATACATATTTAGACACTGATAAACAACGCAAGTGGAGGATGATAGTACTCATCTACACAAACAAAAAATTGTATGGCAGGGGCGGGGAGGGATGGAAGGACATATCAACCGTTTCGGAATTACAGGGTGATTATGAAATTATGCTAGGTTTTTACAAAAGACCCTGTATTTATAAAAGTACAGGGTGCACGGTCACTGTCTAAAGCTGATTGTGGGCAGATGTTCATGGCCTTTCCAACGACTGCTCAACCAGACTGGTACTCTTCTCCTCTCTGGTGTTATTGTGGTATAAACTAAAAATTTCGGATTTTCTTACAATTTTTTAATTTGACCTCTATTTTGTTTTTTTTTTTTTTTTTTTTTTTTTTTTTTGCAAGAAGGTCATTAACATAACTTTTTTTATAAAAACTACAATTTCTAGACTCTTCCTTTTTAATTTGACCTATTACACCCTATGTGCCAGCTGTATGCGTTAAAGAAGTATTAGCTCACAACCTATTCAGGTCATACCGAAATTAGCCGATAGTTTTTTTTTAAATGACGTGTTTGCATTTACCAAGGGAACAAATTATCTTTGAAAATAGGTTAAGAGTGAGTGAGATGACAAGTTATTGTAAAATTGCCAATGAGTTTTAAGGCTCTATTTTCGACAATATCCAATTAAGCTAAGGCTGTGCGACTAGTCCTGGCCCAGATATGGGAATTGTATTCCATTCTTGGTATTATGTAAGACTTGTAGAGGAGCGCTAGATTCTAGATGCTTTTTTAGGAATAGAGAAGATGTGATCGTTGAACTTAACTTACTGGAAATATTAATGCCAAGAATGCATAAAGACGGTGTGTCGTAAGTCAGTGCTCCATCAAATGAAACGGGAGTGGAGAAATTATAATCTTGTTTGAAAGTGATAAGACAGTTTACATGCTTTGAATTCGACGCTATTCGCTTTGCTCCAAGCGAGGACATTATCAAGCTCGTTCTTCAATGATCTAATCATGCAATCTGGCTCGACCGATGTGGCATTCCCTCTTGGAGTCTGTAAGAGTGTCAAAAAACTAAGCGAAATCAAGGGAACTGTCATCGAGGTGAGATTTTGATGAACCGACATCTAGTAACCAAAAAAAAGGGGAAACACTAAGTGATTTAAGTTTGGATAAAATAGCTGGATGTCAGACTTTATCAAGATCTTTGAAATATCTAGGGCAACGATTTTGGACTCACCAGTTGTATTAATGATTTCAACGATCTTATATACACAAGCAACAGTTATATATTCATGTGCTCCTGGATTATATTCCAGAGTCGAAACAACTTCATAGCATCTCGTCGCCACTAAGTTTACCTTCGTTTTTTCTCAAACCGTACAAATTTTATCTGATCGGATTATCAATTAATTTCGACCGACCAACTAAAGCTTACCCCAAATGTCCACACATTCCGTGAGAATCACACGCCACAACATAAAAAACTCGAAATTTTCTAATTAAAAGCTCTAAAGCCATTATTGAAAAACCCTTCACTAAATAAATGGTTGATCCTTCATATAGGAGAAAGAAACTCACCTGTTTAAATACTGCAAGAAGTCCCATCACATACGACAATATGTGGTGAGGATTTACTGGTGTTTGTATGAAATAGCCATTAATGCACTTCCTTCAACAGCAATTATAAGTTCATCCCTTCGAACGAAATACAGCAATCAATTCTTGTGTTTGTTTTTTTCTCGTTTCAACGTTCCAAACCAACAGTCATCGGTATTTAAGTCAAAACTAATTCGACTACAAATAAAATTCCTTGAGGAAAAGGAAAAGTAAACGAAAATGACAGCCAAAGTTTAATTATTGCCCACACATCTAACCATTTCCCATTTTCTATTCAACGTCATGATCCAATTTCTTGGAGCTTGGAGAACTCTTATGAACCCGAAAACCATTCAACCGAATTTTCCGATACACTCTGTCTGCATTCAGAAGAGTAGTTAGTATCCCTAACCACCTATATACCTGGTGAACAGACGGAATTGAGTCTTTGCCATTTTTATCCAATCCATCCAATACTACCTTCAGGGATTATCCATTCTGGGTACCATCTGACCAACTGAAAGTGACCGACGCGACGATGGAAAATCACTTCATGGATGTCCGATTTTTCTTTTTTTCATTGTCACAAAACAGAGTTTTTTTTTCTTGTAGATCTCTGCCGGTATAGGATTGCAAGGAACCAGAAAAAGTTTTTCCCAGTGCATGTACAAAACGTTTTTGTTTTGTTTATTTTTTGTTATTATGTGGAGAGTTTTGGGAAATTTTGTTGCAGTTTTTCCGAGCTATTTTCATTTGCTACTAAGTTGCATGAGGAGAAAAAAACACCGAAAATGGTTCCAACAAAGAAGAATTGTGATTTTGGCAATCACGTCCGGATAGTTGTGTCTACAGAGTGCTTTCAATTTTTGTCTCAACAGACTGAAATTCAATTAAAATGGAGTAAATTGGAAAAGCTAAGTATGTGTGAGGAGAGAATAGGTAGTCAAGGGTTTTTCTTGGAAAGAAACATACATACAAAGTATCACACTCGAAGTTTTTCGTTTTGTGTGTTTATCATTATTTTTGAAACACACAAGACTCTAGGACTTGAAATATATTTTAATTAACCAACGGTCGACAGTTTAAATTTATGCATCCTTTACCTTAATGTGAAAAAAAACATTAGATAAGAGCTACCAATTCTATTGTAAATTTTTATCCTCAGACACATACACGCATAACAATCCGTATATACTTCTCTTCCTCGTATTCTATGCTAGATCCCTTCAATTCGACAGATAAAATCCACCAGTAAGACCTTTATATCCCTGGCTAAGTATACATGAATTAAAATCCTCTGCGGTCTGCTATATTTCCGTCCTTATGGTTTCTGAAGAAGAAGAAGAAGAAAAAACATAAAATTTTCGGATCCTTCCATTAAAGGATGAGGATTTTATATGTCCAACTTCATATATAATTCCAAAATGCACGTTTTATCACCAACTGAACTGAATACCCTCATCTTAGATTTTTACCAAATAGAACCTGAACGGAGAGGATTTCATCTATGGTCACAGTACCGGAAACACGTAAGACAGTTATTTGATCGAAACGGATATGGGTAAACATTTTCGATGTGAGGCATTAACATTTTAGTCCCCATTCGAGTTGAAGACTAAATATTTGTGAGGATTTGTGTGGATTTCTAGATTTCGCATAAAGGATATTTGTATGCAAGATTAGTTTTGTGTTTACTGGAGTGGGAATTTATTTACCGGTGTTCGCATGCATAAGTGTATTTTACATGTGAGGAAAGACCGGCGGGCAAAGTCGACGACATTAAACTTTAAGTCGTGTATGAAGTATCTACCTAGTCGTTGCAATTATGAGTTATATCTGGATCGCATTGAAATTTTTAGAGAGATAAAAATGTTTTCAACAGTCTAGAGTGGTTTTTGTTCGCGCCGAAACTTTCGACTTATAGGCGCAATATTTTATGCTTCATATGAAAAATTCGAAAAGGTAAATGTGACCTGCAGACGATTTATGAAGAAAATTAAAATACACGTTCGACACAAGGTCGGCACTAAATCACTGGAACAAACGTTACATCAAATCATTACAAATGTTTGTATTGATTGCAGCTGGAAATGAATCCTGAGCGCATAATGTCTCTCCTGTTAAGAATGAAAAATGAGAGAGCCTTTTTATTCGTTCAAGTGGTTAAAAAAAATTTTAAAAACGGCCCAACTAGTTGGAGTAGCTAGCTATAGAAACATTATAGGGCTGTCTGAAGCATACTAGTAAGAAAGAAGCGCTAGTATAAATGAAGACGTATTTTGATGAGTAAGATATTTATTAAGTGAGTGTAAAGTAACTACATGACGCACACAGAAGGAAAAGTACTGTTTGCGCACTTCAATTATATTTACATATTTTGGATTATTAGCAACACAAAATTATCTGATTTCGCCTTTGACTTTTCACGGCTAGCAGTATCACAGATGCCGTCATGGCCGTGAGGTATTGGTTAATGGATTTCTGAAATAACACCATACACCGAAAGGGAAATGCCCACTTACAGGCAAGAGAGGTGTTTTAAACGATGCATTATGATACTCTTAAGATATTTTAATAACAATTTTCATTTCAATTAAGCGCGGAAGGGGGGGGGTGTTAAAGTTTGATCTAGTACATTTTGGAAAATCTAGTACAGAATCGAATTTCTTAGGTCCTTAGAAGAAGTTTGAGTACCCACAATCCTATACTCGGAGGCTTAAATAGCTATTTATAGCCATCATCATACTCACTTATTTAGTATTTTCCTCTTTTTTATTCGCACTTAGGTACTAGATTTTTCGCACTTTAGATCGACTCTAACTCGTTAGGGCTATGCCTGATCGGAAAACAGGTTTCACTGTTCGCCTAACCTTTACCAGCTACAATTCGTAGAAGAAAACTTTTCTCTGCATACTTTTAGGGTTAGTTCGTAGCAACCCCGGCGGGGTGGTGGAATTTAATACAAACAAAATCATGAATCGGAATAAGTCAATGCTGTTTTATTTCTTCTGTGTTTAACGAAAATTCTCTCCTCTCTCTCAATCCATTCACCCAGTAATACGTGCGCATCATATGTACTTAGATTTGATAACCGTTCGAAAACCTTATCTTTTTTGTAATTGGAAACTTGTCAACTACTATAGAGTGCTGTCTCGCACAGGTATGAAACGCAGTTTTGGAACAACTGCCATGGATGATTCATAGGGTGTACATAGTTTGTCAGTCTATTTGTGAACTTCTTGGCAAAGAGAGCTGAAATTATGAACACAATTTTTTCGCAAATTTGTCTAAAAATGTTCACAGCAGAGCACTAATGGCCATGGAAGAAAGAACTGCAAAAATATATGGGAATTGTAGTAACTGGGGTGTATGTGACCCAAGTGCATGAAAATGGGATTTTCAACAGTCAAAACGTTTCGTAAAAGTTTTCTGAATCAGGAAAAAAGTACACCACCCGATAGTACTCGGCAAGACCTTCGTAATGGACCTACCCCACCCCCACCCTAAAAGTATATAGAGTATATTATTCCACGAATTGTAGTTGGTAAGGAGATGAGGCGATCGGTGAAACCCGTTCTCTGATCGGATATATCCTTACCGAGTTAGAACCGATTAAATGTGCGAAAAATCTAGTACCATAGACATACTAAAAAAGTGACTATGCTATTTAAACCTCCGAGTATAAGAGTGTGGGTACTAAAAACTTCTTCTCAGGACCTAAGGAGCTCGATTCCGTACTAGATGTTCCAAAATGAGCTGGATCAAATTTTGTCCCCCCCCCCTCCCCCTCCCAAAGGCTTCCTCTGCTTAAAAATATATATTCAGAGTATCATAATACATCGTTTAAGACATCTCATGTTGAGGTGTTGGGCCTAAAATGGGCATTCCTCTTTAGCAATACGGAAATTTAGTTTTTGACTATAAAATTTAGACCGTGATTTAGAACGTCTTGATCTGGAGCCCTAAATTTTTGTACACTATTATTTCATACTTTGCCCTTGTTGTATTATGCTCTTCCTTATTTTAATATCAGATACCTTACCATAAATTTCATACCTATGTACGTATTACAACCTGAAGACAGTTTTACGATAATTAGGTAGATACGTTTGCTGGGGTAGTAGGATTCTTCATTTAAAAAAGATACTATTCGGCCACTCGTTTGGTCAGTTACCTGGTTACATAAGGACTTCAAGCAACTTTTATATGATGACTATGTCAGAAAGTTATAAAAATTTAAGGCGGGTGAATGCAACGTAAGTGATCTGCAGATGAAACGTATACGCATTTGGTCAAAGTACATAAAATGTATGACAATAAGAACGTATGCAATAAAAAGTAGGTACGTGCGAAAACAGGGACAATGTCCTCTCACATGTATTCTTAGTCTTGGCATATACTTCAGCAATAATCCCACGGAGAAGACAGAATAGACGTCCTATTGAATTACAGTTCATTGCCTTCATAAAGTCTTACTTTGATGTCAGTGCCTTACAGGATTTCTACATTAACAAGTAGACAACACTGCCACCTAAAATAACTTGAAAGTGCTCCTTGAGCTGTGGCTCCTGCATTCATAAACTTAATCTCTACGAGCCATCAAAAAATTCAGTTTTATCAACACATCCCTCCCCTTACATCCATAATTATAAATATTTTAATAGAACATTTCTGTCCAGTAAATTACAGTTCCGTACTCCCCTTAATAAAGAATGTGACATTTCAAGGCTATGAAGGTCCTTCGGAAGGAGCACTGAAATATGTATATGTCCCTTTTGTAATAAATAACGTCATATGCCTATGAAGAGGGTTTGTAACCACAACCACCAGTTGTAATAAAAAAAAAAGTGGAAACTACACATGTGGGAGGAGAGTCAAGTCTTAAGTATTTCACATCCTCTATAGGTACTTCTTGACTAAAGGAAAGCGGGTGAATATATCCCAGATGAACCATTCTTAAGATGATAATGCCTAGCCCATTTCTATTTTCGTAACCATCCAAGGATGTGCGGATGTGTCGGTGTGTGGTCAAATTTATATTATATGAAAGTGCTTAAATTCTTGGATTTATTACCGAGGGCTTTACTTAAGGTGAAATCATAAAGGGTCGACTGAATTGGGGGGGTTGGGCGGTCCTCTGAAGGCAATGTACGGGCTTCAAATTTACCAACGATTTTATATCCGACTAACGGATATAATTTAAACTGCTACGTTTTATGTAACCTCTGCTAGGTGGGTAGTCAGCAACATTTCTTCAAAAGTCGCCTTTGGAGTTTGCCATCAAAATGATTTAAAGTTTGGTTTATAGGCTGCAGGCAGTTAACTGGGATTTGGGAAGGTTAATGTGTGCTTCTGTGTGTATATGTGGAACTTTTACTAGTTTACGTTAGGCTCAAAGATTTATTTCAAGATTGCCTGCCTAAGTCATTGTGGAATTCCATAGTTCGGATTTTTGTTTTATGACCATAAAATAGTTTATAGAATGCGGATATGATCACTAAGTGAAATTTTATGTAGCAGGTTCGTTGAGCAGGTTGTGTAAAGTTCTTCAGGCTTCTGGGGTTTTTCAGTAATTTTGCTTGAAAGCTGCTGCGTGTGTTTTTGCCTCTACGAATTGAATAAATATTCAAAACTGTTGGCTCTTGTGGGCCTAAGCAATTATTTACTTGCCAGAGAAAAAGTTATAATTGATCTAAGAGCAATAAAATTATACCCTAGATGACAATAAAAGTTATATGAAGTGAAAACCCGAAGTTTTGTATGGCAACACCAAGAAGGGGTTGCCCGATTTAGTCCATTTTTTGAAATTTGATTTACTGTATACAAAATTTCAACTCTCTACGGTGAAGCGTTCTCAGGCAGTTCCCAAATATATATTGAAAAGCGAAATTTTTGTAAGGCAACCCTACGAATGAGTTGCCCGATTGACTCCATTTTCAAAATTAAAATTACTTTTTGAAATTATGTTGGTGATCAGGTGCTCCAAAAATTCTTGACGGACTTTTAGGAGATTGGCCGTTTGCAGTCAAATTGCATTGCGGATGGCCTCCTTCATATCATGCAAATATAGAGGTTCAGTATAGCTCATCTCAAGCTCCAATTTGGCAGGTACGCATGGCACCGGTTACTCTTAGATATGCAACCCGTTGTAGTTTTTGTAAGCTGGCTTGAGCTGTCTTTTTTTTTTCAAGGACATTTTTCATCTAAGAGTACCCAATTTCTGCCAAAAAGCCTGCGGCTTGTCCATGTTGCCGCTGTGGCCTTCTCCAGTACTTATTGTAGAGGGGGTGCGAGTTAATCTGCTATTTAGGGTAATGTCTGGATACTTGACCTCCTTCGAGAACTCCAAAATGTTCCCTTACGAGATGGCGATTGTAAAAAAAAAGATTTCTTTTTCGCGACAATGGAACGTTTATTGTTTTGCCAGGATTAGCACAAAGTCTCATTGTCTGACACCAATTGTTTAGGGCATTTTGTGTTAGATCAGAGATTAGGGGATCATGTTTTCCCTTGATTGTTAAGGCCAGGTTGTCATTAGCATAGCCGAAGTTTGTTGGCGCCTGTAGGAGATCATCGACAAACAGCGATCATAGTAAAGGGAGAAGGACCCCACCTTGGAGACATCCTTGGGCGACCTCTATTGTAATCAAGTCTTCTCCTAAGCTAGCTGTAATTCTCTGGCTTCCAAGCATGGTTTTTATCCATTTTAGCATGGACGGTTCGATTTCTCTTTTGATAGGTTTTTGATAGATTTTTTACTCACCACTGACTCCTCATGTATAATATGCCATCCGTAGCTATCCCCCCCCCCCCTACAATTCTTGATCACGACATCTTATACCTTAAATATAATTTACCCATTCCATCTCAATTTCAAATCTATAAATACTGTGATTACTTATTTGAGGAATGCAGTATTATAGACTGGAACCTAATCATGGAGCAGAATGCTGTGCCACTGTTACACGCTGTAGACCTACAAGTACTCGCTTTCAATGGTGTGCTCTCATAACTAATAAATAAATATGCCCCCATTCAGACTCAGCAGTATAGAAGCCTTAAAACTCCCACCAGTCTTTCGTCTTTATATAAAAAGTCTCGAAATCTTGTAAACAAAAAAGTGAGTCATTATACTATGCGTCAGGTGTTAATGGTGGTGATGGCGGCTCAGTATGTAACCTGGACGCTGATGACCTCAAATAGCTCTATACGGCGGCTACCTGTAATGAGTGTAATACCAGCGCTTCGCTATCCTCTCAGAACACTCCCATTGTTCGCGCAGGATCCGAGTTTAGTTTTCTTTGTGTTGACGAGATTGTGGCCGTCTTATCTATTAAATCCCAATGAAATCCCACCGCGCTTCGTGAAGCTAATCTTACCTCTTATTATTGGCTCTATTGCAAAAATATTCAAAAGCTGCTTAAAGTTCAGCGAATTTCCGTCTCTATGGAAGGAAGCGCTAGTGGTTCAAATCGCTTAAAATTCCAGAGCTAGCGATATCAGGGACAACAGACCAATAAGCTTGTTATGTTTTCTAGCGAGGGCACTAGAAAAACTTGTGACAAATAAAATATCCGAGCACTTAGATCGAATGAATTCCCTGAGTTGTTGGCAGTTCGGTTTTCGTCCTGGGCATAGTTGCGACACAGCTCTTTTAAATTACACGATCACACGAAACTTCTTAACAGCTGAAGAGCCTCTTTGGATTCGGCTCCCCGGCACTGAAATTAATCAGAAACTTTTTGGAGAAACGCTCGCAATGAGCTGAAGTGAACGAAGTTGCTTTCTCTAGACTTTATTTGATTGTCGGAGTCCCACAAGGGTCAGTGCTGTGACCTCTGCTTTTCAGTCTTTTTATTAATGATTTCCTAACTGTTATCAGAAATAGCTCTGTTCATCTGTACACTGATGACGTGCAAATATATCTTGATCGTCCAATTGTTCTCTTAGAGAAGATCTTCAGAATATTTTAAAATGGTCAATCGATGGCAATCTAGAGCTCAACCCCAAAAAATCTCAAGCCCTAGTGGTAAGCAGAGCAAGTGGCGAGCACACCAATTCTCCCCCGATAAAGTTCGATCGCACCACAATATCATATCTACTGAAAGTTAAAAACTTAGGCATTATATTAAATTCACAAATGGACTGTTGCGATCGTATTAAAATCCAACTAGGTAAGATCCACAAGATCCACAAACCCACGTATAAGGTTGGTCAGGACATTGACATTTTCGCATCTGTTACATGATTTCAACATTCTCCCAAGACTCGACTCACTCTGCAGGCGTAAGCTCCAAATAGCCTTCAATGATTCCATGAGGTTCGCATTCAGGCTTTGTATATATGATCACACATTCTGAATTGCTCTTTGGGAACATATTTACAACACAGAGCATTACTCTTTCTATACAACTTACTGAACACACGTAAACTGGCATATCTGTACGAGTTTTTAATTTTTTTGCTTAGTGACAGTCGTAATGCCTTGCTACTGCCCTGCTTCAAATATTTGGTCATGAATGCTCCTTATTTTGTTCAAACTGTTGGAGCATGTGGAACGCTCTTCCAGTTTCGATCCAGCAGCGCGTTTGGCCAGTTCCTTTAAAAGAGTTGCTCTGGCAGCACACTTAATTAGGGTGATGCTGATTACATCCAGATCGAAATAGTCAGTTGACTGCACATGCTCTAGGAGTTTCTTTATCGGTTCTCTTTAGTTCTATTTAGTCTTTATATTTAGTACTCTTGCATTTGTTTGTTATATTGTATTAAGGATCTTATTAACTATATAATTATTTCCTCTTAATTTTCATTACTATTACATATACAGGGTGTTTCAGAAGTGGTGGATAATAATGAAGGAGGTGATAGGTCATGTCGAGAAATGAAAAAAATTGTATGGTAGGGGTGGGGCGTGCATTCTGAACCCTTTCCGAGATAATCGGGGTTAAAGGACAAAGGGTACATGAAACGTAGGTGTGTACTAAAACAGTTATATCTCCTAAATGACAAACAGTAGAAAGATGGCCGGGGTGGTAATTTATATAGAACCTCCTGCCCTTTGATTCAATGCGTCAATGCTTCCTCTACAGTATGTAGTTGAGAAGAAACGGTCTGCCAAATTTCAAGTTTCAACTTTTGAACCTTATTTTTTTTGTGTTTGAAGCAAAAAAACTTTCTTACTCCGGTTAGAAGCTAAGATTATTTTCTTTAAAACGCACTTTGTTTTCATTTTGTATCTTTCACCGCTTATGAATTATGACACAAAAATTCTTCCAATGCATGAAAAGTCTTCCTTCAAGAAAATATGGAATAGTATTAAAATCATAAATAAGATTTTTATATTTATTTATTATGATCGGGATAGGAAAAATTAATAACTTTAACTATTTAAAATATTTTCAAAATGCCCCCCTCATTTTTAATACAAAGTACAGGTCTACGCTTAATAGATCTTTTAAGATCAGTTGTTACCAAATCGTCTTTAATTTTGTTTATAAGTTTGTCTCTTGATGATATTTCCGACATGTACACAATCTTCTTCATAGTTCCCAGAGGTAAAAGTCTAAGGGTATTAAATCAGGACACCGTGGTGGCCAAGGAAAAGTTCTCGAAGATCATTTTCCAAAAAGTCCAAGTAATTTTCAGTAGGTAATCTACTTGGAAGAATGTGTGGACCAAGAAGTTTTCCGCCGACAATATCTGTCCACACATTGATGGAAAATCTATAATATGATGATGCCTTCCGAGATACGTGTGAATTTTCTGAAGCCCAGTGATGTAAATTGCGTAAATTTTTTATCCCAGTTTTTGTAAATTGGGATTCATCGGTCCACAGGATATTGTCCAAAAACGTGTAGTCGTCAAAATCATGCTCAAAGAGCCAACTGCAAAATTCATTGCGTAGCGGCTTATCTCCAGTTAGTAGCTCTAGCACAGGAGTAACGTGGTAAGGATACATTCATTTTTTTCTTCAGAATTCTCCAAACAGTTGACACAGACATTCCTAAGCGAAAAGCTAAGCGCCTCGTTCCTATAGCAGGATCATTCTTTACTATTTCTAGGACCCTCTCCTCTGCTTGAACTGTAGTCGTTAAATTATTACTGGTTTCTCTCGACACATTTCCAAAGTTGCCAGTTACTTTATATCTTTGGTAGGTTCTTTGAAAAACACGTACGGAGGGAGGCCTCCTCGCCGGAAATCTTCGATGATATTCGCGTTTGCAACCAAAACAGATGCCAGCAGGTAGAAAATGACAGGCGTGTATTCTATGGTTTTATAATACTTATCCCGATTTTCTTGTACATGTAGTGGAAGAATTTTTGTGTCATAATTCATCTTAGTTTCTAACCGGAGTAAGACAGTTTTTTTGCTTCAAACACAAAAAATTAGGTACAAAAGTTGAAACTTGAAGTTTGGCAGACCGTTTCTTCTCAACTACATACTGTAGAGCAAGCATTGAATCAAAGGGCAGGAGGTTCTCTATAAATTACCACCTCGACCATCTTTCTACTGTTTGTCGTTTAAGAGATATGACTACTTTAGTACAACCTACGTTTCACGTACCCTTAGTCCTTTAACCCCGATTATCTCGGAAAAAGTTGAGAATACACCCCCCCCCCCCCTCACACAATTTTTTTCATTTCTCGACATGACCTACCTATCAACTCCTTCACCACATCTCAAACTCAATTCTCTTTGTTCTAGTTAGTGTTGAAAAATGTTAATTTAAGTAGTACCATAGATGGCACAAGAACTAGATATCGCATGTCATACTAGAACAGAGTATACAGATTGTGAAATGGGTAGTGCATTCTGGAATGGACCATAACATGTTTTAGGGCATGCCGAAAGCAAATGTTTTTATACTAGCAGTTTTATATACATTTTCCTTAATACTTCAGATACGAAAAAATATGAATCACTCGACATACATCATTTCAAATGTTGTGGTCCATTCCGGAATGGAGCACCCAGCCATATAAATTTTGTATACTTTTTTGGTACTGAATGCGACATCTAGCTCTTGTGTCATCTATGGTAGTACTAATGAAAAGACTTTTGTCTTATTGTTCTCACGTTAAATAAATACTTACTTAACTTCTTTACTCACTAATGTTTTATGATTTCATTTGAATCCTTAATCTCGCTTACATTTGCATTTGCTCTTTATCTCATAAATTTCCTCCGAGCAGTTTCGTTGTGGAATATGAATTGCTATAAAGGGTGTCCCGGGAGTGGTGTCATATCCGAAGGCTACGGATAGGTGGGGGGGGGGGGGGGGTTATAAAGGTTTCCGAGATAACAGGACTTTAAGATATGTTCTTCTAAATGACCTTGTAACTTTTGAACGTTACACCCTGTGATGATGACTTAACCTTTCCAGTAGTCTATAAATTTTTCCTATCCTCTCCTTCGTTTTGAAGTTAAGGTTCAACAAAGTTGAAATTTCGGAATTATATCTCGTTTTGTTTTATTTAACTACAATTTTTAGCAAAAAACATGTCATCACTACCAAATTTTCATATTGCATTTAAGAAGCCCAAAATCTTAGCTTTAAAATGACCCCTCACACTCTGTACCCAAAATGTAATCATTCTGCGTTTTTGTATTTTTTCTTGAAGCATGTCCAACGAAAATTACTGAAAAAGGTCATTTCCAAAAGATAATTGCCTACTTTCTGGTAGTTATTGAATGTTTTCAGCCATTTCAGCTGGAGTGGCTTAAGAAAAAGTGTAAGACACACAGAAATGGTTATATTTTCGGTACAGAGTGTGGTAAGCCATTTTAAAGCTAAGATTTTGGGCTTCTTAAATCCAATATGAAAAGTTGGTAGTGACGACGTGTTTTTTGGTAAAAATAGTAGTTAAATAAAAAAAAATTCCGAAATTTTAACTTTGTGGAGCCATAACTTCAAAATTGAGAAAATTAAAAAAAAGATAAGAAAGATTAAGCCATCATCACAGGGTGTAACGTTCAGAAGTTCAGAATAATCTATAAAAACATACCAAAATATCTTAAAGTCCCGTCATCTTGGAAACCGTTAGAATTCACCAAGCGCCCCCCCCCCTCACCTTACAATTTTTTGTTCGTCTAAGCATGACCTATCCGTAGACACCACTTACGGGATACCCTGTATAACTAGGAAGTGGGCGATTTAATGTAGAGAATTACAACCAATCGCCTTGTAACAACCTCGTACATGTTAGAGATCATCTTATCAATTTTGGTAGTTTCAGTTTATAGTGGGACTTAAACGCCATTTGCCGCAAAATGCCCCGATAGACCGAGGCAGGCTAGTGCAACTATAGCGAGAGATGGTCTGATGCGAGCTCATTAATGACCTTGGTGCCAGTTTTTATTTTGGTAACACTACCTCTACCAAACTTGATGCCTTTACATTTTTTTCTCTTATATTAGGAGTGGATTTTATTGGCTGTTATACCTTTCTCCCCAAATCGTTGTGTGGTGTTCGTTAAACGTGATTTCTTTAATCAAGAGCCATCTATATGTGAGTCTATCTATCGATGGCTAACTTGAATATAATGGAAGGACTCTCAATTTGTACAGATTTTATGCATGATTTAGTTTTACTTAGTCCCCAAGACCATTAAACATGATGTTGTTGAAAAGCTTACAATCCTCATGTGACTCAGATTAGCTGGTTCAATAAAATATGAGGCAATTTCTTTTCCAATGCCTTCCCTTCGCCCCCCGTATAGCTAAACATTTTGCATTTGTCTCTTGAGAGTAACTATATAAATCCAACAAATTTCCCAAATGATTCAATAACCTAAGTTCGATCATGAGATTATCCGGGCACAAAGTAAATCTTCCGTTTAAGAAATTCACCACCACCACACAGCAGTAGATATAGAGGAGGTGGGTGGTGGTGGTGGAGTCGTTCTCATCAATGTCCTAATGCGTTGGCAATTTCAATTCTTCTTGAGAAAAGATCGTCATTTTTCTTTCGCGCGATACAAAGCTGGAAAATTTTATTGAGTTTACTTGAGTGTAATACAGTTATTGTGTGCGTCATTCATCTTTTCCGCCCTCCGATTTCTCCATACTTTTGGGCCTATGATGCATGCTATATGTATATATATGTATGTGTATATGTGTATACAAAAGCGAGTCTTTAAAGTGCTCCTGAATCTCAATAGGGCTTAAGATGTTGATGTTGTTGTTGCTGTTGCTGTCTATCGCCCCAGGAAGTATATATGATGCTCAGGATAGCTACGGTCTTAAATGAAGATGGTTCTTTCTAATGGATGATGAGAATGAGAGGAAGTCTAAGCTAAACAGAAAGGAAACTCATTAAGGGAAATAAAGTGCTCGCTCCTAATTTCATTTCTTTAGGCTGTTTCCGTTTCGATTTTTGTCGATTCTTATCTTTAAGTACTTTTGGATATCCTAGCACGCCCACATTTTATACGATTCTGGAATTGACATTACTGCCAGTTTCTTGGTAGCTTGGGCGGCGGGGGTGTGCCTGATCGGATGCAGAATGTCTGGGATAAAATAACTCCTCCACATTTTAGAAGAATTCCATTCACAGCCACCTCTGTTTGTCATCTTTATTTATTCCTCTTTTCTCTGATATCTTTCGATAAGAAGTTTTCACAGTACGGATATATGGTGGAAAGGAACCTACCAGGACCAGCAGCAGCAGCAGCAGCATGACAGAACGTAGTACTTTAAAGGAGGGAATTCTTGTTATTTATTCTACATACATATTTTATATATTCCTTCGGGATTATATAGACGACTCATGTAAATTGTTATTTTCTTCTGTTTTTGGAGTGTGTGCAAATCGAACACAATACTTCACCTATGTAGACCAGAGCTGAATATTATGCGGATGAAAATTCCTCATCTATTGATTTTTCTGGAAGAAGAAATTTTCGGTGACAGTATAGTAGGCATCTACATACGAGTATATGAAGGTATGTAAGGTTGAAAACAGTTATGTCAGCAGCGAACACGACAGTTTTATGTAACACTCAGGTGTAACAGAATATGTCTTTAGATGTAGTTAGTTAGAAGAGTTTTTCTTGTATAGGTATACACGTGTTTTTTTTTTGTTTCAGCTGTTCTAATGGAATAAATTTCTCTGTGACGTGAACAAAACTTGTTGTGACACATGGGAAAGATTTTTGATTTGAGATGACGTGAAATGTGTTATGGAATTGTTTCCAGGTTGTTTCGTCTTTTTTTTTTTTTTTTTATTCTAGAGAAAGGAAAGGATGTGATGAAGTTTATTTTTTATTTTTGCATGTGGATGGATTGATGTCAATGTTGTCATGAAAATTCTTATGTGACGTAAATTTTATTTATGAATTTATTTAGTTAGATTTTGCCTGCCCCAGATTTATGGTGCACGTTTGATAAATGCTAGAGAAATTTTGAATATTTTTGAGATTACTTTTAATATTAAATTTTATGACGAATAATATTTTATATTATTCATTTATTATCAAAATAAATTTATTTTCCTTTTTTTTTCCGTATTTTACATCAATATTTATGTTAATCATAATATTGAGTAAATTGTGTCTTATATGCGCCGAGGCGCATGCTATAGTTTTTAAAACCAAAATTTGTATGTAAAAATTAGTAAATTTATAATTGTAATTTAGAAGTGCGAATTTGTTGTTGTTTTTTTATGTAGTTTAATGAAAGAAGCTTTAACTCTGGAATCAGGTAAAGTTAATAATGCGTGTGCAAAAGATGACACATAAGTCAAATTATTGTGTTGTATAAGTATATTTTCTTTATAGAAAAAGAACAAAATTATAAAACTGTTGTAAACACTTTTCCATACTAAAGTTCTTCACACCTCAATTAAATTCTTTAAATTCTAATTGTTTTTTCTCTCCTTGAATTTGCAAGTTGAGTATTATTTACACGGAATTTATTGAGATTGCAGGGGACACACCTGAACTCTCAAACACGTAATGGTTGTGAAAGATTAATTTTCATCGGATCGTTTTTATAACACATTTTGTCATAATTTTCGAATCCAGAACTCATTTAAGGTCTTTCCAGATCTAAGTTTTCTAACTTGGAAGCAAGCTATTAACAGACTTGCAAAGTCAATAAAATCGCAATTCTTCATTCACGCACCTTTAACGACGCTTTTTTGCCACACAACTAACCAATTGGTATCAGTCATGTAAGTTGTTCAATATGGCTGTCAGAGTCAGTAGTTTTTATTTTGATTCCCGCAAGTATTTTTGGTAAAACGATTGTCGAGATTTTCGAGGAAATTCCTGAACTACTAGCTATGGCATCAAACCATATGCAGGCGATACTTTCGTGGTTTTATTCACTAAATACAGTGGTGAAGGACGAAGAAGTCTGAAAATTTCCGACTACCTACTGAGCGAACGAGTCCTCGTGTTTGGTATATGGATAAGTCCAAAACTGATATGGATATCGGGGACGGGATATGGAACGCTACACCCAGGTTGAAATATCACTGAGCATGGGGGCTACGGTACTTTGCTCCAGGCCTAGGATTTTGCCATTCTGACCTGCGCTTACGAGAATTTAAAAAGAGTCTGTAACAATAAAAGCATCTTTAATTTCTCCGACAGTAACACGGCAATTTAACCTATTTCATCTTCCGTGTTGTAATCAAGGCTCATATGGGAATGCCGAAACAACCCTGACAAACAAATAAACAATCTGAATCTTAGGACATCAAGGCTTTGGTGGCAACTAGAAACCTGATGAATTTGTTAATCAAGGCTCAGCTACACCCTGTTTGGCTCAGAGCCGATATGTCGCTGTGCACGGAACAGGGGGCCATTTGCAAACGCGTAACAGAGTGCCACAGGAACATCATGGGATGAAATCATTTCATGGCGATTCCGTCAAGAGAAAGAGCGATGGAGCTTCTGTGGTACAGTCGGACGGACATTGGACTCTTATCTGGTCTAATTACCGGGCACTGTCAACTGAGGAAACACCTATTGGCGTCGTGGGCTTTGATTCTACCTGTCGAATGTGTCTGGCGGATGGATGAGTGTGTTTTACATATCTTGTGAATGCTCGGCGATAGCTAAACGCACTCTTTCTAAAATTACAGTTGGACCCTAGTGAGTTGGTGAACAGATGTCTCTGCGGGGTTTTATATCTGATCAAGGAAACTAGCTTGTTTTAAAGGGACGAGAGGATGAGCAGTGGCCGCAATGTTTCATAACTTCTCATCTCTCTCTTTAACTAACCAACCAAGTATACCTTGCTTAATGGGTGTGAATAAGCTCTGTCTTTAAACAAGCATGATACGATCTGATATGCTCCTCTACCACATATGGTTTCAATTCACATACAACAAGTTGCTTAATTGTTGGTGCAATCGTGCAAGGTCAGATTGTAAGTCCACACCACAGCTTGACTTTTATAAAGCGATGTTCTTATGTGTATGAGTGTAAGTAGACAAATACTGTTACACGTCGAAGGTAAAAAGGTTTGGACTGATATTTTTGACTTTCTTCTTTATGCGTCTTCTACATCTTGTTGGTAATTCAGCAGATCGTCCTTCAATTTTTGTTTTTCTGCTTCCCTCTTTTCATGCAAAATCATATTCTGAAGTATAGAAAGTAGTTAATAGACATTTAAAATTTAATAAGAGACAATTTCTTTTACCACTAAAGCGTATGTTTTTCAATGTCCTTTTGATTATTTGACCTTGACCTATCTTGGCTATTTAAAAGCCGCCATTCGTAATTATATTTTTATGTTATGAAAAGCAGTAATCGGAAAAAATTCTTTTCCCGGCAGATGAAATTTGTGGTGTGAGAAGTGGGATTCGGTAGGCCAAGCTTCTTCTATATTTTCCTTGCATTCAATTCTTGTAACACATTTAAAGTCAGCTCGATCGAATTGTAATTGGGTCATCTATGCCGATTTTCGTAAAGATTTAACACAACAATAAATAAAATCTACTGACTTAACTAAAACTGTTAATTGTGGTCGAATTTATAAAGATTTGCCTGCAAAATGTTACTATGAGTTCCAATTGTGCCTCTAATATTGAAGCTAAACTTGTAGTTTCGTGCAATAGAAACGAAACAAATCGACATTACCCACTCGTAAAGCTCTATCTCCTCCCCCCCCCCCTCTCTGTCTCTCCCTCTCTCTCTCTCTCTCTTTCTCTCTCTCTCCCCCTCTCTCTCTCTCTCTCTTTCTCTCTCTCTCGTTGGAAATTTATCAAATAAGTTGAATTTTTGTGAAATAGAGTTTTCTACGCTTTTCTATAAGCGTAGTAGTAGTAGCAGCTTATAGTACAAATTTAGTTTGTAGTTTCGCATCAATTATATACAAAATATCAGATATGCTAGTATTGCGTGGAATCCCTTCATTAATGATTTGCCAAAAATATCTTACAATGTAAATATTTATCCTTACACAGCTTATTTAACAGTTTCATCTCAGCAAACCTACCTACTGTTGTGCAAAAGATTGTTATCACAAGTCACAATTCATTGCGTTCTAAAATGGCAGCCTGAATACATTTGATTAGATGATGAAATTTTCCACGCAAAATCTCCAATCTGCGAATGGTTTTCAATATACAGATAAAGTTCAATTGAATTCTATTTCAAGCGCAGAGCGTTAATTTTTTTTTTTTTTTTAATATTCAATATAATCAAGATTTTGGTAGGCCCATAAATATCTCAGAAAACATTTTCAATATTCGATATATGTCTTATTTTATTAATTTCGGAAGAGTATTAATAGAAATCCTTTCAAATCACCTACACTTCAGTAAAATAAAAACGAGTTCTAAATAAAAAATGCTTAGGTGATTGATTTGACTGAAACTGGATTGTTCTTTATCCTCCTCCTCTGTCATCTTACTAATACATATATAAAATTCCAAAAATAGCATAGAGAAATATTTATGACAATCAATTTGGACATATATGTATACACAAGCACGTTCCATGTAGTCATCAAATAATTTATTTTGAAGGCCGGAAAAAACATTCTCTTATTCAAGAAGCGTGATTTATTCATGTCAAAGAAGACAAATTTATGCGCACAGCGTATACCCCTAGTAGCTACATATTTTCTCTTCAATATACCGAACATTGACTATTTTTATTTTTATTTTTTTTACTGAAATTGCCTAATATGAATGAGGATTTACTAATCACAGGTATATACAGGACAGTTTTGCAAGTGTTTTTTTATATTCATGAACTCCAGCTGTCCGGAAAAAATGTATATTTTAAGAGGAGCCAAGTCCCCCATAAAGATTAATGGAGGAAAAATTACCCAATTTTTGTGAAAAATCGTTTCAAGAGATCATGAATTCTACTTGAATGCGTTCTTGTGAATCTTACATTGGGTCCAGAATTTTTCTTTGTTTTAGATCAAAATAATCGCTTAACTTCTGACTTTGGCCCCCCATTTGTTAACGGAAAACTTCTTAAAAAAAACAAAAAAAAAAAAAACCGAAAAAAATTCACAGAACAGAGAATATATCTATCTCATAACCCCAATCAAGAATTATGTCCCCATAAAAGACCATTCTGTCGCCTGTGCATAAATTTAATTTTTATCGAAATTCCAGAAAAAAAGGCCCATCAACCCCTTTTAAAGTATACCAACAAATCGCCTAGTTAAAAAAAAAAATGGAAGGGATTTGTCACCTAGAAGGAATGAAAAAATGTAGGAGCTCGAAGAAAATATCTTTGTTGTTATCTAAGCTAAACAATCTCGAAACTTTCCATTTACGAGTGTTCCAACCCTTGTAAAATTGCGTTATTATCCATTCCATGGACGGACTTAAGCCTGGCGTAAATGTCACACAGGGTTTTTCACGCTATATAGGATATGTCTATAGTAATCCTTCAGATGGACAACGGCACAAACGTTTCAACTCTGCATCAACAAAATATAAACAACATTCATTTCTGTAAGAAATTGCCGAAAAGCGGAGAGTATTAAACCCGAAAATGTGTGTGTTTCCAGAAGCCCATGAAAATGAGGGGGGAAATGAAAATTTTCCCGACAATTTATGGTCAGTTGAAGGCGGCAAATACGAAATACAAAACCTCTGTGGTGGATGCATTGCAACTTAGAACCAATCTATCATTCTAGCCCTTTTCCCTGAGCCTCTACTAGTTCTAATCCTTTTAGACTATTTTTTCTTTTCTTTAATGGAGAAATCGTCTAGGGTGAATGTCAGTATTAAAACACTTTTGGGTTTTTGAAATTTTCATTCGAAACACGTATTTTCTCGCATCTAGAACGTTCAGCCGATGTTTATCCAAAGTTAGCGGCAGGGGGTATAATATATTAGAAAAGAGCGAGGGAATGCATGAATATACTTGCCAAGTAGATGGAAATCATACTACATATGTACCTACATATTATACACGTATGTACAGTATGTAGGGAAATAACAGTATTCGAATGAAGTTGTTCAGTTATTTATCAGGGCAGCAGCGCGGAGGTTTCTTGTTCAACTGAGTACACAATAGCATTCCTTAACAACAGGCGTATCCTGGGGAACATCAAATTTTAACAATGGAAGCTCATTCATGGAGGTTGCAATTCTCTCATATGAATTCTGGAAAATAAATCTTAGTTGACTCCTCCAGAAACACTTCTTCGGTATATTATTGATTTTGTTTTTTTTTCTTATTTGCTATTCATGGAAGAAATATTTGGTGGAGTGAAATGAAAAATGTTGGAATAATTTCCTTTTTTTTTGTTGTTGTCTTATATAAGGAACATGAAATCATGGGAGAGAGTCTGTCTGTAAGTTTGTGAGAAATTGCTCCATAAAATGCAGTTGATTGACTTGCAGGTGAGTAGAAATGAAATGAATTCGTAAATAATTTGAAAGACAGTAATTGCAATAGTTTTATAAAAAAAAAACATATTGTTTTTTATTTTTTATCTATTACAACAACTGTTCTTGATAGAGTCAGTTCGGTAAACCTTTGCTAATATACCATATTCAGAGCAGTAAACTAATTCATTCTACTCGACTCTGCCATGATTAGCATTTCTTTCCGAAACTACCTCGGCTCAAAATTGTATCTGAAAATTTAATTAAAGATAAATTTCTGCAGTAAATATTAAGCTAGACCCAAATCGAGAGCAGTACAACAAAAATCAAAAGTGAAACTGTAACACTCTAGAAGCAACTGCACACGATGTTAGTGAAATTAAAATATCTTTTAAATTTTCGGAGAAAACTTATAGCAGATGCCCTCATGGTGTAAAAATTTGAGAGTACACTAAGGAGAGAAATTTCGTCCTCGCTATTATATGCTACATTACATTACACATTTACAGCCTATAGTTCGTGAAATCAAAATATGATTTTAAGGTGCAACGTACAACACAGCGCACAGCTTAATTTAAATCAGCAACAGCGAGTTTTTCTATGACAAGTAATCCAACCGTCAAAATAGCTCCCATCCGTAGTTTCACTATTAACATGTGCCTTGTATTTTGAAGGAGTACGAAGTGTTGTGTCAATCTTAAATCCATAAATCCATGTGGTCAGGAAATATATAACTGGCAATTATCATCATATAACTAAAATTTACAATTTAAAATTACTGAAAATGTATTATTTATGAAAACTGAAAATAGCAAAGACCCTAGAATTGACCTCTGTGGAACACCACTACATACAGGGAGAAATTTATAGAAATACTCACCACAGTACATCTTCTGCTGGCGGTTTTTCAAATATGCATGCAAGCACTATCTACTAAAGAAATTACATAATCTTTTATCTAAGCTTGCCTGTGGGTACGTGCACAACGTGGCGAGGTGAGGCGAGGCTATATCAAGAGTTGGAAGAAATAAAATGATTGCACGCTGTACTATGGGAGTGCTTATAGCAACGCTGTGATAACGCGCGATGTTGCGAGATCTCTCAAAGCATATCGCTCATGAATGAAATTTTTCATTTTTTCGCGAGGTGCAGTGCGCTAACTTTGATAGCTGGCATATTCTTATGGGTTTCTTCTTTAATATAATCGAAGGGTGCTTTACTAATTCTCATATATTGGAAGAATCTATCAGGATCAGTCCTTAAATTTTCATATAGATGATGCACTTCATCAAATTCCAGACGTTTCGTATTTATCGGGTAGCAAATAGAACAGCGGAAAGTACACTTATGTGAAAAATGCAGTTACATTAGGTGACAAACACAGAATTTCTTCTTCATAATCTGATGACATAATTTATGCTCTCACTTCGCGATTTACCAAAAAACTGAACGCCTACACTATACGTCGAGATGTATCTTCACCTCATCTCGCTCAACTGCCTAGATTCGCATCTATCGCCTCGCCTCGCCTCGCCTTACCTCGTTGGGCACGTACCCTATGAATAGTAAAAGATTAACTTTATTGGAAGCTTTCGAGAAATCGAAAAAGAGAAAGGTATAGTTATCATGTTAGAATTTACAGACATGTGAATATCATCGTTTTGCTTTGGTGAAACTGGGTTTAGGCCCAAAACCAAATTCAAAATTAAGCTGCAGGTTATTTGTGTCAAAGTACATAAATTTTGGCTAATGTAGAGGCCTCAAAGACTTTCGATAAGAGAAGTGAGATGTGAATTGGGAATTGGGAAGATGTGAAGATTGAAAATCCATATTGAACACGTGGCTATTATGGTTTTAAATACATATTAAGTCAGATTAGGTGGAATAATAGTAAATAACTTTTTAACAAATTTGGGATGCATATTATTGAGACCAATATCATTAAAGGTTAGAAACAGATGAGTGCAAATGACTTTAAAAACTTTCTCTAAACCTCATGCAGGACTATTAAGAGAATTTGTTTGTTTATTTGGTATTGTAACAATAAACAAATATGAGAAAAGATCTTCAACTCTGTCTTTTTGTAGCTATGTGCGATATGAAAATTTGAGATCCAAATTGCAAGAGTGCCTGTGCGACCCCAGCGAGAAATGGAAGCATACACTACTCATGCATACAGAAGCCTTCTTTGGAAGGTTTTGATACATGACTCATCGTTCCCTATATGCATGTCCACAAGAATAGTTTAGGAACTAATATAGAGTGGATGGCCAAAATCGTGTTTACCTTCCTAGGAAGTTCCCAGGAAGTCTTCTCAAGGGAAGTTCTGGAATTAATACAGAATGGGTAGCTAATATCGCATTTACCATCCTGAGAAGTTTTCTGGAAGTAATGTGCAAATAATATAAATATCAAAAACTAAACAAAAACAGTTTCCTTGTACTTAAAACTGAACTAAAATCTCTGATAAATCCGAGGTGCAGGTTCACAATAATTTTCGATGAATATAGGTGCGTCATAGAAGGCTTTTCTTCTAGGCGCAGATAATTTACGGAGCTTCACTGAAAACTGCATTTCCTTCCAAAGCACTTCTTTAGTAATTTTAAGGAATGTGTGTCAGCGAGTATTTGCTCCTTACAAATGCCTTCCCTTAGGAAGGCTTGATCATTTCCAGCTGGGACATGATGAAGAACACATCGACGACATAATGTTTAAATATACTTTATGCCACGCCCTGTATAATTTATTATGTCACACCCTATATAATTTAAAATAGTTTCAAGCAAATATTTTAATGGATAGAAACTCTTTTTCGTTTTTAAATAAATTTCGTTTTATTAATATTTCCAAAGCACCCTCCTTTTTCTAATTTTTGGTTTTTTTTTTACCAAATTACTTGTACATTAGCAACGCATGGTGTGAGACAATAAAAATGCAAAGAAATGGAAGAAACTGTTTATTTTCAGATCTTTTTTGTTTTTTTTTTTTTATTCTTGTAAGTAAAGTAAGGTTAAATAAATAAAATCCAAAGGAATTTTTTGTTATTACCAAAACTATAATTTTTTTCAAAATTCAATATTCCCTTCATTTTGCGCACGTCCAAAACAATAGCAACATTCTGTATTTTTATAAATATATTAATATTTGGTGTAATATCCGTTATGTCTAATGACTTCAGCGCAACGGTCCGACATAGATTTAATTAATCTGTCAATTATGTCAGGGGAAATACTTTCCCACTCACTTTTAAGGACTTCCATTAATGACGGCGTGTTATCAAATTTCCTTCCACTAATTTTTCTCTTCAAAATACCCTAGAGATTTTCAATAGGATTCAAATCAGGCGATTGGGCCGGCCAAACCATGACTTGAATCCCATTTAATTGGACCCATTCTTTTACCACCTTCGAAGTGTGTTTCAGATCGTTATCCTGTTGAAACACCCATTGAAGTGGCATTTCTTCCTCAGCATTTGGTAACATAATCGTCTCTAGTGTATATTTTTATACTTGAAACGATCCATTATACCGTTGATTTCATAAAGAGAAGCAACTCCTCTAGCCGAAAAGTAACCCCACACCATAACGCTACTCCCTCCGTGTTTGACTGTAGGTACGCAAGTCGGTCAAGTCGTTTTCCTTTATGTCTTCGAACAAAACGAATTCCAGCGCAATTGAACAGATTAAATTTGCTCTCATCGCTAAACTTTGCAATCGACCAATTAATGTGATCCAAAGCAAATTTTAATCTAAAAAATCGATGTCTCATAATGGCATAGGTCATGAAATAAGCTGGTAAATATTACCGGTTTTTTGCATGTCTCTTCGTCAATAAGGGCTTTTCTGCAGCGCGATAACCACGTAAATTACTCTGAATAGCATGCCTTCGTACAGTGCTGGGGTCAACTGTTAGATTCAAGGTCCTGATAATTTCCGGTGCGGGTGTGAATTATGGAAAGTATTTTCCGATCTTCCCTTTTTGTTGTTGCTCTCGGTCGACCATCTGTTTGTATCGTCTTTGTGTGTCCTGTTTCACGAAATTTTGCATGTATTCGACTTACGATTGATCAGCCTGTCCAGCCTGTACCTCCTGAACTAGTTTTAATTTAAACTCACTACTATATTTTGTAGGTGCCATATTTTAAAAGATTAGAAAAACCTGACCAATTACTTATAGATGGTAAAAAAACTAAACTAATTTGGTTAATTATCACTGCAGATTATCATTTAAAGTTAACAAATTTGAATCAACATAAAATAACCGTCATTTTAGCAAGGTTGACAGACACAAGCGTTGCTGATGTTTTGCACGCGCGCAAATTGAGTGGAATATAATATATTGAAAAAAAAGTTATAGTTGTGGTAGTAGAAAAAATTTCTTTCGTTGTTATTTACATAACCTCAATGTACTTGACAAGAATAAATAAAATAAAAATCTGAAAATTCAGCTTCTTCCATTTGTTTGCATTTTCATTGTCTCACGTGCGTTGCTAATGTTTTGCACGGCACTGTACATAGTCGATAGTCATCCTGTTTGCAATTGATCTTAAATTTTATTTCAAATCATTCACGACCAAATTATGGCAACGCGCGAGATGCAAGTAACAACGTACAATTTATTGTGTATTTCAGTCGTACGCTTGCGCACCAGGATAATTTATGTTTTATATGCGCGCAATGAAGAAAACATTTTTCTGAAAAGTTTTATAAAATAAAATCCAGTTTTTTTTTTGTAGTATTTATCACTCCAAATACGGTTTGCAAGCTAACTCCAATCAATCGGGCTCCTAAAGAGGTTAGATTTAGCCAAATAACTTAAAGGAGCGGTAGGAATAGATCATCTCTGGCGCTGTGTCAGCAGGGTCCTAGTGGCCTAAATAGTAGTCGGTTTTTTTTTTTTTTTTTTTTTTTTAACAACACCAACAACTATCTTTGGTTCTTTGTTAAAGCTTATAAAAAAGCCCCGCGGTATATTTCACTTAGGGTCGAATAGGCTTTACGCAAATACATACATAATCCAGGAACTTTAGGCAAAAAATGGGCTCATCTTCGGAGAAAGTCCAACTAAGCTAAAACTTTTAAGATTTAATCTGAGTTGTAGCATTTATTTTTTTGCAATTAAACTTTTCTGTGTATATCACTGAGAAAGATAAAAATTAATTTTTTACTTTTTACTACATTTTATTTATAAAAGTTATTCATTTTAAAAGTTTTTTTAATAGATTTTATTTTCTACTTTTTAGTCATACTCTGGAAACTCGTCTCTCGAAACTCGACTTTCGAAACTAGATTTTCGAGTCTCTACTCTCGAAAGGTGGTAGTTGCTACGTCTACCCCAAAACCCTCCAACACGTAAGAGAAATTTACCCCATCGGAAAGCTTGACGTTCACTCATTCTAAATAAAAAAAAAATCCCATGTAAATCAATCCACGTTTACTACCCTAAAACTCTGTCGTCACGAACGGCACTCTCAGACGCTCAGTCACAAATTATCTGAGTGAGCGGTTTGTAAGTTGATAGAAAGTTACTAAAAAGAGAAAGCAGGGAATTCTGTACAAAAAGGTGGAATAAAGTTTATTGGTAACACTAATAGTTTTTCCAGATTACGGAAACCCCAATAAAATCGAAATCCAGGTTTTCCTTATCTTCCTTTTGATTATTTTATAGACATTCGGGTATAAAGACAATATAAATAGTATATTCAAGTGTACTAAATTAACGCTCCTGTTTTTGATCTTCTTATTTTGCCATTATAACGTTGTAAATGTCTACCGTAAAAATATTAAGCTTGTCTCAGGTCAGGGCCTTTTCTTCGTGAATATTTAGAAATATATAACTAAAAATATGAAGGTTGGTTGTAAAGCAGTTTCTGGCAGCTTATTGTCTTTCGGTTTCTTCCTCTTCTTTCTGGAATTGTTCTTGGTGGGAAATTACAAGATTGCTCGGAATGAATAAAATCGATTTCTGGATCATCGATACCTTTTCTTTCTTCTATCGAATCTTCGATAGGGGCAGCATTCAAGCAAGATGTCCCACAACAATTACTGCAAACGGGAGGCCCAACTTTGGACACAGCCGCACAATGCGCCACAGCCCTTCAAAAAATTAAAAAAATCATGTTCGAAAGACGCTCCGGGGCAGGCGGTTCCGATGTTTTTATTGGCTCCAATATACCATTTTTTACCATCTCCAATCTGGTTCAACTGATTTCTTAGCCAAGTAAACACGATACAGGTTCTCTTTAGCTGTGTCAGCTGTTTTAGGCAGTAAACTCAAATTTACCGACTTGTTTCTGCCTATATCTTTTATATAGCACAGATGTACGCAAGGTATGCATCCGAGTCATCTTGCACAGGTAGGAAACAGGGTATATGGAATATAAGGTAGTCCGATTATGTACCATGTTCCACCATTAGGTGACGTAATATCTTGAAATGTATAGGAAAGTCCGGTATAGAGAACATAATACTCTCTCTCTCCTCTCTCTGTCTTTCTTATAAAAATGTATATACATTTGTCACAGAATTACGTCACAGGCTATCAGCTGCAATTTGTCAAAATTTTAATGGGAATACCTTGCCTTCTATATACCTTGGGTAGGAAGATTCGAATTCCATATGAAGAAATTGATTCTCGAGAAGCATCACTTTGGTTGAAAATTTGTGCTACAGCACCTAGCTCTTGATGTTTCGCGAAAAGTTTCAGTTTGCAGTTTTCCCTTTATGAAAAAGAGAAGACATTGTGCTTCATCCAGTGAAAACGTGTTTAAGGGAAGATGTTCCCTGATGTCTTCGTGTTCATTGAAACTTCGAGAAGAGTAAAGTTTTCGCTCGACTTTTCCCTTGCCCGGTTAGAGGAAGAAGATCTCTTCATAATCGGAATGCGAGCAACCAAAATTACCAAGATATCCACATCTTCCCCAACAATAACTGTTCTATTTATGCTGAAACACTCCAAAGCTGTTCCAATTATTAAAACGTCAGCATCATCTTGCTCATGTTTAACAACAAATTTATTAGTTTTGAACTTGATAGACAACATCGAAATCAATTTGCACTTGTTGTTACTCTTGGAAAGGAATTTTTCTTGCCTCAATGTGACATTCATCGTCTCGTCGAAGTATTATAGGTGCCAGCAGATAAAGATTTTTCTGCTCGACGACGTTGTTCCATAACTTTCACGCTGTTGGTGCTATTGTTGTACCCGTCGAAAACTATGAAAGCGTTTGAACCGTAATTATAATATCTTTGTACATAACCAACATACTTTGAACCAATCGAATTGATAGATTCATTCTGATGCTACACATGTAAGAAAAATCCTCCGTCGATGACGTATGTAACTTTTGTAAAATTAAGTTCAGTTGTCTATAGCTTAAATACGTTAAACAAAGCCGACTTTAATCCCATACTACACATGTACACTTCAATAAACATTGACAACGAGAACGGAGCTAATTTATTTCGCATATAAATACGGAGCTTTCCATCCGATCTTTTCATGGCACTGATTCTCTGGAACAGTAGCAACGGATCAATAGGCACCGTTTTATCACGAACTTTGACGTTACTGTTGACTGTGTAAAAGCGAAAGTACTCTGTCATGTTATACATGTCAGTGGTGTAGCGTATCAATGATGTGGAAGTGTGCGTCTAGCAAATCTTACCTGCAAAAATAGTCTTATCAGATATAAACCCGACCCAATCTATGCACTGACGTCAGAGTGGAGGCGCAGCTGTTATGGCGCCGCCACAAAGATCGCAGGAAGCAGTGGCGCGGCAACTAGAAAACTCAATCTGTTTTTCGGTGGAAATTTCTAGTTCTATCAATAAGCTTTATTCCACCTTTTTTGTAGAGAATTTCCCACTCTTTCTTTTTCATATACAGGGTGTCCCGTAAGTGGTGTGATACCTGAATGCTATGGTTAGGTAATACTTAGACGTTAGATGAACAATAAAATTGTGTGGGAGGGGGGGTCCTAATGATTTTCGAGATAAGAGGACTTAAAGATATTTGGGTATGTTTTTATAGATCACCCTGTAATTTCTGAAACTTTGGTGGATAGATAATCGTTGGACCTTTCCAATGATCTATAATTTTTTTCCGTCCTCCTCTCCACTTTGAAGGTATGGCTCAACAAAACTAAAATTTCGGAATTTTTACTCATTTTTATTTTTTATTTAACTATTATTTTTATCAAAAAAACACGTCAATTTTTCATATTGGATTTAAGAAGTCCAAAATTTTAGCTTTAAAATGACCCATCACACTCCGTACCCAAAATGTAATCGTTTTTGCGTTGTTTGCCCTTTTTCTTAAGCATATCCAGCTAAAATGGTTGATAAAGTTCAATAAGTGCCAGAAAGTAGGCAATTATCATCATAGGTAACATTGAAAAATTACAGGGTGATCTATAAAACATACCCAAATATCTTTAAGTCCTGTTATCTCGGAAATCGTTAGGATACACCCCCCCCCCCCTACAAGGTTTTGCTCGACTAATGTCTAAGTATGACCTATCCATAGCCTTCGGGTATCACACCACTTATGGGACACCCTGTATATACCTCATAGCTGTAAGACTGACAGGAACAAAGATATTCACAAAACAAACAAAAAAAAAAAGTAATTTTTTTCCTCGTTTTTGGGCTGTCACAAGTTCTGCGGATATCCTATTTCCGGTAAGCGCATACCAATTTTTAGCTTGGTTGTACTTTTCCGAAGTGAAATCCTAAGGATCCTGGACTAACATACGTAAAACAGATTCTAAGTTACAATTGTAATTGTTTTAACTAGATTTGTTTGATACGAGAACCCAAATCACACGCACAACAATATTATGGTAGTTATCAAGATTTATTGAATAGCATACAAGAGTTAACTCAGAAATACCACTTAAAAAGTAAAAGTCTGCACTCAAACTTCCCCATTGTATTCATATATACATAATAGTACCTTTGTTATCCTCCGGTATTCCACCTTCTTGGTTGAACATACATGTTCACGTACAACACACTTGAACAGGAGAAAGTGGAAGCATTTACGTAGCTTAATAATTTCTCTATTTCATAGGAATAATGCACGCTCACTTCAAGTTTTTCCATTTTTTCCTCCTTTGAACTGTGAACCTTTACAAGTGGTGTGACAAAAGGTATAAGTTTTCATTTTTTTCACTCCCTATCACCTTTTTTTTTTTTTTTTTAAGAAGGAGCAATTCACGCGTTAAGTTGAGATGTCACAGAACAACAAAACAACTCACACCTGATGAAATCAGCATATATGAAGATAGGCAAAAAAAAAAAAAAGGAAAGATTTTAGAACTTACGCTCGAAGGGAATTGTAAACATACTTCAGAAAAGGTGAAAAGAAACAGATTTCGAGAATTAAATTTTTATAAGGCCCCCACCTCCACTTTGAAGAAGGTGTCAGCATTTTACAAACAACTTCGCACTTTTTAGAAGTGTTGTGATTCGCAATGAAAAAGAAAAAAAGAAAAGAAAAATCGACTTCTGGATTTCCTTATTGTTAATGTATTTCTGGAAGAATAATTGTTTTCACTTTTTTGAATATCCTTTTTTGCCCAACCCAAAAAAATTCTACAAAAAAAAAAGGAAATGATGAATATTCAAAAATCTCTGGCTGACTACAATGATTTATGGAATGAATGCTAGTTAACGTTACTTTTCCAATATCCTGGAGTTTTTTTTTTTTTTTACTTCACCTCAACCTGGTGAAAATTTGTTTTCGTCAACAGGCAAAAATAGAAATTATTCAGAGTGAAATTATTTGAAAATTCTCACGACGAAATTTTAATTAAAATTTCCAGACACATGGCGACATTTTATGAACAGCGGGGAATAGAAATTATTCTCTCTTCAACTTTGAAATTGTTCTCCTTCCTACGCGATAACTATGGCAAACTCTGTGTGTGGGATTACATTGGGATTTTAAGTGCATTTGAAAACTCCTACCCACGTCCTGTTTTTTTTTTCGTTTTTATTCTATGTATCTATTCAAATTAACACGCACCCGGGAAAATGCAATGCGATTTTCATTGAAGTGAATCCTTTTCCGTTTTTCTTCTTATTTTGCAATCACAGCGATAACATTCTAAAGGCTAAAACTCATTTCACAATTTCCAGGATGTTCCCAGAGGCTTAGATATTTTTAATCCACAAATGAAAAAGTTGCAATAAAAAGGGGTAGGTGAAATTGCACACTTTGTCGTATCATGATTTTCGCGTGCTAAAAGGTCGCATTGATGCTGTATAATCTCAGTGTTTTTTTTTTTTATCTTTTCAATATTTGTGTTTAGTGTGTGTGTGATGAAAGAAAAAAAAAAATATTAGAAAAATTGTATGATGGTAAATCCCCAATTGTCTGAATTTTTACTTGCTCTGGGTGAAGTTAAATAATGCTTTCATTGTTGATTTATCTGAGTGTTGTATGAAAATGTGGCTTTGGAACGTCGCAATTTCGCAATACATATTTCAATACAAAAGATGAGTTTCAAAATTTTACCGGAATATAGATTTATATTACAATGCAATCATCAAATGTAAAATTGGAGTGCGGGGATGCCTGAATAACTGTTTGGAGAGCTTTGGAACCTAAGCTAACCCATTTCATCATTTTCAGTATTAAAAGTGTTTTGATGTTTTTCAACATTTTTGAAAAGTTACTAGCTCTTGGTATTGGAATTGATAGAAGCATTTTAGAGAATACAAATTTTCAAAACAAAAAATGTCCTTTTCTTAGGATTTTGATTTTAATTTTTTTATACTGTTGACTGTACAATAATAAGACTTGCTTGCACAGTTAATTTTTATAACTACGAAATAATAAATTTAATTGAGTTTCAATCTAATCAAAATTTAGTTAAAGCTAAAGTGACTAAGTTACTAACTAATATAGACAAAATGTAACAATAGGTAGTTAACGAGTCCTGGAAATGGGAGGAAACTAAGAAACCGAGAAGAAAAGCTATAAGAATAGCAACATCCATGAAAACTATTACCGTTGGCATAGATTTAAAAGTGTTTTTAAACTAATCCTAAATCGGTTAGCTGAAGTTATGTTCCGTCGAATGTTTGTTCGTGGAGCGTTCCACAAATATTTATTGCATGTACAAAGTAAGAACGTTTCCCAAGAACATAGAAAAAGTGGGGAATTAGAAACTGTCGGTGTCTTTTAGAATGAAGAAAAACTAAATATTCATAGATACTTAGGCTCTTTCGTATACACCCTATGACGATGATTTAAACTTTGGTATATAGATAATCGTTATATCTTTCCAGCGGTCTGTAAATTAGTCCCATCCTTTAAACTGTATTGAAATTATAGCTCAACAAAATTTTCCGGAATTTTATTTTTATCAAAAAGCACGTCATCAACAATATTTTTACATAATTGATTTAAGAAGCCCAAAAGATTAGTTTTAAATGATCTATCACACTTTATGCCCAAAAAGTGATCCTTTCTGCGTTTTTAACACTTTTCCTTGAACATATCCAGTGGAAATGGCTTAAAAAGCTTGTCCCCAAAATAGATTTGCCTACTTTCTGGCACTTATTGATTTTTTCGCTGCATTTGGTAATTTTAAGGCGAAGCTTTTGGGCTTCTTAAATCCAATATAAAAAAATTGGTCTTGATGGCGTGGTTTTTGATAAAAATGGTAGTTAAATAAATAAAAAACAAAAAACGAGTTCAAATTCCGATATTTTAACTTTGTTGAACTTTAACTTCAAAACGGCAGAGATGATGGGAAAAATTTATATACGGTTAGAAAGTCCAACGATTGTCTATCTACCAAAGTTTAAATCATCATCACACAGGGTCTAACGTGGAGAAGTTACAGGGTAATCTGTGAAAACTGGCCCAAATAACTTTAAGTGCCGTTATCTCGGAAACCGTTAGAATTTCCCCATAACCCCATCCCCCCCGCAAACCCATACAATTTCTTGCTCGTCTAAGTATGACGTATACATAGCTTTCCACTGACGGGACACCCTGTATGTATGATAAGTTTTAAAGGAATAACCAAATATTTTGTGCTGATGTGTTACAATGAGAGTCTAGGTTACCACAACTAAAATTTGGCATAACTAAGGTTTTTATGAGCTTAAATCTGGTTTCTATCGATAATAATGCTACAGTTAACCACAATTATAGAATACAGACATAAACTTTGCTGATAAGAGCCTTGATAAAAGTCGCAAGAGGTCATATGATCATTCAACAATACTCCAGGGCTCCTGACAGTTCTCATGTATGGAAAAAGGGAGCTATTTTAAGTTACCGGAGGTACGTCGTTTACATCAATCTTATTTTTATATATTTCAATATACAGCAAAATTTGCTAACACTGACTGCCAGATTATTTACACATGACCATGAGTAAATTCGTTGTCGACATTAGATGTAGTTTTGAATTTTCAACTACGCTAAAGAGATAATGTATGTATAAACGAAATAGTAGTGGTCCCACAATTGATGCTTGAGGAACTCCACAGACCAGTGGTAACAGGTAAGAACAAACATTTTTTAGTTAGAAACGGGGATTGAGTTTTACTCTTTTGATATCCATATAGAGTCTACATGCATTTTTTAACCTACTGCATTAAACAGATAATTAAAAGACAATTTTCGAGGTCAGTTTGTTGGCTTGAAGCCGTAAATTAGAGTTTTATGAAGAAATTCTAGAAGTATACTGTGTGTTTCGATTAGCATTTGCTTGAAATGATTCATAGTTAGATTTTGTACAAAATCTTTATATGAACGTTTGGGCATCGGACTTCACTGTAGTATAGACAGCAGGCACTACAGGGTTCCATTGCTGTCCTGATGAGATCGCCCTGTACTGCTGATCGAAACACACAATATACTCATAAAATTTCATCATGAAATTCTGATTTGCGGCTTTATGCCAACAAACTGCAAACTTGCTTTAGTTTCACAAGTTGGAAACTATCAGAAAAAAAAACCTTTTTATACGTAGTGGCTGATGAAAATAAGTTATACAAAGATCATACTCTTTTGAAGCAATTTCGTATTTGATTTAAATTGTCAAAAGCTTTCGAAAAGTCCAGCAGGACCATTGTCCTGTGCAAATCAAAAATCTGTGGTCACCATTAACAAGGCTGCCTTACTGCTATGCCCATGGCGAAAGCTAGATTGCCAGCAGGACAGACAAAATGAAGTTTCAAGAAGATCAAGTATTTGCGTAGGATTCTCAAAAAAAAAAATTAATAAATATGTGTGTACAGTGCCGTGTACATATATTGGTCATTTTGATTTCGTTCAACTGATAAGAGAGTTCATCTTCGGTAGTTAACGGCGGTTGGTATCGGTGCTACTGTTTTATATTGAAAATCAATCAGTGCTCAATATTGTGTAGTGATCAGACGGAATTGTTGTTGTTTTTTGTGTCGCCCCGGAACTATTTGCGATGTCATTAACTTTTCTAGATCATTTGATAAAAATCCGCACCAGACTGATAGGATTGAAGTCAGGATAATTACGCCGATTTTTTTTTTTTGCAATAGCAAGTATATCTAGTAGCTTTTTTCCATTGGGTGGGAAAAAAAACCCCAGAAATCAGGATTACAAATAGCAATATGATCTGAAGCAAGAGTTTCAGAAAGCGCAGAGAGAGAGAGAGAGAGTATCGCGACCAGTTGCATCAGATATAATTTTGCATATGACTCTTAATGCCTCATCTCGGTCGATATTTCTGAAGCTAAAGCCATTACCATTTATAATTGGAGATACAGCATTATCTATAGGAGATCCATTTGATGACTATATTGTATTACTAGCATTGATGAAGTATCCTTTGAAGTATGCTTTGTCTCCTTTTATCTAAAGTTTACGCAAATTACCCCAAAATTTTATTTTTCCCACGGACGGGAATCGAACCTACACTTGTTAGAATCGGTCAATGATGGAGAAAGAAGATCTTTAAGAACTTTTATTTTTAATGATTCTAAATCAAATTTCTAAATGCAAGAAGAAAAAATAACCGCCTCGTCCTTCCGCTTGCCGGGTGACTGCTCTTACCACTGAGCTAACGAGACAGATCATTTTCCCTCCTGCATTTTATCAATTTGTTACTTTTGTTACTTTTTGATAAAATGCAGGAGGGAAAATGATCTGTCTCAGCTCAGTGGTAAGAGCAGTCGCCCGGTAAGCGGAAGGTCCCGGTTTCAAACCCCGGACGAGGTGGTTGTTTTTTCTTCTTGCATTTAGAAATTTGATTTAGAATCATTAAAAATAAAAGTTCTTAAAGATCTTCTTTCTCTACCCCAAAAATGTTTAGGAGACGACAGATTGGGATCAAATTTTTCTTGAATATAGCGGCGCTTAGACCAGCGATTTTTTTAAGTTACTACATTGATGAAGTATAAAAAGGAGAAAAAGGTAGGGGACATTGGGGAATTGTGAGTCACGTCAATATTTTATCACAATTGGAAAAACTGACTCATGCCATTGTCTTGTATTTTACCAAACTTGTCATTGGCAATCGATGCGTGTGCACGCACTCGTTCGTTTCGTACGAAAACCACTTGAAAATTTTCTAAAAATATTTATACCAAGCTTTTGTGTTTGCATTTAGCTGACAACGATTTTCGGAGAATCGATTCAGGTAAATATATATATATTTTGGATTGAGCGAATCATGCGCGGCCCTCTTGTCAACCAAAACGTTTGGGGAATTGTGAGTCACTTTTTTTTTTTTTTTTTGGAAATTATGAGCCACAACAATTTTGGCATTTTTCAAGCCAATATCGCATTTTTAACGTGTGTTTATAATTTTTTATGCAAAATTCAAACAGAATATGATTGGATTTTTTTTTATTTTTTCCGTTTTTGTGTTTTTATTGTTTTTAGTCAAAATTCCACGCTATTATGCAAAACATAAACTACATATTGACTTTTCCGCTGTTTTGGAAGCGATCAAGCAGATAAAAATCCATGGAAACTCTATTCGATCTGTCGCTAAATCACTGCCACTTTGGTAGCGTAGTCGTTGTCGTAGTTTAGTTTTGTCACAGCGACTACTATCGACTATCCTCCTGAGCGTAGTCGAATGTAGTCGACTATTTGGTACATTCAAAGTGCGGAGTGAACGATAGTCGTAGTCAAGCGTAGTCGTGTACTGTCAACATTTGGGGGAGTGAACGCTCGGTAGTGACTCGTAGTCGACAAAAAGTCACTATTTCGGTGGCAGCGAACGCGCCCAATGAGGCGAACATTGATGTTTCAATTGCCACCAACGATTCATTGATTGATTTCTTTAAAAAACCAACACTACACCGGGTGCAATTCCAGTCTTCAACGTACACCAAGAAAACGTATTAATGCAATACGTTCTCAAGGCGAGTAACATTCATTATGGACTAAGTATTGGCGAGCTGAAATCTTTGGTATATCAATACGTGAAAAAGATTGGAATTAGTTATACTGCTTCGTGGAATGAGAATTCTTGAGCAAGCAATGACTGGTGTTACGCATTTATGAACCGCCATCCGAATTTGTTGTCTATTCTACCTTTCTTTCTCTTTCCGAGAAAGAAAATGAAAGATGTTTACATGATACATGACACTTATGGAGTAATTGGTATCTCAAATGGTTCTGGCTGGATGACATCCGCTGAATTCACCAAGTATATCGATTTTTTCATTAAGCACACAGGTGCTAATGCCGGTTCACCAACATTATTGTTGCTTGATAAACAACCACACAGTCGAGCATGGAATTACAATGCTATTTTTCCCTCCATATTGTACGAATCATATGAAATCATTGGATGTCGCTGTATTTGGCCCACTTAAGACCTTTTACACACAAGAACATGATGATTGGAAAAGAAGCAACGTGCGTGTAGTTTTTAATTTGCATCGCATTCCACTCATCGCTGGGAAATGCCTTGATATTGCCGCCATGCCAAAAAACATCAAATCCGCATTCAAATCAACAGGTGTTTACCCATTGGATGCAACAGTATTCACTGAAGTAGATTTTATTGCTGGAAGACTCAGCAGAGAAAATCATCGCAGTGTTAGCGATACGAAAAGTCAATTCGATACTGTAGTTCTTGATTGATGCTGATAATGAAACGGTAGCTCATGCAGAAATGATAGCTAATGAAGCGGCATCCACATCGGGTATCATTTCATCTGCATTTCTTCATGAGGCATTGAGAGAAGTTGGTCCACTGAAACGTGGTATACCAACTAAAAACTCGAATCGTTGTCGCATACCAATGAAAGCCGCCATTTTAACGTCGCCTGAAATTGTGTCCGAATTGAAAGAAAAAGCTGATGGAAAGCGCAAAAAGCTTGAAAAAAGAAGTCGAATTGAAGATGGAAAGGCACCAGTTCGAAAATGTCTAGCAAAATCAACAACGAAATGAAATCTTCTTCTCTGAAGATGAAGATGTTGACTTCTGCAGACTATGTATGGAGGATATGCCAATGAAATTAAACCGGAACAATTACATTCGCTGCGATTTATGCGATCGAGCTGTTCATTTGAAATGCGCGTCAGTACTGGAGCCTATTTCACATGCCCGAATTGCAAATCCGAATAATTTCAATATCTTCCTTTTCATATTTTTTTCTAACTAATTCTTATGTAATTCCCAATCATACAATAAACATTTACAACGATACTTTTGATTTTCGACTTAATTCAGATGGTGACTCACAATTCCCCAACATTTTTAAAAATCTCAAAAACACATGCTTTTTTGCCAACTTTCAGCAGATAATAATTTCTTGACACTGCTTAAGCTAAAAGTTAGGGTTTCCTTCCTAAAAGCTTAAACCATTACGAAAGTTTAAAAAAATTTTATTTTTGTGGCCGTCATCATCCTCTATAAATATTTTACAAAGGATAAGCCGTCCATTATTTGCTTTATTTTGGGGATTATGCACATTTCACCTTTTTTTTCTCTACAATGCCATCTGTTTTTTTTTTACAGTTTGTTCTATTAGCATAACTTTACTTATAACGGCTTAAACACCAGTTTAAGTAATGTGCTGATATTTATACAGCACCAATAAATGAAAATACCTAGCAAAAAAAGGTCAGATTATTTAAAAACAAATCTCATATTTATTGTCACACTTTCTTATAACCCCCATTAAATCCATCGTGCTTTATGTAGATGGAAAAATTCATCTGTTTATTAATAAATGCTGCAATTGGGTTTCGAATATAATATCAATCCGGATAGTGTATGGCACTGCATTCAATATGATATCGTGCACCCACCAACACCTTTTATAGTGCGCATAAATTTCCAAAATTATTACAGAAAAAGAAAAAAAAACAAATATAACTCCAAACAAAACCTGTGGGAATCGATTCTATATTCAAAAAACCATAAACCCGCAAAATAATGTTTTTCAATTCAGTTCGAATCTCACACAAAGGAAAATTTGTGATTTCATAAAGTTTCCCTTAAAATTCAAAATTGGGTTCGGAGAAATGAAATGGTTTGAATAAATTACTTTTAACTGTAAATATTCGAAAGCTTTTATTCCTATTTATTATATCAAATCCACAAAATCTCATTTTCTAGCCCAAATATACAAAATCCATTAGTGGTAGGTAGGCAAGCAGCATCAGAACTTAATAATTGCCCCCGGGGGGTTTTATGATGGTTTTCCAAATGTACCGAATATTTCTTCGTTTAATGACTGAAATTTGAATAGCCTCGATTTCATTCCATTTCACTTCATTTCATTTGAAAAATAATCGAAAATATTATTTATTGGTAATTCGGAAATTTGTTTGTATGGAAGTCAATCAACATATACAGAAGTAAGTTGAAATGGATAAATATTGAGTCGATCAGAGGAGTAGGAGAATTATGGATGTTTCATATTCTTGGTTACCCTCTTTGAGGTTTAGGTGTAAGGGAATTAAATTTTATTTCAAACTTTCTGTTTTGTTTTAAGGGAAATGTAATTGAGAGGATAAATTTTTCTCTACTCTTAAGACAATTTTAATTGATTTTGAAAATGTATACCTATCACGTACAATTCAATTTCAGGTACAATTGGAGTGTTTTTCAAGAAATAAATGTCTCGTGAGTGAATTACGGAGAATTGAAAAAGCAGGAAGAGAATAAGCAATATTGAAAGTTATGGTGAATGGTCATCAAAGAAGTTTGTGTAAAGTTTAATTGCATTGATGAAATATTAATTGTTCTTTACATAAAAATAGTGAACAACATCCTCATGCTTGAACTAACTAATTCTGTTTGTAAATATGACAAGCAAACATTGACACTAACATAAATTAAATCCGAAGTTTTAGGCAGGATAGAGAAAAAGCATCCTCGCTGTATCCAAAAGAGGTACCTAATAAGTTTCTAACATTATCGATGAGAATTAAATGGAATTCAAGCTAGATTTAGAATTATTTAGCATTTATTAGATAAGTCATTAATGTATATATATATACTAAACAAAAAAGGCCCTAAAATAGAACCTTGAGGTATACCATATGTTAGATAAATTTCGCTTGAAGGAATGTTGTTGACTTTTACCTATTGTGTGTGATTTATCATTCACCTTCAGAGAAATCCAGCAGCACTAGAATTCTCATATTATTTCAATTAACAACTTCCCATTATGTGAATAGCAACTTTCTGCTGTCTCTTAACTATACGTCTACAATGAAAATCCGATTACTTATTTGATAAAATCGTATAATTTGCTTTGATATAGACGTTGATCAGAAAACATGCACAGAAAAAAAATTGCACAAATTGTTGCCATGTAAGTTTTGGTATATTTTGATGGAATATTCCCTAAAATGTAGGGTCTATTCCCTACATTTTAATGAAAATGTAGGAAATATTTTAGAGAATATACCCTAAAATGTAGGGTTTTCCCCCTATATTTTAGGGAGTATTCCCTACATTTTAGGGAATAGTCCTAATATATTTTACAGTGTGTGATTGAAAGGAAATATGATAAAAAACCTTCATCGATATTGTGATATTATTGGAATTATATTGAAAATGTGTCTAATACAAAGTAGAACTCTTTCTAACATCGTATTGGGAACTAAATCCATTTATAATGGAGAGCAATATAGAATCATTGCAAGAAGAAATAATGCACACAAGCGATAAAGACTATTTGGCTCCAGATCATAAAAATATTTCTTCCTTTTCTTCTCTGTACGTGCGTGTGTACAATATGAAGTCCATTCTGTTTTGAAACGCAATTTTTATTTTCAACATTATTTATTACGGACTTCATTCCATTTGTTGATACTGATTACGAGTTGTTTTCTTTTTTTTTCGATGATATCTTAGAAGTCTTCTGTCTGATCTCTAAATGACGTCATCCATATGATTTTTATCCTTGTTCTCGTAACGAAAAATATTTCTAACCAGATATTTCTACAAGTGATAGTCGCTTAATGTGAGATCTCTACTATACCATGTAGATGAGTCAACAGTTCTAACTTGAAGATCTTAGTAACTCTTATAAGAATGGAAAAAACTCTTTATGCAACCGGAAATCTTTGAAAAAAGAAATTTCATTGCAAAAAGAGGGCGTTTCATATAAGCAAGAACCGTATAATCGTCAGTACGGCTTGGTTCCTGCCTGCCGTATATACCAAAGCAAACCGCCAAACTGACCACACATAAAGACTTAAAATAAATTTTAAGTGTGAATTATATGAAGCGAAATACTACGTATTTACTGGAATGCCTAGCAAGATTTAGCCCTATGCGGGACTTATATGAAACGCCCTCTTGTTGCAATGAAATTTCTTTTTTCAAAGATTTCCGTTTGCATAAAGAGTTTTTTCCATTCAATTCTCGAGCTGCACACTTAGCAGCAAACTGAGTCAATTTCAGATTGACTTACTTCGCTATGAATTTTCATAGCAAAACTCTCTACTCTTATAAGATGCGAGCAGTATGCCACAGGCAGATTCTTTACATGAAAATTCTTCAACATTTGTTTTATATCGACCAATGGAATTTTTTCAGGGTTCCACAGTAGGTAACTACTAAAATTTGTAGTGTTTCATTGAGCTATGTTGCTATGTTTGCAGAAAATTTTTTACCTTGATCTTTGAAACGCATGAGGAATGCTTGCGCTACAGCCATCCCTCGATTTTTCGTACAATTATCTATTAAAATTGTTGTCACTCAATGTGCCCTAGTTACTGGTAGTGTAATTTCTATGTAATCGTTTCAAAAATAACACTTTGAATGTTTCTAGATATTATTCATGAAATTGAATGCCTATCGGTACGAAGTACTTCTTCAACTCTTTTAATGTTTCAATTCCCTACCCCTTTTTCGTTTCTTGTCAAGGCAGGGCTACGGCATCATTGGGTATCCCCTGAGTCTTGGCAACATCATAAAAAAAAGTGGCAATAAAAATATTCTGCCGCTTTGAACTCACGGCACCACTTTCCCACGTTTTACATGTTTATCCCTTGTGTACACACCCGGCTACCCGAGTAAAAACTGTTAGTAGAAATATACTGGCTCGAGGATCCATGCCATCCCAAAGTTACTTGGGATATGTCGATCTATGCAAAAAAACTTTATAAAAAATTTATAATATTTTGGCTTTTTGAATTCAAACTTTTTTATCTGTAGTCAACACACCCAGGCTACCCGGGTAGCCAGAGATTTTATATGAGAAACGTTATCACGTAGTTGGTTAATAAACTTAAGTTGGAGAAAAAAATACGGAAATATAATGAAAACGAACATGTAAATCTATAAAAAAGTGTTTCTTTTTTTAAATATAATAAAAATATTTACAATATTATAAATTAGTTACATAAATGCCATTTAGTTACGGTTATTGTGTGTCCGCTACATATGGGCTTGTTACAGGTGCAACAGGATTTTCTGGTGGCACGTTGTCTTTTTGGGCTGGTCGTTAGCCAGATATAACATTTTCCTGTCTGTGCGATACGTCCACTACTGTCTCGAGAAGTTCTTGAAGTCGATTCTTCAGGTAGTTGTCGCAGAATTGCCCTTCCTTACATACATTCAATTCCAAGTTTCTTGTAATATTTGCATTTGTAGACCGCGTCGTAATATGTTGTAACGCCAGTTGCCTTCCCAAGTCTTGTAAGAAAATCCGTCGTTGGTGTGTTCGATTTGAATCAGCAGAATGATTCTTCGAATAAATCTTGTAAACAGCCAGACATACAATGTCAAGAATATTATATATAAAAAAAAAAAGCCACAGGCCATCTCTGTGTCCTCCTTTTAGTAGAATAGTGTCTAAGCAATTTATCCATGTTATCTACTCCACTTTTCGTGCTGTTGTAATAATGTATTACTTCCGGTTTTCTTTTATTTTCCGGACACATTATCGACATAGTGAAGTGTCGACAACATGATAACGCTTTTGTTCTTTTTCGGATGTTGTCATCACTGAATGCAAATTGTGATGAAAATATATCCCGCGACTTAGATGGCAGCATTTCCTTCGGTATATACGGCTTATTCTTCTTTAAAGTGCCGACAATAGAAAGATCCCACGACTTCAGCAAACGTGCAAGTGGAAGTGATGTAAAAAAGTTGTCAGCTACAATGTTCCTTCCGCTTCCTTTAAATCTCATACTCAAGTCTTTCACCACGCGCTCTCCTTGATTTAGTTCTCTGCCTGATAACTGCTTCCCTGTATATATTTGATCAATAATTGAGTATGAATTTGAAGCATTGCAAACCCACCAAACTTTTATGCCATATTTTACAGGCTTAGATGACATGTATTCGTGTTCTGCCTTTATATGGAAAGAGTTGACCATCAACAACAACACATTCTGATAGCACGTAATGGGAACGCAAGTTGTTGTTCAAGAGCAGAAATATTTCTGATATAGCGGCCGCTTTATCATTTTCCAGACGAAGTTCTCGGGTTGCAGGATTATCTTATCGTAAGAAGCGTGTTATTGCACAAAAAGATTCACTCCCTTACTCGCGCGATACAAAGAATAGGCTATTGTTTTCCATAGCTCCGTTGTATGCTCGTCATTAGAATGACGTACACCTGCAGTTATAAGAATCCCTAAATAGGAGTCAAATTCTTCTGAAGTTACAATTTTCCAAACTTTTGGTGGCATTTCTTGATGTTTACTATTGTGCTGATCATAAACGCTGTTTGCGTTCTTATTCGTCTCCTTTATGATTATGTTGTAAATTACATCATTAAAAATACATTTGAAGGTGTCCAAAGCAGACAAGAGGGTCGTTAAACGAATTGGACATGCTCTTTGTCGAAGAATATTATGGCTTAAAGTTCGGACGTTGGTAGGGTTTGGGCGCCATATAGTAGTGCAATCTCTACCACGTAAAACGTTGTCCTGAGTACTGGACCATTCCGTGGCATTGTGATTAGATTCTTCGTCGCTGTCTTCATTATCCTCGTGGCCCATTTTGATTCGAATGCAATCATATTGACGAACACCTTCAACATCCGAATTTTCCTCGTTCATTTCTTGCACTGCTGATGGCAGCCATTTTTCATCTGACTAGTCATCGACTTAATCCAATACCTCCTCTTCATCTGCAGATTCTACTAAACTTCATAAATGTTCATGTTGTTGTCCGTAATTCATTCTATTATGTAAAAATTCTACATTAATATGAAATAAAGTTTCATAAATATAGTGTATATGTACATTACCGGTTAAACTCGGCAGCAGAAATTTCTGGTCGTTTGTCCATTTTAGATGTAAATAACTACGTAATCAAAAAGAAATCAATTGGTAGCTATCTTAATTTTAAAAGAAATAACATGCGATTAGAAATGTGTCTGGGCTATCTTCATACCTCATATAGCACGCCAGACTCCGCCTTAATAGAATTTATACTTTCAATTACAGTATATGCAATTACAGTAGATACTTCTAATTACCGTACTTTACCTTAAGTCCTTGACATAAGATAAAACAGCAAATTGGCATAAATGCAAAATATTCTGAAAACCAAAATTCCAGAATTCGTTACTCTTAATTAAATTTTATTACGGTTGACTTCCTATGCCACATCCACATGTCGGCTACATTGTTGCTTTTACTGGAAATTTCCTATGAATTCTTACATTGTTCATACAAATTATACCTGGCTACCAGGGTAGCCAGGTTTGCAAGAGCAGGAGTGTAATTTTTTTGGGTGTGTACACAAGGGTTATATCATTTTCACCATAAGCAAGAAAGAAGTTGGCAATGAATTTCAGCAGCAGTTTTACCTTTTATTTTCAAAAGAATCGAATAATTGAACGTTTATTTTTCTGGAATCGGAATTGTAAGTAATACAGTCATTAGAGTAAAATTCGGACTTAAATTAATATGCACGGATATAGTGCCATATTGCCTACGAAAAAGCATTTAAATACGTGGATCACAAAAACCTGTATCTGTTTTAAAACAATAATTTTAATACCCACTTGCGACGGCACCAGCTCTTCATTTTGCATAATTAAAAAGTATGCAGATACTCAAGGACAAGCTAATATAAATAAGAAATCCGGAAAGGATCAAAAAGTAATTTTTAAACGTTTAATTTACTTTGGTTTTCTCCTTTTATTTTTATTATTAATTCAACAAGAAAACTTTTATTTAAAAAAATCTGATATTCGAACCCGAGCAGACGCGAGTAATTCAGCAGCTCATAAAATCTCTCTTTCTCCGATCACTTATGTCCTTCTTTTAAAAAATTACTCTTATGTATACGAGTTTTACACGTATACATGTATTGTCCTTTCCTGTTTGCTATAAGGTGGATATAAAGTGTGGCGATTCATCTATCTGGCTCAGAAGATGATGAATCTTAATAAAACAATTTATGGTAATTGAGTTTAAAAAATTTAAAAAGGAGAAAACTCGTATTGTACTCTAGACTAGGCTGATTACCGTTTTAGAGCGTCTGAGTGTTTGTTAATGTTTTCTTAGGAGAAAAAATATGTCATATAGCCTAATCACCCTCAACGAAGCGGGCTTACAGCCTCATAGAAAGCTTAGGCAATAAAGTGACATTTAGCCTGACCTGAAATAGCTGAAATGGGAACAATCAAATCTAAAGAAGAGGTCATCAATGCCCAAAGAGCAGCAGCAGGCCAAATATAAATCTCATAGCATGCACTGTAAAAAATGTGAACAATTGTTGCCACAACGCGCTCCGGGAAATAACGCCTAATGAAATAACTCCCAAAAGCGATAAGTGAAATAAGACCCAAAAGTTCCATATAAATTTCAACGTGTCAAATGTGAAATAATGTTGCAAAGTTTTGGGTGTTATTTCACACTTTTTGGTTTTATTTCACTTATCGGTTTTGGTCGTTATCCAAAATTCGTAAATGAAATAAAACCCAAGAAACAAAATTGATCCTCATGAAATAATGCCCAGAAATCATTTCAGAAAATGGCGGAAATATTTCCCAATGATGTGTGTCACTTTGGGCGTTATTTCATTGGGCGTTCTTTCCTGGAGCCGCCACAAAACTTAGGTATTTTTCCCTAAAATGTAGTGAATATTCCCTACATTTTTGGCAATATTCCCTACATTTTAAGGAATATTCCCTACATTTTAGGGAAAAAAAAACTAAGCTTTGTGGCAACAATTATTCACATTTTTTACAGTGTATGCATTCCGCCCATTTACGACAGAAATTCAGCCATTCCACATGAAAACGATTAAAATGCTTATTTTGACCCAACCATCTCCAATTTGGATGAAGCTTTCACAGTTTCTAAGGAATACCAAAATAGTTCACCCATATTTCTTTGTTTCTCCCTTCCAGCCCCATCCACCGCTGGGGTGATTAGAAATTTTGTGATTTTACGATAAACCAGTAATTTTCAAAAACTCATCTCTCGAGAATGGACCAGCCGCCTTTTCTAATTGAAACACCAATTGATACAAATATATAGCAGTACTAAAAGAAATAGAAATTTTGTTAATAATAGTATTATTCACTAGAGAGGACTTCTAGCACTATTTTTTTCTATTTTTATTTTGGAAGCTACAAACCTTGTCTATCCATGTACTAAAAATTGCGATGGCGTTCGGCTTCGTTTTTGAGATATGATTTTTTAAACTCACCGTATACCCCAAGTAACCTGTGTGGGAGCAGTGCACTGAGGGGAATGTATTTCTGTTTCTAGGGACATTTAGCACTTTTTTTTCTATTTTTATTTAAACAGACAAACCAAGGATGAAAGGAAAAGATTCAAGACATTCCCGAGAGGTGGCGACACTTAGCAAAATATGGATTCACTAATTGAAAAATAACCTAATTGTTTGTTATGTAGGTACTCAGTGAAACCTTTCCAAAAATATCTACATGTCGGGGAACGGATGAAAGTAAAAATCGCGATTTTTTTATAGGCTGGAAGATGCTCAAATTTCCAAATTTTTTTGTGAGTGTCGTGGTTAAATATGAAAGAAAATGGTAAATTCATTCAGATTAAATGCCAACTACAGAGGAGATATGAGGATTGCTAATTCTATAAGTGTGCGTGAGTTTTCAAATAGCGCCGGTAGATGGCGGAAAGTAAAATAGTTATATTTCTTATTAGTTATAAAGAGATAAATCACATTTGATCTTCTTAAAATTTCGTATAGATAATCTTTTAACAAGCGTCCATCCATAAAAAAATAAGAAATTGTATTTAAGTTTCCAAATGAATTTTTCAGACAGAAGTTTTGGCCGTCAAAAGTTAACGAACTTGGTCGGGGAAGGAGGCGTGGGGAGTGGGGGAATATGCTAAAAAAGAACAAGTAGCAAAAGGAATTTTGCAATTTGGAAAATTTTTAGTCGAGATTTTGGATGTGGGTGGTTTGCTCCTATACAAGTTACAACTCTCAAAAACGAAACCGAACGCCATCACAACTTTTTTTTTCACTTAATCCTGCTATAATTTTTTTTTCAAAATTATTAAGCATTGAGCTTCATTTGGCATTTGAATCAGAAAAATCGGCTGATATGATTTTTTGAAAATGATGGTTCATCGTAAAGTCACGAAATTTGTAGATGGCTCGGGGGGGGATATGGGAGAGCTATTTTGGTAGTCCCTACAAACTGTGAAAGTTTCATCCAAACCGGGGATGGTCGGATAGTTTCATCCAAATCGGGGATGGTCGGATTCCAAGGTGATCAGTTTCGTATGGAATGGCTGAATGAATTTTTCTCATAAACTAAAAAATAGTCCACAGCAAAAATCATTAAAGTATTTTATTTAAAAAAAAAAAAAAAAAAAAAAAAAAAAAAAAAAAAAAAAACTTTCGGTTGCGAAAGCTGGTAAGGGCGAATATAAGAGTTACCCGCTCATCTTTCCGTCCGATCTGCTTTTTCATCTCATCTTTCCCTTCCATTTTCACTACATCTCCCTCCAACCTTATTTCTTGCCCCCATATCTTCCTACTTTACCACTTAACCTTTGCATCTTCATCGCTCTAGGATTTCCAACCCCTTCTCTTCACCACCACCCCCCCCCCCACGATTCATCATAACTCCCAAATTTTCACCCAAGTTAGAAATTTCTAGGAAATCATGTCATTTCACCTTAACCCATCTACTACCATCGGCCTCCCATATCCGCTCCCCTCGCTGGAGTATAATTAGTAGATCAAGAACTAAAATTAAATTAAATTATTCAAATGTAAACGGCGCTTCTTCTTCTTCTTGTTTTTAAATAATATACAGAAAAATCGTTCGCATACTTCTTCATCTTGTTTTTTCACAAAGGTCCAAAATCATAATTCGCATTTTTTTTTTTTAGGTAGGTATTTCCCTCAACACTCGAAAAAGTTTTACCCAGAAAGCTTTTGCCCAAAAACTACACTAGGAGACCTTATAAGTGTAATTTAATGATAATAGTAACTATAAAAAATTAATTTTGAGTTGCTTAACACAACAGAATCACTCTTGCATTAAAAGCAACCTTGAATACACATGTTACACAATTTACGACTAATTTGTCAGAAAATAGTCGTACAAAGGTCACATAGCAGTCCTAAAAGACAAAATATCTATATTACAACTTAATTACAACTACAAAACTCGTTGCGCGTCTTACTTAACTCAAGTAGCACACACACATTTTATGAAGTTATGTATAAATGAATATTTAATTAAAAATTTTATAAACCACATCTTCAGAAGTTACCTTTCAAATTTGATTATTTTTCATAACAAGAGCGAAAAGATTCGGTTTATAGCATCGCATTACCTTCGAGATGCGGTTAAATATGATAATTTTCTCCCATTTAAGAAAATTGTCTATCTAGCAATATTCAGGTAGATATCTGCCAGGATTTTCCAGCTGGTGTACTAAGGGTAAACAGGGTAACTATTAAATTGCATTTACGGGTGTTGCCCTCTTCCCCTATGGTCTTTCAGTGCTTTTTCTTTTCCCTTTATCCTTTAGAAGTTCTACAAAATGCACTGGGGGTGAGGGCGACCATCACATCTTTGAAGAGCAAAAAGAAAAAAAAAAGGAACGGATACAGACTAAGTCCGAAAGGGATATGCTGTGCTTCTGTTGTAAAGAATTCAATAAAAAAAAAAAGCTTTTACTAAAGGTGATCTAGCATCCCATCCCATCCCATTCTATATCAAATTGAATCGCTAAACCAAGTTTCCCAGATTTTTATATGTTTTTCGAAGATGATGATGATGATGCCGATGGGGGTGGTGTTGGCATGTTGGAGGTGTGAGAAAAGTTCATTCTTCAGCAAAGTTTTCTCTATTGCCAGTCATGCTTGGAGCATACGTATCCAATCCATATTACAAACATACAATATACAACCATCCTATAACAGTATGAAAGTGTGGAGCTTGAATCCTTTTCCTTTATTCCCTTTTATATTATGCAACATGCGAGACGAGCGTTGTCTCTCTGTCAGTGAGTGAATAAACTTAAAGACGTCTTTATATAACTATATGTGTATGTATAGACAGCTCATCGGAAAATTGTGTTTAAGTGTTTAACCAGCAGTTGATGGCACCCACATTATCCTCTGGGAATATGATGGAACTGATGGAGCAGCATTTCTTTCCTTATGTGGTGGCAGCGATGGGTCTATTTTTTGCTATTTTGCTGACAAACATATTTTGCAAAGGCTGAAGAAAAAAAAAGTACGTCAGTTGGAACATCTTGTCAGCATCTTATCAGAGTTGATGGGGAGACGTGAGGAGAAGGAATGGGAGCGGTTTTATACATCTTGTATGTGGATAAAAAAAGATTTGTTTCTAGGCGTGCTACGAAAAATCTAAGTTAATAGTTGCAAACCATGCGCAAAATACCTGCCTTGATTTTTTTTTTCAAATATGAATTGGAGAGTAGCTTTGAAAGTGTTTGAAACATATTTCTATATAGGTAGTTAGTTGAGGAGAGATATAATGTTGTAATAATCATTAAAACATTTTAGTATTACAGAGTTCTTCTTAGGCCATATCGCTATCATCTCAGATTGACAGTGCAATCTAATGGCACATAAGTACTCGTCGGATAACCTAAGTTGTTGGCCTTTGCCCTACAAAAGGTGGGTAGACATGATTTTGATATATGTTATTTAGGTCCAGGGCCCGACGGAAAATCCAAGTTTTCGCACTTGAGTGAGGGTCGGCGCGGTCCGCCATCTTGGATTAAAGGTACAAAAAATTCTTTCTTTCAAAATAATTCCTCAACGGCTTATCCCACGAAAGTACAAAAGGCATTTCATATCACCAAGAACTTAATACTCTTCAGTACGGCTGGTTCTTGCCTTTTGCACTTTTATCAGTTATAGTTTTAGCAACAATATCTTTTATCAATTTTTTAAATTGATAGGTAACAATTTTGTACGAAAAGTTTACCCTACGACAAAAATGTCTCATACAAATTTGAAGGAGGTTAAATTCCCTACATTTTTTGTATAAACGAGAGCAATATGTCCAACGAGAGAAGTTTGTATCCCGTGCAGATAATAAAGCACATTGCTGTGAAAGCAAGGTACCACTTATATTGCCAGTAGCGGCTGTATAATTGTGCCGCGACCAACATTGAAGAAACGATGGAGTACGTCTTACATCATGTATCTTACCAAAAATTCAGAAGTATGTCAATTGTCCCTTAATGAACTCATTGACCAAATTGAAGGTGAGTACCATCCGGATATCAGGACCGTAAAATCTCGGCTTCTACTGGAGTATGGAGAGGATATCATCAAGCGAAGTAATAAGTCACCTGTTGTCTGCTTCAGGGACACGGTATACAAACTTGTCTCGTTGGACGATGTTCACGTTTCTACCGCTGTTCTAACTTGTTACACATCAGACTTACAAAAAAAGGGGTTTATACAAAAAATGTAGAGAATTTAGTCTTCTTCATAGAGAGCTTTGCTATGAAATAAATCCTTGCTGCTAAATCCACAGCTTGAGTGAATAAAACTCTTTTTACATTGAAAAATCTTTGAAAAAGAAATTTCTTTAATTTCTTTAAGCGTGCATATATGAGATCAGCTTGGCTATTTACTTTAGCGTATGTAGCAGGCAGGAACCAAACCATACTGATGAGTATACATCTCCTGCCGATACGAAACGCCTACTTTTTGTAAAGAAATCTCGTTTTCAAAGATTTTTCGATGTGAAAAAAGTTTCTTCCACTCAATTCTCGATATTGACCAAATTCGCTATGAATTTCTTTCATAGCAAAACTTTTTATTTATGAGTTACTGCGCAATGATATCAACTTCTGAGCGCCTTTGGTAAGAATAGGTTGTTTTGAAATGAATGACTTTCTTTTCGATGCTTAATGATGATCTTTTGTTTATTCAGCTATTGATGTTAGGAGATCAACATTAAATAATAAAAATATGAGAAAAGCCCAGAGTCTGTCTGTAACAAGTTCGAATCCCAGCATAATTTTGTTTTTAATATAAAATATATTCAAAAAATGAAAAATAAATAAATAAAAGAAAATTATAATTTAAATAAAAATTAAGAAGCAATAAAAAAGAAATTTACAAACATAAGAGAGAATCTCGTTCTACGAACGGGCAATATTAGCTAGTATAATATAAAATAAAGGACCCATACCGGAACGCCAGGGTTGCATAAAGTGCAAATATTTCCTGCCTAACATGTACCATTGAGAATCTATCACATAAAATACTTTGGACAATTTTAATTTTCTAGTACGGAAACTTAGCGTGAATTAATTTATATAGATAAGGCCCTCATGCCAAACCATATCAAATGCAGCCTGAATCTCTAAGAGATAACAAGTCCAATAGTCTTGGCAGTACTGGCATCTATGTGCAGAGAGTCCATACGACATATCTGCATATACACTGACAGCCAGGTAGCCATTAAAGCGCTAGATGCGGTGCTGATTAAATCAAAATTGGTGCAGTTATGCAAGACCAGCCATGAGGAATTGACTACGCGGTACAGTGTGACCCTGGACTCAGTGATATCCCGGGCAACGAGATTGATGACGTGTTGTCCAAAAAGGGCTCTGAGATGGATAGCTCCGCAGCTTTTGTGAGGATCCCGATCGGAGCTGTAAAAGAGGATATCATTAGGGGCGCCTATCAAAAGGTAAGCCTCCAGTGGATCAACAGGGAAACCTGACGTATTGCGAGGTAAATATGGCCTGCATATTACAGGAAGAGGACAAGAAAACAGCAAAATGGCGGCAGAACATATACCAGATGTCTAGTAGGGGTAGTTACGGGTGACTGGGTCATAGGAGACCATGATAGAAGACTGGGTATAGCGGCGAATGATTTATGCAGTTGCTATAAAGACCCGGGGGAAATCGAATCCGTCCAAAATGAGTGCCCCGCTCTGGCAAACTGATGTAGGCTTTTAGGTGGCTACTTCTGAATGGATCTAGGGCGACATTAAAGGTTATCCCATGAGGACAAGTGGCACAATGGACCAACTGGTGATGTAAGTAAAGCAGGCTAGGTACTTTTAGCGGCACGCCTTTTACCGAACCTAACTTAATAGTTTTTATTATTCTTAATAAACTACGTTAGTCTAAAATGGCTTGGTCCTTACAATGCACACTACGAAAGCCAAACTGTTCGTTGGGTAGAAAATTATTATCAGACACGAAGTCTTCTATTTTTACCTTAATTTTTTTTCCAAGCAAACTGCTCGCGCTGTAGTTTGTAGCATTGTCGGAGGGTTTAAAAGTGAGATACAACTTTAGATTTTTTGCATTTATTACAGGAATTATAACATAAACACGAATTTTGTACATGGTTGTTGCCTGCTTGAATCTAGCCATCTGCCGATTTTAATTTTTAATGCCTCCATCCTATGACTTCAGTTTTTGTGGTGAATTTGAACCAGCGCTGTTTGGTTATATTATTTTATTTTGATTTAATTTTTAATCTGTAATTATTAATTCTTTTTTAATTTTAATTTCTGATGTTAAATTTTGAGTTTTATTGGCTCGAATTTCATGTACCGACTAGTTTCGTTTATCTATATAAATAAAAATCAATTGCCGGATGTATGTTAACTACATCATCACTTGACAACGACCGATTTGGATAAGTTTTTTTTTTTTTTTTTTTGTGTTCGTAATTGTCAGGATGGAAAGAAAAATTTGAATCGGTAACCGCTTCTTGGTGTTGCCATACATAACTTTGGTTTTCACTATATATTTGGAAACTACCTGAGACTGCTTCGACATGGAGACCTCAAAATTTTGTACACGGCGTTTTCATAAAAATTGGAAATACAGGTCCAAAAGTGGAGCAAATCGATCGTGCCACCGTTTTTTGGTGTTGTCATAGAAAACTTTAGTTTTCAACTATATATTTGGATACTGCCTCACGCGTTGCCGTAGAGAAATGAAATTTTGTACATGGGTTGCTACACAAAAATTTCATTTTTAACTCTATATTTGGGCACTGCCTAAGAACGCGTCGACGTAGAGCGCTACACTCTCAAACATATGAACGAAAACATACACGCACACACACACACATGTATATCTACCCATGCCACCCTAGCTTTATTATAATTATTACTCATCACTAACAACAGCAATGCCAGCAGATGCAACAAAAACAAATTCAGGCACAGCTTTGAGCAGTGGAATGAGCAACGACTCCAAGAACAGCACAATTTCGAGCAATCGGATACCTTAGATGTTGTCCTTGAGGCTGTTGCTTCTCCAAGAACTGTTTTCCTCTCTTGTCTATAATATGGGGCTTCTTCGCAATCTATCGTCAACTATGTGAACTCAGCAATGAGTCTTATGGATTCACGCATTAAATGCTTCAGTTTGACTCCAGAGGCCTTCCCAATCGTGTAGTGTCGTCTTTCAAACTGGTTGTTCCCGATAACCTCGGGACGTTGATATTGGACTCAAAATTCTGGCCTCATGGTTTATTGGTAAAACGTTTCGTATCTTATCCGATCCGTTGATGCATCAAATGGATTAGACGGGGGTGACGAAACAATCGCAGATTAAAGACTTGCTAGTTTATTACCAAAATGTTCGTGGTCTACGGTCTAAAACACGTCGGCTCTACTTGAATTCGTTTAATATTCTTCACGATGTTATTATTTTAACGGAGACATGGATTAACAATTTCTTTTCGGATGCTGAATTACTGGACAACGACTTTCAAGTTCTTCGACGAGATCGTAATTCTGATGACAGTTATGTACTCGGACAAGGTATTTTGATCGCGGTAAAGAATTCTTACAGGTGTTCCAGGATCAATATTGCCAATTCATCCCTGTCTGAATTCCTAGCATTCTAGCAGTTTATATTCCTCCTGGTAATCCCTCTGCTCCATATAGTGCCGTTGCTGCTACTATAGAATATGTATTCCAGCTGGCACAGGACTCGGATCAGATTGTATTACTTAGAGATTTTAATCTTCCTGCGGCTCAATGGCAAATTCTCCCTAATCCCCAGTACATATCTGGAAACGCGCATATCTTCCTGGATGCTATTGCCGTACTTGGTCTTTCTCAGGTAAATGATGTTAAAAATAATCGTAATAAAAGCTTGGACTTAGTCTTTACCTCGGATGCTTCGGACGGAATGTATGGCTCGTCCGTGTGATATATCTTTGGTTCCTATTGATTCATACCATTCAACTTTGGACTTGATAGTGGGCATTGATTGCGAGAGTATTGGTAAGTCCTCGATTGATGGTCCTTTCTCTTAAACATTTATGATGTAGATGAACTTACTGCAGAATTTTACAATGTTATGTTTGATTGTTTGAAAGATCGTGTTCCATTGTCTTGTATAAGGAATGGCTCTTCGTGTCCTCCTTGGTACGATGCTGAGCTTAAACACTTGTGCAACATAAGAAATAAGGCTTGGCGAAAGTTTCACCGCTCTCAATCTTATAACGACTTAACACGATTTGTTTTTTTTTTTGGAGGAGCGAATTTCGTAATGTTCTTTTGCATGCGTATGATACGTACTTGTTAAAGATGAGAAATGTAATCAGATCGGATCCTAAACAGTTTTAGCGTTTTGTGAATGCCAAAAAGAAATCCAGTAATTTTCCTCCTGTGTTAGTATTTAAGGATAATACTGGTCATGATTCGTCTGTGATTTCTAATTTCTTTGTTGATTACTTTAGTGAATCGTTTTTAACTAATGCGATTCAAATATATTTTGCTAATTTTAATTACTTAACGAAACTTCCTAAAGTTTATATCTCTTGCTTAACTATTGATCAGAAATCTGTTGAGGACTCCATGTTCAAGCTAAGCCCTACTTATTCTGCTAAGTCCGATGGGTTACCCTTATTATCCCAAAGAACTGCAGTGAAACACTTTCTTACCCGTTGGCATTTTTTTTAATCTATCACTCCTGCTTGGTAAATTTTCTGAGGAATGGATAGAGTCGTATATTGTCCCAATTTGTAAGTCCGGAGCTTGTTACCAACTATCGTCCTGTTGTTTAAATGTCTTGTATTCCCAAACTGCTTGAAGCTTCTTTATATGAATTCTTATATTTTCATTGTAGTGGAGCTCTTAATCCTCATCAGTATGGTTTTATGAAGGGAAGGTCAACAACAACAAATCTGCTCCACTTTACATCTACTTGTATCGAATCGTTTAAGCGCGGTTGCGCAGCTCACTGTATTTATACAGACTTTAGCAAAGCTTTTGACAAGCTTCTGCACTCTCTTTTGTTATTTAAACTGAGATCCTTAGGTTTGCCAATTTGATTGTTGAATTGTTTATCATCCTATCTTAAAAATCGCATGCTTAGGATATAGTTTCTTTCTGCTCTGTCTAAAGAAATAACGGCTTTCTCCGGTGTTCCACAGGGTAGCCATGTAGGGCCCCTACTCTTCATATTATTCATACATGATGTTTCTTATGTAGTCAACAAATCTGATAAACTAATTTACGCAGATGATTTAAAACTGTATAAATCTATCGATTCGCATTCTGATTGTCTCAAATTGCAGGAAGACCTGGACAGACTTGTTGAGTAAGTTGTAAGGTGTAAGGTAACCATTTTCTCTCGTAAGCGAGTTCCTTCTAATGGTGTCTCTGTTATGAATGGGTTGTTACTTTCGAAAGTTGATAAAATATCTGATTTGTGGGTATAATTTGAATCTAAACTCACTTTTAACTTCCACATTGATCACATTGTTAAATGGGCGAACTCAATGTTGGGTTTTGTCAAGCGTTGGACAAAAGAACATTACTAAAGCTGTTTTTACCACTCTTGTTAGACCCATTGTGGAATATGCTAGTCCTCTCTAGTCTCCCTCTTACAAAATCACTCCGAACGTATTAAGAGCGTGCAAAGGAGATTTTGACTTTTTGCCCTAAGAGGTCTCGAATGGAGGGATATACTTCATCTTCCTCCTTCTAACAAAAGGTTAAACTTAATACACCTTCCTACTCTAGAAACTCGTAGAAAAATATATGATATAAACTTTGTTTTTCTACTTGTGAAGGGTGACATCGACATGCCTTTAATGCTTGAGAAAATTAATTTCAATTCACGAATTCGACACTTGCGTGTAAAGATTTTATTTATTTGTGCTCCCAACTATGGACACTTTGAGCCCATGTCTAGAATGTGCAGTACTTTTAATTTGAATTTTGATTCGATAGCTTTTATTTGGGAACTGCATTTAAGGATCATTGTAGTTAGCATTTTAGCGAAATAAATAAATAAATCACTAAACAAAATATCCTTTAAAAGATGGGTAAGGAAAAATAATAATAAAAATAATTTTGTTCGTATACTCTATCGATATAGAATGGATGAACGTAAAACAATTTACGATCCTACGTTTTTTCTTTCCCATACATATTTACAATTCCTTAGCAAAATTACCTTTAAGTCTGCATTAATCTGTTCATTTCCTTTTTAATCCATTTTATCATACTTTCTTACCTTTTGAAATTGCTCAGACAGCTTAATACGCTTAATTATAAAATAAATATACACCATCTTTGTTAAAACAGAATCCCAGAATATCAGAAAATCTTATTCTTACCTGCAAAAACACTTGCATCCAATTAGAGCACATGAATAATTTCTGAATGAATAAGGCACATCCTGATAATGAATACATACTTCACACACACAAACAGACAAAATTTAAATAGCTTCCTTCACAAGGTGTGCATTTGGCAGTCTGTTAGAAGCTCAGTCAAGATTAAAGTGTGCAGAACATATTAAAATAAATCTTCTAATTTTGATAGCTATTATATGTATGTATATGTATGCACTTTACACACACATCAATAACAAAAAGTTTTAAGAAAATTCTTTTCTTTTCTTTTATTTTTAGCTGGTTGGCGGAGAGTTTGATATGGAACTGAATTTTGTGATACAAGATGCACAAAATATCAAACATATGTTGGAGTTACTAGATCATTGCCCACCAAACTTACAGGTAAGTGTCAATAATTTTATATGTGTATTTTCCATTATCTTCCATATCTCTGAAACTTTCATTTTACGATATATGTAGCAGTTAAGGATATTTTAATAATTTTAACAAAGTTCCATTAGAGACGACCACCATCACCACACTCAACTTACACTAAAAAAACTCACAAAAAAATAGAGTTTACAAACATTTTAACTATATAAACGAAATAAAACCCAAAATTTGTGGTTACGAAACTGCAAAAGTCAAAACCTTTGTTTATCTTCAACTGAATCCCATGAATATTATCAGCTTGGTCCGATTTAGTACACTTTTTACCATCATCGTCTGTCGAACTAAATTGTAATGGATAACTTCATCAGCTGGAAATTTCGTTTTTGTTGGAAACATTAAAATTCTCTCAACTAATACTGACTTTTAGGAGAATTCATTTGTTCACCAAAAATTTTGTAAACTTACTCGTCACACAGATCATAAAAAAAACAAAATACCTCAAACTTCATTCTATACAGAGCCTCAATATATAGGTCCACTAACTTCGACCATAATCCGCCCCTCTATATCCACAAATCCGCACACGATAGAGGAAGAACCCCCGAAGTACATGAATCAAAAACTTTTAAATCCGCCCATGACATGTGTACCGGATTAAATTTAAACCCTTGGAAAAACTAAAATTGCTAAACATCGTAGTTATTGACTTTCCTCCAGTTCTCTCGTATATATACTTAACGAGCGTGTGGGAGGGAGGGGGAAAAGTTTTATTTCGGGGACTGTTTTTCATTTTATAGTTATCCAACTGCCTCGCCAAAACAAAAAAACTGCCGTCCAACTTTTGTGATTTTGTGGGCTCAGTTAGCTTACTATCGAGAGACTTACCACCGTAGACGCAGTAGCGGGAGTGAAATAACGAACCCAGAAACAGGACTCTCAGCTCTTATGGATGCAAATAATAAAAGGACTTGGCGAAAATGATTTTCACGTTGTTTTATGGGTTAATTTTCTTCTTATATTTATATTTTTTGTTTTTTTTTTTTTTGGGGCAGAAAGTTTTACCAAACCCTATTTTTTCGGGATGAAGAATTATGATGTGCAATTACCAGCAAAAGTTTGGAAGGAAGGAAATTGAGAACAAGTTTTTGTTAGATCGTTTTTTTTTTTAGGTTATATCTTCGTGGAAGGATATTGAGAATTGGTCCCCAAGGAGAGTTTAAATTGAAAAATGTTTGTTTGAAAGTTTGTTCAAATTAAAGTGTGAAAATTTTTGCCCAAGATAGAATCATTTGAGTTGTGATGGATTTTCCCTTTTTTCTTTTAATTTTATATATAAAAAAAATATCTATTTACGAAATATGTTTTTTATAAAAGTTTTGAGTAGTGTTATAATCTGTTTATAACAGTTATGCCCCAAGAAAGTTTAACTGTCATAATTCGTTTTCTAATAGGCTTATTTGTTTTAGAAGCAGTTGGTGTGTATAACAACTAGACCTAGAAAGCTAACATGGTATTTAAAATAAAATATTATTATTAACTGTTATACTCAATAAGTATCTAAGGCATAAAATGAGGCTCAATAGGTATATGAAAAGCTTTTTCTTCGTGTGCGTATCATTTTGAAAGTACTTACAATATAACTAATATGTATTTTAAATGAACGCCTATACCCAGTGAGTCAAAATTATAGGCCTACTAGTACGACATCATTTCTCCTGCAAACTCTAGAGAAAATAATAGACACGGACGATGTCCCTCAAAAGTTGTCCACTCAATGCCAATCACTAGCCCTACCAATCCGGAAAATTCACTGTACATGCATTCAGCGCAGTCTAGTCCAAAGACTATCGAGAAAGCCTCAAAAGTCAAGGAAGCCTTGTTGGAAGCAATCTTTAGTTCACCAATTTAGCTTTATTATGGTATTGGGCTAATAGTTGTTTGAAACTAGTATAACTTGGGTTTGATGTGGTAGTCGAGTTATAAAGGTTAGCTTTGAGCTATAATAATTGCTTGCGTGGTACTAATTTGAATAGTACAACTTGAGGTTGATGTAGAAGCTGAGTTGTTGCTGTCTTCTTCTGAACGCGTTGAATGTATTCCAGGAACAGTATAAACCTGGGCTGGTTGTGGTGAAGGTAATGTAATTTAAAAAGAGTCCTTAAGTAATGAGAATACGACTGGTTCCAAAACTTCTAATAGTGTCCAGATTAAACCTATGTTGCGTTATAGACTGCTGACAGAATTTTCCCCGTTACTTCCATTAAGACGATGGAAGCTGAGAAGATCCAGGCTATGGAACTTGACAGACAATTGACGATCTGTGTTTCTCGAATGACTTTCAATGGGACAGCTGATAATTAGCTGGTGTGTGTGTGCTTGGATTTTAATTAATAAAGCTATATAAAACCAATTGAGCTAGACTTGTTGAATGGTTAAGCGGATCCTATGTCGACATGATAGCTATTACGAATTTGGTTATGAAGCAAATCTCAGAGATATCTATCTTCCAGGTCCAAGCTCAAGAAGATCCAATGTCGACTTGAGGGCACCATGTAGGTAATTGTAATCTTGTAGCGCTATCGTCTGGACGTACTTCCTAGTACCTACAGTCAGCCCATAACGCCACGTTAGCTAAAGAAGATTCTGTAAATGAATATTTATTTATCTTTCATTAAAGGGTATCGGTGATGTCACTGACAAATCAAACTCTTATCTGTTTAAGTTATCTTGATCTTGTATTTATTGGGATTAACAAAACCTTCGATACTTTTCATAAAGCAATATTATTTTTTAAAAACGACTCTTCAGTTTTGGGTTGACATGAAAACTCAACAAAATTTAAACGCCTACCTAGTTAATTTCTCGGGTGTCATCAGCAAGATATCTCAAAGTGTTTTAACTGAAATTTAATTACAGCGATTACAACGGTTTTTGCAATCAATCGAATTTACAGTTCTGAACGAAAGTGTCGCTACAAATTAAAGATAGAAACGTTGAAACCTGTATTGTCAGATGAATTGGTAATATGCTGTATAACAGCTACCTTTAACGGCGATTCCACAATAATTAGAGCCACTAGAGACTGCCCACAGGGTGGAGCTTTATCACCATTACTATGGCCCTTAGTTGTAGATGAGCGATTAAGCATACTCTAAAGACCAGTTTTATGACCCAGGAGTACGCTGATGACATTACCGTTTGCATTAAAGGGAAATTTGAATCAGCTCTATCCGAGGACTATCAATAAAATCAGGTAAAACGATGTTAGTCCCTTTCACTAGAAAAAGGAGCCTCCAGGTTCCAGCTCCTAGGTTAAATGACTTACACTAAAGTCATTCCAAAGAAGCAAAATATTTAAGAGTAATTCTGGATAGCAAGCTTATCTCTAATCCCCACCTTAAAACAGAGGGTTACAATTCCCGCAACGGCCCATGTCTGATATACTGACGGATCCACGTAGGATAGCAAAACAGTCGCAGGGGTGGTCGGATCAGAAGTGGAAATCTCCATTCCGCTTGATACGTCACTTTCCATTTTTTTTTCAGGCGGAAGTGTATTCTACAGAGGAAGGAGTTCAGAAAAGTCTGAGTCAAACAATATAGTTTGGGGCTGCCAGTCGAAACTCCAGCTGCTGTCGAGGGACAACAACTGAACGTTGCTTTAGGTTCTTGGATACGAAGCAGTGGACGGTAATGAAAAAGCGGACGATCTTGCTAAAGCCGGAGTCAACAATCGACATACTGTTCCCTACCCTATATTTGCCCTGTAGCAAAAAGCGACTTTAGGGAGAACTGTACAAATGGGAAAACATCTCCTCTTACGTAGTGCGCGAACGAATTTTTCATCCCATCTTCCCTATAGACGCGCAAAATAATTGGTCTAATAGGAAGCTATCGCGCAGGCAGTTTACTAATTTTACTATTGCTGTCATTGGACATGACCGCATCCGTTATTTTTTAAAGCAGATAGGCTGTTGGACTTGGCAGCGAATTGTGGCGACTGTGCGAAAACGAAAGAAGAAACCTCGAAGCATATTATATGCGAGTGTCCCGCACTTGTAGTATTAAGGTTGCAAATCACTAGACAAACACTTATCTCTCGAAATATGGCTTACAAGCTTATCACAAAAACAATAATCGAGTTCGTTAAAAGAGTAAATTTTGCCTAACAAGAAACACCCAACTTTGGTCGGGGTCTTCGGATGGTCTTAGTAGCCTTATCGCTCTTATTCTTCACCTAACCTATAACCTAATAATAATGTTACGTGTCTGCCACGATAGTGTCTGTATATGTGAATAGGTCTTAAGAAGGCGTCTGAACAAATCGACCATACTCTGCCTTCATTTTTAGGTCGTCTTTCGAATGTTAGACATCTTCAGTTATTTCGAAACCATAATCAATTTTTTTGATCATTTCCAGGGAATTCCATAGGAGGAGAACCTGATTTTGTAGCTTACTTTTCATTCTTACTTATGTAAAATTAAAAAGAAAAAAAAATGATATCGCCTTCACTTCGCTAAGTGAAACTCAGACCTGGATGATCTAGAGCTAGTGGTAATCTCAACAATCTAGAGTAAGGGTTACAGCTATCATGTATACGTATACACTACTGTTGCTATCAAATATCCTGCAAGAAAGGACACCGAAATCTGATGGTAGCTAAAAAAAACCAATTTTGTTCATAATAATTTACTTGTGAATTAATTAAATCTCACATAAAGTCATGTTCTGACCTCTCTCTTTAATACCAAATAACCTTACAATTTCAATTCCAGAACCTCCATTAACACTTAATGTGCAATTTCAGAGTTATTAAATCTTAACGGGCAATTAACCCGCATTTTAATTATGAACGTTTTCTCTAAGTCATAAATATTCAGCAATCATATGAGAGAGATCTTTCCTATACCGTGAAGCTGTAATATTTTAAATGACGTCCCCTATATAACCTCCCCCTCCCGCATTCTTCTGTTTAATTTAATCCCGTGACCCTTGGTATCCATCCTGCTCAATTCGCAAATTCTCACTGTTCTTCAAACACTATAAGTACACTTTTCACTACTCTTCGGATGTAAATTCAATAAATAACTCCTCGCAACTCGCTCTGTCTCTTCTCTGCATATTATATTTACCCGAAAGACGACTATGTTTGCCGATCGACACAATCAAAATAAATTAACCGAAATGATCCCCTTTGCTGCGCCGAATACGAAATTGTTAAAATTACCATATAAATGCGGACAGTGGGCACAGTGGGCTTAATACAAACGTATTTATAGCCACAACCCATTTCCATTTGAAATTCTTTTGCTGTCGAGACTCCCAGAGAGGGAGATAGGCTACTTAGGAGGTAAAGCGAAATTTGTTGGTATGGTGACGAATTCACCAATTTCACCACCATCATGACCACTACCATTACATACGACGAGGACAACCACCACCTGCACTACACAACAAACAACTCCCCCGCCAATGGCGTCGAAACGGAACCCTTACCAAAGCTAAACAACAAATATCAGGGATGATCCGGGTTCATATTCCCCCGGTCTATCAATTTTCATTAACCACTTAATTTGAAATTCAAAGAACATCACAACCAATTCAAATACTGTCCCAGGTGGGTAGAGATAAGAGTCCCGGCCCAAGATTCTCCAGATGGGTAGGGCCCAGACTTTATGGGGTCTGCTCAAAGGGTATTAGAACAGAGACACAGGTTGGCGACTATATACCTATAGTACATAGTAGCATGAGGTGTTAAAAATGATATTTTCGATAGGGTGAATAAAAAAAAAACGGCCAGGGCACCGGGTTAATATTCAAATTTTATGACAGCATTAAACGTTTACGGGTACCTACACATGTTTCCTCAACAATATACTTAAGCACACGTGAATGATATCCACCCACGTAGGGCAGGAGCAATGGGGAATTAAATATGGCTTCGGTTTTGTTAATATTTGCTTTACATTGAACGGAGCGTGCATTTCTTATGATGATGCCTTGGGCATCGAGCAATTGCTTTCTCCAATAAATGGGCCACCACCACCCTATGTAATTTCCAGGATGAGTTGATTGGATAGGGTAGGGCTGGGGTGCCTTTAGAAATATTGAGCTTCCCTATAAGGTTTTCAGTAGTAAACACACATTTGGTATCCTCATTGGAAGTTGGAGGTACATATCATTAGGGATTAACTGGGGTAGCGATACGCAAGATTTACATCTATTCTCCTGCTTACCGTGCATATCAATGGGAATATTATCGTCGCATAAATTAATCCAAATTGGGGGCGTAATTATTTGAAAATTAAACTTTGGTATTTGTTAAGGGAGTGTGGACTAATTTCAGAGGAAAGTTTTGCAATTGAAAGTCTTTCGCAAAACAGAAAACAAAAATTTAGGAAACTGTAATTGTGGGATGTAATAGATTGATTCCGTCTAAGTTAGGTACCCTCCTTATGTTTCCCATTTTGAGAAGATGTAAAAACAAGTAACTTCTGAGCTTGAAATACATAATAGATGGTATCGAAGCAATGCTCTCCAACAGGATTATTAAAACATATCTCTTTGGTTAGACACTGGAGGTCGATACCACCAGAGGCTGTCTCCAAGGACGAGTACTATCTCCACTGCTGTGGTCCATGGTAGTTGACGACCTTTTAGTTCAACTAAGCAACCAAGGTTATGCTAATGAGATTGTATTAATTATCAAAGGTAAATATGAGAAAGCTTCAAGAAAGTTTTTGCTCAAGGCTGGTGTTCTGTACATGAGTTACCCAGTCAACCCCTGGTATGCTATCTTTCACCAGAAAAACGAAAATAAGGAACATAACCAGCTCTATCATCTTTGGTGAGAAGGTTTTTTTTAATGTCCAAAATGCGATAACTGTCGATAATAAGCTCAATTTCACTAGGTACATCGACAAGACAATCCAGAAAAGTACGCTAATGTTGTGGAACTGCAGAAAACTGGCTGGCACAACATGGGGCTGGCATAACATGGGGACTAAAGTCAAATCTAATTATTTGGCTTTACATTTGCTGCAGCAACATGGTAGAATGAGTATACACAAAAGGAACCATCAAATAGATGGCATGTCTGAGTCTAACCGGAATGGACGCAACATCTACCATCACTCTAGAAACACTAATAAATCTACCGGCACTCAGTAATGTTGTTGAAAAAGACACTGAGTTAAGGCTATCTAACTCAGAACCTGTATAGGAGTCTGAACTGGACACTGCAAACTTAACAAACATATACATCGGATAGGCACATATCATCTACTGATGTCTATAATCTATGTCTCGAAGAGGATGAAATATGGGACCCCGTCTTGTGCACTCCACTATAAACTTAAATCTAAATCTAGCTTGACATAAATAAAATTTTTAAGAGGGAATTACTTATGTACATCGAGCATGGTTGAGTTGATCCCTGGCAGGTGAATAGGTACGAATGGCACCTACATACGTTCAAATTCGGAACGCGATGGTCATAATCTAACGTTCTAACACGGGAGCAGGCGCCTTCTGCGAGGGGCCTCACATGGAAATCACCATGCACCTTAAAAGCCATGCCACAATTTTCCATGTAGAAGTCAAGCCCATTCTTGAAGGGGGAAGCGATCTTCTTAATTTAGCCACTGAGAACAGGATATAGCCATCTATTCAGACAGCTAAGCAGCTGTCAAGGCTTTATCTTTACAATCTTTACAACCTCCAAACTAGTAAGGCAGTATAAAACCACCCTGAATTCCCTCTTTTGCAATAGCAGGGTAATTGTTCAGTGGGTTCCAGGGAACAGCATTATTGGTGGGAATGAAAGGGCGGATGAGCTTGCCCGTCTTGGTGCAGCTTCGGCGGAACCAACCTACATAGCAGGGATTGCACCAAAACACCTTGTCTCAATTATTTCGATTCAGGCTGACTAGCAACACAGTCGTTTTTGGTTAGAGGAACTTCGAGGGGTTCCTTCGAGGGAACCTTGCGGTAAGTCCAACCAAAATGAAACGAATAAGCTTTTGGGACTTGATGGTACTCTTTTCTCAGGGGACACATTTACAGGATGCGACATTGATGATCCTATATGCAGGGGTTGCAGAGAGGAATCCGAAATAGTGATTAACTTTATTTGTTACTGTCCGGCATTCTCAGGAAAACTATACAGATTAATTGGCTCATACCTCCTGGACGAGCTGCATGATACCGGCAAGGAGGGCTGGGGGCCAATACTTAACTTTATAAGAGCGGTCGGTTGGGACCTATGAGCGATTTCTAATGAGTCTGGAGGGTGAACAACAGGCCTTGCTTTGGCCTGCGGTCGAAAGACCCCTCGGAATCGCAACCTCTTTTCAATTAATCAATCTAACGTTTATGTTTACTATCCAATCGATGGCCGAACCATATAAATGCACAAAATCTGAAAGAACGCCCTGCAATGAAAGGAAACAGCAGTCAGAAAAATTTATGTAATTGTCTGTCTTGTTGCGTCACAGTCATAATTAAAAGATGACAAACAAAAACTGATATTGTTATTGGCAGGGAGGGAGGGGGGGGGGGCAACCGTCTCGCTGTTACAGGGAGATTCATTCAAAAAATATGCTAGTTTTTTACAAAACACCCAATACCTTCCTTATTATACAACCTATGAAGGTGATTTTTAGCTCAGCTAAGCTAAGCTTTCCAACGAATGTCGAATCATCACAAACTACCCCCTCGTTGCTAGTTATAGGACGTCAAATTCAAAAAATTGGAACAATGTTTCTAATTTTTGAAATTCTAACGATTTTGCCGCCGCCAAAGTGCCTAATAATGGTTACAATTTCTTGCAATATGTGGAAACCTCAGAATGTTACCTTTCATTTGATCCTACACATGTACTCATCTCCATGCAACCGTTTTTCAGATAACCCAGGTTTTATCACTCATTAGATGTGTTCTTTTGTGTAACTTGTTCTAGAACTGCCGTATACTTGAGAGAACAAATTGTGCTGTCGATTGAAGCGAACTATTTGTACTGTTCGCTTCATTTGTAAATCTTCTATGAAAATATATGAGGCGTTCTTTTGTGTATCTCTGGTTCTGCTCTGTTTTGCAGACACAAAAGAACACAGCTCTTATAACATTAATTTTGCTACTGATGTTACAAATCGCGCCTAACTTTATGCAATTCCATGCAAAATTTTCAAAATTAATGAAATTATGTATTACAAAAAACATGTTTATCTGAAAAAACGGCTCCATGGAAGTAGTTACAAGTGTGGGATCAAATGAAAGGTAATAATTTGAGGTTTCCACATCTTCCAAGAAATTGTAACCGTTATTAGGAATTTTAGCGGCAAATCGTTAGAATTTAAAAAATTAAAAACATTTTCCTAGTTTTTTGAATTTGGCGTACTATAACTAGACCTTGAGGGGGTGGTTTGTGATATTTAGTTCGACAATCGCTGGATAGCTTAGATGGTTTACTATTACCTGAGCTATAAAGAATCACCTTCATAGGTTAAATAACAAGAACGTTACAGGCTTGTGACTCCGAAATGGATGAGATTCCCCCCCCCCCCCCCCCCTTCCAGACAATTATTTTATTGGCTAGGTGAGTACTATTACCTCCTTTCTTTTAGATGTCTCACCAAGAAAACCCTGTATATATTTCCAATTGCTTGGAAACTTCGAAATCTTAAGGACAATTAGTAACTAGCTAGCAATCTCTCCAATTACCGAGAAATTGCAAGAGAACCTCTTCTATGAAGTGTCTTCGAAACACTCATGTGTCAGTACTAATTAATTTAAATGGTTATTTAAGGATATACCGTTTTGGGTATCGGTACCAGCGTTCCTCACGAATACGGAAATAGTTGTTACTCATTGATACCGCAAATATTTTTAAGAGATTGGGTGATTTTCTAGCCAAACTATGGTCTTGCTTTCGATCATCAATTATTTGAATAATTTGAACTATCAATTTAGAGATTATATCAAGATAGCTTTCCATTGTATCCACCTGTATCTACCAATTTATAATTAGCTTCCTTTTCATCACATGATTGAGTCGTTCACATACCTTGTGGAGGTAGATATTCCTATTTTTGGGTTTTACCAAAAGCAAGAGTGATAAGTACCTACATGAAATTTTCCGGTTTGAGAAGATCCGGTAAGTTGTTTATGAGTTAGTCTGCGTTCATGGTGATTTCACCAGCTTGTTTGTTAGCTAGATCGAAGATAAGATATAAATTGGAGAATTGCTGAATGCCATATAAGAAAACAGTAACTGATGTGAATTATTAGGCTGAGCAGGCTATACCGAAATTGGTTTTGTTTGTTTATAGTCTCCTTCATGTAGTAACTGAACCTTAAGAGTTCATAGAACCCAACACCTGCAGGTGTGTGTGGGTTTAATAATTCCCCAGTTTTTCATAGTCTTTATTATTTCGGATTTCGATACTTGCCGGTTTCATCCGGTGGAAGGTTTGCAGATTAGATCTGATTTTTGGAAATTTATTTTAATCCCCCTCTTTTTTTTTATAGGAGTCCAGCTTATTGTGGTGTAAGTTGACTTTGTTTACAGCAAATGTTGCTAGCGAGATTTGGCGTAAGTGTGATCTTCATAAAAAAATGTTCTCCCATTTTTCGTTTGGAGGTTGATCTGAAGTATATGTATAAGTTGAAAAGTATTGGACCTAGGATAGAGCCCTAGGGGACATCAGTTTCAATCGCCTTTAGTTGTGATATGTGGTTTTCAAGTTCTACATAGAATTTCATAAAAGGAATAAACTGTGAAGTCTGAGCCTATTAAAGTGCGAGGGGAAACCGAACTGGTTAAACCATAATATGAGTCATTCTGTCCATACCGAGAAAGCAATTTACAGTGTATTCATTTCCGTTTAGAGCTCTGGTGGCATCTGTTTGATCGAGTGTTGTAGCTTGAACCATAATTTTGACTTCTGGTGTATATTTATTATTTATGTAGTCTAACTATAATAGATGCACTTACCAGGAATAATAGAGCAATACCAGTAGTTAGTTAACACATCGAATAGACATGTCATGTATAGTTTATAAATTCAATAATTTCTCCTCCGCCCTCATTGCTATCCTACTCCCTAAGCAAATAACGATTTCGTATTTATTTACATACGCCATCATACAATTCTATATTCCAAATAGTGTCAGAATGACGGATATTGATTATATACCTGACTGGGCATACATGAATTTCTTCAAAAATCATTCAATTGAAATATGTTACCTTACTCAACACGAAATACAGTCTTGATCTCCATGACTACAGCTTTCCAAAAGTCATCCATCCAAAAAGAAAAAAAAAATATCTATAGGATATATTTGTCCTTTTCATGATTTTTCTCTCCAATTGGTAATTTCCCTTCAACCACAACACAGAACAAATCACTGGAAATACGCATCCAACTGATGTCCTTGTACATAGTAAATATAAATTATTAACAGAATCCGTAAAAACACTGTGAAACCGTTTTGGTCCTTGTATAAATAGCTATTTCTGCTTGATTTATGTTAAATTCGCCTCATTCATTCGATAAATGTTCAATGGCATACAGAACTCGATCTGCAATGAAGTGTAAACTGTACAGACTTAAAGACTTTATTCCCGATTCCATTAGAATTGACAGAAAACTTTCTTTAAGACTACTATCATGTTCAGCAAAAATACCGTTGTAATGGGATGAAGGTTCGTCCTTTTTTCTATGAGAAAAAGTCAACCGTCTTTAGACTTATTTCTTGTGAAGCGTGTGATTAAAACGACACCAAGGCGAACCTCATATATATATATGTACTTAGGTACCCACTTTAGACTTGCTCACATAGAACAGGAGGAGTTTTAGAGAACACAGGGCGAAACGGGAGCAATTTCATTATTCTCTCCAAATGGAAATCAGAGCTTTTCCTTGAATTTCAATTTGAATGCAAATCGGAAGGAATCTCGAACCTTCTCTCTGGCAAAATCTGTACCATTACTTGAAGCTATGTTGCACGTGACATTCCATTATGAAATTTTAATCAATTCCTAACTTACTTAGGCCCACAAGTTCGCCCAGAGTTATACCATTTTAAATGGGTCTAAAGTGATGTTAATGGCGGCTGGAAACATGTAGATTTAGGTATATAATATACATACGCTTATGTCTATGGTATATATCTGTAGCTATGTACATAGTATTATATACTATACATTGGGTATTGGGATTGATACTTCTTAAATGGTTTCCTATAGCGATGAAATGGAAACCGATTTAAAGCTGAAATCACCTTGAGAATGTTTGAAGACGATCGGTCGTGTAAAGTGTTCATGTATCTGCTGCTCTCGAGGCTCATTGTTAAATCAAGAACGGGTAGTTGTGAGACTTTTGGAGGAGACACCTTTTAATCGGTAAATCAAATCAAAAGAAAGTTTTCACTCGGCAATAAAATTAGAGAACGATTAAAACTTTGACTTATGTTCGTGTCGTGTGTCTCCGACAAGGACTAATTTTATGCCTGTTGATGAGAGCACAATTTATATTTTAGTTGGTTGTGGAGTTCTGGAGATGGAAATGACTTAATTCGAAAGGTGAAAAATAAATAATTTTGTAAAATACATTTTCGGTGTAGAGTTTTGATTTAATTAAAGTTGGTAGGTATACGTGAAGATTGGGGACTTTATATATAGTACAATGGAATTCGGGTTAAGTACAGATTACGCGTAATATTTTTTTTTTCCTTTCTATTCTCCTTGGCTATGTGGTCCATGATCTCCCACGCAATCACTTTCTTCCTTTCCACACAATTCCTGGGCTCTGGCGAGGTCTTCAGTAGAATTATGGGGGGATCTAGAGCAAAAGTGTGATCGGGACACTCTAATACAACATTATTTTAATACTCTGTATATTATAACCACTCCCTCCTCGTTGTGGCGGGGATTTCCGTGGCATGATTTTGCAAGTAAAACTGGGACATACAAATTTTTTATAGAAGCAAACAAGATATTTTATGTTTTTGTTTTTTTTATAGATGATAAATTTTCTTCACAACTTTTCTTCAGAATTATTGTATAACTCTATTTAGTGTTTTCAGCCTACAGAAATTTATGTATGATTTTCATTCTCTCAACTCAACTCTCCTATAAGGCGTACCTTGTTTTATGAAAATCGCGTTATAAAAAACTCAGAATAAAACGAGTTTTCAAACAAAACTGAGGCCAAGCCGCATGAAAAAGTGGAAAATAAACTTTTCTTCACAGACAGAGATGGACTCAGATTTTTTGATTGGGACATTTCTCTTGAATATTCTTTCTCTTCATGAATCAAATCACTTATTACCTCTGATTGATCTTAGTGAAATATATCGGTGATTATCAGCGAATAAAATCTGTGTGTGAAGAAAAGTTTATTTTCTACATTTTCATGCGGCTTGGCCTCAGTTTTGTTTGAAAACTCGTTTTTTACTTATTTTATTTTCTGCCTTTTTCACGTTAACTAAATTTTTATTACGTGCTGCATGGAGATATTTTAAAACAATTTTATGACGGCTGAAAAGACACTGATTTACCAGTTTTTCAAAAAATTTATTCGAGTATCAAATCGTTGAACTAGGTACTGCAACGGTTTTCTGAAATTCAAATTATGTTTTAAACAGCGCTTTTTAGCTGTATTCCAACTTGATCCCAAATAACATGAATTTTCCCGATTTTCCATGTTTTCCACAGACTTTTCTTATTACTATGAATTTTTTTTTAAATTTACATGAATTTTCCTCGATTTTTCATGCAAGTTTTCATGATTGTTGAAGAGAAAGTATTGATGCCAGTAGGACGGGGAAAAAATGATTCCGTATAGCTTATAAAAAAATTTTGTCGGAAAATTTTCCGGAAAAGTCGGAAAATTCCGGAAATTTTCGGAAAATTTTCCAGAAAAATTGGAAAATTCTGCATTTTTCCTGAAACAGATTTATCACTAATCATATCGATGAAAATTTTTCCGATGATTTTCCCGCTTTTTCGGGTTTTCCATGGAGTTTTTCACAAAAGCAACTTTATGCAACTCATTTCGTTCTACAATTTTGTTTTAGGTTGCAGTTGCAAAACGCTCAAACGCTTCCTTGGTCGGAGAAACTCCGGAAAAGCGTTTTACATGAATTTTCCTCGATTTTTTCTGCAAGTTTTCACCATTGTCGGAGAGAAAGTAATGATGCCAGTTGATAGGGAACTTGATCCTGCATAATTTAGAAAACTTCTTTACCGGAAATTTTTCCGGAAAAGTCGAAAAATTACGGAAAATTTTTCGGAAAAATCGGAAAACTCTGCATTTTTCCTGAAACGGATTTATCACTAATCAAATTTGTACCAAAATTTTCAAATGATTTTTCCCGATTTTCCGGGTTTTCCATGGAAATTTCCGGTTCAAATTTTGATAGATTCAATTGTCAATTTCAGCTCGCTGTGATGACGAAAAGTGGGTCTACGAGAGTGTCCAAAATAGTAAAAAAGAAATATATAAATAAATATACAGACAGACAAATTGGTGTACGAGTTACAGGGACGGGCTGGCCTAAAAAAATAAGTGAATTCTCCATGAAATTCATGCTATAGGAGGACTACTTGTTAGTTTATTTGTATTTTTTTTTAGAGAAATCGCGGTATATACCTAGTCATGCCATAAGTTTTGTTACACTTAAAAAGCCGTACAACTTTTTTTTATTTTCTAAATAAGTTTTTCACAAAATAAAGGTACCGCCTACCTCTAAAAATTAAAATGAACCTTATGAAAAATGCCCTCCTCCTATAACCGCACAAGCCTTCAAACTGTCAGACTACTTATTGATGGAATTACGGACGAGATCCATTGGTATTTTTTCCGCTGATTGATTTTAGAAGCGTTTGAGCGACTGCAAATTCGAATATCGTTTAGAGCAGGCTTTGTTCTCCAGAATGAACAATAACTCATAGTCCAGGGGATATAAGTCCGTGCTGGACGACGGTCAATCTTCAGCAGCTATGAAATCCTGCAAATTGTTTCTTTATCAATCCTGTGTGGTATTGGTATTATGACTTGGAGCAGAATTCTATTGGAAGATCTATTGTTAATTGTGGAAAAGAGCTTCACTGTGTGCTATAGAATAGTCTTCTGGTATAAATTTTGGTCGATGTTTTAACTTCTTTTTCTCAAAAATGAATCGCCTTGGTATAGGACACTCGTCACCTAACCATCACTGATGCTACCAAAAGAAATACAAAAACACAGGCAAAACTGGAAGAAAGAAGTGGTGATTCGCCCTCACCAATTAGCCGGCGGGGTTGTCTATTGCAATCTACACCGGAATCCATAGCACTCTAATTTAGAATTTTAATGCGCAGGGGGCTTTAACGGTGCGTGAATAGGAAAATTTACAGGCAATTAAATTATGTCAAAAATTAAACGGTTTAGGCTTTACGTACTTCCAAGACGTATATAGTGAAAACTTTCGGTTATTACCTATTTTAATTGAAATACATAAATCCAGTTTACTTAAGTAATTTTACAAGAATGCTCATAAGTTTGGAGGGTGAATAATGGCCCTCTTATGACCTATTTTACAGAGCCCCGTAAGGGTCCTCAACCTCAGTCGTCAATCAATCAATCAAGTAATTTTATAATGCATTCCCGCCCGAAATATATTATTGCCTGCTTCTTCTCATTTATGGAGAATGGTGGAATAATTCGCGTACTCTACATATATAAAGTTGGTATTTGGTCTTTCTGTAGGTTGATAGAAAAATTTGGATTGCTTTTTATAATGTTTTCTTTAAACCAACTTCGCAATAACTTTATATATAATTTTTTGTATAATTTTGAATTGACTGCAACCTATGCTAGATTTTGTTCTAATCATTAAAATGTATTTTTTTTTTCAAAACTTTCTTTTATAATTTTATTAAGGAATGTATATAAATTAGACCACTTTCGGGAAGCTGAAAAACTATGTTTGAAGCTATTAAAAGACAATTTTTTTTTATGACTGATATGTTTAAGAATTGCAAAAATATATGCGAAATATAGTAACTGAGGTGTGTGTGACCCAATTGCATGAAACTGGATTTTCCTGCAGCAAAAACGTCCCGAGAAAGTTTTCTGAATCGGGAGAAAAGGACACCACTCGATAGTACCACCGTAGAAACATGAACAGAAAAATTTTCTTGTATATTGTAACTGATAATGAGCTGAGGCGAATAGTTAAATTCGTCTTCCGACCGGACATCAACCTACCGAGTTAGAGTCGATCTAAGGTGCGAAAAATCTAGTACCACAGTTCGAATAAAATGAGGGAAATACTAAAAAAGTGAGTACGGGGATGGCTATTTAAGCTCCAGAGTATACGAGTGTGGATACTCAAACTTCTTCTCAGGACCTAAGGAACTCGATTATGTACTAGATTTTCCAAAATGTAGTAGATCGAGCTTTCAACCTCCTCCCCCAGGCTTTCCCCGCAGATTATTAATAAAATATGTTCAGAGTATCATAAAGCATCATTTAAGGCATCTCTCATGTCTGTTGATGTCGGGTCTGAAATGGGCATTCCCTTTTTATTAATACTTTGGTTTTAGAATAAAAAACGGTTTCACTCAATTGAGCATAGTAAATTTGTTGTCGCATGAATTGGAAGTTGGTCAGTCCAGTTCTATAGTGCCTACAACTAATATTGTTGTTCACAAAAAAAGTCTGAAGAAAATTGTTCAACGAAATTGATACGGGAAAAAATTAATAGTTTCTGTACTCATAAGTCAGGAAATGTGTTATCAGTCAATCGAATAAATCCAACTGCGCTAAAAGATGTTCACATCAATAGAAAATTCACGGTCATTTATTTATTTATTTTTTTGTTTTCGTTTCTGTGGCTTTTGCAACTTGGTTAGGGATTTCTGTTTTTTGTTTTTTTTTTCAACGCTTATGATTTATTTGTAACCCTACCTAGCAAGTGTCAGATAAGGTGTGGATATTGGCATAACCTGATTACAAACCAAGCGTTAGCTAAAACACCTCTGTCACCGATAACCAATACGGGAAATTTTTAGCTACCTTGTATCTGCGGTTTACCCACGCTGGTTGATTCCCACCTATATTATCCAGCGTTGCCTCCTTTTTGGGGCACAGTGTAAACCTGACCGCTAAATATATACATAAGTACATAGTCACTCATATAAATTCAACTCTTTTGTATTTTTTTTTTTTTTTCACCAATTGTCAATCGCGCCCGTCTTACTATTTCCTCTATATTCAAGCGCAACTGAAAATTCTCTACATAAAAAAAAAACCCTTTACAAGAATCGAATTTTTTATGATTTGGTTATACATGCTCTGCGATAAGATATTATAAAGGAAAAGGTAATGTTACCTAAAATTATTTCAACGATAAAGTAAACTAAAATGCGGCTTTATAAATAAGTAGGTGATTAAAACTTTTTTTTTTATCTGTTATGGGCCACACCTATAGATTATGCTACCAATTGGAAATATTTCTTGTTCCGTACTTAATATTTGTTTTTCGCTTACCAAAAGGTTCATTTCTTTGTCCTTTACTTTTTGCTAATAATAAAAAGTCATGGGAGAAACATAACGAATTGAAATTTTTACACAAATTAAGCCTTGAATTTCGAAAATACTAAAGCTTTATATTGAGGGAAGTGTTTGTTGTATTCATTATTATTATAGATAGAATTCGACTCGCAATAAACCCATTCGAAATTGAACTGTTTAGAAATAATTCATTATAAACTCTCCCGATTCCCTAAAATAAATTCTTAAGTTCCTTCGTAAAGTCTGCCAGGTCTGTTCGTAGGGCTCTATTATTTTTAAGATATCATAATTTGTAGATACTAGTAAATCAATAAATTGCGAACACTATTTTTTTCTTATTTAAGATATTTTTTTGTAGCTTTACCTAACGTAGAGATTTCCAGCCCAAGTCAAATTTAATATTCTTCATAGGAAAATGTCATTTATCACTGTATGAAAAAAAAAAAAATGTGAGAAAATGATTCAGCTATTTCCAAAGAGATTTGAAATAACTTTCATGTCACGGCTGGGATTTCGAATGACACAACACGTATGCCCTGTTTGTATAACGTATAAAGGTTTCGTAGCACCACATGTGTACATAACTGTACATGTAGCCACGCACGCGTTTCCTAACATATTCTACACATAACTAATATTTATTTTTAAGGAACAAAAGAATGGTATGAAGGATCTAAGGAAACTTTTCACGTCCACTCTGGTGTTTTCTGTTCCGTTTAGTGAATATTGAATTTCCTTGGAAGCGACACAACACAATAGAAATTTGTCATAAATCGAGTTTTCCATACATCATGCTCTCACGAAGAAAAGCAATAGACGCACAACCCCGAGACATCTTAGTATAATATCCTGGACAGGAGAAACTGATGGTGGAAAAGATTTTCTATAGCTAAGAAGAATAAGGCAGCTGTTGCGTTCTATATACATAGACAAGGAACGTGCTAAGAAAGTGAAAGTATAAGATAAAAAATTTTCTTAACGTCATCATATTCTACCTGTTTATATATTTCTATATATGTATATACCTACTTCCTACCATCATCCCTGTATAAAATCTATTCGTCATATAAAAACGGACGAAAAGAAAAGAAAAGAAAAAAAAACTTCTTAATTGGATTGAAAGTTCACCGTAGGTGATGAGCACAGAAGAATCCTAACAGCCAGGATAAAAATGAAATCCACTTCTCTCGTTTCGAGAGAATTATATTCCCGAATCATGTTTTCCCTGATCTTATTATCAGTTCCGAGGATATCTCACCTATTTACAGGGACTATACCGTTATAAGGTACTTGGGAGGCACTGTGACAAGCAAAAATTAGTCCCTTATTGTGTTGCAAAGGAGATTTCTAAGGCATTTGTAAGTGGTATCTCTTGAGTATGGTGACAGGCTTATAGATTACATGGCAATACTGACCCTAATTGGAGAAGCTTTTTATTCTTTGAGGACACATTTTTCAACAATTTTAACGTCTGAATATTGTACGGAGGTGAAGGTTTTTGGAAATGGGAAAATATAGTTTTCAATTTTGTCAACTATTCCATTGGAAATAATTGGTTTTGTCATAAAAAACTAGAAATTTGTTTCATGAATTCAAAATCGTTTTCCCTTCGTGAAAGAAAAATGATTATTAAGTTGAATTAAAGTGAAGAATTCTTAAAATTTTCTCTAAAAAAGAAATAAAAGGCGGACGATAGGAGATTAATTAAGCCGAAAAAGTGAGAAACGAGCCTTATGGTATCTTCGCAGTAATGGCAGCATTAATTTAGTGAAAATTTTTGTCTTAAGGAAAAATTTCAGAAAGCTCTTCTTCACGAATTTTTGTAGAAAAGAATTTCAATTTCAAAGTTGGGAAGATCGGGGCTAGTTGTTATTAAATTTGAATTTCTTTCCACTTAGCTGAGATGAAAAGTGATAATGAAAGAAAAAACAAATAGCAAAATTTTTGTGCAGAGATCCGAACTACACTTTTAAGAGAGAGATAGGAGAATTATCATGTGTCATAGATAGCGTGTAGTAGTTTGTATACCTAAAGACAGAACTTACACAGTTACATCAAGAGCCATACTTAAAGTGTGGTAATAAAAACATTTTAACTAATGTTACGGTTTGTACCCGGGTTCCAAGTTTACTCGGGTACTCGGGTATATTCAATTGTCGATTTCGGGTTACCCGTGTATTCAGATATAATCGATTCTCGTTTCTGAAGATCCGGGTATCCAGGTACAAATTGGTTCTTAATTTTTTGGCACTCCGATACAGCACAGAATTCGCGAATAATGCTATAATAAAAGAATTTAATTTCTCGAAGGTACGTTTATCGTAATGCTACCCGAACAGCGATATGCGCGATTTTCCTAATCGTTAAGAGGGACATGTGCGGTGCAGTGTGCACATCATGTAACAGTTCTGAATAAGTTTTTGTATGCAAATGTATAAGGATTCAGAAATATTTTGTAGTGTCATAGCAATAGTAGTGTAGTGTGAAGCTCAAGTTTGGTTTACCTACGGGGAATAATTTTTTAAACTTTTGACTTACCATTGAGTTTTTACATCTAACGTCGGTGACATGAAATTTGCCATAAAATGACGAAAAATCACCAAATCGATTTCTGTCGATTACTACCGATTCCAAAAGAATCGATTCCTCAAAACCCAATTCCAAAGATCTGAGTAGCCGACTTACACTCGTGAAACCTGGGTACCCAACTCATACCCGGAAACCTGGGTACTCGGATAAAAATCGGATACCTGAAAATCCGGGTTCGGCGGAGCATTAATTTTAATTATTTTATACAAAAGTTAATAAAGAGTAGGTATGTCAGCATATAACCAAAATCGCTAGAAAGCTTCAAATTCAAATATTTTACTCAACTTCAAACGAATCCGGACCGTAGCACCCTATTTGAATATTTTTTTTAAACTTTTGTTGCTTTAAGCAAGTATTCCAACTTGAACTTCAGGCCAGGGTAGATATTTCAACTTCAACAGCTTTTTCTGCCCAGTAGAAATTCTTATGATTTTTTATATCAAACTATTATCAATTGCCCAGAGCAAAATGCAAAATGAAGCAATCTAAATAGATTTGAATCACCGTCAGAGTATAAATGGAAGATACGAAATTTAATAAGAGGCAGGTATATCATTAATAACTACAGAAAATAGTAGAGGTCCCAAGATTGAACCCTGCGTTGCACAGAGTCAAAAAGCCAGTTTATGACTACAAAATCCACCGAAACGTTCTCTGATTTTGGGGAATAATAACAAAAAAGTGAAGCTAGAAATTTGTTACACTTCAGACTAGAAGTTTTGCTACGTATTTAAGCTGGTGAGCGCAATTTGTATGGCATTACAAAGATTTTGAAATCGACTATTCTAATAATAAGATCTCGAAAAACTTGAAGCATTTACATAGCAGTAAGTAGTCTTAAGTTGCACACATGGATTGAAGAGTAAAATAGCTATCCAAGGAAAGGTTATAAATATTTTCGAAAATTTGGACAATTAGGAAACTTAACAAGATGTATATAATTTTCCTAGCAAGCCAGCCATTGGGTTGGTTTGAAATAGTTAAAAAATGTACATATTTTGCATAAAATTGAGTTGAAAGGAGGAGAAGCTAGTGACGATGCAGATCCATCTTAAGAAAATGCAAAAATTTTGAGGGTGATATCTTTCTGAAAAGGTTTTTAATGTGTTTACAAGATTGAACTCTGTTGGAAGCAAATGTATGAAAGATTTACATTTTAACGAACAATTGAATATCAAATACTCACAGAACGATTAGTTTAATACCTTGTCTCCTTGGTATTACTAATGCTGCGGTGGACTTTAAGCTTATACATTTGATTTTTTTTTTTTGATTTTTTTTTTAAATATCTTTCAAAATTCAAGGCTTTTCAAAGTTTTGAGAAAGAAAAACAATTTCTCGTGGTTTGAAAATAAAAAAATTTGTATACTCTTCGATCACTGGTTTAAAATTACTTTTGCTTTTGAAATAAAAGAAAATATTTGCAAGGTAAAAATGGCTCTAGTCCTTTTGCACAACGCACCGGAATATCTGATTTATTTGAAGATGTTAAGATTGTAAGTATCTTCCTAAAAAAACATATTAAATCTAGCAAATGAACTTGGTTCAAGAAGGTGAAGCAAAGTATACTATACTAGACTTGCTAGATGCTGATGAAGAAATCATTTTTAATAAGGAGTTTATCTAACTAGAAAAAAACAAACCAAACACATAATAAGGAACTGCAGATCAAGTTATTTATCTGCCGACAATATAATGGATTTGTTGAAAGCTTTTTCTCTATTTCAAACAAGAAGAGTCTCTGTTTTGAACTTTTCCCAGCGTTTTGACAATAATAATAAATAATAATAATACTTTATTAGTTTAAAAACTCTTCATGTACATAATATTGACTTATTTTATATTTTAAAGTTAGATTACATATTACTCTTAATATATTGCAAACTTCCTCTTTTAAAATTATTAAATCTTGTTTCTTGTTTTAAATCTGTTGGTAACGCGTTAAACCTTTGTAATCCCTTATATAATAGAGAATTCTGCGCCATGGTACTTCTTCGTAGATTCAAACGAAAGTTAACTTCAGCTCCTCTCAAATTATATGGTTGTATGTCTGTTACTAGGTTTAGTTTACTGCGCAAATATTCAGGTAGACGACCAGATTTTACCTTGAATATGAACAGCAATACACTCAGTTCAATTCGCTCTTTTAACCTCATCCACTAGCATCCATCTTATTGGTGTATACCTGTTGCATCGTAATATACACCTCATCGCTTTGTTTTGTAGCTTCTGCATCCTCTCGATCGCTCCTTGCGTGCATAAGAATAATATTGTTGAACAATATTCGAAGTGTGGTCTAACGATACTATTGTAAACATGTATAGCTGTCATTATTGATAATTATTTCCTTATTCTTTTAAAAAAGCCTAACTTTTTTCCAATTTTCTTGCATACGTAATCCACATGTGCATTGAAATTCAAATTTCTGTCTAATATTACTCCTAAATATTTCATCTCGTTTACATTTTCTATCAGTTCACCATCAATTTCAATTTCGATATCACAGTTTGTCTTTAGTGCCATAAATTTTTTTTTGCAAATTCAGCAATAATTTATTCATTTTAAGCCATTTACTTAAAGCCTTTAAATCCTGATCTAATTGCCATTTGACTTGAGGTAAGTTACTTCCAGTTATATATATTAGTGTGTCATCCGCAAATAAAACAGGCTTTGCTATCTTAATCACATTTTCCATATCGTTGATATATATAAGAAACAATAATGTTCCAAGTACCGATCCCTGTGGAACTCCCAGAGATATTTCCTTTTCTCCTGAAATTAATCCGTTTACTTTTGTTCTTTGTGTTCGCTCTTTTAGGTAACTTTCAAACCATTGAGATTCTTTACCCAAAATTCCATATTTACGTAATTTTTTCAAAAGAATTAGCCTATCAATCGTTTCAAATGCTCTTTTGAAATCCAAAAATACAGCTATTACAAACTTGTTTTTATTCATTTCCTCTTTCCATTCCTCTATAACTAGATTTAATGCTGTTTCACAATTATGTCTTTTCCTGAAACCTGACTGCTCTCTCATAATAAGGTTAAGCTCCTCTAGATACTTTTCAAGCTGAAGCTGAACAACCTTTTCTAAAATTTTTTCAAATAGGCTTAATGTATTTATTGGCCTAAATTCTTCACATTTGTTTGTATTTATCACCTTTGGCACTGGAACTACAACTGATTCCTTCCAGGTGCTTGGACATTTTCCTTCATTTAAACTCCTATTTACAATATTGACTAGCTGTTCACCAATAACGCTCCAATTGTCCAATACAATTCCCGTATTTATTCCATAGCAATCTTTCTTCTTATTCATAGATTTACAGATTTCCTTAAGCGATTGGATATTAACATTTTCGAATTCAAATCTGCTTGAGCACTGTTGTATATTGCTCTCAAATTCGACTACTGGTATAGAACTATTGAGTTCGTTTATGCTTTCAATAAAGTAATCATTCAGTTTATCCGCAATTTGTTGGGAATCTTTTACCTTATCTCCTCCAAATACCATTTCCTGTATTTCGGACTTCGTTTCTTTTAACACATTCTTTTTCAGATGTTGCCATTTCCTCTTTTGCGTACATGCGTTATCTATATTTGTTCTTATATAACTATCTTTGGTTTCTTGAATTTTGCTCTTATATTTATTTCTTACCTCTTTGTATATGTTCCAATCAACTAGTTCATTACTAATTTTTGCTTTTGCATACGCATTCTCTTTTTCTCGTTTTATCACTCTTAGTTCCTGCGTGAACCATTCATTCTCATTATTATTTACAATTTTTGTAACTTTAAACTTTTCCAAGACGCTTCTCATATTTGTAATTAGACTCTCCGCGCACAAATCTAAGTCATTTATTCTGTTTAAATTTGCAATTCCAATGTTTTTAAGTTCATCACTGAAACGTTCTCTATCATAGCGCACATACTCGATTTTCTCACCACTCTTACTTCTTATTTTATGATTATTAATTTCAATATCAAGGGTTTCATGATCACTTATCTTGTTACAGTTTATCTTGACACTTATATTTTTTGAATTTGCAAACACATAGTCAATTAATGTCTTGGAAGTCTTTGAAATTCGTGTAAACTCACCCACTTTTTGGCTTAGTCCATTATCTTGAGCAATTCGCTGAATTTCATTTCTATAAATATAATTATTGTACCAATTTATGTTAAAATCTCCCACAACCAATATATCATCCGTCCACTCATCAAACACACTCATCCATTCATTGAAACGTTCACAAAATTCACGTTCCGAGTAACTCGGTGATCTATACGTAAGAGCGATCATTAGTCTTTTATTATTTAAAGAACACTTTATAACCATCCACCAAATACCTGTGTTTGTTTCTATGTTTTCTATTATCTCAAATTGCCACTCTTTCCTCAGATATATAACCACGCCTCCCGTACGGTTTGATTTTGAGTCACAACGAATCAGTCTATATTTGTCCAAAATCACTTCACCATCTTCAATCTCCCTTTTTAAATGGGTTTCCGTTAGCATTATGATTTCATATTCCCCTTCATTTATAAAATGTTCAAGTTCCGTCATGTTATTAATTAAACCCTGAATATTTAAATACACACATTTAATTTTCCGTAATTGCTAAAAACCTAATCGTTTTTTCTCCATTTTTAGTTTGTTTATATATACCGGACATTTTTTGCTCATCACATTATGATTACTCTCTAAGTTAAGCTTCAATCTTTCATTAGCTTTTTCACAGTTTATACATTTTTCAATAATTACATCACTTTTGCATTTCCTTGTATCGTGTTCTCCTGTACATTTTGCACACACTTCAGTTTTTTTGCATTCTCCCGATTTGTGATTGAAACCCAGGCATTTAAAACATCGTTTAACATTAATTCCATCATACACATTGCACCTATCCCATCCGATATTAATTTTTCCAATTTCCAGAGCTTTTTTAAAACCGTCATGATCAACTTCAATTATTGCACTATAAGAATTCCTTGTTTTTTTTTGTAATTCAATGAGTTTCACTAATTTAAGTTCATTTTTCTTTAAGTGATCATTTTGACTTCTAATTTGCTGAATTAATTCATCTTCACCCCATTTATGCTGTATTCCTGGTATATATATTTTTGGTTTACGTAATACTGGAAGTTTAACTTCATATGCATTACCTAATTTCTGCTCTACTATTGTCTTTATTTTAAGGGTTTCCTCTTTTGAGTCACTTTCTATTGTTACCACACCATTATGATTACTTGACATCCCAGTAAATTTGAAATTTGTGGGGTCAACGCTCTTTTGCAAATCATCTTTTGTTTTCATTGCATTTTGTTTAACCTTTGGTTTTATAATCAATGGGGGTTCACGTTTTAATGTATCCGCATATGTTGGCTTATGATTTGGTGTTTTTTCGTCTTTGGATAATTGTTTTAACTCATTTAAAATTTTTTTAATTTCGCACTCTTGAACGGTTAATTTTTTTTTATTTTCCGTAACTTCACTTAACACACACTCAAATTTCTCCAGTACTGTTTTCCTATAATCGATACATGTATCGCACATATACAGAATATTTTTCTTTGTTAACACACTTTTTATATCATAATCCGATAAATTTACACATTTAGCACAAAATTCTTTTCCACAAATTCCTTTGCATCTAACATTTTGGCCATCTCTAATTATCCTATCACATTTGTCACAGTTCGGTGGCATTTTTTAAATGAAATATTTACGCCGTGCCATTCACCGTTCGTGCTCAAACCGTTGAAATTAGAAAACCCAATTTTCAGGGCAAATAAGTAAACGCCGTAACTTATTTTTTAAATCGATATATATGTTATGATTACGAATCCGAATTTAAAATTTTTGCTTTTCTTTACTTTTAATATTTATCAAATTTTCACAATATAACCAAGAGCTTTCTACTAACGACTTGCCAGTGGCTGTCACACACACATATTTCAAGTAGCCTTTTTTGCTATTTCGTTGATAAAATTTTAATTTTTTTATGTAATGCTTATTCACATGGAATAGATACGTAATGCCGATAACAATGGACAAATGGAGTGATAAAAGATTACTGGGCGGACTCTAAGAGGTGACTGCACCTAACTAGAGCAACAAAATGAAATTGGTAAAGTGTTCCACATTCGTACTATGGTCTAAAATTTACCAATGATTAAAAAAAATATCACGGTTCGGCCGAATTCGACTTTAAAGAAATTAGCGTATTCGTAGGATGAAATCTTCGAGGGATTAGACTAGAGATTTTGTCAATGCAATGTGGTTATTGGAGCAGCGCGATAAAATAGTGAAAGGTATCTGATGTTACGCGGTGAAATCAATATTTGAAATTGTCATGTCTATGTTTATATGCTTAAGGACCTTTTTGTGAACTTTCTCTAATGTGGAGAATGAACGCAGCTTATGTCCAATTGTGGGGGAATTATATTTAATCCAGGCCTGAGATTAGACTTATATATAGACTTTACTTGTTCAAGTAGGCAACTTTTTAGGATTCTCCAAGGTACAATGGAAAATCAAAAAATTATTTGTTATTCTATCACATAATCTTTAATTTAGGGTGGCAAAGTTTAAAGGCATCTAACTCACCAAAAAGTCCCAAAGAACAAACTTTCTCTAATGTGTCCAGGCTTGAGATCAGATTTATAAATTTTTTCTAAGTCTTATACTTGTTCAAGTAGGCAAATTTTTCGGAATTCTCCAGGGTACAATGGAAAATCCAAAAATTATTTTATTTTATTTAGGGCGGCAAAGTTTCAAGGCATCTAACTCATCAAAAAGTCCCAAACAACAAAATTTAGTAACTCGAAAAACAAATGAAAACAGGAAAAATAATAAAAAAATAAAAAAAAAATACTAAAACCAGAAAAAATAAGAAAAATGTAAAAATATGGAGCAATTTAATTCAAAGGGAATTAATCTATGTAAGCCCGCGGTAGGCTAAAAAAGTAGTAGAATAAGCGTTTCGTGTTGGCAGAAACCTCAAAACTCTTCAGTATAGTTGCGTTTCTGTCTGTCGTAGATGCTTGCGTAGTGTCTAATGAAATAAAATATTTCTTGCAGAAGCCCATGCATTGGCATCACACGTTTTTGTTAATTTCACAGATTTTATCTAAGGTCTCACTTTTTTAGTATTTCCCTCTTCTTTATTTGAACTGAGGTACTAGATTTTTCTTAGATCGGCTCTAACTCGAGGGGGTTATGTTCGATCGGAAAACAGGTTTCACTGTTCGCCTCAGCTCATTACCAGTTACAATTCGTAGAAGAGCTGGGAGCCCCGTCACAGGGGGGCGGGGAATTTCAATACGGCATGTTGTATATCAAATTAAAGGTTCCGCCGAGTACTATCGGGTGATGTACCTTTTTCCCGATTCAGGAAACTTTCTCGGAACGTTTTTGCCGCTGGAAAATCATTTTCATGCACTTAAGTGGCATACACCCCAGTTACTACATTTCGCATATATTTTTTCAGTTCTTTCTTCCATGTACATAAATGCTCTGTTGTGAACATTTTTCAAAAATTGAAATAAACATTTTAATAAAATATTTTTCATGGAATCAGAATGCATCGTTTAAGACATGTTGATGTCGGCCCTAAAGTTGTATAAAAAGTTGGCATTCCTCTTTGTGTTTGTACTTCAAAGGAGAAAACAACGGAATCCTTATAAAATCACTTCGTCGGTCACTGCGTTCATTCGTCTATCTGTCACGGACGTTTTTCTCGAAAAGCATTATAAAATTTTTGTTGAGTTGGACCCCGTCAAAAAATTATTTTTTGGATTGTTTTGGGTATCGTTTGAAAATTTACTTTGAAAATTTCCAAAAAGGTTTTTTTTTAACTTTTGTTAAAAATGTACTAAAAACACCAGCCCCCCCCCCCCCCCCCCCCCTCAAGCGTAATCTTCTAGGTTTCTACAGCTAAAGTTTTGATATTACAAGGGTTAATAGGCATTGAGCCATAGATGATTGGAAAACTGCCACTTTGTCCCTTTTTGTATTAACTTATAAGTTTTGGTACAGAGCCCTAGTTGCGCGAGCTCGACTTGGTCTTGACCGGTTTTTTTTTATTTGTATTTTTATTTCTTGTTTTTATTGGTGCTGTTTTAATTTCCCCAAATATTTTTTTGAGTTGAGAGGCTATGCGTTGCTAAACTATCACCAAATCAAGATAAATTGAAAGTGATTACAGGTATTGAAATACGGATGGCGCTAGATGTATATTTTTATGAAATGTGTAATTCCGACTTAAAAAATGAAAATAAAACAAAAATGGAAGTGGCGAGTAATTTATAAAGAATATATTCAAAAATTATGTCGTTGTTACGTAACACAAACTTGTCACTTCACTCACACTTGATCGATTTCTTTGAATTATATCACTAAATCCAAATTCTATATAAAAAAAAAACGAAGTTTTCATTTACAAAACTCTTTCGTCGTCGCCGAAAATATTTTCAAACTTATTCTCGACAGTACTTTACTTTAGTTTTTATACAATGAACGTTCTCAAAAGAAAGGACTTCATCCCAGCAACAAGGAATTCCTATAAACAAAAAGAAGAAGAAATAGAGAATGTAAACAAAAAACAAAACAAAAAATCCTCTCCTCTAAAACTAAACGGGATGCTCTGCTCATTATCTAATTGCAGATAATTTAAGAAGGAAATTGTCTTGCAAATTAAAAGGTAATTTCAGAGGTAGTTTGACATCCCATTGGGAGATTTTGTTTAATTTCAAGCACTGCCAAGAGGCAAATTTCAATGCGCACAATATCAGTGAAGTCGTGGTGAGCTTCAAAATGGAAATTGGAGGCGAACAAGCTCTGTTGATGATGATTAAAATGAATACCGCGTGCGGTAGTGTGCGAAGTGTTTATCTTTGACGGTAAAATCGATTTACTAAATACTATACAAGTACAATGATCATGCATACATATATACATAGATACACTAAAATGTAAATACATCCATAGCTATACAATATAGGTCTATACAATTCTCGTAATGAATTTGTTGTTTGTTGCCTGGTAATTGAGTGCCTCAAGGAATTTTAATCTACTCGCACAGGTGAAGGATTGTTCGATGGGATAATGATGTCCTGATGAGGTCTATTAATGCATGACAAAATGCAGGATATATCGTGTAATTAACAGCTTCGAATGATTGTCGAGAGTGTTGAATAAAATTATTTATTAAGCTTTTGACATCATATTGAAGCGAATGATAAGCTTTCTACAAATTCTTCATCAACATCTGTTTAGTAAAAAGATGAAAGAAACGGGTGTTTTATTTACCATTAGTTGGTGAAGTGGAACGGGTTTTAATGAGGACATCGAATTTTACTTCTGTCGTGGCAGTGAAACAAGCATTATTCAGTTATAAAGCTTGCATTATCCCCCCACTACGCCCCCCACCGTTACAATTTAAAAAACTGGAATCTCCTTTTTTCAGGCCTCAAGGAAGAGATTTTCGTCCATCATCCAGAATATAGTGAACACCGTCTTTAATGAGAGACCAAATCTTTGAGGCGAAGGAATATAGAATAATTATTGCCCTGGGCATTAGATATGTGTCAATCGTACAACCCAGTAAGGAAAACTTACCGGCTGTTATATGAGCTGAGCGACGTAAATAAAAAATAAAACGAGGACAATTATTAAAATTACCTTGTAGCCTGTTTTTGCAAACAGAGTCAAGTTTAAAAAAAACTATACTTCCATATGTAAAATAAGGAATGAGATGAGTTTTGACCAGTTTTAAGCGCAGACAATCAGCAGGCATCAGTCTTCTCACGCCGTCAATAGAATCATAACATTTTAAGAAACAATTGAGGGTTACTACCAAGCTATTGACGGCATGTAGAACTATTATTAAGGCCTATAGGGTATAGGTCATTTATGAAGAGTAATAACGTGCGATGAAAAAATAATACTTTGGGTTTTAGTGGGATTGATTAAGAGGCTACTTTTCACTCCCCAGTGCGAAATTCTGACAAGCAGCTCATCATTGATTCTGGCAGCACAATCTTCCAATAATCCCAGCGGTCTGCTGGTCTGCTCAGATACAATTGAACATCATCAGCGTACAAATGCAGCTAGGAATCCTGAACTACACCGTAAAGGTAGTTAATATACATGCAGAACAGCAGGGGCCCAAGAACTGATCCTTGTGGAACACCTTACGACAGCGGCAGTGTGGATGATAAACAACCATTTGTCTTAACCTGTTGAGATCTATCAGTAAGCAAACTACCAATAAGGTCAACAGCAGAAGTAGCGAATTTCTCATTCAATTTGGCAAGCCGAATCGAGTGATCAATACTATCAAACGCTTTAGAGAAATCAATCAGAAATAGGATACGTGTTTAATCCACATTCAGAGCCATCCGCAAATTGAAGGTAATCTGAAGTAGAAGAGTTTCGTAACTATGCCTGGAGCGAAAAACGGACTGGAATTTGCTCAGGAGATTAGTAGAACTTAAGAACTTCTGAATTTGGGCAATCATGATCTTTTCCAGTACTATCGCAAGAAAGCAAAAAATGTATGCGTACTAGTTGGTCTAAAGTCGAAGAAATAATTTACAGAAGTCTTCTTAGGGATCGGTAAGACACAGGCGATTTTCCAAATTTCAGGAACAGAGGATGACATTAGGCAACAGCTTATTAAATTTAATATATACATCGAAATATTGAGCAACAACAGTTTAATAAATCGAGAATTGACATCATCAAAGCAGGAACATTAGATTTGATAGAATAAATGGGTGGTGAATTCCTAAACAGACCATTCCACAAGATGTTTTAGAGCGTGCCGAGAATAAATGTAACAATTTGGTATACAACATCGATTTGCTCAACACGTTTCTCATGTTGTGGTCAATTTCTGAATGTACCTACCACCAAATTAGTATACTCTGCTCTGGTATTGCATGAGACATCTGTAGTTCTTGTGCCATCTATGGTAGTAGGCTTTAAGTGATACAATTTCTCAACTGTGATTTTTTTTTTTCGAAAATTGTGCGGATATTACCTGGCACAGACTGGTATAGCTACAGCATATAAATACTGAAAATAAAATTTTATGACCTATATCATATATTTCTCCGAATTTTTATCCCTGAACTGTGATTCTATAACATCCGGATTGTGACATTCTACTACAGTTACATATTCAAGGGGACTTGTGCTATGAATTTCAAAAAAAAAAAAAAATCCCTTAAATTATTCATAATTACTCTGCGAAAAAAATAAACATTCTTTCTTCCCTTGGGTGGACATTTTAACCTTCCAGAGAAAGATTACCTGTGGAAATCACAAGAGTAAAGAGCTTTCCAGGAATAACGATTCAATTCCTCTATGAATGTTAATTAATTAATCATTAGAGACCAGTTGGAATGAATAGGACCATTAATTAGAGGTAAGTGACTACGGTAAATTCGCCCTTAGCACACATCCTCACCGATTTGACAACGCTTAACTAACTATTTTCATGTTGGGCCAGGGTATAGTTGGAGCGCAGATTCCATTGGGAATAATTTTGTTAATTAGAAATTGATTAGGAGACAGTGGTAACAGTTTTAAAAATCGATTAGTATTCCAAAGAGGAATTAATTGTTTCTGTTGAGCAAGTAGTTGATAAATTGAAGATGTATTTAGTGAGGATTATCTGTTTTTCCTAAGAATATTAGATTGATTTTGGCATTTTTATTATTGATAGAGAGCTTTTTTTTTTCTTTTAGAATTAATAGAGGAGCTACAAATGTTTTTTGTCTTGAAAATCTGTACAGATCAGCAACAATCAACGGCTATCAATCTACTAGGCCTCTTATTTACTAGTATCCTGCCATCTCATACGAATCTATTTATCTTTTTTATTTCATTTTTATTAGCATCGAATCTCTCGTTAGTTTAATAATTTTTTCACAGTTATATAAATACATACAGGGTGTTTCCCACTGGGAGGTTAATAGAGCAGGAAGTGATAGTACTCATCTAGACAAACAAAAAATTGTATGGCAGAGGCCGGGCGCATATCAACCTAGTTTTTCGCAAGTCATCCTGTATGTTAGAAAACACAGGGTGTACGAGAATATGTTAAGAGCTAATAACTCTTAAAGAGCTACAGTTAGCACATAGGAGGATAGTCTACAGTTTACAGTTTTTATAAACAAAAGTTATGTTAATGACGTTTTTGCAAAAATAATAGAGGTCAAAGTAAAAAAAAGGTAAGGAAATCCGAAATTTTTCGTTTAGACAACCATACCTCTTGATGGAAGAGAAGTATGGGGCGGGTTGAGCGGTCGTTGGAAAGTACATGAAATTCTGCATACATTGAGCTCTTAACTGTGACAGTACGGCCCTATAGTTTTTAAGATACAGGGTGTTTTTTGAAAAGCTAACTTTTTTCTTAATCACTCCTAAACAGTGTATATAGGCCCCCTGCCATACAATTTTTTTTTTTATACGTGAGTACTATCACCTTCTGCTCTATTGACCTCCTAGTTGGAAACACCTTTTATACGCGTTTTATTCAATAGCGTGTCTCTGAATATAAAAGTACGAAGTCTTGAGAAATGTAGACTTAGTTGATTGTTGTCGGACCACATAATCTATGAGAATCACAAATACTTTTCAATGAGGACTAAATCTATGCAATTATCCATCACCTGAGGAAAGGTCTAGATTAAAATGATTAACTTGAATAGAGGTCCTTGAATGAATCCTTGAGGCCCACCAGACTATAGTTGTAGTGGGAGAAAGTAGAAAATATTACTTGAAGTTTCTAGTTCAACTAATCCTAAGTTAGCATGGAAAAATGATAAAAAGAGTAGATTTTTTTAAGTTCGGCTAGAAGGTGTTTAGGTATTAGCCTCTCATGCACTGCGGCGTAAAAGATTTATCGTTAAGCTATGTTTTCATTTTAATCCCATTTTTACTATTGATGAAGTCTAGGCTAAATTAGGTTAGCTTGAAGTAGCGGAACTGAGTCAACTGAACACTTCGATTGGCCTGTTTTGATGTGACCCCAACAGCATCTATGTAGAGATACTTAGTTGTTTAGATTAAGATGCGGTAAGTAACAGTTAATAACCCTCGACTGTCGATATTATGATATGAGGCCCTTACCGCGCGCATATCAAAATGATTTTGCCCATATAAATTCAGTTCCACGTTATTAGAGCTTTTCTGTATCTTTGATATGTTCGGGTTAAAGTAGTCTTGAGGTCACTTAGTTTGATAGCGCCCCAAATCTGTGGTTCATTATCTAATAAGTTTCCAGATCTAGAACTCATTTTGATAATTCTAGAGGTCTAAAGTTTCCCTAGAATATACAGAATAATTTTAGGGGAAGCACCTAGTCTCTTAAGGTTGTTACGGTTTTGCTAAAATTTTGTAAGTTTGTTGGTTCTCTTTATACCCAAAAGTCTTATAAGTTTTCTAGGTTAATTCTATTTGGTCCTTCGAGCCGGACCATCAATATTTTCTTGACTTGTCTTCTATAATATCTCTAATCCTGTCAGTATAATATTTATCTCTTTGTCTCTTTCTTTTTACATCTAATACCCAATATAAGACTTGGTAGACGTTTCTAAAAAGTTTAGTGCTTTTTGTGTTTATTTTGCTTTTTCATCGTAAATTCTTGAACACCAATTAATATTCATTAAGTCTAACAAAGTTCCTATAAGAGCATTAAGACAACTTAATTGTGCCCCTAAATAAATGAAACCAAAACACACAGGGGCAGATTTAAAGAAAACAAGATTTTCTTATAAAAAAATTTCTTTAAAATCTTCTTTAAAGAAACTCTCGTAAAGCTTCTCCCCTTCAAGATTTTTCCAAAAATCAAATATCTCATGAGGCATTGTCTTCGTCTGATTGCCTTAAGGTGGAAAACTCATCCATAATAAACTCCCTATATACATAAATATGCAGAGCATAAAAAGAAAGTCGGAAGGAATTCATTACGGTGCTTAGAGACTTCATTTCTTATCAGATTGGCGGATAAGACGTATACAGAAAAAAAAAACGACAAGGCAACAAATTACTTCATGTTCGTCAAATACGTCAGAGACAAGATCCAGATGTAAATTGTCATGCAAATTAATGTTACAGAAACGAGCGTGCAAACATCATCAGCGACAAAAACGATAAGAAAAAAGTGTCATGGAGCGCGTGGCGCAATGAGACCAATTTCCTACTCTTTGTTCCTTTTTTTTTTTTTTAAGCGTCTTCAATTCTTCTTGCGTAAATTTTTTGTAACAGGAAAACTTAATAGCCCAGGAGTACCTTGAACTTAGTACGTATGTAGAGAGTGATAAGGAAGAGCACAGGTGAAACCAGACTTTTCGATTATTTTAGGGGAGGAGGGGTTTTTCTTTTTTACCTACTTCCGTTGCGTTATTCAGCAAGGTGGGCTGTTCTCGGTAAAACTGATGACTAAGTTGAATAGGCCTTCTATCTACCCTGTTTTCTGTTTGTTATTTGAATTGACTTTTTTTTTTATATTTAAAATGTGTTGAGAAAGGTAATCAATTGCTTGAAAATGATTGATGATTGTAAAAATAGGCAAAAGAAAAGCAAAACGTATTTCTTTGGAAATTGCTTTGAATGGGCTATAAATAAAAACTTTTATTGATAAATCGTCGATAGTAAAGGGTTTCTAAATTGCCTGAATAAAATATCACGGTTCCGGAAAAATGCAGGTCTCTCCTTACTGAAAGTAGGCTTAAAGTCTTATTTTTCGGGTCCTTCGAGTCAAACTGCCTTCTTTTATATTTTAATTAATAGTTTTGCTTGGCTTTGTTGTTTTTGTAAATGATTTACTTTTATGCTTGTTGCCTGTTGCCAGGATACTTTTTGGATTTTTTCTTTATTTGTTACATACTCATAAGTATATTTCAAACCTAGAACAGCACCCTAAGTAAAAGTAAAAACCTAGATGTTTTAAATAAGAATCTATCGCCCTGAAGAGATCCAACCATTTATGAATTGGGGGAAGTTATTCAATCGTTTGTACAATGATGGATGAATGATTGAATTGGAGAAAGGTTACATCCCTAGCGATCCGATGATTCGTAGTACTCTTGATTTCATGTACTCGTTCGATTCTATAGCCACTGCAACTCCGTGATAATCGTTATCATGAATTAATTAAATTTACAGTGAGCTTACAACAATACTCATTTGGAACAGAGGTTGTCTTGTGGTGGTTGTCATTTAATCCGTTAAAGGAGTGGATAAAATTGTTGGTATTATCAAGGGCTTTACTTTATCAGACCTACTTTGCAAATATCAGATCTATCCTTGATTAAAATTTAATTCTCACATTTAAATATGCGCTTTTGATGTACGGCGCTTTCCGCTGTTGGCAAGTCCAAAAGGTTGATGATTATAGCCGACAATGAGATAATTTCCAATATCAAGTCTTTGGAGTACCGGTGTGGAATGTATTGCAGTCTTATATCCTTACGTTCTAATAGTACTAATGTGAAATATCAAAGCTTCAGTTTCAAACACGAAACTGTTTTTTTTTTTTTTTTTTTTATAAATTCCACAAATTTAGTGTCAGAGGTGGGATGAAGTATACCTTACTCGATTTTAAGTTCATACCAACAATCCAGCAGACGTAAAAGATTTCAGAGTGTTCGAATCTAAAAAAAACTTAAATTAAACTAAGAAAGAGCGAAACGCTATTCGCCTCCAGTTAGTAATGCACAGATGCAGACATATAAACGCAAATTTTATTAAGGTATGAGTTTCAATCACCGATGAGTTACTGCTTTTTTAACTCCGATTTCTACGCGTAAATATAATGACGATTTGTTTAAATAGAACTACAACTTGGTGGGTTGGATAGATGCGCAAAACATTACCAGTTAACATCTAAGTCTCTAAAGAAATATTAATTATTTCCCTTAATCGAAAGCATAGTTGCGCATTAATCGGATTTATCTTATGTACTTCAACCAGTTATGGTCCATTCGGCTAATATTTTGGTGAATAAATTTCTTTAAACTATGCCTCCGGATATTTATACCTCCTCAGTCAGTCTTCGGCTGGGTAATTAGCCTGCGTTTTCGATAATAGCATATCATTATTCAGCCTCATATTTGTGCGTATCTTGCAATGTAAAAAGTATATGCTACCAACAAACAGTTCCTTATTTGTCGGTCAGCTACAGTGTAAGTAGGTGTTATTATTCTGAAGGTGACAGTCTTTCCTATTCGTTTTGTGGGATGCTCTCGGAAATCTTGACATGCTGTCGCCAATCACTCTTGGTAGTTACACTAAATCTAATTATGTAATTTTCTCTCGACTTCACTTAACCAAAGTACCTTGAATAGGTTTGTGGTTGGGTATGGTTGCCATTGACCCTATTGTTATCCTTTTCAACTTAAAATCTTTTTGTATAAGCCTCTAAAAACATAAAAACTCTGTTAATTTTAGCTATAATATTTTAATAAAACTTAAAAAATGAAGGTTGGCAACATTTTCTCATATTTTAAGTCTGAGTACTGTGAAATACTTCTGGATTACTATAAAAGCCCCGAAATATCATTTTACAAAATTATCATGTCATTTCGTTGCTTATCAGTGCCTTCTATTTAAGCTTAAGCACTCCCTGACAATTCATCTGCAGTAGAATGAAACATGAACAGGGGAACAACTTTTTTCCAACTTCATTTTCTTATTAAATTAAAAAGTTGCTACAGCCGAGGACATCTGTCACTTTAGTTTCAAATGAGCATAAGCAGAAATAGGGTGTTCAAGTAGAGCTCTGTGAGTGACATTAAGAATAATTTTCTACAAGGACGAAGAAGGCAAAAAGCTGAACTCTACGTGAACTGATGACAGGGAAATTCTTATAAGGAAATAATACTTCCCCGGTAGGGGAAGAAAACAAAGGAAAGAATATTCCTTGTACCTTGTCAGCTGCAGTGAAGGCAGCAGCTTAATACCACCCCGAATTGTTTGTGACAAATTGTACAAGAAGGGTTCTTTGTTATATTATCATTAGGGGTGAGGCGCATGAAGATAAAGGGGATGCAGATAAAATATTCTGAAATGAAAAGAAAATCGTCGTTTTACTTAGAGAATGTCAACAGCCCTTTTTCATCCCTAGTCACAGAATTTGCTAGGGTGTAGGAGTGGGTGGAGGGGAGTGGGAGTAATTGTGGATGACAACGGAATGTGAAGTCGACCTAATGAACCAAAAAGGGGAAATTTCAATAGAAATAAATGTCTTTTATGGTACAGCACAGAATCCGAGCTGTTGCGGTTGACCGAACGTGGGATCTTTAAAATTCTGAATACCAAAAAGGACGAAACATAAACTTTATGGAGTGTTAATTCCAATCACGGTTTAATGTTTAGCAGGGCTAATCAGAACGTCATTAAAAGAAATTTTTTTTTTGGGCGTGTGTTTAGTGAAGCGTTGTAGTCATACTACAATAATTTGTTAATTAACGTCAAGATGTCATTAAGATGAAAAACATTGATAAAATGCTAAAATTTAACTTGGTCCTTCGAGCCGGATTGATAGAAGAATTATTGTGGATTTCTTAATTTTTATTTTTTTTTCTATTTGAACTTGCTTTGAAAAAGGAAGAAATTTATTATTTACCGACCTTGAAGGAACTTCTTGTCTAGATAATCTAAATCTGTTCAGAGATTTACATAAAGCTTTAAGTTTGATTTATGGAAATTGTAGACTGGGTTTGGGGTCTTAACCGCCGCTCATGTCAATCCTAGAGCTAACATGAGCTTCAAACAACTTTTGAATTGAATAGGTACTTGCTGCAGATACCTTAAGCGTATCTTAAGTTTCTTACCTTGCAGCTCTCCAGCTCCAAGAAGAAGAATAACTACCAAGTAGCCCGTCTTTTTTAGTCGCTAGAGCAGGACATTCGTGAAGTACATATCGAACTGATTCGATTACCTAAGGAGCAGCAGGACAAAAATCCTTTGAATCTAGAGGATTTCATATTAATTACCGTGATGAAAATATTTATAGTAGAAAAGGTACTCAAAAATAAAAACAAAAATTAGGAGAAAAACTTCAAGCCCCCTATATAACTCGAAAGTGTTGGAAACTTAATATTTCTAAATAATAATAAAATTGGCAAAGGACTAACGGTAATGAAACTTCTTCATCACTAATGGAATTAATCGCTCATTAAAATTACAAAAATTCCTGAAAAAGTCATGTATACAAAAACAGAAGTGAAAATTGCATTCATTTACTCCGCACCACCAACAACAACAACATTCCTTTGAAACGACTTTGAACAAATTTATGGCGAGAATTATTTCGCCGCAACAATTTTAGCAACAGTTCCTTGAATTACCTTTCGCTGTGCTTATTCTATAGTCGTTTGGTGGTGGTGGTGTAGATGGTGGCGTTTCGATGGTAATGGTAATGGTAATGGTGGAAAACTTCCCGAATCTTTTGCATTTATTACCACCAGCTGGAAAGAGAATCAAAAACCGCAAAGTTGTACCGCAACTATGTTACCATTCACTGAGAGAAAATGTTTATTATCGACCTCAAACCCTTTTAAGGTTGATATAAGTTCTCCGCCCTGGGGTTTTATTCGCCTTTCATTCTTATACAAATAAAACAGCGTACAAATACAACAATTGAAGGAAAATGTGCTATTTATGGCTACCCTCAAGGGTGACTCTTTACTAGCTTTATATGTATGTATAGATAGGTATATAGGGTGTAAGTTGAATTAAGTTTAAATGTTCATCAAGCTATTTCCTACAGGGTGTTTGTTAAATGATGCACGAAAACGAAAATTGTCCTTAATAGATTACGATTTTTATTTTTTAGATGCCGTTTTAATGTCTTTTCTGATGATATAACTCCAGCTACTATAAAAATAAGAGAGTTATGGTGAGACATGAAATACCGGGCTATATCAACTTGAATTTTACGCATTTACGTTTTTATTTTCAGAAATAAAAAAAGGGCGTAAAAAAAAGAAAAGGTTTTCACGTACTTTGTTTCGATATCCCTGTAATCTGCCTGCAAATCAGGTGTGTATAAATCTGAATTTTTATGACGACAAGAAGAATACACGAGACGTAGATACGAACATATCTCAGCCTCCATATATTCTTAGGCATAGAGCATCGTTTAAACAGATCCTCGTCTCTCGAACTAAGGACAAAAACTCTGAAATTTATGTTAATACTTTCTAAGTGGTCCATTAAACTTTTCCTTCAGATTTTTCACAAAGCACACACACAGAATCTGCCTTACTACAAATACATATACATTGTATATACATAAACATAAAAATAGCTCTCTTTTTGGGCCCATTAAGACCTAAAAAAAACTTTCAACAGAAAGAACACATACCGCGTTTACATCCGCCCGCCTATCTATGCGGGAAAAAATTTGAAAAATCTATTCCACTCTTATAGCGCGCACCTCTCCTTTCGCATGATAAAACATCCTTTTTCGCGGTTCCAAGCTGATGAACAATGCTCAAAGTTCGTGTTACCATTATCAAAATGCTCTTCGAATGCGTTCACAGAGGTTGTGTTGGCGGCAACAAACAACAGTCAGAGTGTGCCACCACTTGAGAAGCAACTGCTGTTTTTGGAGGAAAATGTAAAAACCACAAAATGGAGAAGTTTGGCACTTCCTCCCCATTAGCAGAATAGAGATTTACGGCAATATATGGAGGGAGTCAAGATGAATGGGGGTCTTACAATTGAAAACTTTGACTTTACACAGGCATTTTAAGTCGGGGGCAATAATATTATAAATATTCGGTGAAAGTTTTATTCCCCTTCAAAAGAATTTTATGGTAATTAGAGCAGAGATGAAGGCAACAAAAACAAACAAAAAATGAAAAAAATAATGAAAATGGGGAAAAATTGCTTTTTATTGACTTTGGTAATGTCATGGCTATAGACGTCAAATAGAATAAATAAAATCGGAAGGAGTTCGAGGGTTAAAAGAATTTTGAAAAAAAAAGGAAAATTGTTGAAATAAATTTTTCTTTTATATATTTTTTTTGCTTTAAGATTTAATTTGAGAAATTTCCTGAAAATTTTTGATTTGAACCCAAAGTAACTATAAACGTAGACCGAATTCTCTAATATATAGGACGTTGCGAAGTTTTATGCCGAATTAGCAATGCAGAGTGGAGCAGAATGAGCTTTGAGTCCAGAAGGAAGGTGTTCACAATGCAGCGCAGAGTGAATTTCGAAATTTTAAATTATCTATCATTACCTGTCATAACTTTCGATTGTTTATAAAAATTTAGTAATTGTAAGTGCTCATAATATTGGAGTGAGTTTTTACTGTGAAAATGAATAGATATCAAATTATTGTTAGCACATCTGGATGCATACATTTAATGGCACAATGTACAGTTACAACAGCAAATCGAGATACAAGCAAACAACTGTTGTTGCCTAAACAAGAAATTCGATAAAGGAGAGATCTGTTGAAACTATCAGATTGCTTCGAAACTAAACTAAAAATTAACGCAATTTTTTGGTTCTTATATCATGAAGTTTGTCAAAAAATATATCTTTTTTTATTATGTAACGAACCTGTGTATAGCGAGACCTTTATACACCTATATGTGAGGTTTTTATATAGGAAATGTTCCTTTGCTTATAATTCATAGTTATATTTTGAATCGATATAAGTAGGGTAATATAGATTCACTAGGGATCTTCAATCTCCTATCCGAATTTCCTATACGAATTTCTATAAATTTGAACAAATATGCCTGGGAGACCTAGAGAATCCACCTCTACCTACAAACCCTGCCTTCGAGCCTGTACGTGAACAACGGAAGACTATTGGTTCTACGTGTATCGAACGGAAGCCTTTAGTTGGTACGTATACAACGGAAGTCTATCCTATACCTATCCAGTACGTGAAAAACGGAGAGCTAATGGTAGTACGTGAACAACGAAAACCACTAGCCAGTACGTGTACAACGAAAAGTCCTGTCCGTCACAGCGCTCAATTAGATTTAGGCAGTCTACACAAATTTCGCGAATATTACTCATTTTACATTTATAGTAAAATTTCGACATTTTTTCACCGACCGGACTATTGGCACCCGAGCAGACAGCGTCACAATTATTAATATTAAACAAAAAAAATATTAATTCGAAAAACTACATGAAAACATGTTAGTTATGATAAAAGGAAAGTATGGACCTTCTGCGCCATGCCATCTACATACGAGCAGTTCGAAATTCCAGTTTGTAAAAATAGAGCTTATTTTCATGAAACTCCAATGTGCTCTACTTAGAGCCACACAAAGAAAGGCCATATGCTCTATTGTGTGCAAAAAAAACGGCTGACAGCTACCACTTTATTCAACTCTACTCTGCATTGTGAATTCGGCATTAGAGTTCAAAGAATCCCAATAAGGCAGATTGTTGCATAGATGTTACAAGTGAGCAGCTTGAAAGTTTTATTATTAGCGTTCGTTTGATTCGAATTCAAGCTCAATAGCGCTATATCAGTCGTCCTATATTACACAGTTACAATTATATCCCGACAATTTGTATATCTAGTCATAGGTTTTTTCATTGAATATATTGTGCTCATTACACACTTATGTTGCTTATGACTCTGCTGCATCGCTTTCTGTCAAACTGGCAATAACGTTCTTTTTATAGAAAATAGCTGACTTAAATTCAAGTAATTCTTTGATTTACATTCATTGGATTCTACAAAGAAACCGAATATAAGTCCGGAAAATATGGTAAATAAATTTCCGAAAAAAGTTTTCTTAAAATTTTTGAAATTCAAAGAGATTGCCAGATTCGAAAATTTTCGAACTTTAATTTCTAAATTTTCGAAAAACCATATTTTGAGATACAAAAAATAAAGAAAATTTGCGGAACAAAGTTATCATGATAGGAATATCGCTCATAGACTTGTCGAACTTAAACGCTTATAGGTCCGGCTATGTTGGCTGCCACTAGCTGGGAATGTCCGCTTTTTTACATATTAATTTTAAAAAAAGCTTAATTTGTCATCTTCTAGCACAGAAGGGATGCTATAACATTTTTAAATATAAACGTTGATTCATGTTTATAGGATGAAATCGCATCTACATTTTGTCCCCTAATCACATATCTACATAATTAGTTTTTCAAGATGATAAATAGTCTCGAAAAGAAAAAAACCTCTCGTTTAAAGTGAAAAATGGCAGTTTTTGAATGAAAAACTGGGTTTATTTTAATCTCATGCTTTCGAAGAAATGTTACGTCGGCGAAATCTTCTACCTTAACAAAACATGTTCAGAACAGCCCGGTAATGCATATAAAAAAAAAAGAGCGGGCGAAATATTCAATACAAAATGTAGGAACGGGGGTGTACATAACCCATGTGTCAAAATAGTCTTCTTTATCGGTAAAAATTGCCGTATGTAGTTGTAGTCCTCTACGTAAAGTTATGTACGTAGATACAGGCGAAAAATTGGCCGTTCACAGCGATATTTTACTTCTAATTTTGCTCCAGTCATACAAAGCGTTTCTGCATTGACATATTTCCGTGCCGAAAGGGTTAATATTTATGAAAACAATTCTCTTTTCTAATCGCAGCTAGAAAATTTATCAACCATATGAATGTGCATGTTGAAATATTCCTATTGTTCAGTCCACATACACATGCCTGAATCCCTCGCTAAACTCTTACATTTTTTATTTTCCTCGGTGTTAAGTGTCAACTATTCCTCCTCAATATTTGTTCCTGAAAGATAAAAGGATACCACAAAGTATCTAGTTCTAAAAAAAAAGGGAAAAAACTTAAGGAAATACTTATGTATCTAAAATCATGAACAACAGCTGAAAAACCAACACTCCACTTCAAATTTTGCCCACAGCTGATACATGCACATTTCCACCTGAAAATTAAAAAAAAAAAAAAACATACTAATAACATGTTATGGTAGTATGTTGAGAGTGATTTAACTTGGACGTAAAGTCCAGACTGCCAGCATGAGCTGACAGATCACTCGGTGGACAGCGTTGACTGCAGGGCGGCACATTAGCTCGCCTCGGCTATTGGCGGAGAGTGTGGGGATGTTCCACGAAGGCCTGCTGCTGCCACCAGCCATATACAAAATATTTCGTGCCTACAAATCAAAAGGCCGTAGCACACATTCAGTCCTTAAGGGACTTTTACACCACTTACCTACATCCATTGGGAAGGCACAGATGTTTGGCCTTCTCTGCTTGCCCCAACCACCTAACTGGCTCTGAGGGCAGATAATTTTCAGAGTCCCTGTGTTGACCTGAAAAGAGGAGAGTAGCGGACCTAGACAACCTTCATGCTAACAGGGCTCCGGGAGAGTGAAAGGAGAAACAAAAGACTTACTGCGTCATTACGTTATAAAGTTCATTAAAACAAATCTTGAATTTTTGCAAAGGTTAACATCTGTACAACTTATATCTTACATCCTGAACTAAGTGCTATCAGGTACGTTTTTCACAGAGAAACGTCCCCTATAAGAATGACACGTCACAGAAAAGGCCTTTACGCTATTGCGACTTAAAGGATCTCCAACCACCCAAGAATTAATTGGACTTGGTACAATCCCACCAATACAGCTGTACTGCAAGCTACAGTTACAATTAATTCTTTACACACCAATTTGAAAGTAGCAAGCAACACGTGATCAGAAAAATCACAGATGTGCTGCCAACCAATGTAATTGAAGTGTCAAACTGGAGACACATTCACAACCTCCCGCTAGCAGATCCTACCTTCTCAATTCCAGGAGAAATCGACATTCTTCTTGGAGCAGAAGTCTACGCCGCCATTATTTAAAAATGGTATAAAGAGAGGATCTGGCAACTCTCCAACGGTCCAAAATACAGAATTGGGTTAGATTCTGGTCGGAGCAGTACCAGAATCAAAATGCACGACTACAACTGTGCTATCCATCTACACCACATCAAACGTTAAGTCAGTAAGTGTCGAGATTCACCAATACGCCAACATCATCACCAAAAGATAGACTGCACACAGGACACAGGACAACGCCTTCCCCCCGAGAAATATGATTCCATCAAAACTCATAATACAGCTCAACACCAAGAGTACCAGAGAAAAAACTGGAGAAATGCGCCAAGTAAATTAATAAAGCACTTCACCTTAAGCTCACTCTCCACCAGTAGTACAAAGAGGAGAAATACATCAATACTATCGCCATATCGATCAGGTTCAGCCACTTCACAGCCATCACAAACTGAACTCGATCGTAGAGAGACTCAGAATCTCAGTACTAGATGGCGCCACTATAGTCCAAAACCTTGGCTAATTCCCCAGCGACACAAACTGAAATAAAATATCTCCATACTTTGCATAAAAAACACAAGTGGAAGAACAAGAAAGAAAAACTAAAAAAAAAAAAAAAAGTGCTCTCATTCCAATTAAAGACAACAACCAATATCAAAATATGCCTTCTCCCTTTAACGTACACATCTCAAAAATTATTTTAAAGTCTCTCCTCTCAAAAATATTTCAAAAATTCCCACCAATAGCACTACTATTTGGCAGCATCAAATTTCAAAACTTGCCGTTATATTTGAATATAAACAAGTTCAAAATCCGCCAAAATTCATTCTAGTTTTGAGTTTTGAAAGCTGTCAAGTATAAATGAACTGCATGAAGCCGGAAAGAAAGGTTTGAGAGCCAGTTCTAAATTTGGTTAGAGTATTCGGCTGAAAATTTTAAACTCCGTCTCTCCTAAATCTTTGTAGTGCCTTGTAGGAGTCTCGACTTCTCTTCAATCCATCCATTTATTTGTGAAAGGACTTCCTACTTCTTCTTGTGAGTTTTCCAAAATTACAGAGAAAATTTAAAAAATGATTTTTTTTTGATAATCGATCAGCTTTTTATCGATAATCGATTTTTTTTTTCATTTTTACGAATCCTGTCTGAACTTAAATAACATCATCAAAACCAAAGTTGGAGTTATAGTTTTGTTACTAGATACATCTCAGACCTTTTATGAAGTCATATACCAGCATATAATTGAATGAAAAGACTTTACTCGTGTACAGCGTAATTTCCAGGAACAATAAAGTGTTGCAACATCGAAATGAAAATTCCTTAAGAGATCATTTCTGCTTGGGTTATGCCACCAAAATGAAGCTACTAAATTGAGTAGAAAACTAACTTGCAAGCTGTGCATTGTAGGTAGGTAGGTACTTCCACCAAGAAGGTATAGTGTACATAGAAATCATTTAATCCTACCTAACGGAACATTTTATAGTACCTATGTATGCTCTAAAATGAAAACAATATTCTCTTTATGACCCAATTTTCTCCCACCAATATTGTATACTTATCCTTTGTTGTTGTTTTTTTCTTCTCTTTTTTTTTTGTTTTTTTTTTTTTTGTGAAGAAACTATATTCCAGGAAATTAGATAAGACGACCTCGCTCAGGGAGCAGCACCACTTTTATTTGTAGCGCTAATTTAAAGTTCACAAAATGAGGCAGCACTGTTTTTACTGCGGCATCTACAATTTTTCCGCACTGTTTCTACCCATCCCGCGGAGAGTTATGAGTCAGTCTTTCAATGGAAAACTTTATTATAACTCTTTGAATGGGAGATGGGAACTCTGGATTTAATAATCCTCTTCCACTTTATCGTGCCGCTACCGCTGCTGAGTTTTAATTTCGCAACAGGAAAACAACAAAAAAAGAAACTTTTTCTAGAGAATTACTGACATTAACTCGTCGTTGCTAGATATACATAATATATGGAGGGAGTCCTAGAGAGAGAGAGAGAGAGAGAATTGTGCAAGCCTGTTCATCCCTGTGTGCACTAATCTTGAAACGACTAAAAGGAGCTGTTAAGCTCTAGGAAAAAGGAAGCTGAAGATTATGCGGGAAATATTGTGTAATGAACGTACGTCCTTATATTGCTATATACTATATATAATTTAGTGAACTGAAAACAAACTTTATGCTATCCTACAGAGTGAGAGAGGAAGATAGAGATAAGGAGAATTATCTGTCGGTTGTACTTATGGTATATAAAACACAAGTACTATCGCCGTCCAAAGTCGACAAAGTTTACTGTATACAAAGTTGGTTGCCATGTTATTCAAATTTGTTTACAACTTTTCCACGCCCAAGTCACTAATTTATAAGTCGTTGCCAAGTTTCCACTTAATTTATTAACTTGCAACAATTACTTTTTGAAGAGAACGTGGATGGTTCGGTCAATGTACTCAGTTCGTTAAAACGAACGGATAAGCATTTTTATTATACTATATACAATAAAAACGGCATAAGTTTGTCTGTCTGTCTGTCTGTTCGTTTATATCTCATATACACCCAGTAAAACTGTTTCACTCTCAGCAATCTTCATTAATTAGCAACTTGCAAGTTTATTTTCTACTCCGTTTGGACGGAACGGTCGGTTTGTTCCAATTCATCTGAAACTTATTTAAAGAAAACTTAATGACAATAGTTTTGTGTACTCAATTATCTTTCGAACTTTCGTATATTCAGTTGTCTTTTGTACACAGGTTTTATTATACGGATGTCAGTATTTGTTGGATATTAGTAGACCACCAGAAGGAACATGAAAAGTCATATGGGTAGGAAATTTGACCTTGACAAGATACTGTATGGCTTTGGTTTTAGTAGAAAATTAAGCAATATTTGGTTTAATCCTGTGCATATCTGTACCATGGGGAACTTCTGTCTAGGCACACTAGACAATTGCCCAACCTTGTAGCGGGGCTCCATCAGGTACTGAAATGGTATACATGAAAGGCATACGACACCGGATATAAAACATTTTTTTTTTTAATTCACTTTATTGTTCCTGTATACAGGGTAGGATTTACCAATAGGCAACACAGGGCAACAAATTCTCAATTGAGAGTTTTTCTATGAATTAAATTCATAGCGAAATTAGTAAATTCACCGAGTTTGGTGCCAAATCCGCAGCTCGAGAATTGAATGGAAAATACTCTTTTACAAACGAAAAATCGTTTAAACAATGAAATTTCTATGCAAAATAAGGCGTTTCGTCACGTATATAATTCACATTCACATAAAATTATTTTAAGTGCATATATGAGGTCAGCTTAACTGTTCACTTTGTGTATACGGCAGGCAGGAACCAAGCCGTACTGATGATCAAACGATTCCTGCTGATATGAAACGCCTGATTTTGTATAGAAATTTCTTTTCTTAAAAGATTTTCCTCTTTGTAAAAAAGTTTTTGTACTAAATTCTCAATTGATGAAATAAATGGCAATGAGATCGAAATTAATTGAGGCATTTCTTTTTTTTTTTTTTTTTTTTTTTCTTTTTATCAATGCTTTATTTGATATTGTCCTAGGAGATGTAATTAATCATTAATTCTGCTCATTAGTGTGTTTTCATAAAAAATTTGTAGTGGGAAGTAGTATGACTTGGAAGAGTTCACTTAATTAGATACAAACCCACCAATTCTATACATAAAAGATCATTTTAAGTGGGCTGGAAAAAAGGCAATTGGCGACAATTTCTATTCTGTATATATGTCTAGTGTTTTTCCACACATAATTAAATGAAAAGGTGCCGAAAATCGCAACACCAGTGACACAACGTTATAAAATTTATTTAACACAAATAATTCATACAATAATTCAACGACTTAAACTATGAATTCAAATGTGTAACCAAAAAAATGAAAACAAAATAATCCAATGCGGATGACTCATTTTCGCTTAGTAAATAGTAACGTCTGTCTCCGTCGATCTGACTGAAAAGAGTCAAAGATGGAATAGAAAACTTTTAGAGAACTTTTTATTTTTACGATTCTAAATCAATGTCTAGTATTTATTGATTTGATTTGGAATCATAAAAATAAATAGTTCTCTAAGAGGTAAGAAATTCCATAGATCAGCTCAACCAGCTAGATAAACAATAAAAATGACTCGGCTCAATCCGCTCGATATTCGCAAGTAACCTGCAAGAAAGCGATCAGAGGTCATTCGTAGATATCGGCTCAACTTGCTGGATATATATGGGTAACCTAGGACAACGGTTACATCACAAGTTGTTAGTAATTATTTAAGATATCGGCTCAGTACGCTCGATAATAAGGTGGAGAGGAGGCCTGATCATTATTTAGACTGCGGGATGTGAATGTTATACCGGAGACAGACAGTCTTACGGTTTAATATTGCAGTTTGCACTAAACCGCAAGTGTATCTCTATATACTGAAAAATAACTCGGTATACACTCGGTGTACAGTGGTATAGACAGTTTATTGCAATCTGACCCTACACGAACTTTTAGATCCGAATTTTATACTGCAATAATAGCTGCAACACTTTCTGACATTTAATATTTGACACTTGTCAAGTTGAAGTGTCTATTTCATTTTTATTTTCCATATAGAAAATAATTTCACAATATTTGCTCGCATTTTGTACGTGCGCGGAACTTTCTTAAGTCAAATGATAAATGAAATGATAAATCAAGTGTAAACTCTCTAACTAATTCTCAGTATCGTCAACCGCAAGTGTGTCATAATTGCAATATCAATATCTCAATATGTCAGACTTGCAATTTCAGTCTGTCCCCGCTTTTACCAAGTCAAGTACTGCTTGGGGAGAACGGATCAAGGAAAATAATTTTTGTTTTTTTTTTTTTTTTTTTCAATATGCAGATCACTCAAGAAGGTACACTGGTCAGCATCCAAACATCTTCGAGGAAAGCCAATGGGAAAGTGACTGAGCTCTGTCGAAGTCTAAGTCGAAGTACTGCTAGTGTATTGTACCCTTTGGATCCATATGTCATTGTCCCTCGATGAATAGGTCTTCATATTGATGTCATCTGTGTCTTTGGGGCTCTTCTTTGGCCCTCAGATCGATGATTTAGTAGTTTCCTCCCTCGTTGGTTCTTATCATCTTTATTCGGCCAACTTTTCGTTACTTTTGTTTCTATTTCAAGGTTGTTGCGCTACGTCAGCCATAGCTTTCGATTTTACTCAGTTAGTTGAGTTAATTGGGGAGGGAATGGGAAGTAGGATTAGGAAAGTTGGGCATATATGGGATAGTTTAGGATTGGCAGTTCCTAAGTAATGGGTTAAGACTGTCAGAGACCGAATTGGCGGTGTTGCTATTATCCACGATAGTAGTTACCATTTTTCCATCTTGGAAATAAATATTTCATATATCTGCCTTAGTTAGAAGTAGCGGTGATAGGTATCGAAAACCTCCAGGTATGAGTAGATTTGGCAGGTAATTAATAACTGGGTTGGGCTGGGATTTTCTCCAATTGTTTGATGGCTTGGTTGAAGAGGTATTCCTGTGTAGAGGTTACGTAAGCGGCTTCATAAACCCCTTTATTGGCAAATGACTGAGTTCTGATAGATCCGTCGCCTCTTTATATGCTTGATCCAGCTTAAATTTCAAGTCCGAAATGTTGTCGAAGCTAAGCTTTCATATTGTCAAGCGCCACCTATTGCTCGTTGGGTTAACTTTGATAAATTTCGATATTAGTGTGATGGTTGTCTCAGATATGAAATGAATCTTGCTGATGGCATAGCAAGTGTAAATGATATTTTGTGATGCCACCTTAAAATATAGAGAGAACAGGAAGTGTTGATACCTATAAAATTCATGTACATGAGCGTGCTAGGAAAGCCTAGAATAGGGGAAATTTGAGAGTTGCCTACATTTGGAACCGCTGAGATACTCCTGTGGGAGCCAGCGCAATATTTTCAACCATATATCTTGTTACTCTGCTCTCTATGTTGATTCTACTGCACGTCATCTACGCTAAATTTGGCTTATCACACTTCATGTACACTCTATTTTTTAAGGATGCCATATTTAGTGTTTGCGGACCAAACAATAGAGGTTAGGAGATATAATTCCTGCTTGATTTGTCAATTGTTATAATTGGTGGGATTTTTAATATTGTGATAAGTTTTCCTTAAAATGGATAAAAGAAAATGAACCGAAGGCTATGAAAAAACAAACAATTTGAAACATTTTGCAGTACTTACCTGGATGTAAAGATAATCTTATTGCCATCATCAATGCAATATCCACCAATGATAAAAAGTTTAAATTAACACTGGAACTCTAATTTGAATGCGAATCTTCCATTTAGTAACGACTTGGACTCTCATGAAAAGTCTCCTCTCCATCTGATAATATACGAATAACTGTCATAAGTAGATATATAAAAAGGAACCCATCGGATTTTGGTTTTGCTCTCTCAGTAGATTGCTTTTCTTGAAAAGAAAATAAAGCACCTTCCGGAGCGTTATATTTTAAACCCGTTAGAGATTAGCTTCTTTTAAGCAAAATTTTAGGTGAAAGTAAGTAAAAAACTATCCACAACAAAGCACAAACTCTTCCCAGAGGGTTTTTGAAATGTTCCAACAAACTATAAGCTCCATTTAGCGCAAGTTTTTTGCTCACAAATATTATAGATCCTTAAAAATCCAATTGAAATGAGGACCAAAGCAATTGAGGGTCCGGTCATAAAAGACCCTACGTACCTACCTGTGATTATTGCTTGCAGGCAGTTTTATTTTTATTCAAGCTAGATGTGCCAATAAACCTCCACTGCTGAAACTGATATAGGTATTGCATTGCGGTTTTTTTCCCAGTGATAGAGGGTAGTATGGGCATTAATAAGAAGCAATAAATTTGGGTTACATGGAAGAAAGTTTTTGTAATAAATAACGGTATTTATGAAACTTTGTGTGTCGACAGCTACTATTCTAGGCTATTTAATAAACCAACAATAACCAAAATCTATAGGATGGTTCAAAAGTTATACTCATTTATTCCCATCGGGGTTCACGAATTTTGGCCAAATCTTCAACTGGCCACGACTCCTACAGGAAAGTTTCTCGGGGGGGTATGTGGAATAATTTTTTGATCGCGTGGTATACCGGAAGGCATCTTTATCTGAATCACCCTATATTATGTAGTTTTTTTTGTTTTTTTTTGTTTTTTTGTATAAATACATATAGCTTTAAATTAAACATTTATTTAAAACTTTAAATTTCGCGTATTTCTGGCTTAAGTTACTTTATGCAGAGCATTCGGAAATTCATGGTGGTAGGGCGTACCTACTCTTTCACTAATTACCATATAATTTTGAAATAGTTGCATTAAATGCTCTCTTTTCCCCTTCATTTAAGAAACATGAGGCGCTAAATTAAGAAAATTTGGAAAATTTGTCTTTTCTTTTTTTCTTTTTAATTTTAAGAATTTTCCCGCCAATCTTTTGCTTTTAATTTCTAAGGACTCATATTGAATGAATTTTTTAAATAGTTTAAAAATAAAAATTACTAACTTCTTGTTTTCTCTTTTTTTACAGGTAAGCCTGAGATTTGTATACATATACGGTAAAAAAAAATGTCAGGTAACACTTTTGATAATTACAAAAATTGTATAAATCTTCAGATAGTTCGATATAGGCTAAGCAAAAACGGAATTTATTAACTACGGAGGTGTAATGTCGTTAACTTCTGTCTTTCCGGTACAATCGGCTGGTGGTGGTTTGTATTTAGTATATTCAAAGAACGCGATACATATTTCCGGGGCTATGTGGGAAGCTCTTAACAAATTCACAGGCTATGATTGGCTATTGCATTCTAAACTATTTACTATACTAAAATCTATTAAATCGAAGATCTGATGTTATTTAAACCAATTTCATAATCTGGTTACCGCATTCTATGTTCTGGCAATCATGGTTTATTATGGAACTATACTGAGTGACTGACTTAGACGTGAAGTCCAGACTGTCAGCATGAGCTGACAGATCACTCGGTGGACAGCGTTGATATGCAGGGCGGCATGCTAGCTTGCCTAGGCTATTGGCGGAGAGTGTTGGGAGGTTCCATGAAAAACCTGCCGCTGCCACGAGCCATATACAAAAAAATTCATGCTAAGCAAAGGCCGTCGCACACATCCGATCCAGACCTTTACACTACTTACCTATACTTACATGAAGGTCATAGATGTTCAGCCTTCGGCTGCCTTGCCCCATCCACCCATTTGACACTGAGGGCAGTAAATTATTTCAGTGTCCCTGTACTGACCTGGAAGAGAATAGAGGAGCGGATCTTTTCTACCCTTACATCAAGAGGGCTCCAGGAGTAGAAGTAAAAACAAAAACTTATAGACCCATAACGTTCAAAAAAGGATTCTTTAATGAAAGAAACATGTCTCAGTTAGACGGCTATAATTTGCACACACAAAATTTAACCTTGTGGCAAAGAGAACTTTCTATAAATCTGCAAGATCCAAGAGGTCTATAATATTCTAAAAAATACGTGTTTATAATTGTGTCTTCAAATTCGTGAAGAAAAAAATATTTGTTGCCCTTCTACCTTTGTTCTAACTTGACTCAATTTATCTCTAATCATAATTTCTAAAAGTATATGTAATTACAAAAATACTTTCTTGCTATGATTACTTAAATAAAATTTCATTTAACAATAATTATGAAAGAACGGCAGGAAAACTTATTGGGAAGAAATAAAATTATTATGTAAGTGAGCTCCTACGTTACAGTTCCTCTCCTCTCTCTTAAATGAAATAATAAAAACAATTTAAATTCCTAGAGGAGTTGTTGTTAGTTCGTTGTTTTTTTTTGTAATTCTTCTTATATTTGAATTATATTTGTGGTGAAATGAAAATTTAGAATTTAATTGCATAGAAAAATTACGAAAAAATTTACATACACTATTTTGTCATCCATTAATGTAATAGAATGAAAACTAAAACAAATTTTACTCTACACTACCTTGTTCTCCCCCACTACTACTTTCACTTTAATTGGTTTAAGTTCTTTCATTTTTATCTCTTCTTTAAATCAATATCATACAAATAATATTTTTAATAAATGCTTAATATTTATACAAAAATAACAAAATTAAAGGCAGCAACTTACATATTTTGACTTGCTGGGGTCCACCGCGAAGGCGCCTTCGTGGATGCTCTGCCGTGCCACTGCTTAAAATATTTAACTTGATATATGTATAGTATGATAATGAGGCTCACATTGACAAGCCAACGAACTACTAATGACTACTGACAATGACTAAGAAAAACTGCTGTCCACACTCCACAACAATCGTACCCAGTTGAAAAAAATTGGATATACCGATCTCAATGGACGGATCGAATTATACTTATAAATAATAATGATAAAAAAGTTCACAGCAATTTTGACGTATCCGTGTGAAATTATTTTATTTTATTGATCCCAATTAATGAATCGAATTTCACTGGTCTACAAAATCTATTCTATCAGCCAGCGCCGTCGATATTGTTTTTTTCTTCTCCGTGCTCTATTTTTCGGGTGAAAGCGGATATTTTTTTGTGACAGGATCTCGCAACATGTATTGGATCCCCAGATTCCTTTTTTATAGGTATGAACGTCTCTTTCTAAGCAGCCGTTTCCTTGACAAAAATCACTAGGAATTTCTCCGCCGAAACTTTCAGATATAAATCCAGTTAGACGAATTCTAGGCACACACGGAACTTTACAAGAGCCGCTAGGAATTTATCTGCCAAAACTTTTCCAAATGAAAGGCTGATGCAATTGGAGTCACAAAAATCACTAAAAATCTTTCCGCCAAACAAATTAAACACACGTGTGAAAAAAAAAATGCTTGGACAACTCACGAAAGTGAAAGAGAGCTTTTCAAAAATGCCCGTCTCCGTTCCTGATCTTCTTCTTCCTTGTCACCAAACTAGTTCTATATAAAAGCACTACTCTGTCAATTAAGTGGCTTTTGGTTAGCTGAGTCAAGCCGCACTGTCCACATAGACACTAGCTTACATGTAGCAGCATCCTGTTCCGTGTGTCTTCGACCATAACAGGTTCACTACACTCATATCTACTATATTGGAATCAAGAATACACATACTTAGACTTTCAGTGTCAATATCGTCCGTTTCAGTTAAAATGCCAACCACTTCCGAGTGCACTGTCATTGTGACTTCCTGAAACATTGTATATTGAATGATTATAAGATTTATCATATTTGCTATTATAACTGTTAAAATCATGTGAGCTGTTCGCTCTGCTATCTTCCACAGAAATGTTGGCACTCTGTTTAACTTCTTTAGATACACAGTAAAAAATTTGCACAATTGTTGCCACAAAGCTTAGGTATTTTTCCATAAAATGTAGGGAATAGTTCCAAAAATGTAGGGAATATTCCCTACACTTTAGGGAAAAATACCTAAGCTTTGTAGCAACAATTTGTGCATTTTTTACAATGCTACTAAAATTTTACCACGACTTTTAATAAGTTTTTAAAATGAACCAATTTCTATAAAGTTTCACCGTGTAGGTACTACTCAATTGATTAAATTTCTTACAAAGAACTAACCATAAACCAATAAATAACTAGGGAAAAATTACGCGGAATATTCTTGCACGTGTATAAATAAGCCTTCATAGTTTTCCTGGAAAATTTCCAGCAAAAATGTTTCTTCAAATTTACTTTAGAAGCAGGGGCCGGATACGGAGGGGGGGGGGGGACTCTGGTCTAAAACAGACTTAAGCTGGAAACAGATCAAAAGTTCGAAGACACTCTCCACCACTCGCAAATTTGAGATGCATAAAATTTATTATTTAAAAGATCGAACAGAATATAAGCGAGTGGCTGCCATTAGCAACGAAGAAAGTTTCTCAACTTCCAAATTTTGCCACTCGCGAAAGTCAAACGAGGTACGAATTGTTAAATTATATATTTTGTTTTAGTTTGTAAACGTTGGAAGTGTACAAAAGTATACAAAAAAATTTCCAAATCATCCATTTAAATTAGTGATCAAAATAGGAAAATATATTTTGTTCAAATTGACGAATTCATCATAAATTCTGACTTTGTAGAATACAAGAATTAAAGCGCTTCGCAAATTGGGTTAATTTAAAATTTCAGTCACAGAATAGATGCAATACGTAGAGGAAATTCGGGTTTTATGGAATAGCTGGGAAATATGGAATACTACAGTTTCTCTTCGGTAAAGTGCTGCCCTCAAACTGGAATATCATAAACTACTCCAAAAAGTGCTGATAGTGTCCCTAAGTACGTTTGCAGACATTAGCGCGCGTTCTGTGAAAAAATATTGTTGCTTTTTTTGTGTGTTTGGAAAATATCAGGAGGAAAAATTTTAACTTTTTTTTATTTATTATTATAAATAATTTTTCAACATTGTAACTATGCTGTAAAATGGGCATCCAAATAGTAACAGTTTAACATGTAATGCTCGTTTTTTTAGTTTCTGTCTGACCCCAATAAACATGGTGTAACCAATTACCCATCATCCAACTAAATTACGCAAATTGTATTTTTTTATGGCCACATTATATTTTTAGATACTCTAAAGAATATTTTCAAATGGAAAAATTCTTCATAAATTTAAATTTCATTTTAAACGTAACCTTGTAGATTGAACTATATCGCATCACAAAAATCTGTCTATTAAAGCTAAGCTGAACTTGATTTAACAACTTCAGTAAACTGCCAACGTCTTAAGGAACACAGGGTGACAATAAACTCATACTACCTACTATAGGTCGACTTAGAGTAAACTCCTTAAAGAGTCTCAAAACCTTTTCTTTATGTCGTTTTAGGTAAATACATCTCGCAATGATTTCCTTAAATTTATTATAAACTTCTTACTATCCCCAAACTAAAGTGTAATTTTCAAAATTGGCAATATTAGGTTTCCATACCATCACATATGTTTCTTCCACAAGAACTGAGCCTTTCCCGCAGTAGCGGGAATTTTTCATTCCACCGGAAAAAACTATTTAAAATTTCTTGTGGTGAAAAGTAAATTTTCTTCGTTAAATATAAAAATAACGAGGAAAATGACAACAATTTTCCAAAATATAGAGACATGGGTACAAGCTATCAATGAATCTATGGCGGCAGAAATGGGTGATGTTTTAACAACTTTTCATCGGGAAGATCCAAATAACGAGTAATCATTCATAAATGTAACGTAGATTAAAGGATATACAGCAATAATGGCCATTAGATCCAATGCCATGGGAATTGATGGTATTTACCCGAGATTTATAAAAACCATAATTCCTTTCTTAATTGCATACTTAACTTATATCTTTAATAATATTATTTCATCTTTAACATTTCCCATCAACTGAAAATTGACTAAAATCGTTCCAGTTCTTAAAAAAATAGGTACCCAGAAATATCGTCCTATTTCAATACTTCCTTTCTTTTGAAAAGTGCTAGAAAAATTAATGCACAATTAGCTGTGTCATTTTATGCTATCAATCTGGCTTTAGGCCAAAGCATAAATGCATCACAACCTTAATTAAAATAAGCGGTGGCCTTTGCGAAGCAGTGGTGGCAAATAATTTAACACTATTCTAAGCCTATTAGATTTTTCCAAAACATTTGATATAGTTGATCATGCCGTCTTAATTAAAAACTCATTACACATTTTGATTTCTCTGTTTCAACGTGTAAGCTCATTAACAGTTACCTGACAGCCGCAGCAACAGAGTTTCTGATTTTCTGCCAGTATTTATTGGCGGGCCCCAAGGATATATTCTAGGACCTTTACTGTTTACCATGTTCATTAATGATCTCACCGGTGTTATTCTGCATTGTAGATACCACTTGTATGCCGACGATGTTAGTTATACATTTCTAGGCATAAAAATTGTGATGCTGTAGACTGCATGAATTTTGATTTAAGAAACGTCTATAATTGGGACGTTGAAACATGCTAGCTCTGCATACATCTAAGTCCAGTGCCATAATTTTACATAAAACCGTAATTGACATAGCCAACTGCCCTGTACTCAATATTAATAACGAGGTGATTCCTTATAATAACGTGGTAAAAGATCTTGGTGTAACATTGAATCGAACTTTAACTTGGTCGGATCATGTGAAATCTGTTGTGTCAAGGATATATGCACCTTTTCGTAAATTATCTTTTCTTTATCTACACCGCAGACGCCCGTTCAGACTGGAGTATTTTTAATTAAAGCACTTGTAGTAGCACTACTGTTCTGTGCAGTTGATTCAATTTCCCACAGAAAACTTAATGTAGCTTTCAACTTTGCGATTCGTTATTGTTTTGGGCTTCGACGATATGACCATGTTTCTCCTTATATGAATTCAATCTTTGGTTGCACACTTCGTACATATTTTGACTTTCGCATGATCGCATTTTTTTTACGTAACTTGATTCAATATCGTAAACCAACTTATTTGTATCAAAAGCCCAGTTTTTTATGGTCTCAGAGGACAATGAGTTTAATTATTCCAAGCTAGAGTAATCGGGTTTCTGAGCATCAATTCCTTGTTCAAGCCATTAGACTATGGAACAATCTTCCCCTTGAACTCAAGAATGATATCGGCGGTCATAGTTTTTCTATGGGTTTGTTTGACTTCCTGCAAAATAGATAGCTTTTCACTGTTGTTTTAATTTTTAATTTTTATTTTGCTTTTCTAAATTGATCCTTATTTAATTTTTATTTTTCCATTTTACTATTATTATTTTATTTCATATAATTATAATATTTGCATATCATAAGTTAGCTGTTCAGTTTTATTGTATTTTCATTATCTCCTGCACATACATAGATAAAAGCTTAACAAGAAACTTAATTGTGTAGATGTCATTTAATAAACTAATTGAATTGAATTGAATAAGGACACCTCAGCAGTCATCATTGAACGCCCATATAATTTTGTTTTCTTGGTAAACCCCGATTTAGAAAAAAATGAAAACTTAAATAGAAAATTGATTTGAAAGACATTGTTTCCCATATCAGAAATTGTTGCACAACTCCTCTCTCTCTCTCTCTCTCTCTCTCTGTCTCTCCCTCTATCTCTCCCGCTTTCTATCTCTCTCTCTCTCGCTCTCTCTCTCTCTCTCTCTCTCTCTCTCTCTCTCTCTCTCTCTCTCTCTATCTCTCTCTTGCTCTCTCACTCCCCCTGTCTTTCCCACGCCATTTGCATACAAAACGATTCTTCCTTCTGAGCGTTTTAAGAATCGCAAGTCGTTCCCAAGTGAGCAGTTCCACTATACCCTGTTGTTTCTTACAGTATCGAAGTATTCATATTCTTCCACGTCTCTTAAAAGATTATTTCGAGGACCAATTATAAGCAGCTTAATTCTGTAATCCCTAATTATTTCTTTGTCAAGTATGGAGAATCATGATACACCTTTGCCTTTATAAACATAATTCGACTCGTATAGAGCAGGTCCAGCATTTATCTTATATCTATAGCTACCACCACCTACATATTTCATTGTTCCATTAATTTTGAAGAATTCTTCCCTTCCATATTTACCACATAACATAAGACGAAGACATCATAAGCTTTTCCAGATTATTTCATGGGATTTGTATAATTTCGAATCCGAAATAAGTTTTCCTCAGAAGCGCATAATCACTTCTTCTTCTTCTAAGTCTGATAGCATCAAAACATTTACCTTCCATATACACCCCATTCCTCCCTACTTTGTAATGATGTCGAAAATCCCTTGATTCTACAGATATTCGCGTATTGTCGCACACCATACGAATCGAAACTACCTCTTTTTCCGGCCGGCGGCGGCCTCTTGGAGGTAAGATTCCAAGTTAATGCTAAGTCGATGATGTTTTCACTTCATGAAAGAGTCGTATCCATTAAAACTTTTCCTCTTGTAGGTATTATCATGGATACATGATATTGCTGGATGTGTGTATGGTTGTTTCATACATCCATCACACATACATTCATATATGCGAAGAGTCTGGGTGACGCGCTGAAATTATTATATAACTTCAGCGTCATTTCGCTTAATGGGTTTGCCCTTTTCTCTCATTTCACAGAACGAAAACAAGCTTCGAAGCTTGTCTGAAAATAATAATCCTTCACAATCACATTCAGTATGATGCGATGGCCTGCGGCAGTATATGCAGCATATAGGGGCGGCTAAGAGGCGAATATAGAAGTCCTGAAAATAATCTTTAAGAAGGAGGAGGAGGATGGAGAAGAATGATGGCGATAAGAATAAGTTTCAGGAAAGTTATTACTTTTTATGAGGATTTTGTTTTGAGTTTTTCTAACTCTAGACTAAAACCTAGAAAAGTTAGCTTTAGTTAAGGAGAGAAGGTGGGAGCTATGGATTATGTACATATAGCACGTTTCAGGTTAATTGACATCATTCGAATGTTTTTTGTTTTATTTTTCATTTTTATGATGTGTTACTCTGTAGAAAATGCTTTTTAAGAGAGATTTAAGAAATTGTCAAAAGGCAAACAGACGTACTTCGAAATTCTTTAGATAAATTTATTTGGCGTATGTGTCTTAAGCTGTTAAGATGATTTATTGGAGCTAAACCTTGAACATATTTAATGTGAAAATTTGCTTGGTTGTGTCAAAATATGAAGAGTAATCGGATGATATGAGCACCAGTCGATCTCACATACTTACTTACTGCTACGTAAATTATACGCAAACTTTTACTAGTTCCTCTTCCGTTGTTAAGATAATAGAAAACTTTTATTTTTTCTCTTCTGCTGTTAAGATGATATCAAATTTTCTCTCTTAAATAGGTTGCAACAGGTGGTCATAAATAAAACTTCGTCTTCTCCGGAGTTCCTCAAGGGTCAGTCTTAGAACCGCTCCTCTTTAGTCTCTATATAAACGATTTATGTGATGTGGTACAGAGTGTCCAATTGCATCTGTATGCAGATGATGTATAGTTGCACTTATGCAGACCGCGGGGACTGATTGAGAACTGTATCAGGAGAATAAATGATGATCTTACAGTTTTTTATACGTGGTCAATTGAAAACCTACTACATACTTCTTAATTCAAATAAATCTCCTCTGGGCTGCCCTCTTTAATTATGACCTCGTTTATCCTTAATAAATGGAAACTATGTTATGTAAATTGTATAATCAATTTGAAAATGAATAATACTTTGAGCGGGTGCGATCATATGGAAGCTCCATTACGTAATATTTATGATGGATTAAAGAGATTGTGGCTATCTGCCAATACACTTCCTGCTGATTTGATTTGAGTCTATAGTTATAAGTCAGTTTTAGTGCCCCAATTTTTCTTATTGTAGTTTTATCTACATGCGACTTCAATCAGTTTGTAATCGAAAGTTTGAGGTTGTTTGAGGTCACTGTATATGCATACGCATTTCTTTTGGTTTACGTCCTTCTGCTTATATTACATCTTACAAACCTTCGATCTTGTGTTGTACTTTAGATCCGTACTTAAAGGGTAAAGCCAAAATATCAAATAAGTCCAATTTCCGCCGTATCTGAGACGATGTAAACTACTGATTCCATGTTTCAATTCAACCATATTTGAAGGATCTTACTTTTTCCAGGTTTCCATACCTTCGGAATTTCCTATGTCCTTATACAAAATTGTCCTAAATTCTTACAATTTTCAATTCGAATGTCATGGATTTTTTAAAAGTTAGCATGTTTGAAGGTCTTATAGAGCAGGTAAATCACAGATAACTAAATTAGTTAGTTACTTGTAAGTAGTATAATTATGTAAAAAATTAATTTAGTCATCTATACTTAAATACATCTAATATCCCAGTTTTCAGCGTCCTCTCGTACGCACTTCGAGTTATGCGAATTCAAAGTTTCATGAAATATCATTGTAGAGTTACTTTACTTTTCAAAGTATCTAACTACGGAAGCAACTAAGCGAATTTAATGGTTTTGGTAGTATTGGATAGGATGTGGGGCCAAAGATCTTTTGTGCTATGCCCCTACCGTACTGGGTCCAGTCCACATGTGTCCTTTTTTTTAAGAAGGTATTACTTCATTAGGCTCAGTTTTCTTGAGATCTGATGTGGCTACAAAACCCTTGCCTAGACATTAGAATCTTTGACGAGCAAGTCCTGCGCATATTCTACCTCTTCGTTGCACAATCTGCAGTTGTCGTCTGAGGTCTTGTCCATTTTCTTAAGCATGTACCCGAGTATAGGGGAATAGTCAGTTATTATGCAAATAAATAGTCTGATCTGGTGCTTACCATAATTGATGACTGTTTTAAAGTTTTTGTATGAGAAGATAATGAACTGCTTCGTGCGCTTTAGTCCAGGAAGGTTCTGCCATTGTATCTGGTGAACATTTTTTTTATTTTGGATATTATTTCTCCTGATATGTGCCTCTTTGTAAGGTTGCAGAAGGGTTCGACTCCGGTAAATGGAACTTCCGCTCCTTTCCTGGCTACGTAGTGAGCGTTCTCATTACCTTTATGTCTCTCGTGTCCTGATACCCATTTAAGTGGTACTTAATTATCCTCTGCGAGTAAATCGAAGACATCCGTACAGTCCCAAACCAGGTTTGAGGTGATAAGATATTGGAGTTTAATATCATCATTGCAGCTTGGCTGTCGAAGTTTATATATATGTCTCTTTTTATATTGATTCTAATGTACGGTCTACAGTTCTTTCAGCTTTAGCGGTCTTCTATAACCACTTAGAAACAGCGGCCAAGAATCTTGGGCAATGGTGTCTATGAACCTGGAAGCTTTTGAGTCATTTTAAAATTCTACAAGAATTTTTTGATGACCGACTAAGCCTCCAGGTTTTCTAAAGCTGGCATTTAGCAGCTTAGTACTAAGAGCAGCGTCCTTTTTAATTAAATGATGTAGAGGAGATAAGCCCAACATCAGTTCGACGGCTGATAATGGGCAATTCTTCATAGAACTGTTATTCCGAGGCATGCAAGTCTTTAGGTTTTGTAATTTTTTTTGTACTGTTGTTTTCTCTGTTTTAGTCTACCATGCGAGGGCGCCGTATGTAATGATTGGTCTAAAGATGATAGTGTAGGGCTAATAGATTATTTTTGAATTCACACCCCATACAGTCTTTGACATATGTATACAGAAAGCTGATGTGGCTTTCTATATAAACTTGTTTTAAATGGAATGAACTGAAGTAGTTCGTTAAATAAAAAAGAACTCTCAACAAATTGGTACATACATACATAAAAAGAATTATTTATTATGTTCTCTTCATTTAAGTCTTTTATGGCAACTAGATGGCGCTGTGATCGTTAGGTGTCCACATTTTTTTTTCAGTTTTACTTGAGGACTGTCTAATAATGACGGTAAAACGGTAACGACTATGATTTGGAGTTGCATTACTGGAGAAGGGCCCGGTCCTCTTAATTTCACCGACAGTACCATGTGTGCAGAAAAACTCTATGTCTTCCATCAGATCTTTTTCATACATTCATGCAAAATGGCGCACCATGTCATACTGCAAAACCTATTATTAAATATTACATTTCTTCCAAAAATATTTATGTTCTTCTTTGCACTGGCAACTTTCCTGATCTTTTTCTAAAGAGTAAGGCAAACACTTTGCCGAATAATACAATTCAAAATTCCAGACTTACAGGGTGACCAAGAATTTTCGATTTAAACACAGTTTGACACATATAACCATTTCAAGATTCATGCACATAATTGTTGTACAGCTAACAAAATTTCCTCTCAATGTGTTTTTATTTCTCCCGCCGAAATTTATGTAATTTTGTAACACTTACTCCAAGTTATTGCTTCCTTGTTCAATAGAAATTTTTAGATGACTGACGTTGTAATGTTTCACGTTTTCTATGCTTTTGTTCACCCCGTAATTGTAAGACAATTTTTTTTTATTTTATTTTTTAAACAAACTTAACATATGTACACATGGATCCATATAAATTTGTATAACTATAAATTTTTATCTATAATTTTTGGATACTTGGTTCCAGAGACATCTTTAAGATGGATGTTAAATGTCTTTATCGATTTATGGCTCTATTTCGCATATAGCTCGGTGTATGTTTCCCTTAAATACGTAAAGTATTTGTGGAGGATTATTGGAGTAACAACGATCTTAAAGCAATCCCAATAAAAAAATATTCAATGGCATCAAATCGCACCTGCGCAATAGTCAAAGAACGGCTGATAACATATTTATCAAAATGTGTAAAAGATCAATTGTTTGTCAGCCGATGTAGCACCTTGTGCCATCTTGCTGGAATTAAAACCGGTCCAAGTCCAATGCGTCCAATTGCGCTTACAGAAAATCATTTATTATGTCTCTGTAGTGCATTCCGCTCATCGTAACGCTGCTGCCACTATTAAAGGATTCGGGGACCAATTATGTCACATCTTCAAAATCCACATAAACCAGTAACTCTTAAAGGATGCATTCACTTATTTACGATTGCGTCATTTTTCGGGACCCCAAATTCTACAGTTTTCTTTGTTAACATATCCTCCAAGATGGAAATGAACTTTGTCCAAAAAGATAATTTTGCGAATAAAATCGACAACATTTTCCATTTCACAGAATAAATTTGTAGAGTGAACAATGGGCCTTGTTGTGGCCTAAGTTCCAGATACTCCTTAGGTTTCTCAACCTCTCTTCAATCCATCCATCTTACAGAGAAGCGATATCGAACTTTTCAAGTCTTAAGTGAGTTGGAATTTTTCAACAAATAATAAAGTTCGATTGATGTTCAGTTGTTGAGTGACGTAATTCTCACTCACACCTTGAGCACCAGCAGTAATTCTTTCGTCTGTGGGGAAGAACGCAAATTCCTTTTTTTATCCACTATACAAACTTTCTTTATGAATTTGCTTCCACAAACCGCTCAAGGTAATTCATTTGATTCAACAGTATTTTTTCAAATTTCGCACAGTTTCTACAACACAGCCACCCCTTTGGAAATATTTTCTCATTATTTTCTAGTGTTTTTCAAGCGTAAAACTATATCCCATATCCATTTAATTTAGAAAGAAACCAACAGATGGGGCCATTTGTTATAAGACCGTTGTAATAATTGCAGATAAAATTCGATTTGCCGTTACTCTTAATTTTTATGTGGAAAATGTGTTTCACTCTATAAACCTGTAATTTCAGATGGAAAAAACTATTAAATCCTATAAAAAAAAACATTTAATTGAAAACATTTTTTAGAAAAAGTTTTTTAATCTTCGTTGCATTTCAAAATTTGCCTTTCAACGACTTCATTTTACAAAGAAAAAAATTAATTCTAAAAATTCCTCGTCCTTCAAGAACAAATAAGTTGGGTCACGTCTCATGTCCCTCCTCTATGTAACTAGGGTTATTATTAGCAAAAAGCTAAAAAGAGTGAAATTACAAGTTTTAATACCTTTTCCCCTCCCCCAGTTTTTTCTATTATCTTAAATGTTGGGCAAACAAAAAGAGTCAAAAATGGCGCTACATACAAAATTCCCTAGTTAACTTCTATGTACATACATATATATACACATATATAAATTGGTAAAAAAAAACGAACCTCTCAACCCCTTTAGTATCAACAAACACACCCCCGCGAGAAAAAACCTTCGCCATGAAAACAAGGGACGCCAAAGAGCTTTTTAAGTTTAAATATTATTTAACAAGAATAAAGAGATTTTTAAGGTCCATGTTCAAGTGAGGTCGAACCCTTGTTGTTAGTGATTAAGGGCAACCCTCTATTTAAGCCTCCTATCTAGAGTATGCCTTGTAGACCCTTCTTTCCTGTCGTATTCTTTTGATTATACACCCTTCCACTAGATATACACGTATGTAGAAATGTATAGGTTTGGTTGGAGGTATGTACAAAAGATTTCTGCGCTATGATGACCCACAACGCAAAGCTTTTTTTTTAGTCTCTTCATACGTTCACTATATTTATCTAAAGCCAGCGAAGGTAAGTTCTTTTCCACTTCAGAAAATTAGCGAGTCCTTCGTCAACTAATTCTCTTGTGAAAGACCGACCACAAAGAGGTCCATTGTCTAAGGGCGGTGATGGTAGGGATAGGAGAGGGGTGGAGTTGGAAAGGTTAATCTTTTGTGCTCTTCAGGCTCTTCTTTTGTGACTTTTGTGGATTTTTTGGACCGTCCATGCGTTCATAATTGACTTTTGTTGCTGGATATAACAAGAATAAATAGTGTAAGAGGGTGCGCCATTGTTAAAATGAAATCACAACGGTAAATGATTTCTTTCTCTCTCTCTCCCTCTCTCTGTCACAGTCACACAAACATACTCCATCCTTCTTCTGTCTTCCAAAGATTTCATTTGCAAATTTACACAAGAAAGAGCCACTTATTTGCCGGATGTTTCTGGCTAGAATTCTTTTCTTTACAGTGGCTGACATTTTATACACTTAGAAAAACGTGCACACAACAAATTGTTTGGAGAAGCTACAAGACGTGTTTACTGTTTACATCCTTCAGAATTTTCTCTGTTTTGAAACTATTCGTTCCTAGATAAGACATATGGAGGTTAGTGGATGGGTGGATGAGTGAGTGTTGTCTCTCCAATAAAGAGACTCTAGCCACTATTCCTTATCGCATTTCATTCAACTGACCTGACCATATTCTGAAGGGGAGTTTCGAAAACTATTCAATCTCTGTGGTTTGAAGATGAGTTGTTTTCCATAGAAGAGGACTGGTGGTACCTAGAGTTACTGTGCAGAGTCCGCGCTTGTTCTATCTATCCTCAACCAGTTGTCATATAACTTAAGTACCCACTGTATAAACAATGATTGTTTTAAGATTTTTGCTTTTTTTGTTTTTTAAACAACGGAATTTATTTTACATATAAATTGAGTCCTATGTTGGAGCGGGTGAGGGATGACTTTGGTCGCTGAAATCTATTTTGAAAGTTGAAAGCGCCTTGGAATCTGCTTTTTCTGTTTGTAAAATGTAATATGTGTGAACATTCGAATTGAATGTGAGTCATATGCAAATGACGTGAAAACATTGGAACGGCTTCTTTCCACATGTGTATGTATGTTTGCATGAATGTTTGTGTTGATGTTGTATAAATTCAAAAAGAAGTTTGCCCTGTCTGGCTGCGCGTCCCATAAATTTTTCACTCTGATATCCTGCCAGCTATGGAACACAGATGGATGCCATGGAATTCCTTTGAGTCAAGTAAAAATTGAATTAATACTACAAAAATTTGATTTTCATGCAAATTCCACAAAAGCAAATTTTTTAGCTTTTTTGTTGTTGTTTTTATTTTATTTTTTTCTATACTATGGAAATTGAATTTTTTGTTTTTGTTTTTTTCTCGCAATAACAAAACTTTTAATGAACGTTAAATATTACGAGAAACCCAAAGGATGCATAACTTGAGAGTCATCGTCATTTACTGTGTGAAATATATGCGCATGTAGATGTTCGGAGCTCTTTGCATTTATTCCCGAAGTCCATTATTATGGCGCTTTTCATAGTGCAAAGGAATTTTGACTTAATGAAATTTGTATAAGGCTAGCAATGTTGATTTTGTAAACTGACTGTATAATTTTGGGGTAGTTCATTCGCTTCTTTATTATTATTGCAGGCCGCCTTGGTGTTACATTTAATTTGGATTATAATCTAGGGCTCGACGTTATTGCTAAGAAATGATCCAAATGATATGAAAAGAAGTAGTCTGTGGTGGAAGACAGTTTTTCAGAGTCTCATACTCCAATAATGTTGGTTGTGTTCTGTTTTACGTATAATTTGCATTGAATTTTTTGCAGATGAGAGTTTTCTTTTTCTGCATTAAGCGATTGATTTGGCGACAGAATTCATTGGATAGTTACTAAAACTTAATTCGAACAATAGCAGCAGAAAATGTTTGATAGGAACAATTAATTAAAAAAAAAATAAAAACCAGAACAAATTCTTTGTTACATAACCTATCATTTGGCGAGTATTTTTCGATTCGAAATTTATATTCGCAAATAGTTAAAAGCTTGTTAACTTTCGCCACATGTCTATTATAAATTGACATAAGCGTTCATGCAGGTAGTAATTTTCGATTCGATTTAAATTCGAAAATAATATAAAACATTGTTAACTTTCGAAAATGTCTCTTCGAAATTTAGATACAAACCTCTCTGAGCTATTAAAAATAATTTTATCCGATTTTTATTTAATTTCGAATATAATATTGTTTGGTGGATAACGGGTAATTTGACCCCCCCCCCCCTCCCCCATTTTCGTGTTTCTTTTATATATCTTGACTATGATTTGAGACCCTTGGGGCCAAAATTTGTTGATTTACGGAACTATTTTCGAAATTCTTATTCAAATTTTTAAGAACTTCCCTTCAAGGCAATTTATTTATTCTTGAGTTAGTTTCGTTTGTTGACCATCTTGAGTCTGAAGAAACGTGGAGAATTGTTTGCACGACTATCAATTAATCAAAATGCTATTCAAATTCCGTTTTAATCTTATCTTTATCTTATGCTTATCATAAATATGCTTCCGCTCTACATTTATTCATTTATCTTAGGCTACTGACTGTGTCTACAGAAGGATAGTTATTACCGACCTGCCGACGAACACAATTGACGTGAGTTCGGCTACATGTCAGAGAGAGAGGAATAAAAACCGTACGTTCGCCATTTAGCAGACGGCCAACATGAATACGTGGTCTCAGTTTAAAGGAGAATCCTCACTTTTCACATAACTTTAGGCACGACACCTCCAGACAAAAGAGATGTTTTAAACGGTTCATTTTGATACTCTGAGCATATTTTATTAACAATATTTATTTCAACGATCGCATGTAGCTCGAGCGACTTTCTTGGGTGAAAAAAAATGGACTTTTCGACATCTCGTGATTACACGGTATGAGTGAGTCGTGGAAAATGACTTCCTATGAGAAAAATGTAGTAACTGGGTGTATACGACCTAACTGCATGAAAATGGGAATTCGGGCAACAAAAACGGCCCGAGAAAGTGTTCTGAATCGGGATAAAAGTACACCATACGATAGTACCTACTCGGCGAAACCTTTAATTTTATATACAACATGCCGCCCCCTCCTCCACCGGGGGTGCCTACCCCTATCATAAAAGTATGCAGAGAAAACTTATTTTACGAATTATAGCTAGTAATGAGCTCTGGCGAACAGTGAAACCCGTTCTCCGATCGGACATAACCCAACCCAACCGAGTTAAAGAGAGTGAGTGTGGGGATGGCTATTGAAGCCTCAGAGTATAGGAGTTTGAGTACTCAAACTTCTTCTCAGGACCTAAGGAACTCGATTCTGTACTAGATTTTCCACAGGGTACTAGATTTTCCACAGGGTACTAGATTTTCCACAGGGTACTAGATTTTCCACAGGGTACTAGATTTTCCACAGGGTACTAGATTTTCCACAGGGTACTAGATTTTCCACAGGGTACTAGATTTTCCACAGGGTACTAGATTTTCCACAGGGTACTAGATTTTCCACAGGGTACTAGATTTTCCACAGGGTACTAGATTTTCCACAGGGTACTAGATTTTCCACAGGGTACTAGATTTTCCACAGGGTACTAGATCAAAATGTACCCCTCCCCGACGCCTTCTCCCGTTTAATTGTTATAACAACGTTAATAAAATATGTTCAGAGTATCAGAATGCATCAGTTAAGACATTTCTCATGTCTGGTGGTGTCTGGCTTAAAATGCGCATTCTCTGTTCGGACAACATGAAAGTAGGGTGAAAGAAATGATGTGGAGTGCGGTCAAAATACAAATGATGTGCAATTACCTTAAATTTAGCCAAAATTATTAGATAGAAGAAAAAAATTTAATTAGAGTTGGCTATCAGGTCGAAGTGGAAGTTGTGACAGTACATTTTTGTGTCCATATGTTTTTTCTTTCTCTATGAATGATTCATTCATATTCGTGTGGTCGGCATCATTGGAGTCCTTAGGGCCTTTCTTTGTCCCACAGCTCGATGTTGTCGTTGTTTTCTCTCTATTTGATTCTTACATTGTGGTTTTGCCAACTCTCTTCCATTAAATGGCTGTGCACTACATTAGCCTTAAACCTTATTCAGTTAGATGAGGGCAGGGAATTGGAAGTAGGAATAGAAAGGTTAGGAAATATGGGAAAGTTTAGGATCGGCAGATTGTTGATAGTAGGTTCAGATTGTCAGTGACCTTCTTGACTGGTTTACAATTATCTGTGGTAGTAGTTGCTTTTGTCGATTATTACTGATGCGATTGGGGTTTTCTGGGATTTGCTTCAACTGTTGAATGGCTTGGTTGGTTTAAGAGGTACCGACTTTATATACCATATTATTGGCGAAAAGTTTTCTCCTATGGAGGCCTTGTGAAGGTTCAGAGTATTTTCTAGTCTCTCTACTTTTCAAATAACTGGGGAATGATAAATAGGAAAACAGTACGTGGTTTCTAGTATATTAAGTTCTTTATAGATCAGTAACTTGGCCCGTTTTGAATGTTGTTAATTGAACTGAGCAGACTGTTAGCGAAATAGCTCTTCATATAACAGCCTTAGCGTAATTGTTAAAATGAAATTCACGCCAAGGTATTGGGCTTTCTTGCAGGTCTTTATTTTGCCACCGTTTTTATAACGATCTATCTCTTTGGCTCTGGTGACTTGATTGAAGTGATTCCGAATGCAAGTGAGTTCGGAGTTTCGGGTATTTGTTTTCCACATTTTATAATAGGAGTCAAGTTTGTTAAAGAGATGGTTTACCATGCTTGCTACTGCTTTTGGCCAAAGATATTTGGCGTAAGTTAGGGAGTCATCTGCATGCGTAGGGAATAATTGTAGAATTTAAGTTTGCCTTTTACCCCGAGGTGTACCAATTGAAGATAATCGGACCGAGAATGGAGCCTTGTGGGACTCCTGCATTGATAGGTTTCGAGGGTGATTTATATTTTTCTCGATCTCTACATAAAATTGCATGGAAGACTGCAGACTGTAGATTATTTTAGTTATATAATCGGTTCGGAATCCGAATTGAATTAATTTGTAAGTTAGTCCATTTTTCCAAACTGAGTCGAATACTCTCTCAGTTTCTAGGAAACAGTCTATAAAATTTCAGTAATTGGTGTAGGGTTTAATGCTTGAAGCTTGAATCTTAACGGATATTTTTTCCTCACAAATGCTAACTACATATCTAATTGTTGTAGGATGACTTTTTCCATAAGTTTCCCTAGGTTAGAGATAAGAGTGGCTGGTCTGAATTCTCTTATGTTTTTCTTTTATGTTGAAGACGTCTTCTTTGCTATTATAGTTCTGAATTTAATGACAATATAAATTTTAGGCTTGCGAAGACGTGTTGGTCTTCTGGATTGATGCTGGATTGTCCGAGCTAAAAAGACAATGTTACATGAATAGAGTTGAAGGTGTTTAAGAAGGCAGAGACTTCATCTTCTACCTTCTTCCATCGAGCTTGAGCGATTTAGCTAACTATTAATTGCTGGATCATGGTAACGCTTGCTGACATTTTTCTACGCTCTGGAAGTCACAATATGAATGATATAGCTCCCTTCTCCTATTCGGGACTAGCTAAATACTTTTTCTTTTTTTAATTTCTCTTTTATCGTTTTATGTGGTACTGCCTACGTTTATTTTCAGCGCATTTTACTTGAGTTCTCTATCTCTGATAAATCGGCTTGCTATTCAAAACAAAATTCTAACTGGGTGGTGCTATGTTTAAAAGCATTTACTTGGTCTCCCGCTTAATACTGTCTTGGAACTGTACCCTGCATATAATGGATACGAGTTATGAACAGAGGCATCCCACTTGATTTTGTCAGCACTGAATGCGAGTTCTGTAGGGATAATAAATAAATATGTGCCGCTACTGATATACATACAATAAATTGCTGATTGTTTATCTGACGTGTAATATAACAGTTTATATATGGCTTGGTTATCGCTAGGTAATGCATGGTCTGGCGGGAATATGGAATAATATAACTTCGCTAAAGAGGTTGTGTGAAGGCTTCATGAAAAAGGTCTCAGATGGGATATGGGTGACTTAGAATTTAAGAAAAACATTTTCGAAAATGAAAGTAGGGGGTAATAAATTTTGTTTTTTTTTTTTTCTTAATCTCAACAACCCTCCTGGTGAGTTATCGGGTCGCAATAATCTACATATATACACGTCGAAACTTCGAGAGAGAACAAGTGCTTCGTAGAAATGAGAAAATGTGTTTAACGAATCTGAAGGTGTTTAGGATTAGATAAACATTTATATTGCATTAGTTAATAATAGTTAATTTGCGCATATTTAAGTTAAATTCACTTGTTTCAATTTCATAATAACATTTGTAAGATTCGAACTCATTCATCCGATTATATATATATCATCGGTTGGTACGTCTGCCGGTTTTATAGGCTTCTCATAATCAAGAAGAGATTTTTGGCTATTTTTTAACTTTTGGATAAGTCGTCGGAGGAGTGAAGTTGATCAATACATTGGAGAGTTGTGGTCAATAACGATAAATATCATATTCAAAAATTATTGATTAATTATTTCAAATCAGAGGAGTTCAGCAAGGGAGTACTTTTTTTCACATTATTTCAGAACGAATGAGGGCAGGGGTATTTAATGAAAAATATTTATTCTCGACACGGTCATTATTTGATATTTAATATTACAAAGCTCTACAAGCTAACTTCAAATATGGCACTTTTAGAAGGATAAAATTTAAGATTTTTCCAAGTTCTATTGAACGGCGTAACGTTCTTATTTTAATTCCATTTACTTCGTAGTAAACCATTTTCAAGCCCTTGGACACCATTTTTTATATTAGTTAACAGAAGATGATTGGAGAGTTAGGTTGTTTGGAGAATATTTTATATGGAATTAAAGCTGATAGAATGCTTTATCCATTTTATTCTTTATTGTGAAAATTTGGCAATTGTGACTTTTTTACGAATTTACAAATTGTTCATCAAATTGGCCGTAGATTTCTATTGTTTTAAAATTCCTGATATAAGTATTCCAGAATAAACTGTTTTACATATATACAGCAAAAGTTTCTAGGACTTACCTTTTAAAGAAATCACGTTTTTATGGACTATTCTATATAAATTTTTTTTACTGGATAAATTAGCTGAAAATTTACTTAGCAAAAATTGGTCTTTTAATTGTTGTTGTTTCGTTAGTAGGTATCTTAAAATGCATTGTGTAATTTTTTTTTTTAGTTAGATCAACAATACCAATCATCTGTACCAATTTTTTGCAGTTTAAGCCATCTACGGGCCACGGAAACTACAATTTTTCTTCTATTATATGATTTTGAGAGTAAAAAATTTCTGTTAAAGTAATTTAATCTTGATACATATGACGCCATCTATTGGGAAATTTATTATCCATTTATCAGTTAACAAATAATAATATTACTAAAAAAGTGAAAGCTGCTGAACTTCTCTCAAAATTAAAAAATAGCTTTCCATTTTTTAGGTATATGAAGATGTTATATGGGCGGCACATGGCGTTTATCTATTGCTTGAGATTAACAAACGTCATCCACTTTCTATTAAAAGTTGCCCGTCAATGCAAGAGGTGCTTATTATTTTTGCGGGCAATGTCTGATCTGTTAATGTATATGAAATGCACTATGTATTGAAATTGTCCACCTTCATATAGTACATTTGCTATTGGATTCTGGTATCCGGAAATAGTGGAAGATGGCACCACTAAGTTTTATACGTCATTTTCGCGCTCGCCAAAATGGTCGGATTGGTAAAAAAATGTCTGCATTTTCGGTCGCGGCACTTTAGTGGTGTGAGGGGTAATGTTCCCTAAACCCCGAGTTTTCGAGTACCCGGTTCTTTTCACAGGTTTTACGGGTAGGAGTCGGATTGTCAGGAATCGATTCTTTGTAATCGGATAGTGAGGAATAGATTCATTGGAATCGGGTATTGAAAAATTAGTTTGGTTAATTAATATAGAAAATCAAGCATAGCGCGATTCGGGTATTAGAATTAAATTAATTTATTATGATTGAATTCACGAATTCAGTAATGTACTGGAGTATTAAAAAATTAAGATACCCAAGTAACCTGGAATCGGGTACCCAGGTACCCGAGTAAACTTGAAATCGAAAATCTTGGAATCGAGTACCCGGGTACCCGATTTCACTTGATCCCGGGTACAAAACGGAACATTAGTGAGGGGTAATATGAAAACAGCTGGTTGACTTCAAGTTGTTATTCTTATTTTGCTCAATTTCTTACTATGAGTGTAAAATAGTTCGGTACAACGGTTCGATAAATATTTCAAATACACGCGTAGAAGTTCAAATAATATAGGTACCCTTTGTACACTGACCAGTGGCGACTAAACACAAATCTGTCATATTTCATGGAATTGCAATTAAATAAAACAAGTACAAAATTTGTCGCATTTTTTTTAAAGCCCATGTGCTAAATTTCAGCTTTCTAAGTGATAGGATTCTGGAGTTATCGTGAGGACAGACGGACATGCAAAAATCAAAATATCTTTTAATGTTTGGTGGGAGTGTCCAATCCATATTGCTCTACTAGCTTTATTTCTGTGCGTTACAAACGGAATGACAAACTTAGTATACCCTTTCGTTTTCATCTAGGGTATAAAAATATGTATGAATTATATTGAAGGGAAATTTTCACTATTCATATTTTTCTACCAAAAACTAAAATTAAATGTAGTCACAGTATTGAGCAAACCTGCAATGAGATAACGACATTTTTATATCACCTTAATTCATCCTTTGATTTCGTAATTCAGACTTATCATCACCTCATCCAGTTTTGAAGTTGATGTGGGTGTCGGCTTTTGGTTATTGTATCTGGTTAACTCGTCGACTGACATACCTGCACCCTTTAGCTCCTTCTCTAAAGTCAAGTAGGTGGAGTACTCTTTTTTTTTTTTAATGATTTCCCACCTTTTCGTTCCAGCAATCAAAAAACAAGATAGAACAATGAATTCGATCTTCTGTCGCAGAAGGTTAGGAGTGAGTTTAGTGTTTTATAACAAGATTCCTATCTTAATAATAAACCTTAGGGCGATGTCATTGATTCAGAACCTTGATTTTGTACTAGAATTTCTCTCTATTCGTTCGTTGTGGTTGTTTTCTTCTCTTCGTATGGACTTTTGGAGTAGCTGTTTTATTTTTTTTTTATTTTTTAAAGATGATCATCTCTTTTCAATTACTGCCTTTATGTGCTCCGACCCACAGAGCAGACATCAAGATATTATATTGCTTCTTTCAGGCAATAGATGCTTTATTACCTACTTTGCGAAGTACGATAAGAATCGATTCTCTAAAAATCTGTACATAAATTTAAAATGCTTTAAAATTTCCTTAATATTACTTACTCCGGTAAAACATAATTCCCACACTAAAAAAAAAAACAATAAGTTGCTTTACGCCAATGAATTTCTTTCATCAACAAATAAGACGTGTCCCACTTAAAATTGTCCCAGTAGAAAATCCAAATATTTTCAAAATAAAACGTTTTTTGTTTTTAAATTCATTTTTAAAATAACAATAACAATTTAATGGAAAGTAGAAAATTAAAAAAATTATAAATTTTTCTTTTTTCGGGAAAATTCTCTAGCATCACTTTTAATGCGGGACGTAATGCTTTGCACAGTAGAGTCTGCTATTAACTTTGTAACCTTATCCCACTTTTTTCTGAAATTTTGTATCCCTTTGGTTTCTTTGGTAGTCATTCTTAATTTTGTTTTTATAATTGCCCAATACCTCTCAATCGGCCGTAGTTCAGGGCAGTTGGGCGGATTAATGTCTTTAAGGATAAAATTGATCTGATTGGCCCTGTACCATTCTATAGTGATTCGAGAATAATGACAAGAAGCCAAATCTTGCCAGAATATTGTTGGACCCTTGTGTTGTCGGATAATTTTGCTCAAGTTATGAGAGGTTTGTTGCAGGCAAGTTTTTACTGTAACTCTGGCAATACTTAAGGTGGACTAATCGTGTTGGACTTTTATAAAAGACAATAAATGAGGGATGTTTTCTATGAGAACCGGATCATCTGTTGGCATGGTTATTTTTCGAGATTTATGACTTTGAAGACAAATGAATTTTCTGACGAAAAAAATGTTTTGACAACAAATCACCAATTTTTCCATTATGTGTGAACGTTTTCAAAATCGAGTCACACCAAATGAGAGCCTGTAATGTTACGAGTAAAACACAAGAAAAAGGGTCGTCCTGTGAGCAACCTGAACTGAGTTATGGTCAAAAATATGACTTAAGGTTCAAAATTTTGAAAAAATCGAAAATCGCCTATAACTTCGAAAATAGTTCGAACTCGAAAAAATGTTATATAACATTTTCGATCGCAAATAGGCTGTACTTTCGACCCTTAAAATTGTTTACCATCTCGACGGGACACCCTGTATACACTCAGTATAAGTTCTAAGTGTGAATTATATTAGGTAAAAATTTCTGATTTGTTGATTCATCGAAAGTAGAAGTCGAAATTACAAATTGAAGGGTTGAAAGTCTAAAGGGTCTAAGTGCCAATTTTTATTATTTAGAGATATAACAAAAAAACGTAATAAAATAAACAATTCAATGAAATAATTATTTATTTTTACTTAAATCAATTAAACAGATATCTTATAAATACAGGAAGTCGTTAAAAATCTAAAAGAATAGGAATTCAAGGAAGTAATTCAAAATAAACATTCATTATTTAAGAATGTCTTAAGTGCCTTATGAATTAATATCCAAAATGGGCTAAGTGCCTTTATAACAGATATTAAAAATTTTCTCAGGTTTCGGTTTGATTAATCAAATGTTCGTAGAATGCCTTATTTTCGGTGGGTATATATGGTAGCATGTCCTTGAGATCTCTCAATTTTTCTTTTGATATATTATTTCGAGCTTATAATGCTGGCAAAGTGTAGTTTTTTAATTGGTTTGGAGACTTTCCATTTTTGAAAATGTTGACACTGTCCCACGGTATTGAGTCATTGTGCGATTCCACTAAATCTGCACGAGGTAACTTATCTTTGTCTATACGGATCCAAGAAATAGTTGATATTTTTAATTTTGTAGTATTTAAAAGTCCTTGGAAGTCTTATTGAGGTCTTTAGAATCATTTTGTTCAAAATTAACCACTTCAAATGGATTTTTATGACAAGATTCTCGTATAATTTTTTCCATATCCTTTGGTTCAAAACATTTAACTACTTTCTTTCTTTTTTAAATTTGAGCGAAATCTCGATCGCAGGGCATAAAAGAGTGACCACTGACCAAGTATTTATGATCAATAGTATCATAAATGCCATTAGCTACTAAATAACCCAAGGCAAAAAGGACCATTCTGTTCTTGTTCTGTCCTATGCAGTTATCACTCCAAATAACTGCATGCTTTTTTAAAGTTTTAGATGACATCATGTTTAGTACCTTTAATATGGAAGAGCCGACCTCGTTACCACCTCTTCCCGCATATGACTCATCCCAGAGGCACATGTAAGCTTGCTGATTGTCAGCAATATGAACACATCGGTTGCAGCATGATAGTTGCCTACTGTAAAACCTGTAAAACATTTGACTATGTGTCAGTGTTGATATGAAAATTACTTGTTGCATACCCATAGCCATCGTTATTGTGTTACTAGCTGGACACTGAGATTCTATTGAATCAGCTTTCATTGCTTCTTGTGCACTCTCAGCTTTACGATGATGTATTTCTAGCTGTACAGTATATTTAGTTTTATGTGTTCCATCCGAGCTTTTTACTTTTGCGTGCAACAAATCGCACTTTGGACAAGTGTCTGTTCTAAGACGTCCAAACTTCAAATTAGGACATTTATCTTTGAAGGTTGAATAGTAATATCTGTAGTTTACAGGAGAATCAAGGTATTTTTCTTTAAATGCCATGAATAAATGGTTAATATTCAAGTCAGGGCTTAGATAGAACTTTTGGGTATCATGCCGACTGTAATGACTTTCCTCATATGGGAATGATTTTATATGTTCTATTACAAGATTTTTTACATCGAGAGTAAATTTTCTCGGCTTGTTTCCTGATCCACGGTTTATAAATATTTTCTCCACTCTTCTTTTTCTCTAACAAAGTCTGTACTTTTTTATGGGTAATTGCAAATACTGCTTCAAACGTTTTCCTGCATACCTGAACGTGATTACCGGTGCCATCAGGCAACGCATACGCTACAGATATCTGTCTGCGACTTTCCGATGGATCGGCATATGTTCCATGACGTCTTCGACCTACACGTATTATTTGAATGAGGCCGAGTAAATAAGTATCTGAAATAAAATATTAGTATCAAAATTATTATGTTCAATTAGAGTATTTTCCTGTGAAATTAATAACAAAGTATTATTTTAATTTTATCTACTTTGCTTTATAGAGTCTCCTATACAGTAATATTCCTTAAAAATCTCTTTCTTTTTGCTGTGTTTTTAACTGATGGTCACAGTCGCACTACAATAATGCATAGCCAAGTTTTTTTTCCTCCATTCGTGCAAAAGACGAAAATATATGACATTTTTTGTTTCTTTCTAAAAAACACGAAAATTTTTCAATTTTGCTCGGCTGCTTCCTATCTTCTTTTTAGGTTATCTTTGAGCTCATCCCGCAGCCAAACAGGCACAGACCCTTTTGAGCGAAAACTCGTTGGCACTTAGACCCAGCCACAACTTTACCTGTGTGTGGGTAAATTTTTAAAAGAAAGAGGCATTTGGAACCATTTGGATATTATTAGGCTTTGCACTTAGATGGTGTTTTTGTAAAAATCTTAACTTTTGATTTTTTGGCACTTAGACCCTTTAGACTTACAACCCTTCAATTGGATTTTAACATGTCCAAACGAAATTCAAATTGAAAAAAGATGTGTCAAAGCAACGGTTCAGATTTTTTGATTCAACAAATATATTAGTTTCATTTAATGGTTTTGCGCATAAGTTTCTAGAATGATGAAGCGACAATAAAAATGGTTATGATTCATTTTGCAGGTAATTTCTCAATACAAGAAGAACAAATTGGTCCTAAACGTTTTCCCAGAACACTTAAATTATTGTAAATTTTGTATGACAACACCATGGGTTTCAAGATTTCTTCCATTTATGAAATTATATTTATTATTTTTTCGAAAAGCCATAGACGAACGGATAGACATGCAAAAATCAAAATAACAATTATGCGTGGGTGTCCAATCCTTTATGAGTAATATGCATTACTAGCGAAATGATAAACTCAGTATGACCCATGAGATTTCATCTTGGGTATAAAAATAAATATTAATGATGCAGTGATTTAAAATTAAAACTTATGCGAAAATTATATTATTCATATCAACTAATGTAATTCGTTAATTTAGAAAATTGTGAGCTTACATCATATTAAAAAAATCTATCAATTTATTTTATTGAATTTATTAATTGCATAAATTCGCTAATATAACAAATCATATTCTTAAAAATAAACCATCAGTTTCGTTCTTTCTGCGAAAAAATTAATAATTTTATATTTTGATTTTACTAATAAATATGTTTTCTGAAATATGATTAGTTAATTTGTCATCAAATATTTGTTAACTGAACTAATTGAATTCGAAGCTACAACTAAAGTATTTTCCAAAACAACTAAAGGCAAATCAACTAATTCCAATTAGAAATTGCAACTAATTAGCACTTACAATTTTATTAATCACTTAATTGTTTTCCTAAATAAATTTACAGGAGTACAATCAACTAATCGTGATTTGTCGTTTTAATTAATAATTTTTTTTTTCAGTGCAGTTAACCAAAACAGGGATTTTATTAAAAAAAAAAAATCTTTTTTGTTATCTCGCAACAATGCGATACTCTGCAAAATCTTCTCCATGGACAAATTTGTTTCAATTGATCTCAAAGAAATCCTTCCCGACTGAATAGTTTCCACTCAACCAAACTATAGCGCAGCAGCGCTTCACTAAAAAGCAGAATTGAACTCTCGTTTCTATCTCCATCTCGAATATTATGCAGTGTAATTTCGTGGATATTTTTTTCTTTTGCTTGCATCTAACGATGTACCCCAGAACCTGGAATGCATTGAATTCCGTTTAAAGGAATTTCCCATTAGAATTCTACAAAAGGAAGGAACAGTCTGATAGCGCGGAAATTTGAAGTTAAATTCTTTGAAAGAAGGCGCGGCTGTTCTATAGACTGAAGAGAACGAGCATTATAAGTTCTCTGTATAGCGACAACATACGACGACGTTTATATGTTGCAAAGAATTATTTTGTCGTCGAGCTCCTCCTCAGGATTACACGAAGCTTTCGAGTATAAGTTGCACAATAGAAAGAAAATTCCTTCGTTAAAAAAAAAAAAAAAAAACAGTTTCTATGTAATTTGGATTTTTATTTCTGGCTGCATACCTACAAGACTACTACATCCAGAACAGGATGGATTCATCTAAAGAAAGGTGAGATTGAAAAAGTTCTCATTTTACATTTTCCTTTGGAGAATAGTTTTTTTCCCCCACACCCCCGTCGTGATGTAATAGAGACTTTACGGGTGGAAATATTTCTGAATCGTTTCGTATTGATGTTTGTGCAATTTGCATCAATGAATAGCAAATGAGAGGACGTATAGAGTATAAGAGAGAGTCTTTAAGTGATTTTTTTTAAGAAAGTTTCCCGTATTCAGGTTTAACTGTGTTTTTTTTTTGTATTCTGAACAGATCTTACAAGAAGGTGCTCGTTCGTTGTTTTTGTATAAGAGAGTTTCCATTTCATTTTGAAGATTTTTTCTTATTCAAAAAAATTATTAAAATCAGAATTACTAATGAGAAGGGTATAAAGATGAAAGTGGTGGGGTAAGAACGCCTTACACAATTTGGCAGAATATCAAAATTTGAAATGTTTACCTGCAATGGAATAAATTGATTTTTGCATTTTTTTTTTTGTATTTACATACCAAGTGTACTTTGGATTTAGAGATAATAGCGAGTATAGAATTTTTGGAAATATATATTTCTAAAGATCTCCAGTGGGTGTACGTAGCCTGCACTATAACCTGCTTTGAGCCCACAGATAGACAGCAAAAATCGCTACAATCAAAAATTCATTCGATATAGAGAACTTCTTGCAACTATTCAATGTAACTCAAAATCCTGAAATCCAAAGGATGATACCAGTAAATGTATGGACTCTGGTATCCGCTCCAGTAGAAATAAATGATTAATCATTGGAAAGGTATTAAAATTTGAATGGCGCTTGTCTTGATTCCTAGTCCGATCGGAGGAATACCACTTTTATGTATATTGATGTAAGTCCCGTCGCATATTATAATTGCTTTCATGTTTTCATCGTCTAGCTTTTGATATAGTCAGGTTTCAATCTATAATATCATTTCTGTTTATAAGGTCCAGTCCTACATGAAGGACAACGTAGTCATTTATAGGGTATTCACGTGCTAATGCAATCAACCGCTCAAGGTTTTGCCTTGGCATATTAAACAATGTTGCAAGTCTCTCGTTGGAATCAAAAATTCGCAGTTTTGTGAGAAATATGCCTATCTAAAGCAGTTCTTGGATTTTTACATCTCTGGCTTAGTGAGGGAGTTTGCTCCAATATGGAATCGAATTGATCGCAATTGCGTTCGGTCCACAAATTCATCTCTTCATAAGTCACAACACCTCTCGTGATAAAATTTTGATTGTAAAGCGTTCCTCATCATTATCACTGAGCTGGGTTGCATTAAAATCATAAAAGCGACATTGCATAATTGAGGTACCTAGTTCGGCCCATAGTTATTACACAAAATGTGTGTATCTTTATAATTTCTGGTATTCTATGATGGGTCTCTGATTAGGGCAGTTGTTAAAAATATAATTCCTGTGAGTGTTAGGTCCTGCCTCTAATCGATAACAGAGAGAGATGAGAGAGGAAGGATTAAACTCAAGACTAGTTTCTGGGTAGCACAAAATGGCAGTGGGTTATGAAATATCCAAAAAATACGTTATTGCGCTATTGCTAATACTGACATATGTAGTACAGTATAACTCTGATTTGGATTTGGAACTAGGTGCAATATTAACTTCTTTTAGCTAAAAAAAATAGCTATCCAACGATGTATTACACATGGCTATTAGATTGGGGTACCAAAATTTGCATCATCCTTTATTTACGTTTTCGAGAAAAGTGGCCTTGAAGCCCCGGATAGACCGCGAAAATCGCTGTATCATAATAAGCTCATTCTATAGGGCAGGTTTTTTACTTTAAATGCAACTGAAAATTCAGATATACATTTATTTTGCGTTTTCGAGAAAAACAAAATCATGGTGTTCTACTTCCAGGAAAACGAAAAACTCCACATTAATAAATTTTTGATAATGCTCAGTCGCCAAAAAGAGGAACAAAAAGCAAAAATAGTAGCAGTTATTCCAAAGTGTACCACACGACTGTATTATGCCTCAACTAAAACCTGTAAAACGTCGATTACAGGAAGCACTAAAATTTAGACCAAGCAGCAGGCATAAAATCAATCAGACACATGAACGTGCAAAATCAATAGAGCCATCTAGTCTCCAAGCAGAATTTTGTGCTTCTCTCAGTAGATTCTTATTTATACAGAGTGAGGCTGCTTTTATCAGATTAAGCATGAAATTCTTACAGCTCTAGAGTATCGAAAGAAACTTCAATATAAAAATTGAAAACCAGTGGTCCAAGTACGGATCCTTGTGAAATACCAAACATTAATTTCTTTTATAAAAAGGAACAAAACAAAATCTTATAGCGATTTGGTTATTCCTCATTTGAAAACGTCCGTTGTTCTTTCAATTGTCGTTTGTTCTCGCAAATAGTATAACTAATTTTCGTCTTACGTGTCGATATTTTATATAACTTTGAACCTCTTTGTCTAAATTTTTTCAGCATTTCTTTGTACTAGTTTTGGATCATTTTAAACCTATTTCATACCAAACTCTATCAATGCAGCTTGTAATGTCATGACAGGGTATCCTGCGATCTAAAGCTTATTGGAATAACTGCAATGACTAGATATCCTTCACAAAAGTCGAAATTTGCACAAGAAGGAACTTTATTTTTAAATGCATTGCAGACATTCTTCTTTCGATAAATTTTAGTGGAAATAAAAAAAATCTTAGCAAAATAAATCTCTCTGCTTCGACTTTTGTTTTTTTTTTCTTACAGACTAGTTCACATTATGCTGATTGACCAACGCTGACGCAAAAGTTAAATTCGTTTGGCTTTCTCGATGCTAATGCATCAACGCTGGTCAGTCAGCATAATGTCAGATTGGCTTGAGGCACGTTTTAATTTTTCAGTTTGAATAGAAAAACTAGTCAAAAATGCCTCTACTGAACGAAGTTCATAAAATTTCAATATTTTAAAAAATAAAATACGCATATGTATTTTTGAAATATGTTTAGTGCTGCATTTTTCTCAAAATTATCAGTGCAAAATCAAAATTAAATTTTGATTTTATTTTTGGGTACTCTCATGTTTTCAGTTCATTTAGATATAGGGAAAATCATTGTGGAATGAGGTACTGGAGCAAAGTGTTTCAGAGCGGTTATACATAAATACTCTAGAGGACTAAATTAAATTTTGGCCACCAATTACAACTACAAGCAGTTGGAATTCGTTGTCAGAATTTTTCTTTTAATTAATTTGTTAACATGACTAGTAGCACAAATTTAATAATAGAAAATTAGTAAATTCCACTTATAATTCCGACAAGTTTCGCATAAATATTTCTTCTTGAACGTCTTGAGGCCAAATGATTTCTTCTCTTAGCAACACGTGAATTTCTCATCCATAATAAACATAGAAAAAAGATTACCTGTAGCTCTCTCTCTCCTTTTGTAATTATTTTTGTTGTCGGAGATTTAATTGAAATTCTTTCCATGTGACAGTTTTAACAATTCTGTAAAAATAATGATAAGTGCGAATTAGTGGATCAGTTGTGATCCGTGTAGTGCAACCACACTGGAATAAAATTTTATCTAAATAATCGAGGCGTAAAATAATTTTAATTTAAAATAATATTTATTATTCTTTAAATGTTTTGTTTTTATTTCTTATTTCCGACGAAACATACTGTTAAAAAAATTTAATGGAGCAATGCACATGCACGCGAATTATACTTGAGTTCCTGTTTATGGACTGGAGTGAGAGTAATTAAAAAAAGAAACAGAAGATTATAGATACTTTAAACTTTTGGTCAGTAGTAGTATTTTGTTTACCTTTAAAGATGCATCCACACATAACAAACATTGGAAAAAAAACATTTTTCAAACATTTTACAAACAATTTATAGGCAGTTGACAAATGTTTGTCATATGTTTGTCAAATGTTTGTGAAACATTTTTCAAACATCTGATATGATATTTGTGTGAAAAATGTTTTCCAGTTTTTTAGTTTTAATCATGTATGTATTTTCCGAGTGAGGTAACTTGCATTGCAGCATCTTTCATAGTGATTAACCCAACATTTGAGGAAAATTTTCGAAAAAGGAGATAGTGGAACAGAAAATTTTTAGACAAAAGATTACAGTACAGTGGTTGTGATTTATTGAATAATAAATTGACGATCTAATAATTCTATTCATTTTATTATTCTTATCCCATTTCTCATTCATGATTAAGACTTTCCAAAATGAACTTTCACTATATACAGCTGTTGAAAACTGACTGAAAGTACTGTACAAACTTTAACAAACATCTAATGTTTTCCATTTCATTTGGATTAAATTGGAACTTTTTTAAACATCCATTAATGTAAAATTTGCGTCCACACCCATCAAACATTCCACAAATGTTTGACAAATGTTTGGTAAATAGTTGACAAGTGTTTGTCAAATTTTTGTCAAACATTTTGGGTATGTTTGTTGTATGTGGACGCTTAACATGCAAAAGTGTGTTGCAGCAGAAAAAAAAAAGTTGAAAAAAGTTATTGATTACAAATTTATCGCAAGGGCAAATAAGCTTTACCAAAATGGTCCAAACAGTTCTTTTTTTCTATTTCTTGTACTCTGACTTGACCAAATCCAATTCTGCTGTAAATATGGATTTATTGATTTTCAAGGACAAAGGCAAAGTCGGTTTGAAACTAAACAACACCAAAATCATACAGTTATTAGAGTTTTTTTTTATATTGGCTTAAACTTATTTGTATTTCGGTTCTCTTGAAACTAAATCTATGACTTCAATATTAAAAATAAACAAAAAAACAATGCAAAAATTATTCATCAAATACAGTAAGCAGTACCTACTACAGCCACATCTATAAGATTAGCGTTTAATATTATGAATGGGTGTCCAATCCATTTTCCTCTACCATCATTATTTCGAGGTGTTACAAACGGAATGACAAACTTAGTATACCCCTATGATTTCATCTAGGGTATAAAAACAGACAGACGGTCATGACTCCACTTGATATTAGTAAGTGGGAATGGTTTCGATCTCCATGAAATCGATATCGGGTTAAAGCTCTTTGTCTAAATTGCCAAAATATTCCTGCCAATTCGAAGCAAACATTTTTCTATATTAAGGATTTCGAACACGAACATATCGTTGATTTTTGATAATGCTTTGAGATTGAAATTGTCTTCTTATTTACAGCCTCTGACATTACCTGATTACCAAAAAAGGATCCGATTAGCATTGGTGAGAAGTTTGCTGGTTGTGGAATGAATTTATCTGTTATAGGCAATACTTCGAACATTAAGTTTTATTTTCGACATTTTTCGAAAAATTATTAAATAATTTAAAGACCTTATTACCTTTAAATTTATCAACATCGACAGTTCTGTCTCTGAAAAAAAAAATTTAATTTTAATTTCGAAAAGGAATGTTCATAGAAAAATTTCGAAAATTAAAAACTTTTCCTGTATAGATAGTCCCTAAAATTTATTACCATAACAGAAAGAAACTGGTAAAAAGCAGTATAATTGCGATTTTTCATAAAACTAGAAAGATGAAAGCATTTTCTTCCTACATAATATTCGCGGGGGTCCGTTTTATTATAAGAGAATCCTATAACATAAATTCAGAATATATCTCTACATCCTTATTTTCTAACGGACAGGACGCTACGTGACAGGGCAAGAACGAGTAAAAATAAAATTGGAAAATTAAGTTCGCATCGTATCCTCCTACTATCTGGAAGGGAAGAATAAGGCGCTTACATAAAATTAAAGAACGCTCCCGGTGGGTATTCAGATAAAAAAGAAAAAAAAAATAATTTTCATCCTTAGGACACACAGTGAAGCTCGTTTTTGAGCGCATTTCATCTAGTTGTGAAATTCAATAACCATCAGGAATGGTGGATGTTATAATTTTTCCCAGAGAGAGAGAGAGGGAAATTCCTTAACGGACGATCGTGGAACGCTATTAAATTTTCCTTTTGCCAACATTCTCCTTTGCTATTACCCAACGCTCGACATTACATTTATTGAAGCGATTTGAAATTGCTACAAATTGCAACAATATTAAAATACGAGGAAAGAAAAAAAAACGTTTATATCTTCGCCCTAACCTACTTTCCTCTAAGCGATGACGACATCTATGTACTATCACTGAAAGTTTTGCCATACAAACTTTTTCCGGGACGAAATTTCATTTTCCTCTCTATTATTTTTTTTAAAGGCTAGGTGCGCGAGCGGGAGGGTACGATTCTTGTATAGTGTAAAGGAAGAAAAAAGTTTTACGTCCCGTAAGACGGGGTAACAAAGAAACTTTTAAATTTCAATTTGTCAAGAAACCTGCCATGGTGACTTGCAGATGAGGTAAATAGTGAAAAACTTTTCACACCGAATCTGACATGAACTTTGTTGCTGCTGTTGTTATTGTTGTTGAATAGGAGCTTTATGCCACTTAAGATAGGTAAGAGGTGACGAACTCATGAGAAATGAATTAAATTCTCCAGAAACTGTAAGAACTGAGATTTTTAAGAAGTGATTTTCAGGTGTTAAAAAGTTTTTCAGTTTTCCTTGTTTAAGGTGAATTTTTTAAGTGTTGTTGTTGTTGTTGCTGTTGTTTTTGTAAGGGCGTTAGTAAAAAAAAAATCTTTGTCAGTGATGAAACTCTTTGAAGAAAATATATGTAAGTAATTGGAACTACTTTTACGTTATAGGTAGGAGAGAGTGCCAATAAATGTGACTCTCATCACCTTTTAAAAGACAATTTAAAGAATTAGTTCGCGTTAAAAGGAAACTCTTTGACCAAAGTAATTGTCCGCCGAACTATCTTGACAGCCTCTGACATCCAAAACTCTAAATATTGGTACGAAGATCGCTTTTGACATTATCCATGAGCGGTTTTTTCTTTCTAGAGCCTGCATAAGCCATACACATATAGAGCGACATACGTCTTAAATTGGCAGAAGATCTAAAATAACATCTGAAGTTATAAAGTTATATTTAACATTTGTTGTGAGTACAACCCCCAGTGCGAATTGGAGCACTCCAAAATCTATAGAAGAGCGCTCCTCTAGAGGCATATACAATTGCATGTCCATAGAGCATAGGGGGAATTTTTCAGAATAAGTTTACTCCTTTAATCATACACTTGGTTCGATTTTATAGCACTTCACTCTTCGAAATATATATTTTCTTAAAAAGCTTTTGCTACGCTCCCTTCAGAGGTAATTGGGAGCGCTCCCAATCGACTTGCTTTGGACCGGTTTGAAATTTTCCCGATGGGAATCTTCTAGAATTCTTTGACAAAAATGTTGTTACGTGTGTTAGCATTCGAGAGTTGTTGTTGATATGATAATGTGCAGTCCAATTGTACTTTCGTTACCGTAGGTAAGATTGAAGCAGTTTGCTTCTGGAATCAAGTCGCCCGCCGTATACTATAAATTTAATTTATACTGTATTACTATAAAACTGGAACATAAAACATGACCTATGTATGTTTTATGTTCTGCATATGGAAATTACGAGATATTTGCAATAAAAATGGACCTAGGTCCCCTCCTTGGTGTTATTATGAAATCGGGAGGACAAGTAACTTATGAAAGAAAGCGTGGTTGAGATTTAATTTATCTAAAAATATGACTGACTACAATGAATTTGCTAGACTTCGACGAAGATTCTCCGAGCTAACTAAAGTTGCATTTTTTTAATTATTTACATCAAGTTCAAGTAGAGATGAAGATTGAACCTAGAAAGTTTTGGTCGTTTATCAACTTGCGGCGGAGCTCTGATGGATATCCATCTCAAATGAAATATGACTGTCATACTAGTTCCAATCCCAACATTATCTGCAACCTCTTTGTTGAATTTTTTAGGTCAAAGTGAAGTAATTGATGAATCATCTTTCAGTTCTATTCTTCCGTCCCCAGGAGTGATGCTTGTCCTTTGTGATCTTACGATATCTGAAGATGTTTTGCTCGAGTATATTGCCAAACTAGATTATAACTTCAATGCCGGCCCTGATGGAATCTCTTCTGTCTTCTGAAAATATTGCGGGCATAATCTTGTAAATCTCTTGTCGCATCTATTTAACTGGTCTCTGCGGATCGGTATATTCCCATTACCCGGCTTTCTGTCATTCCTAAGCTATTTGAAGCGATTGTACCTATATATCATGCTGTTTGCTTTCAAACATTTATTAACTACAATGCAGCACGGTTTTGTGAAGAAGCGATAAACTTCCACTAACCTGGTTAAATTTACCTCGGCTTGTCTCTACTCAATGGAAAATGGAAGACAAGTTGATTGCATCTTCACCGTCTTTGGTAAGGCCCGCAAGCTTTTGCTCTTTAAGCTTGGTCTCCTCGGACTTCCTACTTTTTTCATTAAATGGCTAGAGTCATATTTATCAAATAGGATTCAGCAAGTTTTGTTTAGGTCGGCTGTCTCTTGTGATATACCTGTACCTTCCCGTGTTCCTCAAGGCAGCCATCTTGGTCCGCTTCTCTTCATCTTATATACTATTCTGATATATGCTGACGATGTCAAAATTTGTAAGACGGTCGATAGCTTAATTGGTTTGACGCTTTGCAATCTGATATTAACAGTTTCTTCATTTGGTGTATAAAAATTTTATGTACCTAAATATTGACAAGTGTAAAGCCATTAGATTTCCACTTCTGACTGCATACCATATCAATGGTATCGCTGTTGACAAAACCAATGAAGTCAAAGACCTTGGTGTACTTTTAGACACCAAACTTAGTTTTTTAACACATATTGACAAGACAATGAATAAGGCTAATGCCTCATTAGGTTTTGTAAGAAGATGGACGCCTGATGTTAATGATCCTTTTACTTTAAGGACCTTCTATCTAGCTTTTGTCTGACCTCTTATTGATTATGCTATCTCTGTTTGGTGTCGTTTTTATGATACTAAGGCGCTTAGAATCTATACAGAGGAGATTTATTCGCTTCGCACTTAGACGTCTCCCATGGGATGATCCTCTCACGCTTCCTCCTTATGAGCAGAGATTAAATCTTCTTAAGCTACCTACGCTCATCTGAAGAAGTAAAGTAACTAAGGTAGTCTTCTTGTTTCAAATAATTACTGCTGCAATAGATGCTCCTGAGCTCTTATCTAAAATTAACTTTAATATTCGCCCACAAACTTTAAGGAATGATTGGTATGCCTTGTTACAAGTACGTAATCATCGCACCAACTAAGGTTATAATGAGCCTATAATATGCTCTATGTTGAGAGCCTTCAATGACCACTCAGACCTCATTGATTTTGGCTTAATTTCGAGAAAGTTGAAGGGTCTGCTTTACGAATAAAGTAATTTTATTTATAAACATGTTGCTATGTTAGTTTTATTACTTTTTTCGTTCTATTTTATTTGGTTTTTTCTTCTTTTAAATTGTTTATTGTTTTTATTTTTTATTTACATTTAATGATTTTTGTTTTTTTTTTTGTGCTTTTTTATGGTCTTGCGTTTGTTTTTATTTTTCATTTTGCAATCTTTTCTTTTGTAATAGTCAGATGGAATTTTGTCCTGTTGGCTCTGCTAAATAAATAAAAAATTAAATAAACTTTTTTATTTGCCTTATATTCAAAGATAAAATAGCATAGGTGTTATGACTGAGCCTTGGAGCAGCTCACTATTGCATTTGATTTTAACTATTTTCCCAAATAAGTAAACTGAGATAGGGTGGTATCTTGTAAAACATTTTCTGTTGATTATTTTATCGGGCTGCATCCTCCTAACTTTATTAGTAAGCTTAAGGCCTTCAAGCATATGTAGCTCCCAATATGGTTTTCAACATTTTTATTTCTTCTTGATCTTAGGTAGAACGAGTTTAAATAAGGCTAAGTGCAAAAAAACTAGTAAGTAAAATCCTTCATTCAGTCCGTCTGCTATGCCAATGTAGCTGGTCTTCATTCCAAGACGACTCGCCTTTTTACAAGTTCGACGAGTTCCTGCTTTGACATGGTCTGATTTTTGGTCCCGAGTTCGTGGTGTTTCGCCGTAACCGTTCCTGTTGGAGGTGAAGTGCTTTGCGCCGTTCGTCGCAACCTTCCATGCATGTTAATCTTTGTTGAGTCCGGCAATCTGGCTCTCAGGCCTTGACACAAAAACATATACTATATTACTACAGTTTACATTCCTCCATTCTCATCAGCTGAGATTGACTTGTAGGCTTCTTGTATCGATAGGCTTGCTGAAGTTTTTCTGGCTGCCGACGAATTATTGGTTTTTGGTGACTTACATTTACATAGTGTTAACTGGGAACACTTTCTGGACGATGAGGTCGTGTTGCCTTCAGTTTTAGCGAATCCTTTTTTATCTTTTATCTGTTATTGACAGCATAATTTCTTCAGGTCTACTGGAGAATCTCTTGATTTGTTATTTTCTTCCGATCCCAATGGGTCTTGTTAAGCATTATTTAAATCCTGAAACAAGCTATCATCTGGCACTATATATAGTTTTGTTTTTTGATCCTGTAACTTCATCATCTAATGCTTCTAGTAAATACGAGTATTGTTATAACTTTAAAAAGCTGATTTTAATAAAATGAATGAATGGCTATCCGCTTGCGACTGGACCAGTGTTCTGGGTCAACGTGAGATTGATAAATCTGTGAGCTCGTTTTTCTATGTTTTAATCACTGTGTACCACTTGTTAGTTCGAATCTTACTTCGCATTGTCAACCGTGGATCAACGGCTCTTTGAAGCATATTAAAAATTTGAGGAATAAAGCTTGGAGGAGGTTCTGTTCCTCAAGGAGCGATGCTGATTACGTAACTTATTCTAATTTGCGTACTCAGTATATTTCGTGTTTTATTGCCTCGTGTAACGATTACATACATAAAATTACGTCGGCCTTGCATACTGAACCTAAGCAATTTTGTGGGTTTTTTATTGATACCCTTGATCGTTGCGACTTGGAAATATAGACAGTGTTGAACCCTTAGAGACTGCCAATCTTTTGGTGACTTTTTTAAAACTCCCTTTTGTGATAACTACTGTGATATTAGTGATAACTATTTTACCCATTTGACGAAGCTTCCGTTGACTTTTCTTTAACCTAAAGACCTGTTGTACGACGAAGCGTCTGTCTCCAAGTATATTTCAAGCATAGCTAATAGTTTGTCTAATGGCCCTGAATTCGGATGGCGTTCCTTCCTCATAAAACATTGTGCTACGTCCATCGTTTCTGTTTTGTGTTATTTATTTAATTTGCCTTTAACCTGTGGCGTTTTTTTTAAACAGTGGAAGCTTTCTTTGATTATTCCTTTGCACAAAAAGAGCAACCAGTGCGATATTTCTAACTACAGACTTGTCGCTAAGTTAAGTTGTATTGGTAAGATATTTTAAGCCCTGGTTTGAGATGTTTTGTACTTCCACTGAAAGCCTTTCCTGCTCTCTTTTCAGGATGGCTTTATGAAAGATAAATCTACTACGACTAATTTGTTAGAGTTTACTAATTTCTGCATTTCCCCTATTGAAAGCGGAAAGCAAGTCAATTGCACTTTCACGAATTTTAGTAAAGCCTTCGACCAAATCAATCACAAAATCTTAATTCATAAGTTGACTGTTCTTCGTTTTCCTATAGTCTTTGTCAATTGGCGTCGTTGTTATTTATCTAATCGTACGCAACGAGTTATATTCCACGCAGCTCTTTCTGACGGAATAGATAATACTTCCGGCGTTCCTCAAGGCAGCCATCTCGGACCAATCCTTTTTATAATTTACATTAACGATGTATCTCTGATTTTGGCTCATTCAAGAATACTTTGCTATGCTAACGATGCCAAATTCTGTATTGTTTCTGATGAAAACGAGTGCGGACTTTTAAACTGGGACTTAGACATCTTTCACAAATGGTGTGCTATTAAATGTCTACCTCTTAATATCAGCAAATGTACTACTATGTTCTTTTCTAGTAAACGGCGACCATTGGACTTCAATTATACTTTAGATGGATGCTTATTAACTAGACTTGATATAACCAAATATTTGAGTGTCCTCCTTAATTCCTTCGAGGATCTTATTAACACAATTGTTTCCAGGGCTAATGCTACTCCTGTCTTTAAATTTATTATAATTACTATATAAATTTTAGGTAATAAATATACCTAAAAGAATTAAGCAGTATAAATTTTTCTATAATTACTTTTAGTTAAATTGATTTCCTTACTTACGGAGTAATCGAATATGGCTAGCTTTTAAATTTCGAATACTTGTATTTGTAATTGTACAAATCTCAATTATAATTACTTATAATTTTATTTTATTACATAATTAAAGTTACATGTACTTAATTATAATTAACTGGTGGGATTAATTTTAAAATGTAATCTACTTCCTATGTAGGAGCTCTAAACGAATTTGAAATTTTCCGGTTTCTCGAGAACGAGTACAAATTGTGATAAGTCGTTTTCAGTAAATGGAGTGCGACACTCAAGACTGCTCTAGTCTAGTATTTGAGGTGTGTAGATGAAATTTCCAGAAATTATCAAAAATTACAGATTGTATTCTTCTCGAGAAAACGGAAAATTTGAAATTCGTTTATAACTTTGAAAAGGATTGTATAAACAGAAACTATAGAAAAAATGTTTGTACAATTATAATTTTCTCATGTCATGTTCCTATAAGATTTTACAAGAATCAGTTTCCGTCAATTGATTCGAGACAATTTGACATGTGCAGAGTTCTTGTGAAAAATGAGTGTTTTTCAAATTTCCTTAATAGGGTTGGGTATATAATGAGGTTGTACACCTATCCATATTGCGGGTGTTATCCTTTTTTATTTTTAAATTTTGTAAATATTTAAGTCCCAATTTTGAAATTTCTCCAGAAATTTTGATATAATCACGAAATATGAAATTTTAAGGCTATGGTAAATATCAGCACCAAAATGCAAATATAACTACGTAAAAAATCAAAGTTTTTGTTTGAAGAAGTTGCTGATTTAGCTCATTTTAGCCTATCAACAAGCAAGGACAATTTTTGTTAAAAAAACAAATACACACACAATTTCAGCTGTCAAGTTATTGCGCTTTCATTATCCTGAGTACTTTGAAATCGGTGCTATTAATGGCATAATTTTTGTTTTCTTTTTAATTTATAATTTTACTTTTTTTTTGAATTTAACATTTTTAATATAATTTTACATTTCTTTCTTTCAGGTAAGTGTGGATTTCTCACATTGAATTGAATGAAGGAGAAGTGGTATGTAAGAAAAAGCAAATTTGTTGAAGCAGTGGTTGATAACTTCTTAAATGGCAAGTTCCTAAAATAAAATTCAATTAAAAAAAAAATATTTTATTCCTGAAATTATATAATCAACCTTCGAAAGGCTGTTAAGTTCTTGAAATTTGATTGATAGTTATAAGTTTAATTTGGGAATTATAAATGGAAAACTGCTACTTTTTTGTTAATTTTGAGCCCTTATTGTTGGAAAATGATTATATAATTATTATGCAAAATATTGTCCATGGCTAGTTACAATTTTTTCCCATCTTTCTGGCAGCATATGGATTCCGCGTCGAAGATATTGCTCGCCTTTTGAGTCGATCCACGGATCGACGAAATTTTTGGCTTCTTCGTAAGAATGGTGTAGTCAGAAGATAGTCGTGTATCAAATCACCTTGTCGTGTCTCTGCTCATATTGCGACCATTTTTCTTTCAATGCTCGGCTCAAACGCATTAGTTGTGTTTGGTAGCGGGCTCCCATGAGACCATCGTCCGGTTGCAGCAGCTCATAATACACCACACCGAGCTGGTCCCACCAAATACATAGCATGAATTTCGAGCCATGTACGTTTGCCTTGGCCGTCGATGTTGATGCATGGCCGCGATATCTCTACGTTTTTTTTCGCTTTGGTTTATCATAATGGATCCAATTCTCCTAAGGTTTTAAATGATGTGAGTCACTCAATGAATCTGCAAGTTCTTGTTGCGTTTGACATGAATCTTTGTTTTGCCTCCAATTCTGCATCTTCAAAATTTTTCACCGGTCTGGGACGCTCCTTATACATATTCTACGCGGAATCACCTATTTAGTACCGTGGAAACCATTCGCGACACGTTATTTCACTAATAGAAGCCTCATCATAAGTTTCTACAATCATTCGATGCACCTCAGCCGCAGATTTTTTTAATTAAAAGCGAAAAGCAAAACTTCCCGCAAATGACGCTTATTTGGGTGAAACTTCGACATATTTGCGCACAAAAAAGGATATGATGCCGATAAAAGTTCACAAATCTAATGATGAGGATTTGTTGACAGATGCCGAGCCTTATCGTGTGGCATTTCTTATCCGCCATTTTCGATCAGCACTTACTTCTGGCGCCATCTATTAGCCAACAGCGGTTTTCAATTTGACAAGGAAACAGGACGAATTTAATAGTAATTTTTTCTATAAATCTATGAAACAACATTTACTAATTGAATCCGGAGCTAACATTTATCTCTTTACCAGCTTTATATCATTTGATCGCTCATTCACTTTACGGCGCCAAACTCCTCCACAATTAATATAAAGGGTTTTCCAATAAGAGGTGTTATTTTGATATACAAAGAAAAATGCCATTTTTTGAGATAAATGATCGGATCTTTATTTCATTATAAAGAGGAAGGTATGCCGTTAATAATGAAAATAACATCAGCCAAATGACCACCACGACCACGCCTACAGGACCATATCCTTTTCATGAAATTTTCCATAATCAAATCGCAAAGTGGCTGCCCTATGTCCTCGATAGCCTCACGAATTCCATCTTTGAGGTCTTGAATCGACGCTGGGCTGTTGGCGTAGACTTTCTCTTTCACGTGGCCCCAAAGGAAGAAGTCGCAAGGTGTTAAGTCACAAGATCTCGGTGGCCAATTGTGTGTTACTTCCATATTATGTTAATAGGCTTAAGTTCTTTCCATTAGATTCTTTTGAGAATAGGCGAAAAACTTCTAGAATTGTTTCTGCATTTCAGTGTATACAAGCAGTGATAAATTCCCCTGAGCTCTTAAATACTTTCAATATATCTGATCCTGTGTGCACCTTGAGGAACTGTGACTTCTTCATTGTTCCTCAGCGTAATAGTTTGTATGCACGAGCCAATTTCATCAATGTCTCATTTCTTTAACCACCAGTTTGATTGCATTGATTTTCATCTTTCAAAACGTCAATTAAGACATCTGCTTAGTTAAAGTTATTTTTCTTTTTATTATTATTGTTATGTAGTAGGCATTCTTTTTATCGTCATTATTGTTGTATTTTACTTTTGTAAACTCATTAATCAGATCTAAATAAATAAATAAATTAGAACGCTTTAATCCATTTTTAAATACCACAACGATTTCAGCAGACATATCATGTTCGAAAATGTAAATCGAATATTTTTTGTCTCTTCAATAATTCAATAGTTCATCGTCAAAGAGTCTACAGAGTCTAAATTTTTTGAACTTATCCCAAAATATATTCATGTAACTCCCGGAAAGTGACACTTTGGAGATAGTATTCCGTATTAAAAAAAAAAAAAAAAAAACGGTTTTCTGATTATTATTTGATGTTATTTACGGCATGGCAGAAAGAAAAACAAGAGGCTCGAAATCGCGGTACTCAAGTCCTCTGACTTTTTAATTTAATTTTGTGATATAGACACTTCTGCTTTTTATGACAAGCGAAAAATACTTCATAAATGAGAGAGTAACAATTCTCTGGTGTTCATATACCTCTCAAAACTAAAATCCTCTTGAGCGAGAGATAACTTGTTTTGTCAACATTCATTAATGAACTAACTTCCTGTAAAGATTCCACATTTTTTTTTTTTTAATTCATCCCCCCATTGAGTATATAGCTGGAAGACATTTCGAATTCATTAAGGAGACTCGCAAATAATAAAATAAATTTAATGCCGGAAGGCGTCTCATCAGTGAGTGTCGTCTACACAAACGGAATATCCGTATAACTCTGTGTGCCCAACTTCATTATAAAGACAGTTACCCAGTTTCCGACCATTGTTTACTTCGTCAAGTAATAATGATCTCATTTAATTTGTTTTTACTCTAGCATGGCAGCAACCTACCTACCTAGAGAACCAAAGAAACTTTCTATTCTAAAATTATCATGGTCATCAAACCAAGTGGAATGAGTCTGTTTCGGTGGTCGCCATAATAATTATCCTGTCGTAATGGATGAGATGTGAATTATTGTGAATGGAATATTGAGAGAAGAAGACCATGAGAAATAGATATAACCTGGTCATAAGAAACCACAAGAACACTTAATCATATCTAATGGAATATTAATATGTTCTCTCTTAATCATGGGCGAACCCTTGTTAGACCTCATTGTTTCAAGGGTTCACCTCCTCCCTTCTGTTCGAACCCTGTAACTCTTCGAATTATAAATGGCTTCTCTAAGGAGATTTCTGTCATAATCTAGAAAATTTGGTTTCTCATTTATCATACATGTTAAATATGCACATAATTATTTTCACATGGATATAAACTAGTATGCCATGGCAAGAACAAAAAATATGAATTATGCCCAGAGAGAAGACTGATCGGACGGCGAAATTATATTAATCAATATCACAACTGTAGCAGCATCTACACTGCATAAAATCACATCGGGAATTCTTCCTCTAATAATAATTTCAGTGATGCTGCAGCATAAATCAATTTCGATCCTACAATCTGGATTCTTTATGCCTACGTGCATACATATATATCCAGAATTGTTGAAGAGGTAATAATCCTTCCATACAGATGAGAATCATTCAATTCACGAGGAGTGAATCGTGCATACTTTTTGACTGCATCATCAATTATCCTTCTGATTTTCGCCCCTTGCCGCTTTTGTTATTATGAATTTAACCGTCCGGCGGCAGTCAATTCATTTAGGTACATTTAGGTTTGAAAATTTTTATATACATATGGACTTGATCTGTCCTGATCTCCTCCCATCGACTCCCCCGCAATTGAACTCCTTCCTACAAACAACAACAAACAGTATTGGCGGAGTGAAAATATATTTTTCTGCTTTGATGGTGGCAGTAGTATGCTTGCTCGGTTTCAATTTGTGAAAATTTCCCTTGCAATAAATACATAATGGAAACAGCTGAAATATGATGAGATGAGAGACCTCTGTTGCTTACTTAAACACTCGAGGAAATATCCATCGATATTTATCAAAGACAAACATATAAACTGGAGCTAGTCGGTTTGGCATAAAGGAAATGCAATAATATGGATGGACAATAAAGGACGACTGTCAAGCTTATTAATATGAAACTACTTTGGAATTCGGATTGATTGAGAGCACCGAGAATGTAGAAAAATATTGATTTTATAACATTTGTGCGAAATTTTCATTAAAATTTTTATGAGTTTATTAAAGATTTTTAATCTGTTTATACAGTTTTTTTAATTTTTTTTTTATTATTTAAAGTAGTTTGAGGATAGATTTTTCAAAAAGCTCTGTGATCTAATTTTTATAAAATTTCGCCCGCGTGTCAGTAATTTAAGAGATCAAGCAAAACCGACGCACAGTGGTCCCAAAACCCGAAGAGCTGGCCAAAAGTCAAAAACCTATTCAATTCGGTTGAACGTTTGTACTTGGGGGTTTTCGGGGTCGCTGATTACGAAGTCGAAGTCAAAATGTAGAAAAACAAAATGGCGGAAAATTTCCTCAAAAACGTATTCAATTCGGGTAAAAGTCTGTACTCGGGATTTTTAGAAATTATGATTGTGAATAAATGAAATAGAAAATGTAATGACAGTCAGTTGACATTTGAAGATTTGGGAAGAAGAGGATTGGAATACCGTAATTTAATTAATCATTGTTACAATGACAATGAATATTTATAATATATTTCTTTCATTATTTTATTTTTAATCGATATAATTTGAGCACTTCTTAGAATTAATCGCTGTCCTGCGAACTGTCATCATCGTCCGATGTATGGCTCGTGTTATTTGAAAAAATCTAACTTGATTCTGGAACTGAAGTTGAAATCAATAGTTCAACCGCGTATGGAGATAACGATCTTAGTTTCTTCAGAGGAAGTTTTCGAAAACTGGATATTATTGGATCTGACGTTACTAAAAGTCTGCAAAAAAATTTCTTCAATGTTTTTGATGCGGTTACATTTTCGTGAAAAATCTTCTCGGAATCTTTTAATATACTTACATGATTCCTAAGCTTCTTCAGACATTTGTTCGATAGGAAGTAACGAAGATTCCACGATTCTATGACCGTGAATAAGAATTTTGTGCACTGTTGTTGGCATGAAGTACCACGAATACAGTTCGACAAATTTTCGTGCAGTATTTTCAGTGTATTTGCGAAATTTGGGTATATTGATTTCGAAACCACAAGAAATTACCTGCAATACAACATGGAATCGCTTTATTAATTCCTTATTAATTCCCGTCATTGAAGCGGAAATTTCAGAATTTTCGAAAAAATTTCTAGCTGTATTTCCGTCATTAGATCTTCCATAGCCTGGTTTTGGTTGATCAACAAGAAGCCCTAATCTTTCACGAAAACCTTGTTGTATATATTTTTTTCTTCTATCAACATTTTCTTTATCCTCTTTGCGTCCTTGCCACTTTTTTATTTCTAATAAGTAAACTAAACGTAAGCAACATTCAAAAAACCGTATCCAATCATGCAGCGACGATATTCCGAATTCTAAGTGATCTTTATTAATCGGTCTTTGCAACATCTTGTCAGTATCATTAAATTCTGTGGACGTAGCACCACAAAAGTTACAAAAAATACCTGATGATGTATTTCTGATAGAATTACAAACTTTACCATCTATCATCGTCAACCCTGGTACACACATCATTGCATAAAAATTACCCTCAAAACCGAAGCCAGATGTAGCTAAGTTTTGGATATGCTTTGAAGAAATGTCTAAGCAACAGTTTCCATTTAGTTCCACAGCAGGATTCGATGAGGGTTTTTTTTTCTAACACGACTTTTCAGAACATAACCAAGGAAAATACCACTACTTTTATTAATGACTTACTATTTCATACATTGTTAACAATAATTTCGAGCAAGCCATTCAAATTGTACTTACTTACCGGAGAAGAATCCATGTTGGAGAATCAAAATTCGTTCACTTTTCGCGATTCTACACGTGTCTGAACTTTGTCTTATTTTCGACGCGCGACGAGTAAACGATGCGGCTGCTCTAACGCTCACGAACGGAATGCGTTCCCAAGCCAGGTAGGGACGCTCCTCCTTTCTTAACTGTCATAATACATACTAAGGATACCACTACAACTATTTCAACCATTGAAAGTCCCTAGAAAAATTTTTTTTTTCGATTTTTGGCTAGCTTTTTGGGGTTGGCACCACTGTGCGACGACAACTACGCCATCTATCAGTCAAAAATAAATAATACTTGTTTTCTTCTTTTGTGACTTAAGTCGTTTTTTTCTGCTTTCTTGAGAACGATTCAACATTGAACAATGATTTTTGTATAAAATAAATTATCTATACAAAACAAAAAAAAACATTGAAAACTAACGTAGACTGGGTACGGTTGTAACATTTCAAATTCAAATGCTTTTAAAAACCTTTATATGAAAGCTAGATTTATACTGATTACTATTACCTTATTAGGCAGCGGACTCACTAACGTGCTCTGCGTAGAGTTCCTCGTAATATAATCACTCTACTGAGAACCCTTTTGGAATCTTTTTAAAATAACACGACCAAGGTGTGCCACATGTACTCTACCACACTAATGGGCTGCTTTGTGGGCACTATGTGCATATACATTCAACGATCAGGGATTTCGATCGCATTTTGTTAACATTACTGTTACATATTATTTGGCTAAAATCTGGCAATACTTATATTCCTTATAACTACGATTAGGCTTTACAAGAGAGGTATAAAAGCTAAAATGTAACAACTGACCTCATCATCAGGATGGTTGTAACAGGGGGTGGAGTCGAATGTTAGAGACATAAAAAAAACGCTTTAAGGGGCAAAACGCACCGAGAAGCGCGAAAAAAATCCATTTTTCTGAATTTTGGCAATCTATAGCAGTAATCAAACCAATTCTTTTTTAAATGATAAAACACATTTTTAAGAATATATCAAAAAAATTTTATTGATAAAACAGGCCCTCCGCGGTACGCACTGCTGCTTCATCTGTAATCATCCAATTAAAAAAAAAAAGATTTAAACTGGACAGTATAATCTAGTCTTTGTCATATGCGATTTTAAAAATATCGATTTTTGACAAAATGGCGTCCACTCCACTTCGGCCGATACTTATAATGGTTCTGAGATTTTCAAGAACCTTCTTTTTTATCCATTTTTCACCGAATATATTATTTCCGAACGAAAACTTTCGATATAACGCCCGGTTACGCAGACGATGTTACAATAGGGGCCGACGGCGTGTTTCTACCTGAATTTCGTTCGGCCGCTCGGCGCTGACTAGTTTCGAATTTTTGCATGGGGCTTTCACCAGACATTCTTGAAGAAAAGCCAAACAAAAAAAATCGAAAATTTCGAAATTTCTCGGTACGGTTTCCCCCTTAAATTAATTAAAAAATAATGTTTATTAGCAGAAAGTAATAATTAGTCAACCTTAAGATAATTACAGCTCTTACGAACTACAATTTAGGACATTGTAACCTAGATAACTAAAAATACACTCTTCAACTTTAATAAAACACAAGAGAACAAAAAAATGACTTTTTCTAAGCTAAACAAAAAGCTTGTTAATTATTTATTTAAATTTACTAAGAAAAAGGAATTATATATTTCATTATTTATACGAGTGCTAAACACTACAAATAATATGTACCACATTAGGAGATTATTACTTACTGACACAATATAAAGGCTACTAAGTCAGTAATTAAAAAATACTGTGGGCATAATTACGTAACCTTAATGCTATTATAGTGAAAAAGAATTCAAATATGAAAGCGAAATTATTATTATTATTAAAAAGAAAAAAAAACAACAGAGAAAGAAGAAAAATTGAAATAAGGATCAAACTGAGGTTCAAACCCAAAAAAGGGGAGAAAGCTCTACTAATTAGTCCGATCTCTATAGAGTCCTTGTCTTTTGAATGACAGAAGGCAGGAGCGAAAGATGTCAATATTGTTAAGATATATGTAGGTTATATTCCTTTTGGAGTCTAAAAATTGGCGATTACGCTTTAGGATTAGTTCTACTAGAGGGTAAATTAAATAGGACTTGGAGTCTAGATTGACTCACAGGCACGTGAAAATCAATTTTGGACAGAAGGCAAGGACAGCAGATATTACCATTTAAAACTTCGAAGAGAAAGACAACATCTAGTCTATCATGACTCGGATTCGGACTCGACGAGTTTTCATAATTTGGGACTCGAACTCGCCGAGTCCTAAAAACCCGAGTTTCCAGAAATCCTAGGCATGATGCTTTCGAACTACGAGCGTTTCCTCTATTTCTGCTGGGCTCACCTGATAATAATTGCTTGCGTGTATGTGCAGCCGGTGTCCGAATCTGTAGGCAGATCAGCTCTAGGCATTCCATGACGGCACAGCGGCATATACAACGATTACTCAGCTGAGTGTTTTGGTTTGAGGAAGCGCAGTCATTTGGTGTGGCGTTCGTTCGTTCGTTCACATTAAATAAATATCACAATTTAGTAGCTCACTGTTAAAAATCATCAAAGTACTACCAAACTTGATAATATCGACTTCTGCCAGATCAGTCTCACTACACATACCAACTTTAGCATAAGTAACAGCCAGCCTAAGTAAGATTTTTGTGGCGATAACATTTGTGTAATGAGTTAGGTTATAGTCAACATATTATTTTAATTAAAAGTATTATCGGAGATAATTATAGTTGTTTTCATTCAATAATATCATCCGGTAATATTAGGTTCAGATAAATTTTTTTAAATAATTTTGTTAGGAAAGGTATGAAAATTTTATTACGTTTCGGATGATAAGTAAGCCAGCTTAAGGGGAACAAGCCCTTTAGACGCCCGAAAATGAGGCATTTTTTATGAATTTTTCTAAAGGTGATAAAATAAACGCATCATTTTAAACTTTTAACATTATTTTGCTACAACTCTGAGGTGTAGGAACACATTTTTTTTTTTTTAAGAAAATAGCGGCGTTGTGGGTGTCTTGCGTGACATCGAAAACTGCTGCCTCGTAGTCTTTTTTTTTTCTATTGATCATAAACAAACAAGAAAATTATTTATCGATTACTGACATGTTCAGGAGAAGGATAAACCTATAAAATAAAAACAAAATATATAAAATAATAAATTACGTCCGCTGTTTATCAAATGTTCAGATTTTCGACTATTGTTTTGATCATTTGTACCCCAAAAAATTATCGATCTATAAAACTTTAGGTACATCCTTCCGATAATATTATAGACAGAAACCTTTGAAAAGTTTCATCCAGATCAATCAATAACTTTTTTATCTAGAGCAGCAGAAGGTTTTGAAGATGTACTTTCGAGATAATCACGTTTAAAGTTTCAATACCAAAAAAACTTAATTTAGTGACTTATCGATCAATCAGCAATTCCAGGCGCATACTATAAGCCTTCAGATTCCTCTAAAAGCTGATTATCTTCCATCAGATACTGTTGTGGACAATACTAATGGGACAATGGAATTATGCAAGGGTATTGTGAAAGAAAGGTTACTCTACCCCAAGCGGTCCGGCTACCTGACTCGCTAGTATACGGTATGAATAACTCCCGTAACTCCTTAAATATTTAATATTTTAGTTTTTGCTCTTTCCAGTATACTTTCAAAATATGAGGAAACAAAAATTCGATTTTTTGAAAATTATAAAGGGTTTGCTCCCCTTAAGATTTGCAGAATACCATTTTTCTGTATGAATACTAGTTTAGGGTGGAGGAGCTATTCAAATCAAACTTTTGTTAGTTTTACATAAGAACACTGCAAATATTTTAGAAAGTTAAGACTACAGGACTCCGTTGGGGCTCTCATGTGATAGTGAGTGAGTCTGTTTCATGGCTTGTGAAGTATTCTCGAGGGTTTTGTCTATGGGAAATAAATACTTAAGCATTTTTCTTTATGTGGTAGATGTGTTCATTGTAGGCATGGAAGTAGTAAACTACGATATTTTCAGAGCGGCAACATAATTTAGTAGTTGAAACTTTATTAAATATTGAAGAAATTTAATAGAAGAGATCCCATTTTATCACAAAAATTTTAAACTAATTTTTAAAATTATAATTATTTAAATTTTTAAGAAATTTTCCTGTGTCCCATTATTTTCTGACAATTTTTGTTGGTGTTGCCTTTCTTTCGAGAGTAATTTTTTATGTTGCTACGTCATTTGGTGACTAATGTCATTTCCAGCGAATTTGTTTTGAGTTTTTCGTATTTTATTGACTAAAATACTTTTTGAATATATTAAAATATTTAACCAAACATTAGTTTCTTCGTTTAAATCACTTCGGGAAAAGTAATTTTGTGCTAGTGTAAAAGTAAAGAAATTTCCAAATAAAAACTTTTTTTTCACTGTGATAAGGACCATTGAAATTGAGACGAAAAAATTTCTGACAATTGTCGCCAAAGGAAGCAAGCAACCAATTGACAGATACTTCAGCCATACCTTGTTAATCTTTGTATCATGCATGGTATAGCCCATCCCTTTCTATATAATCTAAGCTTCTATAAGATAAAAAAAAAAACAAATTCTTGAATATACTTCAAAATTTTTCTTATTTTTTTCGAAATAAAATTTGCCTTTTATTGAAGGAAGAATTTATAAATAAAATTAATAGAAAAGGTGAAAATTTTGTTGCATTTTTCATAATAGTGAAAATAGTATTTAAAATTTTGTATTTTGATAAACTCAAAAATGTAAAAAGATTTCCCGAATGGGAAAAACATAAAAACAATAATAAAAAACTTTCAATTTTTTGGAGACTTATTTTTCTTGAACAAATATTTAATTTTATTGTATCAATATTGACATTTAGTAGAAGTTTTTCAATTTTTGTAGAGAATTAAGAGAAGTTGTTTTTTTTTTTTTTATATATAAACTTAAGAGAAGCCCAGACTCTGTCTATAACATGTTTGAATCCTAGCGTACTTTTTTTTTCAATGCATAAAATATTAAAAAATGAAAGAAAAAACCAAAAGAAAATAAATAAAGGAAAAGCCCAGACTCTATCTGTAATGCAGACGATTCCCAGCAAGCTATTTTTTTTTATAAACGTAATTATAATCGTTTAAAAAAATATAGATCTAAGCAGGTTTTTTTTTTATAACCGGAATAGCCGCAACTCCGATGAAAGAAGGACTTAAACTTAAAATTCCGATACTTCCGTTTCATCGATGCCTCTTAATTCCTCTTAAAGCTGAAATTTTGAGGTAGACAGCCCTTATCACCATAGATGTAATAACAATGACAATAACAATAACATGGACTCAGATGCAACAAAAACCTTCTGCAAGAAATTTCCGCAAATGAGCTGCTGGAGACAAAGTGGTAGTTGCAGGTATAGCGATTTTCGACAAACTCTACGAGTTGTTGCCAGAGGAACACGCGTGAACTTTATCGAAAATAACCATTAAATCATCAAGTAAATTGTGGCAATATTTCACGACGACATAATAATCGAAATCTCTCAAGCAACGATTTACAAATAAAACATTCGGCAAACGTATGTCGAGGAGTTAGCGAAACAAATGCTGAGAAGTTAATCATTTCTATGATGCTAGGAGATCCCATAATCTACAATTAGTGCAGATTCTGTCATCTCAGAAGAATATCTCAGCGAAGTATTGTACTTTCCAGCAGAATTTCTTAATGAGCAAACTTCATCGGGTATGCCACCACATGTGTTGCTATTGGAGGAAATAGTTAAGCTTTCGAACCTTGAACACAAAGAGGGGATTATGCAATGGTACTTGTATGATTAACAGAGGACTTCACCGAAATTTAATAAGGGCAGAGATTATTTCCGAATGTAAAGTGAAATAGTTCTTATGCCACGAATCTATTTGGCTCCATCAGACACTGCTTTGCCATTCACTCTACGACGACGACAATTTCCGGTGATCCCGGCCTATGTGATGACAATCAACAAATGACAGACTAACATTCGACCATGGGCACAGTCATCGATTCAAACACTGCCGTTTTCTCTCATGGACAACTTTACGTGGCGTTATCGTGATTCAAAGTAGCGCATCAAATGAAACTAAACACATTCATCAAAATCAACAACAAGGAGAGCTGCTGTATGATGGAAGAATCTTTATAAGAAATGTGGTTTTCCATGACATTTTCGAACCCTAATAAATGTAAAAGCGATGTAATCCCGTTCTAAGAATGGTCAACTTTAGCTAGATAAAAATATTGAAAAAAATTAAAAAAAAAAAATAAAAACAGTTAAAAAATAAAATAAAAATAAAAAATAAACTTATTCTTATTCAACTTCGCGATAGAGTCAAGCGAAATATTTAATATTTATTTTTGTCTATGAAACTTGTCGATATTTCAAAAGTCATCGGGTTTAAGCAAATGTGACACATTATAAATGTTATTTGTTTTGTCGAGTACTATGCACAAAAGTCCTATTTATAATTTAAAAAAGAGCCTCTATTATTTTATTCTGAATCTCAGAAACAGCTGATTTCCAAGATCATCCAAGCTAATCAAAATTTCCCTCCATAGTCATAGTCTGCTCTATGAGGAAGCTTCCCGTAACCTAAGGGGGTTGAGTTGATGTAAATCCCTCTACGTTGTTTTGTTGTAAATATTTTAAATCGCCGTTGGATTCTGCACACCTATAATTAGGATTAAGTAGTACTAAGTTGAATTTAAATTTTTTAAATTAGTAAATTAAAATTTACTTACCACTGTTAAGGGTACTATGCGAAGTCCAGGCCAAGAACACTGAAAAGGAAAAGGTGGTATTTATTTTCTATATGTGTAGAATCGGTATTAAAATAGCTTGACATACCTCGTTCAGTCTTTCTTCAGTATCACTATCAACATTACGTAAACATAAATTATCACTAAATACGAAAGCGACAATTTTCCTTACTCAACTTCAAACTTATTAGACCGACCGTAGCCCAAAGCATAAGATAAAGCACATTTGACCCGAAAATAAATATTTGAAAACTTCAAATTTAAAAGCAATCAGAACTATTCCTCGAACAGAGCCAATTATTTAGGCCACTTGTGAGAACAACCTTGATGCAATAAAATGCAAGAAGTTGCTAGAAATAGAAGTCGGAAGTAGAAAATAGGGGGCTGATTACAAAAAAAAAGCATTGGTAGGTGAAGCGGTCGGCCATTACGAGTCATCCAGCGAATATAGAAGTATCAGTATCGAAGAAAATAAGAGTTAATGAAGATAATAGTTAAAAATTTGGAAGTTAAAAAAAAAGGGGATTAAAAGATTAAAGATAGCAAAAGAGAATCAGAGCAAAGGCTTGAGTAAGGAAAAGTCAGCTGCAAATAAATGGAAGAACGTGCTCAGGGAAGATTAAGCTGGAATCAATTCGCATAGATCATCGTCTGCATGTACACAAAACAAAGCAGTTCTTTTAATAGCGAAGATAAGTACCTACCCCCATTTAATTTATTGTTGAATTAAATATATTTCTGTATATAGTATATCAATTTCGTGGTTTTGCGCCACCTTGCCTTGCCGGCGAAAGCATTTGTTGGATGCATTTTTTTTTAATGTAGAGAAATTTAATTAGCGTGCTGTGAAATTACAAATTATAACGTTTTTCTTGTTATTGCAAAAGATTTTTTCTATTTTCTTATCCTATTCTCGAGTGAGTTCGTGGACTCTAATAACCACGTGGCGCCCAAAGGTGATTAAGTCCCATCTTTTCTCCATCACTAGCCGGGGTATCGATTGCGCGCACCAAGAGTGCGTAACAAGTTGAGAGAATTTACAAACAAAAAGTATTTAAAAAAAAGAATCTATGCAAAAGCAGGCGTTTCGTATTAGCAGGAGCCGTATACTCATCAGTACGACTTTTTTCCTGCCTGTCATATATGCTAAATTGAACAGTCAAGCTGACTTCATATATGCACTTAAAATAATTTTTAAGTTTGATTTATATACGAAGTGAAATACTAAGTATTTACTTGAATGTATATCAAGACTAGTCGTATACGGGACTAGCTTTGGACTATGCTTTTGCATAGAAATTTCTTTTTTAAAAAGATTTTCCATTTGTAAAAAAGTTCTTTCACTCAATATTCAATTGTTTCCATCATGATTTGTTTAATATTTTGAGATATATGTATGTGTAGGTAATTTTAATATTTCCGAAACTCTTTTGAAAGATAATCGACATAATCCCGCAATAACTTATAATGCTCGGCGTTCCTGATTTCCTATCCCCTCTAGCCCTTGGTCACATCGGTCAAGTTTTGTAATATTCCTCCTATGCCCCCTTACTGATTTCGGTAAAACACATTACTTTGTTTCAGAAGGGGCAACCCCAGACATCTAGCGATAATACCTTCTTGAGCACATTAGTCTCAATTGTATTCTCTATAGATTCCCTATAGACTCATATCCAAAAAGCACTTTTACCTTTTTCAATATGTAGGACTCTTGGTAACTTACATGCAATTTATAAATCGCAGTATGCGCCTAAAAGTACCCAGGAATAGTATTTATAACGGTAAAATCAATAAAACATACCTAATTACAAGTATTTTTTGCAATATTTTATTTTATGAACAACTTGTCGACACAGAATTTAATAATTTATAGAACAATCGGTGCTGGAATATATTGGGCGCCCAATGGGGTGTACGGGAACGCAAAAGTATGGGGAAATTCAGCTGTTCTTAAAACAACGGGTGCTCTGGCAAGATGAATAGCATGAACTGCTGGCAATTCAGTAGCACTGCGAAGTTCAATAAGTTCCTTAGCGGCGAGATGTTCAGCCCTAGCCTTAGTAACTTCCAAGGTATCCTCAACTGGTCGTGGCAAATTCTTCTGTACAACTTCTTCAGATTTCACGACGACTGGTTCCACCGCAGTGCGCGTTTTAGCTTCATTAAAAGCTGCAAGATGAGCTTCCTTTGCCAGAATAACTTCGGGAGTATCTTCAACTGGTTTAGGTGCAGCAGCTTCTGTAGCTATAGGGGCCTTGGGAAGATTGGTTGCAGCAACCCTGAATCCATTTAGGCTATCAGCGGTATAATCGACTGTCTGAAGTTTACCTTCAGGATCAACATAACTGTAGGAGCCACGTGTTATTCCATCATAAGATCTTACTTCTTGCTTAGTAGAATGAGGTTCACTGTATCCATAAGAGTACTGACCAAACTCATCCTGAGCATGGAATCGATTTTGATATGATGCCGGAAATATTAAGCCGGAATGAACTAATGGTATCCCGCCACTTGGTAGAGCCATGGCAATAGCCAAAATTGTGGAGAAGACAACGAAAACTTTCATTTTAAAAAATCAAACTTCAAAGCGCTACTTGTATGTAAGACAGTACTTGCTGTTGAGGAGAACTATGCCATGAAGAATAACTTCCGAGGCTTTTATATTACAGAAATTGTCTTGCAGTTACAACAAAAAGAAATTATGCCCTTGAAAACGTGTTGGTACTCTCTTGGCTCTTTTTAATTCTTCCAACTGCATCTTCAATGTACATCGATCGTAATTAAATTGAATATCTTCAAAAAATGAAGAACCAGCTACAACCTGAAAGACGGTACTTAAGTCCCTTTCACATAGCATTTTTCGTACTAATCCGCTTGGATAAAAAATGCAGACTTCAAGGTTAGCAAAGGCCAAGGGCTCTCTTTTCATAATGATTTCGAACTTGTTCCCAACCCGAATCAGAGCACTTAATTGATTTAGTCTTAGTGGCTGTAGTGGTTTTGACCTAGCAACTGAAAGAAAACTGACGGGCAAATTGCTCTTCTTACTGTAGTTTTAAGCCAATGTCACTCGCCCAGCACGTGACGAATATGATGCGAAAAACATGTTTTACGGTAATCTCCCGGAAGATAATTTATAATGTTTTGATTGCGTGCCATCCAAGTACCTGCTTAATTAATGAGCATTACTGCGGATAAATTGCGACTAAAACAAGTTTACGGCGGATTTTGTTCTAGAAAAATGTAATCAATGTGAAATTCTTAAACTAGTTAAATTCGTTTGGATTTTATTTTAAAAAAAATGCATAATTGTTTACAAGTTTTCAATAAGGGATAAGGATGAAGGTGTAAGGTAGATGTATTTTAGCCAATTAAAATTACTTAATTTGGGAACAAAGATACATGTAGGTGGCGTTTATAAACCACCCAGAATAAATGATCTAAATCCATTTTATGAAGAATTAATGCAACTATCGGGAACTTTTGACATTAATATTATTTGTGGTGATTTTAATATTGAATATTTAAGTCAAAATCGCATGAAGCAAAAGTTTCTGTCACAATTAGGTAACATTGGATTACGTGTTATAAATTCAAACCCGACTAGGTATCATATTAATGGGTCAAGTTTACTTGATTTAATTATCACAAATCAGATAGACTTAATAAGCGATCAAACTGAAGTCGCTCTACCCGGTATTAGCGACCATCATGCCATATTGGCTACTTTTGTGGACTTTCAGGTGACTAGATCCGATATACGTCGCTTAACATTTAGAAATCTAAAATCTAAAAGCAGTCAACATGGAAAATTTGAATGAAGCTGTAGCCGCGGTGGATTGGGCTTTTATTTATTCCATATCCGATGTCAATGACCAAGTAGAATATTTTAACAATATAATTTTAAATTTATTTAATGAATCCGTTCCAGTTCGTTCTTGTGCAAGCCGTTTTTATTCTCCTTGGTTTAATAATAGAATTAGAGAACTGATTATGGAGCGTGACTTCGCTTATAATACTTGGAAACGATATGGTGGATTGGAACTAAGAAACAATTTCAAACTGACGTAACTTAACTACACTGGCTATTCGGTGTGTCAAATATAACTTTTATCAGAATAAACTTGACACGTTTTAACCATCGAAAATACTTTGTGTTTCCCGTTTTAATTTGACCTTTCGATATTTAATCCCAACGATGGTGATCAATTCTCATTTAGAAACGTTTCTATTGATGAACTTATTCTTGTTATTAAATCTCTTAAATCAAATGCCATTGGAATAGACAATATAGATTTACGTTTTCTTAAACCAAATCTACCATTCATAAGACCAATATTGCATATTTTTAACACTGCCATTACTACTTCTTGTTTCCCCTTACAATGAAAGAGTTCTAAAATAGTTCCAATTAAAAAAAATCGAAAACCGACAAGTCCACAAGATTACAGGCCTATTAGTGTTCTTCCTGTCTTATCTAAAATATTTGAGCATCTTCTTTATAATCAAATTAAAACTTATATTGACACTCACAGTATGATTGCTAAACAACAATCTGGTTTTAGATCTAAGCATAATACAATTTCGTTGCTCTTGTATCTCATTGAGACTGTTCGTCGTAATATTGAACAACATAATTTCACCATACTATGCTTACTTGACTTTTCAAAAGCTTTTGACTCAGTCGATCATTATATTCCAACCCAGAAACTGATAAATCAGTTTAATTTTGGTAGCTCTGCAGCTAATCTCATCATTTTGTATTTAATAGATCGTACTCAAGTCACTGTATACGGAACTCGCAGCTCAGCAGTATTAAGAACTTATTCAGGAGTACCGCAAGGATCAATATTAGGACCTTTGTTGTTCGTGCTATACATCAATGATATATAGTAGTTCTGATCCCTACACATTGTTCGATTTTACTTTATGCCGATGATATGCAACTATGCAACTCTCCTCTCCCGCTGATAGCATGGCTATCAATATTTTTAAATTTAATCAAGACTTAGCTCGAATCAGTGCTTGGGCGGCTGAGAACAAATTTTCGTTAAACCCTTCTAAGTCCCAGAGTATTTTTCTTTATAATCGATACGTTGACACGTCCTCTTTGCCGTTGTTATTTTTAGATAACATCCCCATCGAATACACGGAAGTAGTAACAAATTTGGGGATGCATGTTGACTCTAGGTTATCCTGGCATAAGCATTTTGATATTACGGCTTCAAAAGTTTACCAAGGATTAAGAACACTTTGGCTTCATGCAAGGTACACACCACTCCACCTCCGTCAACATTTGGTCCGAGTGTTGGAACAATAATCACATATGGTGACTGTGTATATTGCAATTTGGATTCCTCATGTAGGACAAAGCTCAATGTCAAATTTAATGCTTGTGCACGGTATATATTCGGTCTACGGAGGTATGATCACATATCTGTCTTTTCTCGACAAGTTTTGGGTTGTGATTTGAATAGTTATCTTAATCTAAGCATATGCATAATGATATACAAAATTTTAAATAATATGGCTCCGGACTACCTCAAGGATTACGTTGAATTTCTGTCATCTCATCGAACCCAATTATTACTATTACCATGGTTTCATACACTGTTTAGCACTCGCGCCTTTTTCATTCATGGCGGAAGAATTTGGAATACTCTTCCTTTGGGTGTGCGCACCGCACGGAGCTTGAGGTATTTCAGGATGGGGGCTTTGGATTATTTTGCTCAATGCTGACAATAATTAGGTTCACTTATTTTTTATAATATCTGTAGATGCATAATTTGTTGTTTTTTTTTCTCTTTTTCAGTTTTTTTTCATGTCTTTTATAGTTTAGTACTAGATATATACACTCTTCTATTTGATAGTTTATTTTTGCTTTGCCATAATACTTTTATTTATCATGTAATTTTTTTTTTTTTTTTTTACCAGGAGTATGCACACATCTATGAGCTTTGTATCTCAACTATGCTTTTTTAAAAATGAATAAATGAAATGAAATAAAAAAGAAATGAAATTTTCGTCATGTCATTATTTATCATGATGAATCAGTAAACTTGTGTTTTCTAAGACACAGGAAAAATATCCAAAAAGAACAAAATTCTTTGTCGCGCAATCTTTATTAATCTCCTTCTAGATAGATAAGGAAAATCTGCAAATAATACTGCCAAGTGCGAAATTAGTGTTTCCTAAAGAATTATAGTTAGAAAGATGAGTGCAATAATGAGACTGGTGTTGTCCATGGATGAATTATAGTTTTTTGTTTGTTCGATTATTCGCCACTCTAAAAATTATTCTTGTAAATGTTGTGTCCAGGAGGGCGGGTCAAATTTGAACATTATCAAAATGAAATAAAATGTGGCGGCAGAACCACCTAAAAGTGCTTGGAAGAAAATTTTCTGCCAATTCGATTTATCTTGGCAGTTTTGATAGAATTTTAAAAAATCTGCCTTAATAGGCAGGAAAAATTTTGAAGAAAAAGCATATTTCTTTTGTATAGGGTCCGCAAATAACTTTTTTTTTTTTTTTTGAAACAGGGCGCAAAACATCGAGTGTAGCTTCGGCTGTGTGGCACGTAGCGCCGTCATGTTGAAACCAAATGTTGCCAATATCCTCCTCTTCAATTTTCCTGAACAAAAATTCGTTCAACATGTCCCGATAACGATTGCCATTGACTGTAACGGCCACTCCTTGCTCATTTTCGAAGAAAAATGGCCCAATTATGCCTCTGGACCAAAATCCGCACCAAACAGTGACTCGTTTTGGGTGTATCGGCTTTTCAATGTATGCGTGCGGGTTTTCTGTGCCCCAAATGCGACAATTTTGCTTGTTTACATACCCGCCAAGATCAAAATGAGCTTCATCCGAAAAGATGATTTTTTGGCAAAATCGGCATCTTCTGTAAGTCGATCGCAGGCAATATTTCCCAGCGTTGTTCAAGCGTATACACAACCATATTCGTTCAGCGGAAGAATAAAACTAATTATCTGTCAAATCAGACATGAGCTAAGTGTTACCATTCACGAAATAAGCACTAGTTGAAAAAAAAAAACGTTAGATGGCGGACCCTTTATTTAAAAATTTAATTTAGAATAGTTAGGGACCATTTAATTTCTGTTTTATTACTCTCGTTAGAGAGGGTCGAGGCCCACTTAAATTAAAATTAAAGTTATATATACGTTATTATAACATAAAATAACCCAAATCAAATTTTAATCTAATTTTAAGTGTGCCCTAACCCACTCCAAGGGCAGTACTAAAACAGAAATTAAATTAAATTTCAATTAAATGGCTTGGTGAATATGGCCAAGTAGTTTTGAACAAGATAAAAATTTTGTTTTGCCGCTATCTGTTTTCATACATTACTTAACGTTCCTATTCACATCTATAGCCCAGTCCAACCTTTAGGGGGATCAGTAGTAGTCTAAATACAAAATGGCGACCAAATTCTGTTTTGAGCAACGATACCGATGCGGGCTCTGCAGTGTTGTTTATGGGTTCTAACCCGCGGAAAGTTTTTTTCCGACCCTATTCTGTAGCATCCATATCGTACTGCAGCCAAATTGTCACCTGCAAATACGTCTGGTTAACATACTATTCCACCGCTATTGAGGTGGATGGAAGAGCAGCTAGGTTAAATTTATTTTTATTAACTGATTTTGCTAATCTGACATCTTGGCCGCTTCCAAACAAAGCAATTAAAAGGCGTCCTCCAAGTGGTGCTAACACATGTTTGTTGACGCTATGTTCTTGGAATAAATTCAGATCTGCTCTCAAATCTTGATTTTTCTGGAGAACATTGAAGAATTTAATTTTGCCGACATTGAATATAGATGATGTCGTCGTGTCGCATCCACTAAAGGCGTGCTAGAACAATATGTGTTGAGTAAAAACGTTCCTCGTTGAACAGAGATAGCGGATACGGTGAAAGTTCGTACGCAAAATAAGCTTGGAGCTCCTCAGTCGATTTATTCGAAATGCTCATTGTTTAGTAAAGACAGGCGAGTCATCTACGATTATGCGCTGAAAAAGGTCGACTACATTATCTTTCCGTCTAAACTTATACCTACCGACGATGTTGTTTAACAACTTTATTCCAGTTTCCAACACCAAATAGCAATTTATGCTTCCAGTCCCGATTATTCCCATGCTCCGCATTTGAAGATTCCTCCACTAATTTTCGATTAGGCCTACTGGGGATACCACGTAAAAAACGCGCCTGGAATTTTACACCTGTGTCGGTGTGGCAAGAATTTCGGAAAATATAATTTACAAATTTGATTTGTGCTTTTATCGCAAGCGTGGGACTTTAAATATTGATTCCAGCAAAAAAAGTCGTAAAGATCAAAATTGTAGGAAATGTGATTCTATACTACTTTGTTTCGGTAGGTTTATGTCCCAAAATTAATAATTAACAAGATAATTCGATAGTTATGCTTTACCACTTTTTTTCCGCTTGTGAGGACTTATGTAAGTTGTAGAGAATTAAATTTATACCAACTTACGTCCTTACCATTTTTGTTGAAAAGTTAAAAATGACCGAGATATTTAGCAAAAATAATTCTCCCTTAAATTCAATATGGTGGCTAACGCACCGGCGGAATTCGGTTGCATTGCTAATTGGAAATTTTTGCAAAGGCATATGCTACTCGACTGGGTTAATTGCATTTATCGAAAACGATTTTTTATGGGTCACAAGCATTTATAAAAACAGGGAAAAATTTTCTGAATGAAAAAATTTTTACTCTTCCACAGTTGACGTCATGAATTTATAAGGAAATAGTATCGAAATTTTATGTAAACTCATTTCTCAACTTTTTGTATAAAACACATTAATTTGATTGTATAGAGTTCGATAACAATCAATGCAACAGTTACAACACTCCGTGTAGTCGTAATATATTTGTCCGCTTTGTAAATGCTTTGTAAATTAAAAACAAAACAAAAAACAAAAAAATCGTTAGGTTTTGATCATCTGAGTTTGAATTGTGGATGTCCATCCACTGTTGGGTGTTGATCCATCCTACTTAGTAGGAATAAATGATGTAACTTGGTAGAATTAGAACCTTGACTTGCACTACGTTGGACTGAACCGCTTAGAGATACAATGCATGAATTTAATTAGTGCCTGTAATTTTCTAGTAGTATGTATGCAATTTCAAGCGCTACATTTAGGGCCATATTCACGAAACCATTTAATTGAAATTTAATTTAATTTGTGTTTTAGTACCCCACTTCAATAAAAAATTAAAGTTATACACACCTTATTAAAACATAAAATAATACAAATTTAATTTTAATTTAATTTTAAGTGTGCCCTAAACCTCTCTTATAGGAGTACTAAAATAGAAATTAAATTAAATTTCAATTAAATGGCTTGGTGAATACGGCCCTTTGTTTTTGAAATTTTCGAAAGTGTAAAAGGCGTTTCGTATCAGCTAGAACTTAATACTCTTCAGTACAGCTCGTTCTTTTTTGCTTGCCGTATACACCAGGAAAAATGCTAATGCAATGCATTTTCAATGAAAAGTCGTCATGATTTTTCTGTATTGAAATTTTCGATAATTTTATAAAGCATAACGAATATATCCAATTTCAACTCGCCATCCTCAAGGCTCTAGTTTGAGACCACTTTTTTTCGCTTATTATTAATGGCTATCCTCGCTGGCTTAAAAATATTTGCGAATATCACTGTGATTATATGTGGAATTGAACTATGATTAAAATTTTCGAAACTTAAATTTTTGCGAAAAAGTTTGTAGAGGCTATCTGACCTTTTCATTGGTTTTTTTCTTCTTTTTTAATTTTATCTTAAAATATACATTTTCAAATTTACAGCCATAGTGCCGTAGGGATTCAGTTCAATTTTTAATACTACTCACAATTCAGTCACCTTGCTTCATATTATTCTTAAAGATGATCAGTGGCTTTTTTTAATCGATTGCACACATGGCGGCAACGGAACCAGCACGGGAATATCGATAGTGACAAAAGTCTAGAGCTCACCGCACATTTATCTCTATTTTTGCTGCTGCTGCGGTTGTCGATATTTATTTTGTTTGTTAGGTGTTCCTATGAATTTTATACAGTCGTGTCACTTGAAATAAGGTGACAACCATAATAAGGGTAAAAATGTGTGATTAAAATTGTTTTTTTTTTTTTTTTTTTTTAAACAGTGGGACGAAAGTTTCCAAACACGGAGGTTAAGTTGGCTGATTGTACTAATCTGTTAAATATCTTCACCAAAACCTTCCTGTCTTTTTAATGAAGTGGATCAGGTCTAGGTGAGGTAAGTTTTTCGGCTCATCCACAGATAGGAGGGCAAACCCAAGCATATCCAGCCTACTCCGGGCAAAGGTCCGGATGATGATGCCAACCTCACTTCTGCATTGTTTCTTTCCGAATCCTAAGGCAGGCCGCACATTTCATAATCACCGACTGTAGTCAATGACTAAAAAGTCAGTTGACTATGCTCGTTATACGTAACAGCGTTTGGTACCACAAACTGCTCTATTTTATGTCAGTCAACAACTAAAAATCAGAAGGGAGTTGACAACTGGCAACTGATTGAATCGAACCGACTGTTGTGCTCAGTCTGCATCAGCAACCTTAATATCAATCAGTTGAATTTTAATAAAGTTAGTCCTGACTAAAGTACATATTTGTATAAACATTTTAAAAAACGGATTTACATATAATATTTACGGGGTAAGATCTTATTGGTTTTCTGAAGAGAGCATCCTGAAAAATGAAAATAGAAATACCAGTAATATTACTACATGATTTATGTTTCTTATTGTAATTTTTAAATCACAAAGTGTTTAACAACACTGCGACATTGGAATGAAAATCGAAACATCACTCAAACTCAACGTCTTTGACTTAATTTATAATCTGACAGAAGGCAATGCAATTTGCGCACATGTAATGATGAATCAGCAACGGTTAAAAATCAATCAGGCGGTAACAAGTAACAAGAATTACGTCAACCAGTCGCTGACTATCAATTGATTCGGCAGTGTGCGGTCTCTCTAAGAGAAAGTCAGAGAAATTCCTATTAGGCCCATCATGAAAAAGTTGTGTACATCTGAAAGTGCTCAGGATCGAACACCCATCGATGCTGATGTTTCCTGCGAACATCTGTTTTGATCAGAGACCTTATTATCGAGGGAGCAACGCCTACAATGGATTCTGGTCTATGGAAGCGAGAAGCAGAAGTCTATCCTTTCATTTCTTATGTGACCAGGAACCCACTGAAGGGACACCATGTTGTGGATACACAGCTTATCCACGGACGTACTGCAGTCCCCCAGTAACTTGGATGTTATCCGAGGGCCAATAAGGCTGCCTGACTATCCGATAAGATAGCAATGACCTTTCCCTTGATTTCCATATCAAGGGCTATCTTCGCTGCCATTGCGATTGCGAAGACTTCATCCTGGCAGACATTGGTGTGCCTTCCAAGTAAAGGGTTTTCCAATAAGAGGTGTTATTTTGATATTCAAAGAAAAATGCCATTTTTTTAGATAAATGATCGGATCTATATTTCATTATAAAGAGGAAGGTAAATGACCACCACGACCACGCCTACAGGACCATATCCTTTTCATGAAATTTTCCATAACCAAATCGCAAAGTGGCTGCCCTATGTCCTCGATAGCCTCACGAATTCCATCTTTGAGGTCTTGAATCGACGCTGGGCTGCTGGCGTAGACCTTCTCTTTCACGTGGCCCCAAAGGAAGAAGTCGCAAGGTGTTAAGTCACAAGGTCTCGGTGGCCAATTGTGATCACCTCTTCGAGAGATAACACGGTCCGGAAACTTTTCTCGTAAATGTTGAAAGTGAACGTTGTCCAGATCAATACCATCCAATTCCGGCCATAAAAAATCATTAATCATCTGTCGATAGCGCAATCCATTCACCGTAACTGTTGCTCCAGCCTCATTTTCGAAAAAGTAAGGTCCAATGACCCCGCGGGACCATAAACCGCGCCAAACAGTCACACGTTGAGGATAGAGAGGCTTTTCAACAATAACTCTTGGGTTTTCCGAGCCCCAGATGCGACAATTTTGCTTGTTGACGAAGCCATCGAGGTGGAATGGGCCTCACCACTCAAGATGAGTTTTCGATGGAATTCCGGATCATTTTCATGCATTTCAAGGACCCAATCAGCAAAGACTCGACGTTGTTGATGATCGGCCGGCTTGAGTTCTTGTGTTAACTGAACTTTATAAGCCTTAAGACCCAAATCTTTATGCAAAATACGGTGTAATGACGTTTGTGGAATGCCTAATTCCAAAGAACGACGAGGAATGGACAAACTTGGGTTTTCTTCAACACTTTCGGCTACAGTAGCAATATTCTCGGCTGTTCTTGAGCGACGTGCACGGGTTTTATTCTTCACATCACTATCTTGTCCCGACAGCTCGAATTTTTCTACCAATTTCTGTATTGCGGTCCGACAAGGTGCTTCACGACGACCCAAAAATGTTCGAGTTTTACGAACCGTCTCTGCCACATTTTCACCATTTTTATAGTGAATTTTAATAATTTCAATGCGTTGTTGAATCGTGTATCGTTCCAGTAGTTTCTACTTGTCAAATGACGAAAAAAATGACAGCTCCAGAGGTAACATCTACCGAAATAGCGGGCTAATTAAAATAACACCTCTTATTGGACAGCTCCAGAGGTGACATCTACCGAAATAGCGGGCTAATTAAAATAACACCTCTTATTGGAAAACCCTTTATAAGTACTCCAACCCAATGTCAGGCTCAAGAAAGTAAACACCAGTACCGGAGAGCCGTCGGTGAAATCTTTTAGAGTGGATCAGGGAGGAAGGGCTCGTTAAGCCATTTCCCTCAAAATTCCATGAGTTCCAAATTTTCTAGTGCATATAATTTATACGGATTCAAAATCTGTGATATCGCCTAGTGTGCAAAACAGTCATAAGTATCATGGCTTCTGATATCCCCGTATATTTCTTCTTCAAGAATTGTGTCACCTGAATGATTTTGACTAAAAATATGGGCCTCCTTGGGAATTAATATCTTTTGCTATTTTTTACACGATGGTCTCATTTTCCAGGCTTTCTCTTCAGATGTTCATCGCCTTCTTGAGTCACGTTTCATGTAGTCTGCGTAGCTGATGGAAATTATTGTTTTCGCATCGTGTATATACGCCAACATTCGTGCCTATTAATGCGTCGGGACCTAAACATCATGAAAAGTCCTTTAACCGGAGTCCAAATAGCAATAACGCAAATTAGATGCAAGTTAAGAGACATTTCAGAGGACGTGCAATGCATGATTTCATTGTGCAGCATTAACATAGGTAGTCGAAAAACAGTTATATTTATAATTAAATTATGTACAGCGCAATTTCTCACAAAGGACTTTTCAAGGCTACGATTTATACTGATGAATGGATTATAGATTGTCTTACTGTCGTAATCCGAAAATTATGTGAATATTTCCGACAATAAAATCTGTCAGACAAACTGCAGCCAAGTTCGCAAAGTATACACATATTTCTCATGGAAATAGCTGCCAGAAAACGTGGAAGGGCTTAAATTAAATTTGTTTGGATTATGTGGAAGGGAATCTGTAAATGAGAGTACTGTTGATTGCCATATAGCTGTTGCCTAAGCCTACTATTAATGAGACTATAATAACGTGAATGGCATGCTAAATATTATTCGTGTGGGCGAATTTCATTAATGGTGAAACCTTTGCGTTTATTTGCAAATCTAGAGATGAATATTAACACTAACTCCCCGCGCTTCATTAATTATTCAAACTTATACCTTTCCTACAAAGTCAGAAAATTTATCCGTCCTTGCTGCTGCCTGCAATTAGTAACATCAGTCTTCTAGGGGGCTAAGATTCAACATAATTATCATAATGACCACTTGAAATTCAGTCCAAAAATACAGATTTCTCTCATCAAGCCGGGTGGAGAGAAAACATCTATCTACCGTGCGAAGGTTAAAACAAACAATTCTGTTCGCGGAATATTTTTTTTCTTCTTTTTTTTCCGTGTTATATAATAAAAAAAAAGGAACGAAAATGAAAATATTCCTTCCTAAATTTTGAAAACGGAAGGAGCTGGTTTTTTCATCTCTTGTGTCTGTCACACCAAGGATATTATTCAGCAAACAGCATCATCATGAATCAGGTGGATATGCAAATTGTGACAGCGTGCCACCTGGCATAACTAATATCGTGGAGGTGCTTCATGTATGCCGTAGTTTCATTTTTTTGTTTCGTTTTTTTTTTTTTTTAGTTTTTGTTTTTAGTATGCAGATGGGGAAAAAAACGCATTTTGAGCTCAAGTGCTCGGGCTAGACTGCACTAAAGGCACGTTTCGGTGAAAACCTGAAGAATACCCGAGAATTAGTAATTTTTTTTTTATGTTCAAGGCTTCCCCCATGGACTTAGGTTGAGGTAGGACATTGTACGCTGTACAAGTGTAATAATGTATGGGGCTACAATATATTTTAAAAGCTGCGTTGAGCTAAGGGCTTTGCAACTTTCTTGTTCTGCCTTTATCATTCGTGTTTTCTCACACACACACACACTCTGTTTCTCTCTCTCTCTCTCCCTCGCTTGTTTGGATTAAGTGCTATACAGAAAAAAGACGTAATGGTTGGGATCGTTGTCGCGGTACAATGTTTTGACACTTTTTCTATTTCACGAATTAATGGAGCGATTATAACATTTAGTGGTGGTGTGCTCTGTGGCTTTAGCGCTCATTAGGAGATTTCTGAAAAAATGAGAACTCATTAAGGTATTTTTTCCCATCCTTCTGGAGTTTTGTAGCTCAAGTTGCTCATTACTAGCAATTCTGGAGATTTTCACGTTTATAAGTGAAGTTTTAATGATTCCTCGTAAAGGTACAAAGTTTTTAGAGCACTTTTTCGCATAAACATATTTTTACAGAAAATCTTGTAATTTGCAAAATGACGACTTCTTTTGATATGTAAAATTTGCTGTTGCTTTAAAAAAAAAACATGCGAGGGATTTTGTTAAAGAAATTACGAAAGTAATAAGAGTTCTTCCTAATTCTTTAAAAAAAATTTAACTTATGATTTAAATTAGTTTTTTTTTTTTTTCAAGTGCTGGTACATTAGTGTAGGATATTTTGAAACATAGAGGAAATGGAGCTTATGGCATCCTATGCCAACTACATAATTAAGATTAAATGAAAAATTCTTGAATGTAAACAAAAAAACAGAAAATATCTACGGTGGTAAGAAAGGAAGTCACAAACTTCCAATCTCAGTACATGAAAGGATGGAAGGACTTAAATGGATTAGAAATGTTTATATCACTCTGCATTTGGACTCTGGTTCATTATTATGTTCTATAATACGTAGAATAGGTACTCTACAAAGTTTTTGCTATATTTCTCTTAAAACAGTTTTGAACGAAGCGGTTCCATCCAGTTCAGGCCAAAATCTATTCTCGTTACGATTGGGATCTTGATTCTTGATCTAATCGTATCCAAAGCTCTCAGTTTTAGATTTGATCAGCGAATTTCTATGATTTCGATTAGAATTTTAGATGTCGTATATTACCTAAATTTCCAGACTTTTCATGTTTCGAAACCACACAGTAGCTTTGTTTTAAGATTAAAGATATTCGTAGCTTGAACAATTAAAGCTAGTTCTAATATTTAGATCTATGTAAAACAGGTTAACATTATTTGCAATTACGATGAAATACTAACAGACCCTTGTAAATGTTTCAGTCAATTTATATTCTATTTCCGATTTCGCAATGACCCTGTTCACCTGCATATAGCTTTTCGACATAGAGTATTTTAGGTGAAACGAAGGTAAAAATTTGGAGTTTTCAAACTTTAATAAAAAAATGGAAGTATTAAGTAGTCAGGTGTTTTTTTAAAAAAAAAAAAAAAAACGTATTTAAACTGGAATAATGACGATAGAAAATCCAAAATTATGGCTTTAAAGCGCCCCGTATCTAGCAAATGTGAAGACACACAGGTTGAATGTCAAATAATAAGCCAATGGTGAAGATTTTTACATCTAATGATGTATCAACACTAGTCACGGCTCACAAACCTTCAAAGATAATCGTCAAGCCTTCTCTCACTTGACACCGAGCATTGATTTTATACATGGCATATCTATATGTATAAAATCAATGCACCGAGTCCCTTTTTGGGGTAAAACACTTTGTATATCAGGTGACGTCATACCCAGCAAAAATGGCTCATAAAGTTCATCTATGGAAGAAAGTTGCCTACTCTTAGGCATTTATTGACGTTTGCTCGCTGGATTTAAATGGACAAAAGATGAAAAAACAACACAGAAAATGTTGCTTTTTATATTTTATAAGATAAACTCTTGTAGATGGATGACTCATTTTTTTTTTTTTAACAAGAAAATCAAGCTGATCCAAAATTATCGAAATCTTGACAGTAAGACGCCATAATGGCGGAAGGTAGAACACGGAGATGATTACTTAGATTTAGAAAGGTGAAGAGATTTTATATGTAATGAAGTCCTACTTAGTAATATCCGAAGATCATGTGGTTTTCTAAATACCGGAGATATCCCAAAATATTCTTTCTTGAACAAAATCTAAATACAAAGTATTCTGAAGAAAGTCATAAATATTTTTTTAATCACCTTCAATAAAATTGTATCTGACTCCCCATTCTCTTCATCCTTACAATTTTTTGGTAGTTTTTATAAGGAATCGCTTGGCTAAATATAATCATCTTATAGTAACGAGACTACCTGTATTGGTTTACAAAAAATCCAATGGCATGCTAAATATTTTGTCATCTCTTAGTAGGTAGTAGTTCATCTGATACATATCATAGAAATAATAGTAAAACTAGACGATTTTGTCGGGGCACACAAACTATCGATTTTGATATGAACTTAGTTTTTGTGTGTCACATCTCACATAGAGATGCGTCTATATTCCCTCCAGGGCACCAGCTGATGAACTCATTTCTGAGATATGTGACTAATACAGAAAAATGTCTAATTCGTGTAACAATCTGGTTTGTTCATAGCTTTTACATTTCATTACTTTACTGCCCAAGAGATATGTGTATTCTCTAGACCACAGTACAGATAACTAGACTAGAAAAAAAATTTTATGCTTACCTAAGAAAAAACATCGGCCTAATAAAAACATCCACTCTCGGAGGAACTTTTGAAGAACATGTCACAGTTTACACAAGTTGGAAAGACAATGAGCTAGTAACACTCGCACTAATCTGTGTTGGATCACAGCCTATAGAAATTATTGAAAGATACAGAAAAAATAAGGTAACAATTTGTTGTCTAAAAATCGTAAAATAATATTGGCAGTCCGCATGGATTTGATGCATGTTCATAATAAAGGGTTTTCCAATAAGAGGTGTTATTTTAATTAGCCCGCTATTTCGGTAGATGTCACTTTTGGAGCTGTCATTTTTTGACATTTGACAAGTAGAAACTACGCCATTAATAAAACTGGAACGATACACGATTCAACGACGCATTGAAATTATTAAAATTCACTATAAAAATGGTGAAAATGTGGCAGAGACGGTTCGTAAAACTCGAACATTTTTGGGTCGTCGTGAAGCACCTTGTCGGACCGCAATACAGAAATTGGTAGAAAAATTCGAGCTGTCGGGACAAGTTAGTGATGTGAAGAATAAAACCCGTGCACTTCGCTCAAGAACAGCCGAGAATATTGCTGCTGTAGCCGAAAGTGTTGAAGAAAACCCAGGTTTGTCCATTCCTCGTCGTTCTTTGGAATTAGGCATTCCACAAACGTCATTACACCTTATTTTGCATAAAGATTTGGGTCTTAAGGCTTATAAAGTTCAGTTAACTCAAGAACTCAAGCCGGCCGATCATCAACAACGTCGAGTCTTTGCTGATTGGGTCCTTGAAATGCATGAAAATGATCCGGAATTCCATCGAAAACTCATCTTGAGTGATGAGGCCCATTTCCACCTCGATGGCTTCGTCAACAAGCAAAATTGTCGCATCTGGGGCTCGGAAAACCCAAGAGTTATTGTTGAAAAGCCTCTCTATCCTCAACGTGTGACGGTGTGGTGCGGTTTATAGTCCCGCGGGGTCATTGGACCTTACTTTTTCGAAAATGAGGCTGGAGCAACAGTTACGGTGAATGGATTGCGCTATCGACAGATGATTAATGATTTTTTATGGCCGGAATTGGATGGTATTGATCTGGATAACGTTTACTTTCAACAAGACGGCGCTACATGCCATACAAGCAACGAAACCATTGATCTTTTACGGGAAAAGTTTCCGGATCGTGTTATCTGTCGAAGAGGTGTTATGGAAAATTTCATGAAAAGGATATGGTCCTGTAGGCGTGGTCGTGGTGGTCATTTGGCTTATATAGGGAGGGAACTAAAGCAGGCGACATGTGATGAAAAAAGCGTAGCACTTATCGTTTTTCTTCTTGTTTTGTCGAGGTACCAGAGGCAGTGTTAAAAATTATTGATGCCTTAAATAGCACAACAAATTAATGGCGCGAAAATTCAAACACATTTCTTAGAAACTCCGTACAATCTTCCGCACCACCCACTGACATGTATATACATGGACTGACTGATCTCCTGTTTCATGTGGCACCAGTTTTGATTACAGCAAGTATGCTCTCACTGACGATATATTTAAATTATTTGTGAATTTACTTAATATTACCACAAAAGTATTTTAAAAGTATTTTCCTCAAAACGGCTTGTTGTATCTAAATCTTCGAGCATATATAACTCCTTTTTATATTACTATCACTTCCAGGAAAAGTATGCAACACTGAAAAGGATGAGGTAATTTGCAATGGAAAATTTTATACACATTTTTTCGAATTCATATTATTCTGGAAATTACATGGGATTTTCGAAAATTTGGTTCTCCTTTTCCTGTGGAGGACTCCTTATCTGTGCAAGATTACTTCTTTAGATGGCGAAATGTGTACGGTTAAGGGATGACACCCAAAAGCTATTAAGCTTTGAACTACGGTCCTTCTCCATATTTCATGTTTCTAGGAGAGATTATTGGCCACTCGCACGTAAGGCTCGACATTGTTTTATTTAATTACGACAGACTAACATTACTTGTGCAAAATATTTTATTAACAGTCGTAAACGCAGATTTTGAAATAATGAAATAAGTTTCACTCGATTTTCTTAGCTAAGTGGTGCTACCCATCATTATAAAAAAAATTTAATTTATAAATAAATTCACTTAAGTATAGGCGAGGTATGTTGCAAAACAACTTTTCCTCTGTCTCACGGAGTACTTGAGTTAGGCTAATAATATTTATTTGAAACTTAACAGATTACAGATATATTCTGTTCGTACAGAACAGTTTTCTACAATGGCTACTTTACGACATTTCCGACCCTAAAAGCAAATAATTTTTGAAGGTCTTCATACAACAAAAGGAAAGGACGTGACGTAGGAATTTGAAATTTGGCAGAATATTAAGTCTTTATGCCGCGCATATATATCGCGACAGTCAAAGATTACTAAATATTTTAATTCTTAAAGGGCGGTGGGTTGGTCCTTTCAAAAAAAAATTTTTTTTTTTGTATCGTTGTTTTGTAGCGTTGAAAAATCCAAATTTGTCGAGAAAAGAATCTAGAAGTCCCTGTAATATCGAAAATAGCACGAATTCGAAAAATTTTTCGATTGCATGCATACGAAAGGCGAATAAAAATAAATTTACGGCTTTGGCAGGGTTTCGAATTAACCGAAATTTTGTGTTTGTTGTACAAGAAAACAGAGGAAAATAAAATAGGGAGGTCTTCAACGAGCAATATAAGATGGGGGCGCTCAACACGTCTCACCAAAAAATGTAAGGACTGACTGCAAAGTTAAGAGTTGAGCAAAAATAGTAACAATGTCGTGTGTTGTGACTCAGGTGCCCAATGTCCCGAATCACAACCATAAGGTGAATACATCAATATATTGCCCTATGCAATATATTGATGTATCGCAGAAATGACCCTGAAAACGAAAAATCAATTTAATTTAAATTTCTCATTTGCCTTCAAAAAATTTCAAATGCATTTAAAAATGCATTTGCATGTCGTAACAAAATGCAATTTAGCATAAATTGCATTTCGTTATCAGACATGCACTCCACTCGCACGGTGTACCTACCTACATACCGTGTGATCGGATATCATTTTTTGGTCGCGCTAATTGAAGGCATTTGAGACAAATCGCATATTCTCACGTACGATCTTTCATCGTCGTGGGAAAGTAAAAAGAATAAAATAACAAAAAAAGCTTTTTGAAGCGATCATGGGTACCTGGGTGCAATTTGCCCAAACCTTGGGGAGTGCTTTTTCAACCCACCGGCGAGATAACACGCGAAATTCTTACTTTATTTTTGTGTCTACGAATAATTGTGGTAACTAAGTTTGCCTCAAATTAAAAAAAAATAATTATTATTGTGTTGAAATATAAAAAAAAAAATAGTGAAAATATTCAAAACTTGTGAAAAACAAAAATTGTGTAAAAATTGAAAAAATTGGGTTAAAACCCTAAAATTGTTAAAAAAAAAAACAAAAACCAAAAAATTGCGTTGAAATCAGCTAATTGTGTAAAACTTCAAAAAAAAAATTGTGTTAGAACCTAGTACAGTTCCAATAAAGTAAATTTTATTTCTCACTAAAATCAGTATCGAGTGTAATTAATCGCCATAATCAATATCCTAACTCCCTCTCCGATCTCTTCTTCAAGGAAGCACGAGAGATCGGCCGCAACAATCCAACACGTGTAACCCTTCAATTCTATTTTTAAAACTAAATTTTATATTCAAATTCATCAACTTTAATATTGTGCTACGACAACAATAAATAGGGCGACGCAAAAAACGTATAATTAGGTACTCAAGTACAAAAGTGCTTGCAATGCTGTTCAGTAAGAATAATATAATAAAATGGAAATTTCAATATAATAGACGTTCCATCGCGGAAAGAAAGTACTTTTCCCATAACCTAGAAATATTAATAAGCTTTAAACGGCTACAGATATTGTGCTAATTCCTTTCATATTTTATAAGAGAGATTTAAGGGCGCAATTAAATCGTGTCCTTGATGTAAAAACTTTACAGGATTAAATATAAGAATAATAAATATTTTGTGAAAAATTGTAACAAAAGTTGAAGGACTAAATCGAATATTTTTGAATGGATTATAGCAGTGTTTCCCAACCTTTTTTTTTCCTCGCGAACCAAAAGAAAGGTCCGAAAAAATTTGACGAACCCCCTATGTAGTCGTTAATGACAGGTAAAAAAAAGCAAGAAAATTTGATAGAATATATATTTTTCATATTGCAGAATAATTGATTATATTAATCGTGAAACATTGAAATGAAACATTAATAAGACTAAAATGATGGTTATAGAAGTTGAAAACAAGATAAAATTAACAAACTGGTTCTTATGTTATACTATACATATGGAAAAACTCTTAATGGGATATTTGTGGTTGTTTGATAGAACAAAGCAATTCAAAGTTAGATCTATATATATGACAATTTCAGTCTCAGATCAGGTTCTGCATTTAACCTGTTTCTGTATTTATCTTTCAGATAAGTATATGTTGAAAATCCTTTCTCGCATAGATATGTTGTGCAAAATGGTAATAGAACTTCAATGGCTTTTTTTGACAGAACAGGATATTCATTTTGTATACTGAGACAGAAGTCAGTTAAAGATTGATCTTTAAAAATTGCTTCTAGAGAACTGACACAAGATAACTCTATGAGTTTTTCTTTTTCCAGTATATTTAGAGAGGTTTCTAAACTTACATTTCCTTGAAATGGATTACGTATCCAGTTGTTTGAGATGGATATATTGCATCTGTTGGGAAAATAGTCATCGAAAGTTAATCGACCATAGTTCAGATATTCACATATACTCCTTTTAATGTTTTCGTCAAGTTTAATTGAATTTTCTGATAAAAAAGTGCTGGCAGAATCGAAACATCCATACTCATTTATCTGCAGGCATTGAATCCAAAAATTGATCTTTTTCAACATAGCCTCAATTCTATCATATACACTGAAAATGGTGATACTCTCGCCTTGTAAAGACATATTTAATTCATTCAGTTTACAAAAAAATTTGAGCTAAATACGCAAGCTTTTGCAAAGAACATCGGATATACAAGAAGACGCATGAAACGGATGATCAATAAAAAATGCTTGAACTTCAGACTTCAATTCACACAAACGCGACAAAACTTTACCCCGAAAAGCCATCTAACTTCTGTGTGAAGTAATAAAGAAATAAGAGGAATAATTTATAATGTATAAAATTGTTGATATAATTTGATATTGATGAAGTAATTTTGTAAAACAAATAAGGAAAAAAGAAAATGTTGAAATTTATTATAGATTTCTTAACAAACAGGCAGAGAGCCGTCTCTTTTACAGTGGGTTTGTTCTTTAATTTATGTGTTTTTGTATTGTTTTTTTTTTTTTTTTTTTGCTTTTGATTTTAATGGTGTTTTAAAAAATCCGCCATTACAATATTATTTTCGCTAACCCCCTCTGCAAACACTGCGAACCCCCAGGGGATTGGGAATCACTGGATTATAGCATGTTGGCATGTTGGGTATCTTCAAGGCAATGTACACGTGGCTCGTAGGTTGGTATTTTCGGAGATATAGCATAGATGCTGCGTGCGAGCAGAGCTCATGCTGCATGCAGGCTACTCCCTTGAAGGTTAACGGTATTGACGGATTTCGTAATTCTGCAAAAATCTTTAGTGTTGATTTTAGTGAATAAAACTGGACTACATCTCAGCAAAATTGGCACGAATTATGTACATACAGAGAATCTATTTCAGTTGACGAAAGACTACTGTGGATTTCTGCTGTCGGATTTTGTATAATTTTGTTGCATATTTCTCTCTACTATTTAGTTTGATCTGATTCGTAGAATCAAGTTCCTCAAATATGGGCCGATTACATGAATAAGAAACCATGAAATAACGTGGGAATGTCCACTTGTTTTCAATTTTAAATAGGAAGCATAGAAGCTGTGCGTATCCAACACATTTGTATTTTTTTTTCATGTCATTTCCGATCTTATCTGTGTTCAGGTAAATTGCGAACAACATCTGGGAGCTATGCTCACGTGTTTAGAAGTTACCTGCTCGGTGGATTGACTTCAAATGGGCATCGAACAAGCCGCGCGAATACTGCGTCTGTAAACTTCGCTAACTAGCAAGATGCGAGAGCGTGCTGCTTCTTATGATGTAGACAGCTATGCCTAATTTACAGTGTATGGTATAACGACGTCGTCCAAGCGACATGGATTTTTGTGTTTGCTTCCCACTCTAACATTTGAAGTTTCATGCTCGCAGAGCTTGTGAGAAAAAATTCAATAAGTGCCAGAAAGTAGGCAATTATCTTTTAGAAATGACCCTTTTAAGCCATTTTCGCTGGATATGCTTAAGAAAAAGGACAAAAAACGCAGAAAGCAGTAAGCTTTTGGGCTTTTTAAATTCAATATGGAAAGTTGGTATTGATGACGTGTTTTTTTGATAAAAATAGTAGTTTAATAAAAAAAAAAATGAGAAAAATTCTGAAATTTTAAATTTGTTCAGCCATAAATTCAAAGTGGAGAGGAGTACGGAAAAAAATGTATAGACCATTGGAAAGGTCAAACGATTATCTATCTACCAAAGTTTAAATCATCATCATAGGATGTAACGTTCAGAAATAACAGGGTGATCTATAAAAACATACCGATATATCTTTAAGTCCCCCCATCTTGGAAACCGTTAGGATCCCCCCACCACTTTTGCTCGTCTAAGGATAACCTATCCATAGCCTTCGGATATCACACCAGTTACTGAATATTCTGTATAGATTATAATATATAGATTATAATTTTTTCTCCATTGAAGCTATTTGTAAAAAAAAACACATTTTTCAAGATAGGCTTTCAAGATCGCTCTCAAAAGAAATCCTATTCCTTTTTTCATACTCCCAAAATAAATTGTCATACTTAGGCCTTATTTTCTGCCCCTAGAGTGGTGTTACCCCTTAACTTATTGCCTTCCTCTTAATTTATTACCTTAATAATTTCTTGTTATTTTTGTGTCATATCTTTGTACAAGCAGAGGATTAGAATAGAATAGAATAAACTTTATTTCGGTAAAGTACACAAGATTGAAATCTTATAGAGTACAACTATTATAGTGGAGCTAGAATCATTTACATCGAAATTCAAAGAGTAAAGAAAAAATAAAAATAAAAAACAAAATAAAAATAAGTATCATTAAGTAGGAGTTACAATTCAAGTATATCACTAAAGAAAAAATAAAAAAATAAAAAAAAAATAAGAATGATTATGTATACTATGAAACTATCAACTAACTGGTATTCCCTTGCGGAGAGAAAGAAAAGAATGTGAAAAAGGAGCTATATTATGTGCGTTTTAACGAGTTTCTTAAATGCATTGATGGTACCAGCCGCCTGTATACTGACAGGGAGATCATTCCACAGACGGATGCTTTGGACAAGAAAGCGATGCAATGCCAAATTTCTATTTCGTTAGGAGGTAGTAAAATGGAAAAGTTCTCTTAGGTACTCTGGCTTATTAAATTTTAACAAATTGTACAAAGAAACCAAGTTTCTTCGTTTAAGGTAAGAGGCAAAAGAACATCCGAACAAGCAAGACCGGAGATGAGAGACATGATCAAACCTACGCAACCCATAAATGAACCTCACACAGTCATTTAGGGCAACTTCCATCTTGCGTGTACAGATACTATCCACTTTAGGAAAGACCAAACATGCAAAAGTGAAATAAGGCACGATTAGTGTTTTTACTAGCTTTAGAAGAGAATGACTGGATAATATACTCGCTGAAAGCCACAGTCTGCGTAAGCCCCCATAGATTTTTCTGATAGTATTATTAATGTTATCACAGTACTTCATATTGGGGTTTAGTACTATTCCAAGGTTAGTGACTTTGTTTGACATAGGCAGTGAAACGCCGTTCAACAGTATAGGCGGTATGTCGGTTTCATTGAGTGTGCTATTGTAAAAGATAGCACAGAGTGACTTTCCCGGATTTAGTAGCAGCCTATTATAGTTAGACCAGGTGCAAATTCGGTCCAAATCAGAGTTTATTCGTGACACGCAATCCTTGACTTGTTGACGACGGTGCTAAAATTAAAGGAGAATGACAGCTTCTGGAGAAGAATGCGATAGTCTACAGAGTCGATGGCTATCGAAAAATCCAAAAGAACCAAAGCCGTGAGCTTGTCTCGGTCCAGAGTCAATCTTATATCTGAAGATACTTTTAAGACTGCGGTTTCGCAGCTATGGGAAGCGCGGAAGCCGGATTGCCAACTCGTTAATAAGTTGCAGGATTCCACATAAAGTAGTATTTGCTTGTACATAAGCTTTTCTAGTACTTTCGACATAAAACATAGTAAACTTATTGGCCTGTAATCAGCGTGAGATTCAGCAGAGGTTTTCTTGGGCACCGGCAGTACAGTTACTATTTTCCACATACTAGTGAACGTAGATGACATTAGGCAAGTGTTAATAATATGTAAGATATACTTACCAATGTACGGGAATAACATTTTGATAAACCGCGGTGACAAGCTGTCTGGCCCAATTGCATCAGACTTAATACTACTGACAGCCACGGTAATTTCATTTAAATCAGTCCCATGGAACGAGAATGTGTTAGAAGGATTAGGGGTAGCATATTCTTCTAGTAGATAAACAGGAAGGCCGGGTTGGCTAGTTATCACAGGTGAATTTCCAGCGGAAATGAAAAATTCATTTAGTTCGTCAGGGTTTAGACTACAGTCATCATTCCTGTCTTTGCCATATACACCCGCCAATTTTAAATTTCGCCATAGTGTTTGGGGAGGAAGACTGAGGTTGAACTTAGAAGAATAGTACTGACGCTTAGCACGTGAGATAGCCAGATTAGGATTCTATTTAAAAACAAATTTGCATTTTCTTCACAGCTTTCCAACTGATCAATATATGTTGTCCTTCATCTACATGTACATTCTATATATGTATATGTGTAACCAAAGCATGTAATTTTCAAAGATGCTTCCGTACCTACCTTTTATACTCCATTAAGAAAATCAACTTGTTCTTTCCTGGAAATATTGCAAACTTATATTTCAAATCCTGCCATTAAGAAACTAATAAAAATGCAATCCTTTTTCATACTTTATATCCTCCTGATACACAACCACCAACAGGAAACTTAATGATACTGAACGTCGCGTCGTATGCTAGTATATGTAATGGCATGCCACAAGGTTCTATACATGGCAGCAATTTTAATTTATTATAATCTCCAACGTAATAGCAAGAACAACTGTTTTAATTATAACTGCACACATTTTTGCCTTTATTCACTTAATACCTTTAAGGTCGAGAAGAAAGGAGAAGAAAATCATTATATTGCACCCCTCCCTCCCACGATCTTAAGTATTTTGATGAAGAGCTTTCAGTTTTATGTGCTTTTGCCATTTTCCAAGCTTGTGGTTCTAATACTGCTCGCTACACTCAACCTCCTCCCAGAGCCTTTTGGAAAAGAAATACAATTTTAATCACAGTAAAATGTACCGTAAAGGAGCAATCCCATGTATTACTTGAAATTAAAAAAGATGTTTTCCGAGTTGCCCCAGAATTTTTTGTTTTTGTATTTTTTTTTCGGAAAATAATTGGAATTTTAATTAAAATAATGACATTCTTGCGAGCTGTTAAGATGATCTCTTTGCGTACGGGGGGGGGGGGGGGGGGGTGACAGGGAGAAAGAAATTCTTGTGTATAACTTGCGGCAAAAACAAAATTTTTTTTTTTACGAAGTTTTATTAAATCCAAGAAATCTGAGAATATGAGAGGCAAAAGGACAGAGGTAGAGTTTCACAGAATTTAGGCATAGCGATTACTTAAGAGACTAACGTTGTCGTTGTTGGGGGGAAGGCGTATCCAAGTATAAATTTTCTATTTTAGGAATGATATTGGCTTTAGGATAAATGGATAGAAGAAGGAGCTATAACGATCTACATATATATTGATGATATCTGTGTAGATTGGATGGATTTCAACAAATTAAGGGATTTAATAAATGGGTGAATATTACAGTCAAATTAGAGAGACCCACCATACTTGCAAAATTGGAGACGAATCTAATTATGTTGTTAGAAGCAACTTGCATCTTAGGATAATGGACGAAGGCTCTAATTTAGAGTAAATTGAAATTGGTTAGGAATGAAATGAGAAATTATAAAACACCGCGGCAACTGAAAGGATCCATCGTGGTCATCCTCCGATCTCCTTTAAAGCAGGCAAATATGCTTGAGCATGTTTAAGACTCAGTCCCTTTGACGTACTTAGGAGTAACCCACACATCGCATCTGGGCCCGTAGAGCTGCACCTGAGCCTTGTTTAGAAAGTTTATCAGGTTTCCCGTTACCAGCAAAAACTTGATGTCCCAGGATCCAGATCAGGCTAACCCGATTGTTTGTTTGTTTTTCAGAGGCGTTTTGGCATTTCCATATGAGTTTTGATTTCACTGCGGCGGTGAATGAAAAAGCTCTAATTTTTGGCGACTGTCCGAGAAAATAAATATGCTTTTACTGCTAAAGGTTTTCCTTAGATTCTTTTAATTAAAGGTATAAGGTATGTCATAAATCTCGACCTGGAATACTGTAGGGCGGCCGTCCATGTTTAGTGATATTTCAAACATGGGTGCAGCGTTCCATACCCTGTCCCGGAGACCTATATCAGTTTTTGACCTATCAGTATACCAGACAAGTTCCCTTCTGGAATAAATCGGAAATTTCCAGAATTCTCACCACTATATTGGGCGATTAAAACGATGAAAGTTTCGTCGGAATTTCCGCGAAAGCCTCTACAATTTGAAATGTGTGATTTTCCAAGGCCTTTACAAAGAATTCCTACCACATGCATTGTGTACGCAACACTATCTGCCGCATCCTCCACCTCTAGGTGGAAGGTAGAGTGTAAGTAAGAATATGACCATAGCATAGAAGTACTTATAGCATGCAATCACTACAAGTCGATACCTTTTAATTTTACCCTTGTTCTTAGAGATTCATGTCAATTTATAAATGAAGTTTCTATGGTGTTGGGGTATATTACAGCAACGCTGAAAATTTTTAGAATTGCATTTGCAGGACCATTCGTGAATATACTGTTATACATTTTTTTTTCTTGTTTTTCACATGGAGGAGCGGTCGTGAGATGGTACGTGACTTGACACAGGATTATGGGGGGGAATACCCTTCCTGATTTTCGAATTTCCTCGATGACTGTTTGACCACCAACGTTAAAATACTGACCAGATGGTCGAACAAGTTTTAGCGCGAACGTGCTTGGGTGGTTCTTCGTGGAAGGAGAAAAAATAGTGGAATGCAAACTTTACTTTGGGTTGGTGGGATTCCTGATCAGGAGCCAGATGCAAGTGGGGCCCAGCTGGGCGCTTGGGAGCATCGCTAGCTCTGCCCACTGGGGCGCTTCTATGGATGATGGTTTTCGGCGCTCAGATGCACCCTTCGTTATGCTCTCACGGGCCTTAATGCACCAACAAACAAAAACACTGGGAACGCAATGTTGGTGTTTTTTTTTTTCTAGTAGAATTTTCTTTGTTCCTCTTACTTTTTTCTGCCTTACGTCTTAACAAAATCTTTTTACAAAAAAGCATTTTAAGATGGCGTCTCTTATCTTCACTCCATACGAAAGAAAAAACCTTTTTATTTTGTGGCTTGCTTCATTCCTTAACTTAGCCGAAGCCTAACTAGCGACATCTATTTTATCTAATTTGAAGTTTACAATAAGTCAAAAATTCACCTTCATTTTGAGTTTAATGAATGTTACAATGGTTTACTTTTATTTCCTATATCTGTCAACTGGCTTACTTTAAAATTCATTAGGTGTCAAACGAGCGCTCATTTTCTATATTTTTCAAACTTTTGTTCATTTTGAAATTCTTTAAATTTCTTAGTCCTATTCTGGTTTGAGAGGTTAGAAACATTCATTGCACGTCAAGGGCACAGACTTTGTAAAGTCGGCTTGAGTAGATTCTATCTGGACCAGACGAGATTTGAAACAGGATTATTTTGGTGAACTTGGGTTGGCGTTCGGTCGAGTCCTTACTTTTGGTTTGGGGTTCCTCTACTCTCGCTGTCTATTTCTGACATAGTACAGCTGTTCGATTAGAATGGTGTTGACTTGAAACCTGCAGTTCCCGTGATTAGTGTGTATTTCGATACCGTATCTCTGCAGATTTTTCATAAACCTATTAGGTTGGTTGTTTGCTAATGTGTTTCGAAAAGTAGTCAATTTGTGTATGTCAAGAAAACAAGTCTTAATCGGCCATTAAGTTCGATTTCAGCTCTGCCCAACAAATTTGAATTGAGCAGAGAGATATTGGTCATTTTTTTCTCAGTGTGAACTTACAGCCACAACAGAGGATACTATATTGAATGCTACAACAGTAGATCCTTATTTTGTAGAACACGTTACTGCTGCTACTTCATCGGTTGCCTTACTGATATATCCTTTAAGGCTGCATAAATTTGCAAGCATTTTGTTCCCCCCTCTTATTTTCCACACTTTTTATGATATTGATTTGAAAACTTCGGCAAAATATCAGAAACTATTCAGTTCAAATGCTACCGGGCTTAGATTTTCGAAAAAGATGTTGGTTTTTTTTTTTTAGAAAATCAAAAACCTCAAACCGTGTTATTTTTCTCTCCCCCCTAAATACTTTTTCATGTACACACCAATTTTTATTATATTTCATACATAGGTTTTTCAAAGATATTTGTAAATGCTACCGAAGCTGTTTTTCCAAATTTGTTAATATCTGTCATGTTACAAATACTTTTATAACATTAAAATTGAAACCCCTGTAACTTGAATAAAATGTATTGCTATACGTTTACTTTAACATGAGCATGAAGATTGAGATAATTTTATTCAGTAGCTCAAAAATCGGATAAATTACGTGAGCAGTTTATTTTATAAAAAGCAATTTGTAAACTTCTGTCTTGATAGAAAGTGAATGATTTATTCATTTCAATTTCCAAAAGCTTCTCGTAGTAACGACACGATCCAGTAGTCCAAGCAAATTCTCGGTTTTTATTTATTTATTTCGCTAAAAATGCTAGCTACAATAGTCAAAAAACAATATCCAAGTAAAAGCTATAAAACAGAACAATTTTTAAAAAAATTTTCTTAATTGGGACTTATTGATGTGAAAGTAAATCGAAAGAAAATTCAAATTAAAAGTACAGCACATTCTAGACATTGGCTCAAAGTGTCCATAGTTGGTGCGATGGGAGCACATTGAATTTAATTGAATTTAATTTTATTAAGCATCAAAGGCATGTCGATGTCACCCTTCATAAATTGCAAAATAAAGCTTATATCACATATTTTCCTACGAGTTTCTAGAGTAGGAAGGTGTATTAAATTGAATCTTTCGTTATAAGGAGGAAGATGAAGTCTATCCCTCCATTCGAGACCTCTTAGGGCAAAAAGTAAATATCTCCTTTTCACGCTCTCAATACGTTCTGTATGATTTTTGTACGAGGTAGACCAGACAGGACTGGCATATTCCGAAATGGGTCTAACAAGAGTGGTAAAAAGAGCTTTAGTAATGTAGACATCATCAAGTTCCTTTGCTCAGCGCTTTACAAAACCTAACATTGAGTTCGCTCTACTAACAATGTGATCAATGTGGAGGTTAAAAGTGAGTTTAGAGTCAAACAATACCCCCCCCCCCCTAGTGAGATATTTTATCAACTTTCGAAAGCAACAAACCATTCATAACATAGACATCATTCGAAGGAACTCGCTTACTAGAGAAAATAGGTAGCTTACATTTATCAATGTACAAAAAGAGAGAACTCTTTGTACACCATTCAACAAGTCTGTCTAGGTCCTTCTGAAATTTAAGACAATCAGAATACGAATCGAGAGATTTATACAGTCTTAAATCATTTGTAGTTAGTAGTATATCAGATTTTTTGACTACATAAGAAACATCATTTAAGAATAATATGAAGAGCAGGGGCCATACATGGCTACCCTGTGGAACACCAGAGTAAGCCGTTATTTCTTTGGAAAGAGCAGAAGGGAACTGTATCCTAAGCTTTTATAGGAATTATTGATAATTTTGGTAATGTGATTAGAACGAAAGCTCACGTTACTACTACATAGTCAAAATTTAGGAAGCTCGGAACCGAGAGCTTTATTTTCTGTCATTCAGCCTTAAGTCATGTTGATAACGGAATAGTCCTACAAACTAAAACAGCATAAGGTGCAGCTTTTGTATTCTACTGGGCGACATTGTTTCCGCCATTTCAACCGATTTACCAATATTTAAGGTGGTACACTAGCTTTCTTCATAAAGCCTACGAAGTAGTGTTCATTTGAATGCCTCGGCGCATTATACGAGGTATCCAATGTTGTCGTTACATTGATAAGGAATCAGAGTGGATAACGGACTACGTCATTTTGTAACCATATTATAAATATTTTAAATCATTCGATATACTACATCCCATGCATTTCTTCTATAATCACTAATACATTAATGGTCCAAGAAACGAACCTTGTGGAACATCTCATATTTAAATTAGATGTGTCGAGTGTGAAATGCTATCATTATATAAACAAGGGCTTTTATGATCCTTTTACGAAGAGTAGTTTTATGATATTATTTTTATTTTTACGAAAAAGGAATAAATAAATGGACCACTTCTTCTTAAATTCTATAATTTATATTTAGAGTGGCTTTGCTACCTTTGTTGACAACATTACTGATCCTAATCCCCAACTAATTCAAACAACATTTCTTTCAATATTAGACTTTACCGCACTTTTAAGCGTTAATTGAAACCCTAGCATATAACAAGGATTCACTAATTAAACTAACCTCTATAGGTAATGTCACAGATTTACTTTAAGAAATAGGCAGAAAGATTGTTATTGCATAGATTATCAGAAATTTAAACACATTAAGAGCCATATGAACTTCAAAAAATTTAATTTATGATGAGCCATCATCAAAAGGCTGCCCATAAATGCAAAAAAAAAAAAAAAAGAAATATGTTCTATAAGTGAGTTAAAGAGGGGAGGGTGGGTGGAGGCAATTGCAGTTCAAAGATTTATACATTCTTTAACTGTAAGATTGTTCCTTACTTAGGTTTTTGTGAAATCCCTACTTTGTTTTCTACATAATTTGTATTTTCATCCAAGAAGTGTTGTAAAAATTATGGTAAAAAAAGTGTAATATTACACAGTTTTTTGTTTTTTTAGAGTCTCTGTTATAAATCTGTTATCATATATCCGGATTATTTGGTTAAATTTCGAATATATAATTTTCAAACTATTAACACCATAACAATTCTCAAAGGAACTCAATAAATCATTAATTTTAATAAGCAAACTTTACATTCAGTTTATCCACCATGCTTTGTTCCCCTGGACTTAATTAAAACTCCTTCCTCTCAGTTATGGAATCGTCAGTCGTCTGCAGAGCCCTATACGTTGTGAACAGAAAATTTGTATTATATCTATCATATCCGTAGCCCATACAATCCGGAGCATGAATAAAGGTCCATTTCGGTTTGGATATATCCCCTGTCACACCATATGGGTATGCAAGCTACCGGAATCATGCAGAAAACTGAACTCATAATGGAACAAATACTCGCCATGATGAAGTGCAAAAGTTTTTGATCACATAAGGATGACATTCTCCAATGTAGTCATCGTCCAGTAGCCATATGGAAGATTCCTCGCTCACTCTTCTACTATAGTTGGAAGTTTTGGTTATATAGAGAAATTCTTGAACAAAGAGCTTCATCGAATGCATAGAGGAACGTTTGACAACCCCCCGAGTTCCACCAACTACATATAATAAGCTTCATTTTCACTTGTCTGTACATATTTGCATATGTGTCGATATCACGTGCCTTTAAATTCTTCAAAAATTGCGATATCTTGATGACGTATTTCTCGTTAATCCTAAATACTCAAATCGGTTGTCAGAGATGGTGATATGGTATGCAAACGTCATCCGATTTATGATGATATTAAGGATACTGTCGGGATGCTGCCGAATGATCTCAACATATGTAACGTTTCATTTGACTCCACTGTAGTCGAATATGTCATTTAGAGAGATGAGTTACTTTATAAAAATAAAAATAAAAAACTTTATTTTGGAGTATGACGTTGCAGTGATTCATTTGACTTGTTACACTTGCTTTTGGATGGATAGGCTTTTTCAATTTGGTGAGTTATTTACGGTCGTCGACAAAGTTTTAATTACTAAACCCCTCCCCCGCAGATCAAGTTTCATGAAATCGACAGCTTTATGAAACTTTGTTGAATTTTTAATATGATCTCATCTAACTTATCCAGGGGGAGGGGGATTCTCATATTATATAACTAATTTTGTTATTCCATGCAGAAACTGAAATACTTTCAATCGTTTTATATTTGGAGTTTGAAGGATTCTTAACTGTTTCTGAATTGGGAGCAGAGAAATCTGAGATGCATAATAAACTCTTCAGTCAGTTGGTGCTATGGGGTAACATTGTTTCACAGACTTATGGTTCCAGAAGTTGCGTCTTAATCTGTTGTGAATTTAATGAAAATTTTAGCTCTTGATGCATACCAAGTATCTTGAGGATAGCGGTATTAATAAGAAAAGTTTTTAGGGATTATTTTCTCACGTAATTCGATCTCATTTCTGTTTTGATTAAATATTTTAATTTTCAACATCACACCAAAATTACATTCACTTCTCTTCTTCGACGTAAATTTAAATCGTATACAACTATTGTGAATTTGGCTCAATTTTGTGACTGTATGGCTATGCGTCTGTATCGGTTCGACCATTTCCAAACTCTTATTTAACCATCATATGTAAGCCGGGTAATGCACATTCCAAAATTCATACTAATAATACCTTGCTGAAAGTAGAAAGCTGTAAAGCGAGAAAACTGAAATAAATAGAGATTGTTGTTAATAAAGCATAGCAAAATTACCTCTCAGTTTTTAATGAAGGTATGAATTCAAGCGGCCAATCGAAGGGCATTAATGGGAATCTCATTTCATTACATGAAGTTCTTTTAGAGAAAAATGAAAGTTCTCTTACAGAAAGCATATATCCATATCTCCAGCGTGTGACGCTCAGGATAGGAGAACACTAGGGAAAATCCTTCATGGTGCCATCTACGGATTGAATTCACTCCTAACTCTTCTTAAGCGACATCACTATTGCACGTTACGCAAGAGTAAAAGACGCTGGATGAAAACTTTTATGAACCCGAACCCGGTGACAACGTTATCACACGCCTCGTAATATTAGAAGACTCTGCCTGAAGCCTTTTCCAATCTCTCTCTCTCTCTCTCTAGTCAAATTCCGCTCTAATGTTTGCATATTAACGAGTACACGTCTTGTTCTGTTCAGCACATTAAGCTAGCAACCAGGCTATTATTGGGACAGCTCCAATGATATAAATTAAATGTTTTCAAACCATCTTCCCGAGCTCTGGTTGTCATAGGAATAGTCGGGATTGAGCGACCTCACTAGCCCACATATCAGGGTACTTACAGCCTCAAGTTGGAGTTAAGGAAACTGTGGTTATCAGAACTATGATATTCCATTTATTAACTTTCGACTATGCAAGCCATCCTAGTCTATCAATCGGCTACATCAAATTTCCCAGTCGACCCTACAGACACTCAGGTTGTTTCGTCACTCTCGGCAAAACCACCAAAACTGCGGGAACGTGACAAAATCCAGAAGTATAAAATCCAGAAGTGACAAAATCCGGAAATGAGAAAATCCAGAAGTGACAAAATCCAGAAGTGACAAAATCCAGAAAAAATAAAAAATCCGGAAATGAGAAAATCCAGAAGTGACAAAATCCAGAAGTGACAAAATCCAGAAGTGACAAAATCCAGAAGTGACAAAATCCAGAAGTGACAAAATACGTAAATGTCAAAATTTCGAAATTGTAAAAATTGTTATAATTAAAAAAATTTTACAAATTACAATTACAAATTTTTAAAAATTGCTTTGCTTCGCAAATCTCATATTTACACTCTTCGTTGTTGTTATAATAATCTGTGTTAATAATATACTCTTGTGTGACAAATTCATCTGATGGAAACCCAGCATCTTTCTGAACGAAACAGGCTAACTCAACAATACACATAGGTCACGATTTGTGAACGGCAGTCAAGAAACATTATATGAAATTTTGAAGTGTTGATCGCCATTTTGATATGGGTCAAGATCCAAAATGCATGATAATTCGAATTAAAATAAAAAGGTCTAAATTTTGGAAATCACTATACATAGAAAAACTTTTGCGTTGGGGGGGGGGGGTCTGAAATATATGAATTAGTGCTTACATGGTACATACCTAGGTCTATGCCTAGGTCTCATATATTAATGAGTGCGTAAACAAATGAAAAAGTCCCGAGTTCATGTAGAATTCAAACTAAGAGCTAATCCAGAAAAAATTCAGAAAAGATAGTCACGCGATATTCTTTTCTGAATTTTGTCACTTCTGGATTTTGTCTTCCTGGATTTCGTACCTAACCCCAAAACTACATATCAATTTTAATAATATTGATTGTTTCGTTTTCTTTTTTTATTATTATTATTATTGAAATGGAGAACGCAGACAGAGATTCCCCTCGCATCTATAGTCACTGCGACCTGTAAAATCTTTTGTTACATCACTCCTAAGTGCTCTCGTCTTCCATACAGCAGCAACAGTCTCTCTGTCGACTTTACCCATATTCTTCATATGATAACTGAGTGGACAATGCCCAGTACGTAGGCCCATTATGACCCTTAATTCTTTCGTGTTGAACGTGAGGAATATATTTGTTTTGGCTAGTTGCTTCATGATATTAAGAGAGTTCCAGAGCAGCTTAGATTCAAAGGTAAACGAATTTAACGCTTTGGGTGCTGTTAGGCTGGCTGATATTATGTATATTTTCGCTCATCATAATTATATTCATATGATTGATTTCGCTACCATAGAGTTCTGCATCGTAGGTAATGACCTCAGTGGCTTAGCTTCATAGTCGGTCCATATCTGCCTACGCCTTCTGTACCTTCCATTTTGGATCCATCCGTGTACCATTTAAGAGATGCCACTGTTTGTGATCCCCTAAGATCACCTTGAATGATGTTTCGAAATAACAACATCTGAGATTGTTTTGGCCATTAGGTCCTGTAGGAATTCTTGAAGGACTTTCACAGATGAGTAACCAGATTGTCTGTGCTCAAGAGATCTGCCCTTTGCAGTCTTTTTCATGCTTCCGTTAGAAAAATACAAATTCTTAAGTATTAAGAGTAGAAAACTGTTGCTAATTATAGTAGGAATTTAGAATTTTTGAAAATAATTCTAGTTTTTACTCAGCCGGAGATCTGTATCGAATTTTTGTATATAATAAATTTTACTTTTAAACCCGATGTGGAAAAAAATTACAGTTGTCAGGGTAAAAACGCCCCAGCTACCAATTCATTATTGCAATATCCAGAGGCGTCGAGATATGTTTTATTAAGAGGGGCAACAGTTAGATGTATTTGAATTAAGTATGTCAAAAATCCCACAAATTCAGAAGAAAAGAAAAAACTAATCTGCGTAGCTGTCATTGGTCGAAAATATATGAATTTCTAAGTGCCTGACAATTTTTTAGATTTACTTGTGAAACAAATAATAAAGGAAAGAGAGAGAGAGATCCTTTGTATTGCAAAATAACATGAAAATTGTGTTCCGATTGGAAGAAGTTAAAAGTAATTTCTATTGCGTAAATGAGCGCGAAAGTATTTTTCAAAGTTGCCAATCTAGAGTCCTTGAAAAAAAAGAAAAGAAAAAAAAACAAAGAAAGGAAAATCCAAAGAACACAACAAGGCTTTATTAAAGTGTAAAACTCTCGACTGGATAAGAAACAGATAAATTTTGCATGTCTCTAAAGATTTTAATGCTTTTATCTTATTTTGATTTTGTCAAAAAAATTTTAGTTTTTCTTTTTTTTTATCCTTTTTACTTATTCGAACTCCACACCCTTCCTCCTCTCTTCTTCCTTCTGAGCTAGCCTAATTTTCTCCGAAGAGTTAGTTTTATTGTTATTTTTTTTTAGATTTTGGGGTTGTCTACCAGTATTAACTCTAAATAAGAATAAGAATAGAATAAGAATAAGTTTATTCGTGGTAAAGTACTATAAGAATACAAATTTCTTTTTTTAGTACAAAAACAAAGCAGCAAAAAGAATAAATGAAAACAATATTAATATAAAAGTACGAGAAATGAAATTAAAATATAAAAAACAAAGCTTAAATAAATTAGAAATTAGAAAAATTTAAATATGAATTCGAAAAAATATGCTACTAGCAACGTAAAATAAAATTCTAAAATATTACTCAAAACATCAGATTACAAATACAAATATATAACAATTAATAACTAGAAAACAACTAGAAAACACAAAGCCAAGACCACCTAAAACACACCCAAAAGTCTATCCCACGACGGTGCTGCAGAGTGTGATTCGCTCCATAAACCCTTGAGTCGAGCTCGTACGCTGAATTTCGGATGGTAAATTATTCCAAGCTCGAACAGCACGAGCAAAGAAGAATTTTCCATTACTGAATATTGAAAATTTGGTATCAGTAAGTCGAAACGCTTTGAGGAGTTTAAAAATTCCAAACTATTAAACAAATAGCTTGGTTCTTTAGGGTAGATGAGCTTATAGATATAGATTTAAGGAGCAACCAAGTAGATGATTTCGATGTTGCGAAATATGATCTTATCTCATTAAGCAGAAGACGAATCTTGTGCAGTCGTTGAACGCCACATTTAGCTTAGTGGAATGGGATGAACACAAGTGAGGGAAAAGGAGACTGCCATTTGATTCGCATCGAAGGTGTGTTCGTAGACAATTTTCCCGAAGACAACCACAGCCGACGAAGCCCACCATAAATCTTACCAGTCATATTATTGACATGATCACAGCATTGTATTCTGGAATTGAGGAAGATTCCAAGATTTTTTACACGACTCAAAAATGGTAGAACTGTGTTATTTAAAAAAACAAGTGGAAGATCAGATACCTTAACTGCTCTGCGATAGAAGGCAATACACTGTGACTTTCCAGCATTAAGCAATAAAAGATTGTTATCAGCCCAGTGTCCAATGCTGCGCAAGTCTGAATTTAGCCTATCAATGCAATCCTCGACCAGTCCTATTGGTCGACTGAGATACATACAAGTGAATTTTACAGTCTACAACAACATTATGGAGGTCATTTATATATAGGCTGAAGAGCAAAGGTCCGAGAATAGAGCCTTGAGGGACACCACAATTTAGAGACAGAACACCGGATACACAATGGTTTACCTTAACCCGCTGCAATCTTATGGAGAGAAAGCTGCGGATTAAATACACAGCAGAGGGATGAAAAAGGAAGTTTGAAGTCAACTTTTCAAGCAGATTGGAAAGATTGACCATGTAAATGCTTTGGAGAAATCAAGCAGGGCAAGAGCACACAGATAGTCCATGTCAAGCTAGCTACGTACTGAAAATGTTACAAACAGAACTGACTTCACTTCACTTCTTTTCGCACATACAAAAAGCAAGAAAATAAGGACTCAAAAATTTAAAAATCAGCTATAACTACATCTTACTCCTCTTTTCTTTGCTGTAGATTCGCTCAAGGATCGATCTATTGGTATATCTTAAAATCCGATGTGATTCTATTCACTTGTCTAAAGCTGCGGTTAGGCACTTCGCCAGTAATACTGACGCCAGCTAGTACCAGCTATCGCCAAGAATTAGAATGCTTTTATAGTAAATGGTGTGGTTACGAGATAAAAATCTTACTAGCAGGCACGCTTGCTGGCTTGCTGTTTTTTTGAGAGCTTTTTTACGAACTTTTTTACGAGCACCAGTTGCTTGGATGCAATAAAGTTTTTATACAAAAATGGACGTGGAAAAGCTGGATGGGACTATAAAGGCAGAAACACATCCACGCAAGCCTCAAGCCTGTTTTCTCTCCGGCTTCTTCTCAGGTCGCCTCAAGGCTTGCCTCAGAGAATTGATAACAAAATACTACCGGGCTCGTTGCTGTCATTATAATTTTTATAGTATACCTGTTGACAAAAGTAGGTCGTCTGAGAGAGAAAAATTTCCAAAATTGAGCAAAGTGCGCCTTGCGGCTAGGACTTGAGGCGAGCTGCTGACTGAGTTTTGTGTTACATCATTTAAAACCCCGTATTGGAAATTGTGAAAATGCCACGAGGAAGCCTCAAAGCCTGGATGTGTTTCTCTGCCATAACATTCTTATCAGTATTTTGCCTATAATAAAGAAAATGAGTGATATTCAAAAATTGTGTTCCTACCTTTCTTCTAGTAAAATCGTGGTAAAGACCGTTCGTTGGATTTTTCTGTATAATTGAATTATTTTACTCAAAATATAGTTAAATGTTGCCGGCCTTTTTTGTAGTATTCGCAAAAAAAAGCTCTTCATCCATCTGCGTTCAACATATTGTGTAGATGATGATATTCACCTATAATTTCTGCCGTTTCGCATTATTTGAATAAATGGAGTATTTCTTAAGTATTCTTTCGATGACAGAAGCTTTTCACTCATCGATTCGGAGGTACTGTTTGTTCGAATTTTTAATATTATAGGAGTCGTATGAATGCAGGTTTCTTAGCTCAATTAGTTAAGGAAAAAAATTAAGGTGAACTACTTACATGAGGTGGTTACCAGAAGCCCTCCGTATGGAAACACAACAAAAGCTGCGAATATTAGATATCTCTCTATATCGATTCCATATCGATCTTTGTCGATATCGAAATTTTTTCGAACCATATAAAATAAAAACAAGTAAAAAAGCTAGAATTGGTCTAAGACCAATTCTTATGATACCCTAGATGAATGCCCGTATTAAATTTCGTATGGTCACCGATCTATTCAAGTATTGATTTTGAAGTTGTTTTACGTATATATTTCTAGAACGGTTTGTCGCACAGAAAAAATGATTATAACCAATTTTATAGGATTTCGTATTCTGCAGAAGTTTTTAGTACAATAAAAATGTCTTGGACTGATCGTTTTCAAAGTGTACGTAAAAAACCTAAATTTTTATATGGCAACACCAAGAAGCAGTTGCCCGATTTAGTCCATTTTTGACATTTTATTTTCTAATATAGTAAAAACATCATGTACGAAATTTCAGCTCTCTACGTCAACGCGTTCTCAGGCAGTGTCCAAATATATAGCGGAAAACGAAACTTTTATATGGCAACCCCACGAAGGAGTTGCCCGATTTGTCTCATTTTCGAACTTAATTTTACTTTTTTTTTTAAAGTCCGTGTACAAAATTTCAGCTATCTAAGTATACGCGTTCTCGAGTTATCGTGCGCACAGACGGACGGACGGACGGACGGACGGACAGACGGACGGACGGACGGACGGTCATGCAAAAATCAAAATAACTTTTAAAATTATGAATGGGTGTCCAATCCATTTTGCTCTACCATCATTATTTCGAGGTGTTACCAACGGAATGACAAACTTAGTATACCCCTATGATTTCATCTAGGGTATAAAAACGTGAGAAAATTGGCAACAGTGTGTTATTATTTATTTTAAATTGCAATTTTCTGTGGTAATTCTTTAATATATAAGATTTCATAAATCCAACACAAAAATAGAGTTGAGTTAGAATAAAAAAAAAAACAGGACTCCAAGATACCCCTAAGATACACTTCTGTTTGGTAACACATTGAATCACACTCCTACGACCGATAGTAATCTCGTCGTCATTTACAAAATTTTTCTTAATCCAAATGCCACACTCCATAGAAGTTCGTTATCCATGGTCACTGTATATTTGAAACGCATCATCACCACCTAAGTCATACTTAATTCCCTGTTCCGCCATGCTAGCGTTTTCCTCTCATAAACATTAAATTTAATGGGAAACGAAGAAATTCATCACTTAATCCAGAAATTCCTGTGTCATTAGTTGTAATGTACAAGCAAATGCGATGGGTTTGCCACTAATATCCTTTACACATTTGCTCATTGCTCTTTCGGTTCCCACAAACGGTTGAAATAGAAATCGCTGACGTCTGTTGTATAGGATATAGGAATTGTGGTATCACTATTTCCTCTCTGTCACCCGAATAGGGTGAGTCATCCTATGAAGGGTTTCAATTTAATTGAGCCTGGCAAATTTTGCACACCCGAAAAAAAAACACACACGAATACTAGCTCTAATTCTATATCCTGCCGCCACTATAGACATAGTTTTTGAGTTTATGTTATGTAATAGAGTAAGGATTATATCCATATGCTCCGCCATACGGTGACTATACGTAAATATAGACATGAAAGATGATCATTTGGAAAAAGCCACATCTGACCAACTCTGATGGTCATTATAAATGCCCAGCAGTCTGGAGCAGAAAATTCCGGCCGAACTGAGATCTTATAATAGAGACAGTCATAGCAGTCCTTTTTCAGTTCACATGCATATTCCATGAGGATTGATGATGGCTCCCCTAGTGGAGAGATATTCAAGAAGAAAAAAACTGCTAACTATGGAGATCCTGAGTTTTAGTATGAAGGTGGAGTGTAGGATGATGGTGGGGTGTTATCTTCCCAATTTTTGCCAAGCTTCTAGCTATTTCTGTGGTTTATGTATATCTACCCCGCAATGTTGTAATATTTTTCGCATATTTGAAGAACCCCAATGGAAGTTTGGCTATTTATGTATATTGCAGCGAATATGGTACAGATCTAGTAGACTAGCGGCGGTCTTATAGTATCAGAGCTGTGTATATAATTTATTCAATGGCGGACATAAGAGATGTTCTTTTTCCGGGAATGTTTCAAATTTCTCTGGTTTAATTTAGTTTGGTAAAGGAATAGTTGTTGCTGCCGGCATGTAAATATATCGCATGCTTGCGGAATGTAGTTTTAAATTTAGCCTTGCTTCATCATTTCCATTTCCATTCGCTTTTGCTTTGCTGAGCATAATAATCTGAATATAAAAAAGCATTGGGGTTTGAGTTTTTTATTATGAATTCTATGTATTCCTTTTATTTTTACCGTAACTCTCATTGGCGGAATAAAATAAGTGTAAATCACTTGGGTGAATCGTGAAAGGTTGAAATATATATACGCATCCAATTCTGTATAAGTTAGATGCCATTAATGATACTATTTTTAGTATTTCTTGTCCAAGTCGAGTAACTGAAGAATACGATCCAGAGGATCAAGGCGTGAATAAACTGATTTTAAAGTATGCTTACTTAAAATTAATGATTTTTTTCAATTAAGAGAATCGTTATGGTATAAATGGAATGAAAAATATTTATTTAAATCTTGAACAAATATTTTCCGGCTTGTATACACTCTAAAAAATCTGTGTAATATTACACTTGTTTTTACAATATTATTTTTTGAGTGAAAATATAAAGTAAATGTAAAAAATTGAAAAATAACTTTTATGCGTACCCTATAAAAGTAAACTTTTACATTTTGTTCAAATTTTATTGCAACACGGAGAGAAAAATAAAAATTCACAACAAATGCATGCCGCGTTTAAAATGCATATTCGATTGAATTCGTTTCATTCAACTACTTTTCTATCAAATCAAACGAAAACATATTTAAATTGAAAGATTCTCTAAAAACACATAAATATCTGCGCGTTTAAAAAAAGCTTTCAATTTAACATTTGACTTTATATGAGAAAATAATTCACATTGAATACTTTGACGTTCAGTATGATGGCTAAATGCATTTCGATTTTCATTAACCAGGATGTTGTTCATTTTGAAAGCAAAACGTCTTCACTTTGGTTGTCAACAGAGTTAAATGTAGTATTTTTGTAACTTTGTTTCAGTTCGTACACATTTCGCGTCTGGATTCTGCTTTTCACAACTTAAAAGTTTTCTTTTAATTTTGGTATTTTGCTTATGATCATTCATTTAATTACCCTTCTAGAAGCTAAATTTGGAATAGAAGTGGTAAGAGTACATTAACAAAGGGTAGACTGTCGAAATTTTGCCCGGTCATCACTTAATAAGAATTATAGCAAAATTTCAGACAAAATAGAAATTATAGCAGAGACAAAATTTCGTTCAGTTGTGAGTATGTGACTTCTTGGAACTTAAATATTAATTAATATTGTGTATTTCTTCGTCAAAAAATTACAGCCGTATGCTCGAACTGATGATATCGGGTCTGCTCTACCCTTAGTTGGTTTAATCAGTTACCATCAACTCCTTCGTCATAAATATATTTTTAGTGAACGATTTATACAGAAGTATATAATGTAAATAATCTTGATAAATGAAATTTTATAATAAATAAACAAGTTTTCAATTTGAACTCGAAAATTTTCAATTTTTTTAACAGTTTATTTGTTGAAATCAACGAAAGTTGTTTGATGTGAATATTTTCAAACGTTTCAATTTTGAACCCATATGAAATTCAATTTAAATGAGAGAAATGTTCAATTTCTTGAAGATTTTATATGGTTGAATTGAACGCAAGATTGTTTGATGTGAATATTTTTACAATCAGGATATATGCGTTCAATATGAACATTTCGTAATTGTTAAAACAAACGTTAAGCGCCATTGGCGCCGTTTTAAACTCGAAATCGTTTGGTTTAAACAATGATTTCGTTCAATTTGACATATTCATTTTTCTCCGTGAAGTTTATGATATATAGCATCGATGGCACAAGAACTAGATGTCGCATGGTATACCAGAGTAGAATATTCAGATTGTATAAATCTCGATTAAGTTCTCACATAGATCTTGTAGTTCTTATAGGAATAACTAAATTCAGGTCATACGGGAATTTGCCAATATTTTTTTAAAATGACCAGTTTTCAGTCACTAAAGTAACAGATTGTCTTTGAGAATAGGTTTGAGAATAGATTAAAAGCTATAACTCTTTAACGGCTACAGTTAGCACATAGGGTGTAATAGGTCAAATTAAAAAGGAGAGTCCACAGTTTACAGTTTTTATGAAATACAGTTATGTTAACTACCATTTTGCAAAAAAATTGAGATCAAAGACAAAAAAGAAAGGTAAAAAATCCGTGACCGGGAAGGTAAGAAAAGCCATGACCGTACAGCTTGTAAGGTAAATGGGGGATAGTTGCAACAAGGGCAACTTGAAACAGTCCGATTTTGCTCCTCGGAAACAATTTCAACCAAAAGTCGTACGCCCATGTTAAGCATCTCTCTTAGATACTTCATTAAATGTGCTTATTCAGTCTCTCACAGCCCGTGATACTGAGCAATAGGGGATAGCAGGGTAAAACCGTGCACTAAAGTTTAACTTTAATTCAGAAACTCAAATAAAGTAGGAAATCATCTCATTTTGTAACAAATTTAATTCTCTACAAAAGCTAGGATCCATATTTGAAATATCGAACCGATTTAAATTGTAAAATCCATTTTATAAAATTGTGTCATTGCACGGTATTGCCCGAAAGGAACTAGATTGCGTAAAAATAAAAAATAAATGTCCAAAATTTACTTACACATTTTATTTTAGCATTCAAATAAATAAGATGTAGTGAATTAGCATAATATAAAACTACAAGAAAATCATGAGTCCCTTTCTTGGTGGTAATAAAATAAACAAAAATTTATTATATTTCAGTTTTGAGTGGCATTTATCTGAGCGAGTCTATTGTAATTGACAAAAGTCACAAATAAAATTTTCGGCTGTTTCACGCCCAGGCGCCGTACTGCACCGTGACAACATGTCACCACATTTTCAATCCTAACCTAAAAACAAAGAAGTTTTTTTGATGTTAAAATATAGCCAGGAAGTAAGCTTATGAAATAACATAAACATCCGTCATAGTCACATGCGTAAAGCTGCAAGCTCCCCGACTGTCTCTATCTGTTTCGCATTCTTCTGCCCGGCGCTCATTATTCCCTCTAGCGGATTTAAAAACATGATGCACGGTATTACCTCGCCGCCGCACGGTCTTACACCGCTCTCCCCTACTCAAAAACTTGTTCTAGAAATAATTTTGTAAACATTGGGTGCGTTTAGGCGGAGACTAAATCAGTCAAAATTACTGATTTCTCCTTCAAGTAATTAACGCTCATACCGAAATGGTTGGTACTTTTAAGGCCGGAACACAATGCGGCGCAGTAGCTCGTAGCTGGCGCGGTAGCTGGTGCTGTAGCTTGCACTGGCGCGCGCCATGTAGCTAACATTGGTTACAATGATGCAGCGTGTAGCCAATGGTACGGACGGTGAAATACCTCATTATTTATTATACCCTAGATGAAATCATACGGGTATACTAAGTTTGTCATTCCGTTTGTAACACCTCGAAATAATGATTGTAGAGCAAAATGGATTGGACACCCATTCATAAGATTAAAAGTTATTTCGATTTTTGCATGTCCGTCCGTCCGTCTGTGCGCACGATAACTTGAGAACGCGTACACTTAGAGAGCTGAAATTTTGTACACAGACTTTAAAAAATAAAAGTAAAATTAAGTTCGAAAATGAGCCAAATCGGGCAACTCCTTCGTGGGGTTGCCATATAAAAATTTCGTTTTCCGCTATATATTTGGACACTGCCTGAGAATGCGTCGACGTAGAGGGCTGAAATTTCGCACATGATATTTTTACTACATTAGCAAATAAGATGTCAAAAATGGACTAAATCGGGCAACTCCTTCTTGGTGTTGCCATATAAAAATTTAGGTTTTTTACGTATACTTTGAAAACGATCAGTCCAAGACATTTTTATTGTACTAAAAACTTCTGCAGAATACGAAATCCTATAAAATTGGTTATTACCATTTTTTCTGTGCGACAAACTGTTCTAGAAATATATGCGAAAAACAACTTCAAAATCAATACTTGAATAGATCGGTGACCATACGAAATTTAATACGGGCATTCATCTAGGGTATCCTAAGAATTGGTCTTAGACCAATTCTAGCTTTTTTACTTGTTTTTACTTTGATTTATGGAATTTGAAAATATTATTTAATATGGAAGAATTATAAGAAATGGCCTTTTTAGAATGTGTAGTGCAATTGTGCCTTTTCACTTATAAATATTTAAAGACAAAAAACGCAGAAAATGGTGGGTTAGACCTCTATATCAACAGAGGATGAGTTCAGGATTCTACGAAAAAAACATTTAAATATATTAAAGGAGAATGATGACGAACTTTTCAATAAAAATATTAATTTCCAACGACTGTCAGATTTGGCGCACGCCAAAAATTAAAATTTGCCAAAAATGAGCTACAGCGCCAGCGCCAGCTACACATTGGAACGCCATCATAAACTTTCTGTGCTTTCAAATTTTGACAGGTCTGGCTACCGCGCCAGCTACGAGCTACCGCGCCACATTGTGTTCCGGCCTTTACATGGTTGTGACCAAACGCTTTCAATTTTTCCAAACTGGTTTGGTGTCTGCCTAAACGCACCCATTGTCTAACGTTGAGGTTATTATTGCAAGTAAGTAAACATTATTTCTTGGTATGTTCTTGCTACACATTATTACACTCTAATATGTATTTATGGATTAGTGTTGCGGAAGAGTCTATAGATGCAGTGATTCATTGTTTTAGAGTGTAAGTTAGTGCTGGGCGATGTTTATTGATGTTTTCAAAACATCTATGTTTGGGCTCTCGATGTTCGATATTTTTACATCGATGTCGACGCACTAAAACATCGACATACATCGATGTTATCCTTTTGATGTTAGGGAATTACATACGTCTTTCCGCAAAGGAATGAAACCAAGAAATGAATAAATTCATACTGTAAAAAGCAAATCAAATTCCAAAAAATTTATCTAGATTTGAAAAAAAGAAACACGTATTTCAATAAAATGTTTGTGGTAAAACGGAAAGAGACGTAGTGAAGTGATTGTCATTTCATTTTCAAAGCATCGTTACAATTGATCATCATTAGTTCTTAGAATGATTTGGGCTGGGGGCAGAAAACATTGTTCGGTGGAACCAGTCAGAATTCATTCTTTTTTATTTAAGCGATCCTTTGAAGCCGCATCATATAAATCCTTTGGAATGGTGGCAGCGTCACCAACTTATATATCTTGGCTTATCACGTCTTGTAGCATGTCCATTGCGGCTACTTCTGTGCCAACCGCACGTTTTTTCTCTAAGCTAGGCGAGACTATAACTCAAAAGAAAAACTGTTTGTAAGGAAAACGTCTTTGCCAGTTTTTGTTTCTTCAGTCTATAGATAAGAAGTTTTCGGGCCTGTGATTTTTCATTTTTATTTAATTCATTTATGTGTTATTTTTAGAAAACTTTTGCTTTAGACTTGATAATGAATGAAGTACTTGTTTTGTTTTGTTTTCGTTATTTTTATTAAGTTATAAATAAAGACGACAGCAACAAAAATTCTAAACTGAAAAACATAGCTTTTTCTATGATGTGTTTAAAATTCATTAACATCGATGTTTTTTGTACATCGATGTGATATGATCGATATTATCGCCACATCGATACTTGTTGGGCGATGTCAACATCGATGATGAACATCGATGTTCCATTCCGATGTCCCAGCACTAGTGTAAGCTGCAATAAACAGCTAAAAACACTAAAGTATGATTTAGTTTTTATTTATTTTTTTATTTTTTTTTTTGTCATTGAAATATTGGTTTAGTTAAGTTTTTTTTTATTGTTATTTTCTGTAATATATGTACATATGTGTATATTAAAAATAAAAATGTTTAGGTGCCTACATATGTGGCCAAGATTAAATTTTGTAATATTATTAACATTCAAAATAATACAATGTAAGTCAAAACAACTAATAGAACTATTTTACATAACTTGTGACTGTAAGCTTATGGTCACGACATATTATATTAGTATGAATTTTTTTTTGGATTTGTCCGAGTTTACTTTTAGGATTGAGATTTATGAACTTATGATCTCTGAATATGCTTCTAGTACTATGATTTTTTATTTTTTTTATTATTTTGCGGTACGTTCTATCGATATTGATGTTAATCATGATTGCATACATTCTCGAGCCTTATGCCTTGCCTCTTGCCAGAGTATTTCTTTGGTTTATTTTGTTTTGTCTCTGAATAATACAAACTGCTAGTTCCGGTATATCTGACTGCATTTTGACTACAAACAATGAAATGGTTCTCTTTAATGATCAAATATCTTTTCCGGCATTTTCCAAACATGACCTTATATTCCTAACGTATGACTTTGAACCATCACGCGATCCTCATATCTCTACCTTCAGCTTCCGAGATTTTAAAGCTATTTGCATTGATGCCCTATTTAGTGATGCTTATGCCTGTGATTGGGAAATGATCTATTCTATGAGAAGTGTTGATGAACAGATTAATTACTTCATGTACTTACTGCAATATCTTTTTGAGACACATGTTCCTCTTAGAACGAAAAGTATTCTAACTTCGGGCAGCCAATGGTTCACCGCACGGATTCATACATTGATTTTAATACGCAATAATGTGTATCTTAGATGGAATTTTCGTAATCTACGCAATTTTGTGACTAGTGAAATAAGAAAATCTAAGAAGAACTACTTTCGATCGAAACTCAACACGAAGCTACCTTCAAAGGAGCTGTGGCGCAATTTGAGAGTGATTGCAGGAGGTTGGAACTTCGGAATGTAAGACTTACGTTGACCCTAATGAATTAAATTCAAACTTTGTCACTTGTAGTTCGTTTCCATCATCTGCACCTTCTGTCATGAGATATAGCCCCCCGTCAGGTACCAATAATACATTTTCTTTTGCTTGCGTCACGCAGGAGGAAATGTTTAACGCAGTTTTCTCAATAAAATCAAACTTATTAGGCATTGGTGACTTACATCCTAAGTTTATAAAATTGCTTATACCAATAATTTTGCCATCCTTAACGCATATTCTAAACAATGTTATTTTTCGTTCCTATTTTCCCTCTTCCTGGAAGTTGGCTAAGGTTATTCCCATCCCAAAAAAGTGTCAATCGAGCGCCACCGAATACCGACCTATTGCGATACTACCATTTTTGTCCAAGATTCTCGAAAAATTGCTTCGTTTGCAAATTGTGGATTATTGTGAACGTCATAACTATTTGATTAAGTTTCAGTCTGGTTTCCGCTGCAAACACAGCTGTACAACTGCTTTACTGAAGATCACTGATGACTTTCGGTTGGCATTAGATAGTGACATGATAACTGTTCTCGTTCTATTGGACTTTTCAAAGGCATTTGATTCTATAGATCACTCTTTGCTTATCAATAAACTAATAACTAATTTCCGTTTTTCAAGTTCGGCATCCAATCTCATTCAATCATATCTTTTTGGTCGCAGTCAGCAGGTCACTTATAATGGAAAATCCTCAACCTTTTTACCAAACACTTGTGGGGTACCGCAAGGCTCGATACTGGGTCCACTATTATTTTCGCTATTTATAAATGATCTGCCGAATGCTAATATCAATGCTCAATATCACCTATATGCTGATGACTTACAAATTTACATATCAAGGCCAGTTGGCTTAATTGAAGATGCTGTCGATCGCCTTAACAAGGACCTTTGCTCAGTACATGAGTGGTGTATACCGAATAAGCTTCATTTGAATCCTATCAAATCTAATGTAATTTTAATCTGTAGATATAGACTGGATACTTCGTCAATGTCTCGTATTGTGCTCAATAGTATCATCTTACCTTATCGCGTAAAAGTATTGAATCTAGGAATCATTATCAAAAATACACTTTCTTGGTCTAATCAGGTATCTAATGTTATCTGTAAGGTGCATGGATATCTGCGTAAGCTCTCTGTTTTTGCCTCCTATACTCCACTTTCCACTAGGATGATGCTGGCTAAGTCACTAATAGTACCAGTTTTTACTTATGCCAGCGAAATTTGGTCCAAATGTGATTCTGTTTCTTTGCGTAAGTTAAATATTGCATTTAACTCCGTTTTTATCATGTTTCTGACTTTGCTAAGACTATCCTTGGATGTCCCCTGCAATCTTCTGTTTAAAGATTTACTTTTTCTTAATGGTATTATCTCTTCTGGCGGACCATCTTACTTATTTGAAAAAGCTGAATTTATTGGAAAGTGGAAAGCTTTTCCAATAAAGTTTGCAGTGACAGCCATCAGCTGATTATAAATTAAATTTCTTTGCAGCTTTCTTCTCTTTTTGGTATCTTTTAACAACAAAAATTGTTTTCTACTAAATGCTTTGCAACTACATACAGCAAATATACTCGCAAATCTTCTTGATGGCACTTAATTAGATTACTAAATTCTGCCATGATCCTTACTCACATTGAGGAACTATGAATGACATTCCAAATGAAATAATTTTCGTTAATTCTCTGTCATCTCTTCATTTTCTTAAAATGACTGAAGTTGAAATTAAATCATTATGGACACAATCTGTCTAGGGTATAAGTGAAGTAGACCAATTTCGAAAAATTTACAACAACATTATAACACTAAATTTTATTCCCCGAGAATGATATTGAATTCTCCACTTTATCACTATAAGAGTCTATTGAAATTCCCTAGGAATTCGGTGAGACAATAATTAGGCTAAGCTCCGAGCTTGATATAAGACAAAAATTGTTTGTTGGGTTTAGAGCATCCTAAGAGAAATTATTTTTTTAACAGTAGTTTTGTATGCATTTTATTGACCTCTTCAATATGGTAGATACGAGAAAATATATATCACTCGACATATTCATCATTTCAAATGTTTTGATCCATTCCGGAATGTTCCACCAGCCATATAAAATTTGTACTATATACTCCGCTCTGGTATTGTGTGCGACATCTAGTTCTTGCGCCATCTAAGGAATCTTATTTTTCTTCTCCAATCTAATGCCAAACAAGCATTATAAGTACAAAAATCTACCAACATAATCTCAAAATCTCAATAAATATAGACAGAAACTTCGGAAAATACTGAATAGCTGCAATCCATTCTATAGAAAAGCAGTCTTCTGTCGAAGATGAAAATATGCCTGCCAATAATTATTGTGTAACGAAGAAAAAAAAAGAATCTCTTACTTCCATTCAACTTAGTTTAAACTACTTCCAGGACATTGATCCGGTTGATCTCAACAGAAAGACAAAACTCCCCAAAATTATTTCTATTAGTATGGAATCTTTCAGCCTTCCCCTAGAAACGATTTCGCTTAGTATACCTGCTGTCAACGTTTCGGGACAATTCCAAGATATGTAAGTGCTACAATATTTCCCACCACGTAGATATTACCATTGAGGACTTTATTGTCCAGAGTGACGACACTAGCGTCACTGCCTTCATTTCTATAAATACTTCGGATGACTTAAGTCAAACCCTTCTAACAATTTTGTTCTGACAATCAAAGGAAAAAAGGCTTCTTGGTCATATAACGTATCAAATAAAGCTATCGAAAATCTTAAACCAGTTGAATTTTTTGCAATAGTTCGTCAATGCATTTAGAAAACCTGTTTCGATTTAGACATCAGGCAGAACATTAAATTTGACTTCAAGTTCCAATACTCCTTCACGCCCTGCTCGAGTCCCAGTTCGACATTATAACTACCCTAAATAAATCGGAAGTGCTTCTTTCGGAATAATAGACTAATTTTCAAAATCATAAATTTCGGATTCCCGCCTTTCTTAACTGGGATAGTTCATAGTTTTCTTTCATCCAGAAATTTCTAAATCAGGCTTGAAAAGGTTCAATCATCACATCAATCAGTGCTGTTGCTGGATCCTCAAACGAAATACAGATGGCGTTGTATAATGATAACAAATAGCGAATAGTTTTTTTTTTTACATGAAATATCTTCAAAATCCAGAAATGGTTGAAATCCTTTGTTACATGTAAATGAAAAAGAATTCTATGCCGAAAATTACCTCCACTTGTGTCCAATCATTATAATTAAATTTTTGATATAAATATTTTTATTTTATTCATTATGAAACCAATCTTAATTGTTTTTTTGTTATTGTATCTTTTTCAGGCGGAAATATGGAGTGTGTTTATCGCCATCCTACGAAAAAGTGTTCGAAATCTTCAGGCATGTACCGACGTAGGACTAATCGAACATGTCCTTGTGAGACTCCAACGTTCGGAAACAGTTGTAGCAGGTAAGTGTTTATGTTTGTGTATGTGTGTGCACAAGGTAACCAAAAATACATAATTCAACATTATTAGCGACATTAATTAATTTTTTATCAGGGTGTTGTTGAAGACTTTCATTAAGTTCTTATATAACTTTTCCTTATACTTTTTGATAACAAAACACTTTTGGGCTCGCTTCTTTCATTTATTACGCAAGAAACGCGTCTTTGAATAGAAATGAGAGAAGGCCGCTCTCTAAGGCTATGTAGAGAGGTACATAAGCAAGAGTTTTTGAAGAAATATTTTTTTAAGGCACCAAACATCAAGGTTGAAGGTCCTTTCATTGGAAGGGAGGAGGAGAGCGAATGATTGCGACTTTATTGCGTACGTGACGTGAATTTTTAAAACAGCCCCATTTGGATGTGATCTTTACAAAAATTCTCCTGTTTTGCAGAAATGTTGCGTAATTTGTGTTTTCATTTTGCTCACTGGGTTGGCTCTCCTAACGAAATGTGTAAATAAAACAAAAACTGTTTCTTTTTTTTTCGTAAATTTTGACCTTAAAGGAAGGCACACTTGTGACTGTGTGTGTATTAGCAACATTTTGACTGTGTTTTAATATTTTATTAAGAGGGACTCGATTTTTTTTTCACTATGCTTGTCACATTTTCGACGCATTTTAACTGGTGACATTAAAATTCAGGCGAGAAAGGTTAAAGCTTTATTGTTTTATTTTGTAAAGTTTTTTGGGTTCTTTTTGGAATACTTTGTTATAGAGCTAGCGAAGCTTAGAGTGTTTACTACCTAATGTAGTTTTAAGATTAATTTTAAGAAAATGCCGAGAACAGCAATAGGCTGGGGTACACATACATATATATCTCGCCATTAATACTGATGACAATTAACACTAAATCCTTTAACATAATTATTGAAAACTTTTACTACTCCTACGTAGGTCACTATTTAAATTTTAAGCCTAACAATAAAAAACATTAATTTGTCAACAAACATGGCTTTATTACTTTTCAAAGTATTCGCCACGTTGATTGATACACTTTTGCATGCGTTCGAACCAATCGACAAAACATTTTTCCCATTCCATTAGAGACACCTCCAAAACATGGTTTTTGAACGCATCAACAACTTCTTCGGTCACCGAAAATTGTTGTCCACGTAATTTGTTTTTGATGTATTGGAACAAAAAAGAAATCGTTAGGTGTCAAATCAGGACTGTACGGCGGAAGATGCATTAATGCGGTTTTTTAACCCGTCAAATAATCGGTTGTTTGATGTGATGTGTGAGAGCTCGCATTGTCATGGTGAAGACTTATTCGATAAGCTTTGTTTATTTTCCTCAATTCACCAAACATTTCTGGGAAACAAATAGTGGTCTATCATTCAGAATTGACTGTTCTTTGTTGTTCCAACGGTACAGTTGCCACATGACCTGTAAGTCCAAAAAAAATACACATTTGCTTCACACTCCTTCGACCGCAAACAACTTTTGTTGGATATGCTTCATCTTGGAAGACCCATACAGTCGATTGCTCTTTAGTTTCGGGCTCATAAGCATAAGTCCATGATACGACGACAGGTGACGACACCTGTCCGATTTTTTGAAGTACCTCGACTCTATTTCTTGAGCATTTCTTTACACCAATCGACGTTTTTTTTTTTGCTACTAAGTGCTCATGCAATGACTTATATATACTGGTGGAACTAATGTCTAAGGTTGCCTCAATCTCACAATTATTAGTTTTTGCACAGCATTAATGTTTTCTGCCACAATAATCGATTTTGGATGACATTTACGTATTTCTTCGGTAAGCGAACGGCGGCTACGATTGAATTCGTTAAACTTGTAACACTAGTGGAAATAAGTTGATCAATGCACTCTCGTCTTGGTAATCCACGTCAATTTCATTTTTTTTCCAAGTTGAATTTAAGGAAGAATGTAAAGAAAAGAAAAGCTTATTATTAATCAAAAGGTTCTCCGAACGTTTATGCTAAAAAATGCCAAGCGAATATGATACTGACTTGCATCAGCAAACACTAGTGTTGCCAAGGCTCACAATATAAATAGTGACCCTCGTACATCGTCGAATTCAAGTACATTGTCGAATTTTTAGTTGGCCAATGAACACCAAAACGGAAGTCTAGTTAATTCCATTTCTTTTAAATTGATGCCCACTGGCTCTATTCTATGAAGATCTAACGTCCCTGAGAAGCATTATCATAATACACAACTACAATTGCCCTGAACCGTCATCATTACACGCACCAATAACACTAATAATACCACTGTGGAGGAATATTGCGCAAATTTCATGTACTATAAGGAACTAAAAAAAGAAGAAGTTTCTTGTGGACTTGCGATTCAAAAGCCTGACGTTCCTCTTGATCTATTCATTCAAGAACAAGGTTTCATTTCCTATTTCAAAAACGGTTGTGGTCTTTGTTGAGAAACAAAAGCTTCAAAAAAGTCTGCAGTCTCCCTACTACAATTGGCCCACTCAGTCACTAGCTGTTCACTTTGAAACTAGGTTAGGATTAGGTTAGAGTGCCGGCCATCATAAGAAGGTGTACAATCAGCCACACTTAGACCAAATATGGTCCATTGTGATGCCACTATATTGGAACTCTGCCTGGAAAAAATATTTAAGAGCTAGGGGGTGCGTTGAAACCAGCCACAAGAGTTAATGAACTTTACCAGGTTTCCCAACTCTTTGTCAGCCAATTCCCTCAGTTCGCAGAAAAAGTAGTTACCAAGCGAATTCTCATACGCTTAGCAAGGTTAGGAAATTCGCACAGCAGGTGCTTAACGCTCTTGACCTCTTCCTCGACCATACGGCTTCTGCAGAAATCATTGTATGGAACTTGCAATGTGCTCTGCATGTTTGCCAAAAAGGCAGTTTCGCGTAATAACTGCAGAAAGATTACGCACATAATTACGGTTTCTCCTCAGCAGAGATTCAGTCTTCACAGGACAAATCTCGGGCAAAGGCTGTCTCGACATCATACATGAACGTTGATAAAGGATCAAGTGCTAACTTACTGCTGACCTATTTTCAACTGTCTTCTTGTCACGACACATTACTTAAAATGCAATAAAATATGACTCATTTTATGGCAAATATGCTATAAAATAGCACCATCGCATTTCTAAATAAAATTCAAACGAAGACTGATATTTCAATCTATAAGGATTCTACAACGGCAACAATTCAGTTGAAGTAAGACTTCCCGCAACTTTTGTGACGTTTATGGTGAGAATGCTGTAGGTAAACGAAAGCACTGGTCGCTATTGATTCCGGAAATTACGTAAAGAAGATAGAATCTGTAAATATCAGTCACGTTAGAGGTTTTTTTCCAAACCATTAAAAATGACGAACATCTAAATGTTTTTAAATTTCAAAAGGCTTTCGGTATAATGAGGGCGGGCTCAAAAAGCAAAAACAACAAAAACACAACTGTTTTCAGCATAAGTTAATTTATTTTCCAATATAGTCTCCGTACTTTGTCCAACGATTCTCCAATTTTTGGAAACCTCCGAATAATACGATTTCTGGAAGACCTAAAAATAGGCCTCTATATCGACCCAAATATCTTATCACCTAGCCATTTCTTCAGTTTTGAAAATAGTTAATAATCGTAGGAATCCAAATATGTTGAATATGGTGGATGAGGAATCAATTCGTAGCGCAATTCATATAATTTTGCCATTGCGATTGAAGATTTGTGTGCCGGTGTATTTTCGTGGTGGAAGGGCACTTTTTTCTTCGCCAAATGGCGTAGCTTTCACTTCAAATTGCCATGAATTATACCCCATACGCATCCCAAAAAACTTTAGCCATGACCTTGTTGATCGACAGATCCACCTTGACCTTCTTTACTTCGCCAGAAGAAGTTTACTGTTTCGATTATTTCTTGGCTTCGGAGGTGCTTAGATGGATCCATGTTTCGTCAACGGCTACGAAATAGCGAAAAAATCATTTTTGTCGATATTGAATATCGTCAAATTCTTTTAAATTGTCTCACGGTCGGGCAAATGCGGCATCATCTGGCATCAAGTTTCCTCATTTCCAAATATTCATGCGATGTATTCGCCATTCGTTCACATGAAATACCTAGAGCCTTAGCAATTTCGCGGACGTTGTCAATAACTATTATGGACCGTCTCTGGTGTGGTGACCTCTTTTGGACGATCCATCATCAAAAATGCTTGAATGACCGCGCTTAATTCAGCCGTCGAATAACTTATTGTAATATCAAAAGAGTACCCATATACATCGTTCAATTCGGTGTTGATCTCATCGTTTGTTTTCTTTTTCAAAAACAAGTATCTAACTTATTTTAATTTATTAATTTTTGTAAAAATAAAATAGTTGTTCGATTTCAATGAGGGGCATACTAGACAATTTAAATGACGCATCTGTCAGAAATTTTGACAGATGAGATTTAGTTAACATTGCCTTGATACTGGTGGCGCCATCTCTTGTCTAGGTCAATTAGTTTTCGGCCTACCTTCGTATACAGAATAATAGTAGAAAGAAGATATTGCATATATTTGGATTTATTTCGACCATTGGCCGTTCCCACATGAGTTATCTGAAACAAAAACAAAAAAATCGGTCAGACAAAGTATCCACCTTTATGTTTTTACTTGTGCATAATAGAAATGAAGCTGTTTTGAGTCGATCAACTGCAGTACTCTATCAAGGAATGCTCTTGCTATGTGTAATCCACTGACAGATGCTTGTACCTAACACAACGATTGATGCAAGGGTATTACCCCCTTCCTGTATCGCCAACGCCCAACAGTAGGATAGGTTGAAAGTAGTAAATCTAGCCATTCAGCACTAATTTACTTTTGTTCTCTTTTAAAATTAATCTTGGAGACAAATCATGATGAACTCATCAATGAGCTCCTAATGAGTACTCGAATGAACGTCATAATGAAATTTATTCACAGATAGTGAACATGTGATACTTCATTTCTTTCACCCTTTTTTAGGAATGTATACATTTCTTCTCCTTCGTGCATATTACAATATTAGATGAGCACTTCAATGAGTATCTATGATGAGCTTATTATGAGAATATCGATGAATATTTGAATATTACGATGAGTTTATAAAATCATATATCAATGTATGACCACATGAGCTCAAAAATTACCATATCAATGAGTATTCTGATGAGTTTATAAAAGAGGATATCAATGAGTGGAATGATGAGTTCATAAATGAGAATTCACGATCAGGTAACTGCTGATTTTACGGTTGATTTCATTTTTTTTTTTCGAATTCAAACTCGGGCTATTTTCCAACTTAAATGTTTACTGAAATGAATGCAACAATATAGCGGCATTTGTATCATTCTGCAAGATCATACAAAAAGTTGCATCAGCCTAGTGGCCAGATCTTCTTCTAGAAGCTACTGCTAAGTGGTGGACAGAAGACCATTATTCGCAAAAAACAGAGATCGACTAAGACACACAGGAAAAACTTTGCAGGAACGCTGAATCGCAAGTATTTGGGCATAAAATGGTATTCAGCCTTAATATAAGCGACAATCCTCCCCCGGAAGAACAAATTAAAAATTTCATTAAAATTGTTCTTAGTCGAAATGTCATTACAGTGCAATCTAAGGAAAAAACAATTATATATTTCTGGTTCAGTATATAGGGAGTAGAGGCATCTTTACGCATAGGCCAGCTGAGCCTGGGTCCATGGTCCCCCGATCCATGGGGCCCTGGCGGCTGTGATAGTAGACCGATGACCAATTCTTCAACCAGTAAAACAATTTATTTCAAATTGGTTTAGCTGTTAGAATTTGGCTACTGACCGTGGAATTACTCGAACTTCTATATCTGCATGGCAACAAGATTTCATAATATGTATTTTTTAAATTTCTGGTATTTTTTTATGATATATACTTCCAGTAGCCAAACTCAATGTAGATATTTGATAATCAGCGAAAATTTTTATACTGTCGTTTCTTTTTGGGCCTAATACCCATTGGAGACTTTTTGGTCACTGTCGCCGTCCTGTCGGGGTGGGCTAGTTTGGTATGCATACAGTGAGTAACTGTCACTCCAAAAAATCTTGGTTTATCTTATCATTCATCAATGTAAATTTCATATATTTGTCATAATGGCATAGAAATATCAACGAAAGAAACGCTTTTGTGTCCTTCCAAATTGAAGCGACGGCAGCTTAAGATAAAATTTTACTTAATTTTTGATGAACTACAATCCTATCCTGAAGAATTCCTTTGATATTTCCGTATGAGTACCTATTGAAAACTTTGATGATTTACTACAGATCTTGAGACCTGCTATAACTTATCAAAGTACCAATATGCGGCCATCAATGTGAACCCGAAGAGAGACTTGCTCTAGCTCTAAGGTCTATAAACACTTTCATGGATATTTCTTCACACATTTTATCTTCAAATTGCTATCAGAGTATTCTTTTTAATTTTTGTCCTCTAATACTATGTGTAAGTTTCTTCCTTGCGTCTCCCAATAGAATGGCAGTCAAACGGCGACAAAATGTTAGAAATGCGTATACAATCATATAAATGTGAAGGCGCGGTAATAGTTTCGTCACCCGAAAGTTGCTAACCAAAGGAACCAAAAAGTTACCTTGCTGTCATGCCACATCATGCACGCATTTAGGTACATTAGAGCCTATGGAATTGATGGTGGTGACAAAACAGATACGAACATACTTTGCGTTATAATTCGTTGATAAACCAAAGTATCTTAGAAAATAATTCTGTTAGAGGCCCCATATCCTAAAGTGCCCAGGGTCCCTACTTTGCTAAAGGCAGCCATGATTGGGAAAAGTTTTATGATATTTAATGCTCATCGGAAGTCTCATTAAGACTTAATTTTCCAAACATGTTTCTTCGACAATTACAAACATCTTGATGATTTTTCAATTAAATTTGTATTGGTTTGTATAAAAGCTGCCCGTTGCCAGGTCAGAAGACATGGTAAAACTGTGAGCAAAATTTTACAAGGGAAGTAATCTTTTTAATACTTAATATACAGCAATCTGTGTAAAAATTTGTGTAATAATACACAACCATCCAGCTAGTGTCAAAATGTGTTTACACAAAGATTATTTTTGTGAGTGTCATCAGTTGTCCATTTTATTTATTTTTATTTGTATTCTACATCATCGAACAAATGTTGATTATACCTATACAATAGTTAAACCTGCTTAAAATTTCAGTCAACACCCTATAAAACATGACATACATACGTAAGTACGTGTGTATGCTTACTCAAGCATACATATACCAAAAGCTCTTACAAAACTGGAATTTCACCCTTTGGCTCTTATAAAATCCGATGAATGTTGTCAACGGAATTTTTAAATTTAAGCAGATATTTTCGATTCCGAATTTTTTCTATGTATGTAGTTACGTCAAATCTACTCCCACATATTTTTATATGTACATATGTATACTAATGCGATATTCTGTACTAGAATCGATTTATGCATCAAATATAGATGCCAAAATAAATTCCAATTTTTAAAGGTAAAAGTCGATTCACATACATATTTCACTTTTTCCCCGGGCTACTTCAGAGAAATGTTTCCAAAAATATTCACACATATTCCGTGCGCTATATTTACACATACCTGCCTACCCCCTTTACCATATAGTGCTGTTTGTGTTGAAAACCTTTTCCCTATATGAATGCAATTTTCATTATATCATGTCACATCTCCCTACATCCTACCGATTTCGTTCGTATGCCGTGGCAAACTATAAATCAAATTTTAATATTTCTCAATATTTCCGAATATTGCCACCATCGATATCGATATTTTCAGAACATGGTTTTCCTCTTTCAACCAAATGAATTTCAAGTGCTTTAGGGTGGTTTCGAGTGTGGGGGAGGAAAAAAAATCTCAGACTAGACACTTCGGCTCCATATATAGTTAGGACATACCTATTACGTATGAGTACATCACATAACCTCAATGTAATTTTTCCCTCAAATTGTGGAAAATCTGTTAGGGAGTGTTATATGATTACGATGGGAAAATTTTTGAAGGGATTTCTGCTTGTTATGACGAGGGTAACACTTTTATATGCTTGATTTGGTTGGCCATTTTTGGTATACCCAACATTGAGTTTGTTTCATCATTAATGGAAGGGTTGATAGCATTTTCATTTAGTTCGATGAAAGAATTTTAAGTACAGTTGATCATGAATAAAAAATGCGGTAAGATGATATAAGAGCTGCTGGAAAAAATATCAGAGATATTTTTGCTTTTTGATTGATTGGATTTTTTTTTTTCAAGTTTTTAATTAGTTTTATAAATTTCGGCACTTTTTATGAGCGAACACGCAATAAAATGAATAAAGGGTGTTTCTAGATTTTTCAGCATATTATCTAAAATCTATCACTTTTTCCCCATACCTATCCAACAGGAGTGCGGGTATCACATAAAATTCGTGTAAATGAGTGAAGCCGAAAACCGAAGTGGTAAGTATTAACACGAAGAATAGAAAATGCAAAGAAGAATCAGATGCACAAAAAAAAAAAAATAATAATAAGTGGGATCATGGCAGTTTATAGAACTATCAACAAATTTGCACTGTTATTAGAATAATTTCACTGCTCCTTCAAAAATTGAGCTGTTTATACTTGACCTGCACCGTGCTCTTACACTAAAAATCTCGAACTCAACACAAATATTGCTCGAGCTTCACTTAATTTAGCTTGAAAAAAGCTCTTACAAACGAAAAGTCTTTTAAAAAAAGAAAATTCTATGCAAAAGCAGGCGTTTCGTATCAGCAGAAACTGTATACTCATCAGTATGGCTTGGTTCCTGTCTACCGTATACGCCAAAGTGAACAGCCAAACTGACCTAATATATGCACTTAAAATAATTTTTAAGTGTGAATTATATGAGGCGTGTAATACATCTGTAATCATGCATCATTAAAGAATGTAATTGCATATATGTAAATCATATGCACATGAAAATGAAAATACAATTTACATACATATCTACAGATTTGTATTTCATCATTTTTATGTGAATCATTCATACCTCGTTATGAATGAAGTCAAATAAAAGCGCATCTAATTACAGTGCACCAAATTTAACAATAGCAACAAAGATCATGTTACTCACATGAGGTCACCGTTCTTCCAGGCGCTCTCCTTCCTAAAGATATATCGGCTTCTTAGCCAGATATCTTCTTCATAAAGATATTGAGGCACCCCAGTCAAATATCAAGTAAGGATTGAAGCATTCAGCCAGATCCATACGTAATTTTCATTTCTTTGCCTTTCATGAGTATTGAGGCGACACGCCATATATTCGGCATAGTAATTGATTAATTTAGCAGAATATTGGACATTGGCGAATACGCCAATCCATTGGCAACCAGCATAAAGGCAAACATAACAGGCCTAGCAAGATTAGCTCTATGCGGGACTAGCATTTCATAGACAGTTTTGCTATGAAATAAATTCATAGCGAATTTAGTCAATATGAAACTGCCCGGATTTGCTGCCAAATTCGCTACTCAGGAATTTGCCTCGTATGTAATTCATACATATGTGGCCAGCTTAGCTGTTCACTTTGGCGTACACCGAAGACAGGATCCAAGCCGTACTTATGAGTATAGGGTTCCTGTTGATACGAAACGCCTGCTTTAGCATAGAAATTTGTTTTTTTTTAAGCTTTTTCGTTTGTAAAAGAGTTTTCTCCATTTAATTCTCGAACTGCAGATTTGCCAGCAAAATTAGCTATGAATTTATTTCAAAGCAAAACTCTTCATTTAATTTAGCTTATCAGCATTCCTATTTGTTAAATATTTTAAAGTTCCCAATGAATTGAAATAACCCTAAAGAAAAACAAAAAATCCAGAGCATTTAAGACCGTTTATTGGGGGGACAATGCCACATTGCCAAAACGGGACAATAAACGTCCCGGAAAAGATTCCCTTAAAAGAGTCATTGATTCACCTGCTGTCGAAGGTGACATTTTAGGTGACACAAATCGTTCAAAGATGGTCTTCGCCTAAGAACAGTCAACGCGTCCTGCGCTTATTTCTCTTCTGTGCCTTCTCACTTGCTTTTATAGAAAATGCCGGGTTTTTTTTTAATCATTTATTGTAGCAGTCCTGTGATGGAGATTAAAAAAAAAGTAGTAGCCCAGTAGAATCAAACTTGAGAATCTTGAAAGGAGTCGATTAAAGGATGAAAAAAAGTGCCACTACGAATAACAAATGTGGAGTGCTTGGAATCGATTGGCGGACACTCTTATCACCTGAAAAATCTGGCAGTGGCCTTATTCACAATTTCTCTCGCTACGTACCTACTTTTGTGAGACCTTATTGTCGGCTTCGAATAAAATAAACCAATTGACAGATGAAGTTAGTAGGTAGCGTTTGCTTGAACTTGAAGTGTACCAAATACCTTCTATTGCAAATTTAGCAAGTGTAATTCACCAACAAAAAGTCACTAATGTTTAGAAATATAATTGTTTTTGCTATTTTTGAAAAGGTTACATTTTGGGTACAGAGTGTGGTAGGTCATTTTAAAGCGGAACTTTTGTGCTTTTTAAATACCGATTTTAACTTTGTTGAACGATAACTCAAAAACGGAGAAGAGGAGGGGAAAATTTTATATACCATTAAAAAAGTCCAACGTTTATCAATCTAACAAATTTTAAACCATCACCAGAGGGTGTAATTTTAAGAAGTTACAGGGTGATTTATAAAAGCATATCAACATATTTTTAAGTTACCGTTAACTCAGAAACAGTTAGGAGTTCCTCTTCTCCACCTATATAGTTTTATTTTTGTCTAAGCATAGCCTTCGGGTGCAAAATCACATACGGGATACCCTGTATAAAAAAATATTACTTTTTGTTTTTTACTAGCGCTGCACCTAATTCTGGATATTTCTAGATGTCACACCACATCCGAGTTAAGTTGGGTTTTTTTCCAAATTTAGATACACTGAGCTCAAAAAGTTCGTCATCACTGCAGAATCATCTTGTCGGAAACATATAACCTCAAGGTTTCATTTTTAGTATTTTGGCTCAAAATTGATCGCCATCAGAAAAATATGTAAAGGTGCCACATGAATAATCCGAGGATTTTCGGTTCTCCAGAAAGTGTGAATTTTGTTTATTAATGTAGTCCAGATAGTTATTTTAAAAGGTGTTTCACGATTCATAGTTATTTTAAACAAAAATCACTAATTTGAAGTCAATATTCAAATCTCTTTGACAGTATTTTAAACTTGCGGGATAGTTTATTCGCAAGAGCTGGTGAACCACTTAAATTTTGTGTCGAAATATCTTTAAATCTAAGACCAGCGAATTTCATAGAAATGCTTAATAATGCATGCTGCCCTTTTTCTCATCGACGTGTGTGGAGATATTCTGACGATTTAAAAACTTTTGTATTTGAGGAGAAATACTTTCGAAAGTACCATTTTTAGTGTTCCGCACCTCAAATGGAAAAAAACGGGACTTTTAAAAGATCGCTTTTGCGTCCATCCGGTTATCTGTGATGAACGTATTTCTCGAACACCCGACAAGACGTACAAAGGGGAATGCCCATTTTTGGTCCAGACATGAGAGATGTCTTCAACGATGCATTATGATACTGTTTTTTATTAACAATTTTTATTAACAATGTTTATTTCTATCTAGTGGGTAATTCTGAGGAGGGGAGGGTCAAAATTTGAGCTAGTACATTTTGAAAAATCTAGTACAGAGCCAAATTCCTTAGGTCCTGAGAAAAAGTTTGCAAGTGCAATACTCACTTTTTCAGTATTCTTTATTCGAACTGTGGTATACTAGATTTTTCGCACTTTATATCGGCTCTAACTCGGTAGGGTTATATCAGATCGGAAAATGGGTTTCACTATTCGCCTCAGCTCGTTACCAGCTACAATTCGTAGAAGAAAATTTTTCTCTGCATTCTTTTAGACGGTAGGAATCCTCGGGGGGAGGGGGGCTTGTGGTTCTAATACCGCATGTTACATGTCGAATTAAAGGCCACCCCGAGTACAATTGGGTAGTGTATATTTTTCCCGATTCAGAAAACTTTCTCGGGATGTTTTTGCCGCCGCAAAACATATTTTCATGCACTTGGGTCACATACATCCCAGCTACTACATTTCGCATATATTTTTGCAATTCTTCCTTCCATAGCCATTAGTGCTTTGTTGTGAACATTTTTCTCATAGGAAGTCATTTTCTACTACGCACCAATTCCGCACAATCACGAAAAGTAGATAAGTCCACTTTGTCACCCAAGGAAGTCGCTCAAGCTACAACCGATCGCCAAAGCTTTCCCCCGCTAAATAGAAATAAACATTGTCACTAAAATGCATCGTTTAAGACATCTCTCATGTCTGAAGGTGGTGGTTTGAAAAGTGGACATTCCGCTTTGAAATTTGACAGAATGTTATATCTTTTTGACAGACACATATTTCGACACTCAAAGATCATGAAATATTTTTTTGTTTTGTTCTTAATGCGGGTATCCTGGAGTATCATTTGAAAGGGCTACTTTCAGGGATTGCAAGTTGCGGAAAAGCACCGTCCTTTTGATCTTCTAAGTTTCTAAAGCTCCAACTCATATAAGATCACTCTTATGTCCGGATGTGTGAAGATTATTGAAATTTGACAATACAGTAGTGCTTAAAACATATGTCAGAGGTAATCGATGTTTTTCACTAATGGTACGGAATCCTGATTCTGCGAGCTCGATATGCTCTTGACCGGGTTTATTTTTTATGTAAGGGCGTCATTTTGTTTTTTAATAACTTAGTGATTTTTTTTTTGTGGATTGTTTATTCAGGAATTGACAAGTATGTATAGAAAATTATCCCGTCAAATTACTGCATCTGGCAGAAGTATAAATCCTGATTCTTCTAATAACATTCTTCAATACATAGAGGGGTTATGTGCTCGATTTCGTAACGAATTTTCGACTTTTGATCGCCGTTGTTGGATTTATTTTCATCAGGTAGCCCCAAAGGAAAACTTTCAGCGCGCTCAACTCAATCTAACGAATTGACTATCGGCATAATCTTATTTGGACCAAGGAAGTGTGTTCTTTAGAATTTCAATTGTTGTATGAACTCTGTGGCAAAAAAAATCTTGCAACATTGCAAAATATCGGTCCCAGGTAACAATCACGCCATTCTCTCTAGTATCTTCAAAGCATGATTAAATGACCTCATCAGCCCAAATGATGTACCCCATTCTCCTTATATGAGGGTGTAGTAGTAGTTCATAGATTTATCTCGAGCTTTCTGTTAGATAAAATCGGCCATTTTACTTGTATCTATTTATCTTGAAATGAACTTCAAGGATTAAATTTCTTAACAATTCCACGATCGTTATTGTGGAACTGTAGTAGTTTTATATACCATTCACAGAAACGTCTATAGTAATATTTTCTTGAAGTTAACTATTGTGCGGAAATACAAACTTTGGTTTCTTTTTGGTTTATTTGGAAAATGTGTAAAATTCTTGTCACAATCTAACAATATTAAAAGAGTGAAAATGCACAGTATACCAGACCGGTAGGAAGGTTATTTTATAAATTTTTTGTCAGTTTCAGACGTACATTTGGACATTTATAAGCGCCACAAAATTATAAATTTCTATGGTTTTAGGTTTTTTTTTTCTTTACATTTTGTAAAAGCGTCACACACAAATTTCGTGGGTTATAAATAAATAAATGGGTTCCAAGGTTTATGAAATTATGACTAATTTATTGAAGATAAAGAAAACAGTGGCGTTATGGTCCGTGCCGAGAAAAAAACTGAAAGTCAAGACCTTTAAAAGAAACAGTTCATAAGGGCTCAAAAGGCCCCAAAACGCAACTTTAGAACTCTATTTTTCTTATCCCTCTTTGGATTTGAGACACCTATTACCTATTGTCCACTCCAAGGTCAAATCCTAGCGATTTTTGTTTAGTGGGTGCTCAGCCTATCCCCATATTTCATATATAAATATATACAACATTATAAACGTCGTGCGAGCCACTTTACACCATCGCGGGTACAATTTATACTGGGAAGCTTCGTTGCTCGACTCATTGGAGGTAAAAAGTGCATACGTCGATATATAATTTTTCCGCGAGAGCTCGATCAAATCAAACTTTTATGTGAACATGGGGGCCGTGTAGACATCTATTTGGCTATTCTGAAACGTTTTGGCTCCCACCACGGAGCTCATCAGCGGTATTCCTGATAAACAATGAGATATTTTTACCTACTGATACACACAGTCCTTTTTATTAATCACTAAACATCATTTGAATTAATTTTCTATCTTAATTTTTAAATAAAATTTTAAATATTTTTTTCTTTCTCTTCCAGATCTACTCATCGAAATGTTGGGAGTCTTAGCAAGTTATAGTATAACAGTTAAAGAACTGAAGTTATTATTTGGTACAATGAAATCTGTGAATATCAAATGGGTAAGTTTCACAAACATATCTATCTACATCTGTTTCAATATTTTATCAAATGTTTTTTCTGTTTATTTTACTTTCAGCCAAGACATTCTGCCAAGTTACTTAATGTGCTACGACAGATGCCCTATCGAAATGGTCCCGATGTGTTTTTTAGTTTTCCGGGTCGAAAGGGTTCTGTAAGTATACAAAAAAAAATATTTAAATTAAAAAAATTATTAAAAATAATATTTGCCCTGAAATATGAAAATTTTCGTAAAAATAAATATTAAATTTTACAGATAAAAAACCAAAAAAAAAAAAAAGAAACGAAATATTAATAAGTAATGCTTGTCTCCTTTTAGTAGTCTTTTGACCTCTCTCCTAAGAAAACTTTCAATGAATTTTAATTAAAAACTTTTCTTCATCTCCAAAGTAGAGGGCTAGAATTAATTTATTTCACAGCATCTTGGCGCTACATACATTTCATACCAAGGATGCTAAGTATTTTAACACTTAAACATTGTGTCCTATGTCCATTCCTGCAGGAACTTACCTATATACATATTTGCTCTTCATTATACATATAAACCTGAAGTTACACCGTTTCAGATTAATTTTCTTTCTTTGTAGTTTGGAGAAAGTTTTCGGATGTCGCCCTTTTTTCTTCTTGCCCAGTATTATGCACGAAAGAGGACAGTTGATTAATTTTCTTTTTTAATTTTTTTGTTTTTTTTTTGTTTTTACTTTTTTGAGGCAGTGCTGAAAAAAGAAAAAAAAAAGGAACAGAACAAAAAACAACTCCGAAAAAAGGGAAACTCGAGTTAATTAAAATTAAATTGACTTAGGGGGCACTTTTGTATACTGTGCGGATGGAAAAAAAATAAGCACTCTGTAATAATTTTGAAAATTGAGGCCTGACAGGGAAGGTGATAAAACCTGGAGAAAATAATTAAAACACGAATTTTATACCTTAGTTAGGTATGTACTATATGTATACAACGTTCACTGCGTGCCATGTTTTTGTTTTTATATCAAAATGGTAAATTTAAAAAGCGGCTTTATGGGGTACAGACTAACCGCATCATTAATTCTGTATGCAGAGGTTTTGTGAAGAGTTATTGTGATTAAAAAAAAATTAATACAGATTTTTTTTTGTTTTCGTATTTTTAGCTGCACCATGACTATACATATAATAAATCATGCATGCATGTATTTACTACATATATACATATGCTATCTGTGAAGCTGCATTTTTATTTACCTTAGGTCATGCATGCATACTAAACTGATGCTAACTATCTGATGTTGAATCAAAGGCAGCTGCAAAACAAAACCATAAAACTGCAAGAGGAATTCATACGAGTACAGGGTTTTTCGGATTTAAGAGACATTACTGAAATGGGTGATTATAACTGATCCAGGCAGACAAGATATTTTATGGGGGGTGAGGCAGCTCCTATGGTTGCGTAGATATCCATTGACATAGAAAATTTTGTTTAAACGTTTTATATTAAAGAGTTCGATGTCCTTGCTGCATACAATTTATTTCTTGTCTGAATGGATATTGTTTCAATATTGCCATTTAATTTTGAAATATCCTGTATTATGAGAAGATATGTAGAAATCTTGACTTTGACGAATATGGTGCATCCGATTCCTTAATGTAGATGAGAAATAGATCTAGAACATTTTGATATCGACCCACTTTTTAGTCCATTCCGAAAAAGTTAGTACAACTTTGCGTCAAATCTGTGTGTATTATCATGTTCAAAATTGCACATAGCTAGAGAAAAAGCGTAAATTTAGGTAATGACCTGTATTTGGAGGTTTTGTATGTATGTAATTAGCTTTAGAAAACTCTACAATTCATGAAATTTGCTGATTTTGGTACATAATTACGTAATAATGGTACATTAAGTAGATAAATTTGTTCTTGATTATGGAAGATATTGAGGTGAAAGGGCAAGTGAAGGAAACAAAATTAATAAAAAAGTTTTCGTTACTGATATATTTTCGTTTGACCGATGTTATTTTCAGAGAGGAATAACTACCAAAATTTTGATATTATTTCAAAGAAAGTTCAATTTGTAACAAAGATCGAACCTTTTTCTCTTTATTTTGAAAAACTTAAATTGTTTAGTGTAATGATAAAGGAGATAAAGCCAATAATGTTAACCATGGCGTAAATTTCTTCTTTTTATATATTTTGCATACAAATTGGAGTTTTAATTCCTTTCATCACCGTCAGATGGAATGATGTGCTTTTGGAAAGCTTCAACTTGTTTTGTTTTGTATGCCATCATTTTCTGCATCTGGTATATGTGTGCAGATTTCGCGGAATATTTTTTTTTTTCAGTTCTATTCTGGTTATAGGTAACGAATTGTGAGTAACTATTATTTAATCATGGGACGTGTTAATGAAATTCGGTCGAATAATTATGGAATAAAGAAGAGAAAACTGAATATTGCTAGGTATATAAATATGTGTATATGAAAAGGAAATAATCCTATAAGGCCGTTACACAGAAAATCGACCAATTTTGTGTAAATTTGTGAAAGGACTAACTTTGACTTTGATGAAATTTCACAGGAAGATTGGCTTATATTGTAAATAGTAATTTTTTGTTGCGATCCATTTATGACCGAGATACGGTCTTTTGAAATTTTAAAAATGTGGCATATTTTGCTTAGTAAATGTAACTTTAAAAAATTGTATCCCAGATTGTACTCATTGCATCTCCATCACATCTTAATCAAGGTCCTTTTTCTTAAAAATTTGCTGGATATTTCCATTATTCTTGATTTTTTTTTTTTTTTTTTTTTTTTGTATAACGAGTGAAGCTGTAGGAAGGAGAAAATAGAACCTCTTAAAGTTTGGATGGAGTTATTTTTTTTTAATATATGTGTGTGTAATTTAGAAAATTGTGAACGAAAATTGATGAGGTGTGGTGAGTTGTCAGATTGTATACACTGTGCTCGGTAAATACGTAGAATGAAGTACATATGCCAATATATTCCTTGGAGGGTCCAGATGAAATATTTCTTGAGGCTTGTCTCCCTACATTCACTGCTTCCCTCTCAAATTTAATATATCGGAACAAACTTGAGCACTGGTTCCAAAGAAAACCTTTCATCCTTTAACTAACATGGTGCATATTACAAATGAAACTGTTTTTTTTTTTTTTTTTTTGCAGTTTGATATAAAAATATACGAGTATATGAACATTAGGGTGGCTCAAAAATGTATGGATTTGCAAAAGTGTTAAAATGTCTAAATACTCATTCGGAATTTATTAGCTCATGTAATTTTAAACTTTTATGCAAAATCTCAGTGAAAGTCATTAATATAAGGCTGCTCAATTCGAAAATAATGATTTTTTAGCTGCTTTCAGGAAAACTGTTTCAACATTTTCTTTTATTTGACAATTGATTATTATTGATTATTATTATTCTTGATTATTTTTTCCATTTGAGTGAACTTAGTTATAAACTTATTGCAGTAAAATGCGTTTTAGAAAATTTAATTTTTTTATTTTTGATAAGTTTTCTTAAACGAAAAGTCGGAACTGAAATTCCAATTTTTTGACTCCACTTTGTACCAATGAAAACTATTTTTATTTTAATTCCCTTTTTATTCTCGAAAGAGTTTTATTTGAAGACCGACTTCAGTAAAATCAAATTTGCCCCTTCCTTGCTACTCACGCAGAACGTTTTATTAGTTTCAAAAAAATTCTTTGAAAAATCCGACAGCAAATTTAAAATCTCGGCATGCCTATGCAATCCTATTGCTGTGCAGATGCCCTCAATGAAATGCTTTAAGTACAATGCCCACGAATATCACAGCATCTTATAGCTTTTGCATGTACATTGTAGTGGTTTGCTTCAATTTGTAAATTGTATACTTCTATGAGTTCATGTTATGAATTTTCCTTTCTAGGATCTGATAGCTCTATATTAAGAGATCCTTGTTTTAAAATGGTTCTCTTTTAAATAGTTCTGAGTCTATCTGTTCAACCTGTTTGTGCTAGTTTAGGCCTGCTTTGCGACAAAAAAAAATTCAGTTTTCTTTTTCTTTCTACGTCGATTCTATCTTGACTTGATCAGCCTAAAAAAGTTCTTCCTTTGATTCGATCACTTCAGCAAAATTGTATGCTTCATTGTAAAGTCCTATCAACAAATATGTACAATAAGCTTCTAATAATTTTGGTTACCTTCTACGTCTCACAACTAAATAATAGTAGGTATTGTTTTGTGGATGTGATCTTACTTAATCATCGATGAAATTCGGTTATACAGGCTCATCAATACCATGTACTTACTACTGATAAATTATTTGCTACAAGTAGGTTGAATTGGGATAAGAAATTTTCGAAGATTAATCTAAGGCAGGCGTATTTATAGTAGGTGTCTAATCAATCAAACTATGCCCCGGTTAAAAGGCAGAGATGAATATATTGTTCAGGATATTCCAGCAGTAGGCATGTTTCTTGGTGATTTATGCATTATAAGGTTAAATAATAATAACCATTTTAAGCTAAGAATGGGCAAAACTTTTTAAAGAACCGAATCATCGGATCTGCTTCTTTTGAAAGATGCGACTCCTTAACCCAGCTCAAAACAGTCATTGGCTCTGCAGTTAACTTTCGTATAATAAAAAGCACCAAAAGCCTCACTTTGTTGTTTTTTTTTTAGTTCTCTTAAGACAAAAAAGGGAATTATTTTTCTGTCATTGTTCATTCATAGGTTACTCATTTACAACTAGCGTTGACGTTAGATACAGAACGAAATTTCTTCTTACTAAAAATAACTAATTCGACAATACAATTCAAATTGGCCTTTAAAATTGTTATAGTCGTGGGTAGGATGATGATTCAAAATATGTCCTTAATAAATAAAAGTTAAGATAAATAAATAAATAAATAAATAGAAAAATAAAAAGATTTTACTCCTGTTCTTTTTTATTTTAATTTTGGCACTTGGTCCTTCGAGCCGGATTTTAATTGAAGAAAATGTTGGATGGAAGGAGGTTGAGAAACTCAGACTACAATAAGTCAGGCATTTATCTTTGTTCACCCTTCAGATTTATGCAAAATTGCACATAAATCCCAGCCGGACCAGCCCACCTAAATTTAGTATTGGCCCCCAAACCTCACTGCCTGCTTCATGCAGTTAATATAGGAGACGTCAGAGAATCTGTAACGCTTACCGGAGAGGGCTGGACAACGACAAAGAAAGTGAGTCGGCGTTTTGGTTTCATCTACGCATCCTCTGCATACAGGGTTGTCAACAAGTGCGGTACTGTATAGGAATTGAGAAATGAGTGTCCAGTAAGAATTGACAAGAGATTTCTTAGGGTTGGCTTGTTAAGTCCCAGTAAATTCTCCGATCGTTTTGAGTTGGGTTTATCCCACAGTCCCCGCCGAGAGTCATTTAACCAAACAGAGCTGTGTTGGCAGTCGGCGCTCATTGCACCGAAAAAGAGAATACATGGGAGGTTTTACACTTCAGTACCAGTTTGGAGGTTGGGAAGGGCTTTGACAAAGCCTTGACAGCCGGTTGGCTAGCTGACCCAAAAGAAATGTCCTTCCTCTCAGTGTTTGAGTTGAGGAAATATCTTCTCACTTCAAGGATGACCTTGATTTATAAGAGGCGGTATAACCAAAATATTTTTAAGTATATATTCCAATTATGCAACCTAAAATTCGATAACTGATAATGGCATTTGGATAAAATAATTTTTCAAAGTTAAATAATTTCGGGCTTGTTCAATTATTCCATCCATCCCTATCACAATCAAAAATACGAAAAGTTAAATTGCTGCTGCGTCTGTACTACACATTTTATCCACAATGCAAATAAATCTTTTTTTAAAATACGTCATGCATTTCCAACTGACACATGAAAGTTGACATGAAATTGGAAACAGGAAAAAAAAACATTCGAATTTATTGACGTTCAAAATATTTTCGTGCTGTCCTACATTTCATTTGTCATGTCCATTGAACTTTTCAATAAAAATAAAAACTTTGCGAACCTGACATAATTCAAAGAGGTGGTAGTGGTAGTGGTGGTGGTGGTTGTGGGGTATTTTTGTATGGAATTATTTTAACAGAGAATTACACAACATGAAAACTCACATCTTTTCAAGCATTGGATGGATACACGGACAGAAAATGCACACAGGAAAGCATAGCAAATATAATAGTAATTAGCACCCAATTAGCAAACAGATCAGGAATGATAATTGCGTTGCATCGCAGGACTCGTCTTTCTGATGTTAATTAAATTTGTTAATTTTGTGTGATTATTTTATGTATTTTTGTAACAGTAAATTTCGGTTGTATCACGTAAACAGTAATTACTGTTGTCAGCGCGTCTCATTATAAATATTAAGGATGTAATTCTAGAGATTTTATTTACCAGCAATAAATAATTATTATCGGCTGACAAATTGTTGATAAATATTTCTGTTTTAATGATGTTTAAGTTAATTATGAAAAAAAAAGTGCGTTTCGTATGTTTGTGTAATACTGAATTCTGTAAATTGGTCGGTTAAGCGACCTCATCTTTTATCGGAAATAAGTGATAAATGCTGCGAGTAAGTAACTAAAGGAGAGGTCCGTCATCAAAAATTTTAGTGCCAATCCCAAGGCTTTGTAAGTTTATACGCACACCATAAAAATGCGCATTGCAGGTGAATGGAAAAGTAGTTTAGGTAGGGGATTTTGATGGGGATTTTCAAAATTTGAGACAAGATTGTGTACCAGCAGCAGCATAGTGAGTGTTGCCAATATCAAAAAATCATTTGAGATAATAATTTAGGTGCGTTACTGCGTATTTTATAGAGACGGTTCATCAGTAGCCCTTTTACCATTTTCGGTAGCCCAATAACCTGCCTTAATATTTCATTTTTGGTAAATCTATTTGAACAAAATATTGTAAAAATTAATTAAGTATTTTTAGCAAAATTACAAACACTTACCAATATTTCAAATTTTATTTTATTATTAACTCTAATATAATAGGTCACATTTCAGTATAATCGCATTACGGTCACACGCGGTTAATGTGACCACAACTCTCAAAAAGTGCTCTTAAACTTTAATGGTTAGTTCTAAAATTCTAAATAAAATATGTATTTAGGTATTGCTTAAGATTCCAGGAAGGTGCTTTTATAGTATATTTAATTAAATTTAATTGTTTAAATATTGTAAAATATCGGCGAAGTTAAGAGAAGGAAAAACAAATTTCTTTTTGGCACAATCGTACTTATTCAGAATTGATTTCGATAAAAAAACTACAAAGAATCCATATAAAAGGAGCAATAATAATTATCAGAGAGAAATTTTTTGCAAAATACTTTTTATTGTGATAATTTAATATAAATATAAAAGGGTAGAGTAGAAATAAAATGTCTTTTCTTCAATCTTCGCCGCACATTTGGCGTTTACAAGATGAACAAAAGTATATTGTTTTTTATCTTTGTCGCTTTTACAAATTTGACAACGTATGGACATATGGATAGATATTATCTTTCACCATTAGCGGGTAAATCTTTTTTCAAGATCATCATGATTCTATACCTTAAATTCACACGCAATCTTGAGCGATTACTTTTATATTTTGGCTAGCTGTCTGTTTCTGATATTGAAGTAGAACTCGCGCATTCACAGCAGCCTCATCCAACATAAAATATCCGCATCGGCCAACGGTTCATTTTTCTTGAGGTGGTAAAAGAATGGCCCAGCTTGTCGCAACAATCTGTACCGCCTTTAATTGCATTATAATGCAATATAATATTTTCTAGCCTTCCGCCAAAAATCTTTGTAGATTGGGAGTAAGAGGAAGCCAGAAAACTTTTGTTTTTTGTATAGGCAGCAGCGTTTTTCCAGTAGATATGAGCAGGACACTGTCATTTCTACAAGAATCTCTCTACGCTCGATGACAGGAATAGACGTGAACCAGCTATCGCATGTAACCGTCCTACTTTGGTTATGGATTAGAATCGTTACCTCCCGCAGAAAGTATTCAGAGATTGACTCAGATCGGTCCTCAAGAGTCATTTTTCCTACATATGGAATTCCATAAATGTGGAATATAAGAAGCTACATTGATATAAACATGTTCCACTTCTTCTTCTAAAGTCGCATCTCCGAATTCCATCGATTCATCTTGTTCTAATAATAAAACTCGCACATATCTTGAACATATAGATTATCAGCCATCTACAAACAAGCATTAAAAATATATAATCACTGCACCGAAAAAAAATCCTTTCACTTGGATTTCGATACTTTCGTTAAAGAAAATTAATTTTAATAAGGACAACATATTTTCACGATTAATGGACTCTATCAGAAGTTTAAAAAAAAATTGGGGTCAATTTGACCCCCGATGGCCTATGACGATTAAAAAAGAAACAAATATCGTATTACTTTTTTTATGATGTTGCCAAAACTCTGGGGATACCCTATGATGCCGTAGAATAGCCTTGGCAGGCTTCATTTCCACATAAAAAAAATGAAAATATTTTTCTTTTTTAACCCCCTTAAATTTTAGTTTCACCTACGGGCTTTATGGTAGGGTACATTTCATTACTGTACATTAGGGTACATGTAGATATGTTGAAAAGCGAGAAAAATAATCACGTTCGGCACGCAAAAGTATATGGCATATACACCCAATGGTATCTCCTTTAGTCATTGGCGTAACTAGGTAGGGGCCAGAGTGGCGGGGGGCCCTCCAGAATACGGTTTGGAACCCCCAGGAAATTATGAAAATTCCCAAAAAACATTCGTTAACTCGTACAATCTTAGTCCTAATTAAATTGATTCCGTTCGGATCGGAATCGAAAGGCTTTAACGAGTTCTTTTCTTCAAGAAAACCTATTAAAATCTTTAAAATTTTTAAAAACTATTCTGAGATTGCTCTGATTCCATTGAACTTTGACAAAGGCGTGATCCGTAGAAGAAATCATGCAGAACTATTTTGAAAATTTTAATTGATAACCTTTGATATCAATGAAATTTTGAAAATTTCATAAAACTTTCTTTAATATTCCCGAAAAAAAGCTTTTTTAAACTCTTTCGATTCTAATCCCAACAGATTCTGTAATAAAACTGAAATATTTACTGCTCAATTAAGAATATTGGAAGATACATTACAACCAAGTGATGAACAACATTATCACTTATTCGTACTTCAAAAATAGGTTTGAAAATCTACCTTTGGTACAGTCAGTTGACTCATTTATAAAGCTGTACCTGAAACATGACGAGGCATTTGTAGAAAATTATAAAAATGTTTTTAATGTAGACATTTCCACCTTACAGGCTGGAATAAAAATAATAAATAATATGTTCCAAATCAAGAGCATTGTTGTAAATTTGGAAAGACTGAAAACAGAAATTCATAAAGACTTCTGCCCAAATTAATGCCGAAAGCAGCTCTGGGTTTCCCTGTTAGCTCGGCAGGCTGTAAACTGAGCTTTTCCATCGAATTAAAACTTGGTTAACAGCAGCTGCTTCAGGAGAGGTTTTTGAACATGGCACTCATAAACTGTAAAAATAAGATAATTAAAAACAAACTAACAGCGCAAGATGTTCTAAATAAATTTGCAGAAAAAAACCGTAAACTAAACTACTACTTCACTACTTCAACTATCTTTTTATTAATGCTTAATAAAAACGTAAATAATTGATCTAAAATGTGTATCTAACTTCAAACCTGTAAAGTACTTAAGTACATTGGTACTTAAATATTAGTACCAGTACCAGGACCTGGACTTAAATGTTTTTTAAGTACAAGTCCCGGTACTGGTACTCAAAAAATTCTCAAATACAAGTCCTTAATGCATTTATTACAAATACCGCCATAACGCGAAGTAGTACTTCAGCTCTTGTAAATAATTTAAATACGTCTTCTAATAATAGAGGTTATTTACATCTCGACAGTGCCTCAAGAAAGCTTACCACCTTCAGTAAAATAGAAAGAAAATTAGCGCAATATATCAGTAACTGTAGGACAGAAATTGACATGCCACAACCCGATCTCTTCCTCCGCACAGCGTTGATTTTCATTTGCATTTTCATTTACAGGTCTTATAAATGCTACACAAAGGCAATCATTATCTGATGTGACATTTTTTTTTGCTAAAAGCAAACTCAAATTCTGTACGAACAACTTCCAAAAGTATGTAGAAATTAAAATAGCAAAAACTTTTCCGATATTTTATGATATTTCGTAAATGGAAACCTCATCCAGTTATTTAACTGGCCATAGATTTTTCAAAATTTCTGATTTGAGTTTTCGAAAGCTCTTAAAACTTATAAGTACCAGTACTAGAATTTGTACTTGTACTTAAAAGAATTGAGGTATAGGTCCTAGTACTGGTACTTGGAATAAATGCTGGGCATTAGGCAGAGCATCACTATCATATCAGCTTCTTGTATGGAGCTTGAGGATTCTGATTTATTTTCCTTAATACGTGAGAGAATCAAAGGATGGGATATGGAAAACAAAAGTCTGTTAATTAAACGACACCACTTTCTTTTATTTTTCTTTTAAAATCGTGCAAATTTTATTTTATTTTTCAAATAAACACTACTTCCTATGATTTAAAAAAATGCACTTTCACTCAATTCGCCAAATTCATTATGTACTAAAATCTATTTTCACAATAATATAAATGTCCGACTAAAACTATTTCGTAAATACTCGCCGCCGTTGTTCTCGATAAGCAATAAAAATCGTCCGGTCGCCGAATGTTGACTAACTAGTTATCCAAAAATTGATTGAATGCTGATAACATATATTAACTGCGATGTAACCATGTTTTTCTCTCTTCGGGTACTCGTTAGCATTCAACGAGATTTAAAATAAAGAATGGGAAACAATTGAAAACTGTTCGTTGTTCTTCTGACCTTAACATCGCAACCTCGATAAAGACTTGTTTTTGAATTATTTAATTTTTTTTTTTTTTTTATGAGAATTATTTAATTTTTTTGCGTGCAGCTGAAAATATGTTCTAGAATTTAGATTATACCGGAACAAAAGATACACAAAAGAACGCCTCATACATTTTCATCGAAGATTTATAACTAAAGCGAACAAAGCAAATAGTTCGCTTCAATCTACAGAACAATTTGTTCTCTCCAGTATATGAGAGTTCTAGAACAAAGTACACAAAAAAACACAGCTTATGTTTCTCGTGAGCTCTGTAACTTATAGACTCGTACAACACATAGTATTGCAACAACTACTGTTATAATATGGGTCCAGTCCAGATTATGCGTAGAATGCCGTCAACAGCTACTGTCGCTCCCACAATCCAATCCAGTTCAACCATACCCGTCTCTGTAACTTTAGAAACTTTATGGTTTTTTTTAATCTATGCAATTTCATTGACTCTAGGCATTATATCAATATCTTGTAAATGCTCATAGCAGTGCATAAAAAATGTCCGTCAAAAGCTGAGAATACTCATGAGCTGGTATAATTCGCAAAAGAAATGTTTGTTAAAACTTATGTACGAAAGATGAGGGACCTTGGCTACGCCAGAAAAAAGTCCCAGTTACGCCAATGCCTTTAGTTTCTTACTTGTAGGGTAAATGTAAGGAAGAATCTTACTAGCGAGGTGTATACCAAGTGTATGGTTGGAAACTCTGCCGCATCGACCTCTTCATTAGTATGCATTTTTCACATAATCGTCCAGTTTAAGTTGATACCAAGATGTTCAAAAAACCAAAAAGTACCCACCAATGAATTGTAGAGTGTAGGCATATTTGAAAATTATCGATGTACAGGCAGTGAGTCAAGTTTTATAGTCCAGTAAATAAAGTTATCGCAGTCGGTCCAAGTATTGTGTTTTCTTTTATTATTTCCTCAGTTTTGTTATCCTACAACAGTTTTCTCGGGCAAGAAAATGGGTTATTAAGGGAATAAAAAAGGAGCACCTGTACAGTTGACGAAACTCAGAGTTGAATGCTTTTTATGCACGGTGAAACCGTTAAACATGCTATTCGTATTCGTTGCTAGTCGAGATTCATTTCGGTATTTTCTTTTTAATAAAACTATTTTTACGACAATTACTCCAATCTAGATTTAAGCCTTAGTAGCTATTTTTGAATTTTCGTCTACTGTGAGGCTAGGCATTAGAAATGCAGACATAGCGGCTTGGTCACTATTTAATTCCCTGAGCAACCTTACATTTAATAAGCTCCTTCCCGTCAGAGACAAAATATTTCTGCCATCGCGATTCAATTTAACTGTTTCTTTGCTACTACCTTAGACAATTTATCATCCTCGTTACCATTTCTTTCTTAAATTCTTAACTTAATCTCCCGACTTAGATTAGAAAACATCGAGAACCAGCCAAACTCTTCCCCAATAAGTTCTACAACTCCCGAATCTTCAATTCTACCGAAATGTGTTTTAATCTGAATAATTCATCTAGCTCCTAGTAAGGAAAGTGTCGTTGGCCATATTTCGTCATGAGTTTTTATTCCTACAGAACAATTATCCTGATAGACATTATGGATGCAGTCAGTTTAATTCCTTTTTTTTCTTAATGCCTTTGGTTGTGGCTTATGCTCATACTAGGTTCTCTAAATCCATTAAATATGAATAAATTTGTACAAAAACAAAAGACGATCTGGCAGGAGTTATGGCTCAAAAAACGTATCCTCTTTATTATGTTAATGTAACCTCACGCTAAGACAATTTGCTGCCTCAAATTTCACAAATTTTGACGAGGTCTACCTAACCGAAATTTGACTAAATGGTTGAATCTTGAACTCAAAGTTCATTTGTCCAAGGGATTTGGGTGTACTAATCCTTTATGAAGTACCTATATGCCTTAGCAATGCTATCTCGTGACCATAAACAAAAGGTCTTGTTAACAACGAGTGCATTGCATTGAACTTCTATGGTAGGCGATCAGAGATAACCATACTTATGAGACATCTCTGATCGCTGGGTCGAAAAGCTCAATCATTTTTTTGCACTTAAAATGCATTTTGTAAATTTATTGAAATTATTTTCAATAAATTTCAGTCTGTTAGACGAGAAATCTCCATCGTATTGCAAAATCTGTAAACAAGTGCGCGGCACGGTCATAACACTCCCTGTACTAATTTCAAAGCGTAACCTACTGACTCATAGAAATTATTACGAAGCGTGACCCACTAAGTGGGGCGCTAGGGAGCGACTCAACTATTAGCTAACATTCCAATAGCTGACCAATGGATTTATAAGATCTTGGTGAAGTAAGATATTGATCGATTTTAAGAGTAATGGTAGAACAAGAATTATTTAAATAGGCTTAGAACAATGAATCACTGAGTCATTCAATTGGGAGCTAAGATTTACAATCTACTCATGTATAGTCCCAGGATTTAAGCTTCTTGAAGCTACTCTTTCTTCCAGTACTGAGCCACCGAACTTTGGTAGAAATTATACCGCACCTTCTATATTAGTTATATCATAGTGACAGTTACTAGGACAATCTTATCAAATTTGACTTTGATATTATTTCGCTGCACCTCATCGTAGCTATACCTATTCACCTCTTGCACTTCTTTCGAAAAAGTTACCCGTGTTGGAGCGCATTAAGAAATCGTCTCCATAAAGCATTTAAAGAATCAATATAGGATCGCGCTTGTATTGTTAATCAGGGAATCTATTTAAATAAAAATAATTCGTTCCATTTATCACTTAATTTATTCGTATATGGAACGTCCTAATTCTATCGTAGCCGAAGGGAGAAGCCGCGTATTGCTCTCTCGCTTAGGTAAGCCTAACTGGTATAATACTGGGTAACAATTTATAATAGGGTAATTATCTGTCTAATCTTACTGGTTTATTAGGTATTGCCAGCTAGACAACTATACGACATATCTTGTAGTGATCCTGCTTTGAGAGGACCTTGTAGTGATCGTGCTTCGAGAGGACCTTGTAGAGATCGTGCTTCCGAGCGTCCTGCCAAGGAGATTACCTACATCTGATCAAATTTAAAAGCGTATATTCTTGTTGTATCTCCAGCCCCTGCTTATTCGTATCAACTCAAGTTAAAACACTTCTTCTAATCTATGAACTTAAACAATTTTATTTCTATTTCTTATACATTAAATATATAAAATGGTTTAGAGAAGTGTATTCGACAAACGTCATTCCAGCTATTACATGGCAAGTATGATTTTTTAGTACATCATATTTAGACAGCGTTTTTCGATATAACAGTTGTCAAAAAGTTCCTGTTTATAAATAAAAGTAGCCACCGCTGTCTTATCGAAAACAGAATCATCAAGCCTCTGAACTAGCTTGTGGAGTCTTGTTAAGGGCGAAGATACTTCATCGATCATCTCCATAATTTGTAAAAAAATCAATGTTATGACCATTCCGACTTTGCTTCTGGTATAATAGGAAGAATCCAAAAACTTGCACAACAGTGATATTAATATTTCACTTCCCTTTACAAAAATTCAGACTACACACATTTTCTATCTGGACATTTGAAAGGTTCCAAGGAACAAATAGTGAGTAAAGATAACACACTCTTTCTTTGGTGCTCCAGAATGTCAGGAGTCTTGAATCAAAAAGTAGCAAATACTGACCTCATGCGATCTACTTCCGATATTGGGAGAGAAGTTATGATAGAGTTAGTAATTAATTTTTAGAATTTGGCGCAAAATGGACAATCCTCTGATCTGTATTCCAGAGAAAATCTGTATCCTTGTAAATACAGGTAATAAAGGTTTTTACGTTCATCTTTTTAATCTTAGTGTCGTTTGAGGGAGGAATTAGTACAACAGACCTATAATATGTATGTGGCATTTTATCATTCTTTCATCTTTAAAATACAACAAAAACCATTTCTACTAACTTAGATGTTCATCTTGATATTGCATTCAGCTGTTGTAAAACCATTTGGATATTTTCGATTACAAAAAAACAAAAAAAAAACAAAAGCTAATCAATGCAAAAAACTTAATTAAGTCGAAAATGTTTAAAATTTTAAGTTTATAGGTCTTCCCAAGTTATAATTGGAAAATTATCTATTTATTTTTTTATTTCTTGCAGGCCGTAGTTCTTCCGCCTTTAGCTAAATGGCCATACGAGAGTGGTTTCACATTCACGACGTGGTTCCGTTTGGATCCAATTAATTCTGTGAATATTGAACGAGAAAAGCCCTATCTTTACTGGTAAGTCATCTCCTAGGAATTTTAATAGAAAAATTTTTCCATTTTTTTTTTCTCTGTTTTCCTTTCCCACTTCATTGTCGGTCGCGTCTGACTGAACTATCCTTACTCTCTCCATATCCATCTCTATAGCTATAGAATAGATTAAGCTCATTAACAAAATTTTTCCAATTTCAGTTTTAAAACTTCGAAAGGAGTCGGCTATACAGCACATTTCGTTGGTAACTGTCTAGTTCTCACATCGATGAAAGTTAAAGGAAAGGGATTTCAGCATTGTGTCAAATACGAGTTTCAACCCAGGAAGGTAAATTTACAATTAATTCAATCCGATTTTCAAGTATACTCGTTCTGAAACTGTGTGTTTCTTTCGTTACAGTGGTATATGATAGCAATAGTGTATATATACAATCGTTGGACAAAAAGTGAAATAAAGTGCCTCGTCAATGGACAATTAGCCTCTAGTACTGAAATGGCTTGGTTTGTTTCAACAAATGATGTAAGTAAATATATATATATATATGGAAGGAAAAAACACATAAAAAAACTCCATTTCCTATATTCTCGTTTCCATTATTTTTTGCCCAACTTAATGGTTTTGTGCATAAAAATTTCACACCAGCCCCCTTATCCATAAGGTGTGAGCTGTTGTGTTACAGACAATCGTCAGCAAAAATAATGGAAACCAAAATAAAAGAGAGTAGAGGACCAAAAAAAAAAAAAAAAAAAAAAAAAAAAACTTACCAACTGCAACCAATTTATATAATTGCAGCCATTCGACAAGTGCTATATTGGTGCAACACCCGAGCTAGATGAAGAGCGAGTCTTCTGTGGACAGATGTCAGCAATTTATCTCTTTAGCGAAGCTCTAACAACGCAGCAAATTTGCGCAATGCACCGATTAGGTCCTGGATATAAGGTAAAATTCAACTGCCATACACTCATATATCATTCCGGGCTATTTACGTTCTAATTGTGTGCCATTTTGTATTATTTCGTTTCGTTGTTTTACGCCTAATAGAATTAAATTTTTCGTTCAATTTGTCACAAAAGAGATATGGGAGAATTTTGGAATTTACGAACTTTGGTGATAATGGTTCGACAAATTTCAGAATGTTTCAAAGAAAAAAAAAATTTTTTTCATGTAAATACTTTTAAAGTCGCTTATAAATGTTCACGATATTTTACAATTTAATACAAAAATTTAATTTATTTATTTTTCTAATTATTTTTCTATCTTTTCACGCTGCACTTGTGTATGTCCTGATAAAATACATATATATGAAACGGCAACACCGTCACAATTCATTTAATTGCCAATTTTTGTATATTGTTATTGAACACTTGAATTTGTCATATTCTTGTATATCCTTGCCAACAGTCACAGTTTCGTTTCGACAACGAATGTTATTTGAATTTACCGGACAATCATAAGCGGGTGAGTTTATCAACAACATCTAGTACTACTACTACTACTGCTACTACATCAGCATCAGATGCAAACAATTCTGCTGTCACCAACACGAATACTAGTACTACTTCTACTACTACTGACACTGTTAATAGGGCAATATCTTCTGATAATGGATCCAATGGATCTTCTGCTAATTCAACTAGCATTACTAAAGTTACAACGAGTGTACCAATACCACCAGTCATTGGTACAACACATAGTATTGCAACAACTACTGTTATTAGTATGGGTCCAGTCCCTGTTATGCGTAGAATGCCGTCAACAGCTACTGTCGCTCCCACAATCCAATCCAGTTCAACCATACCCGTCAATAGTGAACAATATCATTTACAATCCGTAAGCATGGTTTTCAGTTTTATTTATTTATTTTTTTTTTATAAATTTTATATTTGTTTTAATTTTAATTTATTTTTTAAGATTTTATTTATTTTAAGTTCAATTTTAAGTTTTGAATCGCATAATTTTTTCTCATCTTTAAATTTTTGTAGGACCCATGAAATTGTGCATGCATTTTCGTAGGGTGTAGATAGATGTAAATAAAAAACTATTCTGTTGGCATAATATGCAGTTAGTTAGTGAGATTATTCATAAGCAACATCTGATTCATTGTCAATTAATATGCTGTTACAATTTAACTGCAAATGTTGGGAAAACAACGGCGATTTAAGCGAAATTAGAATTCGACATGACTAACTCTTTTGTAAATTCGAAGCTTCGATTCCGTCGCGATATTGTAAATCCCAAAATGTCTCTAAGATACATTGATTTCCTGGTGTTGAATTAGCTAAAAAAAAAACAATTATCAAAACTCTCTACCTCACGTATATAAGTGGTCAAAGGACAAACCAAATATTCGGAGTCTGGACTCCGAATTTAATTTCAGACGATCATCAATATATAGTTTTCTTGTGGAGAGCTTTAATCTGTATAGCGTTAATTATGACATTAAGCTGGTTTACACGGCATGCGTTATTACCATGCGCATCTTCTTTAACAATTAATTTCCAGGCAACCAAGAACTACCATGTCGAATTATGCCGTCTAAATTAGCGCATTGACGCAAATATAGTCATAGTATTTCTTCAAGTCTTGTTGTCCACTAAAATGCAATGAACTGTGATTTTTTGGGATTGAGGAGCAAAGCAGTTCTATACTAAAATACTAATGAACATGCTGCGTATACATTTGAATTCTTTCTCAAGGTGATCATACATTTTCATCCCGTGAGCGAGTTGGATACAATCTTGCATTTGACATTTAGCTTCCTCCTACATATATCAATCCAAACATTCGTAAGAGGTGGTAAAATATGTTTTACCTAGTCTTGAGTGTAAAATTCAATACAAAATACTAACAGACATACATATTTTGCTTAAAGCTTTCCAAATGTGATCGTTCAATGAGCTACGAACATTTTCAATATAAGAAAGAATTGTGTCATTTAAACTTATTGTGAGGAATTCGTACATGTCCAAATGCTCTCGATATAAGAACATTTTGTGACTATTTTGACGTTTAAAAAATTTTTCTGGCAACACAGTCCACTACCAGCTGATCAATAGGCCTGTTCAAATAAATCTGACCATCGTCTTCGGTAGGCATATAATGTTCGAGTCCTCGGGGGACATTAATTATGTGCATGCTAAACAATAAAAACTCAGCGTAGAACCCTGCGGTACTTCGCAATTGTTGGGGGGTGTTACATCAATATTCTTAACCGGTATTTACATATAGACGGCTTAAATCTGATTTAGGTAATCTTGGAACAGATTTTTCTTTTAAGTCCCGTGAAATACAACTAATAAAACGCACCAAATTATGTAAGCCTACATGGCTTCTGCCTTGCTTCAACTAATTAGAACCCCGTCGAACGTGAACAAGTCCTTAGAGAGCAATTGAATTCTACTTTCATGACTGTTGATCCATCGATGCTAAAATTCAGCAATAAAAGTGAAAGAGAAATAAAAATTCATTTATGTAAAAATTTGTTGTAGGGAGTATTGAGGTGGTGTCGACAAGCATTGGTAATTCAGGATATCAACATGCATTCAGGATCTGTATAGCTGACTTCTGAATACCTGGTCCTGGATGGGTTTGAGTTTTTTTAAATTATATGTAAACTGAATACTGTTTATGTAGTGTAAGAGTAGAGACCAGAGAGACCAAGACCTCTGAACTCTGCGACATAAAAGATCTTTTGTGTTGTGTCTCTGTGTCGTTTTAACAAAATTTATTGTTTGCAGAAATCGAACCCGGACCGGGAAATTGCTTTCTTCCCTTTCTTACTATTATAGGCAGTCAACATGAATTTCAGAGCACCTGAAATTCAAGCTAGCTTTGAGGTAAAAACGTTTAATTTGAGTGCCTTTGTAGCTGCGTACCTATTGAAAGTTATGTTTCTGTATAGTCTGTAGAGGTTAGTTCCTCTAATGCTTTGTTTCTATGGCGTGGAATTCTGTTAAGCAAATATTAGCTAGGTAGGATTCTAGGAATTTAGTAAGCTTATGTATGCCCTCCAAGAAATAATGAAAGTAAGCAGTAGTTCTCCATACAGAACAGCTTGTACTTTTTTGCACCCATTTTACACTCCTGATGATAGCTACAGAAAATGTTGAAAACCTAAATTTAGAGGAAAGCTTGCGAATATGTTTTACTATACAGATTTTGGTTTAATGACATATTTGGTGTAGTGAAATTTTGTAGCTGCTCTCAGCTTTGAATCTTACCTGCTTTTAAGGTAACATATTATTGAATTAAGTCTGTTTATTTATGAATTCCTCAATACGTTTGATGAGCATAACGTAAAAAAAAATATATTTTTATTTTTTGGAGATGGAAGCTTTTTTACAGAGAATAACCATAAAACATTTCAAAATGTTAGAAAATTGAGAGCATTAACACTAGTGTTGAAAACATATGACACAGGAAATATGATCAACGGTAAAATGTTACAAAAATTGGAATTATAATAATTATTTCAACCCGACCTCTAACAATATTTATGACTGACTTGATCGCATTCACGCACCAAAAACTAATGTTGCCAGTGTGATAGAGACCATATATTACTGGGAATATTGACGTTAGAAGAATTGGAGTTCTCATACTGTGTATCATGTAGTCTGGTCCAATTCAAAATTTCTCTCGTGTAGACACTTACGATTCTGAGATTTAGATGGAGGTTATCGTGTTTAGGAAGGTAAAGATTTCACCATCGACACAGGGATAACCACTCTTGATGATCTAAGGTATTAAATTGTATTCATTAGTGATAGCAGAAATGTTGATGCTGTTAATGTTTTTGAATGTGAAGCATTAAAGACTATTCCATCCCGCAGATATCTCAGTTTTTAAGGCGGATAAATTACTCACAAATGATCGTGTTTTTTCTGTGTAATTGCTGGGAGTCCAGAGCCTCTACGACCCACTCATAATAGAACCACATATGCCTTGTAAAATGTAAAAGAAATTCCCCCCACTTATTACAGCATCGATAGAAATACAAAAATGGAAAAAAGTAGTCTATAATGTGATTTCTAATTTGTTATTGTTAACTTAAGAAACAAAATGTTACCAAAATGAATAAACAGAAAGAAAATCTAAACTAAAATTCATCATCCTTAGATATTAATTAACTGTAAAACATTTTTGTCCTCTGATCTCAGTCTCTTAAATCACAACTAAAATAATTTATTACCCATAAAATACCACAGCACCACCCGCATAATTGATGATGGCTTTTAGTTTATTTGCGCTTCTTTTACTTTGCACGCCAATCTTGCTTTTCTCCATCCTTATCTCCAACCTCTGGTGCATTTCGTGTTCTTGTTTAGCTAATTATGTACATCTTTTTGGATTACGTTGTAGTGTAGCGAGAATGAAAAACAAAGTAGTTCTTTGCTTGCTACAATTAATCTTTTACGCTACATCCCTGTACATATTTCTTGTAAAGATTAACCTACTTGGAACTACCAAAGGATTGTTTAATTTGCAAAGCAAACTCCGAAGAAGAAGATAAAAAAAACAATTTTTAGTGCTTACTTGGAGCATCCCGTTTAAATCTGAAATTCCTTTCTTTTTAAATTTCTCAGATGGAAGGAATATGTGCATTTTTCAGATTGAAATTGTTTCGGTTACGACACTCATTCCAGGCCAATATGCTCTCAGCACAGCATAGTAGTTTTTTTTTCCTGAAGGCTGGATTTTTCTCCCCCCCCCCCCCCCCCCTACAGTTAAAAACATTTCCTTCTCTGTCGGATCTACCGGGGAGAGCTTTTGTGTTTGCTCCTAATGAGAGCAATTATTGTGTTTTTGTCCTTTCTATCTGGAACGGCAAATTTCAAGCATTTTCCATTCGGGCAAATGCGAATTGCAGAATTGTTTTGATTTATCGCTTGCTATTTCTGCAAAAAAATTTCATTTGAGTCCTTTAGTGGCTATTGTTCTCAGAATTTTAATTGGCTAAAAGTTAGCTTCGCTAATTCATTCTTTCTTTGCTTATATTGCATAGACGAAGGGAAAATTAGTTGATAAAAATTTGAGTTCTTTTTGTGCTTACATATATGCCGCATTTTACATTGCTGTAAAGTGAATTTTTTTAATAATTTTCCCGAAAACTTTTGATGAAATGTGACGGCTTACCTAATGAGACTCTTATTTTTATGGTTATTGGAAACCAGTGTGGTTGCGATTGCAATGGCAACCATTAGATTCCGGTTGCTGTTGTTATCGCAGGATGCATAATTTAAACGTAACAATTTCACCGATCGTTCATTGGAAAATACAGAAAAAAATCGCTCCTTGGCCTTTTTTAACCGATTTCCAAAAAAAGGCGGTTCTCAATTCGACAATTTTTTTCGTATGTATGTTGCCTCATATCTCCGGTATTTCTAAAGCACTTTAGATAATTCTTTTTTCTTTTTATTCAGAAAATTATGCCTTCAGGGTGGCATCCTTATCTTTCCGGGGTTACAGGGTGATTAAGAAAATATACTAGTTGCTCACGAAACATCGTATTCGCTAGATAAGTTTTTCCCCGATTGTGGCTCATTTGTCACATATATCATTTATTCTAGCTCTATAAGATTCGTTTGAATCGAATTGAGACGAGGAGCACGTTACTCCTGTGTCTCGTTTGACAAACGTTCGTGTATCACACACTAAAACAAAGTTGCGACTACTACAGCAGCCAACGGCCGACGACTATTACAGTCATAGCAACAATTTTCTCTAGGAACGTTTTATGGAGCGTGTATTGCATAAAAATCTGTAGTGACCATCAGCCGTCGGTCGCTCCATTCGTCACAATTGTGTTTAAGCCGTAAGGCGATGAGCACTATTCTCGGAGCTTTCATTCGCAGGATTCTATTTGTGTAAGCTCTCATTTATAACGGCCTATGTTCCCTTTGCTCATAGCTCTCACTCAGAATGTACGCTCCGACTTTCCTTGGCAATTTTTCTTAAATGATCTCACCTTTCCTCACTTGTTTCAGGTAACCTTTACCTACCTTATACGTTTAGTAGGCCTACCAATATTTGGTGTGATATAGTATCATGGTAAACGGTTCCACATTCGCACTATTCTACTTATGAAGAATTCGCGGAATTTCAAGGTACGGCCGAATTTGACATTAAAAGTGTGGAGGTGAGCTCAGATATACATGAACTCTACAATGGATTAGGCTAGATATTTCATCAGACCAATAGCTAAAGAAGTAGCGGTGAAAGAGAGATAGACATCCGATGTTGTGCCGTTACTCCAGCGAATCAATAGTTGCTATTGTTATGTGATCGCTAGTAAGCCGTCTTTTTTACTTTCTCTAACGTGGGCAATGCAGTGTGCCCAGCCCCTACTCAAATATTGGAGTTATATTCTAATCCAGGCCTGTTAAGACACTTGTAGATTTGCGCCAAATCTGACGGAGTAAAATATTTCATCCATCTTTACAAAGGCCAGGTATCCTTTCATCGCATTTTTGGCACTACCAAAAATGTGATCGAACCAACTAAGATTGTTGGATATTTCAATTCCTAGGCTGTTTAAAGATTGCGAGTTCGAGATATCTACTCCATCAACAAAACTAAGTTTTATTTTAAAAACAATGCACATGCACACGTCACACACACTCACTTGATGATGTTTTAAAATTTTTACCCGTTCAATGTATATTTTGATACACACATAGTAAGTAGTATAAATGTAAAATGCTTTTAGAAGAATATTTTATTTCTATCTCATCTATGTCCCTATCCTTAATGCAATCACTTCCTTCCAATTGAATTCTTTCGCCAGCCAAATGTGAGCTGTTACTCTTGTGTCCGAAAACTGTTTTTGCACAGAATGTGTACTCAAAAAAGCTCTACACACCTTCTCACATATATACACATATATATGAAAATATAACGCAAGTGATATGTTTACTCATACTTCGAAGGTCTTTATTTTCACAGAACACTGAATCTCACTTAACTTTGCAGGTCCTTTACGATGGTAAACTATCAAGCGCAATCGTTTTTATGTACAATCCTGTCGCCACGGATGGCCAACTTTGTCTACAATCAGCCCCAAAAGGGAATGTTTCATTTTTCGTTCACACGCCCCATTCACTTATGTTACAGGTAAGAGAGGGTGGGAATGATTTTTCAAACATGAAGGGGGGTGTGATTTGTAAACACCAACATTTTCTAGATGATGTTTCATGCCTCTTTTATAATTTTATTTACAGGACGTTAAGGCTGTTGTTACACACTCCATTCACTGCACCCTGAACTCTATCGGTGGCATACAAGTTTTATTTCCACTTTTTTCCCAACTAGATATGCCCTACGATGGTTGCACTGATGTTAAACGTGATCCAACTTTATGGTGAGTTTAAGGGTTTACTTTTCTATTTTTTTTTTAACATACATACATATACATGCACACATATAATACTCATAGATTTGCGCACATAAAGAGCTTCTCGAGGTAATAAAAGTTTTACACTCTGTTCAGTTGATGAATTCTAAAACTTTTCCGCTCTAGTTTGTAATAAAGTGTGGAAATTTTTCATATTTCCACCTCTTAACTTTTGCTCTGTATTCAAACGGAGAAATATAAATAAGGTCCGAGTGCGAATGAAGTTCGAAAAGATAAATAAAATTTTCTCTTTTACGAATCTTTTCAGTTCGAAATTGCTGGGATTTATTTGTGAACTGGTGGAAACATCGCAAACCGTGCAGCAGCATATGATACAAAATCGTGGATTTCTAGTCATTTCATTTATGTTGCAGCGATCTTCAAGGGAACACCTCACTCTTGAGGTTTTAGGCTCATTTCTTAATTTAACTAAGTACTTAGTGACGTGCCTATCGGCAAATAGTGATCTATTGCTCAAGCAGGTATGTACGTTTTTTGTTCGATTAATTGATAATGTTATTTTTATATAGTTTTTCTGAGATTTTCGAAGGTCTTTTAAGGTTTTTTGTTTTTAATTAATTCATTGATTGTTACTTTATAACATCTGTCTATATGAGTCACATCTGGGATCTACTAACCACTGACCTATTACCTATGTAGTTGTTTCCATGTTTACTTTACATGTAAAATTGTTCCACTTCAGCGTAGTCTTACTTTTACCACTATAAATTTGTAGAAAACGTTCTGTGTCATGCTAGGTTAGATTAGACGGGCTCTTCACTCATATCTTGTAAGAAGATATGATTTGATTGATATAAAGTATCTTGCTATATCAACCACAATTTGGTTTAAAATTTATGCATATTCATATGCCTTATTATTGTGTGATAGCCAGCTAGAAAAGTTTTCCCGCTTCTGCCACACTATAGCTTTGCATCCCGTTGCCTTGTAAATTAGAGGTACCGTATTTAGTTAGGACGGTTGCCTACTTGGCCAATTCTTTTATTACCTACCTACATGTTTCCAAGCAAAAATGATCTTATTTGTAGCGAAAGAGACTTTAGGTGCCAAGAGGCTCTCACTAAAATTTGTTGTGCTACTTCGCAAACCGTGCTGGTGCTGTACAGATATTTATCTAAGATAACTATTTATCTTTTCTTATTTCCTTTCTAGCACGATTTGTAGTATTGTACATTGTCATACGATCTTTTCTTCGTTTGTATTCTATATTTGTACGGATCAATTTTTTGTATTGATGAAGATCGTATATATGTATGTTATAAAAAAACAATTCTCAGGCCTTTTTACCAATTAGTGTACACTGGGACAGTTAAATCAAGTTTCTTATGAAAATTAGTTTGAATGGAGATATCTCTGGGGAAAGTTTGGCGGCTTTCAATCAGAGTTTTCTTATGTTATATACCTATGACACACATCTACTATAGGTACCATAGTTCGAATACTTTTGTATTTTCTTTAGCATGCTAGGTGAAAAATTGCATAATACTTTCATTTGTCAGGTTTTAAAACTTGTCATTAAAACGTCAGAAATACTTTTAGTGGATAAAGTGGACATTTAAGGATAGATCTTCTAAATAAAGTAATTTCTAATAATTTTAAAATCCAACATTTAAACAGAAAAAGGAAGATCTTCCTAAGATTATGACTAAAGACAAGAGTCAGAAGTAAAAGGTATAGGAGATTGGGTGGGAATGGTGTACACTTAAACGGGAATCGTTCTTGTGGCAATCACATTATAGCTGGCATAAATTTTAGAATATTAACACGAGCGCACAATTCCCAGCTCTTCGACGCGCATACCTGTTTCTTTTTATTATTGAAACCGTTCACAGGGAAAAAAAATTACTTGCTTGTACTTGCATGTAAATACGTAGCTAACACCACATTACAAAAAAAATTGTTTTCTGTAATTCTCAGTAATATACAATTCAGTATTTCTTATATTGTACATATCTAAAAGATTGTAAATCTTGTTGTACAAACCAATTATGTAAATAAATATGAAATACGAAATTGGTTTAAAACATTTGAATAAGACCTTTTGACTTACCGCGTTATTTTCTGGTGTCGAAAAATAACAAGAATTGATGCAAATAAATAGCTCTGACGGGACTTACGGATGAACTGGCGTGGTGAATGATATCGTCAGTAAGTTTGAATATACTACATATGTACCTACCTGCACACCATTCTCCACTCTTATGAAAAATAACAACTTGGCGTAGGTATGTCATAACTAGATAATTTTGTCACTACCAAAAAGTGGCGCTGAAATCACTCCGTATACTATGGAAAAAAAAACCTTGTATTAATACTAACTTCTTATCAATTTGCTCAGCTAGTATAATGCTAGTGTATGCAATGACAAAAACGTGGTTCATGTGTCTACTATAATTGTATCTAGACTAGCTGTCTGTCACAGGTATTAGTCCTCTGGGAATTTTTATAGTTGTACTAAAAATTGAAATGGTTTTGCAGGTTTTTCATATTAAATTCACCCTTTTGAAAATTAAATTCATTCTTTTGCAAATGAAATTCGCCCTTTTGCAAATCAAATTCACCCTTTTGCAAATCAAGTACTTCAGCAGAATGGGCCAGTCTGGCCTCCGTGCTTGGTATCGTTCGTCCCCTGCCTTTAAAAAAGTTGCACTTGTTTTGAAAAGGGTGAATTCCATTTGAAAAAAGGTGAATTTGATTTGCAGAAGGGGGAATTTCATTTGCAAAAGGATTAATTTAATTTGCAAAACGATGAATTTAATGTGAAAAACCCCAATTTAGCTTCAAATTTTTTTTAAATGCACAAGACATTGGTGCAACAGTAACAGATCAATCTAATTTTTAAATTGGTACCCTAGGAATATCTTCCGCCATTTTCCAAGTAGTCTATATTTTCTAGAACCTTATCTTATTACTTCTTTTTCCACTAATAACATTCATTTTAACTTTCGAAAATCTCCAGCTTTTTAATAGAATTGAAAATTATAATTATTCCAAAAAACAAAAAAATAAAAATTTAATTATAATTACTTCTAAAAAAACAAAAACTTTTATATGTTAATTCAAATTCTACTAAAAAGCTGCTTTAGTAATAAAAAATTTAATTTCACAATAAGATTTTAACAAAATTGTTGGTGAAAAAAATATAAAAAGCATGTTTGTTCCAATTTTCTTGTCATTTCGAATATGCATGACGCCGTTTATTGAACAAAAAAAAAAAAAGTAAAACAAAATTTGCTTAAAAAACGAAAAGGAAAATGTTAATTATTTAAAAGCCAATAATATGACTCGTTAGTCTTTTGTTGATAATACAATAAAATTTTACGCTTTTTTGATAACTGCCAGTGATTTTTGATGTTTCTCAATTAATTTTTTGCATCGTTCAACCAAAAACCTTGTTAGTAATAACAACAATAACAAATAATATCATATTTATTGGAGTTTGTCTTGTTTACGTACATCTATAATGTATATATATATATTTAGTCAGTATTTTATCTATGCAATGGCAACAATTTATTTAAAAGTATTTGAATCGAAAGAAATTATGTTTAAAAATTTGTTTATGTATTTTCGAAAGATTCGTATTTAAGTAAAAAACAAGGAGAAAACTTTGAATTCGTTGAAATTTTCGTTCTGAGTTTAATTGATTTTTGTTTTTATTTTTAAATTTTGGAAATTTTTGAAAAAATATTTATATTTGAGGTGTAGTAATTGGAAAATACATGAATGCATGCATTATTAAATTTGTGTGGGAGAAAGACTATCGTTTACGGTATGTAATTAATTCAAGGTCGCCTGTTATATAAATATTGGTGGTTCTATTTTAATCTAGCAAGTCTTTAAAAATTCATATCTCCAAAACGAAGCCGGACACCACCACAATATTTGACATATAGATACTTAAAGGCATCTTTAAAAAAAACAAAAACAGTGCTAGAGGTCCTCAATAGTAAAAAATGTTAATACAACAAAATGTTCGTTCCATGTTGTGTTGTTTTTGTTTTTTTATGAAAATTACAAGGTATTTATTTAGGTTCATTTGGCATTTAATAAAAATCGGTTGCTCCGTTATTGAGATATGATTTTTGAAAATGGTGTTTCATCGTAAAATCACGAAAAAAAAAAATTACTACGTGCCAGCAGGAGCTATTCCGGAGAATGTTCGTGGAAGTTTTGTTTTCTAAAAAGGCAGTATAGACAAATTAAAAATAAGATAGGAATAAAAACTTAATGGGTTACACCACCTTGGCTCTCGGAAAAATCAGCATAAAAATCAAATTTTTTTGACGCAGCTATTGAGAATATCAAATAATTTTTATTTTACGAAGATATGACCTATCAAGGGTCCTTTCGAAAATTCTTGCTGATGGTGGAATAATTTTTTCTGTCAGGCATTTTCCGGAAAATAAAAATCTTTTTTAGATGTGACACAGGAAATATTTTTTTAAATATTTTTTTTGCAGAAATGACACCTGTTTAAAAGATAAACTCTGATTCTTATCGAAATTTTGAGTTTTAAAGATTTATAAAAAAAGGAACGTGGCATCCAATTAAAAAAAGTCCTATGCAACATTTTAGATAATATTATAAAGAAAATATCTTCGTTTATATTGAAATATCAATTTTGACATACTTTAAACGAGAGACAAATAACACTTTTTGTTATTACGTTCGTATTTCGAAAACGTATTGTGGGTTGAATTCTATCAAAGTCGGTTACACGAATCTTGAGATATCTTGTACATCAGTTTGGAAATCGTAAATATGGTGTAAACCCTGAAGTCAACAGAAATAGTGCCGCAAACGCGGGAAAATCTGTAACTTCGAAAATATTTTCAATTTTGAAATGGTTAAACACTTAACATATTCTTAAAAGTATAAAAAAAAAACATCAATTTTTTGAAAATCTGAAGGGGTGATATATACAAACAGTTAATGTTCAGTGCAGTTCCGAATGTTGTCTGAAATATACGAAATACATGAGTATTTTGTTCCCTTGGATATTCGATAAATAACTGAATTAATATAAAATAATAATGAATGCGCGTCATTTGTGAGGAACATGGATACTACACTGTCAGAAAGTCCAAATACAATGGTGTGGTGAACATTCCGGTCACTGGTAGGACACCAAATCCAGTAACGAAAAGCCTTCCCTGGCAAAAAAAAAAAACCAAATCCAATCGATAGACAACTCTTCAATATTGCGGAAATACTACTCTGACAGAATAAAACTATCGACAGAAACACCAAATTTGATATCAGCAAAGATTTTCTCATCGTAATTACACACACCACATTAGAGGAGAAACACTAACCTCTAACTGATAGTTCGTCCCTAATTAGAATTTTCAAAAATCGCTTTACCTTTTAATTTAAATTTAAAACAAGTAAAAAAGCTAGAATTGGTCTAATACCAGTTGTTCTAGATGAATGCCCGGTAAGTAATTTCGTAATGGTCTGGTCACCATCAGTGCAAGTTTGATCGTTGACGCGCTTTCTCAGGCAGTGTCCAAATATATAGTGAAAAACGAAATTTTTGTATGTAAACCCTACGGAGGAGTTACCCGATTTGTCCCATTTTCGAACTTAATTTTACTTTTATTTTAAAAGTCCGTGTACAAAATTTCAGCTCTCCTAAGTACATGCGTTCTCGAGTTATTGTGTGGACAGACAGACGAACGGATATTATGCGTGCGTGTCCAATCTACATTGCTCTACCAGCATTACTTGTGTGCGTTACAAACGGAATGACAAACTTAGCTTACCCTATGATTTCATCTAGGGTATAAGAATGTGCTGTCAATTACATGTAAAATTTGACAGAAACACATCAATTTAGTTCAAAAAATCTTGGGTAATTAGATTTGTGAAAAATTTAATTACGATTGATTTAATCGGTCTGTCTAGGGTATAACCTCATTCTTACATAAATTCAAAATTCTCAATAATATTAAAACTTCTTCAAACAACAAAACAAATACTGAGAAGAAACTCACCAGACTACTTAAGGTTACCGAATATACTACTTTTAAAAAATAAGTGTTTATTTCGTTTATATGCTGTTGTTTTTATGAAAGATCCCACACTTCCGCTTCTTATCAAATACAATACATTACCCTTGTTTCTGTTTATCCTGTGTGATATACAATGTATAGTTCCTTAGGTGCTATCACTTTTATATAAAACTACTTTGTAAATTCGATCAGGAACGGAATCATAATATAAAGATTATCAAACACAACCTATTTTCACACACTTTTCATGCCAACTATCCATAAATGTTTTCCATAATTATTTAAGTCGGGAGACCATTGAGGACAGCATAAAATCTTTATTTTGGTTTAATTCCGTATTTTATCGACAGGAGACTTTTCCTTCCTGATAAGTCCACTGAAGTGTTCCAAAAATATCTTGAAGCTTAAGGAATATCTTTCCAAGTATTGACAATAGTACAATATACTATTGTAATTTTTGCATTTTGAAAATGCATATCAACAGTGTCAACAGTGTCATACTGAAATACAAGCTCCCCACACCATAAGTGATCTTCTCTACTCTAACGTATATGTCTAAAAATGAATTTCAGATTTGCTTATGAAAATAATATAATAATTGTGTTAATTGTGACCATCATCAAATATGGAAATAAATTCACAACCACCACGATGCTCCCATCAAGGGGTCTTCTGCATGTTGAGGTGAATAGTTCTACTATAGTAGAACTATCCAGGGCTCCTCAACCCCGTGGTACCAAGTTAGCAATGTCGGCTACCCAATTGGTATGTCTTCGAAGTCCATGACCACATGGCCATGAGTACTCCTAGTGGATCTTCATGCAGATCTTTAAACGATACTGCTTAATTATATTGGCACAAAGTGACGGCACTGGACCACATGAAGAATATGATCCACCGTTCAAGTTAGGAGAGACTATACACTACAGCCAGTAATCTTATAGTATACCAAAGTACTAGTTCCAAGACAAGACTATTAGGATATACACGTGCATGTTTCAATCTGAACACACACAAACATCGGTAGCTGAGCAAGCAAAATAGGCTACTTGGCCGGAAATCCACACTGGCAACACAATAGCTTTTTTTTCCAAAGTAATGGAAACTCCGAGGTAGTTAGAAACATGTTGAACACGTGACCTAAAATATGAGAAATAGATGGAATAATAATTTTTATAAATCTTGGCGAGTTATCATCTGGACCAGTAGCGGATAACTTAATTCTATTAATCGTATTTAATGTTTCATGTAAATCTACACATCTGAACGAAAAACTAATACTATTATTATTCTTAACTACTTCATTAGTGCCCGATAGATGTTGAGCGGCTATATTAGTGTTGTTTAGGTCATTAGGATCAAGTTCACAAGAAGGAGAATCTTTGTAGTACACACTTAGTCTGCGCAGGTTACACCACAAGTTTCTAGGGAGGCAAGGCAGGACTTAGCTTTGAATTGAAGTACTTTCGCTTGGCCGAGCGAATGACAGAGGTCCCTCTAATCCGCACTGTTCTGTAGCGACTAAGTTGAGAGTCAGAACCAGAAATCCTGAACTGATGATATAGCAGAACTCTCTCTGATATTAGATTACGAATTTCATCTGAAAACAAGGGGCAATCACAACAACAAATTGAATTTTCTAGTTTTAATATCTTTTAGAGTAAATCAGTTCGTTATTACCACAAGTGCGTAAAAAAGGCCTATTAACTTTTCAATTACTAATTATAAATTACTTTTAAAACCTAATTATTTTTTCAACTATAAGTAATGTTATCGGTAATTGACTAATCATTACTTTTTACCCAGTTCTGCATTCATACGGACAGCGACACCAACCTTAATTGTATTTTTTGAATGGTAGATTCATCATCATTCACCTCATTTCCTGTAATCTTCCCTAATCAATGTCCTTTCTTTATTAAGCTGTGCAATATACATGAGAGCAGATATTTTTATATCGACTGCATCATCAGTGATATGTTTGGGAAAGAGATTTAATAATTTTGGTAGCCTTGTTCGTGGTTACAGTGTTCATTAGAGATATGTAATTACTTCATTTATTCCAATAAAACACCCCATTTCTGTATTACCTTAGAATGTTGCAATCGTAGCTAGCGCTTATATTGAACAGTTCTGAAAAGTTCAAACATATTTAAAAATTCAACGATATTTCAGAGATGTGTAGCCCATTCTTGTCACCGAGTGTATTATGCATGAATTTGCTATTTTCATATCTTTTAATGAAAACAGACATTTCGACGACATTAATCTTTCACGTCAAATAATTGGGCTTGATTTAGGTAAAATCGAAATATATATATAAAAATCCTCTGACATATGTAAAAGGCTGAATGAAGAGCCATTAGAAATCTTTTAGAAATTTGGAAAGCAATCACACAAACGCAAAAGTAACAGAAAAATATTTATTTTTCCAAATTAAACACATTAAAATTTGTTTTTGTTTTTTTTTAATCATCCTCAAACGTAAATAGCAATAAATAAATAAAATAAAAATAACGAAAATTTCCCTTTGCAAAACTGGATAAAGAAAAAGGTTCACAGTCTCCACACGTACTTTAATTGGTTTCAATTGAAACTTTTGAATATTTTTTGATTGAATACATATTTGACATGCTTTTTAAATTTTTTTTTTATATTATTTTTGATATTCAATTGAATGTTTTACTTGAATGTGAGCTTCAGTTTCTTTTTTTTTTTTAATGTCTTGATATATTTTTGATAATTTATGTTTGTTGCCTTGCTGCATGCCAAAAAAGTCGGCTTGTAGCAGGACAGAGTTGTTACCACGCTAATGTATAGCTTTTTTGTTTTTCATTCTTGACGTGGCAGCTTCTGGATCATGTCCTATTCAATCCATCCCTATGGATTTATACACCGGCAAATGTGCAAGCTAGATTATATTCATATTTGGCAACTGAATTTCTAAGTGATACACAGATTTATAGTAATGTTAGACGTGTTAGTACAGTCCTACAAACTGTTCATACACTTAAGTTCTACTATTGGGTTGTGAATCCAAGAGCTAAAAGCGGAATTATACCAAAAGGATTAGGTGAGTATATTGAATTATATATTTTAGTTTTAATTTTATATAAAGAATTTAGAGATTTATCGGGGTACTTTTGAAAGCAAGTTTTCGTATTTGACGCATTGTTTGTCTTGTAAAAATCTGTGGTGAATTATTATTATGGAGAATCTCTATAAATTTTTTTTTAACTTGCTGCAATTTAAAAAGAAATAATCCTTTAAAGTGGGAAGATTTTTTGTTACTTACATTTCGTGGTACATCATGAACGTCTTGATGAGCGTATTTCATACTGGGTGTCTAGAGATTGGCCCGCGGCCAGAAGTTGCAAGAGTTCATGGATGAAACCGAAATAAGGAAAGCAATGCAAAGAAATTTCTTTTTCACAGGTTTTTCGATGTAAAAAGAGCTATTTTTTTTTTCACTCAATTCTCGAGCTATGGATTTAGCAGCAAACTCGGTCAATTTTATATTGGCCAAATTCGCTATGAATTTATTTCATAGCAAAACTCTCTATGAAATATTAGTCCCGCATATAGGGCTAATCTTGCTAAGCATTCAAATAAATACGTAGTACTTCGCCTTATATATTTCATACTTAAAAATTATTTTAAGTGCAGATATGAGGTCAGCTTGGCTGTTCACTTTGGCGTATATGACAGGCAGGAGCCATGCCTTACTGATGAATATACGGTTCGTGCCGATATGAAACTCCCTCTTTTTGCAAAGAAATTTCTTTTTCAAAAATTTTTCGATGTAAAAAGAGTCTTTTTTTTCAAGGAAAGAAAACTTAAATCAAAAATTCCTCTTTTGAGTTCATCTGCTTTAGACGGAACGTGATGCAGTAATAAAACTCATTGAAATCTAATAATCACATTAAAAGCCATACATCTAGAGGTGAGATATGACAATCGGTGACCACGTTAAACCATTTGAACGGAAGCTGTATTGGCGATCGTGTTAGTATCTGTCAATGAGAAAATAAAACGAAAGCTTGATTTCAGAAATAACCTAGATGGAATTAAAAAATATCTATAAGTGAAGTGGCTACGCTACGCTGTGCTACGCCTTTAGCCTGCGGAAGGCCTCATCCTCCACGATAGTTATATTTACCGTCAATTGTGTTCTTTATTTATTTAGTTATCCAATATTCCTTTTTTTTTAATCAGATGGACCCCGTCCGGCTCAAAAGGATATCCTTGCGATACGCGCTTACATCCTATTATTTCTTAAACAGCTCATAATGATTGGTAATGGTGTCAAAGAAGACGAACTACAAAGTATATTGAATTACTTAACAACAATGCATGAGGTAAGAATAACCGAGATTTTCATATAGATTGGTTTTTTTTTTCATTAAAATATAATTTCAGGATGAAAATCTTCACGATGTCCTTCAAATGTTGATCTCTTTAATGTCAGAACATCCGAGCTCAATGGTACCTGCATTCGATGTTAAGCATGGAGTTAGAACTATTTTTAAATTAATGGCTGCTGAAAGCCAATTGATTAGGTTACAAGCGTTAAAATTGTTAGGATTCTTTTTATCACGTAGTACACACAAGTAAGTCTCCTTCACCAGGAAATATCCTTGCAATTCTCATAATATTATTTCACAATTGCCCCTACGATAAATAATGTTTTTGTTTTTTTCTTGTGTATTTTATTTTCATTGTGTGTTACTCTCCCGTTCTACCTGACAGACGAAAATACGATGTTATGTCGCCGCACAATTTATACACTTTGCTAGCGGAACGTTTATTGCTCTACGAGGAGTCGTTATCCTTGCCAACATACAACGTCCTTTATGAAATTATGACTGAGCATATATCGCAGCAAATCTTGTATACACGACATCCTGAGCCTGAGAGTCACTATCGGTTGGAAAATCCAAGTAAGTTTATTACCACTTGTAACATTTTATTTCACTAGTTAGGTGTGCTTAGAATTTGTGGGAAATTTGTTCCTGAGATTAGGGTGGTTGCCAAAATTACGAGACACGGTCATGATAATATAAGAACAAACCTTTCGTTCCTCCCTTCCGTACCCTCACAGAAATATATGTGCAGAAAGATGTCTGAAAATCTCTTGAGAATTGCCACAAGCTCATTTAAGATAGGAAACTGTAAGCGTTTGAATGTACGGGGAATGCAACTATGTACCCACATATGTATAATTATACTGTAGGATTTTGAATAACACTTCATTACTGTTAAACCTTTTGGGAAATTTCCGCTAAATTTGCTTTAAATTCATTCAGCTCTGCACATTAATATTATTTTAAAAGTGTTTTGCAAGATTAGTTTCCGGAATTGTTTTCTTTTAAGGATTTTGCATAAGCTTGCTTAAGATTACCCACTTTACTCTCAGTCAGTTTAACAAAGTCTTTAGAAAAATTTAAGTAGAGAAAAAAGGACAAAGAATTTTTATATTCTTATAACGTTCATTCCTAGGTAATTGTTTCGTTTATGTAGTAAGATCAGGCTACCTTCAATTAAGACTATTAAGAAATGGGGATTTTTTGCCACTATTCATGTTACTTATATTCAGAAATGAGTTTCAAAGAGATTAGAGCTATTTAAAATTCCGATGCATACCAGGAATAGAAACGAAGGTACGTTCATGTTGTAACCACCCTGTATAGTTTTAAGAAGCATATTCTCTCTCCTTTATGAATTTTTCCGATAATCGAAATATGCCATATGAAAGTCTCTAGATAAATTAATTATGCATATTTTCTTTTTTCCACTTACTGCCTTAATCTTGGCAGTTTTTTTAAATATATCTTTTAAACTATTTTCTTCCTTCTTTAGTGATATTAAAAGTTGTCGCAACGCTTATCCGGCAATCGAAACAAACAGAACAATTAATAGAAGTGAAAAAACTCTTTCTATCTGACATGACATTACTGTGCAATAGTAATCGAGAGAATCGTCGAACCGTTCTCCAAATGTCAGTTTGGCAAGAATGGCTCATAGCAATGGCCTATATTCATCCAAAGAACAATGAAGAGCAAAAGATTTCAGACATGGTATATTCTTTATTCCGAATGCTTTTACATCATGCTATTAAGCATGAGTATGGCGGATGGAGAGTTTGGGTCGATACTCTGGCCATAGTTCATTCGAAAGTCTCATATGAAGAGTTCAAACTTCAATTTGCACAAATGTATGAACATTATGAACGTCAACGTACTGATAACATCACTGATCCTGCTCTCCGGCAAGCTCGTCCAATTAGCACAATAAGCGGTTGGGATCGAGATAGAGATGAGCGTCCTGTTGTTGTTGATCAACAGCAACAAACAGTGGAACGATCCTCTTCAATTCACAGTGATAATAGTATTAGGCCACCACCACAACCGCCATCACCACCACCCGTAGCATCTTTGTCTACAGCGGGTAAGGTAAATAAAAATGAGCAAGTTAACGAAGAGGAAATAAATCTAGAGAACCTAAAATGTGCCTGCGATGAAGAAGAGAAAGTCGAAAAAATCGCGACAACAGAAGAACATGAAAGATCCGTGCAGAGTGTGGCGAGTATAACTGATGTGTACAATGCACAGATAAAAAGTGAAATTGTTTGTAATGGAAATGTTGAAAGTGGTAACACAACCGAGGAAGAAAAATCACCAGCTAAAGGAGAAATGAAATCGAAAGATGAAGAAATTCACCAGAGTAAGATTCTTGAAATTGACACTGTGGAAATTGAGGAAGAAACTAAAGGGGCTGTGGAAGAGATTATTGAAGAAATTCTTCAAAACTCCGAGAAAATGTTAAATAATTGTAAAGAAGCCTCAGATGAAATAATCCTAGAGAATGAAACTGCATCTCCAGTTATTAAAGACGAAGAAATCGAATTGGCTGTTAATGAAGTTGTTAAAGGTGTACTTAAAATCGAAAAGAAATCATCATTGCCGTGTCCTGAAGCGAAACCAGAAGTCGACGATGACGATGATAGCCTTTTCAATAATAATAACAACAACATTAACAACATCAGCAACATAACTAGTAATAACAACCAAGTAGATGCCATTGATAATCAAAAGACTGATTTAACGTTATCAAGTGCAATAATAACTAATAATAATAATAACAACGATAGTCTAACTAGTAATAGTAGTCCGAGTAGACATGATACCGAGATCAAGAAAATGGTGACCGACATAGTTAATGAAGTTATCGACAATTGTATAGATCAAACGATACGTGAGAACAACAACAATGTGATCATTGAAGATCTGAAAAATGAAGAGAACGAAGAGAAAAAAGTCACAGATCATGCCAAGGATGTTGTTGATGAGATCCTTAAAGATGCTATAGACAGTGCAAACGCGAAATTGGATACAGAATCTAGTGAATCCATTGCTAAAAGTTTGGTGTATGAAATTGCTGATAAATGCATTGAAGATTCTTCACATTCTGATGATAGTTCTGATTGTTTGAATGGTAATGCTGAGACAGATACAATTCCTGAACGAGAAATAGAAACAAAAATGGAGGAAGAAGTTAAGGAAGATAATATTAATACATCTACGCCGCCACTAGTAGAAGAAGAAAATCAGGGAAGCAGTAGAGTTGAATTAAATCGAGAACCGGAAATTGTTGCTTCACATCAACCACGAAAATCTCAAAGCACTAGTACTCAGGTTGAAAATAATCACTTTGGTAAGTACCGACGACTGACATCAGATATTTTTATCCAGTTAGGAATGTGAAATAATAATAATTATTATTATTTTTGTTTTTTTTTATAGAACATAAAAGGACTAAGTCAGGGTCAACACGCCCCATGTTCAGTCCGGGACCAACAAGGCCACCATTTAGAATTCCAGAATTCAAATGGTCTTACATCCATCAACGTTTACTGTCTGATGTCCTTTTCTCTTTAGAGACTGATATTCAAGTTTGGCGTAGCCATTCGACGAAAAGTGTCCTAGATTTTGTTAATTCTAGTGAAAATGCCATTTTTGTTGTTAATACGGTACATTTGATATCGCAGTTAGCGGATAATTTGATAATTGCATGCGGTGGCTTACTACCTCTACTTGCCAGTGCTACATCTCCAAACGTAAGTTTAAATAATAAATTTCCATGCTTCAATATTATTTTGTTGAGGCAAAATTTGTCCATAATATATTGGTCTAACTTGATGAATTTTTGCCTCAGCAGTTGAATGATACAATGCTACCTTTAATATTCAACTGCTGAGGTGTCGAGTCTTCAAATTAAATGAGAATTGAACATTGAAAAATGGCTTGTATTTACCCTTTAATCACCAGTTCTCCAAATTAGACCATTCACTACACTTAAATAGCCTAATTTGCTAAGGTTTTGTTTCAACAAACGAATGTTGGAACTTCAACATTTATTAAACTATTTAATAACGTATTTGAAAATTTTAGACCAGTAATCATACATTTTTGGTCTAACTTGAGTAAATTGATGTTACCTAAACAGTTGAATAGTGATACGAAACCATTTTATTTTCATTGACAAATTTCTTACAAGAAACTTATTTTTATTTAGTCTGAATTGGACGTCCTAGAACCAACTCAGGGTATGCCACTTGAAGTAGCCGTATCGTTCCTGCAACGTCTAGTAAATATGGCGGATGTTTTAATATTCGCAACATCTTTGAATTTCGGTGAGCTTGAAGCTGAAAAAAATATGTCTAGCGGAGGAATCTTAAGACAATGTTTACGATTGGTATGCACCTGTGCTGTACGTAATTGTCTTGAGTGTAAAGAAAGAACACGTTACAATAATGGTGGAATGGCAAGAGATGTTCCAGGTGCTGCACATTTACAAGCGCTTATTCGTGGTGCTCAAGCCTCTCCTAAGGTAACTGTTTTGTTAGTTATACATAGTAGAAGTTCAGTGTTTTATTAGAACTTTGTTTTTTTCTTCTGTTTTTCTGTTATAGAACATTGTTGAATCAATTACGGGTCAATTATCTCCGGTTAAAGATCCTGAAAAATTACTTCAAGATATGGATGTTAATAGGTTGCGTGCCGTCATATACAGAGATGTGGTAAGTTTGAACAAATTTTATTTAATTTTTTTTCTTTGTATGAAATGTAGTGAGCTCACAAAAGATAAGATCGTTTTGCGCTACTTCTATTGTAGGTAATAATTTTAGAATTAATCACATATAAAATCGTGGCTTTAATGAATGCTGGATATGTTCCAGAAAAAATGCAAAAAAAACGTAGAACGGGTACAGAGTGCGATAGGTTATTTTAAAGCAAATCTTTTGACCTTCTTAAGGTTCAACGATTATTAATCTAACAAATTTTAAATCATCATCATAGAGTGTAAAGCTCAGAAGTTACAGGGTGATCTATAAAAACATACCTAAATATCTATAAGTCCCATTATCTCAGAAACACTTAGGATTCCGCCAATATCCATAGCCTTCGGGTGTAACACCACATACGTGACACCCTTTATTTTGGTAGAAATATATTGAAAATCTTCAGGCAAAAAGTCCCGGAAACTAGGTTTTAAAAAGAAAATCGTGGCAATTCTTTTGCGAGAATGTAAATGGCGTTAATAAGATGTCAAGGCTCAAAAGATTTCTGTGTAAGATACCCAACCAACTCGAATTGTTCACAAACAGTGATGCAGTACTGGTCCTTTCTTTCGGGTTAGTCCTGCTGATGTTTTTTCGTCTTTTCAAATCGAAGCTTTTTATTATGAATCTGTTTCCGGTGACGAAATGTGGCTTTCATTACGGATGACTCGCTAAAATGGGCAGCAAATTCATTCAAACCCTTCAAGTCCTTGAGTAAATATGGCATTTATCCAGCCGTATTTCAGAACTCGATTGCTTTATGGAACAGTGATTCAGCCCACCTCCTTAAGGCATGTATTAAAGTGAGATCTATACCGAAGCTATGCCAATAGGAAAGGTCGTGTTTATTTCCAAGGTTGGCCGGGTTACCTACTTAACTGCCCAACCATAAACATATACCAATAACTTCACTTCTTTCCTAGTCTAAACCCTAGAATGATATGCTCCATTCCTACAAGCAGGTTATTAAAACATTAGTAAGCGTATTTACAGGGAAGGTCAGTTGAAACGGCCCTACACGAAGTTATCCTCTTTAAACAATCTACGCTGGCTGTTTTCATCGATTTATAAGGCGCTTTTAATATTGTATTTCTACATAAGTTTACTGAAATGTTATCAAAACATAGAGTGAACCAGTCTCTTAAGTACTCGATCGCACACATGTTGAACATTGGAACTATCTTATCTTATCACGTTAACTATGGGTACTTAGGATGGATAATCTCTTGCTAACACTCATCCGGATGGGTTACAAAGCGGTATACTACACAGACGACCTGGTGATCTAAGTTACCGGTAGTTATTAGACTGAACTGTGTGAACTTGTGCGAAACGCAATCCGTCTAGTTATAGACTTTCTACGGATTCAGGTTGTGCATCAATCCACTGAAAACTGATCTCTGCATTTTCACTACGAAAAGGAATACTCATACATTGGTCCTGCCCACTATGGGTTCCATAATTGTGGAGCTAAAGTATAGAGCAAAATACCTAGGAATTGTATTAGATGAAAAGTTGAACTGGAAACTACACTTGAAGACATGGCGAGTAAAGCTTTGAGGGTCTTCGCAATGTGTCACATAGAAATAGGGAATAACCGGAGACTTAAACCGTGGATGCAGCGTTGTGGCTTCATATCAAGTAGAGTTGCAATCTCAACCTGAAAATCCCATTTAGGGATGTGAATCACACTCTGTGCTTCAACCATTGTAAAGTACTTTGAAGCAATTGAAACATTATCGTGCAATTATCTGTGGGTAGAGAAGATATTTACGCTTTAACACATACAACTAAATATGAATACTTAGAACACGATTATGCCACCAACAAATGTGTATCCATTTTGATTTAGAAACGCTGTGATCACATATTAAAAATAGATTTTTTCTTCGATCTTATCTTTTGTTTTAGTGTCCTTAATGCAAGAAAATTTTTCAAATAAATATTTAAACTCAAATTAAGAAAATTGAATCTGTGCAACTTCCTTTTTATATAAATAAATATAATACAAAAAAAATTTTCTTGTATTTATAATAACGCTGTTTTCGCTACACAAAAACAAAAAATTGGATTGAATTTTTATGTCATACAATTAAAAAAATTAATTAGTTAAGCAAAAAAAAAAAAAGAGAACAAATAAATCATGTATACCATGTCGCGCGAAATCAGCTGATCCTCCCCCATCTTAACTGGGTTTGATCAATAAAATCATAACATTGTTATAAGAAACGATTGTTTCAGGAGGAAACGAAGCAGGCTCAATTCTTATCACTAGCGATTGTCTATTTCATCTCAGTTCTAATGGTATCAAAGTATCGTGATATCTTGGAGCCACCAGCTGAACCGCAGATTTCTCGGTCATCACCAGTAATGCAGAGATCAGCAGGAGGTAAGTTATTTATTTGTTTGTTTTTGATGTTTGTTTTTTTTTTTACTTATATACCTATATATAAGCATTTGATTTTTGTAAGTATTATGGAATTTTTGTATCCTTACTACCTACTTACATAATTATGTACCTACATACCTTCCCACATTCCATCATGAGTAGCTCTAATTACATTTTAATTAAAATTACACAAAGGTTTTTTGTGAGAAATCCTTTTATTGCTAATCGAAGTATTTCCCCTCTTTTTTTATTTACACGCTGCTTTGTTCGGATTTTAATGTAAACAATGTTAAAATTTTGAAATGGAAAATATCAACAAAACACTTTTGACACATAAAATCTCTCCATTCATCTATCGTCTCCTGCCTGATTGCGCTTTATGTTCACTCCCTCTTCCCACTTTAAATTCAAAGAACCAGCTTCTCGCCCCCTATTCCCGCAATGGTCACATCATGTCTACCCGCAGTTCTTACCTGGTTCCCATCAGAACCATCCCCCACATAGCCATCATCATTACCAGCAACAGCAACAGTCCCAGTATAATCATCAACTTCATCAGCACAATCATCATAACCATCAATCATCTTCATCGTCATCCTCTCCACCGCCTGTTGTTTCGGGACTACCAGTTGGTGTATCCCACCAGCAGCAACATCAGCAGCAACAACAACAACAACAGCAACAACAGCAGCAGCAACAGCAGCAACAACAGTCTCTAAACAGTCATAGTAACATGCACATGATGATGAATTCGGGTGTTACCAATGGAACGACAACCAAAGGTGGTGGGAACAGTGGATCTACTGGGCCTATGATTAATATGGTAGTTCCTGGCCAGCCACATAATCATCACATTCACAATAATCACACAAACTATCAAAATGATTTGAATACAAACTACTATTTGAGGGGTGGTGGTGGTGGTGGGGGTATAGGTGGCGGTGGAATAGGTACTGGAATTGGTGACAATCATGGTGGTATCATCAATGGTACTACTGCTACGAACAACACACATATTCGTAGTCGAGGTGGTGGTACCAACACAAATACCGGTGGCAGCAACAATAATGGGAATGGTGGACATTTGAAAAATAACGGTGTCAATAACAATTATCGGTTTAGGAATAATACAGGTAGATATATATCACCGCGGCTTGAATGTCTAACCAATTTACATAACTACAAACATATGTGGATCAACATCTCATAGAACACAGAACAATTTTGCCTCTTTCTTATCCTTTTGTGTAAATGTTTCCAAGTACTTTGCCCGCTTTACAAAATCGTTTTAGGTTCATTTCAGACAAAATATTTTTTTATTTTAAATATTTTTATTTTTTTTTTATCCTTTTTGCTAAGTTGAGTTGATTTCGTTGAGAGAAAAGAAAATGGTCTACTGGCCAGGATTGAACAGCAAGCACGTTTTCCAAAATATTCTTTTTGATAAGACAATCACTATAATGTAAAAACAGCAGAGCTCATCACAAATATTAATGGAACACCCCCACACTCTATACAATTTATGAGTGGGAGTGGAATTTCTGAATGGCTTTAAGGGAGCATCTTTATGAGGTCCCTATGAGAGAGAGAGAGAGAGAGAGAGAGAGAGTATTTGCAGTCAGAAAATTGCTCAATAAACTTTCCATAGCTTGAATGCGAAACTTTACTCATCGTAAAATGCAAATTTCCATCTCTTTCCAAACAACGTAGCAGTTTTCCGTGTATAGATGACCTTTACACTTTATTAAAGGACTACTAAGAGAAGGAAGGCATCACTAGCTTCCTCTGATAGTTGACATTTTCAGATTTTCCTTTACAGGAAAGTCCTTACAAATGTAATTTATTAAACAGAGTTTAAACGATGCCATATTTAATTAAGATATTTTCTATCTTGTTTTGTTTTCATAAATTTGTTTTAACAAGTTGCTTTTCCCCTGAGTTTTAAATAAGCGGAAATTTAGTCTCTCTGAGCTAACTAACTCAAACTTTTATTAAACTGTTGATGATGGTTAAATGAAATAAAAAAAAAAACAACTTTATTACTCTGAACTCTGAACTGTAACGTATTTGTGGCCTAATATGTACCCAGAGTAAAAAATATGGATGGAGTTGCTTCCAACTTTTAATCAACTCAGCTCGATATCGGATCTAATTAATGTTTTTAATTATTTTCTCTTAAACGTTTCACGCGAGACCAATTTAGAGAACCGCCAATGTTTTTGACTATAATTATTTCTATTCAACTTTCCAGCCCTACAAAGAGCTTTTTTAGATTTAAAGAAATTGAAGTTGTTTTAATTTTAGATCAAAATTTTTGTTTTTTGTTTTTTCATGTTATTGAGTTCGCTATCGTGGAGGAGGACAGGGGTGTTGGTGTGATTTTATTTGAGATCTTATCTCAAAGTGCGTTCTACGATACATGCGATACAAATGGTTTCGCTATTGTACTGAAAATTCTGACATAAGGCTATACCATGTCATGGGTCTTGTGATGAGAGGGGTTAGTTGATGCTTTTTCCAAGGATCAGTCTCTCATTTGGTACAATTTCAGAAAATTATGTTCTTTTTCATTATTCCTCTGAGAAGTTGAGTGCACTAAACAATCAATTAATTGCAAATTTTGTTTGTCTCCAATCTTATGGAGTCTGTCAATTCTAATTCTATCTGCAGAAATTTCATGAGATCTCTTCGAAAATGCTTGGTTTAATTACTTCTGTTGATAATCTTCAAATGATGTTGATTGCAGCTCCTATTGCTTATGCCATTACTCCTGGTAGAGCTTTATTGCGATATAGGCTTATGTTCATCAGCTGCAATTTGAACACTAATTTCTCTGCGTCACAACTTCCACTGCGCAGTTGGCCTGATTTTATTCCTGTAAGTTGTTACTTTGCAGAATTTGTCGAAATATTTGTTCGATTGTTGTATGATGTAATCATGAAGGGCATTTTGAAGTACCCCAAAGCGAACCTCATATTGACCTGTATAAGCTCGGTTATTCCTATACCTTCTTCAAAAAATATATAAACCGTAATCTAAGATTGTCCATTTGGAAAACTGTGACAGGTACATGATTAAGGAAGGAAATTTGAATGCAATCAATCGCTGACACTTATTTTACCTTATTATGGTATCTCAAATATAAAATAATTATTTTGCAAAATTACGTATACATAAGTGCATCACTATTCGATATAGCAATTACGTAACAGTTTTAAAACGGAAGATATTGTACTAACTAGTTATTCATATTCCAAAGAAATCTCGTCCCTCCCTACGTAATGATTTCCGCGATAGTGGTGTACTTAATTTTCTTACATACAGATCATGGAGTATGTGGGTGCAGATAATACATTGTCAGTTTACCAATGAGGATTTCGTCCGACTCACAGTTGTGAATCTGCACCCTTAAAGGTCAAATCTGATAGCCATAAGTCTCTCAACAACGATCATCTAGCTGTACTGGTCCTTCTCGATTTCAGTAAGGCCTTTCATTCGATGAGTCCCCCAAAAATGATCTGCAAACTTTACCGTTGGGTTAGTTTCCGCTTTCCTTTCAAATTGCGAACAAGTTGTAAAAGTGCAGAAACCCGTTTCTGCTGCGTTGCCCATTTTTTCTGGTGTACCTCAAAGTTCGGTCTTAGGCCCTATTCTCTTCTCCTTCTATATAGATGACCTTTCTTCTGTTATGAATAACGCTTCTATGAACTTGTATACCGATGATGTTAAGCTGTACCTTAGCAGACCGATAAGCCTGGTCAAGGACTGTAGTGCTCGCACCAGTGATGACTTAAAAAAACGTACACGAATTGGCAATGGATAATAAGGACGCAATTAATCCAAACAAGTCTTACTGCCTGCCGGTATATAGAAGCACTTTCCGAACATTTGATTTCCTATCAGTTTTGTTAAATAAATTCCACGTTTGAATATGTTGAATCAATCAAGAATTTGGGAATTCAATTCGATTTTAAATTTAGTTGTTGCGACTATATCAGTATTGTGATGGCGATAATTTAAGACAGCCTTCGTATACTATCTCTTTCCTTCAGTTATCTGTCTGTGGATTTTCGCAGGAAATTGACCATGATCCTATGACCATGTCCCCAATTTAACTATGGGAGACTTAGTTTTACAAACTAGACTCAATTTATCAAAGACGACCTACTGTGACATTTAACGACGTCATACGTTATATTTATAGATTCAATCGGGGCGCCCATGTATCTGCTCTTGTAAAATCCCCACTTGCTTCGTCGTAGGCTTTCTTTCCTCATAGATTAATTTATATTAAATCTCCTGGACTGAATATTGATTAAACGGAACTCATTCTGACTAATTTGTAACTATGTTAGATCTTTTGTGTATTCAAAGTAAATAGCAAACACTCTTCTATACCTGTTCCGGAAGCCGAGGAGAGAGTAAATTGAGACAAGGTGGGCGGGGTTCAAGTTGAACACGCGGACATTATTTGTTTATTGACAATGACTCACAATGAAGTTACTGCTTATTTAAGAGAGCAAGGCAAACTCTTGGTCTGGATTTCTGAAAACAAGTTGTTTCAACTACAAATCATATCATAGAAAATATTTGAAACTAAAATCCACGTTTTGCTTTACCAACTATTCACCATACTTGAATCACAGATGAAATTTTCTGAAATGAAAATAAAATTCAAACAATTTCAACAAAGATAAAGTTCCAAAAAGCAAACAAAATTTACTATAGAAGCCACTTATAAATGTTTCTCGAGTTCATTGAATGTTTTTCATAAATTCCACCATTCAGCTATTTTCCAATGACTTGCTTAAAATAAATAAATTTTCCTCATCGACGTAAATTATAAATCAATATTGACAAATTTGCCCGCAACAGAGCGAAGACTGTAAAAAAAATATTAGAAACGAAACAAGCACTCTTTAATGAAAAGTCCGACCTGGAAGGAAACTCGCTTGGAGTATCTATCCCCTCCCATTTGGCTGTTAGTTTCCTTCGTGGGCAAAACAAAACGCTTTCGAATGAGTAAAGACTAATCCGAGTTTCACCTTCAGTCAACCGAAAGAAGGAGTTTTAATGAATTAAAGGAAAATTTCTTGAACGGTTCTTTGAAATTATCGAAAGGAAAAGTTTCGTGGTAGGTAACCGTTCAATTTATAGGAAAGTCAGTTACTCTTCTGCTGAGGATTCCAAACGAAGTTTCCTTGGGAACAAGTGATAGAAATTAACTTTTTTCTTTGCTAATTTTTAACAGGAAACTTTAAATTAACTTTACTACGGGAGGAAAGATTAATTTTTAAAAGGAAGAAGCACGGCGTAGATTATCGTTGGAGCGTTGGAAAATTGGAATTTGCAATCTTTTCACCAAGATGATACTTCCACTCCAGCTATGGAATTCTCTCGGTAGTGGTTAAGTTCACACTAACTTTTAATCATCTCAGCATCATTATCCCTAGCTATAGCCGTTCACTTACATTTCAACATAGATTACGTTTTTACTTTCTCGGTGTTATATTCTCACCAATCAGAGCTCTGTTTTAGCCCACCGCACAGATACACAAATAACTTTCTGCAATTTGTATCGTTTAAAATGAGGCTGAAACTCACTTTGATTTTTAGTTTGGCAAATTAAGTAGACTGAGAAGAAATGAGAATTATTCCATAAGGTATAATACGTGTAAGTAGAAACTTATTCATGTGTCTGTTGAAGGCTATTAATTTTATCCAGGCACTTTGCTACAGGATGTCCACGTCTTATTGCATCATTGGAAATTTCATCGAAGATTACTCGCAGTTCATCATTTGCTCGAGACATTTATTGAAGTCTATGAGATTTAATAAAGCTTTCTATCCTTTTGGAGTAGGCGTTGAGCTCACTTAGCCTGTCGCATGATTCAGGACGTCAAACTCTATTGGTGGAATTTATGGGTGATCCCTACACACCATATTTTACCTGTCTAGTGAAGTTCTGAGATAATTCGCTTTTTCTTAATTATTTTTGTTTTTAACTACCTTATAGGTAGGCGTCATCTGGACATCTACCTTTCTTGTCCCGCCATCTAATTATCAATTTATTCAGTTTTTTTTTCTAAATTTAATAACACGTGTGAACCCACAAATGTGGCCTCGGTAGCTCAGATAGCAAGCGCGCTGGTTACTATCCAAGGGGTCGTGCGTTCGAGTTCCACCTCGACACTGCCGTCCGTTTTTATACCCTATATGAAATCTGTAGGGTGTACTAAGTTTGTTATTCCATTTGTAACGCACACAAATAATGCTGGTAGATCAAAATGGGTTGGAAACCCATGCATAAAATTGAAAGTTAGATTGATTTTTGCATGTCCGTCCGTCTATCCGTCTACACGATAAGTCGAGAATGCATTCATTTAGAGAATTAAAATTTTGCACACACCCTTTTTTTTTAATAAAAAAGTAAATTTAAGTTCCAAATCGAACTCCTCTGTGGGGTTGCCATACAAAAATTTCGTTTTTCACTATATATTTGGATTCTGCTTGAGAGCGCGTACGTTGACGGGAGCTGCAATTTTGTACACGGAAATTTCTTAGAAACAGTAAATATAATTTCAAAAGTCGGCTAAATCGGGCAATCTCTTCTTGGTGTTGCCTTATTCAAATTTAAGTTCTTTACGTATACTGTGAAAACGATCAGTCCTATCCGTTTTTATTGTACCGAAAAGCTCTTCAGAATATAAAATCCTATGAATTTGTCCGACGAACTGTTCTAGAAATATATCAAACTTCACAGATGGATACCACATGTAATTTCATACGAGCATTCATCTAAGTATCATAAGAATTGGTCTTAGACCAATTCTAGGTTTTTTACTTGTTCTTCCTACCTACTTTCCTTTCGACCTTTATAGTTTCTCCTACTTAGCAGGTTAGCACAATGGACTATCTTGGCGTGCGTGCTTGGAATTTTTCGTGCCACTTCCACAAAAAAACGAGAAATACCATAAATCTATTCCGACGTTGTTTGGTGCTAATCTCGCGCTTTAATTTTCTGTTAAGGACTACGCTCAGATGCTTTACTTCTAAAGCTAGGTGAATGAAAATTTACGATGATATGGATCCTGTTGATAGTCATTTTGTACGCCTGAATGTGTGCATTTAAGCTCTCCAGCAATATTGAGTCATGCCAACGGCAAGCACAACGAAGTCTAACGACATTTAAACGACAAATGACACTAAGGCTAAAAATAATTTTGGTTCTGTTATTTGATTTCTGACAGCTTTTAAATACTGAAAACTGTAATATTTCATAAAAACCATTTTTCTGCGTCTATCTGCTCACACAATAACTCGGGGACGCGTTCATTTAGAAACTTGAAATTACACGACTTTTTTTTTAATTTTAGTTTAATGTTTGCAAATGGGTAAAAGTGGGTACCTTCTTACAAAGGAGGGTGTTGCCATACAAAATATTAAGCTAGAGTGTGGGGCTTTGTACAGGAAGTTCACGTAGTCGCAAGGCAAGGCTCTGACAAAAAGACGCTTTATTTGAACAAGAATTTCCAAAGACACAAATAGTGGAAAAATTTAACATATTGGAGGACGTTGTCCACAATTATTTAAAAAAATAAGAAAAATTATGGTCTTAAATAAGATTCCGGTCGTAAAAACATACTTGTAGTTAGAGATGCCAAAAAATATCCCACTCAACAACATCTGTACGATTTGTTAAAACCCGGTGGTATAACATTTCTACGTCAGCGTTAACTATCTGGAGGGCAATAAAGCAAAATCTTCACATTTTAAGGGAAGCAATATGCAAAATATTCCTTGTTTGGAACCCCGCCATAAAGGAGCACAGGTTGATTTCGCCCGTGAAAACATGGATCGACTGTGGCCATAGGTACGATAATATTGTGTATAGTGCATTCTTACAGGAACGTCTTCTTCTTAATTCTGGTTTTAGAAGTAATCTTTTCCAAACTAAAAGAAGTTCAACTTGGAAAGCGTACAAGGTTTGAACCGATACTGACAAGATCTAAGATGGGATCCGCGTTATTTTTAAAAACGCACTTTCATTGGAAGATCGTTGATGGTATGAGGAGCGTTCAATAAGCTCGGCACCTCAGAATTTACATTTCCATATACCTGGGGAACTCTTGCTACCATTTCTTGACTATCTATTATCCTAACGAAAGCCTGGCTTTCCACACAGAATAATGCAAGAATTCACATTTCTCGATCTACGCGACAGTGGTTTTCTTGTCATAACATCAATGTTATGGACTGGCCCGCTTGTTCTTTTGATCTTAGCCCGATAGAGTATGAGTAGGATGGCTTGTTTGCAAGGTATGTCGACGATTCTATACCATCAAACTGTTAAAAATAATACAAAAACGCTATCAAAGAGTCCTGGGAGCTTTTGACACCTCATGTACTAAAACCATATCGGAAATTAATGACCAAAAGGCTGAGAGAGGTAGTGCGAAATAATGGCGGACCCATAACAACTTACTCAGTGCATTTGAACAGTCTTAAGTGTCACTCCGTATTCTTTGAAAACCGTTTATTATACAGGTTGTGTGCATTCTCGAGAATATGGAAAATTTCAAATTCGTTTGATTGATTGATAAACGTATTGGTCTGATTTTTTTGGTTAATTAAGAACTAAATGTTGCATGCAGTATCAAAAAAGTATACAAAATTTATATGGGGTTCATTCCGGAAAGGACCACAACATTTGAAACGATGTATACGTCGAGTGATTCATATTTTTTTCGTATCTGAAGTGTTGAGGAAGTCGATCACAAGCATACAAAACTGTTATTATAAAAACATTTACTTCCGGCAGGCTCTAAAACATGTTATCGGCCATTCAAGAATGCACTACCCATTTCACAATCTGTACACTCTGTTCTTGTATGCCATGCGACATCTAGTTCTTGTGTCATCTATGGTCATACTATCTCTAGTTACGACGACACCCATAATCGCTATGTTGTGTGTAGGTTCATCTTACTAAAGGACTTCATGTAACCATCCACTAAGAAGTAGAATTCTCATGTTTCATTACTCAACATTTTTATTTAATACTAGAAAAATGTTCCACATAACCACAGATAATTTAATACCTACCAACACACTCACCATGTAGAATAAACTACAGAGACGCTTCATCTAGAATATGTGTATAATTGACGTTAGCTCCACCACCTGATATATGGAAAGTTTGACAACGCTAATTTCATTCATTGAATTTCACCTATGTAGCTGGTGTAGAATATTAACCTTGTCTACAAAGAGTTTTGAAAAACTTTCAATACTTCAAGGTCAAGACGTCTATGTTAATGTTTTTGTCTATGTGAAGGTTACTGTTTTTATTCTGTCAGGCCAGTCTTGTGTAGTTATTAATATTTTCGTACATGACGTAATGCTTCAAATACATACATTTACATTACTAAATATATAGAAAAAGTGTACATTTACTACATAGAAGTATAGAAAACAACTCAACTTTTTGCTGTTCTTTTTTTACTCTTTATTCTTAGTCCCGTGCGTGTTTTTTTTTTTGCTTGCCTTGTTTTATTTTATTTTATTGTTGTTCATAATTTTTTTTTGTGCTATTCTTTGCACAGGTAAACTGAAAATTTTGATAAAATAGCCTTATAGTCCTTAGTGAAAAGAAGAGACTGAAGAGCCTCCAATAATCGATAATCCTGAAAACTCCTCATGCTCTTCTTTGGATTGTATTTGAAGAACATTTAAAACAATAAAAAAATTAAATTTATCAGACCTTTTTGGTATTAGAACATTTTTTTTCACTAATTAAAATGTTTTTTATGCAGGATCACGAACAATTCAGGATGGTGACTATGAAATAATTGTTGTCGATGAGAACAACCCATCTGTGCTGGCAGACAATGATTCACATTCAAGTGGACCACCATCAATTAAGGTAAGCTTTCTTGTATTAACTGCATTAAAAAAGGATAAACGTGTGAAAGTATCAAAATAAGTTCAGGGAAAATCGGTTAAATTGTTGGATTGGGTGTTTTTCATAATAATATTGTTGTTGTTATGGAAAACTTGTAGTTATACTATGTATATGGGAACACTATTCCTTATTGAGCGCGTTTTTTTTTCTATCTATTTTATAATCTCTCAACTATGTACATACTACAATGGAATTAATGAACAACCTTTATTTAATATTTTTACATTTTTTTGTTTTTACTCAATTGTTGACTTTTGAATAGTAAATGAAATAAGAAAATATGTAATTAAATATTTCTGATGCTAAGTAACAAGGGGGAATCACTCGAAGTAGTATAGAATATATACACAGAGAATTCATCTCTCTCATAGAGATATTCTTCCTAAAATTATGCTCTCTGAACTCCACGTCTTGTCTACTCCTTATATGATACCGAAAGCAATCTTCCTAGTCAATCCCAATCAATGTATACATTTCCAGCTCTGAAAATTACGAACGAACATATTGGAATTAAAACATCTCTTATTTAGCAGGTACGTCAAGTAATACGAACGTGAAGTAAGTAAGTGTCGAAATAAATTGCACTCATTTTTCGATTCAGTAGGCATTTTCAAGACCATTAAAGTTCCAAATCTTTAGTGTTATCCATGTTACAAAGCAGAGAAAATAATTGCCATTATTATACACAAAAATTTGTAACCAAATCTTATTGGTTTGCTTGACTTTAGAAGATCGACCAATTGTGTCGATCACCTCTTTGTTGATGAAATGATTTTTTTTTTTTGTTAACCATAAAGACGATTTAAATATTTTGACACTGATCTCAGGTGGCATTGATAAATATTTCATTTAGCTAGAATGCATATAAATTAAAGTTGTTAACTATTAGCGGCATTGCCTTAGTGTTGAAGAAAAACAAAAACAATTCATAATCGCAAAACTAGTATATAACTAGTATGATGAAAACAGAAGAATACTACCATGATCAAAAAGTTTTCGGAATTTATTTAGAGAATCAAAAATACAGGTTTATTCATCAAAGTTGATTTTGCCCCTTCAAAGTACTCCTCCATCGCACTTATGCCAGCGCTTGATCCAATCCACGAAACATTTTTTTTATATTCGGTTTTCGGTATGGTGATCATAGCCGTCTACGATTTTTTCATTATCTCCTCTCGGCTGCTAAAACGCGTTCCCCGGAGCGGTTTTTTGAGTTGATCGAAAAGGAAGAAGTCGTAGGAAGCCAAAGCATGTGAATTCGGTGGCGGCTGGATGGTATTCGTTCTGTTATTGGCCAAAAACGGATAACGATGGCATTGTGCGATGGTGCGTTATCCTGATGGAAGATCCATGAGTTGTTTGCCCACAATTCCCCTCTTTTTTGGCGAATTGCTTCACGCAAACGTCTCATAAGGCCCAATATTACTCCCTGTTGACTGTCTGACCTTCGAGCAAGAATTCATGATGTACATCACCATGTAATCCATGAAAACTGTGACCATTACCTTATTTTTCGACTGAAAACTAAGTGGTTTTTTCGGTCTTGGCTCATACTGTGTACGTACTCCATTCACTTGCTAGATGTCTTCATTTCGTGTTATACTCATAAACCCATTTCTCGTCTCCAGTAATGATGCATTTGATGAATGTTGGGTCAGATTCAGACTCGAAAATCGTTAAGATTGTCAACTCGATCCTTTTTTTTTTGCATGAAATTCAGATCTTTTGTCATCAGCTTTGTAGCGACTTGTCTCAAGCCCAAATCATTAACCAAAATTTGTTGAACGGAGCCTTAAGCGGTGTTTAAGCTCTCTGCCAGTTCTCTGATGATTAATTTGTGGTTTTCTGCCAATATTTGTTTAATCGTATCGATGTTTTTGTCGGTTTTTTGATTTCGATACCCTGCCGCTGTGATCATCATCCTCGACAAACTCGCCACCACTTCTGAAGCGTTCGTGTTACACATAAACGTTTGTTTTCGATCGAGTATCGTTTCCGAAACACTCCTCTAATATTTCCAAGGTCTTCGTACCGTTGAATCCCTTTTTAATACCATTACCTTATTTTTCGACTGAAAACTAAGTGGTTTTTTCGGTCTTGGCTCATACTGTGTACGTACTCCATTCACTTGCTAGATGTCTTCATTTCGTGTTATACTCATAAACCCATTTCTCGTCTCCAGTAATGATGCATTTGATGAATGTTGGGTCAGATTCAGACTCGAAAATCGTTAAGATTGTCAACTCGAACCCTTTTTTTTTGCATGAAATTCAGATCTTTTGTCATCAGCTTTGTAGCGACTTGTCTCAAGCCCAAATCATTAACCAAAATTTGTTGAACGGAGCCTTAAGCGGTGTTTAAGCTCTCTGCCAGTTCTCTGATGATTAATTTGTGGTTTTCTGCCAATATTTGTTTAATCGTATCGATGTTTTTGTCGGTTTTTTGATTTCGATACCCTGCCGCTGTGATCATCATCCTCGACAAACTCGCCACCACTTCTGAAGCGTTCGTGTTACACATAAACGTTTGTTTTCGATCGAGTATCGTTTCCGAAACACTCCTCTAATATTTCCAAGGTCTTCGTACCGTTGAATCCCTTTTTAATACAAAATTTAATGCAAACACCTTGACGCAAAATTGATCCCATTTTTAAAATTGTAAAAAAATCGAAAACACGCACAGGGGCAGTTGTACTCAATACGGCGTGACTCTAACAAGGGTCAAGTTATGATGCTGAAATTTGGCGGGAATGTCAATGAAAGATATGCGGCAACCTAAAAAAAAAAAACAAGTAAAAAGCTAGAATTGGTCTAAGACCAATTCTTATGATGCCCTAGATGAATGCCCGTATTAAATTTCGTATGGTCACCGATCTATTCAAGTATTGATTTTGAAGTTGTTTTTCGCATATATTTCTAGAACAGTTTGTCGCACAGAAAAAATGGTGATAACCAATTTTATAGGATTTCGTATTCTGCAGAAGTTCTTAGTACAATAAAAATGTCTTGGACTGATCGTTTTCAAAGTATACGTAAAAAACCGAAATTTTTATATGGCAACACCAAGAAGGAGTTGCCCGATTTAGTCCATTTTTGATATTTTATTTGCTAATGTAGTAAAAACATCATGTGCGAAATTTCAGCTCTCTACGTCGATGCGTTCTCAAGCAGTGTCCAAATATATAGCGGAAAACGAAATTTTTATATGGCAACTCCACGAAGGAGTTGCCCGATTTGTCTCATTTTCGAACTTAATTTTACTTTTTTTTTTTTTAAAGTCCGTGTACAAAATTTCAGCTCTTTAAGTATACGCGTTCTCGAGTTATCGTACGCACAGACGGACGGACGGACAGACAGACGGACAGACGGACGGACGGACGGACATGCAAAAATCGAAATAACTTTTAATATTATGAATGGGTGTCCAATCCATTTTGCTCTACCATCATTATTTCGAGGTGTTACAAACGGAATGACAAACTTAGTATACCCCTATGATTTCATCTAGGGTATAATAATCAAATCAGTTGACTGAGCGCCACACGGTTGTCCTTCCGGAAACTTTTATAGATCAAGGTGGTATAAACGGCAACAATCATAATTGTTCATTTACCGAAGTCTACTTGAACTGCTTGAATCTTGATTTTTGGTATTGATTCTGATTCGGGTGAGATGCTATAACTCAATATCATGATCGACTTGCACCGGTTACAACATCAGTAGCAGATAGTTGAACATATAAACACATTAACAAGCCCTTGCCTCACTATTATTTTCTCGAACTAAATGAGCTATTTTCGGCATCATTATGCCTAATCATTTGAAGTTGGTAGGGATCGAAGCCTAAAGCCGATAAGTTGTAGTAAAGCAAGACGACTCTGATCATTAGTCAACGAAGATAATTTCAGATAAATATGAAACTAGACAAAATTTATGCTGAAGGTAGAATTAAAAGTCACTGAGGATGAAGAATTTCTAAAATTCCAGGAAGGAGTGAAATATACCTTCTGTATTCCATATTCCATTGAGTGAAAACAGAGTATCAGAACTTAATTACATCCGGAATACCTTTCTATATGATATGGTGCAGATTAGTCCTAGAAGAAGTCCGTGTTATGTAGTGCTTTTATCACCGAAACGTTTAAAAGATATGATTTATCCTGGAAAAACCTTTAACTCGTTACGCAATATTTGTCAAAAAATATAAAATGCCAGATTATGGCTTACAAATTCCAATACTATGGGCGCTATTTTGTTTTGCTCATTAACTTTTGAAAAGGCAGATTTATTTTTTTTTACATCACTCAAGCTAACTCGTCAGGATGAGTGGATTTTACCGACTCCTAGACTTATGACCACTTCTCTGACGATACCACGGAAGAGAAAAAATTACCAGAACACGAAAATAAAAAGAATTCAATTCGCCTTATACTCAAATTATTTAGCTATCAGCTTCACTTTGGAGGAAGACAGCCGCAATGTTAAGTTCTGGTAGGAGATCTAACGAACTCTTAAATATTAGTAATCAGTCATAAAGGATCCCAATATGTCATATAGGAACCTAAAGAAACTTTTCATGACATCCAATGTGGTATTTCATCTTTGTGCATATGGTGAGGATAAGTAGATAATACAGAAGAGGAAGCCGTATTAAGACCCTGGTCTCGATCAGCATATCAAAAAAATAAGCTAGGCCGGAGAATTGGATTTATTTAATTTAACTTTCAACTAACAGACCCCTTGGGTTTGAGCGCCTGAGAGTGCCGTTCGTGACGTAAGAGTTTTAGGGTAGTAAACGTGGATGGATTTAAATGAGTTTTGTTTTTGTTTAGAATGAGTGAATGGAGAGCTTTCCGAGGGGGTAAAATTTCGAGAGTAGAATCTCGACAGTCGAGTTTCGAGAGTCGAGTTCCGAGAGCTGAATTTCGAGAGTAGAGTTTCGAGAGTTAATTTTCGAGTTCTGAGTGCCGAATTTCGCCCCGGGCGCTAAAATGAAGGGGGCGGCAATACGACGGATATCTGAACCCATAGCTAAACGAGAAAAAATCTAATTACAAGAATTGGAAAATTTTTTCAGACCATACTTAACACTTCAGTCTTCTTTCCCGAATCTAAAAGCTGCTTTGCTGATATCATACTTTCAATTGTGCTAATACTTATACAGTCAAGCAGCTTACTGTCTATTAAAATTAAGTCTATAAGCCTCTGTAAGCTTATTAAACTAAAAATCCCGCTAAATTCTCAAATTGTACCTTTGTCTCATATGAAATGAATTCAAAAATTGTACAAATCTGGCTGGCAACCCTATGTTCCCCATCATCCATCAATCCTATCTCGAATGTAGATAGATTATAAGACACAAAGTTACCAGAAAATTATTATTATGCCAGCTAAATTTAACCATTTTAGCTGGAGTTAAGGCCTTTGAATCTGAGTAAAAAATCGGATAAATTCATTCAACCTGAACGGCAGTTTGCCAGAATTCCTACACAGAGTTTTTTTTTTTAAACTGTCTCAAATTTTAGTAGTTTTAGCCGAGAAGATTCGTATTGAAAAGCGGCAAAAATAAAAAACGCTCGGTGTACAATCAGAAGTTAGTACATTGGAGCTCAATATTGAAATTGCGAAAAACGTACGCGGTATACGAGTTTATTGCAATATGACCCTAGTTATAAACCATAATCATTTAATACACGAACCTTTTAGAACCGAATTTAATACTTAATACAACTTTTTCTGACATTTAATATTTGACACTTGTAAAATTGAAGTGACTATTTCGTTTTTATTTTTCATATAGACAAGTAATTTCACAATATTTTCTCGCGTTTTGTACGCGCGCGGAGCTTTCTTAAGTCAAATGACAAATCAAGTGATAAAGCAAGTGTAAGCTCTCTAATTAAATTCTTAGTATCGTAAAATGTAAGTGTGTCTCTGAAATTCTATATTGCAATTCACATAATTGCATTATCAATATATAAATATGAAAATTTCAAGTCTGTCTCTGGTATAAAATAAACTGTATTTGTAATGATACGATTTTTTACTTTCCTTTTATTTTAAAACAGTTTGAGATTCAAACGACATTTAAGATCTATAATGGATCTTACTTTTAGTTTGAATTTCAAATTCTTTTTATTTAACAATCATTTATTTCAAATTCAAATTGTTTTTAACAATTCTGATTCTACATAGGTCTAGGGTATGCAGTATCTATAAATAGGTCATCTATCATATAAATTTGTCCCAAATAAAGATCGTTGTTAGAGGGGGCGGTACTAACGTCTTTGCCCCCCTTCAAAAGTTTCCTAGATCCGGAACTCTCACTGATTACTCAAGAAAATTTTAATTGCAAAATAAGAAATGCTACAACTCAGATTAAATCTTAAAATTTTGGGCATAACTATAATCACAATTGTCTAACTGCAACTCATGCCCAAATTTTTAAGATTTAATCTGAGTTGTAGCATTTCTTCTTTTGCAATTAATATTTTCTGCGAAAGATAAAAAGTATTTCTTATTTTTGAGTGCATTTGATTTACAAAAGCTATTTATCGTAAAAGTAACATATTTTTTCTTTACTCTACTCTACTCTATGGTGACTGGTGCCCGACATATATTTAATTCTTGAGATCGGGACAGCAATATTTCAGGAAAAATAAATAATTTGTTTGTGTCGCGATAATTTCTGACTTGTGACCCTTTCTAGATATCCAGCTATTTTTATGCACTCAGCCACTATACTCGCGAGTTAAAATTGACAAAATCCTCATATACTACTAGAGTAGCCACTTTATTTTTCAAATTATTTCTAAAGTTTAAGTAAAGTTGTGTGGTCATTATTTTGGGAACTTTTAAAAAATAATCGAGACGCATTCTCTCTCTTAAGACCAATCGAGGAGCATTGCATCGATTTTGGAGAAAATTACAAAGCACACATACACACACTTTATGTAACTAATAATTAATTTGGTAAAAGTGTTTTTTTTTTTAATTATTTATTACGCATTTTTTGTACAAATTTCGAACATCACTTTTGTACCCTCGATTTCCATTTGGCTCGGCCACAGTTTGGTATATAGAAAAACATATTCTTCCTAGAGCTTAGACTAGCTCCAATACTTTTCTAATTAGGTACCATAAGTCCTTTACAAGGAAAAACAAATAGTGATTCCCCTTCAATAAATTATAGTAAAGTTTATCCTTATGAAAACTGTTCAAAAGTCGATTAAAACATAAAATAAAATAAAAACAAAATAACAATTTATAATACGTGAAAATTTAATTTTTGTTTTTAGTTTTAAATTAAAAAAAAAACTATAAATACTAATTGCATGTTAGATTAAGCCTCAAGTGACAACAAGTAACAAAGTTCAACCTCAACCTTTGTCGCCGCCGATACCAATTTTGGCTGCAGCTTTAGTGAAGGTAAAAATGCATTAAATATGTTGTTTTTTTTTTTTTATTATTACATTTTATTTATTATTTCGCTTAATTGATTTCTGGCATTTCCTTTATATTTCGTTGTGCTTCATTTGCTTTTAAAATATTTTTATGTTTTTTTCCTGCTTACCGGTACTCCCCACCTCATATCGTTTTTTATTATTAAAAGAAAAATTCCCGCAATTATTTTTAATTACTGTGCAAATGTTTTAATTTCCTCACATCACCTCACGAGGTGTATACAGGGCGGATGTATACTCACTCTCTCTTGTTGTTTTTTTTTCTCTTTTTTTGTAGAGTGTTCAAGTGTTCAATTTTAATTAGCCCCTAGCTCTCTAGGCCATGTATTCAACCAGAGTACAACACTCGATTGCAATGCAACCTGTTGTTAAAATAAGGAAGCACCACGTTACTATGCACAATATGCTGTTTTATATTCCATTCACCTTCGTCTCCTCCACCTAGGCACTTTTCTCCTATACCCAATTTACAAACACAAATGCAATTTATCGCTTAATTTAATGAACGCATGGAAGCATCCAACATCCAGCCTTGATTTTGATTCAAGCAAGCACCTACCTTTAAAGGTGGATAAGCTCAAAGGGTATAGTATCAGTAATAGGGCGCACCTCTTTAAAAACCCTTTTGTGGTAAGGATTTGCACACGTGCATCTCTAGAACTCTTTGTAAAATTTATTTGACCGGAAACCATGAACATTATCGTCGTCATCGTCTTTCGTCTATGGTCGATGGAACTCCCCCTCACATCATGAAAAGCGAGTTTAGCTAGCGAAAAACGTGGTGCTAATGCTTTTCCGCATTTCCTGTTTTGTTCGTAGCACTTTTGCTCGTGAATAATAGACGTTCGCCTCTTCGGTACTGCCATTTAGACGACTTTTTTTTTCTTTATCTTGAAGAGGTTCTTTTGTGTGATTTTTTTTTTTTTACTTAACTTGTTTCGTACATCACTGCCACTCCGTTCTCATCCAATATGTATGTTGTGTGTATCCGCCAAGTTTTCTAACAACTTTTTGTATTCCCACCAGTAAACTGCTGGTAATGAAGAAATCTGGGAAATCTGGAATTGAAAGTGGTGTATAGTGGCTGCAAGTAATTTAGCAAATTGGCTATTCACGTAATAGCTGGGAAGCAGGATATGACATAAATTTAATGGGCACTTGATGGCTAGTGGATGTCTGAGAGCCCTGAATCTAAGAGTCTGAGGAGATGATTGCCTGAAACGACATGAGATCCTATATTCCTACAGACATTTCAAATTCCTAGAAGTGGTGCGGATCTGATGAGCGAAAATAACTTGCAATTAAATGCTTTTATGGTATTCAACTATTCATAGGATTTAGGAGCATTTTCACTTTAAGGAGTGGATAACATTCTATCCTAATAGTAACCATATCATTGTCCTTTATTTGATGTTAGAGAAGAATTTTTGGTTAAATTTGTCTAGACTTTTATGTGATATGGTAGTTTTGGGATCGTAATTTTGCTTAAACAGGGCACTGTTGGTTGGTTCTTGTATCTATGGATTGGAAGCATTTTTATCCATGCTCTTGTGTTCTTTTGTATCTTATGCATTTCCATAAACAAAAAAAAAATCAACTTATCGCAATTTATCTCTATAGGAGAACAGTGCTCAGAGTAATAAAAAAAAGAACAAAGTAAAGACGCAGGAAAAACCTCAAATCTGGCTCTCTTAAAAAAACAAGTTCGACAGGTGCGATAACTTTAAAAGACTGACAATAACAATGCAACTATTAACAGATTTGTCCTTTCATAAAATTCTGTCTAACAAGTGGCAATTTATACAAAATAATCATAAAAAATTCTCTTGACCTCTACTTTTGTCCACGACTACTGTAACCTTTTATCTTTTCAACTGATCTTGTATTTTTTTCTCTTCTTTTAAACAGGCATGGTCTTAAAAATTATCGTTTTTGACTTTATCCAACTAATCGGACAAATTTTTCAAATTTCAATAGTAAAAACGACAAAAGTTTTTTTCTATGACTTACCACTATGACAACTTTGTCGAATCTGAAGTGTAAAAATTTTCATTGTAATTCAATAGATGTCACTAGTGACATTTATATGAAACACATTGTTAGTACTAAAATTTTGATAAGTTTTTTCAAGTTTATGAAATTTTATTAAAAAATGGCCATTAGTATCTACTTAAACCCTATTATAAAATTGTTGTTAGAGGTTTGTGTATCCATATTCAAATTCTGGGATACCACGAAGGACAGGCCACATCAAATCATCAAGTCATCATAAAGAGAACATTTAACATCCTTTTGTTGATCAGTATTTTCAGTCGGTTCGTAGTAGTAATTGCCTACCACCGATTGACAGCGTGTGCCGGATTTATGACGTAGGTATTAATTTTGTCAAAATATACACTCCATACATAATGTGGACGTTAATTAAGCTGGGACGACCATTTTATGGTACAAGAGTTTGGAATACGTCAAAGCTTAATTAAGGCTAATTTAATGTCTTTTCTCCAAATTTAATGCTCCAGTATTTTAAAAAAAAAAATCTACTGGTAATCCAGCTTGATCAAAACCTAGGATCACCTCACTAAAAAGCGGACCTATAAAATTCCAAGTACAAGTACCATCATAGTATCAGTACCTGGACTTGAAATATTTTAAGTACAAGTCCCGATACTGGTACTTAAAAATATTTCAAGTACAAATCTTGGTACTGGTACTGATACTATTACTTAAGTACCAATGTACTTAAGTACTTTACAGGTCTGCTAAAAAGTAGGCTAAATAATATTGTCACAAAACTGTGCCCCATATAAAATAGTGGGATCTAAGCTCAAAAAGTAATCATGTAAGTAAGGGCATACAAATGTAATAAAGCATACATAACGTCGGGATAAAATAATAATTAAGTTTCAACAATGTTAGCAACATTAAATCTGAATACGGTTCATCAAGAACCCAAAAACATAGGCTTTAATGTGTGTTCTCCAACAAACTACCGACCATCCATGATAAGAATTTTAAATTCTTTCGATACACGATAATGTAGGCCAAATAAACTTAGCTTGCAGTAACCACTAGTGTAAGGCTAGATAAACTTGGGAAATTGCAGAAAATCAAAGTAATTGACCTCCAGATAAATTTAACGTAAATTCTTTTGTAATAAGACAACTATCGAATTTGTTTTGATGAAGTAGTCTATTACGAATCAAATATCGTACAGCCAAATTTTCCCTTATGATCTGTATTACCCTATTCAACTGTACCACTTGGTCCATAGCTAACCTGAATTTTCTCTCTGTAAAGTGGCCATATCATTTCCGAGTTATACTGTATTTGGCAAAGTATAAAACTATCATTTGACATATTCGCGCATTCAAGTCAACTAGCAGTCTGTCCCTTGAGATTATCCTTAATTTACACCACGTGCCAATTTACATTAAGAAGGAAGCGGCAATTGTAGAGCTAAGACTCCATCTGCATCAGGAAGGTGATTCTGATCTTTTGTCGTACTATTTAGTCGTGAATTTTGACATATTTTGTCGTACTTTTTCTTTTAACACAGTTCATTTTGTGTCTTCACTATTATCTACCACAAAATGAATTATAATGAATTTTTGGGCAACAAACGTCAAAAAACACGACTAAATATACGACAAATTACTCAACTGCTGGTAAATGGAAATTCTACACCTAATTAGAGCATTACAAGTGCTTAAATTCGAAATATTATTTTAAATTTGTAATGTAAAGTGTCATTTTCAGTTCATTCTACGTCATGCAAAGGTTGCTGACCTGAATAAAAACACGAAAAAATCAGTAGAAAAGTTCATTTCATTTAGGCGTATATTTTTTGACATTAAAGTACGACAAAAGATCAGAATCACCCTCCAGGAGGGTAATTAGGTGTAGAATTTCCATTTACCATAGTGTAAAATTTTCGTCACAACCTCTTGAGCAGTTTACTAATTTGTCGTATATTTAGGCGTGTTTTTTGACGTTTGTTCACCGAAAATTCATTATAGTTCATTTTGTGGTAGATAATAGTGAAGACACAAAATGAACTGTGTTGAAAAAAGTACGACAAAATATGTCAAAAAACACGCCTAAATAGTACGACAAAACATCTGAATCACCCTCCAGAACTGGATTCACCCTGGAGCAAGAGTTCCATACCAATCTATATTTGAATTTGTGCAATCAATCATATCTGACAACAACAGGGACAGCGATCACCCCCTTGAGCTAATACCAAAAGGAAAATTCAATGTGATAATTCCATTTAGAGCAGAATGGGAATTACACTGTCAGCTTGACATGTTCTATTACCTACACAGACGGCTCAAAAGTGGAAGAAAATACCGGAACAGCCGTTTCCCACATGTGGAAATGGCCGTACACCTTGAAAACCATGTCACGGTTTTCCAGGCGGAAATCCTTGAAGCGGGAATGTATCTCCTCAACTCAGAAACTGAGAACACTATTCTTTCGGATAATCAAATAGCTGTCAAAACCTTGTCAAATCTTTTCACACTGGTACTGGAGTGTAAAACCACCCTAAATCGCCTTTTTACTACGGGTAACTGGTCACAGTGATATAAGCATCTAAGCGGAAATCAAAACGCGGGCGAGCTCGATCATCTTGGAGCAATCTCGGACACTTCCCCCTCCACAATCGAGATTGCATAAAAACACCTTACTTGTAATATTTCGGCTGAGGCCGAATGCCAAGCCGGTTATTAGACGGTCGGACGACCCCTCGGGTAGAAGTACAAGGGAACTGTGGAGTAAGCTTAACCAAAATTAAACGAAAATCGACTGGAACATAACAAGCCAACCCCGAGAGCCCTAGTGTGAATTCTTACAGAATATTCATTTTTAACAGTCACCTACACAGGATGGGACTTGTTGACCATTCCGTATGCAGAGGATGTAGAATTCGAAACGGTGACTCACATTTTTGGTCAATTTTCGGTTCTCTCCTGCCTGCATTACAGATTCATTGACATTAAGTATGGCTAAGGAAGGTTTAGCGCAAATTTTAAACTTTGTGAGAACGTCCGGCTGGGATGAACAATGGATTTTGTTGTGGTCTAAGCTGTAGAGAAACTTTTGGTTTCTCAACCTATTTTCAATTCATTCAGCCATCCATCATTTGGATTTTTCATTAGACCAATTTCATTAGTGTGCTGATTTGACAGGTTTTTGTATAGCCTATCTGTCAGTCATGATAGTATTTTCGTCGTGCTAATCAAATACTCTCAATAGTTTGCAAGGATTTACATATAGTTGATATTGATTTCGTAAAATATCATCTTTCGAATGCAATTTAATACTTCTCGAACATGTTGGATTTTCTCTGCCGCATCGAATGTAATTTTGTCCATATTTGAGCATTTTGGACTTCTCTCCAAAATGCTCTCCCTACTCTCACTTAAGTAACCCCCATTGCTACAAAAACTTTTTAAAATTCTTATACCCCCCATACACCAAAAGCCAAAATGTTAACATTAATTTAGAATAGGTGGTCCAGTCCGACCATAATCATAATGTGAAAACTTTCATTTTGAAATTTTCAAGTATGAAATTGTTTTGGGTATAATTCCGTGGAACATTAGTAGCAAAAGTTTTCACCATAATAAAGTAAAGTTCTCGGAGCAAGCTAAATTATTACCCAAATAGCCTGAAGGTATTGTTTTAGAATTTCTCTTTTTTCTTTCTTTTAAATTGTTAATCATACACAGAAGATAGACATTTCTAGAAACCCAAGACAAGCCATAAAGCCATAAAACTACATCAAAGTTAGTCAACTGAGTACAAATACCTTGAAGAGAAAGGGAATTTCAATTCAATGCCAAGGATGTCATTAGATTCAATTCCATCCCCCATTAGAAGTTGATAAACGTTGTGCCAGGTGGTTGCCGATTATCATTCGATTGACCTGATTCTGACTTTGAATGGTTATAGATGATGGCTTGAAGGTTATTAAGCCTATGATGGGGTTGGGAATGATAGGCGTACATATGTACATAGATGGAGAAGATAATCAAGGCAAGGATGAGGGATCAATAATTCCTTTTAGTAATGATGATAATTATGACGAATGTAGTTCTCGATAATAATTTAATTAATTTGCATACGCATATTTAGTTGATTGAGAGTCTCTTTAGACTTCTCGGAGATTTTAATGAGTTTATGCGCGTGAATACATATGTGATAAGGGTAAAGAAGATTGTAGTATTCCTCACAGTTTTGATTTTCCTGTTTAAAATTTAAATTAATTAAATTATTATTACTGAACTCCCCAAAAATATTATAATCCTAATTCGAGCTGTATGTATGTAATTATGCCCAAATCCATCTAAGTCTAACAGAGATTTTACATAGTTAACGAGCCTCGAAAATCCTATATAATTCTTGGTACATCCTTTGCTGGTAATTAATTACTATGTATATCCTCTACTTTATGGTAGGTATATACATAAGTAGAGTTTAGGATTCCTTACTTGAATATGACGTCATAATATTATTCGTCGTTATGAGTTACACCTCATACTAACCTATATCACAACCTGTAGTTGCTCTCCTTCGTATTTGATAGACGTGAGCATATTTTTATGTGCTAACAAAAGAATTAAGAATTATTCTCGAATAAACTGTAGAGTGATCTTGAAAAGACTTGAATGGGTATTGAGCTTATTTAGAGCTCCTTAAACTCTACGAAGGTTACTCTATTTTGTGTGCAGGTGGCTGGCTACTGGAGTCCTAAAGAGAAAAACTCAGCTAACTATTATCTGGCAAGCATACCACAGGTCCATAATAGTTTCATTCCACTTTTTAGACAGAGGTGGCTTTTTTAAAAGGGTTCCAGTGGAAAATCACTTCTCCTTCGTTTGTTCCTCAATTGCGGGGAGATGGTAACCCAAAACACTTTCTTTGATTAGATATTAAAAAAATAGAGTTCATCATAAAATGTCCATGTGCTTTCTGGTAGAATCAATCTGAACAGTTTTCTTTTCCTTACCGTATATGACGTACGCATAGCCACATACAAGTGAATGTCGACAGTCCACAAATGGAGAAGAAATCTGGTGACTTATGAGACTTGTTCTTGTGTCTGTGAGGGGTCTTTTAATAAGACAAAATCTGATCATTACTAACCCATCTGAATTCAGTTCTAGATATAAGACACGCTTTTTGAACAGCATATATAGATCTGCCGATGTAGTTTTACAATGTTAAAGATGGCTTCTTGGATCATTTTCATCCTTAACAACTTGTTTTAAATTTTCTATCGATCGACAGTTGCGGAGATCTGTCCCTTCCACGTTCGCTTTTTATGTCAATCCAATCACTCTGAGGAGGTGCGGTTGCTTTTTAATTCCAAGGTGGCCAAAACACATTGTAGACTCAATTGAACTTTTTTTTTATCTCTCCTGCTCTGAGATCAGTAATAATGCTGACTATTGCTTTTTTTGTCTCCAATTTTTCCCCATCTCACGAGGTAAACGCTCTTGCGAGCAATTTCTTTGATAATGAAGTACTAACTGATGTGGAAAAGGTTATGGCAGGCTCTGTTCTCAGAAAACTTTCAGTGGACTCGGAGCTGATAAGCAGGTAAGCTCTATCATGTCCCATAATATATGTTGATGTAAAAATACCAATCGCAAGGCTTCTGTTTTATAGCTACAGATCTGATTTATGTTAAGAGTTAGCTTCTCTGTCACTATAATTGCGAAAACATCAATTTCGATGACAGATGTGTACATTTTAAGAGAATAGATTAGCTTAATTCTGGTCTTAAGAGAGAAAATTTAGCTCAATTTCTGGCTCAAAACCACCACTACCAGACTCTTTATCTTTATACAAAATCATCAGATGATCACGGACAGTCCGAAGTCATGTTTCCCTGATCAGAACTCTTACCGAGAATATAAAGTCTAAAGGGTATAGTTGTTATACTCCAGTAACACATGGGATACAGACAGAAACGTCAACGATCCGTGGTCAGATCCACTCCAAATTTCCTCGGTCAGATCACCACAAGAATTAACAATCCAGGATACAATATTCGTTCCATTATGTCAATCAGTTTTATAAAAATTACCAAATGTTGGGCTAGCTGCCCCGATTCAATAGAATTCGTTCTGTAGTAATGATGGACTGTTATTCAGGTGAAGCAAGGGTACATTTTGAACTAGAGAATGTTAGTGCATAGGCGATTTGGATCTAGAGAGATCACAAATGGTGTCAATCCAGACCTAGGGTCCCTGAAGGAGCTCCAAGAGTGACTGGGGTTAGGGTTAATATAGGTGTGTTAGTACAGCTTTGCATTACTTGTGGTTTCCTCTCTTCCTCAGAGATTCTACTACAAGTATTTGAGGCTAATTTCCTCATTTCAATTAAAAGCTGTTCTAAATTTGTTTAATAAAAATCAAAGATATCAGCCCTATTACTTTTCAGAGTACTATCCTTTCCAAAAATGCGAAACATGAAAAACATAATGAACGACATGAAATCTATAAAAACTCCCAATGTTTACTCCATTTCGTATCTGTGTTTATAGATTGTTTCACTCAACTTCAATCCTCATTGTTGTAAATTTCTGTTGTCAATTTATTTTAAAAGGCGGACTACTGCATCTCTAATGTGACAATATTGTATCTCATCCACCCCTGCACAACCAAATTGAAAGTTAAAATAAAACAAACAAAAAATGGGAAAAGTCTAGCATTGTGGTAACCAGTAACCAGTAACCATCCATGGCTATGACAACCAATCGATTGCTGATCAATTTGGGTAGAAATAAGTTCTCGGTTGGATTACTATGCCCTGGGACAGTTCCATTCAGCCTGCAGATTGATCCATTCCTGCTTGTTTTCCTTTTACAAATTAAAATTTAATTACATCTCGCCGTCATGAGAACTGGGCACACAACCAGTAGCTTTTACACAAAATTATTTTCAAATTATTTATAAGCCACTTTGTTGGGTTGATTAACTTGGTCCAGGGAATTGGAGGAGCACAGGAGGCGTATGTAGGTAGGTAGGTATACCTATTATGGCCGCTGTTTGCACAGCACCAGGGGACTCCAATGATGAATTTATTAATTATGTAATCCATGTTGGGACTCTCTCAATCCTTTGTGGACATTTCACCATTTTCTTATTAAGGTGAGACCCCCCCGTATAGGTAAACAAAAGTTTTGAATTTAATTTGTGTGTTGTAGCGATTTCGAGTTATGTACACATTTCGGCTGGGGACGGATAACCAAACATAACCAAACATTGTGGTACTAATTTCAAGAAATTACCAACTTTAATAAATATTGTTTTCTATACTTTGAATCTCAATGAAGGTAGCCGGGGAATTCGAAACCAGCACTGAGTATTGTTTCTTTTTGTCAACTTGGATATTTTCATAGAATTTAACGAAATTCATCGTCACGTTTCGGTTACCATCGTTCTGTCCAACTCTCTACTGTGCTTGCCCTTGTATTAAGAAGTTGATGTCTTGTATCTAAGAATGTATATCGAGTTACCTTAGTTAATCCAATTCTATTTAAGACTTTTTAATATGAATTTTGTTATGGTCTGGAAGATTTAATGAGATTATCTGGTGGTCTGGCTTTGAAAGCCTCACACAAACGTGGTTCGATTTTTCGAAATTTGGTTTGTTTTCTTCTCCGTTCCATCATTCTTTTTTGGTTTTATTTTTCTGACAATTATGTAGGACCTTAGCTCTTATAAGTGTTGAGTATTCATATATTCTGTAGTCTCATGCGTTTAATTAAAAATGCTGACAATTCCTTAATCACGGTCTACGAGTTAGTCAGTCCCTTGAACTGTAAGGGTCTGTCAAAGAAATATTCACTTTAGGTTCAGGTTTCACTTAGATCAATCAGTAACACCACTGCTGCCTTATAAAATATGCGCTAAATACCTGCAAAGAAACCGTAAATATTTTTTTAATTAATTGTTCTTTGACCTGTTTGTGAGCCACAATACCGTGCTGATCTAATTTTCCCCAAAGAATCCTTTTATTTAAAATAATTTGTGTTCTTCACTTGCTTGCTTTGTAGTTTTTGTCCTGTTGCTGCCAATGGTCACTTAATCAGCTTGAGTGCTGCTCATAAGGTAACTCTAAGCTTATAACACAAACACAAAGGCAAATTTTATGTGTCCGTTGTCAAATATTGATTTGAATTTATCAAAGATATATAAACATGTATCCACTAAAAATAATATTTCTTTTCCATAGAGCGTTGATTCCGATGTGGCCTCCTTGAATATGAACTCGACGGAGAATGAAGTGCCCGAAGTAGAGTCGTCTAGTGAAATTATGGTCGATGACAATAAACCAACAAATTCGAATGACGAGAGTTGGACAGATGTCAACCTAAATGAAGATGGCAATGATAAGATTCGAGACATTGAAGGTAACATTCATCATATGGTCAATGAACGTGGTGATAAACCTGATTCGGAAATATCAGTTGTTCGTATTCCTGATAATTTTGCAACATCCGGTCAAAGATCACGGCCTGATGAGTTGCCAATAAAACCACCATTAGTTGGTCAACTACCTATGACAACACCGTCCAGAGAAGCTAGCTTAACTCAAAAATTGGAAATTGCATTAGGTCCTGTTTGTCCACTTTTGCGTGAAATTATGGTCGACTTTGCACCATTTCTGTCCAAAACTCTTGTCGGATCACATGGACAAGAATTACTGATGGAAGGAAAGGGACTAACTACATTTAAAAATAGTCACTCTGTAGTAGAGCTTGTAATGCTTCTGTGCTCACAAGAATGGCAGAATAGTCTACAAAAACATGCAGGCCTTGCATTCATTGAATTAATCAATGAAGGGCGATTACTATCTCATGCCATGAAGGATCACATTGTTCGAGTAGCCAATGAAGCTGAATTCATATTGAATCGAATGAGAGCCGATGATGTACTTAAGCATGCTGATTTTGAGTCGCAATGTGCACAAACCTTGCTAGAAAGACGGGAAGAGGAGCGTATGTGCGATCATTTAATAACTGCAGCAAGGCGCAGGGATAATGTTATTGCTAGTCGTCTACTTGAAAAAGTTCGGAATATTATGTGTAATCGACATGGTGCCTGGGGAGATTCTAGTGGTTCAACGCCAAAGCAAATCTACTGGAAATTGGATGCGTGGGAAGATGATGCCCGCCGAAGAAAGCGTATGGTGCAGAATCCTAGGGGTACAAGTCATCCACAGGCTACTCTTAAGGCGGCCCTTGAAAACGGTGCTCCAGAAGATGCCATTATGCAAACTCGCGATGAATTTCATTCTCAAATTGCTGTAACTAGATCACACCAAACATCCCAACAGAATGCAGATCTTTTAGATGATGCTGAACTTTTAATAGAAGATCGCGAACTTGATCTTGATCTTACAGGACCTGTAAATATAAGCACGAAAGCTAAACTTATTGCTCCGGGATTAGTTGCCCCTGGAACTGTCTCAATAACTAGCACAGAAATGTTTTTCGAAGTTGACGAAGATCACCCAGAATTCCAGAAGATTGATTCCGAGGTGCTTAAATACTGTGATCATTTGCATGGGAAATGGTATTTCTCTGAAGTGCGTGCAATTTTCTCTAGACGGTATTTGCTACAAAATGTCGCTATAGAAATATTCTTGGCTAGTAGGACGTCCATTTTGTTTGCATTTCCCGATCAACATACAGTGAAAAAAGTAATAAAAGCGTTGCCAAGAGTTGGAGTTGGTATTAAATACGGAATACCACAGACAAGACGAGCTTCTATGATGTCACCGCGGCAATTGATGCGAAACTCAAACATGACGCAAAAATGGCAACGTCGAGAAATTTCCAATTTCGAATATCTTATGTTCCTGAATACGATTGCTGGGAGAACATACAACGATTTAAATCAATACCCGATTTTCCCATGGGTTTTGACGAACTACGATTCAAAGGAACTGGACTTAAGTCAACCATCAAACTACAGAGACTTATCGAAACCGATCGGAGCTTTAAATCCTAGTCGAAGAGCTTATTTTGAGGAACGGTACGAAAGCTGGGATAATGACACAATCCCTCCATTCCATTATGGAACCCATTATTCTACTTCTGGATTTGTCCTAGCTTGGCTTGTTCGAGTCGAACCCTTCACAACAATGTTTCTAGCATTGCAGGGTGGAAAGTTTGATTATCCGGACCGTTTGTTCTCATCAGTTGCTCTGTCTTGGAAAAATTGTCAACGTGATACATCCGATGTTAAAGAGCTTATTCCAGAATGGTATTTCCTGCCAGAAATGTTTTACAATTCATCGAGCTACCGATTGGGAACACGTGAAGATGGAGCTCTAGTATCAGATGTTGAACTGCCGCCTTGGGCTAAAACACCCGAAGAATTCGTTAGAATTAATCGCATGGCTCTAGAATCGGAATTCGTGTCGTGTCAGTTACATCAATGGATCGATCTTATATTTGGATATAAGCAACGTGGTCCCGAAGCAGTACGTGCAACCAATGTTTTCTACTACCTCACTTATGAAGGCAGTGTGGACTTAGAAGCTATCACAGATCCACCTATGCGTGAAGCTGTTGAGAATCAAATTCGAAACTTTGGACAAACACCTAGTCAACTGCTAATGGAGCCACATCCGCCAAGATCATCAGCAATGCATTTATCACCGATGATGTTCAGTGCGATGCCAGATGATGTTTGCATGTCAATGAAATTCCACTTGAACTCTCCGATTATTCACATATCGGCCAATACTTATCCGCAATTGTCACTACCTTCAGTTGTGACGGTGACTGCTGGCCATCAGTTTGCTGTGAACCGTTGGAACTGCAATTACACGGCATCCGTCCAAAGTCCAAGCTATGCAGAATCACCACAAACTCCCGGTGCTAATTTGCCTTTAACTATGGATCCTGTTTTATGTAAGTGCGAAGTTATTTAGAAAAAAACAGATTTTACTTACCCGCTTCAAATTTTTGCAGCTCAAACAAATGGTCACAATAATCCGATGTCCAGAAGACATCTGGGCGACAATTTCAGTCAAAAACTTAAGATTCGATCTAATTGCTTTGTGACGACTGTTGACAGCCGATTCCTAATCGCTTGTGGATTCTGGGACAACAGTTTTCGTGTATTCTCAACTGAAACAGGTACGTCTTTTAAAATCTCGTACTTGGTTGCCTTATTCAAAGTCTAAATATTTTTTTCAGCTAAAATAGTTCAGATCGTGTTCGGACATTTTGGAGTTGTAACCTGTTTGTCTCGATCAGAATGTAATATTACTTCGGATTGCTATATTGCTTCGGGCTCGGCAGATTGTACAGTGCTTCTATGGCATTGGAATGCACGGACTCAAAGTATTGTTGGAGAGGGAGATGTACCGACGCCCAGGGCAACACTTACCGGGCATGAACAAGCTGTGACCTCTGTTGTGATAAGTGCTGAACTAGGATTGGTTGTTTCAGGTTCGACAAGTAAGTATGAAACGAATTTGTTTTATCAAATTAAAATGTTGCTGGAAATTGTTGAAAAGTTTACCGCAAATACTAATCCATGTTTTTTTTTCTATTTATTTAAACTCTTCCAGATGGACCAGTTTTAATTCACACCACTTTCGGAGATCTATTGAGATCTTTGGATCCACCAAATGATTTCGTTTCTCCTGAAATAATTGCAATGTCTCGGGAAGGATTTATTGTCGTCAATTATGATAAGGGGAATGTAGCGGCTTTCACGATTAATGGCAAGAAGCTGCGACATGAAACACACAATGATAACCTTCAGGTGAATAACAGTATTTAAATGAAACGCTTATGTGTACCTTAACGATTTATTTGCGTTTTTTTATTTATGGCGGTTTTGTTTGATTAAATTTTGAATTTACTCCTTTTTTTTTTCTTTTCAGTGCATGCTTTTATCTCGCGATGGGGAATACTTAATGACAGCCGGAGATCGAGGAATTGTCGAAGTTTGGAGGACATTCAATTTGGCACCATTGTATGCTTTCCCTGCATGTAATTCTGGAATCCGTTCGCTAGCGTTAACACATGACCAAAAGTGAGTACATCGTTACTAGTATTCCTTCACTTCATTGGTGGAGGCCAAATCATTTAATTTTCTTCGATTTTTTCCTATCCTGTGGGTTTCTGTGATTTTTCGTTTTATACTCGATCAGTAAAAAAAAATTGTTTGTTTGTTTTTAATTTAACGTGGTTGGATATGGATTAGGTGATCTACCACATTTCACAACCATACAATGGCGTTGAACAGTTGTAGTTTTGTCTTGATTGAGATCTTCTTGGATCTAGATTACTTTCTGCTGAAAGATTTTGATTCATTGTGTTTAGGTTCTAGTGATTTGCTCACTGGAGATCAGGATTAGCATTATCCACAGTGTAATACTTTCTAGTAGTCCATATTCTATGCAATATGAAAAAAAAAACACCTGTGATAGTAAACGATCTTTTTTGTACCTATTTCAATGTTTACACCCGCCGAAATTTTAATATGTTTTTTCCTTAGGAACGATTGTCCCATTTATCTTTTTTTTTCTCAATATATATATAAAAAAAGTACGCCATGTGATGTACTAAACTAGAGTGAGCTCCCGTTTTGTTGTGTAAATATCTCTTAGCTGAAGCGGTATTTTGAGTTATTGCCTTCTTGCAGTGTCATAAACAATATGGATACCTTGTTAGCCCCCTTTTACTTAGTCTTTGGTGTTCTAACATTTTGTTGATTTATAAACAATCGCCCATCAATTTTGACAGACCTATCAATTTGTTTTAGGACGATATTGCTTATTATGAGCCAAATATAATCATATTACATTAAACCCATATAAATCTCCCTGCTTGACATCATAATATAGAAGAGATGGTGATGATGTTTCTAGACATTAAATTAGATTGGTAGTTATTATCTTCCAACCATATCGTGAGATTGCGACCAACATTTTTAATCATCCATATGCGAGCAAGATTTGCCTAGTATTGGTATCCATAATTTTTGACATGTCGTGAGTATTTTGAGTAAGGTGTATGTAACTCAACTTTTGTAATCACCCAGCGAGGCTTGCTTAGAATTGTCGCACTTAGTTATTGGCAATTTATTATTTCTTAAGCTTGACTCGCTTGTTAAAGAAAGTATAGAATTTCTAAGATATTTCCACTCCAGATTCCTTCTTAGGGTGCTCATAATTGACAGAAGGTTGAAATTCTTCTATACCAAGAATCTAAAGATATTTATCTGAATCAATGCAATTTCTGAACTCGATCAGGCGTAGTAATATCCTGTCAGCTATGTTCAGAACTCAAACAGGTGAGCTCATCACTCTTCTAGCCTCAGCCCTCTCAACTTGCATAACTTTTAGTATTCTACAAGCTTTACTCGCCTATAAGTACTTGTTCTTACTAAATAATTTCATTGCTAACGTTGAATTCAAGTAAAATAAGCTTATTATATCAGACACTGATGATACGCCTGTTATTACCCAGGAAATTGCGTGTTTTAAAAGATTTTATTGAAACCAGAGACTTAATAAATGAAATGAAAACAAAATTGATGGAATATTGTGGATGAGGGTCTCGACGTGGGCATATTGTGTTAGCTTTCGTAGAATAAATTTACCCTTTCAGCTCACTAATTAGTAGATGAGTGGATGTTCGGTATAGATTTAATTGGCTTTCGAACTTTGTGATTTTTTTTTTCACAAGATTCTACCTTCTCCAATATTATAAATTTCTGTTTCTCTTAAATGCGAATCACAGAATTGTTTTCTAATTTCAACGAATTAAGCGGATTAATTTCAAAATAATGCCATCAATTATGAAAATCCTGTTTTGGTATTAGTTCCATAATTAAAAAAAAATCCTTTAACTAAGTTAACAACAAAAATAATCTCTACGCTATCGAAAATCATTAAAATGAAATAACTTTTCTCTTTTCAGATACCTTCTGGCTGGTCTATCAACTGGATCCATCATAGTGTTCCATATTGACTTCAACCGGTGGCATCATGAGTATCAACAGCGCTATTAACCCTGTTGTCGGGGAGCATTCTTCAACCACATAAGACTCAACTATCGATTACTAAGCAGCTATTAAATCGAAACAATGGCTCTAGACCCGACGTCGTTCAACAAACAAGCAAACATACAATGGTTGTAGACAGTGCTCATGTTCATACATATACATACAGTTAGACTCTACCTTTCTCCTATACCACCCCCGCCCCACCTCGTTAACTACATTACACCACATTCAGCTCTCCATCTCTCCACTTGTGGATGCCAAAGAAGAAGAAAAAAAAACAGGATGATGGAAAAAAAACAACCATGGGAAGCTCAACGCTCTGTAAGTAAACGTAAACTCCTCAAAAATAAAACCCACTCCATAACTAGTGCAGCAGAAAGTAAACTTAATAAATTTAATATTGCGGTAGAAGGAAGAAAATTACTTTTTTATCAATTCTAGCGGTAAAAAAAAATAAATTAAAATAGAAGGAAAAAAATAAAATAAATAAATAAAAGCGGCCAAAGTTGTGAAAAATTGTTGTAAGTTTCGGTTCTATTCCTCGTGCTTTTTTTTCTCATAGCCAAGGAAAACGTTTGCTTACTAGGGAGATACATTTTGAGAAGTTTTCTTTTTGTCTGTTTTTTTTTTTTTAAATTAGCAAAGGCTGCCAGATAATTGCTTCTCCGTGTTCCCCGAGGGGAGCACTTACATCCCTGGGGTTGACGAAGCAAGTGAACGTAAAAAAAAAACCCTTTCATTCTATTTTTTCTGCGGCGAAGGTTGAAAGTTGGAAATTATTCTTGGCAGACATAAAAAAAACTGAAAACTCTTCATTTAATTTGTTTTGTTGAGGAAAATTTTTAATTTTTAAATATTTTCTTTTTTAATACGAAATTTTAAAGTACAGAAGATAATAGTATTTCTGGGAGTGCGGAGTGGAGACAATGTATTTTCCTTTTAATGAATTTTATTTGGAATTTTATTTCTTTCTGTATGTAAATAATAAATTCAGCCGGAGCTATTCGTGCCTTTACATAATGCACCTAGGATTTTAGAGGATGGCGAGTTGAGATGTTACTTACTATCGCTCTATATAAAGATTTACTCACACATTATGTAAACAATATAGAAAAGAATAGTCTACGTCATGTGAAAATTATGTATCAGATTTTGTTGGGAATGAAGATCGTAGCGTTTATGGGGTATTTAAAGGTGATCGATAATAACTTTTTCATCAGCAACCACGACAAAAATATGGGTTTGTGGATTAATTAAAGACTCTATGTAATACTTTCAACCTGGTATGATCGGTGACCTACACTTAATTTTCACAAAAGGGTGAAGCTACACGACGAGAAACTTTGGCCTCCAGAGCCCAATTGTTTGATCTCTGGAGACCTGAGACTCGTGTATATACTTCGGAACGCAAAAAATCTCTAAAGAGACCTAATCTCTAGAGACTTTTTTGGTCTCCGGTCTCCCGTCGTGTATTTTAAAACAAACAGGCTCTCCAGTCTCCGAGTTAGTTCATTTGCCGTCTCTAGGAAGTCTCCGGAGACAATTTGTGTATTCTAGTCAGTTGAGTGTAGGTCTACTCACTCGGAAAGGAAAAGTAATAAAGTGGAGTAAGTTTGACAAATTGTTACAAAGAAATTAATAAAAAAATCAATAATTATTATAATGTACTTAAGGCAGAAAATTTATTTCCTCATGGGCTGATTGCTTTTCATTTCTATCCATTTTTTCGTAACCAGAGACCCAAACCGAGGCTGTCTCTAGACAGCAGCTGAAGTTTCGTATGGTAGCTCAAGACTAATTTTAACTCAAAATTTTGAAAGGACTGAGCCAGAAGAGCAGTTTGAATGTCTAGACAAATATAGATTATGCCTGAAAGATAAAAGGTGCGACACCAAGTAGAATAGATCGATCACCGACCCCTGAGTCTGTTTTTTTCTAATTCCTGGATCGATCCGTCCGTATACTAGATAAGAGCCCGTTGCGGGAACTGGAGCCCTCTGCCGAATATCTGTCTTCTCTAGAGTAGTTACCTGGTAACCTCTTTCGAAGGTAAATCTTTTGATCATAACCATCCGTTGGTGTTTCTAATCCTTTAACATGTACCTGATTGGATGATGTTAAGATATTCTACACCGGATGTAATCATCGAATCCCTTTCTTCCAGCAAAAATGATCTTCGTCACTCAATTGTTCCTTTTTTCGACAAATTTTGCGACTATATTGAATTCTCGGCGCTATTCCTGGTTTTTAGGCGGGAATTGTCACTATTAACTTGAATCTGATCTGAATGTATCTTAATATCCTTTATAGTCTTATTTTTCTACAACAATTAATCAGGAAAAAAAAGGCCAATTGAAAATGTATCCACAAAAGAAAAAAAAAGTAAATGTGTATGAGAATGCCGTCAGGGTAAGGGCTACCCTTTTGACTTTTGATAATAACTTCCGTTTAAGGAAGAATTTGTTCAATCTAAGCACATCGTTGGAAAGGTTTGGGAAAAAGGAACACTTTTGCTAAACATTGCAAGTTGATTGGGTGAGAAATGAAAAAAAAAAGTGAAATGCTGTCGGCCCGTGCTGTCTAGGTTATTGCTGAAAATCAACGAAATATGTGCTGAAATGATTGAAAATGAAATAAAAAACCGAATTTGTTGCATTTTTCAGGTTTTTATTCGATTTAGCAAAATTTGAAGGACACATTCCGAATTGCAGTTCCGTCAAATGCAATAGCTCATCGTTATATTGGCGCACTTCAAATGCACTTCACACTTGGATTCAATGCATGCAATGAAGTTGTTACTTCTGAACGGATGAGGCAAAAGTCTTCATTTTTGTCCGAAGAGAGCTTTTTTTCGCTTTTTTAACGCACACAATCACAGTGGGCTAACCCCGGCTACACAAATGGTTCAACCTTAACGACAAGCGTTATTGCCGCATCACTTCACACCACAACCAAACATGTTACAGGATTGAATTTTCTCCTTGGTTTTTTTTTCAAACATTAATCGCACATCACACATTCACAATGCTTACCTTCACGATTGCGTGCTTTCGATTCACTCTCTGATCGTATTCATTGATGCTAAAAAACATTGTTTGTGATTTGCGAGCCACTGAATGCACAACACATGTTTAGCTTTCACGCTCCAAATCTGTAAAGTTCGCTGTCGCTTACTTACTTTTTTTCAGGCAGGGGGATAAAAACTCCCAGGCACAGATGCCAAGGTGGCACATTGTACTAACCTACTAAAATAACAAGAAAATACCTCTCACTGAAATATTCTTAATGAAGCGCATCAGGTAAAGCTCATCCACAAATAGGACGGCAGACCGAAGAAAATCCAGTTTGCGTCGGGCAAAGGCCGTACAATCGCACAGAAAGTTTTCGGTTGTCTCAGGCTCTTCTTTCAGGCAAGACAGATCCTCAGAGCTCTCAAAAACTCCCATATTTGTTAAATGACTGTGAAACGAATTATAGCCAGTGATAAAACAAAAAAAGTTCTGCATTGTGTTCTTCCGAGTCTAAAGATTAAGTCACTGAACTTCCAGTTTTACCCATTAAGAAAAAATTTCATACGACTATGAACGATGTAATCCTCTACTTCCTGTTTGGCCTTTGAAAGTATTTACCATGTTGATGTGTTTTACTTTTGTCCTTTAACCTCGAATTTTAATTTTTTGCGGTTTTCCTAATTCATTGCTTTTTAATAGGCAGGCAGCTTGCAGCAAATAAAAATCAATAGATTATTTCGGAGTACTGTCACTAACATTCCAATTCCAATAAGATCTAATTACCGTATTTTAAGCCAAATTGGTGCAGTTATACAAGACCAGCCTTGAGAAAAAGACTGCATGGCACAAGGTGACCCTCCGCATTTATAGCTTATGTGAGGATCCCGATCGGACCACTAAAAGAGGAGATCATCTGGGTCACCTATCAAAAGGCAAGCCTTCGATGGATCAATAGGGAAACCTGCCTGCCTAGCAGTAGAAGAAAACCAGATATCAAGGAGGGGTCATTACGGGTCAATGGGCTATCGGAGACTATACTAGAAGATTGGAAATAGCGACGAACGATTTCTAAGCTAGGCTATTAAGTAGCTACTTATTTTCAAGCTGTAAAGTACAGAGTTCAGTACCGCGATTCAGCTACGTCGAAATTGGCAAAAAGTGAGTGAAGTGAGTCACTTTTCTGCAAATTTGATTCTGCTAAGAATTTCACTCACTCACTTCACTCACCTTCAATTTTGCGGTGAGTTGAGAGTGAAATCATCGAGCAGCGATTTTATTTTAGAAATGGTAAGTACGTATAGTAATTAATTATCACTAATAAATTGTAACTCGCCATTTGCATACTAGAAAGTTCTAATTGATGGACTACAATAAAGTTATAATGTATTAGAGGGGATGCTTGTTAGTGCACAGTGACCCCAATGCACGGGAGAAAAGAGCTGAAGAATTAAATTCTTAGAATATGTTATATTATATTCCTCCTTATTATCTGCATAAAATGTTTAGAGGACAATATTTCGCAGCCATGTTTATTTTGACACAAAAAAAAGCCAAAAAGCTGTGAAAATGACATTCGAAGTTAATATTCGAAAATACTCACTTCACTTTTTTAAAGGAATCATTTTATTTTCAAAAGTGAGTGAATGAAGTGAGTGAAAGAAGTGACTGAAGTGAAATTAGCTGAATCTCGGTACAGGTGTATCTTGAGATTCCTACAGGAAGAAGGATGGATCTACGGCGGTTTCAAAGGTTATCCCATGAGGTCAAGGGCACAATGGACCTATTGGAGCTTTAAATGAAGCAGTCAAATCATTTCTAGCGGTAGCCCTCTTACCTACACCAACCTAAGTCACCAAAAAAATTTCAAGGAATGAAAGGAGGTTACTACCGTTAATACAAAAAATGGTTTTTACCTTGTACTCGTCAAAACCTCCCAGACATATATAATTTTTCTTTTGTTGTAAAGATTTTGTTTCTTTATATTTTATACACCGAGACATTCTACTCCCGTAATATAAGTCGAATTCATAAATCCCTAAGTTGAAACACCTGCCACATAACTAACAAATACATATACAGAACTGCAAATATAATGCTCCTGGTATTATTAATCGTAACATTCACGTTCAATATAAACAGAAATAATATTTTTTTTTCCTTTTTGATATCATTGTTTACAAAAATTCAATTATAATCAACAGCTTTCAACCTTTACTGTTCGTTTTTATCTTCCTATAAAGGCGCAGATACTTAAATGCTATAAAAGCGTACTTAATCATCATTGATTTCTTCGAATCTAATAGAATTAGGATTCATTGTCATATTTGTACTTAACAATATTTACATAGATCACAATTTTTATATTTATAAACAAAAAGAAAAAAAGAAAAAAACGCATTTTAGTGGCTTAAAAAATTCAAGTATAAAAAAAACTATTCGGGGAGGGGCAAGATAATTTGTAAATTAAAAAAATCAATACAGATTATACAAAAGTCAAGTAAACGCATTAAATGGAGCTTCTTACCTTACCGATAGATTTTCTAGATTATATAAGATGGAGAACGACATTGTAAATTGATAAAATAAAATAAAAATAAGTAAATAATAAATAAATAAATAAAAGTTGAAATTTAAAATATAAAAAGCATTAAAAGTCAGAAACACATACATAACATACATAGTTCAATCAAGAATATGGTATATGTACTTAGAAGAAGAAGAAGAAGAAGGGCATTTTCTAAAACATACAACAAGATAAAGAATAAAAATAAAATTAATAATATAAAATTTAAATAAATAATGAACAGATCACGCAGGAGACAAAAAATGCAATCCAATTGCCAAAATTTATGTGCGAATAAATGATAAAGTAAAATATATTTTAAGAAATCTTATGAATAATGTTTTTATCGGTTTACTTAAACGAAAAAAGATTCACGTGGATTTATGGTTTACGTTCATGGGAAATACACAACACAGACGATAGTTACAACCAGTAAATACTTATGATGTATATATACAAAAAAGTAAAGAAAGATATTAAGAAAATTATATATATACATAAAAGAAAATGCATTTTATATTGAAAATAAAGAGAAAAAAAAATATAAAAAAATACACGCAACACGTAGCTATTACTAACTAAATTAAAACAAAAACAAACAAAAAATTGCTTAAGTACTTAAGGTGAGGAAGTGAGGTAATGAACATTAGTAAATCAACGATCATTACTGTAAAAGCAAAAAAAAAAAAACCAAGGTAGGAAGTAATTTTTTAAAGGTATTAAACGTACTATTAATGTTTAAATAAAAAAAAGTATAAAATTCATACATAGCTTTTTACCAGCAATTTTTTGTACTTATTTTTTGTTTGTTTTTCAACAAAAGAATTTTTTTTTTTCTAGTGTCGAGAAGTGTCTTGAATTGCGATTTTTTCTTTTTTACTTAAAAAGTTCTAGTACTTAAAAATACTTTATATAAGAAGAATATTTCAAAAAGAAGATATTATACTTAAAAATAAAAGTAGGTAAAATGTTAATAACAAGCGACGTTTATAGTAAAATGTTTATAAATTCGTTTCTTTATTTATTTATTTTTATTATTCTTCTTTTATTATTTGTTGTTTTGTTTTTGTGTTAACGGCACATATAAATGCAACGATTATGATAATAAAATTGCATAAAATAATAGAATCTTGTTGCTAAATACGAAATAAAATTTCAGATATTTATTACGGTTCACATTTAAATCTTTATTTTAGCTTAATAACTTTTTTCGTGAGAAAACCATAGTTTTGATACAACTTCAGTCAACAATTTTTCGTTCTATGCTTCATGTTGCTTCAAGTTCTTCTGACTTACATAGTCTCACTTTTGATTTGTTTACTGAATGATTAAAACAGGACAGATTTCTTACTCTGTTGTTGTTTTTATATGCCTGGAATGAAATCTTCAGAATAGCTGAGACTCTAAGACAAGTAATCGGTTTGTAAAACAATAAAAAAAAAACGACGTTCCTGATATAGTTATCCATCAGGCATTAGCTTTGTTACTTTTAAAAATTAATAACAATGTTCCACAATAGACGTTTAGGTAATTTCAATAATTATGTACATGATATATCTAGACCCAGACTATGAAATAAAAAACCGATCAAGTGGGAGAATGTCGGGCTCGCGCAATCAGGGCTCCGTATCAAAACTTGTCAACATAAAGTCGATCGATCGAATTTAAGTTACACACTTAAATCTAATCCAGATTTGGCTGTGATAACTGAAATACGAATCACAATTTATTCATATTGTTCTGGAACATTAGTAAACAAACATTCTCGATTATTGTGTTTCCGATTAAGGTAGCTCTAGATTTCAAATGTATTATTTAAACATTAATGCTTTGACAAATTTCAATAAAATTCAAAAAGAGGCACGTAAGATTGATCTTATAAGAATTGGTTTTGTTAGTAAGAGTTGTCTTAGAAATTAACACGAAAAAAAAATTCTTTCAGCAATTATGAGACTGGCGAAAACAGGAGAAATTTTCCAATTATCCATAATTCAATACCTACTAACTCTTATAATATCAAAATCTTAAATTTAGAAATCTATTTCGCATATTTTGGGTCATATTTTACAATCAACTAACCAAAAAAAAAATCTTTTGAAATCTTTGAAGGTAGACCTTTCAAACCATACCCCACAAGATACAAAAAAATATATATATTTTTTTTAGGTGACCCGCATAAGATATAAAAAAAAAATATCGAAATACGTGCATATTACGAAGACCTAACATTCTGCCAAATTTCAAATTCCTATATCACATGCGTTTAGATGGTTCAAACTACCCAAAAATGAGTTTTTTTTTTTAAAACGAGCTAAGATATTTGAAATCCATGGATATTCGAACATAGGCTTTTTTCAAACTAATTCGAAACTGAATAATATGTTTTCCGAGTTAAGGTTATTAACTGAAAGATAATTTATATAAAGAGCATCCAACTTTTCCAATTTCATGGTAAGTAATACAGCCAGAAAGATAGAAGGCCTCATGTTTTATGTGTGAAGTTATGTTCACGGTCCACATGTTGGAATTAAGGAGTATTATTCATGTAGATGTAGAGCTTATGCTGTTATCCTATCTGTTAGAATAAATTATCTTATACTACTTAATTTAGTAGATATAGCTTTTGATTTCAATCAGATACAATTCACGACAAAAGTGTTACCACCCGGAAGCATATTAAAGGAGAGCAGGGAGAGCAGTGGGGTGCTCCTTCAAAACAACGAAATTCATAAATTTAAGCATGAATATACTGAATCATCTTTGATTTTCGTGTGGGGCAGTTTAATTTTTTAATACTTAAACATACCTCCCGATTTTACATAAGAGACTTTTATAGAAATGTCAGAGGTGGACTCAGATTTTTTGATTGGGACATTTCTCTTGAATATTCTTTCTCTTCATGAATCAAATCACTTATTACCTCTGATTGATCATACTGAAATATATCGGTGATTGTCAGCAAAAATCTGAGTCCACCTCTGTGTGAGAAGAAAAGTTTATTTTCTACTTTTTCATGCGACTTGGAATCAGTTTTGTTTGAAAACTCGTTTTTTACTTATTTTATAATAATATTTTTCCTTCGAACTTTCTTGTAAAATTTTCTTCAGAATTTTTGTGCTTTATTTTGGTAGCCAACAATAGCCCACAGAGCTTGAATTGATTTGAATTTCTGGGCCGCTAACAATTATTGTGAGCATAGATCATTTTTTCTTATGAAGTGTTATGAAAATTTTCCATTATATGGTATAGTTGACAACACTTCTGGAAACTGAAAATTAGATAAAAATGTCCCAGTATGAGAAAAATTGTGCTCCTTCTAGAAGCAATAAAGGAGCACAAAACTTTCATTAGATTTCAGTGTTGCTCCAAGAAACTCGAAAATGAGCAAACCTGGAGCAGAGATACGGGAGTGAGATAAAGTTGAATTATGCGTAATTCATAAGTCATTTAATTTTTGTGCGCCAGCGTCCAATTTTAATATATGCATGATAGTTATGCAATTCAAAACTGCATCTGTTGTACTTTTATTTAAAAGGATGTGTTCACATCTGAACAAATAAATTGAAAATTTGCCCTAATTAAGCAACTGCTAACATCTATACATTTTTTCTTTCCGATTCATTAACCAATGTTGCAACAGTAATATTCAATAAATTGGTTTGCTTTGTGAGCAGCACTCATTGCACTTACTATGTCAATGAAGGTAGCGTAAAAAATTTTTTTTGCTTAACATGGGTAAATGCATTATGGGACAAAACATTTTTTTTCTTAGATGTCGGCAATTAATTTTATATTTAAAGACTTATGGGGCAATGAATAAATCCGACGGGAACCAAATTATACAAAGAGTTTTATCTGGTTACCATTTTTTGTCGCCTCCTCGGATTCAAACAATGTTTGAATCCACAATGGTTAACGGTGTTATAGGCTGAAGAAATCTGCATTTTTGAAAATATTTGCAAACTAAACGATGCTCCAAAAATCACATTTATCTAAATGTCAGAAAAATGATTTTTTGCGAAATGTTTTAAAAAAAAATTTTTGTCTCAAATAATTTCATTGCAATTATTATTAAATTCCAATGAAGAGCTCAATTTATGATCATTTTGAGCTAAAAAAAGGAGACCTACTTTTATGATCATGCTGAGCTAAAAAGGTGGTATCGATCGCTAAAAACGAGAGCTTCAGTTTTGATCATTTCGGAGTTCAAAACGAGTGCTCCTCTCTAATAACATGCCAATATGTCTTAAAAGGAGGTCAAATGGAGCTAATAACGAGCGCTCCTGTCACCTTAAAAGATCGCTCCTCGATTATTTGTAGGATGATGGCCTTATCTAGTGGGTCAGGGTAGAATTGAATTTTCTACTACCACATTTTCGCATTTTATGCTAAACCGATCATTTTCAGAAATTTTCTATTCAGCAGATGGAAAAAATTTCCATTAACATTGGCAGTAACGCCAATTAATATGCCCCCTCTCCCAAATATTACAACCTAGATACGCTGCTTTTGCCGCGTTGTTGCCATAATTTCAAGATTTCTTCGATTTTCTTTTATAAGTTGTGTGCATAATTTGAAATCGATTTGATATGAATTTCACACATAACGAACATTTTGTTTTTCAAAATTTTTTAAAATTCGAAATTTTAATTCAAAATTTTATGAAAATACTGACTTGAACTTGATTCAAACCATAGGAAAAAATTTCAAATTATGTAGTGAGTAGAAAAAGGGGAAAAAAATTTGTACATTTTTTTCCTATGATTATGTATATCAAAGTCTCCAATGGAGAAAACCCTATTAGTAAAATTCACATAAGAAAGCGGTTTTAATTGTTATAATCGATGCACTTTAAAATAAGCCTTATCACAACTACAAGAATTCGATATAAATTGTTTGAGGCATTTTTAAATAAAAAATATAATAGGAGATAGCTATTTTATGTCACATTGTTTGTTGTACGAAGTGAATATGTTAAAAATAAAAGAAAAACGTGAAAAATAGATAAATAAAAAAATAAAAAAGTAAAATCTACATACATTACATGGAGAGACTGTTAATATTGCGATGTACAATTTTCAAAGAGCTTCTTTGTACTTAGTTGTGATCATTTACTCACAATTTTTTTTTTCTAAGAGATGAATGAAAAATACAAGAACAAAACAAAAAAAAAACAAAAAACAAAGAAAAAAATTGCTGCCATAGTGTAAAATAAAATGCAAAAAACAAAAAACAAAAATAAAAAAGAGAGTTAAAATATTTTGGTTCTCTTTATTGTTTTTAAATAGGCGCGCACGTGATATAATCCTGTTTGTAAAGTATTCGAAGGAGAGTTTTGTATTTTTCTTAAAAAAAAAAAAATCTCGTCAGGAACAGAGTTTTTGATGTAGGTTTATTTTGCGTCCAAAGACAAGCTTTATTTTTTATTTTATGTTGTTGTGTGCATTTTTACGAATTATTTAATTATAATATGCGCTACAGAGATATTTGAAGGAAATTTTAATTTGTTTTTCTGTAATTTTAGAAATCTTTAAATATAATCAACAAAATCATGATAATCGTATTATCTCAATCTAATTCTAATAGTAATTCATAAATATTTCTTTTTTCTGTTTCCTAAATAGAGCATTAACCATAAAACTCATCAATTGCCAAAAATATTCAAATTCTCAAAACAAATAAATATTTTCTTTCAAAACTCTCTCAATAACTTATGTTTTCTTTAAATTGTTCAACAATCATCCCAAAATAATTCTTAAAATCACCACACACAAAAATCAAATCCATAAAACAAAAAAAAAAACTATTTTTGTGAAGTGTTAACATTCCGCCATCCAGTTTTACTGAAATCGCTAAGTAAAATAAATAATAACAAAAAATAATAAATAAATAACATAAAATAAAATAAAAATACAAATTACCCTAGTTATGTATGAATAATGAATATTATAAAAGAGAGAAAGAAAGAAAAAACCATAAGAGAGAAACAAGAGAACACGATGATGAACCACACATACAGTTTAAGAAGTATTAAAACAATTAAAAAAGGAAGAAAAAAGTAAATTAAAATAAAACTAAGATTAAAACTTAAAACCTAATCGTATGTATTTCAAAAATACAATCTTTTCGCTATTCTGTCCAAAAAAAAAGAAAGAAAAAAAAAACAAAAAAATATATAAAAATATTGTGAAGCAAAGAGAGTTTGTAAATAGTCAAAAGTGGATGCGTACTTATTATAAATAAAAATATAAAAATAAAACTAAATAGATAAATGCAAAATATGTTTACATTGAGAGATAAAAATGAGAAGAAGAAGAAAAAACCAAACAAACAATGAAGTTTTATCATTTTTGTTTTCTTTTGTAATTATTTGTATGTGAATTGTTTTAATTATATTTTTATAGCTTTTAAGAGAAATGGCATTATCGATGTTGGTTAATTACTTAATTTTAGTCATAATTTTTTGGTGAAGGTGATTTTCTCTCTAGTTTTTACATGAATTCATTAAAACAATTTATTTTAAAGCTAGACTTGTGTTTTACTTTAAGAGTAATTAAATTCTATGAGCGAAGTTCTAAAAGAAAAAACAAAAAGTGTTTTAATTATTTCTAAAGCCTTCTTCCTAGTCATTTCAGTTCTTCAGTTTAATGGAATTATTCCTGAAATTTGGAAATTAGAATTTTTTAATTTTGTAGCTTCATAATAATTTTGAAGGAGAGATTGGTAAAATATTAGGCGCACAGTGAAGGTAATGTCTGCAGTAACATATCTGGAGAATGTTTTCAATGAGACCATTACATCGAATGAATATACACAAGAAAAAAAGACAAAACAAGCTTTGGCTTGACGACATCTATTAGTAAAGTAAATAAAAATCGTCCGATATGTAAAATATTGAAGACGTGTTCTTTAGTTGTGTATGTTTTACTAGCCCACTTTAGGTTTTCATTTCCAATTATATCCCACCAAACTTAAATTTGGTATACTGCCTCATTTTTACATAAGAAATAACATACCGAAAATCACTGTCGGGTGATTTGTCCGAAAACATTCCAAATAGCTAACAAAGCTCCAAAAAGCAGTTTTTTCTGAAATTGCTCACCGTTTTTATAGTTGTCGGCTAACCGAAATGACAAGCCCCACAATCACGCTCACTTCACTTCACTTGTCGTTTTGTCATTGTCGAACGGTGTGACGTGACATTTTTCTTCGAAGCATTATTATCGTTGATATTATCGTGACAAATAGCATCAGGGCATGTGTCAGGGTATGAATTAAAGTCGAGTTAGATTGGAATTTTGGACGGGAGGCTAGAATCGCGTGCGACGATTTGGTAAAAATATGCTATCAGATTGAACGCGTTGACATTTGAGTTTCGTCAAATTTGTTTTGAATTTTTTTTTATATAAATTACTCACATTTATACAAATTACACAGCAAACATTTCTCAAATTCCGTTTTTTCCTTCAGAAAAAAAAAAGATCTACGCGAGCTACGCGTTTGAAATTTTCAATCTGACTCTAGCTTTACATTTGTAGACAAAAGTGACGTTTGTCTTAATTCGTGGTATTGTTGTTATTTTTGAAAGTGTTTAAAAGACCAAAATTATAAACGCGATGAATTCTGCGTATTTCAACCACTTAGCTATAAAAGGATGTTTCACCATAAAGTCTATCATGACTTCAAATTGTTTTTGTTGTTGTAATTTTTACACTAAAAATGCAAATCAAAAATTAATTTAATTTATAAAAAACAATTGAATTTTATTTTTTAATGAACAACTTAAAAAGCCATCATAAAATTTATCTTTTTCCGCTTTCATTTTCTTTTTTCTTACACACATCTAACATCGGTCACTTACAAAAACCAAGTGAGTGAAATTTTCACTTACATCGACATTCGTCTACTTAATACGACAACAACAATACGTCCAAAGTCGAATGTTTTCGACAAATGTCACTTTAAACGAAAATCATAATACAATTTTTATGTCGTAACGCCATTTCTCACTTGAAGTGACAACGATAATAAGTGGGAATACGTGAATCCTACGATAAAAATAATGCAGTACTAAAATGAAGGAAACTAAATTGAAATTCTCTATAAAAAAAGATTCCATCACCTCTTAAGTTTTTACAATTTGTGCTAGCTGCAAACGGTTGGAAACCTTCGTAATGTTCCCTCGCCCTAGCGGCCAGTTACCTGCTAGAGCTAGTCGAATTGCGTCTACAGTTGTATTCTTCGTCCCTGCATTTTTCGAGTTTCGTGATTGCGGATTGTTTTAGAATATCTCGAAATGGAAGAGAAATGGGTTTTTTTTGTTAATAATGGTGTAGTTGTGGTTGTGTCACATGGAATTAAAACCCTGTAAACCGCAAGTAAAAAGTGGAGCGATGGGAGCTTTGAACACTTATTTGCTTTAACAACGATAAAAGTTCACGTGGAGTGTCGCAAGGTTTGTACGAGCCGTAGAAGAGGATACGAGAAAAGGATGATTGATGGGCCTAATATCAATTTCTCTGACTTTCTGTTTTGGCTCGAAAGAAAATAATGCAAAGCTGCGGTTGGCATCATCACTGGCCACAGCTCGCTTTACGCTCATCTTACTAAAATCGGAGTTGTGTCTATTCTGCCTGGAAGGAGAGCCTGAGACAACCGAACACTATCTCTGCGCTTGTTACCTGGAGCAGTCTGGATATGCTTGGGTCTACCCTCATATTTGTGGATGAACTGAAAAGCTTTCCTCAACTAGACCTGATGTGCTTTATTAAGAGCACAAGAAAGTTTTGGTAAGAGTTCGTTTGTTATTAGCAAGTTAGCACGATGGGCCGCCTTGGCTTCCGTGATTGCGATCTTTCGTCCTTCTGTCTGCAAAATCACATACCAAATGTTGAATGCTCTCAACCTCTTCCTCTTTCATATAGCTTCTGCAAAAGTCATTATGTAGAGCTTGCATGCGTTCCGCATGTTTGCCAAAAAGGCAGTGTTTCGCGATAACTGCAGTAAGATTCCGCACCTCATTATGGTTCCTCCTTAGCAGAGTTTCTGTCTTCCTAGGGTGTTCTTGAGCCATCGATGACTTGAAATCGTTCATCTGCCTAGATCTCTCCATCTGCGAATAGCCAACTTACAGGGCATGTAAATCTATATTCCTCTTTGCTATTCTAGGAGACTACCTATGCTTTCTTTTGTTAAGCCTATATTCAAAGCTGAGCCCTTGCTTACCAGAGTACTTGTTACCACATTTCCTAGTATATTACTGTAGCCAGACACCCATCAGAGAATTACCACAAGGTCTCCCAAACGAAGAAGAACTATTACAAAACGAGTTTTTTTTTACAGTTTAAGAACAAAACAAAAAAATCAACATTAAAGCAAATTATGTTTTCATTTATTGAAGAAAAGTTTAACTTGCTCTGTGACAACGCGGATAAGAACAAATTATAAAGACAGTACGGCTCACATGAATAGCACAGGACCAAATACGGCAGATACATATATAGGAAGATTTCCGAGAGTAATTATTGTTGATGGTAACATTTTTGGCGCCGCTATGGAAGAACAGTGGACCGAAATTGTCACTTTTATCACTCGTTTGGTACACAGATGGATCAGAAAGAGAGAAGTCATGATTGATGTGGGAGTCTATGGGTCGAGGTATAAATTACACAACGCCCTAAGATTCTTTTCAACTACTTTTCAATCAGAAATTCACGCAATAGCAACCTACATTAGAATCAATCTACATAGCCTCTATCGACATGTAACATATAAGTACCAACAACCAAGCCCCGATAGAAGCACTAAATTCCAATAGCTTTACTTCATCGCTAGTTTTGAACAATAGGGATATCCTAGATCTACTATCAAATGTAAACAAAGTAATCCTTAGGTGGTTACCAGGATACGAGGGGCATGAAGGAAATCAGACTGCTGACTAATTGGCTAAGAATGGAGCAAAATCTCCAATTTTCACGGAGGCAAATCTCTCTACGATCTTACAAAAACGCAACTGGCAGGAAAAATAATATCCGTAATAACAAAAAGGCTCACTAGAGTTCTCCTGAACGCGAAGCAGTTTACTAAATTCCCATACAAAGACTTTAGAAAAGTTATCAACTGTGGTACTAAGCACCAGATTAGACTATTCACTGACATTATGACTGCGGACATTTTCCAATAAGTACACATGCTTAAGAAAATGAGCAAACTATAGACAATAACTTCCGATTCTGTAACGAAGAGATAGACTCTGAGAAGCACATACTCTGCGAATGCGCAGAGCTTGTTCACCAAAGACCAATGTCTGGGTAATAGATTCATAACTCCATCAGACGTTCGGAAAATTGAAGATAATGATGTATAACATTCCCGAAAAGGACGAACATGGACTGGATTTAACACGATAGTGGCATAGGAAAAAAGATCTCCGAATCTCCGGCCCCCATCCCCCTCTCAACAATAATACTAAGTGCAGTTCAAGTTAGTCCGTTTCAGGAATGAAAAGGTGCATCGATGCAAAAGTTTTTGCCTCGTCAAGTTCTATTGAACGGGTGATTAAAAGTGCCTCCTCCCATTTAAAAAAATAAAAAATAAAATGTCCTTGAACAACGCCACCTATGAGAAAATAATGGCTCCATCTTAAAATTTATAAAAAGATTTTATCTGAAATCTTTTTTCGCATGATAAATAAATTTTCGAATATTTTATGTGTAATTGATAAAAATCGGAGATTCGAGATATAGGAATCCCAAAACTGCTTTCAAAAACACGTGTTATTTTGTAAATATTACGTTTCCATCCAATCACAAATGTTCTTGTATTCGGGATACTTTCATCGATTCATTGCGTAGCTTGACAATTTAATCCTCTTATGAGGTCATATACAACATAAGCCTCTGAAAAGTCCTTTGTAGTTTCTATGCTTCATAATTTAATCTCCGGTTAACCACTACCCCTGCAGTCTTCCGAGTAAGCCAGGAAACAATCATTATATGTGTTTTCTGTTATCCACATCATTAAAATTGTTTCTCTTCCTTCATCGATTAGTCTTATTCCTTTTAGTATTTTGTCTCTCCGTTCATGTCCATAGAAAATATCATAGGCATCTCATGTGATGGTCCGTATGCAGTATCTTGTACTTTAGAAAAGCAATAACCCATCAACTTTAATGTTCCTATAAATCTACGGCAGTTCTAAATTAAGTGCTTTGTAGACATTTCACTAAAATTCCAAATAATGGCAGTACATCACGCACAGAATTTAATTTGGGCTTTAGACAATTTCATGCATGCAACACAATGGAAGGCCGAGTACAATTATTGAAATGGAGCACGAAGCATATGCCTAATGAAGTCAATTAATTCTTCTTGCGAATCCAAGAAGTCTTGTCTCTGTCTTATCATTATTAGATTGAGAATTATACGGCGTTAATCAAATTAGCTCGAGATAGAATCGGCAACAATTCCTGCTAAGGACTAGAATTGTATGTGCCTTCATGTCGGATCCGGAACTCCAAGGGAAATCGCCTTATCAGCATTTGAATTCTGATGAATTTTGCAACTTTGCATAGTGCACAGAGTAACAGTGAGATACATGTGTATATGTAGGCATACACATATGTATACATAAGGCCCTCAAGCAAACAAGAGCAAGGTGTTTATGGTTCACATTTATTCTCATGCATATATTATGCGACCCCCAGTGGGGATACAGAGGATGCAGATCAGGAAAAGAGATGCGCACGAGCGCCTCGCAACTAATTACCTTTTCTATAGTTCTGCATGCATCAAACAATAACTCATCCCCGTCCGGGATAGCACAAGTAATAGAACTAGCGCCTTCCAACTTTGCTTAAAGTTTACATATGGTGGCGGCCTCCCGGCAGTGGAATGCACACAGATATTTACAAACATGTGCATCATCTCCAAGTCTCCACCATCATCCATACTGACCACAAAAGGGTGGTCTTCAGTTCCAAACTTCATGTCGAATGCATGTTTTCTTCGCTGCAGGGATATTGTGTTAGTTCCACTTACTGCCATTGTTCAAATCTTGCTGCAGTCCCTGGGAGCGTAATGTTTAATAGCCTGACAGACACTGAAGATTCATGCGGTCACCCCAACCGCTGCTCCTTGTACTTTTTGATAGTGCCATGTTGATGCCAAGAACATGTGTTCCTTGTCATGTTAAATTGCGCCCCATTCTCCTGGAAGACTTCATATACATATTGTGCCCATATAAGCGCCTTCACAGGGAAAATCAATGTCGGCCGTTTCGTTGATAGAATTACAGCGGAACGAATGTTTCATGCATGCAAATTTCATTTTCATCACCGACCATGATTTGTTGTAATTCAGTTGTCACCTGACACCTGAGTAATCTCTGTTGTCCGGCGGGCTTATCCCCCGTTCGTAAATTAATCATTATTTCCTTCCCCCGTAAAATATTAATTATTATTATAACACCGGCCTGGGATTCATAATAACATTTCGCCACTTTTTAACAAGCTGGGAAATTTTGAAGAGCGCGGCACGGGGTTCATGTGTTGTTCATGTGTCGGTCGCATATAATTGGACTGAAAATAATAAACCACAAGAGAGAGAGTTGCTATGTTTGCGATTAAAGTTATTATTTACATCAACTTGTAAGCAGTATTGAGACTCGTAAATGACCCCGACCGGACTTACTGCCGGTAGTCTCTTGAATTAATAAATTTTGTTTCTAAATTTAGGAATTTAGCGAAATGTAGCACATGTTGGGCCTAATTGCAATCCAACTTGGTAAGTTTGCAGCAAGCACAAAAGTCACACAATTTTAGAAATATTTATTTGGTTCAACTTTCGCAATCCCACACAGTTTCGACATCCTAATTAATTTTGTTGGTAATTTTCATGCAAGGACTTAGGAGACTTCGATTAAATAAATAAAAAATTAAGGCAGAAAAACATCCAGTCCTCGGGTCGGATTTTGTAACATGAATAGTTGAGGAGTTTGCGAGATTCGTTTTCCCCGACTAAAACTCCCTGACTCCCCATTCGCAGTTCTTTTGGATACTTGGAATTAAGGAAACGTGGGAAGTGTGAAAAAGTGTAAATCGCCGGAGACAATAAAGGATATCAGTTTTTGGTGTAGACAGTTATATTTTTATATTCGAAGTATACTACTGTTACTACGACCTTCCAATGTCGAGATAAATTAAATATTTTTTATAGGGGTAGTTTTTGAGAGATGTAGGTGGGCGGTTTTTTCTACTATAACGTGAGAATTGTGAGCAGGACAGGAACTAAAAATCCACATTTCTGTTAAATCCAATCTTTTTAAGAAATGGATATGGTATCAAAAAAATGGAGCCGGGGCGAACATGATAAATGAAGGAAATTAGGCGGGAGGGTGCGGCGATAAAAATGGGATCGGATTAATGGAAATTAAAAAATTTAAATAAAAACAATTTCAGGAGGTGCAATAAATCGCTGGGGTAAACTCAGAATCTGTTAGGCCAATAAAAAAAAAAACTGAGAACTCGCTTAAGTATACATGGGTCTTATAGGCTATATTTTATTCTAATTACCGGTAATTTGTAGGGGCCGCCTAACTCTGTGTGGGAGTTTTTCTGATGGTTTTGCGGTTTAGAGTACAAAAAACCACCTCCTATAATGTTTGATATCAAATTAAAAAGGAAGGAAAGGGTAATCAAATGGTGTAGTTCGTTTTTGATCGTTTTAACGTCATAATTGACTTTTTACCAGGATAGAAAATTGTTTACTTACGAGCGGCTTATGATGGCTCATGGCTCCTAAAATGCTCGAGAACAAGTGCAATTTTTTGCAAACTGTTCTCATTCCCGAACAAGACCTGTGTAGTAACTCGTGTTTACGAGCGGAAGCTGTGAGCTTCTCTACCCATTTGCTCTTTGCTTATGCACGAACAACATTCCTGTTTTGTTTGCTTTCAGTAAAATATCAGTAGGCCCAGTAAAAAAAATCCAAAACTTGTATATGGTGAGCCGGTGTTGTATAATGGCTCACTCACTACGCCGAGCGATTTAACGGCTCCAGCTCGGAAGAAAAAGCCTTTAAGTAACTCAAGTTCGTGAGCGGAAGAAATATTACAAAGTGCTCACGAGTGAGCATTTTCGTACTCTGCTTCTTACTGCCAAAAAACGGATTTTTTTCCTATTGGGTCATATACACCCCAGCTCCTATAACTTGCATATTTTTCTTCCGTTCTTTCTTTCCCATCCATTAGTACTCCGTTTTGAACATTTTACTCATGGGAAGTGAATTTTCGCGAATTTTTGTACCAAAAAACGGCCATTTTTCCATCTTAAAAACAACTGATTCACCTCTTTTGCAGTTATATCTCTAAAACTAATTAGATGACAAAATTTAGATGCGATTTAATCCTAAATACAAGCTTTAACGTGCATATTTAAAATTAGCATCTCTTTCGTACTGGAGGACGACCAAATTGACTATATTTTCGCGTGATTTAAAATTTTTAGCGGGTACCTTGAGACACCAAAATCCATATTTCTCTGTAAGTATTGCATGAATTTCAATAAATTGTATAAATATAGCCAGGATATGCGGAAAATTCATATTTTAATTTGAAAATTCCTAGATATCTAGATACCTTCACAAAACACAAGAAAATCAGGCAATACTATCAGTTGAGAACTCTTCTTCTTACTTCTCCATAACGAAAATAACCGAGAGTTTTGTCGCATGGAACAGTTACAGTATTTCCACTGGAGAGTTAAATGTCAAAAGAAGTCTCATCTCCTCAACTCCAAAGCTCTACGTGTTACAGAATCAGGCACCTTGAGGTTTTCTCACGGCGTTGTGAAAATTTTCAGCTAGCCTTATAGCTAGCTGCAACCAAAATTCTCCCAGCCCTACTTCTTTTTTTTTAATAATGATATAATAGAGCCCGGGATGTTACATATTTTGTTATCAATTCTCTGAGACAAGCCTTGAAGACAGCTGCGAGCTGAGACAACTTACATCTAGATGTGCAAAACCTCACTAAAACGCGGTCCAACCAAAACGAGCTAATTGCCCTCTAATAGAAAGCTCTACACATTCTCTCTCTCTCTCTCTTGCTGTAGTATGCCACATAAATTCTTCGCAATGATAGCTTTGGTTGAATAAATAAAGAGCTTTCAAAAAGTGATCCGGGTTTATATGGAGATTTTCTTATCTAGTTGTAAGTTGTCTCAGCTGCGAGGTAGCATGAAAGAGGCCAAGCCTAAGACTTGCTTGGGTGTTTTTCTGCCTTTACGATGTGAATTGGATAAGGTACAGATGACGTGACCCAAAAATTGTAAAAGGCAAACAGACAAGTCACGATTTGAATCTCGATCATGGGTGAGGAAATTCTATTACCGCTTGTCTATGTACATTTGATGGAAAACCCATACTGAGCATTTATCAAAAGGGATGGAGGGTTTGGATTAAAGACGTCCTTTAATTCACAGTTTAGTCTCTTGTGAGTAGTGAAATATATATAATAGTTACATACGTCTGTAAATGCATTTGGGATATGTACCCAATAAAACTTTTCCTCTGCTTATAAAAGTACCAGAAAGAGTTCAGACTTAAAATCGAAATTCCATATTTATCTGGGAGCCTTCCGAAATTCGTAACTAGAACAATCAATATCAGAACCCTGCAAGCTTCACCAATCTATCTACTCTGATCGCGTTGCAAACCGTGTAGTTACTACTTTTCATAATGCAAAATACTTTCAGTACAGTAAAATTCCGTGATGATTTTTTAACCTGAACTGTGCGAATTTGGAACAGCTTACTATCTTCTGTCTTTCTTCAGGTTTACAATCTGAGAAGATTTAAAACCGGCATACATTAGCACATCCACCGTGTCCCCTAATTATTTCCCTACTTCCTTTCTGCCATGCTGTGTTTTGTCTAATAAACAATCAAAAAAGTCAGTAACAAATAATCCAACGAATATGCAACTGCTATTGCTTTTCTTATAAACTTCAAAAAAATAATGCTATGGAATACGTAGGTTTTCCGCAACAATGCATCCTTAGACATTAAATAGGTATCTAATACAAACCACACGAATCAATCGAGCATTATGGCGTACAGCGTACTTTAACTAATCCTCAGATTGTTGCCGTCAATCTAAGGATTAAGTTCTACCTAAGCCCGGAATGAGATAGTGAATTCACATGGATATCAATTTGATTCATGGTAAGCCATGTCATTTTAATATAATCACAGTTCTGTCCTTGTGCTCATTTCCTACAAGCGAACGATATCTGTAATGTTTATGGTAATTAGGTGATGGGCAACAGATTTTGTAATTAGTTTAATTATAAATTTATGATTTGTTCAATGACACGACAGAGCTGGCGGTTGTTCTTCGATAACATATCGAGAGCAAATTAAAAATAAATATCAATTTGCAGTAGTGCATGAAGGATGTGTAGATATTTATATCTTACATGCAAATATCGTATTAATTACTTCCCAGATGATCATTTACGTAAATTAGCATTATGCAGTAGAATTTCTGTGATAAATTTTGATATTATACTTATACCGAGAGTAAATCCGAGTTACTGGAAACTAGTTCAATGAGTGAAAGCCAGTAAAGAATTTTCTGGCACATATTTAAAGTCCATACAATAACAATATTACTATATACGTTTTCACTGGTATAATATTGTGGGGGTGGAGTGTAAAATGCGCTTCTTAAGAATTACCCCATATATTTCAAACACTGCACACTAAGCAAAGTGATAATTACTAGCTAATTGTTGGAGCTTTTTAATGGCCTTTAGTGCGGGGGCCCTTAGGCCTGACTTATTTATTGTAGAGTTGGCGATGGAGTGAAACACAATACGTATCACTCATATTTACGGAATTAGTATTTAATTACCACACAGTTCTTTAAAAGCTAACTAGTTCTAACAATATTTTATTAAATATACAATTTCCCTAGCTCTTAGCTCCATCAAAAGCGAAAACGAAACTACTTTCTTTTGTTCTTCTATTTTTTCTTAGTTCTTGCCTGACCTACTATCACGAGACCTTTCGTTTCTCGCAAAGTGGGATTCCGAATTCTAAATAGCTCTAAACTAAGCCTTAAAAATGTTTTCTCGAGATACAGCTGACAGCTCGGATCCGCCAACGCCGGCATAAGCTAAAGCCTTGTCACCACAGCTCTATAAACTTTTCTCGCCCCTTTGGGTTTTGAAGATATGATCGACCCATACTAAACATTTCGGAATTTTAACTCAGTTTTACCATAGAACATCTAACAGAAAGAGTATGCATCTTGTATACTGAAAAGTTTTATATCGCGGGTCGTTCTATTACGACCCGCTCTCACAAATTGTATGAAAACTCTCTGCTTGTTAATGACCCGCCACTCACCGGTGATGATATTACGACCCGCTCTCATAAATTTTACGGAATCTATGCTTTGAATCACGATCCGCCGGCAGTCACTTGTGATGAATGGCGGGTCGTCATCATCAAAGTACCAGCATAGCACCAGAGGCAGTGCTTGCGTTCCGCATCATCCTCATGCATTGCATTGCGTATGCCATGCCAGCCATAAGATTTTGGTTGAGAAAATTTTCATTTACATTGCATTGCAGTACTACAGAGAGAAAATAGTATGATGAGCGGATGGGATAAGAATTGGTGGGCGACAAGCAGTCTAGACACAGCTAGTGTGATTGGGCAAAAATGTTCATCAATGTAGGTAGTCATTCATTTTTTTTCACTTTTTTCCATATATGTAGGTAATTTGCTGGCGAGATTATTGGCCGACAATGATTAAAAAAAGTGCAATTTTTTGTTCGAATATTCGTTGAAAAAACACCATTTTCCATTTCGATAAAGTAACTTATGCCACTTTCAAACTAAAACTGGGTCATATATGTATATGCATGCATACATACACTCTAAAATATTTATGTAAACAAGTTACAATCTTAATAGAAAATTTTACTACATTTTTTTGTAGTTTAATTACATTTTGAATTGATAACTACACGTTTGAAGTGTAAATAAAAAAATGTGGTAATTTTTCTAACTTAGTTTAAATTTCCCCAAATGAATGCAGTAAATTTACTTCAGCGTCATAATTTTACTGCTTTGAAAAGAGTAAAATTCAACTTGTCTCAGCTTGCAAAAATAAATTAGCGGCAAAAAAATGATGTTGACAGAAATTAATTAGATAGTATTTAGGGTGGCTGCTTCCGTGTTCCGAATGTTTTAAATGGTATTAGATCTCGTTCAGACAAGCACTAAATTGTATGAGCGGAGGACGTCGCTAGGAAATTATTTATATTTGTGGGTTTTGTCATCACTTAATGCCCTCTAGCTTTTGTGCTACGTACACTGAAAGGTAAAATTACACTTTATTTGATAGATACTTTTTTACTGTTCCATACAATATTCAACTGCTCCTCTACCCCCTCTAGTAAAAATGTATGCATCCTTTAAGTTCATAATAGTCACCAAAGTTTATAGTAATTTTTTCAAAGCTCCACTATTTTGCCGCCAAAATGCTTTATTAATGCTTTTTAATCAATATTAATATTCTAGAAAGCTTCACCTTTGATGTAGCACAGAACACTTCATGATACGGAACTAAACACTCTGTATATATGTATTTTCCTGCCTTCACTAAAATCCAGAAGTGTTGAAGTGAGATCCATTGTCAGTACCTAGCTATGTAGGTGGTCATAAAATCACATTGTTTGAACTTATTTCGGTATCTTACTATTGTAGGGCTTAACATATCTTACGATATCTATACATTATCTATAAGCTTTAAAAGGTTGTCATGAATCCACATCACCTCCTCCATATTCATAACGCACATTCCAATAATTGCATTCTCTAATTATCCAAATGCATTATTCAATAGCCAAAAGGCAATACCTACATATATCATTTCCACATATCACAAAAACCTAAAAATAAACCTAACATACTGTTCATGATATCATGACAAGATCATTTCCAACATACAAAAACCTTAACCCATTAACACACTCAGAAACAGGTGTCTTATTTCAACATTCCTCGGGGCACCCGCTAGACAATCAAATAAACACGTCACCGCGAAGTAGCTATACCGTTCATAAGAACGAAAACATGATATACGATCCCTTCTGAGTACTGACCGTCGGTCTAGTGCTCTTATGTAATCTAAAATTTGTTTATCATTTTCCATATGCTACTGGTGACCCTGAAAATTGTCTCTGATTGTTTTTGTCATTCTTAATTGTTTTTGTGATATCCCAATTGTTGACCGATTTTTGAAATTCGAGCGTTTCCGTTCAAGACGAAAAGCCAATTTTTAATAATTTTTCTGATTTTTGTTATTTAACCGTTTCCTTTTAAACAAATATCAGAATTGTGATTTTCAATTGTTTAATCGATTTTTGTCATTTGAGCGTTTTCCGTTTGGACAAAAATCGGAACATGTGCATGCATATGGAATTGTCTACCCGGCAATTCCCACAAAATAGGAAAGTGCATAATCGACCAATTCTGATTGGTTAAAGAATTGGTTCGATTTTAAATAAATAGGCTGTTGAAGCGAAGCCAGAGAAGAGAAGTTTTCAAGTGTTCAACCTGGAGAGTCCCCCTACCCAAGGTAAGGCCTCCAGTGTTTAAAGTGTCTAAAGAGTTCTAGTGTAAAATCCAGTATTTATCTGTTTAATTAAAGAAAGTCTTTGTAAAGTCTAATATTTTTCAGTATAATAAAAAAAAGTTTTTTGTAACCAATTAAAAGGAACTTTGTGTGATTAACTGTGCAGTGAAGAATTAAATTAAACCCTCGCCCACAACTTCCTGAGTTTTTACTGAAAACAAGTATTGGTGCTACCCGAGTAAGGCTAGTGCAACAACAAAGAAAATAAGTTATACTCCAAGTGGCGTGTAACAAGGTCTTTGTCAGTATTGTGAATATTTTTAAAAAATTAAATAATATACATACATTTCGGTTCCCAATAAAATTAGTAACACTGCTAGTTTCTACCCAGACGATCTCTTGCAGCTCCGGTGAGAACTATTTTCCAAAAATAGCTCCATTGTGGATGTTTTCCGTAACTGTGGAAAAATTCCTTCATTATACCATAGATGACACAAGAACTAGATGTCGCATGTCATACTAGAACAGAGTATACAGATTGTGAAATAGGTAGTACATTCTGGAATGGACCATAATATGGTTTAGAGCATGCCGAAAGCAAATGTTTTTGTTTTTATAATAGCAGTTCTGTATACATTTGATCGACTTCTTCAACACTTCAGATATGAAAGAATATGAATCACTCGACGTATACATCCTTTCAAATGTTGTTGTCCATTCCGGAATGGACCACCCAGCCATATAAATTTTGTATACTTTTTTGGTACCGTATGCGACATCTAGTTCTTGTGCCATCTATGATTATACCTATCCCCAATTAAGGTAATAAAAATAAAATTAGGCCTATTGCAAAATTGTCTTGCATGCCCACATATTTCGAATCTATCATTTACTGTCAACTATTATCTTCCTGTAAGAACTTGCTCTCTTAAAACTAACATGGGTTTATTTCGGGCCAGTCTTCAACCACTAACTTGTTGGAATTTGTCTCTGATACCATTGGCGGGTTGGCAAAAGGCTATTAGACAGATTGTATTTATAAAGACTTTAGTAAAGCCTTCGACAAGTTATCTCACTCCGTGATACTCCTTAAAATGGAAAAGTATGGGTTTCTCCCAGTATTTTTAAAATGGACGGTGTCATATTTAGATGACATATCAAATCTATTTCCGCCATTCCATCTCTAGAGTCTAGAAGACTTCGTCTGGCGTACCTCAAGGGAGTCACTTGGGCACGTTATTCTTTATTCTGTCTATTGACGACATTGTTTCAGTTGTGAGGATTTACGCTGACGATGTTAAGTTTTTCACTCAGATTAATTCTTTTAACGATTGTGAACAGGTACAGGGTGACCTTCACAAATTGTATGATTGGTGAAAAAGCAATAATTTGGTACGCAATATCGCCAAATATGAGGTTATGTCTTTCCACAGGAGCAAACACCAATCACTTATGATTATGGGTTCTCGGATTCCTTGATTCGTCGTGTTAATTCTGTCTGTTATTTGGTTGTCAAATGTGACCACAGATTGAAATTTATCTCCTACATAAACTACGTGGTATCTAAAAGTAATTTTATCCTGGGCTTTATAAAACGTTGGTCCCGAGAGTCCACCATAACATTTCGTTTGTATACTTGTACTAACACCAACTGAGTGATGAAGCTAATTGCTTTTTAACATTGGTATGCCTGCAGGGGCAAGTACTTCAATGCCAGTCGAAGCGCTCTAGGAGGCAACTTAAATGGTGGGCGAAGAAGTTTTTTGAAGGTATCTTTTCAAAAGCTTGTCCCCTGCTCATGAGCGCCATTCGATACGTGCGATATTTTGGTGACGTCCTGCTCTTTGTACAGATCTATCTCTATTTGCGACTGGTTTTTATCGCGCCATACGTTCACAAGGTTGACAGCGGCTACAACTTAATTTGTTTAATTTTGTGGTGGCAAGGAGATATTAGTATAAATTTGACATATCTTATGTTTTTATATTTATATATTATAGTAAATTTCGACATCACTGCGGAGCTTTAGCATTACAAATGTAAACAAACATAAATGTTGAGGTTAAGGTGAAAATCGCACCAAACTAAGCGCATTGCTGCAATAAATTTTTGTATCGCACGAAACGTAGAAAGAGTAAGCATGTTCAGCGACAACTACATTGCTGCAGCCAATCAGAGCTCTGTCGCATGCGATAAATCGCACTCGTGATAAAACAAATTAGCCTTTTGAATAGTCATCGCAGTGCTTCTTCCTTAATCGCATAAGAGACCTTCAAAACTGCGCTTCCTGAGATCGTTAGTAAGGTGCTTGTGCTTGCTCGTGATTTATTGTGACATGCAATTTTATTTATTTATTTATTTATTTATCTTATAAGTTCAGACGACAGCGTACAGATTAAATCCATTTATATAACTACCGTTAAATAAAAAATGATAAATTAAATAATACAAAATTAAGAAGAATAAAATAAAAAGTAAGTTCTAATTAATCAACATAGAAATGAATTAAAGGAACGTTAAATGATTAAAAAATAGCAATAATAAAGACTAATGAAAATAAAAGATGAAAACAAAAGAGAAAAAGCAAAAATTCTAAAAGTACAAAAGCAAAATGAAAATATAACTAATTTTTACCAAAAAATAAAAGATTCAGATTATGAGAATGGAGGCAAATTATGAAATAAATTCCGTCTTACTGCATACTATGGCTAAAATATAAATGTAAATTCAACAGAGCACTATTATATAATATATACATATTGAAAAGTGTGGGAGTAGAATGATCAGTCGTCGCAGGTCGAAGGAATACACTTTATCGCACTCAATATTAAATGTTTAAATTGATGGAGGCTACATATACTGACCGAAAATGTGAAAATTGTGATTCTTTTAAGCTCTATATAGTGGTGATTTAGTTTTTAGACGCGGACTATCCAGATAATCATGTAAAATTTTGTACAAAAATATTTCATCCATGTAGGTACATCCTACGCTTTTCAAGAGATGTAATAAAAAGCATACTTAACCTTATAGGATATTCCACTGCACTTAAACCAAACAGTTTGAAAATAAGAAATTTTGTAAATTTCCTTAACGGTCGTTCCAACTGCTCAATATATGTTTCATAAAAAGGGTTCCACACAGGGGTCGCGTATTCTAATAAACTGCGTATTAGCGAATTGAACAATGTAATATGGGAGAAAGTTGTTTTAAAAGATTTACAGGTTCTGAAAATGAATCCAAGCAATTTAAAGGATTTACGTACAATGTAATTAATATGGGAAGAAAACAAAAGTTTGTCATCAAAAACCACTCCCAGATCTTTAATTTCAGAGACTCTTTCTAATGCGGTACTACATAACCTATATGGAAATTTGATAGTGTCCCTTTTGCGACTGAAAGAAACTTGTTTACATTCATTTATATATATATATATATATATATATATATATATATATATATTTAATAATGGTAAATAGTTTTCGACACACAATTACACAACCTTACTTATATCTTCTTGCAACCGAGTACAATCTTTAAAATTACTAATGACACGAAAAATTTTAGCATCGTCTGCGTAGAGTAGGCAATTGGGATCAAGATTTATTGGAATGTCATTTATATAAATAATAAAGATAAATGGGCCGAGTATAGTACCCTGAGGGACACCTGAAGTTTGCTCAAACGCCAGTGATTCGAACCCATTAACGACTACAAAGCTGTGTCGTCCATCTAAATATCATGAAAACCATTGAATGGTATTCTTACCGAAGGCTATGGAGGCCATTTTAATGAGTACTTTTCTGTGTTGAATCTTATCAAAGGCCTTAGAGAAGTCTGTATAACTAGAGTCCACTTGCTTGCCCTCATCCAATGCAACCGCTACGATGAATTTTATTCAGTTGAATAAATAAGTCAATATTCTCAATTTTATTCTTACTTATATAACCAAAACTTCAGATTACTTCTAACCACACTCAACTTCACACTGAAAATGAGAGATGCGTACTTCGCGGTCGCACAATAGTGGAACAATCCATAGTTTAGATAGATTCGTGGAAAATTTGATGAAATCACTTCTGTTGGAGCTCACCAAATAATCTTCTTAAGAGCTGCCAAATGATGGCTTAAATTGTGCTTCTTTCAGAAGCGCTGGTTTTTCGTCGAAGTGGGATGTCACTACAGCGAGTTTATGTTAAGCGGGTCTTGATAATTTCTTAACTATTACTAATTCTTCCGACAGTCCGAAGCTCTCTTTCTGCCCTAAGAATAGTGAAATCTTATCTCCGTTAATAGTCTAAATTTTACTATTTATTCTACTTATGGCTGCCATGATACCACCTAATGATTTATCATCTGAATTACAAAACGAATCTCTTGAAATATTCGAACAGCGAACAACGATTAGATTAGTCTTCACTAGTTCGTTAAAGTTAGGGAATTTTTAATGCTTCAATATTAAATTACTCAAGTTTGCCTGGAATTTATATTTAGATATTTCTGATAAAACAAACAAAAATATCAATTTCCATTAAAAAATGGTACGACAAATTTAGAGAAACAAAAAAAGAATTAAATGTCGACCCGGGAACACAAATCCTGATAAATTGGAGATAATGCAGATAGAAAAAAAACCTTTTTATTGCTTTCTAAATGTCGAATTTATCATTAAAATAAATACAAGTTCACTTCTAGACACAAGTTACTTCAAACAAAGGAACTCCAATTAAAAAAATTAGAAACTTCCCAGTAATGGCAGGTCAGGCACATATAAAAGAAGGGTTATCCCGTCGTCGCTTGCAATAAGATAAATCTTCAATTATTATGCGGCAATCTACTATAGTTCTTCAAAACAATTTACCAAAACTCTCAAGAAATAAACGCCAAATGTAGTTAGTCTCCTCATTTTCTTTTTATTATGCACACGACTTTCAGTTGAAAACACTATTAAGAAGTTAGAAAAGCTTCGAGAGTAATATTTTGAAAGGATTAATACCCCACTCACTGTGAGACCACACAGTTTAAAAAAAAAAACAAAAAACTCTTTCAATCCATAAAGGATTTTCATCGTTTATTTGTAAAATTAAAATCGCTTAACATTCACTGCAAGGATTAACAACGGAAACTTTAAGTTCACATTCTGATTTCCCTCAGAGGCCATCTTCCTCTGTCAGGAACAAAAGTTACGGCTTTTTAAATTGAATTTTCTCCTCAATCTTGTCAATTCTTGAAATCAATTTAGAGACTGAACTTTCTTAATCCGCTTCTAACGGCTCCCAGTTGGATCCTTAATGTCGGCCGAACTCCTTCTCTCCTTTCTTCTTCTAGCTCTCTACCTACGTCGTCCGTCGTACCCCAAAATAGGATTTCGGTACAACCCTCTCAGTTGATGAAAGAAAATCCAAAACAAAATTTGCCACTTTAACTCTCATTCAGTCTGGCGAATTTCGATATTCTTCAAGGGTTCTTAGACACCATATACACTAACAACACTACACGAGCAGGGTAAACAGTCCAAATTGAACTTTAGTGCAGGGCACCAAAGGAGCAGGGAGGACAGACATAACATCATATCAAGCCAAGTAGAAGAAATCCCCTTTTACAGATAGTCAGTCGGAGAGTTAAATTTACAACAATAAAATCCTTCCAACATGGACATGGACACAATAAAAAGGACACAATCGTTCTCCCGAAGATGAACGCAACTCTAAGGGGTACTCATGTACTCGCATTTATGTTAGTGGACGATTTATAGAAGATACATAGATGTCCTTTCCGAACCTCCCCGAAGCTGGGGCAAGAGCAAGTGTAAGAAATCAAGTAAATGGTCCGCCACTACACGGAGAGTTTTTTTTTTTATTTTTTTGACTTGCGATTGTCCTTCTTTCCTTTTGATTAAGATTTTCAGATTAAGATTTGTCCTCTTTTTTTTCTTGCTTTTCCCCCTCTCCGCGAAACAGCCATCAGCGTCATTTGGAACATGGCTTTATTCAGACAGGACTTAGCATGGCAAAGTTCAGCCTCGAAATAAACGTAAATCTTTTGTAAAAGATATTTACCAGTTATCTAGTTCAGTATATCTAGCAAGGGCTTAAACGGGAAAAATTTATAGGCGATTTTATGTGTAAACTGAATGTTGCAGGAAAATTGAGAGATTAACTTTTCTAGCCGGTTGAGGGGTGGGGGGTAGGATCAGTAGACAAAAGGTTAAAAGGATTTTGGGGAAAATGGATTTCATTTGCATTTCGAGGATTTTTGTATCATTAAGCATTTGGTTGTTATAATCATAGCCCTTATATGTTTTATTGCTTTTATTTATTTACATATTTTAGTAGGTATTTAGTCAGTCTATACACTTTTCACTCCATATATATTGCCAATGGTTTAAGGAATTTTGGATAAGGAGTAGTGAGAAGAGCTGAGAGGATAAGAGTGAGTGAAGGTGTACTGCAGCGTGGCGTGCTTATAATTCCTCAAGCTGTATATGGACAAAGACAGTAAGCAGTTACAAATTTGCACATTTCGGGATACAGAGTAAGTGCAGGTGAGCAGTATTTAATAACGCTTTAAATATCTTAACTAATTTTACATGTAAAGTTTAAAAATTGTCGCACACAAGGTTTTGTTTTTAATTATGTTTTTAATTCCTTACGTGATGGAAAAATTGCAAACTCCTATTGAAATATGATGCAAACAGTGCCATCTCTTGTTTGTTAAATCCAAATAAAATTATATAAAATGTTTTTGCAAGTGTCTTTCTAGATTAAGCGCCATAGAGTTTCGTACGAAATACCCTAGATAGCTTGTCTCCATAATGACTCAATTTGATATTCAGTTATTAGGCTGAAACACAATGGACGTAGACGTGAATAAAGTTAAGTACGAACGTGCCTTTTAAATTAAAGAGACGTACTCAAAATAACCTTAAGCGACGCAATTGACCATAAATCAAAAAATGAAATAGTACATGCGCGATTGCTTTTATTATTTTGGTATACCTTATTGTCCTGCGAACAATAAACCGAAAGATGACTCAGTGTAAGCCATTTGTTTTCGGAGATTACACGTGTGATATTATCGTTTGTTATATCCTAAATGAAATCATAGGGGTATACTAAGTTTGTCATTCTGTTTGTAACGCATAGAAATAATGATGTTAGAGCAAAATGGATTGAACACCCACGGATAATATTAAAAGTTATTTTGATTTTTGCAGGTCCGTCTGTCCATTCGTCCATCCGTCCGTCTGTGCGCACGATAACTCTAGAACGCGTGCACTTAAGAACTAAAATCACAAGGAAAGGACTTTAAGAAAAAAGTAAAATTATGTTCGAAAATAAACTAAATCGGTCAACCCTTCTTGGTGTTGCAATATAATAATTCAGATTTTTTACGTATAATGTAAAAACGATCAGTCCTAGATGTTCTTATTGTACTGAAAACTTCTTCAGAATATGAAATCCTATGAAATTGATCATTACCAGTTTTATTGTCCGACGAACCATTCTCGAAATATATGCGGAAAACCACTTCAAAAATCAAACTTGCACAGGACCATTCGAAATTCCACTCTTTCGTTGTGGAAGCTTCAAGTTCAAGTACGTAATATCATTTTGGTAATCATTACTTGCAAAAAAGTGTTTTAAATCTTTGCTGCAACATAAAATGGCTGATGATTATTAGTTGTTTTAAATTATTCTCAGAAACACGTAGATGATTTGTTGTGTCCCATCCTGGATCCGGTTTTGATTTTTTCGTTTTTCTAATGAACATTGATTGTATATTTCATAACGGATGTTGCTAACTGCTCTTATTTGCTCCGTACCTGGGTATTCCAGCTTTTTCAAAGTTAGTAAATTATAATAAAAATCAAATATTCCGTCATTTTACTTTCAGAGATGAGTCCCAATACAATGTTCATAACGCGAAAAGAACTTTTTGATGTTATGAGAAACTCAGGGTACAATGAAATTTAGGACCAAATAATGTTTTTGAGAGAAGAAAAGAGAACGAAATATCCTGGATATGAACATAACTTTACCACGCTACCAATCAGATTTTAAATCTCGTCTAAGGCTCAATATACATCCCAAATGTTGATATTGAATAATGAATAAGAGCGTATGATATCGACTGGGTGTTATTTGACGAAGAAAAACACGGTTAAAAAAATTTGTGATTTTCGAAAGACTCAATTTTTCGTTAAACAAAATTTCTAATTTCGAAAATTTTCAAACACAAATATTGAAATATGAATTGAAAAAAAAGTATGTTTAGATTTTCCCCTTTATTTGCCCTTCAAAACAAAAATTCAACAATCTGTAACACACTTTAGATTGTAATCATATTCTCTATCATTTTAAATCATAAAATTCGAAATTAGATTAAATTTCGATTACAGAATTCACTTAAACTTTCGAAGTTCATATTTTCGAAAATATTCGAAATTAGAACTCGAATATTTTCGAAATTGGAATTCGAATATACTTTTAATAACACCCTTAAAAAGAAATATTCAACTTTGCCTGTGATTTATAGCCAACTTTGAATAGCTGCTTCACTTATCATTGAATAGGGGAGGAATTTTTCCTCCACCTAAGTGTTTCTCATCTACTCTCATCTACGAAAAGTGAAGTATATTGCAACATCTAGGCTTTAGTATAAGGAAACTTTCATTAAGTTTAAATGTCAAATTTCCGGACAGGCACATTCGGTAACACTCTTATTAGCTGGGTTCTTTTGTGTCCGTAGAATAGGGCAGAACAAAAGATACACAAAAGATCGCCTCATACATTTTCATAGAAGATTTATAAATGAAGCGAACAGTACAAATAGTTCGCTTCAATTGACAGAGCAATTTTTTCTCTCCAGTATATGGGAGTTTTAGAAGGTACTTAAAAGAACAAAGCTATTATTTTATTTTATTATAGAAGAAGAATGTAAAAAAAGTAGATCCCTTCTAATAGAAAAGCTGGGGAAGGAGCTAAGAAAGTGATATATTGCTTCTGGACGTGCTGCCATATTATCTTCAGACTCTTCTTATATTTTCTATATAATGTGCATAAGAGGCAATAAATCTTCAATTTAATCAACTTCCATTTGATAAGATTTATGTTTTTATGCCATTTTTTAAAATTGAAAACATTAAATGTCTCCCTTATGGAATGTGAGGTCTGTTTAGGGCTAAAATGTTAATTATCCACAAGCACACCACAGTCTCATTCATATTCGTAAAGTTGTTTACGTCGATTGTGGTTCGGCCTATTTCAAGGATGGGAAGATGTGAGAGATTATGAACGTAAATTAGTTCATTTGAAATATCACTTGACAATTCCTCACTGTGAGTAAATATTATGGCAGGGTTCAATAATTTAATTAAAAGCAATCCAGAAAATTTACAAGTACTTGATGTAGTTGAAAGCACTTAAACAAAACAAATATTTTTTATTATTGAAAGAGTCCAAAAAGAGAATAAAAGCTGCAAAGAAAATTCATTAATGGTAGGTTGATGCTTGTCACTGGTGACTTTCCAATAAATTCAGTTCATTTTATTGACGGTAGGTGGCACTTTTACTGCCATTTTACAAATATGGAGAAAATTTTACTCCATTTTATAGTGAATCGAAATTTTGTAAAGGATCCTGGATGCACCTTACTTGTACTATATTACACACTGCACATTTGAATTCATTTCACTAAATATTAATGACTCAATATTTCATTTCATTTAATATTGAGTCATTATGTCTGTCTAAGGACATAATCTAACCCAAACCCAAAAAATTAGAATTTATTTAGTTTTTCCGGTAGGAGTTTTTCAATTTTAGAATATATGTATACCTATTTGCAATAACATGCAATTTGCAATACCCAGAAATTACGCAGAGATCCAAATAGTAAGAATTTGCCACGCTTCAATTTCGGTCCATGCAAGTATGGTCAACGAAATGCAACAGCATATGTAAGCAAACCACCAGTATGGGTCAAACATTTCTGATGGGACAAGAATGCAGTCAGGCATATTGCACCTTTTATTGAAATTAATAAATGTGATATATGTTTAATCTTGATAATTGCGCATAGTATAGTAAATTAGGAATATGAAGTAATTATCTATTTAGCATAATTTATTGTGCATAAATAAGCTTAGTTTTCTTCAACCGTTATAGACGTCAATGTTATCATTTAATAGCTCTGCTGTTTAGCTGCTCCTCTTCTAATAGTTGAAATTAGAATTTAATAGCCGCTTCGATCATAAAGAGTTAATTCTTCCGGGTTGCGACCCCCCTGTTATAAAGAGGTAATGCTTTTGGGCTGCTCTATAATAACAGTAGCCTCCGTTATAAATAAATCATCGAGTCTGCATATCACATGGTGACAATGACGGGTCACAACAATCTACGGAGTGACTTCAGGAGAATTAGATATTGTTCCAGAATATTACTTACCAATATTCAGAAAATTATAAAAACAGTTTTAGATATTTAGCCAAACGTGTAAAGAGCACTTCTGTTCACCATTTAGCCCTATCATCAAATATAGTCGATATTTTTTTTTTATAATTATCCCTAAGCTACCATTATAAAAAGTTTCATAAAAACAAGTTGGTGAATCTTTTCGCAACTCTAACCAGATTTGGGAGTAACGTCAGTCGCATCAAGTCCCATGGACGAATTGTAAGATCGTGCGATTTTTATGATTGTCATCAGCACTACATTTCAATCCACAGTCAGGATTCCGACATTGCGAGTTCAGAAGACAACTGAGTTTTTTTTTTTCAAATACTACAGCAATAATTAGTTATGATTAATTTCATTTAAGAGGAAATATATGTTATTTACATGAAGATTTCCCTCTTGTCATCTGCCTTTGGAGTTCGACAATAAAAGATAATAAAAAAATTTTCAAAGGAGTAACCAAAACAATTGTGCCGTCATGCAGCTAGAGTTCCGTTGACACACGTCAATGGAGTCAAAAAATAACCTACCAAAAATATCATTGGTATTAGCCTAATTAAAATTTTGGAAAACATGTTTTCTGCCAAGTTTCAATCACTACAAAAGATATTTATTATTTTTATGGCAGGAAATTTGATTGTAAAATTACATTGAAAATTACATTTTATGCAAATTTACGCCTACATATTTAACTTACACAAATTCTTTTTTATGTAAACTTTAGTCTAGTTGCAGGTACATATATTTGCTTGAAAACTTTTTTTTTATTTAATGTAATTGATCATGTTACAATCACTGGGACGCATTACTAGATATAACAGAGTGTAATTTGATGATACAAATAGCCTTAATTATTTTATTTACATTACATAGCATATTTCAATTAAATCACATATTAATTACGATTACATACTCGTCTTGATATAACTGCTCCATAAAATTAATAAATTGATGCATATATTTTAGCGTCATTGATCGTATCAAAAGTAAATTGAGAATAGATTTGTAGATTCTATCGTCTCTTAACTATTTAACTGACTAAATATTCTACACTGTACACAATATAGCACAAAATTGTTCATCCGAGTAAAATTACACCTATTGGTAGTGGTAATTATGGAATATTAGGGAAAATCAATGTATTTGCATACAAAAAAATCTCGAATGTGTAATATTACATCAGAAAAGCAAAACTACAGTCAATTATATCATGAAAACTGAAAACGTATTGATAGCAAAATTCAATTAATTTTTTAGAGTGATACCCAGTTACAAACACATACACAAATTTCAAACAAGAACAAACTATTTCTTTAGTGGAAAAGATTTAATCTATTTATGTTTGTAACATTTTATATTTTACTCGCAGTTTATCAAAGTTAAAAAACTATTTTTATTTTTAACAAATTTTTTATCCAAGCATCCAACAAAAACCGAAGAAAAAGTGCGAGAATTTACTATCCATGAAAGTTCCGACAATTTCCAGTTTCCATTCGATGGATACTCCCTGAAGGATTTATAGCCCCAAATAGTCAAGGAATACAAAGCAATCTATTTCAAGGTATTTATATTGTTGGAAAGCTGTATAACCCAAACATGTAGCAAAATCCTAATTTAGTGATTACGTGACGATTGTACCTATTCTGTTTGGGGTCAGGGTAAATAGAAGATCCCCGTAATCGGCGTTAAAGAAACGTGAAACTTCTTCTTTCTTATGTTGATAAAAATAAACCCTTACACGGCAGAGGAAGTACCCTTATCCCAGTAAAGCAAATGCTTACATAACCCACCCTTACATAGCTATGAAATATTTCATTCACTGAAGGATACAAAATTAATCTAGAAAACGAAATTGTTTTTGTTTTTTTTTGCTTTCTTATTCTAGTAATATTGGGAAAAGTCTTAGTTAGTAAAATGCAAAGAAAACTCATTTCTTAGTATGGTAAATTGTATATTTAGATATATGTTTTTTTCTCACTTAAATTAGTATATATAGCAAGAACAGGAGAAACCCATCCCATGCATGGATGCCACAGCGGCCCATTGTGCTGTCCTGCTAGAAGCGTGTTCACCAAAAACCTTCATGTCCTCTTAATGAAGCTCATCAGCTCTTGGTGAGCAAGGTTTTTCAGCTCATCTACAGATAGGAGGACAGACCCTAGAGTATCCAGTCTACTTCGAGCGAAGGCCAAACACTCACACAAAAAGTGTTCAGTTGTTTCAGGCTCTCCGTCCAGGCAGGACTCAGGGCTGTCAACAACTCCCATCCTTGTTAGATGAGCGTGAAGTGAGCTGTGACCGGTGATGATGCCAACTACAGTTCTATATTGTTTCCTTCCGAGCCCCCTGAGAAAATCTGAGATATTCCCATTATGCCCATCCAGAAATAGTTTTGTACACCTACAAGTACTCAGGTTCTCCCATCTCTGCTGATGCTTCCTATGATCATCCGATTTGATGAGAGACCAGATACTCGAGGTGGTAACGCCTATGGCGGGCTCCGGTCCAGCCCTAGCTAAAAGGTCAGCCCTTTCATTCCCCATGATCCTCATGTGGCCAGGAACCCACAGGAGGGATATTTTGTCGTGCATACACAACTTATCCACTGACGACCTGCAATCCCCCAGTAACTAGACGTTATCCGAGGGCCACTCAGAGCCATTAATGCTGCCTGACTATCAGAAAGGATAGCAATGTCATTCCCCTTGATTTGCATATCAAGGACTAACTTCGCTGCGATTAAGATGGCGAGACTTCAGCCTGGAAGGCAGTGGTGTGTCTTCCAAGTGAGTACTCCATTTCAAAATCAGGCTCAGGAAAATAGACACCCACCCCAGCCTCCCCATTAGTGAGAGAGCCATCAGTGAAAATTTCTAAAGCAGACCGAGCAGGGCTCGATAAGGCACCTCCCTCAGTCTACCATTCCCTTAAAGGAAAGCTCACAGCGAAGCGACGCCCGAAACGAAGCTCAGGTAGCATCGCATCCCGTGGCATACCGGCCAAAGGGTTTTCCAAGTCTGGTCGATATGCCAGAGAGCAATGAGAAGAGCCAGCCCAGACGTCCTCCCAACATCCTCATGACCGAAATCTACACACAGCCCTTTTGGCCTCTGCCTGAATAACAAGATCCAGGAGTGGCAGATTGAGTAGGACCTCAAGAGCCGCAGTAGTCGTAGATCGCATGGAGCCTGCAATTCCCAAGCAGGCAAGACTTTGCAGGCCCGCGAGTTTCTGGAACGCAGTCCCCACAAGCATTCTGGGCCACCATATACAGGAGGCATATGTGAGCATGGGTCTGCTGATCGAGATGTACATGCAATGCATAACCCTCGGTCTCATGCCCAATGTGCAGCCAAAGGCTCTCTTGCATTGAGCGAAGACCCTCATAGTCACATAAACTTTTCCCTTTACGTGCAATCTCCATTTCAGCTTCGAGTCAAGGAAGACTCCAAGGTGCTTGACATGAGGAGAGAGTTGCAGAGTGTGTCCAAAAACCTTCGGAAGAACAAACTACCTAACCTTACGACTTCTGGAAAAGAGAACCAAGCTGGTCTTTGTTGGGTTTACTGTCATATCATGATGGGTGCACAAGTCCTCAACAATATTGAGGCCTACCTCCACTGTACGGCTGGGTATCAAGAACTGTATAAGCAACTTGACAAACCAAAAACACAGAAGCTGATAACAGACAAAAAGTTATAATTGGTCGAAGACCAATAATATTATACCCTGGATGAAATCGTTGACATCTTCAGTGTAACAAAAGCTAAACTTTATTTAAATATTTTTAGATGTATTGTCCGCGGCTGTTTCAGACCTCAGGTCTGATTTTCGAACTTAATTTTACTTTTTTTTTTTAAAGTCCGTGTACAAAATTTCAGCTCTCTAAGTATACGCGTTCTCGAGTTATCGTGCGCACAGAGGGACGGACAGACAGACAGACGGATAGACGGACGGACAGACAGACGGACGGACATGCAAAAATCAAAATAACTTTTAATATTATGAATGGGTGTCCAATCCATTTTGCTCTACCATCATTATTTCGAGGTGTTACAAACGGAATGACAAACTTAGTAACTATACCCTATAGATTTCATCTAGGGTATAAAAAGCCAACGTCAGAGAACGTTAATACTGAACCAAACTCTTCACTGGATTCAGACTCATCAGATGGTTTACACATCTCTAGTGATGAAAGCGATTTTTGTCGAGTCGGTAATAAACGCTCGCGCTTATAATCAAGGAGCGATGAATAATTACATATGGACTAAAGTTTCTCTTTATTTTGTACTTATTTTAAACTTTGGAACGTATCTACCGTGTATAAAAAGAGTTGGGTGTACTTGTTTTTTCTCCCGATATTTCACAGACCAGAAATTGTAATATTTCATTGAAATTTATAGGAATACAAAGCAAAATGGTATGTTTAACAATTATATGGAAAAAAATGTAGGAGAGTTAATTCTCGTCAAAAAATTTCAATTTCTTTGAACTACGAATTTTATTTTTCGTCTTTTCTGGCTTTTACGCTAGATGTCTCTAATGTGGTTCGTGGTCTGGGTCTAGGCTATGTATGAGTTTTCTCACTTTCAATACACAAACCTACGTATAGTAAATTTTACTGCCTATAGGCTCGGTGGCATCTAAAGTGAAACTTTTGCTGAGTACTGATTCCTCTTAAGGGAACAATAGGCATGAGCCCATTTATTTGAAAAAAAAGCTTATCGATGAGAAAGTTTCGGGCGAATTGTTTTGTGTATTTCAGAAATGCTGATTAATTTCATACATATCCTACAGTCTAATGTCTCGCAAATATGATTGCCATCGCTATCCTATGGAGTAATACAGAATTTTTGACTGCAGTTTATGACTGACAACCACCCTAATCAAATGTCGAATATCCTCTAGGCCTTCAGATGAATATACAACTGAAATGAAACAAAGGTATCGAATTTTTACTTATAAAAAAATAATATTAAAAAAAATTTTAATTTTGAATTTTTATACAGCCCAAAAAGTGAATAACATCATCTACCTTTATAAGTGGTGGGAATTTTAATACATGAATACAATGCAACTGTTCTAGGTGTGAATGAACTTTCAGAAAATCCTTTCTGCTGCTGCTGATGCTACTACTACTACACCTTACCGCGATAATTCAATCCAAGGGGAATCATTAAATTTTCCAAGAAAATTTCTCATATTTTGATCAAATCAGGAAAAGTAATTCAAATGAAATTGGGAGCTGATGTAGAAAATCAGATAGGAAAAGAGCTTGGATCCTCAGCGTGTACAATAAATATATCAAAAGCTGCAGTAGAATAACCTTTATACTAATGTACCTATATCCGGATATATAGGTAAAGGGGTGGATATATATGTATGAATGTAGTAGGTATGTACACATTAAATCGAATTCTACAAAAAGGTATAATTTTTCAACCATCCCACACGGATATGGATTATTTCATTTCTTACGTTCGCTTCGTCTAAAATTGAATTTACGAGTAGTATGCAGTGCGCCCGATTCAGAAGAGAAGAGGATATGCTTATCCGGGGCTAACTCTGTGAATAGTATCCTGATGGCAGGTTATTTTCGTTTTATTACAGGTAGGTAGGTAGGACGACCAAGAATTTCTCCATATTAAACCGAGGTAATTGAATCTTTTGGTCAGGTTGGTTGCAATACTGAATTTTCTGTTTTCAATATTGTATTCGAGTATAACTTGCTGCACAGCAGATACATACTTGTGCTGCAAAGAGGAAACTATTTTCCTCACCAAAAACAAATCGATCGTTTCGGACTAGAGGGACGTGAGGGTAATAATTGTCGAATCAGAGGATATGGTATTTCTAAGGTCCATAGTTCCAGAATAGAAAAGTCTCCATGGAAACATATTGGAAACTTAATTTATTTTTATGTGTGTGTATCGGTTACAATTTGATTATAGGTAAATTCATATGCAGTTGTCTGATATCTAGATTTTGCACCAATGAATTCTCAAGTCGACTTCTTCGTATTTTTGTCACAGAGTAGAATGCAGAGCAAGATTAAAACTTTTCGTTTTGTAGATATTTTTATGACCGTTGCATACCATCAAATAATTTAAGGTAAGTAAAAGATTACCCAGGAGACGGGGTGATTGACATGTATAAAAGAGTGCTGACCGGCACGTTATTTTTCCCCTTGGACGAATAAATCCTTAAACCGATCTTACGACCATCTGAAATTCTTGTGATCAACTTCACTATCCAAATTAAATTAAATTTTAATTATTAAATATTTCCAGATTTGAGGCCGTCGAAACAAAGTGACAACTAAAATTATGCTACCAGCTAGCCACAAAAGAAACAATTACAAAATACAATTTCTTTTAAGTTCAATATATTTATTTTTTTCAGGTACCGTAGGTAATTGTTAACTTTAATAGTTATCTTTCGAATATTTTTTTTTTTTATTGGCTCTTAACCATTATGTGAAAATATATTCTTTTTGGTTATGAATAAAAAGTTATCGATAACTTTTTAGTTTATCTCGGATTCAATTAAATATCCAAAGATTTATAGAAGTTGTTTAATTGAATTTATATGACTGAAAACGTGTCGACCAGTGTAATATTTGTGGATAAACTGAAAAAATTAATTCATAATAACTAATAAAATAAAAATCGAAAAATAACTTAAATGTTATTGACAAGAACGACAAAAAAATCAGAGACCGTAACGGTTATGAATGTCAAAAAAAAAATCATATGTAAAACATTTTCTGATTTTTGTTCTAAAAATCAAAAACAAAAGTTACACTAAATCAATTATTATTTCAAATTTTTAAAATATAAATCCAAAAAAGAAGGTACTTTTCATACTTTCGAATAAAAATCATAACTTCGAAAAGTATAGAAAATTTGAAAATTTCGCTAATAATTAATCCTCCTATAACTTTTTCTAATTTTTGGTTAGAAAAAATGAAAATAATTCTTATTTTCAGTCCTTGCAAAATAGTAAATTGTGAAATAATGGTTATAGGATACAAAACAAACAAAATAATCGAAAATTAACCATTAAGCCATAATTTTTTTTTGATTGGTTATACTTTTCAAAATTACGCCAACAATTTAAAGTTGGCCTTACGAGGATAGGATTGGTCTTATTCATTTTTTGAGTGTACTAATTTGCTTCATATAGAATGGAGAAATGGTGTGCCAGATGGAGAAGCAATAGCAGATAATTGCGTGGATAATCTATTTATATATCAGCATCTTTCGGGAGACCGTTTATCCTTTTGATATTAACGTTAAGTACACTGTAAAAAATATACACAATTATTGCCACAAAGCTTAGCTATTTATACCTAAAATGTAGGGAATATTCCCTAAAATGTAGGGAATGTTCCCTAAAATGTAGTGAATATTCCCTACATTTTTGGAAATATTCCCTACATGTTAGGGAATATTTCATATATTTTAGGGAAAAATACCTGAGCTTTGTGGCAACAATTTTGCACATTTCTTACAGTAAGCTTTCCTCATTTCTAGTTTGGCGTGATTGTTGAATTTCAACAGATTATTGATTATTGTGGCGATATTGGGTCTTCCCCTTATGGAGGGGGTTTGAATACAAATCATTTCATTTTTGCTCAGATTGATTTTGATGCCCCACTTTTTGCAGAGCATGCCGCTCCACTTTGGTAGCAGCAAACTTGGCATACCACTTGGCAAATAATTAAAAAAAAAAAAATTAATTTTGTTTAATGAAATATCTTCTTAGTTATTAAAGAAAAACACTCTACATCGGTCCATAAAAGAAACTTTATCGATCTAGGAATTAAATTGGTTTATCAAAAAACCAACAACAAAAATGAATAGGGAATAAGAAAATATAATGTCAAAAATTAAAATTAGTTGAAGTGAATGATCGCGAAGAAAAACTTCGAAGGTTTAAAAATAATATTTCGATTGTGCTCTCGTAGAAATTACATTAATTAGTTTCAGCCCACTTCCACGATTTCCCAATTAGCTAAATTTTTAAAATACTACGCTCTTAGTTTTTTCCATTCAAAAATTAGGAATATTATTTTGGAAATTTTAGGTCTATATTGGCATAACAATAAATATTCATACCCTAGTCTGTTCTTCGTAGTTCATTCAGATACATTGAGTACAGTTACTTTTTAATGATTTTTACTAACTTTTATTTATACTTATTATCAGAAATTCCACAGAGCTGATACTCCGGTTTGCTTGAATTGACTCCTTATGACTTCTTGAAGATTCTTGAATTTTCAGAGGACTTCAATGTTCGTAAATCTATCGCACATTGTATTGACAAGCGAAGTTTTATTTGTTTTTCATAAAAATTGTGCTCTGGTTAGATTTCGTCGCAACAGTATTAAATAATTCTTTCTAGTCTGCATTCTGCATAACAGTGGCAATCACTATAATCAATCTCATATCAAAGAAAAAAAAAAGATGATAATGATTTTTCCTACAAGTACACAAAACTTATTAATACAATTATAATTATTTTCATAACTAAAATTTAATACCCACTTTCCTCATTCTCTTTTCATTGAAATATATCTAAAGTCGAAGGCTTAGTTCCAGGTCTCTGTTTTCATTAATTAGTGGTTGCCATAGTTGCAATTAGTCATCTACTGACTGCCTGTTTATACACAAAAAGCGTATTACACCTTAAACCCCTTCACAGCTAAGTATGAGTAGGCTTAAACTGGCATCAAACAATTCTCTTGGGAACAGCCAAGAATATGATTTTATCAAAGTCTGTAACAAAATAATAACTCAAGTGCAAAACTTGTTTAAAGTTGTTACAACCAGTGCAAAGTTTCGAAAGCTTAAGACGTTCTCTTTCATACTAGTTACCTACATGTTTACGGAACGTAGGTCTGGCGCCAGGCTGCACTTCTCAGCTTTTGCATTAATCTTACACCACCGTCGCTATTCAAAATGGAAAATAAATTATTAAAATTGCTAGAATGAAGGGAATAAGTCTTTTGGCTGCCAACAAAGTGATTGTAAATTGAAAAAATTTGAAACTAGCGTTGTGAGAAGAGGAAAGCTTCCTAGAAGATAGGGCTCTACTTTTTCAAAGTTTATCTTTTTATTTTTAATAAATTCCTCTACCTATATATATATATATATATATGTATAACGTACATACGTATACTAGTACGTAGGGAACTGTTATATGTAGGTACTTGAGAAGGAAATAAAAAAAAATCTATTTGGATTTCATGACGAGATTTAGATAGGAATTCAGTTCATGAAAAAGGAGTTTTTCGCTTTCTGTAAATCTGTCGGCTAAATCTAGTTATTTTAGGTATTTTACATAGTTGGGAAAATATTTAGTAGCAATGGTTAGAGGGAAGGGAAGCTGGTGAGTTCAATATCCCGTGGCTCTTCCCTTTGCTAAAATTTGAATACTGAAAATATTAATAAGATCGACTGTAGTGTAGAGATGTTATAGTTGTTTTCATACCAAAAGCAGAAAAAGCCTACACTCTCGTCTCAGTATTCCTAACCAAGGACTTAACATTTGAAACGAAATCTTAACCATTTCATTATTTCAGGTTATGAAGATAATTTATCAAGTTGAAATGTTAACTGAGATAGATATCAAGATTTTGGTGGTGTATAAAACATTGTCTCATAATTTTATTAGTTTGGATTCGAGCGGTACACGTACCTACCATTAATAACCGATATATTCTGGTTCTGACAAAATATTAGTCACTAGTTGTAAATCCATTAGGATGTCAAGTTACTGCCCCATTAGACTTCTTTGCTTCTTAAGTAAAGTATTGGAGAAGATTATGTATATGCATACTATCGACTATAATAATAAAAGCGGCTATCTGACAGCCTGGCAGTCTGGATATCGTCTAAATCACTGCACAAAAATTTGACATATCCAGCGACAATGCCTTAAAAAGTTCATTCCCGAAAGATAATCGACTACTTTTTGGCATTTATTGAATTTTTTCGCTGGACATGCTTAGAAAAAAGTGTTAAAAACATAGAAAGGTTTGCTTTTCGGGTACAGAGTAAGTCATTTTTTGGGTTTCTTAAATCCAATATGAAAAATTGAGGTTGATGATAATAGTAGTTAAAAAAAAAACCCTAATCAAAATTCCGAAAATTTAACTTTATTGAACCACAACTTCAAACCGAAGAGGAGAAGGGGAAATTTATAGAGCATTGGAAAGATTCAAGGATTACACTGAGGAACAGTGATTCTGCGGCACTGGGTTTGAGATCCGTTTTAGAGTCATTTTAGTCCGCTAAATACGAAAATGATATCAGCTTTGCTAAATTGGCTCTTTTTGAGATAACAACAACCTACTTATAATAACATAAGGATGTAAAAAATATATCAAATATATATTGAGATCTTTATTTTCAAATAAAAATTGCGTTATAAATGGTACTTTATATAGCATAAATTACATACATACAAAAATTATTAATAAAAGTAGAGATTACTCTTTCGGATGTTTTACCGGGATAAACTTATATTTGTTCAAGAAGGAATTTATTTAGAGTCTCCGGTATATAGCAAAAAGCTAAAAATGTTTTTAATTTGCTATTTCATCACACAACCCATTATATTTTTGGTGATAAGTTTCAAGTCTTGGTTTTGACTCATCAACATATCCCAAATAGCGAAATTGAGTGACTTGAAAAAAAATCAATAAATAACCCTCCGTTGCATGCGCAGTCGGCTTAAGAGAGTGAAATTTCAATAATTATTCAAATATAGCCAACAGAAGTATCAATTAACTCTTTATTCACCTCGACATTATTATGTACTTGCAAATCAAATCTATTGCAATGTTTCTGATTAACACGTTCACGCCGGCGCTGATATTCATGTTTTTCACTGTGAGGCGGCGCTTGAATTCATGTTTCACTTCATCTGGCGGCGCGACCATCTTCGATTTGGATGAAACTTTATGGAATACCAAAATAGCTCATCCATATTTTTTTATTTAATCCTACTTTGCCCCACCTCCCAATAGGAAGGTTAGAGATTTGGTGACTTTACGATGAAACGTTATTTTTGCATTTTTCAGGTTCAAAAAATAAAATATCCCGTTTTAATTACAAAATTAAATCAATTTTTCGTGTCTCTGCTGTTGCTGGCTTCCATTTTCTTTGAGTGATGTTTGCCATTTGACATTTGTCAAATTGTATTCCATTTATTCCTGCTGCGTTCCTTTTCTCGTTCAGAATGAATTTTTTCAATCCAAGTCGTTCTTTTTCTTGGGCCGAACGATATAGTTTCAATCTGTCATCGCTTTTTTCGAACTCCGAATCGTTCTGAATGTACCTGAGTTTTTCCCGGATTTAAGCAGAACGATTTTAATTTGTATTCGTGAATGAGTTGCTTACAATTAGTACGAGGTGGTAAGAGTTAAGTTTAAGTTCCTTTTGTTGGAAAATTTCTTTAATTTTCATAAGCCTAGTACGGAGTTCAAGTAAAAATTGACATTTCCATATAAATTTTACCGCTGGTAAAATCCCAAGCAAAAAATTTTACTGAGCTCTTTACTAGGCCAGTAATGCACAGAGGATTAAAATGCTGGTAAAACTTTGACAGTTATTTCATTGTTGACAAAGCAAGTTTATTTAGTTTTTCCCGTGGATTTCCTTGACGACGATACACACTTAGACCTGCTGCAGCAACAATCTCGTCGTTGATTTGATGATTAATATCATAGATGGCATAAGAACTAGATGTCGCGTACAGTACCAGAGAAAAGTATACAGATTTTAAATGGCTGGTCCATTCCGGAATAGACAACAACATGCTTCAGAGGTGCTGAGAACAAATGTTCCTTTAACATCAGTTTTGTATACATTTGGTCGACTCCTCGACGTGATAGATGCGGGAAAATATGAATCACTCGACGTATCTATCATCATTTCTCTTTTCATGTAGTTGTACTGATCAAACTAAAGCAATGATTCACAGCATAACATATTCGGTGCGGTGGGTGGGGTATGCTATGCGACATCTAGTTCTTATACCATCTATGGTACCTACGATCAATCGGTGATTTCACGTCCATAGAATATTCCTTCGGCTTCTTCGAATCGCTTATTGTTACAAGATATCTCATTCCTACTTGATTCTATATGTGATTTTATACATCCGATTCATTTTAGTCCCCCCGCGTCTCCCGCAGCTGGTCGAATTCTCTTTTCTAAGAAAGGCTGTAGCGACCGGAATAATTAGAAATTTGGGACCAATATTTTACCGGATGTTTATGGAAATTCATAATTTTTTTTGGATAATACAAAAAAAAAAAAAACAATTTTCAAAACAATTTACACTAGGACAGTCCTTTAAATAAGGGAATTCCTTTTTTTATTCACATTCATAGCATTTGGAACTTCGTTTACTGACAGCCATTAAACAATATTATGGAGTTTCAAAATAAATTTCCCATTTTCAGAATTTGTTTGCATTAGAAGAAACTGTAAATATCCTTTTTTGGTCTGATTCAGAATAATTTTCAATTTTAAATACATAGCTAAAAGACGAGTTCATATTTCAAGTATTACATATGCATCCTTTATGCAATTAAAATTATTTTCATTTTCATTATTTGCATTTTTTTTTAACAATTAGGTACAACTCTTTAAGGGCGGTATGCTAGAGCCAAGGTGTTACGGATGTATTCTTTTAAGCGATCTTGGACTGGGAGTTCTTTCCGGGGAGAAGATCACCAACCCAATAAAAACTGTCGAGTTAACTCTTATACACTTTGAATTTATTTGAATTTGCTTCTTCTGTTTCAAACTTTCACTTATTATTTTACAACATTGATACTTTTTAATACTTTGGATTTATTTGGTTTTAGAATAGGTTGCCTTACCACTGGTGGAGAGTGCATCGGCTTTTTATTTAGTTTGATTTTGGCTTCGCTCAGCAAAATTGAATATGGCTCCGTATAGGGGTAAAAAGTTAGGAAATTCCATCCAGGAATTCTAGAATTGAGTACATCGGGAACGTTTTCCCAATATATTGGTAATAGCCAATATTGCCTATTCTCCAATATCTAGACTTTTCATTAGAGCATTTCCCCTTCATTCAAAGAAATTCTTTGCAGTCATTATATCCATGGAAGAAACCAAAGTCATAAAAATCACAGCGAACATTGCCCAATACAATGCCCCTACACATGGTTTTTCCCGATTATGTACAAATTAAAAATAACGGAGTAAACAGTAAACAGCATGTACTGACTATACTGGGTTAGGTCAGGGTTAATTTAGTGTCATTACAACGCTTAAAATCGGTTTTGTGCCGGTAGGTTTGTATTTTTGTTCAAAGTGCGGCGTATTGCCGCAAAAAGGTTGACACAATAATAAATTTAAAGAATTTATTGCTTGAAAAAAAAAAGTTGTTTTAGAAATTAAAAATAAATTCAGTTTACCATTTGTGAATGTAATGATTCATTACGGGCGCTAATTAGTATATACGTATGTAAATGTTGTACTATAGCGCTAATTAATATGTACGTCATGAATAAGTGGTCATGATTTATTCATTACAAAGGAATATCTGTTCCCATAAAAAAACTATGAAAAAAAGGTCAAGGAATACTCAAGGAAATTTTTTATGTGCCGATTTCCTCGAGTAGTAAACCTGGAGATAAGAAATTTTAACAGGAAAACAATTGTTCTCGATTGATAAAAAGTAGTCGGTCTTATTTGAAAAATCAATTTATGACAATATTTCTTTAAGATACAAGTACGAATAGACTTTTCTCTGCTGCGGAATAATTCGAAAATTTGAAGAAAGGAACGGTTCGTCTCGGATTTATAATATTAAAAAAAAAAAAAATTTGTTGACAGAAAAGAAAATTTGTTTTACAAAATCCACAGAAATTTGCGAACAACGTCAAGTTAATAGGATATAAAGCTCAAGAATAATAACGAATCAAACTATTCGTCTGTAAATAACTTTTCCTTTCCAAATTAAAAATACGAATTATAACAATCTTCCTGTTTTTTTTTTCTAGAGCCTTCCATCCACATCGTCCTCTCAAAAGAAAGAGCAGCAGAATCAATGGGCAGCTAACCAATATCGAGAAGCTATTTCAGAAGCTATCGCCGACCATTGTTCAGGATGTTTGCAATGACTTGTTCACCTTAGTTTATAGAAAAGTGAAAGAGTATGAAAATAATTAAAAAATTAAAACAAATCAGGTAGGAGCAATTTATTCAAGTATTCTCCCTTGCCATTGAACTGCGTCGATAACAATCTGCTATTCTTCCTAATATTAATAGAAGAATGAAATAGGCACTTTTTTCTTATTAGACATTTTTTTCCTACATTCTTCTTCAATGATATTGACGTGGCTGGAAATTATCCATTTTTAAAAGTTGTTCTGTCACATCACAATCACAATTATTAAATCCATACTGTAAAAAAATTTCTTGACCTAATGTGAATAAGTTATTTAGCATACCTACTGCCCTCACTGACATTGGACTGCCTGATTTTCTATTTCATAAGGGTCAACTTTTGTTGGCAGGGTGTGACAATTATCTTAATTTCAAGTTTTACGTTCGTTTTAAAATTTATATTAAAAGTTCAGCAAATTATAGATGCAATCGAAATTATTTCTATTCTTGGAAGCTTATCTCCTACAACATCAAATATTTTTTAAACTTGATTTTAAAGGAATAGAATTAAGCAATTTTTGTCTACCTGCCCCTAAAAGTAGCTATGGGGGACAGAGAAAGGATTACAAATATTGTATTGCCAGCTATTTCTATTCTATATATTTTATTTGGAAAACCACTGAACTGAAACTGGACTATGGTGGATTTTGTATAGAACTTATGATTTATAGTTCAGCGAAAAAAAGTAGTTAAACCAAAAAGAGACAACTATAGAAAAGTGATCCCATAATAATGTCAAATAATGTAAGCAATTTTTGTAGCGTCAGCAGTCCATTGTATATATGTCAGTGACTGCCCTTAAAAAAAACTAAAAATCTGAATTTTATTTTGACATTTCAATATATCTGTAATTTTAGATAAAAAAGCTCAGATGGAAAATGTAGCTATAAATGATAATTTTTTTCTGTAAATTGCTTTAAATTTACCACCGAAATGGAGAAATACTATGCAAAAGCAAAAATTCCGACCATTTCACGAAGTTCTGAGTATTTTTCCATAAATGAAATGCATTTTTAGCATATTTTTTTAATGTATGAAGAGTTAAGATACATTCAATGGGCTTCATTCAAGTACCTGTAAATTCGAGGATAGTTCCAAGCGAGAAAGAAATGCGAATTACTACTGAACTGAATGCATGGACTCCATATGTCCTTTAAATTGAAAAATATCGCCTTTTTCCGCATTTGGTAAATATTGAATACAAATACCATTTGTTGATAAATTTACCATTTATTATAATGCTTCGAACAAATATGATCAAAGCAGAGCTCCATAAAACATACAAGGACCATCAAGTAGAGACTTGACTGTGCTTTTGAAGTTTCCTCTCAGGCTTTGTTGAGGGCCTAAATAAATACCAATCATTTGATACCCGTACTCGAACTCCATTCCACTCATGGAAAATGCTCATAGATTTTAAGGTATTTATATTTCATTTGATTTTGAACACCAGGGAATTTTACGAATGCAACCCTTACACAGACTCGTAAACGCAACTCATTAGAAGAATTCCTACAGTTTCACCTACATGTGGAAGCTGACAAAATTCATTTCATGTCAAAGAAAATCAATTCTGAGGCGCAATCACTTCATACTCGCATATTTCGAACAGGTAGGTATTTACCACACCTTTTTGATTTAACGAAGGTAGAACGTTGTTTGTAGCTTTGCAGAATTTCCAACCGAAATCCCAAAATCATAAGCTCGTACGCCTCGCGCATCGTTAACTCGCACTTATGGAGTACCTAGAACTTGTTATAAAATGCTCCTTGGAGGCAGTTTGTGTTCGCTGTACATGTTAAAAAATCTGCTTCCGCAGCCCGCAGGTGTACTGAAATGTTAACGATAGAGCTCCTCCCTCGCATATAGTAAAGGTAATGTCTGGGGGGCGGGGAATGGGTTCTGATGGTGTTTTTATTTATGAAAAGTCGATAAGTTAAATCCAACATTTATTCCGGCAGATCCGTTTTTTTTTTGTTTTTTGTGCCGATTTGTTTTTATTTACACAAGCTGTTCGCCCAGATGAAGTATGAAGTGCCCATTCATCATATTCACGTTTCCAGCAAACATCACGCGACGCAGAGGAGGTATTTTGTGTACGTAGATTTTCCACGTAGAATTTTCCATCTATGTAGAAATGTATGTTATTCAGACATAAACTTAAATAACAGATAAAAGTATGGATTTTTGCTTTCAGTGATTTATTAAAAATGTGTGCTTAAAGTTAACAACATGAAAACAGTTTTCCTAAGTCCGGGGACATTGGTCATGCTGTGCAGATGCAACCGAGAAAGATCTGAGTACATAAAATGGACCACTCTCTTTGGTAGTACTACGTTACCTGCTAAGACGGCTTAAAAACTTTTACGTATTGAATAGAGAGATTGTGTTATGTTTCTCATAATTAAAATCCAGATCTATAGTTAGAAACATTAAAAAAAAATACTTCAATAGGAACCAAAGAACGTCCATCCTTTCGAGCTATTGCAGACATGTTCGAGAGCTAGTTAAATGGCATACTTTTAAACAAATGCTATACAAAGGTCGTTAATGTTCATAGACGACAATTGTCATCAGAGTGTCATACCTACATAGATGTAGATTTTGGTCGTTTCCTACATAGCTAGGCCTCGGGACCCATTGCGTTTGCCTCAAAGACAAAGATCTACCCTCTTTTTAATATCTTCTTGCAGGATTGCTCACATTCATCATCCCATTTATCTCCTTCGGGAAAATTCAATTTTGTTTGATTTCAGTATCAATTTCCGGAACAATTTCTTCTGTGATCCTGATATATACATACATATATACTGGACATACTATTTATGGTCAATCTAAACCAGTGCCGGATCCAGCTAGGGGAAACGGGAGGCAGGCGCCCCCTTGAAGACAAAAAAAAACTATCAGTACATCTTCAGAATTTTTCTACTACACTTTTTGTAAAAAACAAAGATTTCTGGAAACGTTCAATTTGAAGCAAAGTAAAAGCGATGGGAGATTTGTCTTAATTGAAAGAGCTGCCAAAGTTTTGCCAAGTTTGATTAGTCTTCGTAGTAAAGACGGCTCGTTAGAATATTATCTGCAGTTCAAAGCAAATATTTAAATTTTTATTTATTTTTTTCCGGACGGGAATCGAGCCTACACTTGTTAGAATCGATCAATGATGGAGAACAGAAGAATTTTAAGAACTTTTATTTTTAATGATTCTAAATTAAATCATAAATTCAAGACAGATGATTTTCCCTCTTGCATTTATTAATTTGTAACTAGCCTACAAATCCATGTTTACTTTCAGCTGGCATTAACCAGCAACGATGAAATAAATTGTAAATTCAATTTTAAATACAACAACTACAACTCATAATTTGAGAAATTCAACGAAACTACATAACGGCAAACCAATCTTTGTATATTGTTGTATTCCGTTATTACATTTAAAGCAAGACATTTATTTTGAAAAACACGTTTTATTATTTTGTAAAATGCAATAAGAGAATATTATCTAAAACGTTAAATAAAAAAAAATCTAAATCCTGATTGGGAAATTTTTAATCAGTATCTTAGAGAAATTGATTGGTCGGGTCTGTTTTTCTTCGAGGGATGTTGATCAATGCACATTACAACTTAGTGACATTCTTAGTATTGGCACGCATGAATACATTCCTTATTCTTACAGCAGGTCTCAACAACCTCAAAATCACTCTTGTCTGAACAATAAGTAGTAATTAAAGCGAAGGAATCTGCTTTTCGCGCCTATTAATTTCATTCATGTCCAGAATTGAAACAAGTCTGTAAGACTGCACAGAACACCTGCAAGTCCATTATCCGGGCAGAAAAATTTCCTTTTGATCATAATATTAGACAAAGAATATTGGCAAGCCGCAAAGGCAGAAAAGGTTTCTGGCTTTTGGTCAAAACCATCAGAAACAACATCAGCAATTCCTGTATACCTTCACTACTTGACAATAGTGAAGTAGTTGTTGACACCCTGGATCAAGCAAATATTTTGACCGACAGATTTGCTTCAAATTCTCTATATAAGAGCCTATATACATCCGTAAGAGAGATGTGTTCAAGGTCCTTAAAGGGATCAACGTCTTCAAAGCCGTAAGTCCTGATGGTTTCTCACCCCTGTTAATTAAAAGTTGTGCTTTATCCTTGGCTAAAACTTTGCGCAAGCTATTGTACTTGCCTTATTCGGCAGGAAAATTTATAACTGCTTGGAAGCTAGCTTCTGATAAGCCTATTCCCAAGAAAGAAGATGGTAGCGATCCCTCAAATTATCGATTTTTTCAAAGTTTTTTGAATCTATTATTAACTCCAAATTAATCAAATTTTTACCAAACAACTCATCATGATTATAGCTTCCGGACTGGACGCTCATTTGGAGATTTCCTTACTTTTCTTATTTAACATTCGAACCACACTTTTCTCCACAATTTTGGTGATTACAAAATCGTTGCTTTAGATATTTAAAAGATTTTTGATAGAATCTGGCATCCAGCCCTTCTAGATAAACTTAAAGCACTTGGTCTTTACTCTCCTCTTCTATTATAGATTTAACGTTTTTTACCTGATCGCATAATACCGGTTGTATTAGATGGGGTTTCACCAGAATCTCTCCCTATAAATGCCGATGTGCCCCAGCTTACTCCTTTGACACTTTTGGGGATTCTAGACAGAATGCCATATCTCTCAAACGGGATTTCATGATTAGATCCATGAACAACAATATTTCCCGTAAGGTAAGTTGAACAAATCATATCTTCTCTGTTGCCAAAGAAGCATCGAAATATCTAGGATTTCTGAAAAGGTGTAGAGATATTTCAGCCCATCGAATCTAGCACTCCTCTACAAATCCTACACCAGTCTAGAATTTAATAAAATTTTCATATCTGGGCCGGAGCTGTCGCACAGTCCTACCTTCATTGTCCAAAAAAGAGCCTTCAAGCTCATTGGCAATGTGGCAATAACTTGTAATATCGACTCACTCGAACATAGCCGCAATGATGGATGCATTTCACTGCTTTATCCCTATATGCATAGTCAATTTTCGGACTCGTGTAGCAAACCGCTCACATCCTTTTACCCATCAAATTACTTTCGGCCATACAGTAAAATTTCGTGATGCTTTTTATCCCGAACTGTGCGAATGTGGAACAGTCTACTATCTTATGCCTTTACTCCAACATACAATCTGCGAAAGTTTAAGGGTGACATACATCAGCATCCCTGCCACTCTCTTCATGTTCCTTAATTCGTTTCCCTATCATCCTGCTATCCTGTGCTCTGCTTCATAAGGTATCCCCTGAACTTGCTGTAATAATATAAAAAGAAGATATCAAACTTTCTTGACTTTAGTCGAGGTAGTTTACGTAGCGCCTTAATTCCTGTATTTTGCAAAGTTACAATTTATGAGTAATTCGTCATTTATTCCGGACTGGAATCGAACCTACACTTTTAGAATCGGTCAATGATGGAGAATTGAAGAATTTTTAAGAATTTTTATTTTTAACGATTCCAAATCAAATTATAAATACAAGAAGAAAAAACAACCGTCTCATCCGGGGTTTGAAACCGGGACCTTCCGCTTGCCGGGCGACTGCTCTTACCACTGAGCTAACGAGACAGATGATTTTCCCTCTTGCATCTATCAATTTGTAATTAGCCTACTAAGCCATGTTGCTTTCAGCTGGCATTAACCAGTAACGATGAAAGCGCACAAATAAATTGTAAATTCAATTTTTATTTAAATAATATTAATAATAAAAATTGAATTTACAATTTATTTGTGCGCTTTCATCGTTACTGGTTAATGCCAGCTGAAAGCAACGTGGCTTAGTAGGCTAATTACAAATTGATAGATGCAAGAGGGAAAATCATCTGTCTCGTTAGCTCAGTGGTAAGAGCAGTAAATATCCCCTTTTGATCGGAACAAGTGTTTTCAAGTAAGATTTCCTATGAGTTTATCGCGTTTTGTTTCGGTTTACAGTGCCGAAATCTTGAATTTCAGAATAGAGAATATAATCTCATACTTAACTTAAAATAGGAAATGAAAATTGTGAATATCCCCTTTTGAAAAGACACTCCTCATATATAAATTAATATGCTTTTGCATGGGTGACTTTAGGTTCGTTATTCAAAATACAATATTCCAGATATAATTCAGAAGTTGGTACTTTTATTTCACTCTTCTGTTTACTTTTACAAGCTCGCAGATAATTAATTCCCACTTTTGTGTAGTAAATATGAAAGGTATGAACCGGTACAAAAAGCGCACGTGTTTATCCTAATACACAATCGGCTAAAGCACCAATACCACACAGTGAAGATTCGCCTGTACCGATTTTACTACCTTATCAACGGATTCCTCTGATGATATTGAAATAATAGTCACTGAAAATGAAAACTATAGTGAAAGTAAATTTTGAGCATGCAGTCCAACACTTCAGGGTTTTTCTTACGGTGAACTAAATGACTTTGTCCGCGATTTAAATTTATCAAGGAATTCAGTTGAGCTTATTGCATCCAGACTTAAGGAAAAACATTGTCTTCAACCAGGCTTCAAAGTAACATTTTACCGAATTAGAGAGGAAAAAAATTCTTAGTTACTTCAGTGAAGAAGATGATCTGGTTTAGTTATTGTAACAATGTTCCTGCACTTTAAAATTTATTGGTCTAAAGGAATATCGCCCAAGGGAATGGCGAATCTTCATGGATAGCGAAAAAAAATTAAAATACTCCTGGTTCCTCTGTATTTGGGACAGTCGTACAAAAGCAAAACACTGGAGTAGAAAGCAATATCAGATGAGAGAAAGTATGACTGTGGGAAAAGCTAACATCATTCATGAGCCACTAACCGCATAAAACTACAACTTCTTCCATCACTTCATATTAAGCTTGCGCTAATGAAACAGTTCATGAAAGCCTTAAATAATAATGGTGAAAAAGTACCAAGGGCGGTGATATTATGGCGGACTATTATTTTCGTATATAGCGGACTAAAATTACTCTAAATCGGCTCTCAAACCCCGTGCCGCAGAATCATTGTTCCCCAGTGTAATCAGTCGCGTGACTAGTTTCACAATTTTTGGCAATAGATAAAAAGTGGTTTCACACGACTGCGACTACAACAAATATTTCAGTTATAAGAGCGATAAGAGCAATTTAGGCGTGCAGCTTTTTCTGTATTTGTACATTGGAATGAATGGAATTATAAGAAGCTGCCTTAACACTTCATTTAGTTTTAAAAAAGCACAAAAAAGCACAAAAAAGCATCATTTACTACTTGCTCGTCTTTTAAAAGCGGGAGTTCCCATCATCTTCGGAGAGATTCTTCAAGATGAGAGTAAAATTAAGTCTTATTTTCGAGTGCTCACAGACATTTCAACGAATTTTTGCATATACAAATTTTCAGTAAAAATCAAAGTTGCAAAGCACAAAAATCTCTCATTTTACGACTGTTGCAAAGTATACCTCCTAAATTACTGGGTTTTGTGAAATAAAGCGATTGAATTTTTTGTCCCCATGCCTGGGAAAAAAAATACCTAAATAATGAGAAGAGAAGAAAAATATACTTAAAAAAAAAAATTATTCCCTTTTAATGTCATGATCGGCTTACGACTTAATTTGGATGTTGTGTTTTAGCAATATTCAGTTCAATTCAATTCTTTATTAAGGGAATTATATATCAAAATTAATCTTTTTAACACGTACAAAATATATTATTTGGAGGAAACTACTGAGAGACAAAAAAGAAAAGGAATATAGCTAAAATATGTATACAACATATATAGGCGATGTCATTAATGTCATTAGTTTTAGATTAAGTGCAAAAGTAAGATGACAAAATGACCTACTAAGAAGTATAACTAACAATTTACTAACAATGCAAGTAAATATAAGTATTAATATTAATAGTGTGCGTAAAATTAGATGCGTTTGGCTAGCTGCTATCAGTTAAATGTCGGTACAGTAGCCTCTTAAACGCACCAACAGGCACTATGCGTTGAATATCAACTAGAAGTGAATTCCACTTACTGGATATTTGAACGAAGTAGGAACGTTGGCCCATGACTGTAAGGTTACGAGGGATCAAGATATGGACGTGTCTAGAGCTACGCAAAATGCTTATACTGCTGCCCAGGTATACGGGATTGTTGGGGTATACAAGACGATGTAGAAAGGTTAGCGATTGGTACAGAAGGTAAGTTTTAAGGGGGCAGCCAAGTATTGAGTTTTTGTGTAGGGATATATGGTCAAATCGTCGAAGTCCAAACACGAATCTTGTACAGTTGTTAAAAGCCACCTCCAACTTCCGCGAGCAGACAGAATCCAGGCTAGGAAAGACTAAGTTATCATATGTAAAAAATGGAACAACTAGAGCTTTGACTATTTTGAGTTTAGTAACTACCGAGAGAAAATCCACTGAGCACCAAATTTTACGAAGTGTACCATATACCTTACCAAGGATGCTGTTAACAAAATCGCAGCAGGTCAGCCGAGAGTTGAGCATGACCCCAAGATTTCTAACTCGCTCCAAGTGAGGCAGGGGATTATTATTTAAGAGAACTGGGGGAAAGTTTAATGGATCTAAGCCTCGCGTATGGAGTATCATGTAATTTGATTTATTTGCATTCAAGGCAAGATAAATTTACTACAGACCAGTCATGGATGCGCTACAGATCCTCGTTGATTTTGAGGATACAATCCTCGGATAGACCAACAGGGCAGCAGAGAAAAATTTGAACATCGTCTGCATACATATGTATGTTTGCGTTGCGTATCACATCTGGTAAGTCATTAATATAGAGGCTAAATAGAAATGGTCCGACGATAGAGCCTTGTGGTATACCGCGACACAGACATATCGGGTCAGAGAGATGGTTACCATTTTTCACTTGCTGCGTTCGACTTAACAAAAAACTCTTGAGCGAGAGCGGAAAATCTAAATTGCACTGTCAATTCATGCAATAATTTAAAGTGGTTAATGCTATCAAAGGCTTTTGAGAAGTCTAATAAAACAAGGATTCCCAAGTTATTTCTGTCAAGTGCTTTCCGATTATCCGTAGTAACCCTTAACAAGCCGTTTGGCAGCTGTGTCGAAATACAGACTGCCACGTTGATAATAAAGCATTCCCTTCGATATAGTCAAGAATTTCATCAGTCAAGAAAATAGAATACCGAATCGTATAGTTTGTCGACATTTTCTAGTTTCATTATTTGTACTTAAAACAAAAGCACTTTACTCAAAAAAGGTCCACACATTCAGGAATTTCTCCTTTATTTGATTTATACAGAATATTAAAAAATCATTTTCTTCCTCACTTTCCAATCTCAGTTAGTAATTTTCTGGCTGGATGAAATTCCAAAAATTTAATTTAGCACGACAATTTTATCCTATCCCTAATTGATTTAGATGCAAGCCATCAACACCGTCCATTACACGAGTTATACATGTGTTCTCACTTGCTGATTTTTTCGCTCCATTAAGCCGAATCCTGTAAAATGCAATTGAAACCAGCAACCTTCTACTAGCCAGGGGCCTACCTCAATGTCATTTCACGTATGAATTAGTTCCTGGATGGACGAAGGTGGGACCATCCCATCTATGTATGTTTGTCCTATCTATATGAGTACCAGTTTATAACCTGGCATCTATCTAGCAGGAGAGCATGAAAATTTAATCAACACCGCTTCGGTGCTAAATTACTTCACCGATGAATAACTTCCGCTTTGATGATTCTGCATCCAGCAGGAAATATGGTTTTGAACCGGGAAAGATACGCACACAGAATGATGGACTTCTGTAACCGCGTGCAAATACTGAACCAGTTCAGATGTTTTGAAGGGGGGAACAAGCTAACAGAATTCATATGACACATATCTTTCTGGATAAATCTACATATACTCAGTTTTGAAATAGTAGGTATCCAGCCAATTCTTGCACACCTGAATATAGACAAATACTTAGGGGTTGCTTGGGTAAAATTAATAAGCTGTGGTGAGTCTGCCATGCTCGATAGATTGCAATGAGTGAGTGAGTGAATGAGTTGTTGAGATAGATAGAGAGATGTGCAGGTATGTGTTTAATTAAACTCACCCTCAATTTAAATTAAAGAGTTCACGATTTTTTTTTTTTTTCATATTTATAACTCTATTTAACAGGATTTTCCTGATAATCGGATTAGATTTCATAGATTAGGGCTAAGAATAATTTGAAATAAGGTGGTAAATGATCTCATTACTGTGAGCAAAAAAAATTCCTATCTAAAAGTTGAAGAAATGCAAGTATATAACCTAAAAATTGTCAATAAAGTTTAGTTATATCGGTTTTTTTTTAAATAAAAACTAATGAAAGGCAGTTTTCATATTCAGGCAGCTCTCTTATTCAGCTCTTATTAGGATCAATGCCAGCTTATTCAATAGAAAAGCTTACATGTAGAAATATTAGTTACACTTAAGCGAGCCACTCAATTGTAAGTTTAACGGAGATAATTGAGAAACACATAATTAATTTCAGACGTCAATTTACAAAAGTATATCTGCTTAATTTTCAATAACTAAAACGGGGTATGGAAAAATATTTAAAAAAAAAAATTAAATTTCTTATAAATTCTGGTAAACGTGATAAAATTAACAAAAATTTTCTATGAAATCTTAAATGAATTGAATTTAATTCAATTGGAAGGAGTCATATCTTACCGATAATTGATGCGGTGTACCGCAAGGTTCAGTTCTCTATTCTTTTTACTTTTATATTTTTATCAATAATTTTTCAGTTCACAATTTTTTTTTTATATTTATAATTTTACAGGCTACAGCATTTTTGATTTTGGTTGTTAAATTTATACTATATACAGGTACACCTGTAGGGAAATTATAAACATAACAATAGCCCAAAATACCGTTCTTAAACATCTTATAAACGCTTTTCTTCTTTACTGGGCTACTCCCGGAAAGACTGAACTAGTCCTTTTCACGCGGAGGCGAGTTATTCCGACTTTCACACCTCAAAAAATGCGTAATATTACTCTTGATTTTAAAACTGAAGCCAAGTACCTATTAGAGTTACTAGACTCCAAATTAAATTGGAGGATAAATGAGTCTGCAAGAAAACTTTTGGCAAGCGATGGGGATTACATCCCCATATCGGGCACTGGATGTACACCGCTATCGTAAGATGTATCCTTACATATGGGATTCTGGTGTGGTGGAATGCTCTTGAAAAAGCGACGCACCTGAAAAATCTTACTAAAATGCAGAGAGCTGCCTATTTAGATATCACAGGAGCTCTTCGGGGAACACCGTCAGCAGCAATTCAGATTATGCTTCGGCTTCTGTCCCTCGACATCCATGGGAAATGTATAGCTGCAAATAATGCACTAAGAGTTTAGGAGTCTGGCTGCTGGGTAACAGTGGACATTGATCATAGCAGAATACTGCGTATTTGTCCTGAAGACTGTATATGGGGAGCTACGGATTACATTGTTCTAAGACAAAACTTTGAGAAAGCATTCTCAACTAGCATTATTCCTAGTAGAAAGGAGTGGGTTGGAAATCGCGTAGATATTGACTATGATATATGTCTTTACGGACAGTTCGAAATGGAGCTGGGAATGGGAGCTGGGGTATACTCAGCGCTGCCTGGAATACGGGAATCGTATCACTTACTGGACCACTGTAGTGTGTTCCAGGCTGCTGCGTACACCTTACATTGTACCTTGCGATCGAGTCATTAGGATTCATATTGACAGCCAAGCTGCAATCAAAGCTTTGTGCTTCAGCATTATTAGATCAGGCCTAATGCAATGGTGTCGCTGTGAGCTTGGGAAACTGGGCGCTAACCACAGAGTTTTTCTCTGCTGGGTGCCTGATGAAATTAACATACTTGGAAAAGAGGCAGCGGATGCTCTGGCCCGAAAGTGGTCAGCTATGAATATGTGTCTAGCAGAAGAACCAGTATGTCGGTCCTTAGAGTCAGTAAAGAGGATTCTAGACGTACAAGCCTGGAAGCTGGCAAATCGCAGATGGGGAGAATTGACCAAATGTGCGATTTCAAGTCGGTTAATATGCAGGGGGTATGCAAGCTCCCAACTTATTCTGCAGAAACTGTATGGATGAGGAAAAAGTTGAGAGCATTCAGCACCTGCTGTGTGAGTGCCCTACCTTTCCAAGCGTGGGAGGAATGCGCTCGGCAGCTACTTCTTCGGCGAATTGGGGGAGCGAGTACACAAAGAGTTGATGGACCTTGTATGATTCATTAACTCATGTGGCTGGTTTCATCGCACCTTTTAAATCTTGGGTATATTTCCCAGGTATGTTCTCATTAAGATGGTGTTGATAAAGAGAACTGACGGATATAAAATTAAACTCAATCAATTGCTATCTGCTAATGAATTAAAAATTTTATTACCTGAATTCGGTTATTTATACAATTATTTATACATATGTATAAAGACAAAAAAAAAACAAAAAAAAAAGAATTTATATCAATGAAACAAAAATCACAATATCACCGTAAATTTAATTCGTAGCCAATGTCACCGACCGTAATTTCACTTGCACATCAATTGCTGACATAGAAAATTACTGAACGTATGAATTGAATATATAGGTGAAGGTAGAAATTGCATATTAGAATGAAATTACGGTCGTTGACTTATTGCGCTTGTTCAGTAAAATAAATTATGATTATGGATTTTGTATCTCTACAGATGATATCACAATGGACTTCAAATTGCATAAGTGACTGACACTCTAACCTAACCTAACCTATAAAGGTTTAAGTTATTTTATAATAAATAAGTTATTTTACTTAATCGTTTATTTTTTCACAAATATTAATAATTATTTAATATTAGACATAATTTCCATAATATTTTTAAATACACACATATATTTGTTTGTACTGTACAGGTAAAGTAGTTTATTACTCATTTATAATTCATTGCATAATTTCGGACACTCAAAATACTGTTCTCATAATAATATTACGATTATTTTATAACAGTAAATAATTAGAAATTCTCCCATAATAAATATGATTAGAAAAAGTTTACCAAAATTATGTGTTTCGACTTATTGATAACTAAAAAGTTTCTTAAATTACTTTCTAGTTATATAATATAACTAAAAAGTAAAAAAAAAACATAATAATAATTTTCAAGCAATATACATAATATACATATATGTATAACTAGAACTCTCGTCGAAATAAATATATATATATTTACAACAACAGGAAAACTGTGGTAAATTTGAAATATTTGTAACTATACAGGAGAACAATATTATACTTTTCTATTTTACCCAGGTTTTCTTCTCAAATTATTTTCTAAATGATTTGTTTCATTAAAATCTTTCAATATCTATAAGATTTCGGTTCATTTTATTTGTTACATTCACATTTTTTTTATTAGGTGCGAGTCTAGAGATGATATATTCTGCAATAGAAAAAATGTTATAAGAAAAAAATGTATTCCTTGACCCCCAAAGATTGGTACTGCAAAAAAGTTTTATTACATTCCATAGATCAAACTAAGGAAAACAATGGAAACCAACCATTACAAAATTTCTGTAAAAACCTGACGACAATCTCCATCTAGAAGGAAAGTAGAACCTCTAAGTAACCTGAATCTACACTATCCTTAAATCCAATGTACTGTCGTCCCTAGATTACAGATATAGGGTTAAAGAAACTTACCCTCCGCACCCGCACACCATTTCGGCATAAGGAAATTCCACTTTATAAGAAGTATTCACGTAGGAGTAAGTTAGTCCTAATTTGTTTTTTTTTTTATATATATATACATACTCACCATTGTATTGTAATAGTGGTATAAAGCAAACAGAACAACGCATAAGATCTCAGCTGGAAAACGAGAAGTTTAATAATTTTGGTACCAGGGCCCAGTACTTATCAATTTGGACTAGAAAAAAAAAGTAATTTGCATAATAAACCTACCTGGGTTCGGGTTTTCTTCTCGATTCCTGGTTAACTCAGCACTTAACCTATCAGTAATTAATATGAACAAGTCCCGAAACAATTATAGCAGCAGAACGTACCCAAAAATTAAATTCTTTACAAAAAAAAACAAAACAAAAAAAAAAACAAAAAACAAAAACAACTAGAAAAAATGTTAATTGAATGATTCAAATTGGTCAATTCCTATTAAAAAATGCCTCTAAAATTTAACCAACTCCATTCATTTCTGGTTTAAGACCCCAAGTTTTGCCAAAAGGCCTGCGGGATGTCCTTGTAGGCACTGTGGCTTTATACAGTACTCTTTTTAAGTGGGAGTTCCAGGTTAGTCTCCTATCTAAAGTAACACCTAGATATTTGAAGTCCTTCGAGAATTCCACTACTGTTCCCTTGTAAATAAAACTTCCTTTTTTCGCGAAGGGAACAACTATTGTCTTACAAGAATTGGCTCAAAGTCCCATTGTTTGGCACCAGTCTCGAAATATGTTTAGGACATTCTGCATTAGATCAGAGATTATCCCCTAAGTGTAATGACCAGGTTATCTGCACAGCCCTGATTATCATAGCGAGAGTTGATCAGCTTCTGTAGGAGATCATCGACAGCCAGCGACCATAGTAGAGGAGACAGACAAGTCATTGGTTTATTTATACCCCAATGCTCGGAAGTAAACTTTTAATCACAATGCGGATATGTAAACGAACGACAACACGACTAGATTGTTCTACCGGTTGCAACACCTGAGTCACTTAGTAGTAAGTAATCGCATTACATCACAATTATCAGGTTGCGGGGTTAATTGTTAAAGTAATTGTCGATTGCTCCACTAAGCGCTCATCGCACCCAGCTGTTGGGATAATTAGAAAAATAACCGAAGGATGCAGAACAATTTCATGCGAGGCAATTGTTTAGCAATCGCTGATTATTTTGCCAGAATACGCCCTTGGGTGTTAAGAGAATCTTCCCTATACTGGGCCTTAACATTTACGCCATATTTTCACTATGAAGACAGAAAAATATTCAGATGGATGCGAATGGAAAATTAAAAATTCTCTTAAAAATATACGTAGGTGTCCAAGTCAATATGCCAAGCCGTTACTATTTCTATGAATTAGAATTGACAGACTTAATATGGATGTATAAGACCAAAAAAAAAATATTTCAAAAAGCACTACTTAGGTATACAGAGTATTTCCCCCCTAAACTAAGGACAAGAACAAAATTACCTTATTCACCATATCCTCAAGTATTCAAGTTTTTAAATTATACGAAAAGAAGCTGCTCTGTAGCAATGCTCTTCAAAAATATATTAACATTTTTGGCTCCTTTATAATATTCTCCCACTATTCTGCACCTACACAAAAACAACCACCCACCCATGACAAAAGAAAAAAAATTACAAACGCCTTAATGAGGATAATGCTCGAAGCAATCTTCGCGGTGCTTAAGAAGAGATCCTTGCCTCGCCCGACATAAATTTGCTTGCTCTTCTAATTTTCATATCACACAAATCACTGCGCTCGCACTAATTTCTATTTTGAGCAGAAAAAAAGTTGCTTCTTGCTGTAAAAAAGATAAATTGCCACGATTTTGTGGCGGCGGCCCTTCAATGTCATGTTTTTTTTTCCTTTTTTAACGTGAGCGCGTGTAGCCAAGCAACAAGGAATAATCCAGGATAAATAAATTATTCAGCAGCATATTATGGAAGTCTCCTTTGGAGCTATCTAGCAGTCACTTTCCAAAATTGGCTTATGTAGGTCCTTAGTTTTTCTTCTACCCTCCAATGGGGACATGGCTTGGGATGTAGGATTACCGACTACCGTGTTTCTTGATGTTCTACATATTCGCGGCGACATTGTTTCGACGTCATTAAGTCCATCATTTAGTTGGCGACTTACCATGAATATTAACTTAAACTTAATCCTTGCAATTTCAGATCCGCAGCAAAGATCAATTTGTGTAATTTATTATTGTGATCAGAGTGTGTATCAACGATTAATTAAATTTGATAGGATATCAAATGAGGAAGTATTACAATTTCGGGAAAGAATGACATAATCTATTAATTTTTTATGTTAATTCATATCTATCCCGCTATCAAGAATGGAACAAACAAAAATACGAAAGTGAAACATAAATAAAAGAATTTTCATTTTTTGTTAATTATTATGCTTTCAAATAATTTGCAACTGCCAAAACAGTTTCACCAGCATTTATTTTATAAAAAAATGGAAAAGAAATGTGGACATATAACGACCTGAAAACCTTACTCCTTCTTAATTTACGCAGGAGTAACATAATAAATGCATAGTTCCCTTTGGGAAGGAAAAAAATCCCCATTAAATCCAAAATCTCAAATCAAGTCCGGGATTTTTACTATAGAAAGGTAATAAGAGAATATGCGGGGATTCGAACTAAAACGAGGACAAGAATTTATTTAACAAAGCTTTTTCGCTTTTCTCCCCTAACTAATTTCCATAAAATAATTTGTTTTATTATTGTTTAATTATTTGAAATAAAAATCAGTTTATTGCATCTGAGCTTTTCGTCAATGTAATGATGCCTCCCGGGAGTGATTTGGATGGGAAGAATATGGTGGTGGTGGTAGCATCAATCATCTCTATTTTTACAGATGGATCCAAGACGAGTGTGGGCGCAGAGGCTGGAGTGTACTCCTAAATTCCTTAAATTAATTGCTCCGGAAATATTACGAGTTCTTGCGCATATATTTAATTACTGTCTTACAACTTCACAGTTTCCTGCGCGCTGGAAGCAGGCTCTTGTTATTCTTATTCCAAAGAAGCCTTATATATGGGAGATTTTCGTCCAATCAGTCTTCTTTGCTTTCTAAGTAAAATCCTTGAAAAGCTGATGTATTTGTAAATCATGAATTATATAAATATATATTCTATGTTATCAACTTTTCAATCAGGATTCCGTCCTTCTCATAGTTGTGAGACTGCATTACTGAAGGTAATTTCTAAAATACACGAGTCTCTAGATGAGGACTGCCTTACATCACTTGTCTTTAGCAGAGATTATGACTCTATAAATCACTCACATTTAATAACAAGACTATCAAGTCAGATCTTATTATCTTGGCCTGCTATTAAGCTGATAAATAACTTTTTGCAAGGACGTAGTCAAATTGTTCGAATCAAGAATAACGATTACAAGCCTGAGTTCCTTAGCTGCGGCGTACCCCACGGATCCATACTGGGGCCTCTACTGTTCTGTCTATATATTAATGATTTTCCTGACGTGCTGGATGCCTCTGTACATCTCTATGCTGATAACTTGGAGACCAATAGGATTAATGGAAAACTGTGTATGTCGACTTTATGACGATCTTCAATGCATTCATACAAGATAGTTTAGCACTTAATCCAAATGAATCAAAATGCCTAGCAATTTACAAAAATGGCATGACTGAAGTATGCTTCCTCCCATTCTATTAAACAGGGTAACACTTCCTTATAGGGATTCTGTCATGAATATGGGCGTTGAACTTAATTCGAAGTTCTCGTGTTGAAATCACATTAAAAGGACATTAGAGAAAATATATGGCTGTTTGAGACAACTCTGGCTCAACTCTAGTATTGTCTCGCTTATTTTGCGTCAGCGCTTAGTTAAAACATTAGTTATTCCACATTTTACATTTGCCAGCATAATCTCTCCAGTTCTTGACTCAGTCTGACGGAGAAAAATACTCGTAGCATTCAATGATGTGATTAGATATATTTACAAATTACCTGGAAATGGCCACATCTTATTGTATACAAGCTCTCTTTTGGGTTGCAATTTAGAGACTCATTTCACTTTTCGCAGCCTATAATTTCTGCACAAGCTTATTTACCTTAAGAATCCAGTGTATTTATTTGAGAAGCAACAGTTTCTGTAATCGACCAGACATGAAAACCTTTTGATTCTTCGATGCAGGAGTCAAATGGTGAGCGCTCTTTCCTCGTTTAGTGCGCTCGGAGGTGGAATCAGCTGTCAAGCAACATTCAGTGCACGGCTACTAATAGTAACTTTTGTAGGTTCATTAAATAAACAAGCCTTTTTATTTAGTAATGGTGATGCACATTTGGGGTCTTTGTTGCTTTTTTTCTCTCTCTCTTGTACGCTATTTTCAGTCTATAGTCTCTAATATTCTTTTCTTTATTTTTTCTTTATTTTTTTTTTACTACTTCCATTACATGATTATAACTTTTGTTTATTTTTTTTCTCTATTTTGCATTGCTTAGTTCGTAGTTGTTTTGTAGTAACGATGAATTTTATTTAACCACTGCACTTTTTACAATCTATCTTTGTACCTAGCCAATTAAAAAATTATTATTATTGTTACTCCAAAGACCGCCAGTGGTACGAGTCTTATAGACTGCCTGACAGAGTGTTTTTCAGGCAGAGCTTATGCCGATTTATCCAAGCGGCAATATTAGCATCTACATGCAGAGAGTCCGCAAGACATATTTGCATATACACTGATAGCGAAGCAGCAATTAAGGCGCTGGAAGCTGTGTCGGTAAAATAAAATGCAAGACTGCAGCCTTGAGGAATTGACTACATGACATAAGGTAGACCCTATGCCGGATATCTGGATATCCCGGGCAACGAGATGGCTGATGAGTTGGCCAGAAATGGCTCTGAAGTGGATAGCTGGCAGCAGAACATATGCCAGGTATCTAATTGGGGTTATTACGAGTTATTGGGCCATAAAAGACCATACTAAAAGGCTGGGTATACCGACAAATAATTTCTGTAGGAGTTGTAAGGACCCGGAAGAAATCAAATCCATCCAACACATACTTTGTAAGTGCTCCGCTCTGATGAGAAAAAGGGGTAGGGCTATTGGGTGGCTACATCTTTTCTGGTCTGGAGGAGCTACAAAGAAAAGAGTTCGGATGCATTCTGAGTTTCCTAAGAGAAGCAGGAGGCATCTAAGGTGGTTTTTAAAGATTATTCCATGATGACAACGGTCACAATGAACCCACTGCTAGTCTAAGTGAAGCAGGCTAGGTACTTCTGGCGGCACCTGTTCATGACCATATCAAGTTCCACGCTCATAGTTATCTAAGCTATTTTTTAAGGCACAGTAAATTCTTAATTTGATTTCACTCACCACAATTTGTCTGTAAAAATTCTTAATAAGAAAATTCCATGCATGTACCTCGGGTCATATTCGAGTCACTTTCTTATCTGTTGTTTGTAGCGTCATATTACACATTTTCATACATGGTTAAAAGCATGCAAATAACCTCCAATCTTTAATAGAACGTATTCTATTTGAACGCGTGTTAAGCGGATATTTTCTAATGTGTCCGAGTCGAACGTGTAATTTATTTTGGCCTTCATCACACCTTCTCTATACTCAGATTCTTCATCAAAAAATCTCGAAACATTTCTTTATTATTCTTATTTTTATATTATGACACTACCGATCACGTTGACAGTCAATTCGAAAACAGCATTTTTACTTAGCGCTATGTTGCTTAAATTATCAAATTCTATTGAAAAATGATAAAGAGTAACACACCAATATATGCACACCTATGTATGTTAATTAGATTGAAAGTGATTTAGCTTGCCATAATGGCAGTTTCTAAACTAATGTAGATAAAGACTTCCGGCCTTCTACAGATGAAAGATAACAGATCTAGATAATAATTTTACTCCAAAGAAACTCGCTTAAATGTTGCGGTACCGTTGAATGTAATGTAATTTAAGATTTTAGGTAGCATTCTACCGAAATCAACTCAGATTCCGAAATTTCAACCGAAATTGGATTTTGTGAAAACAATTATTTTAAGAACAAAGAAGGGTTGAGACTAATCCTACGCACTTAGCCCTCCTTTCATTAAAAATTTGATTTAAAATTGATTTTTTGGTAAATAAAATTCCGCAAATTTTGCCGTTTTTACCTATCCACGCCCACCCGGACTGCCCCCCCCCCCCCCGTATTAACGCATATTCTGGCTATATTAAAAAAAAGGATGATGGAAATGCAAGTAATAATTCCTGAGAAATGTCTATTTTGCCGTGTCACGGAATTTTGAAATTTTCAAAAATAACCCGAAAAATGGTCGATGTGGTCGTCGTCCACATCAGGAGAGATTCTATGAAGTTTTTAAATATAAACTGTGGGTCCTGTTTGTAGTATGAAATCGTATCTACATTTTGTCCCCTAATCTAATTAGTTTTTGCATGCAATGAATAGTTTTCCTACCCCCCACCCTACAAGTACCCAAAATAAAATAAAAATCTTCTTCGAATTGTGGCTGGTAATTATCTGAGCCGAACGGTGAAATCGGATATACTCCTACAGAGTTAGCCCCATTTACAGTCTATTCGAAAAGAGAAATTTTTCTTAGCGCTATTTTGCTTAAATTATCAAACTCTCTTTTGCAAAATGATAAGCGTAATAATTTAATTTGCTAACTTTATCACTTTTCACTTATCACTTAATCATTTTGTGTTTGGCGCAACAGTAATTTGAAAAGTTGAGAACTTCTCACTTTTCAACCCTCAAATGAGTGCTTTTCAAATTTCGCTTTGGTGCAACAGAAATTTTGATAAGTTGCTAAGTGATAACCGATAAGTTGTTGGTGCAATAGGGCCCAGGTAAACATAATTTTCATTTAAATTATTTATTAATTAGACCTTACTGTATTATTTTAATATAGATAATTCAGTAAAGAGCTTGTCATTTGTGCAATTCCATGCCAGCTTTCTACATCTTTACAATCTAATCAATTTTTAATGTGTTAATTTTGTTCTTTCACTTTACTTGCAGTTAGGTACTATTTTACCAGAAGTGCGGCCCTTCGTAGATAAGAGCTTTGATGAAATTCGAGACTGCTTCTTTCTTCTTCCAGGTATTAGAGATAAGGATCTAAACCAGAAATAACGTCGTTGCAATATCTGCAATATATTGTGTTACAAGCCGAATGAAATGATGCCCTCAGGACCAAATCGAGATGGGGAAAAGTATCCAGTTTTGTATGACCAGTGAATTCAATTCATTCTGTCATTTATGTACTACCATCATAAAAATAAGTAATATATAAGTGTACCGACGACGTTTTCTTTTGATACTATATATTCTTCGACTTTTATCTCACCACCTCCGTTACTCATAGTGGGCTTTTATTTGTAACAAGTGTGAGTATCGATGAACCTATTTGTAGTAAATATCTTTAATTATTATATGTTGAAAGCAAGCCATCAAATTGCCTCCTTCCAAAAGAATATAGGCATGAACCAGCCAGAGACATATAAATTAAATGTGCGGGGTGCAAACAATCAATTAAAAGAATTACTTAAAACCACATCTTTGCATCCTTTGGATATATAAATTATGAAACCGTGCTGCATTTCGTACAAAACTGCCATGCATATTTGTCTTCGAAGGAAATAGAAAAACATAAAGTAAACCGAGTGCGCAAGGCATTAGAAGTGGAAAGGGAACCATAAAATATTAAGGATATTAATATCCCAGAAGATATCAAATATCTTGATGGGGCATTATTTATCCTGCGGGAAGAGAATTTAATGGAGAAATAATCAATAATTTAGGTTCCCTGACTCTTTCTTTTATGGCATTGGCCTAAAGCTCCTGTTTCTTGATAGATAGCGGACATTTTATATTGTTCTCCTTTAATAATGCGACAACATTTTATCGTGATACCCATGTAGAAGGATAAACAATGTTTTTTTTTTTTTAATTTAGACTCATGTGTACAAAAATATATATAAGATAACATTTTAAGACAAGTATATAATATTAGTTTAATTTAAATTGTATAATATCCGCAAAAATAAGAGCCCAACATATTCTAAAGAGTTTTGATTTATTAAGGATTCAATCTATGAAAATGTCCTTTGTTATGTACTCAAATTATATAAAGTGTAGCATCGGTGTATGACATTTGTTACAGGTAAAACAAACAAAAATCAAATCAATAATCAAAGAAATCAAATTTGAAAGCAAAATGTAAAGTAATAATGGGTTGGATATCTACGCATAATATATATTCAAAATTATTTTGCAATTTGCATGTCCGTCTGTCTGTCTCTCTATCGTCCGTCCGCCCGTCCATCCTCACGATAACTCGAGAGAGCGTTCACTTAGAGTGCTGCAATTTTCCCCACGGACTTTAAAAAAAAAAAAAATGTAAGTTCAAAAATGGAGTCGTAGGGTTGCCATACAAAACTTTGGGTTTTCGCTATATATTTGGAAACTGCCTGAGAACGCGTCGACTTGGGAGCATAAATTTTGTACATGGAATTTTCATAAAAATTGCAATTAAATTTCAAAAATGAATTAAATCTTTGGTTTTGACTTAATTTAACTTTTGTTTTCATCTAGGGTATATTATTGGCCTTAGACCAATTACTTATTTATTTATTCATATGTCTACCGATAAGATTATCTTACAGACTAGCACATTTAATTTACAAAGTACAAAATTATTAATGAACATATTTATAAGCAAAACAATAATTTTTAAATAAAACTTGCTTGATGATAATTGAAAAATTAAACTAAGCGACTAGCATTCTCATAAAGAGTTGATTTAAATATTTCCCTAGACATTGTAAAATCAATAAATGCAGAAAATGATTAAAGTGTAAAATACAATTTGAAATAGGTTCATGCATGCCATAGTTTGCTCTATGTTGTGGAAGCATACAGCAAATTTCGTTAGCGAATTGTTCTCTCCGGTGCATAAAAGCAGATTAAAGACAAAAGTTCAGAAGAATTCATTCTATAAGATAAAATATCTCTTACAAAAGTAGCACAGTTCACTTCACGTCTGAACTGAAGAGTTGATAAACCCAAAAGCAAGCATCTTACACGGTAACGTAGCATATTGTAACGATTATAATTTAATTTATATAAAGCAAAACAAGTAAACGACTTTTGTACAGATTTGATACGATTAATGTGAACATTATAAAAGGGGCACCAAATGACAGACGCGTATTCAAGAACAGATCTTACAAGCGAATAATACAGAACTATAAGTGTGAATATATCGTTAAAATGTTTGGAATTACGCTTTATCTTACTTCAATTATACAGGGTGTCCCGTATATGCTATTACATCTGAGATAACGGGACTTAAAGATATTTGGGTATATTTTTATATATTATCCTGTAACTTCTGAAAGTTACATCCTACGATAATAATTTAAAATGGATATGCTTAAGAAAAAATATAAAAAACTCAGAAAGGGTTACATTTTGAGTACAGAGTATGATAGCGAATAATATTAAAGCGAAGCCTTTGAGCTTCTTAAATCCAATATGAAAAATTGGTGTTGATAACGTGTTTTTTTATAAACATAATAGAACAAACCAGACTAAAATCGGAGGGGAGTAGGGGAAGAATTCATAGTTCCAACGATTATGTATCTAACACATTTCTATTAACTATGATCATCATTGGATGTAATTTTTTATAAAATCTATAAAAACATACGCAAATAACTTTAGGTCCTTTATCTTGGAAACCGTTACGATTTTCGCCCACAACCCCACCCCCCCCCCCCCCCAAGACCTATACAATTTTAGCTTGTCTAAGCATTATCTATCCATACCCATCATAAATAATCACACCACTTACGGGACACCCTGTAAAAGATTTACAAATTCCCGACTTCTGAAATACTTTTGTAGATTTGGCTATTTCAAAAATCGGCCTGGAGATTTTGCTCACGAAATTTTAAAATTAGGAATTTTGTTTTGGAATTATCTCATGAATACTCTCTTTCTAGAAGAAGGTGCATAAATACCACCTTCTATAATGCGACTATACTTTCTCTTTCAAAATTTTTAACTAACACACTAGTCAATTTTTAATACTAAGGTTCCTATATGTAAATCTAAAGTGGAAGAAATAGAACTTACAGCATGCACAAACTTGTACAAGAGGAAAAGAGGCAAAATGACAATCAAAACTATTTCTGCAAAAAAAAAAAAAATCTAAAAACAATTTGTTCCACTTCCCATGCCATTCGACTTGTTAGAACTGTCAAACATTATTACTGTCATTTTGCTACACCACTTTACAGTCAAACAGCTGTTCAGTAATGGAACAATACTTTTGTTAGAAGATTTGACGAAATTTACATAACACTAATTCTTCTTCTCGTAGATTGTGCAACTAACTACTGCTCGCCCATTTACTTCCGTATCATACTTAATAGTTCCCTCTTATGGGAGAAATTTGGAGGTTTTTGATTTGTAATTAGAATTCTAAAATTCACTTTTCAATTGTTTGTTCTACGCTGGCCTACTCTATGTATACTGTGTAAATACATTCAGTTATTATATTCAAAACAGAAGCTTTACATTTGCGTGTACTCAATTGGGTTTATTTCAGTAGCTGGTGAACTTCGTGTTATCAAGTTAATCATATTAGTGAAATTAAACAATTATATCGATTTGTTCCATACTTCAGAGCCTTTTATGCAGCTTTTAGCATAAAAAGTTCTGTTTTTACGCTTTTGACTGTGTTGCTTAGCAAATTTTAATTTAATTCCATTTTTGAATGGTAATATGGTCAAAATTTTTCAGTTCGTAGAGTCCCCTTTATTTTCGCGCTGAAATAAAGGCGATGCGGCGTTATTCCTTTCGACTTTATTTTTATTTACATTTTCTCGCAAAAAGTTTGAAAGGCCGAATAGGCGTGATAAGGCCGAATAGGCATTAATTCATTTTATGAAAGTGAGTGAGGCCGAAGGTTGAAATGTGGTGTTATTTCATTTTATAAAATTGCAATGACAGTGAATTTCAAAATTCGGGATTATTTCACTCGGTCTTTTTCCACGGAACCGATGAACTGATATTATTTTCAAACAATTCGTATATCAACATCATCACACACATCAGACAATATTAAAGATTATACTTTGTCACTTGCTTTATCACTTTGCATACATACGTATGATAGAAATGCCTGGGACACGAGGTGTCATCACTGAAAATTTTCTTTCATTTTCTATTTAAATTTTTTTGAACTAAAGCTATTAAATAAAATTTACAATACTCCATAAATGAAGTAAAGATGAAAAGCTATCTGGTATCATTACAACTATAGCATGGAAACTTCCTTCAAAATTCTACTTCTATATAGTTAATAGGGAGAGCCTGTCGGCGTTGCCCGGCGATAATATAGATACTTAGATGGGTGCGGGTGGAGTGGATTGGTTAGAGATAAATAATATCTAAGCTATTATCTGACTCGGTCGCGCAATTCTGTACTCCAGGGTTTCACTCTACATTCACATGTGTTGGAGAGTGTAGATCTCTACGTCGATGCGTTTTCTTTCATGCAGTGCCCAAATATATAGTAAAACAAGAAATTTTGGAATGGCAACCCTACGAGGGAGTTGCCCAGTTGGTAATTGCTCCCATTTTCGAACTGTATTTGCAATTTTTATGAAAACGCCGTGTACAAAATATGAGCTCTCCACCTCGAAGCCTTCTCAGGCAGCTACCAAGTATATTATGAAAAAAAAAATTATGGCATCACTAACAGAATCACTGTAACCGAATTTAGTCCATTTTGGAAATTTTATTTACCATTGCTATGAAAATACCACGTAGCAAATTTTTTGAATGGCAACCCTACCGAAGGAGTTACCCGATTGGTCCCATTTTTAAACTTAATTTAAATTTATTTTTAAGAAAGCCACGGTACAAAATTTCAGCTCTCTAAGTCAACGCGTGAGGCACTGTCCAAATATATAGTGAAAGCCTAAAGTTTTGTATGGCAACACCAAAAAGTGGACGACCGATTTGGTCCATTTTTGAACTTGTATTTGCAATTTTCATGAAAATGCCGTGTACAAAATTTGAGCTCATCACGTAAACACGTTCTCGGACAGTTTCCAAAAATATATTGAAAACCAAAGTTTTGTATGGCAACATCAAGTAGAGGTTGCCCGAATCAGACCGTTTTTGTAATTTTATTTACTATTGCTATGAAAACATCAAGTACGAAATTTTAGTTTTCCACGTCGACGCGTTCTCATTAAGTGCAAAATTTATAGTTAAAAACGAATTTTTTATATGGCAACCCTACGAAGCAGTTGCCTGATTTAAACCATTTTTGAACTTGTATTTGCTATTTTTATGAAAGCGTCGTGTACAAGATTTCAGCTTTCCAGATTGTTTTCTAGATCTCGACAACAGTGCCATATATGGTGTCCAAAACTATCCTATCTCTCAAGCTGCCTGGAACCAACCAAACACATTCACAAAATTTCATTGAAATCGGTGGGGCAGTTTCGGAGATTAGTGTGTACTAACACAGTGACACAGGATTTTTCTATATGTATATAGTTATTATTATTATATATTCAAAGTTTCAGGTGAAAACCTATATTGTTGATAAAAAATTCTAGTATGATGGGGTGGAATTCAACCCCCCCAATATATTGAATGCTAAAACTAAGCAGGAAAATAATAACTAAAACCAAAATTTCTGCTGAAGGTCACTGTGATTTTATTGCCAATTCGGAATTTTAGTCAATTTCGATTCTTTTTCTTTTTTGTCGCTGATGCATTTTACCTGACAAAAAAAACCGCACTAAAATGATCATGCTAAAAACATATACGTTTACAAACATGAATACAAAAAACTCTATCAACAAATTTTAGAATTTTCGACTTCGAAAACATCCAAGCCAACATTTCACCATTGCATAAAGAGAGATTTTCAGGCTAGTTCTTTTCGGGTAAGAAGTATAAAATTTGATTAGAAATTTATTAGTGAATTACAAAGAAAAAAAAGCAGAATTAGAGTAGTGTGGGGAGTAGTCAGTATTCTGCAAGAAAAAATACTTTCTTATGATAATATTTGTGTCCTTTAGAATATACTCGATAGATTAAACCGATATGGACACTTTGAACACTGAAAGTGTAGATAATGTGCAAATGCAAATTTATAATGAAAGTTATAGAAGAGCTGAAGCTGATTAAGTTGTCTTAGGTGGTCGGGATTACAGACCAGAAATCTTTGCGCTACCTTTCCAGCTTTGAATAGAAAATCTTTAATTTTATTTTTAATAAAGGAATTCATCTTAGACCAGAGTGGATTTACTTTATCTAACCTAAATTTTTGCTCCGAATAATGGAGTTACGATCTGTCCTGTTAAAATATCCTATTACTTCGATGTTTTGACTAACGAAAAGTATTGAGTAGTAGAAAACATCAGCTTCAGAATTAATAATAACAGATGTGCGCATGCTCACAGCTATTCTGGATATGGGAAGGAAGCTAGATCTGAACCAAATCCAAATTGCTACTATTCAAATATGGTAATTTTCCTATCGATCAGAAAATAACTCCAAGTATGCATCAGTAGATAATCAAAATGTGACATTAAAATAAATTTGCTCAATCTTGGCGACTTAAGCTCAGCATAAGATTCAAATGTGAAGATTTTTTTTTACTCGTTACCAATTGCATAGTGCTGCCATCTTTGAAAAATATTTTAAACTGATAGAACTGTGAAACTTATTTTAGCTTAAGCTATGAACTTAGTTTAATTTATTTTAAGCTTAAGATTGAGTTACAAAATCGTCCCTGAGTCATATATCCCAAGAATTCCTTTCCAAATAGAATATCAATTTAAATACTACTCTATTTTTGATCTTGCTATAAAAAGACATATCTAAGTAAAATAATTAAAAAAAAGAACGCAATTTTGACAGGAGGCTGTTACTGAATTATATTGGAGGTATAAAAAATGTGCTGTAGAGATTAAAAAGAAAATTTTAATATTTAATTTCTAGGATTCAAACTTTTAAAATGGACTGTGTTCTTCCAGAATTTAGGTACCCTATTTTAATCTGGGATACATATTTATATAAACTTTACATTTTTACCCCACAATTAATACAAAAAAAATAAATAAATAAAAAAACATTCCCCCAGAGATGAGAATGTAATACCAGTCAGGTAAGTGCCGTGAAAATGAATATAATTTCTCAGGCAACAGTCTACAAATCACCGAAACCAGGAGGGAAACGAACCTAAAGTCGGTGGTCTAATTTAAAATCGTGTTATCTAATAACACCCCTGGTTGGGTGGAGAGGGAGAAGTAATAAATTTATACCACAGTCAAAAATACAAGCCATCATTTTGTATATCGCCCCGGTGAGAAATACTTCATAATCCTTAAACGAATTACGCCCACTTTACGCGTAAGTAAATCATCAAAATTTTCCACTGTGAAGCTTCGGTGGAAAGGATAACAAGCATTTGGCCAGTGTGAAGGTCCCTAATTTTTCATCTAGTTAAAAATTCATTAAGTGCCTCCGTCGGCATGTTAAAATTGTATTCATAAAAAAGAAACCTACCATGGATGACAGTACCTATGTATTCCTTTTAGAAGTAGAGAATATCTGCGGCAACGGCTGGCAGTCAGTTCACCATTACCATGTAATCCTTGAATCTGAATCAGGTAAAACAGGACTAGACTAGACATATATATGTATGTACACTCTCTGAAAATATGTACTTTTAAGCTTTCCCCATTTCTTGAAATATTTATTTCACAATTTTAACTTCGTGGGCTTTGGGCGTCTGTAGATTTCGTTGCCGAGCAGACAGTACGTTTGTATCCATGCCAGAAAATATGGATTGAACAAATTTGGACCTGGAGTTATTTAATTTGTTTTCTAAAATCCTATAGAGTACCTACCTATCGTTTGCAATATAGTATTAATTTAAATTTCAGATGGAAGGACCTTAATCTCAATGAACGCAAGAGTCAGAGTCAGTTCAACACTGTTTTGAATTACTTGGTAGAGAGGGATCTATGTATGTACAATTAGAATAGATTTACTGGTGTACGAGGTGCGGTATAAGTTATGACAATGGAAAATTTGCTTCAGAGATTATGAATTAAAAATTTATTCACAAAGACCAACCAGTCAGGAACAAAAGGAATGCAAATGCAATGGACTTTGAGAGTTTTTCTGATGTTTTGTGACTTATACAAGAATCAAGAGAGCCCTTTCAACCCCTTTGTTCATAATTGGATTAATTTGGCGCCATGCCAATGTATTGTATAACTTTACGCTATGATGGGCAGGTAACGAATGGAAAATTGAACTAAAAACTCCTCAAAATGGACGGAGATAAATTCAGAGAACATTTTTGCTGTGATTCAGATTATACTTTATGTGAACTATACAGAGGAATTTGTTATTTAATTAAGGTAAAATAATAATTAATACGCCTGTATTCATTGCAAAGATTAAAGAAAATTCCATGGAAATCTGTCCCAAATTTCTTTCTATTCGATAATTTTTGTTTCTACAATTCTATTCAGTTCCACGGTATTCATCCTGTTTATGCTCAAACAGAATCTTTTTGCAGTAAGCTCATTTAATTAATCTCTTCTCTTCGACTGTCTTATGCCTTAATGTGCTTTATTTGTTTGCTTTGATGTCATTTAAGTTGTAGCACCAAAAAGACTTTCAGGTAGGCTATAAAATTTAATAACTTAAGACATTTCAGAAAAGTCAACATTAAATAATATCCTTCCACGGAGCCTCTTTTATCTGACAGAGAGGCAACAGAAAGGAAAACAACACTAATTTTGTTGCTCGCAGAGATAAATGGATATTTGTTAAGGAGTTCTTCAAAAATAAAATGTCGAAAATTTTGAAAGGACGAAAAATTTCTCTTCTTATCTAGCTAATTTTGTCCTGTTTGTTTTTTTTTTTTGCTCTTTTCGTTCAGGACCAGATTACCTGTACCAGGTACCTCTGTATAATTTGCAAATTAATTTGCCCAACATCAAAGGATTTTCTACCACTTGACCGTGACCAGTGTACACGCTTCAATAAAGCTTTATTGTGGAAAAGGTTTTCATTTGAGGTAATTATAATTACGAACACCAGGAATTTAAGGCGGTGCTTTTGAGTTAAGGTAAGAAAAGAAAAAGGTAAGGGATATGCCTGAAAGTTTTACCTACAAAGTTTTGGGGCTTTGTTAAAAACTTTACAAACTCCATTTATTGCGAGTCCCAATGTAATTTTTGCTCCTTGATCTTTAAGAAAAGTCTGAAAGTTTTTAAATTAAATTAGTTAGAGCTGCAAGCAATACGGTATTTAATCCTTTTAGAACTAATGGTTCTCATATGGAAACATTTCCAAGGGGTTTACTGATTTATTATGTGGTAACCACAGTATGAACTATGTTACTGTTACGTCAGTAGTTTTTGAATTAAAATTTAATTAACCCTACAAAATTTGTATTAAGGGGAAACAAGGGATTAATGCGGGTATACCACATGAGTTGCTTTATGTTGCAGCAATATATGATTTGCTTTAAATTTTCTTTGAATATTTTTGTTGTTCTTTGTTTTTTTTATTGCAGAAGGGCAGATAAATTTACGCAATAGACTAAGATATAAAAAAATATAATAAAATAAAATAAAATAAAAAGCATAGTTTTTTATAAAATGCCCTAAAAAATAGAAAATAATTTGTGCATTTATAAATTTTAAGACATTTCTGAGTATACAAATATGAGTAGGAAATATTTTGAAAACTTAATGATAATTAAAAATGAACAAGGAAAAAGTTAGAATTTTTACGATAACCTAGACTAGATAAATGCCCGTTTGTAATTTCGTATTATCACCCCCTGTGCATTTTTAATTGTTAACGCGGTTTTTTGCATCTATTTCTAGATAGGTTCGGCTGATAGGAAAAATGGTTATAATCAGTTTCATAGGAATTTATTTTTTGAAGAGCTTTTCAGTACAATAAAAACGCCTAGATCTAATCATTTTCACAATATATGTAAAAAATTTAAATTTTTATATGGCAACACCACAAAGGGGAAACTGTGATTACTATTTTTATTTATGTTTCCTATTTTTATGTAAACATCATGTATAAAATTCTAGCTCTCTAGATTAAATATATAATAAAAAGCGAAATTTTTATATGAAAACTCTATGAAGGAGATTGGTCCCATTTTCGGATTTTTTTTTTTTTTTAATAACGGAGTGTGCACAATTTCATCTCTAAATGAACGTGTTCTCGAGTTATCGAGAGGACGGATGAACGGACAGACTGTTATGGACCGATATGCGGAAGATTCTTGCAACAGCCAAGAGCACATTCTGGCAAAATAATCAGCGATTCCTAAACAATTACCTCGCATGGAAATGTTCTGCAGCCGTCGGTTTTAATTAGCCTGGCATGGTAATTATTATGTAAAGCGATTGTTTACTACTAAGCGACTCAGGTTCTGCAACTCGGTAGAACAAACGACAAGCTTTAAATCCGTGTTGTGTGCAGTGCCATCTTTACGCATGTACCAGCTGATCCCGGGCCCATGGCCCCGCGATCCATGGGACCCCTTAGCCCTTGCGATCAAGCGATGGCCAATTCTTCAACCAGTAAGACAATCTATTATGAGTTAGTTTGATTGTTAGAGTCTTGCTACTGAATATAGACCGTGGGATTTATTCAAACTTCTACACATGACAACAAATTTTCATACAAAGTAACGTATATTGACTCAGCTTGCAGCTCCAGTGTTTTTTAAATTTCCGAAATTTTTTCTGGTATACTTTCAGTAGTCAAACTCAATATGTATTTGGTTATCAGCGAAATCGTTTATACTCTTGGTTCATGTTAGGCCTAACGAACACTGGAGACTTTTCGTCATGCAACTTTTTGGTCACTGTCATCGTTCTGTCGTCGCAAGCTAGTCTAGTTCGCACACAGTGAGTAACTGTCACCCCAAAAATTAATGTTTTATATCAGCATTCATTAACATAAATTTCGAGGAGGCAGCTGTCATATATGTATTTGTTATAAGGATATATAAAATATCAATAAAAGAAACGCATTTAGTCCTTTCAGTTTGGAGCGAAAGGCTGCTTAAAGGATGAACTACCATCCTATCCTGAAAAAGTCCTTTGATATTTCTGTATGAGTGTTGAAAGATTTGATGATTTATCCCTACAGGTTTTGATGCTTATAATTTATCAAAGTACCAATATGCGATCATCAATTGAACCCTAAGAGAGACTTGCTGTAACTCTAAGGTCTATAAATATTTTTATGGATATTTCTGTCCATAATTTTATCTCCGAATCTCTATCAGAGTATTCCTTCAAATTTTTTGTTGTATGGAGGTGGTCTCATTTGTACTTGTTGTTAATGTTTCATAATTTATATTTCCCTCTCACACTTTCGATGTAGCAACCATTTATCAAAAAAAGATGTTTCTTCCTAGCTCTACAGCTCCCAAAACAATGGCAGTCAACCAGCGACAAAAATGCTACCAGTGCATGCACATGCAGAAAGAACATGGAGGCGCGGTGATAGCTTTCTCTTCAAAAAGTTGCCAGCCAGAGGAGCCAAAAAGTCACCTTGCAATCATGTCACTTCATAGGCGTATTTACATTATAGCCTAAGGAATTGACGATGGTAACAAAACAGTTACGTGACGAAAAGTCTCCAGTGCGCGATAGGCCTTAACATACTTTATGTTATTATTCCTGTTGATAACCTAAAGTATTTTAGAAATTATAGGGGGCCCCAATTACCAAAAGGGGCCAGAGCCCCCACTTGTCTAAAGACGGCCATGGTTGACAGTAAAGCTTACTTCTGAATATCGGACAGAAAAGACCAGTGACTTGTCTGGGGGCGCAATTCAGTGTACAGTCCTATCTTTATTCGAACCGGTTCAGGTTACCTCAGTGACAGGTAGCTTAGTAGAAAGCAAGATAGGTCAGTTCGGGTTAATAAAGTTGTCTTAAATGTAATTCGTGAGTTTTCTTTGGTTGAAGGATTTATTGTTTTATTTGATTCGTGAGTTTTATTGATAGATTTATCGAGGGGCACGGCAAGACGGCCATGCAAAAATCAAAATAACTTTAATAATAAATAATAATAGAAAAATATTATGCGTGAATGATAATCTTAGTATATCCTATAATTTCATCATCTAGGGATAAAAAGAATTGATAGTAACCATTTTGAAATATTTACTAAGGGCGTCTCTTAGTTTTATTTTTAGTCACGTAAGTCCAAAATTTATAAAAGGTTATTTTCTAATAATAATATTTTCTAAATAATTTGAAATGATTCTTTTTATTATTATTATTTATTTTTTTGGGTATACGTCCTGGACTTGGTGCAGAAAAATTATGGAAAATCATGCAAATTTGAAACCAATAAACTGTATTGACAATTTTCTAGAAACTTGGCAAACATACGTAGTTCACATGAAACATAAACAAGTTTTGACCCACTTCTACCAAACCGCTTCTAGTAGAACTTATGTATCATGACCGTCCAGTTTCTTTGAGATAAACATATTGTACTATAGTCGGAAATACGCATATGTGCCAGATTTCAAAAGAATCGCTTGAGTAGAAGTGGGTCAAAAAATTGGATGAGATTTTTAAGGGACCTTCAATATAAACAGAAAAAATCTTTGAATTAAATAAAACAATTTAAACATAAAAAAGAGAATCAGAGAAGAGATAGTCGAGATTTTATGTAGAACAAATATGTGAAAATCGATTCAAGAATGATCGCCGAGACTGGATAGGAAAGAGTAGTGTGATAGTTCCTCGATGTTAAATGAAGTTATAATTATTTCCAGTCCGGCAAAACTCTTAGAGCCTTACAGGACAAAAGGAATGGAATTCTAATACTTACCTGTTCTCATTCAATAAACAGCTCCCAAACAGGTATTCAATATAAACTATTTAAGTATATATGATGAGTAGTTGCTGATTGCAAGAATAGTCCAGCGCACAAAATTTCAAATTTATGAATGAACCATGCTGAAAATTCTCCATATTTTTTTTTAAGGAATACAAAAAAATATCACCAGAAAATTTCCTCATTTACGCTTTTCTGTTGTACTTTTACTTATGCACATTTTTTTAAATTTATAGTTGCTTGGGTTATGGCTTGGGAATGTATGAAAGTAAGTAAGTAATAGATAAGATAATATTCATCTACGCCTACAATCTTCAACTTATTCTAAGTAATTCGTTCCAGTGTATTATTGGATTGTGACGTCATAATGAATGAGGTTGGAAGCCAAATCATACTTATTATGCTATACATGGCTATAGTCGGGTTCACCGAAAATCATGGTGCTAATTAGAGCAGGAGATGATAGTACCGACTTAGACAAAAGAATTGTATAGCTGGGGGAGGTCACATCAACCGTTTCGGAGTTACAGGGTGATTAAGAAAATATGCTAGCCTTTCACAAAGCACCCTGTATCTTAAAAGGTACACAATGTGTAACCACCGTCAAGAGCTCATTTGATGTAGAACTTCATGGTCTTTCCAACGACTGCTCAATCATCCCCACACTCCTCTACTCGCAGGAGTTATTCTTGTCTAAACTAAAGATTTCGGATTTTCTAATTTTTTTTGACAAAAAGGTGGTTAACATAATTTTTTTATAAAAGCTGTAAACTGTGGACTCTTTTCACATCCTATGTGCTATCTGTAGTGCCGTTCAAGAGTTATTAGCTCGTAGCCTCTTCTCAAAGCTATTCTAAAACCTATTTTTCAGGATAATTTGTTCCCTTAATTACTGAAAACGCGTCATTTAAAAAAACTATGGTCTAGTTTCGGAATGACCTGAAAAGGTTACGAGCTAATAATTCCTTAATAGCTACAGTTACCACATAGGGTGTATAAGGTCTAATTAAAGAGGAGAGTTCATAGTTGATAAGGTAAGAATATCCAAAAATTTTAATTTAGACCCCAATAACTCCTGAGGGGTGAGGAGTACGGGGCTGGTTGAGTCGTTGGAAAGACCATGAAGATCTGCATACAATCAGCTTTAGACTGTGTACACCCTATACGTTCTAAGATACAGGGTATTTTGTGAAAACCTAACATAATTTCTTAATCACCATGTAACTCTGAAAGTTTATATGGGGGAGGTCCATACTGCCATACAATTTTTGGTTTGTCTAGGTGAGTCCTATCACCTCCCGGTTAATGGATGGACCACCATGGAGGAAATACCCTGTATAGCCCGAATAACATACAGCTGAACATCATGCGCATATAAATGAATATTAGCATCATTAACAACGTAATAACGATCGTTAATATATGACATAAAGAGAAGACGACCCAATATGGAGCCCTGAGGAACGCCTTATAAAAGTTCAGTATTTGAGTATGTAAAAAATTGTTTTAGACAGAAATGTGAGTATACTGATGGACCAAAAATATCTTTGAGTGAATCAGTTCTAGAAATGAGGAGTACTGTCGGTGTCTTCAAAACTCAGGGGAAAATAGGGTATGTAAGACTCAAGTTAAAGGTATGCCGGATGTACTGATCGCGACATTTAAATAGAAGTCTGAGAAAACACGGAAAGATGTTGTCACTAGCTTCCGATTTAACAGAGTAAATCCGCGATCAAACTTGTTCTAGGATTAGTTACCGAAAGCTAAATGCCTTGTCCTAGGTATCACGAGTTGGTGAGTTATGATTGTTGAAGCTAGGAGTAATCTGATGTGTTCTTTTTAAGATAATTGGAAAGAACCTGTTTAGAGTTTTTGGGCTATAATAATAATTAGTCTTGTCTTTACCATAGACATTTGCTTTCTTCAAGTTCTTCTAAAAAGTTTTGGATGATATAGCACAGGATTAAGTTTGGAATATTAATATAGCCACTTGAAATTATGACCCGTGGTGCTAACAAGATTACGTACAGCAGTTTCGATTAAATATTTTCCCATTTGCCACCCATACCTATCTGATGTATCGTTAGCAAATAGCAAAATTATTTTTAATATCGTACAACTCGTAACGTAACGTTAACGTAAGTAAAAATTATTAGCATGGCTGATATATATTTAAGCAAATTTCATCAAGTAATTTCTCATAAGAAAACAAAAAAAAACCCTTTTTCTTTATCCCCACCCTTAAAATGATACCATTCCCTCTTGGTATTAACTTAGGGACTATTAAGTTTCCCCTTTTTATGCTCAATTATGTTATTCAATGTACTTTAGAATGATTACTTCCTACACCTAAGTACTTTTTCTCTCCCTGCTATCCCCTATTGCCCCTAAAAGTTAGCGTCTTGTTGTAAAAGGAATTTCTCTAGGAAAACAATCAGCGTTACTGCTGCTTTGTTCTCAATGCTTTCACCTGCAACTCCTGCAATTTTCTCCATTTATAAAATGTCTAAGCCGAGCATATCTAGATCACGGATACAGATTATAGTGCAGAACCATCTCCTGCTTTTTTCCTCACCTCTCGTGAAATGGATGACTTAAGTTTAGTTGAGAAACTCCCTTTCCTTTATTCATTATGTGAATTAATTGAAAATTTATGGTTCTTCTTAAGTAATAATAGTCAGGAGAACTACGATGCCAAGAACTTTAATTTATGCCAATTAGTGGGGGCGAAATTAAGTTATGAAAGTAGTCAGTCTTCGTCGTCGTCATTTATGTAGATCTGAGCTAACCAAAGGATGTAAGAAATTTGCACTTGCATTTAAAGATGGCATATGAGAGTTTTGGATTTTCAAAGTTTTTGCATTTTAATATGATTTGTATTATTGTAAGGTATTTATGTACATGGGAAGGAAATGATCAAGAGGGTAGGAAGCTTTGAAAGCCTTTTGCTTATTTTTTATTATACACCCTTTAACTTTACAAGTAGGTATTTTGAATTATGCCCACATACGGGTTATATGGAAATTTTTTGTGATTTATTCAAAGGTACATATACAGCGATCTTTGCACTTTCTTATAACATCATGAATTTATAATTTTGAAATTTTGACTATAGTTGAAATATTAATCCTGAAATTTTTCCTTTTTAATTTGAATTTGGTTATGGACTGTCACAATTGAATTAAACTTAACTACTTTAGATTTTATACTAAAAATAATGTAGGACCTCCATTAAAAAAAAAAAAAACAAAAACAATGACTAAGTTCACAGTTATTAATATAGCAAATATATCGAAATTTTGAACGTTGTAACCTTGGAAGAGGATGAGTATAATGGTCGTCACTGTACAATTTCGAAGATCATGGAGATATTAATGTATCAATTTAAAAATCGAACTTTTTAAATAATTCACATTTTCTCCATAAAACTTAAGCATGGCTTTTATAAAAGAAGCTACAATCTCAAGTATTCTCATATTCAATCTCTTATCTCCTCCTTGAATAGGAGTTTCGGACACTTCTACCTTTAAAACCTCTAAAATAGACAACTTGAGCCCATTTTCTAGACTTTGTGGTTTAGGTAATAATAAATTATCAGCTTTTGTGGAACCTAAGGAGTGGTTCAGAAAAAATTAACCCATTAAGTTATTTTTATACCTGCAAATTACAATAATCCAGGTCAGGATTTTTTTGTTAAAATATTCCATAAATACTGAATTCTGAGTTTATATGAATCATTCGTGTATTGGAAGTGAAATAGTTAAAATGTTTCGAAGCGAAAAAGAAGTGCGTGAAATGATTTTGTCCAAATATTTGGAAAATCCCACAATTTCATTGTTAAAAATTTCAAAAGAACTGAATACAAATTATTCTACGGTAAAAAGGACAATAGCCAAGTATAGGCGAGGCTTGTCAATAGAAAGGATACGTGGGTCAGGTAGAAAACCAGGGCCATCCCGTCCAGACGTCATAAAACAGATGAAGAGAACTTATTCTCGGAAACCGGGAACTTCGGATAGAGACATGGCGACATTGGCAGGAACATCAAAGTCTACAGTACACAGATAGAAAAAAATCTGTGGATTTAGGAGCTATAAGGTTCAAAAAGTGCCGCTGAGGAAGGAAGACGAAGAAAAAACAGCAAGAAGAAGAGCGAGAAAACTTTATGAGAACTACCTGACGAATTACGATTGTGTCGTTATGGATGATGAAACCTATTGTAAAGCTGACTTTTCGAAGATACCAGGTGACGAATATTTTACTGCAAAAAGTCGGAGCGGAGTATCCAGAAAATTTTCAACAAAAGGAATGACAAAATTTCCCAAGAAGTACTTGATTTGGCAGAAGATCTGTTCTTGCGGTTTATGAAGCAGTGAATTTATCATCACAGGAACAATAAACTCAGATGTGTACATCAAAGAGTGCCTTCAAAAAAGGCTTCTACCTTTTATTCAACAGCATCAAGGGTCTGTTATTTTCTGGCCAGATTTGGCCACCAGTCATTACGCGAAAGCAACGATGGAACCAATGAAGTCAATATCGTGCCAAGGGAAGCCAATCCAGCAAACTGCCCCCAACTTCGCCCAGTAGAGAGGTACTGGGCATTAATGAAAAAGGAGCTTAGAACAACAAAGAAATGTTCCAAAAATGATGCTGACTTCAGAAATAAATGGAAAAGAGCATATAGAAATGCTACTAATATAACTGTTCTAAATCTAATGCGCGGCTTGAATAACAAAGTTAAAACATTCTTCCAAAACAAATAATGTATTAGAAATAACTTTTGTATTTTAAAGTTTAAGTTGTAAGAAACAAAATATAGAAATTTTATAAAAAAATTGCCATTAGTGTTTTTACTGCAAACAAAAATAAATGGGTCATTTTTTTCTGGACCACTCCTTATAACATTTCAATAGAAATAAGCTAAACACATTTTCTAATTTGAGGATCTTATTTTCAATTTTTTCATGTAACCAGTGAAATTATTTCGGGAGCCCTGTAGTGATTTTCAAGCGAATATGGATCCCCTATGCGTACTTATCTGATAAAGACATTGCTAGATTCCCAAGCTGTCTTTCTTCTTATCTTACCTTTGTTTATAAAATTTTTGCGTGAAACAATTTACAATTATACTAGTTGTACTATAACTGATATTACCTATAGATCAATTGCCTGAGCCAATTGGGGAAAATAAACTCCAACTTGACGACAGGTAATACTTTTTGCTGAAAGATGCAAATGTTCGGAATTCGTGTTCGTATTGGAATCAAGTAAACTTATAAGTAGGTATATAAAACGAAGATAAGAAGCTGAATAATAGAATACTTAGGAGGATAACAGCTTCGCTTGTGAAAACATGCCTTACTTATGATAGAATTACATAAAGCCAGAAATATTTCCAAGTTATACGAATTTTATATTATTGCCTTATTATAATCCGTTACTTATGTATCTGAAGAATTGTAAAACATCACATTTATTGGTACCTGATTCAGTATTACCAGTATATAATCGAAAACTCCGAGAAATTTAACCCACCCCAGAAAATTGTATTTCCTTAACTCGATGCCCATCTATCTAGGTTACGAAATCTTCTTTAACCCTTTCGATCCGACTGGTACAAATATGTACCGTTAAAGTTTATAACGTCCTGGAAAGTTAAATTCGCACTCAAATTGGTTCTGAATTGTACCATTTCGTACTCTTGATTATTCTAACGGTAAATATGTATTCCCGTTCGTTACGTGCAATCAATTTTTACAAGACTTTCGATTTGTGTGTGCAGCGTATCGGACGGAAAAGTGATTATTTAATATAAAGTGACTTTAATGCGTAATAATTTATGCGTATTATTAATATTTTGTAAGGTAAGGAAGTTTTTCTTATTTTCAGTGACTTTTATCAGTTATTTTAGTTCATGGTACACATTTGTACCGTCAGTACTCAATAGTGGTACACATATGTACCAACAGTACTGTATCAATGTATTTATAAAATGTTATTATAGGGAAAAATGGCTAAGAATTTGAACGAAAAGGATATAGACAGCTTGTTGGAGGAGTCCGAAACCAGTAACGGATTTTGTGACTTTGCTTCCGACAGTGACGATGATTACCAGCCCGATTTTGAAGCAAACAACAGAGAAAATATTGGAGACTCCAATAATGAAACTGATGAATCTGAATGTAATTCTACGACAGCTGAAGATGGTTTGATGGAGCATCAGGTGCATCAAATGAAAACGAAGGAATTATACATTGGTCAATATCATCAAAAATATTTGGTCAAAAAAAAAAAACGGCCTGGCATTATGCGTACATGCTCTATGGCAGAAAATATTGATCGGAATTTTAATCCTGCAGATATTTTCCATAAGTTGATGCAACGTCCAGTATACATGCTCAATGCAAAAATTAGTGACTGGATTTGCATCGTACTTCGAAAGCTAAACGACCAAAAATTAAAGCGACTAATAGTGGAGAAATACATGCTGTCATAGGTTGCATATTTATAATTTGTTAAAACAAACTTCCAGCAATTTCTGATTACTGGTCACAACATCCCTCTCTAGGTAATCAGGCAATAAAGAAGGCTATTTCCCGAAATCGGTATCAATTCTTCCAAAATATATTTTGCACCCTTCCAAAAACCTGTTAATTGCAGTAAAACGTATTATGTGGATGATTTAGTGCAGTGTTTAAAAAGTACGTTTCGGAGATGTCAACAAGATAGTAGCTTTCAAACTATTGATGAATCAATGACGAAATTCAAGGGTCGCTATACTTTGAAGCAATATATGTTACTCAAACCAGTCAAACGAGGATTAAAAATGTGGCTTCGTTGTGATGCAACAAACGGTTACACGTACGATTTTGATATATATTGTGGCAAGGAACTCGATGCATATGAAGGAACTCTAGGTGAACGAGTAGTTAACAAAAATTGGCAAATACAATTTCCGAGGAAGATACAATTTTGTGTTTCGAGAATTTTTTTACATCTGTGCACTTACTCCAATCACTGAATTATGCAGTTGTTGGTACATATGCATGTCAAACAGGATAAATGTACTAAAAATTGAAGCGAAACTCAAGCGTGGAGAGGTAATATTTATGAGTTCAACTTCTGGGCTACTGTGTGTAAAATGGCAGAATACGAAGGAAGTTTTAACTTTGAGTAACTGCCATACTCCAAATATGAAAACAGGGGGAAAATTGTTGTACCGTGCCACGAAATGCTAAAGTTTTACTGTGAAATAATGCGTGGCTGATCTATAAACATGACCGTAAGTCTGCTAAGTATTAGAAAAAAGTGTTTTATCGTTTATTGATGATGGTGGCTGTAAACGCCTTGGTAATACATTCCGAGCTAAATCGTAAGAAATTGCCATTCAAAACGTTTTTGGTTATTTTAGCAGAAATGATGATTGACGATGGCTTGAAAAGCTTGTGAGTTCGACGATCTTCAAAACACAGTCCCCAATCTTAAAAACCTGATATTGCGAATAGTCATTTACCGATAGAAGGATCTTCCAGACGAAGATGTACCAATTGTTCCAGCCAAAAGAAGCAAACTCGTACAACGACCATCTGTACAGCATGCGATATACCTTTGTGCAAACATTGTTTTGCACCATTTCATTCAATCTGATTTTATATTACATAAATTTTATATTAGATATTATTGAATTTGGTTTTTTGCTAACTTTTTTAATTTTTACAATAACTTTTATAAGAATAAACGAAAAAAATTATGTTCCTTAAAATATATTTCTTTTTCTTATTAGTACTACTGGTAAACATACGTACCACTCAAATATTCGGATGGTACAATGTTGTACCACTACCCCCCACCCAACCCCAATTATATACCACCAATTCAGGGCTACAGATCGAATTATTTAAACACCTGTAATATATTCAAATCAACAATTTGGTCATAGCATTTATATTCGAAACCCGAATCGAAAGAGTTAAAACTGCAATCATACGACAGGTCTTGGTAAAAACAAAAAAACACGTGTTGTAGTGGGTCATATAACTAAGCCTGAACTCTCTGTTTCCGAGGAACGCATTCTAGTCTGCAAAGATCCGTATTTAATATCTTTTTGCTGTTCTTCAGTAAATTAAAGTTTATCCGAAAACTATTTAAAGTCCAGTCTGATAATCAGAGAGGATAGAGATAGGCTCATTCTTGATACGTATATCAATATTTCAACCCATCTAGCGCTCTTCTAGAAGTCCTACATCAGACCAAGAATGGAATACAATTCCCATATCTGAGCTGCTACTGGTTGCAAAGTCCTAGCTGAAATGGATATTGTCCAAAAGAGAGCTTAGAAATCCTCCATCGTAAGTTATCTTAGTGAGCTGGAGAAAATTTCGTCTAGATAAGGCGCACATAAAGAAATCAACAGATGGCGTGCCCACTCGAATAACCTATTAATACATAAAGAAGAAACAATGAAGGTTCTTTCACTGTCCACTTTCTGTCATAGAAGTCGAGAAGGTAGATGTGTGCGACTTTACTACGTTTTCTGTTTAAGAGAACCCTCAAAGTTAACTTCCATATAATCAATTCAGTGCTTCATTGCACGTATCTTCAGGTAATCCTAATTCACGACATTCACCTTAATTTGGAGATTCAGATCTGTTTTCGCTTTTATAATGGAAGAAATCTTCACGACGACATTTATTAATTTTTATTGGTGGAAGAGAAGGGAAATTTATAAAATGCTTTCGTCAACTATCCCATAAGTTGCAAAATATTATATCAAGCTCAAGCATCGTCTAATATTATCGATTTTGGTTAAAATACTAAAATGCTAGCTACAATGATCAAAAAACAATACTCAAACGAAAGCTAAAATACACAACAATTTTTAAAGATTTTTCTTAATTGGCACTTATTGTTATGAAAGTCAATCGAATAAAAATTCTAATTAAAAATACAGCCCATGCTCTCCACCAGCAATAATATTTGCTGATAAAACAACGTAAAAGTATACACAAACCACAACTACTCAAGCAATCAGTTCAATAATGCTCAAGGAATTGAGAATTCATAATGTTACTTTCCTTCAAGATATTGATTCGCAAAGAACTTTCCTAAGGGCACATTTAATAGAAATAGTCAACTGAAGATGTCATCTCAAGGAACAAGAAATCCTCCATCTAAAGATAAGAGAACGACCAGAGTCGTCGGTCAGGGCAGACCCCTTTGTCAAATCAAATGAAAAGAGACGGATGAAGGACAGGGTAATCGTGATAGCACTCCTTCACGCTGGACTTTGTTGTGGTTTGTTTTTTCTTTTTTTTTGCAATTCAAACTCCGGTAAATTACCTAATTAGCTTATAGTCCGTAAATTTAGATCCAGACTGGCGCCATCAAGGGTGCTTTTCTCTTTTTAACCGTATAAATCTCCCACAGTTTGCGGGATGTCAAGTGTACGAAGAAGTAGACATTTTGAAGGGGTTTCTTAGCCCGTATCAAATTCCATTGTGGGTGCACAAAAAACAAATAAAAGGATCACAAGGAGCACAGCTAACCAATTATTATTTATTAGTAGAAGAAGGAGCGGAAGAGGGAAGAAAAAGAAAGCAGAATTCTTGTAATACTGCTTGAGATTTTCCTATTTTCTACACAAGCGCGGCAAATGAGAATTTTAATCCTAAAGTTGTTGTGAGTGGTCCCCGACCTTGCATATGAAAATGGTCTTGTCTTTGTTAAAATATAAAACCCTCACGTTTCTTTGAATTTATGAAAATACACTAATTATACGGAAATTACCTCTTGACAAAAGGAGAACTCAAGCGGCGATTGTGTTATATACAGATGCATATCATCAAAGAACTAAATACTCCGCACAATTATTCGGGCTCCTTAAGAATTAAAGAAAGCGTCATACATAAAAGGAGAGCTCTTGTAATACACACTTACATATACAAATAAATGTATGTATATTCTGCTATAAGAATAATTCACGACGGTAATAACAATAAGCACTACGATAATCGTTATCATTCGGTCTCGGATATCCTGGACTTCTATACGGTCCCATATTTTTGTAGCGCCCTATCCCGTTTGGGGCCCATAAACGTCACTTGTAATGGAAGGTTATCCTTACTGAATTCCGTTTCTCCGGTTGCTGGCTAAGCTTTTCGACTAATGGAATTCATGATGGTCGCTTTTTCGCCCTATCCTAGATGCACCTCCTATTCTGTGTAGCACGAACGACAGCCGTTCTTAACTCTTTCGAATTTATTTCATTATCATCCGATTGTAGTTTTCCCGAACAATTTCATTTCATTTACCTCAGTTAAACGAGAAACTTGTTTCGAGCTCTTCAAGGCGTTATTCGACAGTTCATTTCTTCTGGAATGTAGTCCATAATGATGGCCAAGAGATAGGAGTTTCATCCACAAATGCAATTGCATTTTTGTTTTGTATTTCATTTGATAGACGTCAACAGATGGATGGATCTACAGCTTAAAATATAGAGACAACAGGAAGTGTAGATACCTGTAAAATTCGTGTGCATGAGCGTGGATTTTTCCAAGTTATCGTGAATTAGGTCAGCATTATATTGAAGAAAGAGACAAATGTATTTTCGTGGGAAATCATTTTTTATGCAAGTGTAGTTACAAAATATTATTTTGTGTACTTTAAACACATTTTTATATTAAACTAAATTGAAATTAATAATAAAAACGATTAAATATTTGTTTATTGAAGATTTATTTACGTTTGAGACAGCTGAGAAACTCCCTGTGTATCTAGGTGCAGTGGCAGCGACTAAGAGCACGACTAAGAGCATTTTCGGTGGGAGCAACGGCCTTTTTTTTACCATATATCTTATTGCCCCGCTCTCTGTATTGATTCTACTAGACGGCTGTACTGAGCTTTCACTAACACATCCAGAATTTGACTACGCCCAATTTGACTTATCACACTTTCTGTACTCTCTATATTCTAAGGTCTACAGTTTCAATTGTCGATGTAAGATGTCGGCGGTGTAATGAATTGGGATATACATTGGCGTGTACTAATAGGCGAGGCGTTTTACTAACAACAGATTACTCACAATAGAATTATTGAAATGCTAGAAAATGCTCGTGATATTTCACTCAGTGGTCTAGGGCCCACCCAAGGTATATAGAATACAAGGTATTCCCATTACCAACCACGTTCCGCCATTAGAGACGAATTATAGTGAAAATGTATAAGAAAGCACGGTACAGAGAACTCAATACTCAAATTAAACAGCTGTTAGCTGTCAAATTCAACAAAAAATTTGTTTTTTGATGTATTTTAAGTAAAACTTTAAACCGATTTTACTCTGTATATTTTATGATTGCTGTCAGATTTAATTCACACATGTTTTCTCAATTTATAGTTCCAAGTTGCACTTGCAAATGAGGTATTGCATCATTTATATAATCTCGGATTCGTGTCGCCCAAAGTACAAGAGAAATCTTCAAATGGAATAATGGAAAATGTTTCAGGTGCATTGTAGAGGATGACGTTGACTAGTTTCTAGGATACATGTTCCCCAATATGAGAGGAGTAACATTATTCAATAATTAAAACGACTTAGTTATGTTCTGGCTCCACGTAGTTTTTCTTTTACGAGAACTACTGTTCAGTCCACCGATGTATTCACGTTCCCTTGACATATTTCCAAAAGTTCAAAAATAAAGGGAGCACAAAGTATCAAGTTTCAAGACAATCATAAACTTAATACTTATCTAAGAAAAATAATCAAATTTAGCATCCTTTATCGTCTTTATATGGCCGAACATTGCACTTTCATGCTGCAAAAGCATCTGTTAAAAACCCTTTGAAGTTCACCAAAAAATAATGAAAATTCATTAATAAAATGAAAAAGTAATACAAAATGCACCAAGTTATACATACTTCCATGTATTTGTGGCGGCTTGACGATACCACCTGCGCGGCGTTAGCGACCTTGGGCAGCCACACCGCATTTGTAAGGTTTTCAATAAGCTCTGCGAAAGCCACCTTGTGAGCTAAAAAAGGTATGTGTAAGTAGGCTGTGAGATAGATTTAAGGAATACAAAAATACTAAAGATTTAGGTATTGTTCCGTCAGAAGTTGATCAAAAAGGATCAAAATATTGTATAGATTTCAATTTTAATAAATATAAAAGAAAACTAAAGGCTAAAGATCGGAGGAATTTCCCCGACAATAAACCACATTCTAATCAAATAAAGAAGTTTCAACAGATGTCTGGACTTTAATTGATGACCGCATTTGTATGAACAAATATACTTTTCTTCCAGTGTCTGTCTTTTTCAAGTTCCACTGAAAGACCCAAACCGAGGAACTCCCTGAGACCTCACAGGCCTTCAAGAGGAGAGGAATCAAACCCTGAACTGCTAGCGCTGGACGTGATACAGTTCCGCCAATGACTCAGCCTATCGATATAATATCAAATATATCGATCTGCTTATTGTGCTCCTGATGCGACACAGATTGGTAAACAAACGTCGGCCTGCAATATAACACCAAATATATGTAGCCGCTTATTGTGTACGCGCCACCTCATAACGAACTGCACTGGCTTCTATCCATAGAGAATCTCTCTAGTCCCCACGAGGATACCACTCAGGATGTCATAGGGACAACCTGTGGTCTTTATCACCCCAACAATATCGATAGAAAGAAACTCATCTTCTTCTACGGAAGTGCTCTACGGGCGTCATTGGGACAGTCCATACTGCCTTCACGCCACTTCTATTTCTCCAGTAGTTCTCACCTTACTTTCAGATCGAGAGGACTTTAGATCTCCACACAAGCTCCGTCTTAGGATTCAATCCCAAGATCTCGTGTCAGGAATATTTCAAGAGGCTATCGACGCACGTCGGTCTCAACTGGAGATACTAACTACTGCGGTTAAGGATACACCCTTGACGCACTTGGCTGACCCACTACACAGGTCGTATAAAACAGCGTGGTAGTCATCTACCACCAAATATTTACATTTTTGACATGTCAAAATGTCATGACACAGTCAGCTGTTTTCGCCTCAGTTACCCACAGATAACCTAATAAAATAATTGGAAGCAGCCGAACAAAATGTTTCGTCTTTTGTATAAATGGGGGAAAAGAATTTGGCTACACATTATTATAGTGCGACTAAGACAACGAGTTTAAAACAAAAACTGAGAGAACGTAGGATTACCCGAATGATAAAATCTTCTTGAATACCTTCAAAATCCTTTCAAACTACTCAAACTACTAAATCGGGTCGCACTACCTCATTTTTTTAAAGAAAAAAAAAAAAAATTTCGCATTGGCCAAGATGGTTAAAGGAAGTTTAAAATTTCTGTCAAATAAAATTCTAATTTTTCCCGAAAACATCAGAGAATCCAGCATGAGTTTCATTCACTTAATCTCTTCAGAGCAAAACGAATGTAAAAAGAAGTATGTGCGTTGAAATATCCTAGGCTTACGGTAACAGCTTTGGAATCACAACATAGGATTACAGCAACAGCTTTGGAGCCAACTCTCTCAATATTTCAGAAAAACCTGTTTTCATAAAAGCGTGGGAACAATTTATGAGCATAAAATCTGAAAACTCAGCCCCTTCTCATTTATTTACAAAAATTAATTATTTGCCATTCTGTTTCCTTGGATGTAATCTGCGCCTTCACATTTTTTATCTTTATTCATAAAAGTTTTAAAGAGATTTATTTTTTTATTTATTTTTGTTCTTTCTTCCTTTTCTTGCCGTGTACACAACAAACAAATTCAATAAAAGTTGCTAGGGCAACATCAAAAAGGAAACACTCATAACTGGATACAGCGGCTATATAAAGCCGACGAACCTACTACAGAAAATCATTCTTGGTTCAGAAATCATCTGGCTAAGAGATTAATCTGAATTCAAGAATAATATTCCCAGCCTCCAAAATAGAAGATTAGTTCTCTTTTTCAGAGATAATCTGAGTTTTCCTATCATTTCCTACAAAAGTTAATTCTGTTCAGAGTTTATTACTCCTATCCATATTACAAACAATAATCTGAAATATTATTTCGAACCGCCATATAGAAGTTAATTTTATTGCAGGGATTAATCTACTACCCTCCTGTCTACATCTATAAGTAAAAGATTCATTCTGCCGCAGAGATTAATCTGCAACACTGCCCCCACACTTGGCAGAAGTCTCAGAGTTTATCTGAATACACTTTTCGTCCTTATACGCTGCAGCACGTACTACAATTTGGCCTTAGAGGCAGCAACAGATGCTACACTTTGGCCTTACATGTTGAATAAGTTCTCGTGCTACACTTCGGCCTTACACGCTGAAGAAGGTTTATTGTGTTACACTTTCCGACCTTACCCGCTGCATGCTACATGCTACACTTTAAACGGAAATTGGTTCATTTGTATATTCCTGCCTACTCGTAGCAGCAACCTGAGAATAATTTCAAAGAAATATATTCTGATAGAGAGCAAGTTCTGTTCTTCTTGTTCTTTTCAGAAGTGAAGAAACAAGAATGGCAGCCCACGTAACGTCATCCAGAATAAATCTGAATTTTATTGAATTATTGTTAGTACGTAGTCTTAAGTTTCATATATTTTGATTTTTTATGTTTGTGATATTAGTGTAAGCTATACGTATTGAATAAATATTATATTTGAATTCTACAAAAGCTGAGTTATCTATTTCACACCAGCAACCCCTCCCATGTTCGAGACTAGATCTCTCTAAGAATGATAACTATATTGTTATATTCCTACCAATTTCAACCTTAATCAAAACTAGCTTACAACACTGGGAAGTAACTCTGAGAAAATCAATTACAAAGCTGAAAGATAATTTATAAAAAAAGTTATTTTGGTAACTATCAAGTTGCAATTTATTTTGATTTGAGATAGATTGGTGTGGTTGGATAAACATTTTTTTTTTTCAATATTTTATGAATCACCCTATAAATTTCGAACAACAAATCTTATGATGATAATTTCGAAATTATTAAATAGATAATCGTTGAATTGAATCCTTCTAATGCTCTGCTCAGATTGCTGTATCTATTCTACTCGAATCTATTCGAAGGGTGATCAATTCTATTCTAAAAATAGAGTCGTTAGCTTATCGAAAGCAAGTATGAACTATGGCGTCGGTAGGCATCGGACTTGAATCGCATACAGATAAGTATAGAAGAGCTTCGCCAAGCTGCTTTTTTGCTGAGTAGAGTTCATCCATAGCACATTAGCACTTCCACACAAGCCTTAACTTCACAGTAGGAAGAGGAATAATTTAATTATTTTCTGGTACAAAAAACAAACAATTTTCAAAATTAATATGTGCAGAGAAAAGTACTTGCGAAAAACGTAGCGTGATTCAATGTCACTCCAAACTAAATATTACGAAAAAAATCAGTTCCCATCGTTTACATAAAATTACTTGAAGAAAGAAAAACATATTTTGAATGCATTTAACATTTCCATTTGACTTTCCAGGAAAAAAAAATCTGTGAGCATTATGAAACGACCAACTTAACTTCTTGCTAAATTGAATTAAGGAAGAGCTTAAATACGAACAACTTTTCTGTAACCAACTTTAAAATCTGCCTTGTAATGAACTCAAACATCATTGTGAACCCAACATATCAAAACCAGTCATCTACCACAGCAGCAAGGACTAGCAGTTCTGTAAAAGTTTATGTTGGAAAAAGATACGACCAGAAGATTAAAGGACTTCCTGCATTTCTTCCTTGTAGTTTTCAGTTTTATAAAATCGTCTTGTAATAATGCGCGTTCAAAAGACTTCCTGAAAATCTTTCAAAAGGATTTGTGGTTAGATTTCCTTCTGTTAGAAATCTTTTTGCATTTATCTATGTGGAAAGTATCTGTGGATAGCTTTGATTCTTTTCCGCTTGACTTTTTTGGCCGAATTGATAGAATTATCGTAATATGTACTTAGACTGTGATGATGTGAGCGAATGAATAAAGAGTGTAACCATAATTAAATTCAGTAAAATTGTGTAAATATTATAACAATTCATGGAAGAGTTCTTTAGAAATAAAGAATTGATCCGATTCGAAGGACCAGTGGACTTGAAGGACAACTTTGGTCCAGCTTGTGGGCTAAATTGTCGCTGAAAATCTATTTATTACAGAATTACGGAATTGGTGCTTGACTTTTTACCGGTCTTTCATAACAATGAATTCACTTCATCATTTCTGTTAGTTTAATAATCCAAAGAGTATATTTCCAAAGAGGTATATCTAGTTAGCAACCAGATGACTATTTAAACTTTACATATAAAAGCAAACTTCTCAAAGACGTAGCCAACAGCTCACCATGAGAAGGCATCTGTATAGTAGAAGGGATGATATAAAAGCAGGTATAGAGCTATAATTCTTGGTGAGAGTAAAATGACCTACAAGAGGCTCAATGCCCTTCCATCTTAAATAGTCAATATTTTACCCATTACTGAAGCTAACGGATATTATTAGAACTCTAAAAAGAAACGAATGTACGGTTAGCTACTCTCTTGACGATGGAACGCATTCGACTAATGAACCTCCCTCACGGATGATTTACTTTAAGAGAACTTTAAATATCTACCACCTTTGTTTTAGAAAAAGTGTGAGAATATAAACATCACCTTAATGATAAAATAAATTTATATGATACGAAAAAGAGTTCCACCAACGAGATTCCAAGCACGGAGGCCAGAGTGGACCATTGTGCTATCCTGCTAGAAACCTATCACCAAAACCTTCCTGTCCTCTTAATGAAGCACATCAGGTCTTGGTGAGGACGATTTTTCAGCTCATCTAAAGACAGGAGGGCAGACTTTAGAGTATCAAGCCTGCTCCGGGGGAAGGCTGGACAAACTCACAGAAAGTGTTCGGTTGTCTCAGGCTCTCCTTCCAGGCAGGACAAACACTCAGGGCTATCAGCAACTCTCATCCTTGTGTTAAATGAGCGTGAAGCGAGCTGTAGCCGGTGATGATACCAATCACAGTTCTACATTCTTTCCATCCAAGCCCCTACAGAAAATCAGAGAAATTCCTATTGGGCCTATCAGGAAAAAGTTTTGTACACTTGCCAGTATTGAAGCTCTCCCATCTCTGCAAATGCTTCTTACGAACATCCGCTTTGATGGGAGACCTGATAGGCGAGGTGGCAACACCTACGGCAGGCTCTCCATGTGACCAGGATCCCACTGAAAAGACAGCTTGATGTGGATACACAACTTATCCCCGGACGACCTGCTGTCCCTCAGTAACTTAGAGGTTACCTGAGGGCTACTGAGAGCCATCAAGGCTGTCTGACTATCCGAAAGGACAGCAATGTCCTTTTCCTTGATCATAATATCAAGAGCTATTTTTACTACCATTATGATAATGAAGACTTTAGCTTGAAAGACAATAGTGTGCCTTCCAGGTCCCAATTTCAGGTTCAGGAAAGTAAACACATAAGGCACTTTCCTCAGTTCACGTGGCCAATTCAGGAAAACCATTCAATCCCTTTCTTTCTAAGAGGGTAACGCTGAAGTCAGCCGCCGAAGTCGCAATTGTGGTTAAGCCTTTACGAGAAAGTCATATATTACAGCTGATGTGGTGCAATAGCTGTAGACGAAATAAAGACAACAGAAAGAGAAATTGATTATTAATTATCGAAAAGAATTGAGGGGTGAATATTATCCCAACATTCTAGAAGACCAAACAAGAGGCAACATCTTCGAAAAAAATCGACAATTAAGAAAAATGAAGACTCTAACAAAGCTTTACTTAACTTAACAACAATTGGTCAGGTAAATTAGTCACTTCATCATGGAACACAAAAAACAAGATTTGCGCTACACTTGAATCATATTTCGTCAGAGTAAGGCAAAGAAGTGTAGTGTTGTTGTTGTTTGTTGTGTCGGTAATTGGATTGATTATGTAAATGATTTTTATATGTTTTAGATATTTCTAAATACTAAACGACTCTATACAGCAACAATATCTAATCCTATGTGGGCTCACCAGTGATTACGATTAGAGGATTTACTTTTATAATTGAAGAAGTTTGCTTCAATTATAATGCTCGCTTCTGAAGATATATAAATTTTTAGACAAACAAATGGAGGTGCGCTCTTACTCTCTGGTATATGGAACTCTAGTAAAATTTCAAAATTTACTACTGGAATTACACTTCAAATCACAATTAGTGCTTCTTTCATTTCACAGTTCGGGATTAAGCTAAGGGAAAGTTAAACTGAGTATAGTTAAGATAATTTGCATGTTACTGCTTTGTGAGCTTAAATTAATTGCTCTCTATGCTTCCGATACGTCAAGCCCACATAAAAAATAAAAATGGAAAGTGCAATGAAACCTGCCACAGCTTGTGCCGCAAGACCTTCAGCAACATTGCGAATCAACCTCTCGACTATAATTAGCAAGAAATTAGTTAGTAAGTCCAAAAATAACAAATACCATTTTTGCTGTTGCTTATCTAAAACGCTCAATAAATGTTAATGAAGCTAAAAAACGCTGAATTCCGAAGTAATAAAATGTCCTGTACTAATAAATTCAGTCACAACCATTGTGTCATCATCTAAAAGAGAACATGCCATAAAATCGCCTAAACTTCTAGTGTACGGAAACCTCACCAAATATTTAATAAATCTTCAGCAACTAAACAACAAAAGCTTGAATCCCTTACATCCTTCCATTGACTCACAACCGTTCAGGGGTATATCACCAAGCAGGCAACAATATCCTTAAAGCCTTTTGTGCTGGGCAAATATTTTCTTCACATTAGCTTCACATTAAATAAATTTTCCAAAATAACAAAAAGAACAAAAAAAAAAGGAAAAGGACAAATGAGCAATAAATAGCTCAAGATTGTCGATTATATGGAAACTGTTCTATTCAACGCCAAGCTAAAGCGCTCCGCTTATTAAATTAGCGCGCTTGCTGCAGAGCATTACAGTTCCACTGTCACACACCCGATAGCAATGAATTAAAGGGCACAAGCCTTCCTTCTAGGTCTTCTTAGGGCAATAATTTCTGGTGCAGAAATTTATGGTTATCCGCCGAAGAGAATAGTTGCTTCCTTCCGTCTGCACTTGTGGTTGCCTTGCAGCCTCAGCAATGCTTCTAGATAAAAGGACGACGCATCATCCTCCTAAACCTATGGAGTACCATCAGGGGAATGTGTCTTCTTTCATGTGTCGTTAGAGGCGGAGATGGCACCGGCATATTTTATTATTTCCCCACCATCCTTCCTTGCGGTTTTATTCAGGTTCGTCATCTTGTTCAGTGAGACTGGTTTCCTGCTGCTGCTGCTGCTCTGCGCCAGTTGCAGCATGTTATGTCCTGGAAAGAATTTTGAATTCTTGCAGTTACTTGCGAACAGGATCTTTCCATAATAAATTGTTTTACGGTGTCATTAATGCACCACCTACCAGCAAAGCTGCCACCGCACTAACTCCATCGCATCCAACTTCCGTTCGGTCCAATTCTATACACGGATGAAGCTGTGAATATGTATGGTGCTTAATAGGGACAAGATGAAAAGCCTCAAGAAATTGCAATTTACCTGTAGCCAGATGGTGAAAAGCATCGTCGCATATCTCCAGGATGTTAGGCAGGAAATGTGGAAAATGAAAAGATTGGGGATTATTTGGAAAATGTTTGCAATAAAACAGGTACCTGCTAGTGCTAGCTGCTGTTTTGTGGGGTTGCTATTATAATAGAGATAAATTTATTACCGTCAGTTTAGGAACTCATAAAGTTTTGCTGTTTTTACTAGTTGGTGGCAGGATTGTCTTTAAAAAAATCGATAATAAGTCAACTACAATAATAACAATATCAGACAACCGAGTTTGAGTCAAATGATGCCACAAAAGCTTTAATTCGCTTCTATTTTTTGCAGAGTTTCAAAAATAATATACAAACCCAAATGCACATGCGCAATGAGATTTTCTTATTCGAAATCTTTCATGCTAGAAATAAAATGCTCAAAATGCTGTGTCCAATGAAAATCTTTTTCTATTTTATCGTAAAATATGTTTCTGATAGGATAACTGACGTAGTTAAATGCATCTCTAAGAATTTCTACCATTGATCGGGTTCTATTAGCGGACAATTAACATAATACTGCTGCTGTTAGCCAGTCTCGCTGTATTAAAAAAGAAGCCCCGAATTATGATTTTCTGAAGGATTTTTCCTAGTTTCCTTATCTTATTTACTTTCCCATTGAAGTCTTTCAATGTAAAAAAGCTTATTTTTTAATAATTTAGCTACCAAGATCAATAACGGACATTGGCCATACGATCTGCATAGAGTAGATGTGTTGTAAATTTCTCTTGTTTTGTTTAGTTCAAAAACTTTGTCTATCTGGATCAAATCTTGAAATTAATTATTGACCTACATATTTTGAGGACTAAAAACAATTAAATTAATGAAAAATTTTGGTTGGAACCAAAGTTTGAACTATTTGCTAAAAGCGCAAGTTACGTTACAGAAAATCCAGATTCAAGTCTAGACATGAACAAAATTCAAATTCAAACCTGATCCATCTATCCAAGTTAATTAAAAAAAATAGAGAAAAAATAAAATAAGTAAAAATTAACAATTATTAGGTAAGCAGTTTTTATGTTATTCAGAATTTTAGAATTAAAGAGACAAAAATTTACCCTCGCTTGTATATATTGTAAAATCCACAAACTTGTAAAAATATATTGTTACAAGCGTTTCCTTAGTTCGTTATTTAAAACACAATATTTCAGATATAATTCAAAAGTTCTTCTTTTATTTAACTTTACTGTTTACTTTTATATCATTTACAAATAATTATCAAATCAACTCTTAATTAACGCTAGTACGGTACGTCTAATTATCGCAATCCAAATAGTTTACTTCGTTCACTTCACTGTCTGAAAAAATACTCCGCCTCCTGGATGTAAGAAGCGTCGTGTTTATACTCTACAAATTATACTAGAATCTTCCTTCCGTTCTCCGAACCCAAAGTTTACTAAGTTGTCACTAACCTGCAGTTGTTTCCATTTCCAACAGATGTCGCATGTGTCACTTTGTTGCGCGTAACAAAATTTTGCTCAGTAGACAGTGGAGATTATGTTTTTATTTTCTGAAATCTCTCCTCTTTATTAAAAAAAAATGCACACATCTATCCTGAAAGAAAAAAATAATTCGCATCCATGGTATTGTTTTTAGTAACATGAGTCTTAAAATTTATAATTAGCTGAAGAAATTAATTTCTTATTTTTAGGGCATTTTAGGTAATACTAATACCGATGATACATTGTACTTTATAATGAACTCATTAAATATTTGAATGAGCTCATTATAAGCGCACTTATACACTTGAAGTAATTAAAAATCTTACAGCAGTGGAATTGAGAGTTGAAATAGATTTAGAAGTGCGTGTGTTTTGTAAATAGCCATTACAAGAAATAAAAGATTTTGGACTATGGTAAAAAAAAATACATACTTCAATCAAAAATGCGTATGTAAAAATTGTTTTATTCTTAATTACAATTCTGTAGTATCGAGCGAGTGTTCTTTGGGAGGCCGATGTGTCACAGCTCAGTGAAAGTCAACGCAAGGAAGATTTCCGTATAAGCAGATTTTCTTTTAAATTGTTTGTTGAAAAATGTAGCTACATCAAAAGGCCAGAATTACGAAAAGCTATTTTTTAGCTAAAAGAAAAGCAGTAGTCAGTCCCTTCACTTTCAATTTTTGCACTTTTAAAAATTTGGATTTAGACAATTCATCGTAAATTCCATCACATTTTACATAATTCCATGAATTCAACTAGAAATTACAATAATTATGGTAATGATGTCACTTTTATCTCATTTTAATTAGTTATAGAAAATGCCATTAGGGTAATGAGGTAAATCTATGTCATTAGCATATGCAACTTAAAATGTTTTTATTATTTTTATTTTTATTTGGAAAAATTACCCGGTAACAGTAATTAGTCTTGAGATGTAATAATAGTAATAATTTATTTCTGGTTTATGTACACAAGATTATTATCATTTATAAATGCATACAAAATAACGAAATATGGCAAATTAAAAATAAAACTCACAAAAAAATTAAAATAAATGAAAACAAATAATCATTTTGTAAAATTTTAAATAAAAATAAAGAATTTAAAGTAAGAAATTATTTGAAAAGAACAACAACAAAATAAATAGATGTTTGACGAAAACGGTGCTTCTACAGTGCAAGTCTAAATTTACGCGTCTTGCCAAGTCCCCTGGCATGATTGAGAAGGGAATTACATAATCGAATTATTGCTACAAAAAATATAGCTGTTGCACAATGTATGAAGTTTTATGTATAACGAGGGAGATTTATATCTATATGTGCGTAAAAATTCAAAAAGTTCTATCAGATAAGAAGGAGATCTTGCATTAACTATTTTATGTAAAACACCAATGGCCTACTATACAGATAAAGACAGTAGTTTTGAACTTGGGAATATGATCATAACTTTGTAGGACATATAGAAGCCGTGCACAATCATTAAAGCAATATTAATCTTGCGGTAACACTCAGAGTCCAAAACAGGGTAGACAGTACTTACCACAATTTATGAAATGTTGCATCAACAGAAATTTTACAAGTCTCAGCTTTATATTAGTAGAAAGTAATTTAGTGGATAACCACAGTTGTCTAAGGCCACTATAGATCTTGCCAAGAGACTGTTTTACATGGTCACAATAATTCAGCTCATTATTTATACGTAGGTCCACGCTTTTAGCTCCTCTTGTATAGGGCAGAATCAGTCCATTAAGGTATATAGGAGGAAGATCAGAAAATGTAAGATCATATCTGTAACAAGTAATACAGATAGATTTTAAAAGATTTAGTGTCAGTTGGCTCCTACATGTCCAAGCAAATATAATCAATATGTCAGAGTTTACTCTATCAATGTAGTCCTCTATTAAACCTATTTGTCGAGATAAATAAAGCTGAACATCATCCGCATAAAGATAAATATTCTCATCATGAAATACGTCCAGTAGATCATTAATGAACAGCCAAACTAGCAAAGGTCCAAGAATAGACCCTTGTGGGACTCCAATATGTACTCATTTCCATGCGGATTTTTCAATCCCTATCCTGACCTGCTGCAATTGACCAGTCAGAAAATCTGTGATTAATTTAACCGACGAAGATGAAAAATTATAATTTTTTTAAGTTTAGCAAAAAGAAAGCCATTATTAACTGTGTCAGACGCCTTGCTAAAATCAAGCAATACCAAAGCAGTGAAATAGTTACTATCCAATGCTTTACGATATCCGACGTTTCGCAGCTGTAACCCGTTCTATGTTTGTAAAGTTTCTCCAGAGCCTTGCTGAGAAAACAAAGTAGACTTTTAGGGCGAAAATCATTGTTAACAACCGGAGTAAAACACTTAGCAAAAGATAAAACAATAGCTCTTTTCGAAAAACAGGGAAATTATGAATACGTCAGACAAGAGTTAGAAATGTAAACTAAGCTATCGGAAATAATACGGTACAAAATTTGAAAAAATGTTGGTGGAATATCGTCAAAACCACAGGCTTCAGATTTTACCAGCATGGCTGCATTAAGAACCTCCTCTGAACTGAAACCATCGTGATAATCGAATAGCTTCTGGCGCTACCATTCCACATATTCTTTTGCGTTTTAAGTTAGACCACAATTTCTGAGCTGACAGGGATGGATCTAGCATTCCTGCTAGATACCTCCTCTTAGCAGTCTGCACCGCTTTGTTAATCCAGTTTCGTAATACCTTATATCGGGACAGATAACGTAGATTGGTACCGATCCCTTAAGCAACTGCCGATAAAGTTTGGAACCTGTTTAGAGATATTAAATTACATTATTAGATTTATACATAGCTTGCTATGATTCACTGAATTAAATTCCTTATATTGAAGAGCACTAACATGGAGAGCGCATCCGAAAACGTTAGGGAATTATTGTTCCCCCACCACAAAAATTTAGGAAATATTCCCTAAAATGTAGGGACTATTCCCTAAAATGTAGAAAATAGGTGATAGCACCTCACTCCACCTAGGTGATAGAACACCACCCCCTTTAAAAAACATAAGAATGAGCGGAAGAGCTCATTTCTTATGGCCCATACTAGTAAGTAGTACCCTTGTGTATAGAAGTATCTAGTTTGCGAAAATGCTTGTTTGTTATAATATCAGATGACTCCACTTGTACCATTTTGAATAGTTCCGCTTACGCTTTGCTAAAAGCAAAGCTGTGCAAACTAAAAACATACAATGATGGCTGGACGTAGGGAAGGCCGCAACTTTTTCTTAAACATTTCCTGGAAACTTTTACCTTAGAATTGTTATGCAAAGTTGGAGGCCGACAACGGTTGCTGGGCCACACTAATAATTTTTTTCAGCATAGGCACGGAGATGAGCAAATAGCATACATTTCGTTTTAGAAATTTACAGAAAATATTTCCGGAGAATTTTTATTCAGTCTGGAGTTATCTTCAGATACAATCATACAATTTGTGCCCTTGCCGGACTCCAATGCATAAAAATTCTAAGGTAAAAATTTCCAGTAAATTTCTAAGAAAAATTTTCGGCTTTCCCTATATTAGGTCCAGATACCGCTAATTTTATATTGGAGCGAGGCATTGTTGGCTTACCTTACCCTTTGGTTACGTGTTGCTCTGCCTGCAGTAGTAGCGCATCTACAAAACAACAGGGTACTAACTGTAAATCAAATTGTGTTTCGCAATCACTATATAGTTCTATACACAAGGGTAGTACGTAAGTTAGGTTGATACGCTGGGCACGCTCAAACAAAATATTGAAAAACAATATATGACTTGTTTCCATAAAAAAATGTAACATAATAGGTACCTACCTAATTTACTGAATGTCCTCTGCTTTATATCCAAGAGAGCTTAATATTTCGGGAATATTACGTACTTTATAAGTTTTCTGGTACCAAATACCTCCAATCATTGAATGCTCCATTGATTTTTGGAAATTGAACTGATTTTTCCTTTATATCAGAGCGAATTACATTTATTTTTAGAGAAAACTGTGGCTTAAATTTAGGGAATAGTCCTATTATTTTTTACAGTGTATAACTATGCCCAGCTCTATCCCCAGATTGTTGCTTATTTAGTTAATTTATTGTATGCAATGATTCTATTTATCTAGGCAGACAAAATTTTTTTCAATTACTTTAGACGAAAAAGATAAAATCCTGAAAGGACTAAAATCTAAATTAGATGAATTTTTCGAAAACGGTATGACCTTCGAGAATTTTGACCGACCGCTTTGAGAACTGAGTATACAAATTGTGCTGCAAAACAGAGGTAAGAGCTTTTTAGAAAATTTCGAATTTGTAATCATGACATCCAGTTGAGCCAGATTTTATTTGATAAAAATCCATCTCAGCTGTTAGCCGGGGAAATTAAATGGCGAAAAGTTGCGATTCAGGGCTGCTTTATAAACTCAAAGATATTGCAGGTATTGCAGGCTCTTAAGTTCCTCAGGATCGATGTCGAATTTTTTTTAATAGAGCAAACTACACCGGCAGAATGCAAATTTTTCATTTTTTTGTTTGTTGATAGTTCGGGATTAAGCAGCGAAAATAAATACTTCTTTTTGGTCATTTTGATCTGAAATTTTATCCTATTATGAAGAACATGATATTCATCTCACCAGAGTCATCCATATGACATTTACTCTATTTCTACGAAAAATGAGACTTAGAATTCTGGGAGAAATCTATTAATAGACAGAGTTAAATACAGTTTTAGTAACCAGCGGTACATAACTATTTCTCGTAAAGATATTGGATCGCTTCAGACAGGAAGTTAGTTTACTAAGAGAAAACGGCTGCAACTGTTCACAGTAGACGTAAAGTCAACGAAGATGTTATTAATGTCACCTTGAAGTTTCAAATAATCATACTAACTATCAACTCTCCGAAATAGTTTAAAATCATCTGCATACGCAATATATGTCACATGCTTGAAAATTTCAAATACGTAATTTATTTTCAATATGAATAATATTAAAATTATAGGCTGAAATTTAGGACCATCCATTTTAGATTGAAACCCAAAAGACCTATGCAGTTCTTATGAAACTCATTAGAAGACCGTATAAGCTACTTTTAGTTGGCAAGCACACTAGAAATATTCTAAATAGCAACTCTTAAAAAGAGCTAGACTAGTTTTCTATCACTAAAAACTTCATATTGTAGTAATGAAAGTAAAGTAAAATAAAGACTGAAGTTAATTTTATTTTGACCTATTCACCCAAAAACTTTAGGGATACAAGAAAATTTACACACGGATCGATAACTCAAAGCAAATTGCTTAGAGCCAGTCTTAAATAAATATATGAAATTATCCGTTCATTAAGATCTACACCATAAAAGAGGGATTTATTAAATTTATGTCGGAAAAGATAAGCTAAAAGAGCTGATTTCGCTAAATTTACCGCCAAAGTAAGAACGTTAAATGCTTTTTTCTGTCATAATTGAATCGCAAAAGGTTTATTTAAAGAAAGACTCCAAATTTCAAAACGAGCAATCGATTTTGAACACATAAACTAAGATCTTAATTTTATGCTAATTTTTAGTAACTTTAACTATCTTTCAAGATAAAGGCGATAATTGGAATTTGGCATATGCACACACTCAATCTGTTATTCTTAAAAAGCCAACAGCAGAAGTAATTATCTAACTACACGCATACACACATACATTGTGTATGCATTAAAAACAATAGAACTGCTCCCTAAATACATGAAATATAAATAAATTAGTAAACAAATTTTGAGGTAATTATCCCCGTTTCATCGGAAATAAGCTGCATACCTCTATGCAAATCAGTGGAGTCCTTCCGAGCTTTTGATTTTAGTGGCAAAACCACAAAAAGTTAATTTCATACGAGTACGTTTGCATTCTGGCAATGTAGGTTAGCCCAACCGAGACCATATACATATATGTGTGAAACGAATTTCGAAAGCGTTTTGGGATTCATTCGCACGGACGGATGGTGTAATACAATTTGCATGGCGGGGAGAAACGCAATCATAGATACAACACAAATCAGAAGCAATACCCCAATCCTGTGTATTCTAATTCGCAACGGATATAGGTAGCTGATTGTAACTCGACTGCAAGCTTACGCATTTTAGTAACATTGTTTGAATTCATATGCCTGCAAAACCATCAATAACATCTACGGTAAACAATGTTTGAATGTGGAGGCCCCCCGTAGACTTTATGCTCACCCGAAGGATAAGTCTTTTTCTCATCAATTTCACCCTTTTTTTTTTTTGTTTTTTGTTAAATTGCTACTCCCTCATAAGGATTTACATAAAAAAATGGAAAAGTACCAATAAATTGACCTCAGCTGATAGAGGTTAAATTCTAGGCTCTATATGAATGTTGGACATAAATTGACTAGTGTTGGCAGTATAAATCATTTTAAAGCATCCTCTAGGCATTTTCACAAATGAGATCTGATAGAGTCCCGTTTTTAAACTAATTCCTCTTTTCAGTGCTACATGTATAGAGTATGTAGTCGCAATTAAAAGGCACACGAGTAGCATCAATCACTTAAGTGCCCAAGGGAGACTGTGGCCGGTTAATTTTCATATCTCGCAGTATCTAATTGAAAACGGGATAAAAATTAATTGATAATATCTTTTTGATAGCTCCAATATGAACTTTATTAGAACTCTGGTTTTTCTCTTAACACAGCTAAAAAAGTATTAAAAATGCAAGGAGAAAAATCATTTCCTGTTTACAATTTACTTAGAAATAAAAAAATTTACATGTTTTGCGAAGAGAAGAGAAGAATTTTATTAAGCCAAGCCCAGGGGATCCCCCATAATACCAAGCACAGTATGGTAGGAAGGATGTAGTGAAAGATTAGGGGACATAAGGAGAGTGGCAGGGACTCTGATTTATGTCAGTCTAAAACTTTTGCAGATTTTAAGCCGACCAGACCTTTCATCCGGTGCCTTTAAAAAACTCTGTAATTACGGTAACAAAGTTTCAGTCCAAAAAACACTTTGTGACTCCTTGCCATTGACAGATGGGAATTAGCTAAGTAGGTTTTCGAATAAGAATGTAAAAAATATAATCCAATTGTTCAGTTCACTTTTCCTTTCCTATCAAAGAGGAACAAAAAAATGGTAAAAAAATTATAAAAACAAAAAGGAATAAATAAATCATCTTTATAAGAACAAGAATCTTAATTCTTTGAAAAACAAAACCTAGCTGGAGGATTGGAGCTAAGTTTTCCAATCTCCTTATTTTCGAAGGACCTAATGCTGATTTTTTTGTCCCAATTAAATAATTATTATATTTCAGAATAGTTAGCATTTCAGCCCTACTGTCAGGCTGAACCGTGCCTCTCATTGTAACATACGGCTGTCATTAGGCGGCCATCCAAGCTGGACAAGAATATATCATTCGGAGCATAGCAGGGAATAGCTATAGCGATTAGAAGAATTGACGCGAAATCCTCAACATTCGTCTGAGAATCAGCAATCCCCGAATATACGAAGAAATTCCGGTTGGTTCTCTCCGGCGGTCATAGGGACAGTCGGAGGCATTCATAATCCTAAAATTCTTCCTCATTGGTGTTCACACTGATCACCACAGGTAGCTGCTTCTTCTGATTAGAGCGTTGTGGATCAAGTTTACCCATTGCTCGAAACAACATCTCCAAGAACATAACTATCGCGTGGATAGCTAAGCAATATGGCAGCTATCTAAGAAACATCATACTTTCGATGTGTTGTACTATCCTATGGATAGACAAGCAAATCTATAGATTCACGAGGTCTTATTATCCGCACTTACTGCGATTCTATCCAGTTAGAAGAATCTTGTACAAGAACTTTACGTCGTCAAGGTACCTTCTTCCACTCAAGCCATAAGGCGCACTGGAACCATACCTGCAATCTAACCTTGTCAGGACTGGAGGCTGGAGATACAATCTGTACCCCCAAAAACCCTCTACAGTTTCCAACAAATACCCAAACACCTCTCTACCCCCTTTCCGCCGGCAGTTATAGGACATCAAAGTCAAGAAATTGGAAAATTTTGCAATTTCTTTTTCAATTTTAACGATTTTCAAGGTAAGATAAGGATAGAACTTTCTTGCAAGATTTCGAAACCTCCGAATCATTTGATCCTGCACTTGTATCTACCTAAATGCAACCGTTTTTGAGATATTCCCGTTTCTATGACTCATAATTTCATGAATTTTGCTAATTTGCGTGGAATTGCATAAAATTTGGCGCAATTTCTATTGATATTAGCAAAATTCATGAAATTATGAATTATAGAAACGGGAATATCTAAAAAACGGTTGTATTTAGGTAGGTACATGTGCAGGATCAAATGAAAAGTAACATGCGGAGGTATAACAAGAAAGTTACATGGTATTAGGATAAAAAGCACCCAAAATCACAAAACCCCCTCTACCGCCCACACCGTGCATTTTCCAGCTGTCCTTCCATACAATCTATCTCTCAAAATTGAGCGAGGAATCCGGGGTATAAAGAAATACGGTACGTACGGGTCATCCTGTACATATGTTAAATTAAATTAACATGCATAAATTTGCAATTAATCCAGTCTCTTCGCAAAAAGCATTGACCTCTCGCAATAATAAATAAGCAATGAAAGTATGAACAATTCTGCTAATTCGTTCTAATCGCTAAGTTGGGTCACGAAAGTGACGAAAGGTAGTACTTTCGAGAGCCACGAAGTTAGTGGAAATAGGATTTTGGTAGTTTGAAAGGAAAAACGGTGAGCAGGTTTCGGGCTTCAAAAGAATAAATCGAATCAGATTGGAAAAGAGAAATTAATGTTGGAAAGTTTTCGTCTTTATTAGACTGAAATTCATTAGAAAAAAAATGTTTTTTCCCCAATGAATTTACAAAACGCATGAGATGCAGAAAAAATATCGAACTTTTCGACCCAGCGCGCGATCAGAGATGTCTTATCAGTGTGGTTATCTCTGATCGCCTACTACAGCAAAAATATAAAAAAAGTAGTTTAATAATAATAAAGCGAAATTGGAAATAAGGAAGTTTTATGGATTAAAAAGGTGTTAATAATGAAGAGTTGTTTCAATTATAATTCCTGACCCGTGAAAGCGAGTTATCCTACATGATCTGTCCAGATTATCTTACTTACGAAAAATATTAATTCAGTGCCAAGAATGTATAAAGACGAGATGTGTTGGAAATCAGTGAAAGATATGAGACACCTTTGGTTCTTAGAGTGTTATTTAGTGTTCTAATCATGTAATCTCGTGTGATACGTAAATATATACAATTCCCTCTGGATTCCGCAAGAGTTTCAAAGGAGGTATTGTCATCAGAGAAATTATGAATGGGATTGAAACTAAGGGAAAACAGATCATTAATGAAAATTAAGAAGTGAGCCGCGAAGTTCACAGAACCTCGGGGTACACCGTCATTTATAGGGTAATATTTTGAAGTAAAACCATCTAATCTAATCTCTTTATCAAAGGTCTTTGAAATATCTAGGGCAACGTCTTTTGACCAGCAAATTATAGAGACTAGAATTCCAGTTCTGTAAGAAGAGTCAGCAAATAACCAGATGAGCGCCCAGACCAGATGCCATATTGGAGATCATTGATGAGTTAATTGATTTCTAGATACTTCATTAATTTGGGGCTTATAATTGCATGTGGTTGGATTTTCGTTTGCAAGAGAGATAAGCGTGATGGTATTATCGATAGTAGTACTTAATAAATTAAGGCGTTTCTAAGATTTTTCTAAGTGATAACGAAATTCAAGAAGTTTTTTTAATTTGTTTTCTTTACATGCATATTGCTTATTTACCGTTTTATTTATATATGTTTTTTCCTCAAGCCTGTTTTGCAAATTTATTATTCCAACATCGAATATTTTTCCATAACTTAAAGTTAGATTTGCAATAATTCGCTTATTTTGCTTCTTCGACAAGTTGTACTTTTCTTAGTAAGTAATATAATCTACAATAAATTAATTTTTGTTAATTTCAGATTTTTTTTTACACATCTTTCACCACTGCCATCACTTTCACTAAAACTAATTTTATTTCATTATATTAGGAAATGCAGTACTGATAAAACTGATAGCAATTTATTTTGAGCATTGCATCTGATCTCAACATTCTAATCACCTATGTAAAAAAAATTTCGGAAAATTTGTGTTTGAAGAAAATATAGCTCAAATTTTTAGCATACGACCAATTGTGCTCACAGTTTTTACTATGTTTCCGCCCCACAAGCGGCAGCTTTTATGTAAAACGATACAAATTTTATTGAAAAAGCATCAAGTTGTTTATAAATTGTAATTGTTGAAGAAAAATAAAAGAAACTAAGTCGTCATGAGCCTTCCGATGAGCATTCAGTAAATCTCGTTAAATATTATGAAACTGCTCCATATATACTATAACAAACCATAAATAAATGCTTTTTCCTTTGATTGACAGAGGGTATGACATTTATTCTAGGAGACTTTGAATTTATTTCGTAATTTATTGAATTTTAAATTAATTTTTAATTTGCTGATTTTAAATTATAATTAAGGAATCCATATGATAAAATTTTATTGTTACTTAAAGCGGACGGATGGAAAAATTTAAGATTGTGGATCCTTGTTAAATTGCTAACTTCGAGTCACGCTGATCACTATATATAATGGAAAGCTTTTCGCGTAGGTTGTTGTTCATATTCTGAACAGGACTTCACGGCCAAATCCTTGCATCCCATTGTCCTTGCAGAGATTATCCTGTTTCTTAGTCGATCTCCCTCAGTAAAATCAGTAATAAGCTGATCGTGATTATCATTTATGAACTTATCATCTTTGATATACTCACCTTGACACTCGTTATATGCTCATCGAAATGCTCATCGAAATGCTCATCTAAAACTGCACAAAAGTCAAGTAAGGTATACATTTTTAAAAAAAAGTATCACATGTACACTAACTGTAACAAGGAAATAAGTGATTTTTCCCCGTTTTGATATGTTTACCAGGGATACCTTAGCTCAATCCGGATATGAGTGATCTAAGCATGCATTTTATGATATATGATTGAATGATGGACTTCTGGATTATGGTTTTAAGCAAAATAAGGATAGATGTTACTATCGCACGATATTCTTAGCGGGATAATTTGTTATTGCTATTTATTTCTACATCACAAAATACATGTTTATGAAAAACGATAGCAAATGTATCGAGATGAAGTTGAAAAATGTTCGTGGTACTACGTACATTAAAATAAATTAAATAGTTAAAAAAATTATGCGAGCTGATGTAAAAAAAGCCAAACAACAAATCAAAGATTCAAACCAATTATATTGAATTCATTTTTAGAAACGAAATATTTATTTGTAATTTCAATTAAAAATGCAATTTAAACATGTTCTCTATAAAGGTTTTGTTTCAACGCTTAAATATGCCTATCTCATAACTGTCAGTTTTTAAGTTGTGCCACTATTGCAGGCAATGCAAGGCAGAGTTGGCCAAAAGCATAAATTACATTTTTTGCTCCAATCAATGGACGCCTTCTTTGGTCCTCAGCCAAATTGTGCGGTATCCACGGATCACAAATCTTCCTGACGGTCATATAGAATTGTTTTAATTTTGGTCATGGACATTCCCAGGTATCACTCGATACGAGTTCCGTACAGCTTCGATAGTTCCTAACACGTCACTGGAACGACACTGTAAGGACGCATTCACATGGCTCATTCTTAAGCGATCTAAGCCTACTTTCAAACTAATTGAACCACCATGATGGTGCTTCATCGTCAAATAATTGTCTTAGTTTTTCCATCCGCTGTTGTCGAGTCAATGTGTCTTTAATATGGCTCATCATTGCTCCAAAATATTCATTATTTTATTATTTTTTACGGCGTGGATAAAATTAAAACAGAATATTGTTTTCGATTCGTCAAAACTGATAAAATATAAAAAGGTATTAGAAATTGACACCTACCAGGGAATAGCCTAACTACAACACTTCAATCGTTAAAATTTCCATACTTTAGAGGAAAAGACATTATTAAAATGTGAAATCATGAATACAATACCTACAAGCATTCAATATTAAAACTATTACATAAAATATATCGCATAAAATAATTCCAAAATAATATTTAAAAATAAATCCATGAATTCTATCGCCTTTTCAGCCATTGTAATTCCAGTAAACCACAAACTTTATGGCACTCTACAGCTTTTAGCATTATCTCTCTCACATCTTCACGAGTAAGAAGAACTGAATTTAAATGTCCATAAAAACTCACTTAATTAATTCTGTTTCATCTCAGTAATGTTTCAAATATGTTGATCCAGTAAGTACTTGCTCGCATCAAAGTGGAACATCACCAGAACTAAGAATTTTGCATTGCAGACCTTAAAAACACACTGAACACCCTCTGTGTTTCCAGTGAGCTCTATAAGAAATGCATAAGAGTCGAAAGCAAATTGAAATAAAATTTGATTTTTCAGCTATTTGCGAAAAGCATCTGACAGTGGGATTTAAGATTGTCAGACCGTCTTGAAAGATCTTACATTTACAAAGATGAGACGGACGAGGAAAACATTGAAAAAATAAATTTTCTTTATGTTGGAAAAAGTCAATTTTACCGGACATCATAAGCCTCTTATGGAGTCTTGAACAAAGAAAAGAGAGATGATAAAACGAGTCCATTATCCCCCAATTTTTGTCAATACAACAAAACTCGGGGCATAAAAACAACAGGAAAATATTCCGCACTTAAGAGGCTTTTTGTGTCCATATGGACTAGAGACTGAATGGTGGCTGGCCCCCATCACCCATCAATATTCCACTGTTTCTATAGTCCTTTAATCAAATAAGCTTTTCCATGGAAGAAAATACTTTTCTATCCTTATAAGGACCGTGAAGTTTTTTTCATTTTGCTTTTCTATGTGCTCACCAGTCTACTGTCGAAGTCGAACTTATTTCTAGTCATCCGGTACGTACAAATACGGGCCCCTAGACATAATACAGAGTGGAAAGAGTGGCCAAGAGATTTTTGATGAAAGAAAGGACATACGAGATGTGACCTGGATATGTAAGAAGGAAGATTCTCCTCGATAAAATGAAATTCACTGGAACTGAAGGAAAACAGAGAATGTTACCATATGTATGAAAGGAAACCACCGTTCGCAATAGGATGATTGCATGGTCAACAAACATTCAAGCAAACATTGAAAGAGTTAATAGCGAAGAAATTCCGGGTCGGACATTTGAATTGTGCACTTACCGGGTCAGTTTGCCCTATAAGTTAATGGGCAATGCACCATACTCTCGTATTATAAGTGTGGAAAGGATGTAGATAATTCAGTTTTGAGTTTATGTTGAACTTAACTTGCTGGAGAAATGGAACTTTAAGGATGGATACAATGGGACCATTAGTTACATAAGAACAGTTCTCACAAAAACTTATCTTTTTAAAAGGTTCCGTTCAATGTCGATAGATTAATGTGTTTATATAGTATTTTTTGCTAAAGCAGAGATCTTCAGAAAAGGTTTAATTCATTATTATGTGAGTAAAGGTAGGATTATGAAAAAAGGACTAAAACCAAAAGTCCTTGGGAAATATATAGTAAAGGACGTTATCTTCTGGTATGATTTACTTGCAATACTTGAGAAATGGCACAAGCTGGTACAGAAGAGACTCAATAGTAGAACCAATGATAGTACTTACAGCAGATTTTTTTAAGATACTTTCGTTTGGAGAGGGCTGCCTTTGATATTTTAAAGTTATTGTTAGACTAATAACAGATGAGTGTACCCGATACAGCAGACTTCTTATGATCTAAGCTAATTCATTTAATATTGGAATGGATCTCATGGAAATTAATTTTGTGGTCTTGCTACCCAATGTGAAACCTAAAGTGTACTCTTTCCTAATGTGGATGCTTCGTTATTTCAATTACTTATAACCTTTTGATAAATAAATACTCTATTCCTGTTTCGATGCATCCCTTATCTATAGCATTCTTCATTATGTACATTTCTACTCTCTAGAACATCTTTATTCCGAGTTGCTATTTCTTCTGAGGACCCATTTTTGACTTCAGATTCTACGTTTACTTGCACGGCATTTTTAGTCAGCACTAGTAAAATCATCAGTAAAATTTTTGCTTGCGATTTTACCACCGCTAAGATTTGTAGGGAAATGACACATTTTACTCGAACTCGATACTAGGCTTTATGCTTTATACGTTTTATAAAAAAACTATAGCAGCACTGAACGAAAAAATTATTTTGTTAATAATAGTATTCTTTTCAAAAAAATAGTATTATTCACTAGAGAAGACTTCTAGTACTTTTGTATCTATTTTTATTTTGAAACTAAAACGCTATCTAAATTGCAATGGTGTTCGGCTCCGTTTTTGAGATATGATTTTTTAAAGCCACCGCATACCCAAAGTAACGCACTATGGGAGTACTGCACTAAAACGATCGTATTGTTTTTTTTTTCTACTAGGGACCTGTAGCACTATTTTTTGTACATGGATCTAACGCTGGATAAACCTCCCCCATACAATTGTGGAGAATTGTGCACCACTTTATCGTAGATGGCTTCGCCAACCAACCGTGCCCACCGTATATAGCGCTGCAGATCTATAATATGGTGTAGGGTACAAGGCACGAAATCCAACACACTAAATTTATAATAATTAAAAAAAAAAGTAACTAATTTTTTGTTACATACTTATTGAGGCTTTTCGAAAAAGTACCCACATGTCGGGTTACGGGAGAAAGTAAAAGTCGCGATTTGGTTTTTATAGGCTTGGAAAATGCTCAAATTTGCAAATTTTCGCAGAACTTGTAGTAGTTAATTTGGTGCAAAATTTTAACGGAAACGCCAAAGTCATTCGGATAAAATGCTAACTATAGAATAGATATGTGGATTGCTAACTCTATAGGGCCATGGTTTGCTCACATACAGGTTACTTTGGGTATACGGCAACTTTAATAAATCATATCTCAAAAATAAAGCCGAGAGTGCCATCGCAAGTTTTGTACATACATAGATAGATACGGTTTCTAGCTTCAAAATAAAAATAGAAAAAAGTGCTAGAAGTTCTCTCTAGTAAATAATACATCCTTATGAAAAAATTACTATTATTAACAACAACAAAATTTCGTTCAGTGCTGCTATATTTTTTGTACAAATTATAAAGCATTAAGGGGTGAGCTATTTTGGTATTCTCTACAAACTATGGAAGTTTCATTCCAATCGGAGATGGTCGGGTTCCAAAGTTTCTTCTGGAATGGATGTATGCTCTTGCGTATTATACCTTGGAAAACTGTTCAAAATGGTACAAGTGGAGCCAGCTGATATTATAACGAGGAATATACAACGGCTAAGGTCAAGGTAGAAGATCTGCTCGAGCCGTCGTGGACTTACTTTAAAATATGGAGATCTCCCCGATCCGTCGGCTAAGTGTTAAGACAAAATCCCGTTCTAAGAACGGGAAAACTTTAGCTAGTAGGATAGAGAAGTGTGGAATACAAATATAATTATAATTAGTAACTGAAACACAACACTGAGGCTATATATAAGATATAAGTGTGGAGAAATCTGGAACATCTCTTACTTCTCCGATGGATCTGCAGCACAATATAAAAATAGAAAATATGTATACGTGCACAAACCGATGACTTCAGCATCGTTGATGCAGAATGGAACTATTTGATACTTCTCATGAAAAAGGGTATGCGCTGGATTATGAAGTACTCTCAAATGCCTACCATCTAGGGCTAGTCTTCAGAGAGTTTACAAGAACTTCATTACAAGAACAATATCACGCGGAAAAATATACTCTTCAAAAATGATTTTCTAACCTCAAATTTGTGAACATATTCATATTGTAATTTAAGCACATAATTATGAATTGTACTACAAACAAATTCGCATCAGCCTTTCATCACTACTCGGTGAAATAATCGACGAAGTACCATTTAAAACAATAAATTCTTTACAATGTAAATGGCACTAATTACTTTAGAATTCTCAAAATTAATTGTCAATTTAATAATTCGCACTACTTTTGTAATTATTAGCATTAGTGGCATTAGTGTCATATCAGAATTATAGAACAATTTTGGCAGAAGCTCAAGTCCATCGAACATTTCTAGTGAAGGAACTGTGCTACATAGAAAACGCTATAACAAACCACGGTCTTTATACAACAGCTTAATGTGTCCATGTAAATTCCACTGTTATATGTAAGTAAGTGCTTCAAGTTAATCAATTCAAATCTTATAAAATGTAAAAAAAGGTAAAAGAACACAGTGAGAATTCCACTCATTAATTAAAATGTGTGTAGAACTCTGAAACCAGTTCGAGCTAAGCTAATTTACATGTTGGACAAAACACATCTAGAAGTTCCTGGCCTGCTTCACTTAGAACAACAGTGGGTCCATTGTGCGCCTTGTCCTCATGGGATAACCCTCAAAAATCACTCTAGATCCCTACTGCTTCCCTTAGGAAACTCAGGATGCATCGTGACTCTTTTCTTTGCAGCTCGTCCAGACTAGAAAAGAAGTAGCCATCTAAGCGGGGCACTCACAAAGTACGTATTCGATTTCCTTCGAATGTTTACAGCTGCTGCAAAAATCGTTCGCCGCTATATCCAGTCTTTTGCATGTTCTCATATGCCCCAATCACTCTTAACGTCCCCTACTAGATACCTGGTATATGTTCTGCTGCCATTTAGCAGTTCTCTTGTCCCCTTCCTGTCATATGCAAGCCACATTTACCTCGCAATATACCAAGTTTCCCTGTTAACCGACCGGAGACTTGACTTTTGATAAGCGCCTCTGATGATCTCCTCTTTTAGGGCACCTCACCTATCGGGATATAAGCTATCGCTGCTGAGCTATCCATTTCAGAATCCTTTTTGGACAACTCATCAGCCACTTCATTGCACGGAATATCCTTGTGGCCAGGCACCCAGCATAGGGTCACCTTACGCCATATAGTCAAATCCTCAAGGCTGGTCTTGCATAACTGCACAAATTTTAATTTTACCAGCACAGTATCCAGCACCCCTAATGGCTGCCTGGCTATCAGTGTATATGCAGATATATCATGCGCCAGAAGTTCTGCCTAAAAACCACTACATCTGTCAGTAGTCTATAAGACTCGTGCCACTGGCAGTCTCTGGATTACACTCCAGCCCATGTACCCGCACTCGTTTTGAGTCCAGTCGTAAAGATAGAGGTCTCGGATCTACCACCATCTTATTCCCATCCCAATTACTCCTAGTGGGCATCATTGCATTCAAACCCTCACCAAAAGTTGGAAAAGGTATATTGATAGTCAGTTTTTTCCCTGCAGTCACTGCAGTCAATATTCTGGAGTATATTGGAATGATGAAAACCCCTCTTCGCTCCGCTCCGGAGATCTAGCGGCAATAAGTCAAGCATGACCTCCAGTACCGCTGTGGGCATGGCGCACACACACCCAGTTATTCACAGATAAGTAGCCTTCTGAATTTTTGACAGCACATCCAAGTTACGTTTCCTCTTCAGTGTCGTCCACCAGACCGTGGAGCCATAGTAGAAGATAGGACGAATTATCGCTATGTACATCCAACGTACCACCCTGAGTTTTAATCTCCAGTTGCCACCAAAACTTCTCTGTCATGTGTAGAAGACCACACTGGCCTTTTTAATAGGTTCTTCTAAATTAACCTTCCAAGCCAGCTTAGAATCTAAGATGATTCCAAGATACTTTGCTCGCTGGAGAGAGTGAGATACTCTCCACCCACCATAAGAAGTCTAAAACTTTGCTCCTTATGCCTTGCCTTCTTCTTGTTGAAAGCACTAGCTTTATTTTCGAAGGGTTTACCCACAATCCACTAGTATGGGCCCAGTTGTCCAGCTTACGCAGCGCATACTCGAGCCTTTAACTAATAGTGGAGAGGAATTTTCCGGTTGTCAGGATGCATATGCCAACCGCTTAGGCAAAACTGGTCCCAAATTCCTTTTTATATAATTCTTATTTTAAGCTCATTATTATTACTATTGTTTTTTAATTTTTAATTATTAATCTAATTTAATATCGAGTTCAAGTGGTATATCCATCTTTGTATATATGTGCTTAAAAGCATTTGCATAGTAAGAAGTTGAAGCTTTCCTAAAATAATCCCCGAAAAATAATAAATCCCAGATTTTATGACCATTTGATGTAAAATGGAGGAGTCTCACTTTCTTATCTCACATATTGTACGTACATAGTGGAGACAGAAAAGTTAATATTGATTGGTAAGAACATTCTTAGCTTATGCTCAGGGTAGTGTTTAAGCCTGCTCTTATTCTCACTCTCTGTTTTTGTTTATAAAGAAAAAAAATCTCATGCTTTTAGGCCATATATTTTTTGGGTTTAAGATTGGACTGTGAACATTGGCTTAAGAGTAGAAGGCATAGTTACAACTTACTCTCAAGTCCTATTTTATACTAGAATTTTGTTTAAATACGGAAGTAGGCTGAAGAGCCCAATTTAAAGCTAACTCAGGTCTAGTATTTATGTGTACTAGATACATAGAAAGCAGAGGGTTTATATACCATTTTGAAAAATATTCTCAGAATTTTACAAGTAAAATATCCCGAATAAATTTTCTTATAAAATTTCCAGCATCCATTTTCAGTAGAAAGACCGTGTTTGTTCATTTTCATCCGCTATAATGAAAGCTAAAAATAAACACGAATTTTAATGGATTCTCCAATCTTCCTATAAATTTATTAATTATTCCAACAGGTGTAAGATTTCTGCTTGAAACTTCGGTTAAGACTGTTGGAAGACTACCCCGAAAAACTTGAAATCCTATATTGGGCTGTTCCCAAACAAAAAACTAAAAATACACTTTACATCATACTCGCCATCTATGAGAAATATAAAAAATTAACTTGGAGAACTAAAATTCATAAATACGCATGCCAATCTTCCCCATAACACGAGTGTAGGAAGGATAGGACTATCTAACGAAGGAGAATATCGAAATTCACCATAGCACAGGAATCCAACCAGACTAGTATTACTCTCAGCAATGAAGTCCCAGTGCGTATTCACATTCCATCCATATATGTATCTGGAACTGGGGTGTTTAGTAACGAAATTCCTTGAAACTAGATAAATCTGGCTCCGATATAGGTCACTTGATGTCGTCAAACATGGCTGGAAGGGATGTGTACAGCAACGTGTTGTTCTCCTGTGCTCCACATCTGTGCAATCTACCTAACCCAGGATCTATGTGAATCATTTTGGGATGATATAAATTGACATGAAAAAAAAGCAAGAAGGCACTATCCCCCTCTACAAGGAGTTTTGAAAGGGAGGAGTGGGTTTTACAATACGCTTAGTGTGTATCTACGATAGTGTGTCAACCCAATGGGTTGGAGCAGGTTTGTTTATGGCATAGCAGCACGAGCTTGAAAATAGTCAAAATCATAATTTTTTTTTCTTTTTTTTTTTGGGTAGGGCAGTGTATGGTGTTGAAAATAATAAGCCTAATTCTATGAAAGGAAGGGTCAGCTGGTATGGCATGGAATGTTTTTGGCCGTCGTCAGTTGAATTTATCAAAGAGAAGGGTTCATTGGGTCCCACCCACTCCCTCTTACCTTTTATTGCGCCTAGAAGAGATCAAAAGGCTTGCCCGAACCCAAAATTATTAAAAATCAGATTAATAGCGAACCCGGCATGAGTTTTTGATTTACCTTTGTACTTAGATCCGGGCCCTCTCGTTCGTTAGCATTCAGGCTTCCCCTTTGAACACTTAAACCCCAATCATATAGCACATGCCGACAACGTGCAGGTGACAGCTTGAAAGGTGTAGACTTGTGTAAAATTTTTGCTGACTTGTCAGCACAATTTTGATTAGGGGTCTTATATTGAAATCTCCATCATCCCTAACGGGACGCTCTGATTGAGTCATTCGTTGACTAGTGACTGTTCATACTTCAACAGAGCTGCGCCCTTTGAATCTGGCATAAACAAAGATCTGACAGCAACTAACTGGTGAGGTGTTCTAAAGACTTCGGATGGAATCATTTAAACATTTCCAGTGCTGCAATCAACATTTTCACAGAACCTATGGTGGCCTCAACTCTTTGGAGAGTCTATTGATTGCCCAGATGTCGATGGGGTTGTGGTGTGGCTAATCAATTTAAAGATTGAGAGAAGGATTGTTGCTTGCCTCCTGGGTATTTACAAACGATCATATCCTAAAACCCTAAAAGTAGAATGGTCTGCGATGCTGTAGGCAAACAATTAAATCGCTCCTAAAAGGGAATATTAGGTCGGAAAGGGTTACCTTTTTTTTCCATTGCCTTTATAATACCGACCGACACTTGGGTGGTGGTAGGGAAGAGAACGTTTATTTGGGATTATTTCGTCCCCATTATAAGGATTATGGGTGATTCTGAATGACATTAAGGCAGAACATTTTAGAGCCTCAAGCTAATCTCCTATTTTTAGAGGTGGATGGATATATTGTAGGGAAAAGAATATGAGGCAGCGGTTATACTTTCTATATAAATTTCAGCTTGAGAAATCAATGGCCCAATGCTATATTTGTTTCGGTCCATTGGAATATTTATGAAGTAACTCAATCGTGTTTTAATTAGATGAGTAAGAAATATTTGTATTTTTGCTTTTGATCCTGGGGCTGGGTGGTCCATTCCGGAATGAACCACAATTATTTGAAATGATGGAAATGTCGAATGATTCCAATTTTCTCACATCTTCCGTGTTGAAGAGGCCAATCAAATGTATACAAAACTATTGTTAATGGACAATAAAAGATAGAAAATTTTCTTAAATAGCTTGAAATCCTAACTTGATATGAGCCATATTTGTTTAGTCTTTCTTGTATGAATTTTTAAAGAAGACCCGAACATTTTTTCGAAATTTTAAAATGAACTTGCGAAGTAGACAGTGTACAAAGAAAATTTTTAATGTGTATTTTTGTTTTCACAAACCTTCCAAGTATGTAAGATTTAAAAAAAAAATGGTGATGGTCATGTCACACATGTCTCCTATTTGATATAGAATGACCCATATACCTCCGGTGATTCCTACGGCTTCGCATAGATGCCGTAATTTAAGTTTCTGAGTACTACTGATACAAGGAATATGTATGCGTATAGAATAGAAATAAAGTAATTTCAAATGTATTTGGTAGTATTTGTTGGTATTGCGTTTTTGCGCTCCGCTTTGTCACTGTAGAAGTACCACACGGGCAAAACACTGATGTGTGCATCGGGCCTTAAGTTTCTCTTTAAAATTTAGTTAAAATGGTACAAATTGCGTGGATTAATAAGTCATTAAATGTGTTCCATTGTTTATGAAATTATGATTAATCTGTTGAAGTTAAAGAAAACAGTTGCTCTATGGTTCATGGCGAGATTTTAGCCAAATAAAACTTGAAATTTTTTAATAAAGGAGATCTTAAGTGCTCAGATGGGCCCAGGACGCGACTTTAGAGCGCCCTATTTTTCCGATATCTTTTAGGCTTGGGACACATATGTACTCCCCCCCCCCCCACCCAAGCCAAATCCTGGGTGCGCTACTGCTTCTTTTTGTAATTTTTGTTAATGATATCTTTCTCTGTGTTAAAAATAATGAAATTTATAATTGTAATTGTATGTGCAGATGATACTCAACTATTTCTGTCCATAACAATAAGATTGTTGAGGATGCAATATATTTTCTGAATTTGAATTTGGAGACTTTATATCACGTGATCAGTGGAAAATGGACTTTTGCTATACAAAGTGCATATATTAAAATATTGGCTGACATATGCTTTGTAAATTTTTTTTAAACTAATGAAGTGATCATGTATTGAGAGTTTGTTAGGAAGATTATGTGGTGGTCGTCCTGCTTTCTGAGCATCTACATATTACATGCATAACACTTTCCACAGAAATAAGATATTTGGCACCAGAAAACCTATAAAGTACGTAAAATTTCCGAAGTGTTAAGCTCTGTTGGATATAAGGAGGAGAACATTCAATAAATTAGATGTTAGCTGCGCTTTTTTTTTATCTCTGTGATCTGATCCGGATCAAAGGAGATTATCGTTTAACGTCGGTGTCAAAAACGGTTATATATTTACACGGTTTTCTAAATTCATTAGAAATCTTCATATTGCCATGCTTTTGTAGGGCAGAAACTTCAAAATTTTAACCAAATTTTATTCAGGTTCTATTTTGACATTTTGTGAAGATTGAAATCTGAAATATGATAATTTGCCTCATATGTAAAATCATAGCTACCTACAACAGACATTTTTTAGAACCAAATCAACTTGAAATTTCCAATGAACCGGATTAATATAAAAAAACGCAACTATTATCCTACATTTTTTATGGAAACAAGTCATATACTGTTTTTCAATATCTTATTTGATCGTGCCCAGCGCACCAACATAACTAACTTCCATACTACTGCTAATGAGCTATTCAGCGCATTCTTATGTTTTTTTTAAAAGGGGTGGCATTCTACCACCTATGGTGGAGTGTGGTGCTATGACCTATTCCCTTCATTCTACGGAATATTCCTTAAATTTTAGGGAATAGTCGCTACATTTTAGGCAAAATAACAAAAACAAAAAAACTTAAAAATCCCCTAAATTTTAGGGAATATTCCCTAAATTTTAGGGGGAGAAACGAAAACTCCCTACATTTGAGGGAAAAAAACCTAATCTACGTTTTCCAAGGTAAAGGTTTCCCTAATCTTATCGACAAATACCTAACCTTTGTGGCACAAATTGTACCCACTCACTGTATAGGAAATTATTTTTTACTGTGTTTTTTGATTGCAGAAATGTTATATTTATTACATGGCGATCCAGTTCAATAACTTCCAGATGCGTCTAATCAATTGATTTTCCCACTTTATTAAACATTTATTGTTGACCATCACCCAACTCCATTGAGCTATTTTAACTTTTCTAATTTATTATTACTATTAATTTGCTTATTTTTGCAAATACTATTAGAATTTCTTCTTTCAATTTAATTTAATTCATTTTACTTATTCTTTATTTTTGTTATTTTTTTAACTATTTTTGGATTACTTTAATTTCTTATATTTTCTTTATTAAAACTATATTTATACTTGTAATAATCAAAAGTTGTCGCCACTAATCCAAATAATGAAGGAACAATGGAAGAACCATTTGAACAGAACCATCATCACCTGGGAAGTGCCGTCTTTAAACACAGAGTCCGATGGAGAGAAGGAATTACCAAATTATTATTTTTTTTATTTGATTTGATTCAATTTATTTGTGATTTTAAACTTTTTCCTCCTCCTTAAATTATTTCCACTGAATGCATCTCTTGATGCTATTTAAACTGAATATTCACAAAATGGAAAATGGTGGAGTAAGTTAGCAGAAAATTTCATCTTTGATCTATTTCTTGTCATCAAGATGCCCAAATGTGCTTTGATTTCTTTAATAATATCTGAAAAAGTAAATGTTTTCTTTTCTAAGAAATTTGTAGAAAATCTTCCGGAAAGCAAAAACGAATTTTTATATTTTAATTTGGCATTACTGTTGTGAATATAAATCTCGATCCTGATCAATTGATTTGATCATAGAACGAAACAACCAATTGATCAGCACTTCCTCATTGAGTCATTGCTTTGCGAGATACTAAGTAAGACCTTGCACAATAAATACAATGCATACAGGTCTTACTTAAGTATGGCAAGGGTAGCCCCATTAAAAGTTGCAGTGTATCGCATGTATCGCGAGTTGTTGTTAAAATTGGAAAGAGTCAAGTTACGAAGACTCTCGGTAGTGCGGCTTGGAGTAAAAGACACGCGATTGAAGGGAAGAAGCTTTTAAATAAACATTTTTAAACTGAAGAAAAGTTTTTCCTAATTCGAATGAAATACAACATTACAAACAAATAAATTGTCCCTTCAAATTCAGAAAGTAACTCAAGTTACGAGTGAAAGATTTCTATTTCTAGTCAAGTTCAGTCATTCAAACTGTGCCTTTTATATATGTATACATGTACACACCTACATGCCAACTATGATATACGATTTTGAAGGGTGTTTAATTCAATTGCGTGCAAAGGTGTCACCTTGTCAGGGGCTACCTTTGAAGTGTCTTTCAAACACATTCCACTCAATCCAACGGCACGTTATTGCCATCACAATTGGTAATAGAAAACTTTAGTGAAGTTTGTGCCTATACAGCAAAAGTTTATATACTTAGGGTAGAAAAGGTTGCACACATCCATACATGTATAACATTATCTATAGTTCAGGATACAAAAATTGTTAATTGAAAAGACTTGGCAAACAATCTATAGCAATACACTGATACTAGGGATAGTCTTATCTACTGGACTCTTTTAATTACTAGTAGAACGTAGTATGGCGGAAACACCTAGGCATAGTAGATACAAAGTACATATGTATTGTAGTATACACATGTAATACATGTAATAATATCTAAAAATAATCATACAAAAAGAAAAGCGCATCTCGCTAATAAAAGATAATTAATCACCTTGTAACATTATATGCACGTATATACAAACATACATACATAGCATGATATGAGCACATCATTGTACGCACATACATTATTGTGCAAGCGCCATATCATGTTAGTAAACAAGTATATCTCATATTGCAAAACAAAAATTAACAAAAATACAATTTACTTCCGATTTATGAAAACAAATTACAATCTTAAGAATCAGCAATTTGACACCATTTACAAGTAAGTCAAGTAGGTGACAAAAATGTGTGTCATAACAATTATGTGAATTATTATTGTAAAAGGTCATTCAATAAGTAAGAAAGCAATGAATTTGCTTATTGGACAATTCATTTTTGAAATTGCTATTTCTTGCTTATGGAATGATTTTCCATAAGAACCTATGTAAACCAATTATATAAAAGACGAAGAAAAGAATAAAGAACTCAGACTTGATTATCACTGCATTGAAGTGTATTTATTTCTCGTAATTCGGCTTAAAAGCCTATTGATCGTAAAGCGGCAATCTTCAGCCTGATCAACCAACCTAAGCTAAGGCAATAAAGCGGCATATAGCCTTGCCTTGCTTACCTTAAAAGCTCAAAACTATAAAGCGGCAAATTAAGCCTAGACTTGAGCGTGAACAATAAAAATAAAAATAAAAATATTACAGTATGTATATTCATACCGTTGGTGAACTTAAGGATACTACTGAAAAAAAAAAATGAAGAGCAAAAAACTATATATGTATCTTCAAATTTATCCATTAAGAGGCGGATCCAGCTAGGGGGGTGCAACCCTTAAAAATTTCGGAGAAATGTTCAATTTGAAGCAGAGCTTATTCTGATAAAACCGATGTGAGATTTGTTTCAATTGAACACAGTTGCCCAAGTTTCATTGATGAGTGTTCGCTGTGAAGAATATTATGGGCGGTTCAAAGGATATATTTAAAGAAACAATTACAACTCATAATTGGAGCATTCAATGAAACTGCATAACGGCAAAATAATTGTATATTGTTGTATTGAGTTATTACATATAAAGCAAGACTTTATTTTGGAAAAACAATTTATTATTTGGTAAAAAGTAAAATAAAAAAAAAATCTAAATGCTGATTGAGAAATTCTTAATCAGTATGTTACAGAAATTTATTGAACAGTCTGTTTTTCTTCGAAGGATGTTGATCAATGCACATTACAACTTAGTGACATTCTTAGTCTTGGGATGCATGAAGACATTCCTTATTCTTACAGCAGGTCTCAACAAAATCGCTCTTGGTTTAACGATAAGTTCAACCAAGTAATAAAAGCGAAAGATTCTGCTTTTCGCGTATATTAATTACAAAGTCCAGAATTGAAATAAGTCTACAAGACTAAACAGAACACCTGCAAGTCAATTATCCGGGGAGAAAAATTTCCTTTTGATCAGAATGTTAGACAAAGAATCTTGGCTAGTCGCAAATATAGTAAAGGTTTCTGGTCCCTGATCAAAACCATCAAGAACAACTTCAGCAATTCCTCTATACCTTCATTACTTTGTTGACTCCCTGGATCAAGCTAATATTTTGACCGGTAGATTCGCTTCAAATTTTCTATATAAGGGCAAATACACATCCGTAAGAGAGATGTGTTCAAGGTCCTTAAGGGGATCAATGTCTTTAAAGCCGTAGGTCCTGATAGTTTCTCACCCCTGTTAATTAAAAGCTGTGCCTCATCCTGGCTAAACCTATGCGCAAACTATTGCACTTTCCTTATTCGACAAAAAAATGTCCAACTGCTTGGAAACTAGCCTATGTTCAGCCTATTCCCAAGAAAGAAGAGGGTAACGATCTCTCAAATTATCGACCAACTGCAATCACTTCGTTCTTTTCAAAGTTTTTTGAATGTATTAACTCCAAGTTAATGAAGTCATTCGCGTCGAATTCAAGGCATCTAAGTCCCAAAGCTGTCTAATCTCTTTGAAGCAAGATCATAACTTTTCACTCCCATTTCTTTTGATTGGGCACTGATTTATGATACACTGTCTTTATAAATTCTTGGCATTAATATTTCCTGTAAGCTAAGCTGGACGTTTCTGTTGCAAAATAAGCATCGAATTGTGTAGAATTTCTGAAAAGGTGTAGAAATATTTCAGCCCATCGACTTTAGAGCTCCTCTATAAGTTTTACACCAGACCTAGAATTTAATACAGTTTCCATATCTGGGCCGGGGCTGATCGCACAGTCTTACCTTCATTGGATATTGTCCAAAAAAGAGCCTTTAATCTCATTGGCGACTTGGCAGTAAGTTGTCATATCGACTCACTCGAGTACCACCTGCAATATTGAATGCCTGTCGCTCCTTTATCGCTACATGCATGATCAATTTTCCGATGAAATATCTGGTCTGATCCCGTGTAGATTAATTCCTGCACACATCCTTTTACCCATTAAATTACCTTCGGCCATACAGTAAAATTCCAAGATGCTTTTTATCTCGAACTCTGCGAATGTGGAACAGTCTACCATTTTCTGTCTTTACTCCGACATACAATCTGCGAAAGTTTAGGGGTGACATACATAACCTCTGCAACTCTCCTCACGTTCCCTAATTCCTTTTCCTATCACCTTACGCCATGCTGTGCTTTGAATTATAAGGTCTGGGTATCCCCTGAGCTTGAGCTGCATTTTGCAAAGTTACAATTTATGATTAATTCGTCAATTTGAACAAAATGTGTTTCCCTATTTTTACTAATTAAAATGGATGATTTGGAAGTTTTCCACTACCATTATTTACAAACCAAAACAAAATAACCAATTTAACTCCTCGTTTGACATTGGCGAGTGGAAAAAGTTGGATAATGAGCAACTTTCTCCGTTCTTTTAAATGATAAATTTTGTGCATTGACATTTGCGAGTAGTGGCGATTGTCTTCGGACTTTTGATCTGTTTCCAGCTTATACCCTTTTTAAACCAAAGTTGCCCCCCCCCCCCCCTCAAAGGAATCATGGATCCGCCCCTGGTAAGAGGAAAGTAGGTATAGTTATTGCGAAAGAAAGCGGGGTTAGTGTCCCTGTTTTCTTTATAAAGTACCTTGCATCCTAAATTATTTTCATCTCAAATTATTTCTATCAAGTATTCGGAGTAGGTGTAACTTCAGGGAACTTAATAAAATTTAAATTTTCTTTTACCATTTTAGAGGATCATCTGCTAAACTATTCTTTCTCTTACAAATTTAATAACTCGAAACGGAATATGAAAAATTTTAAAATCTTTATCAATCACTCTGTAACCCTCTATGGCCCCAGTTATGCAAAAGACTCAAAAAATTATTTATTGGTATTTTCAATAGTTATGTAGATTGTTGTTAATAATCTGCATGAAATTTAATTTATCACTAATGGTATGGCAGCATTAAAAGTGTGGTGCCTTTTGGGATAGAGCTGTCTCCAAGAAACAGAATTCAGAGCAATTTTAATAGTTCTTCATTTAAAAAAAAAATAAATAATAAGAATCATTCTAAATATAAAATCACATTTTTGTAGGACCAAAACTCGAAACGGGCACAATTGGTTAAAAATTTAACGTTTGGTTTGGTACTCGGTCTCTCCTTACTACCTCTAATTTCCAAATACAGATTAATTTTTTTTAATAACTTCAATAAAACAAACGAAAATAATTTTTTTTAAATATGCATTTATTCACAGATTAACAATTACATATGGAAAATTATTCTGGTTAAGTTGGCGCCAATCTGGCGGCGGCACATGTCCTTGCTGATTCAATAATATTTCTAGCACATTAGAACACATTTCTAGGGTTACATATTTTCCCAATATCGTGACGAACTTTGGCCTTCCGGTGTTGGATTGTCGTCTCTTTAGTGTATTTTTTTTTTCTTCAGGTAGCCCTAATGAAAAAAGCTCTAGCGAGCTCAAATAAGACGTACAAGGGAGTTAATCGACATCACTTGATTTATTCAAATGTTCACCCTTCAGAATTTTGATTATTGCATAAATTGTATGGCATGTGGCGCCATTCTGTTCGAACCACATGTGTTAAAGACCTTTTGCAACATCGAAACGATATCGGTCCCCTATAATAATCACTGCTTTCTCTCTAGAATCTTTAAAAAAAAGAAATAGTACAATAACTTGACCTAATAGAATATGTAACATACAGGAATGCTTACGAGCTAAATGAAGTGAAGCCGGAGCAACATTTCTGTTGGAAAAATTTGATAGCACAGTGCAGGTATAAGCAGCTAGAAGAATTCATGGAGGAACAATCAAGTTTTTCTAGTAAGAGTTAAAACTTGTTAACATTTCTACACGCTGCCATTCATTTATTACTTTAGGTCCCACTTATTACTTGTTTCTTTGGGCTTGCAACTCCTTTTGTTTGTATTTTTCATCCTTCGTTATCATATACTCCTGCGAGATATTATGAGAATGGTATTGTAATAAATAAGTTACGGTCTCCATGTTATAATAAATTAATATGAGTAGGTTGTCATGTGGTAAATTAACGTTTGTGGACTACAGTCGCCAAGTGATAATAACTGTCGCCATGTGGTAAATAATTTATGATGGTTACTCTTTAAACTGTATGTAGATTTCATTGGTAGTTGACTATATAATCCCAGGTGAGGAGACAGATCTCCAGTGGGGAAGCTTTATAAAAAGCAGATCTCCAGTAGATTTCCTACAGATGCCCAGTAGAAGGAAATGGAAATACAGAAAGTAGTTCTCTATATCTAACTGATTAATAAATTCTCAAAACTTAAATCACAAAATTGATTTACAATAAATTTATAATTAAGTATATTTCTAGCTTATTTATATACAAGTTAATTTGTTAGCCTAAACTTAATTATTATTTGATTTGGGGCATGTTAAACAAAATTACTTGTTTGCATTTATGTGCTTAACATTTGTTTTGATATGATGCAACTAGCTTGACCCATGTTAAGCAAGTTGCAAAACATGTAAAAAAAATGCAGTCACTTCTTACTGCTCGAATTTTAATTGATTTGTTAATTTGTTAATCGTTTATATTTTTATGCATAGTTACATCACAGTATAGGCTTTGCTCATGTACACGAATTTTATACAATACCCATAATCTTGTTTGCTATATCTTCTAAAGACCTCATTAGCCCAAATGACGTACCACACTGTCACTGTAACATGGCTTAGAAGTTTTTCGTGAGATAATTACAGGCACACCGTCGTCCACAACTGACTATTGTATTTGCTTGCGTATCCATTCATCAGCTTCATAGTGTTTAAATTTTTTAAATATTTGGGATCGTCATTGTGAAACTGTAACATCTTTACACTTCATTCACGATGAGTGACGTCCAGGGTAATTTTCTTGAAATTGAAGCATGAATTCAATTTCATACCGCCAAAAATGCAAATATTTGGGAATTATTCTTATATATACTAACTTTTTACCTTATTTTTACTTTCATTCTATTTACTTAAACTTAAGCTTTCAATTTACTTATTAAACTTTCAAACAGAAGTACTTTTTTTTCTACATGGGGGGTAGCCCAAAAATGAGTTTGCCATTTTAGAGTTAAAATAAATTTTAAAAAAGCCAGGGTCTGTGTCTCACGCGTTGGATTCCCAACGTTCCTTTTTTTTATTTTCATTTAAATAAAAAATTAAAAATAAATTTAAAAAAACAAATAAAAAACATTTTGAAAATATAAAAGAGAGTCCCGTTCTAAGAACGGACAACTTTAGCTAGTTACAAATGAGAAGCTGAGTGCAAAAGTGGCCCAACCTACAAAATATCAAATTTCAAACTAAACGCACCAAAAAAATTACCATATTTCACTTAACAGATAAAAAATAATCCTGAGAAAATTTCCTGTATATTAAATGTTTATGCTCTCAGTCATTTAGTCTCTTGTTGAATGCAGAAGTGGCCTAAGCAAAAATTCTTGGCCTAACTCACAATTCATTTTTGTTTGTAGTGGCTTGGACCATTCTTATTCCTCTAAACAGAATGTGCGAAAGTGAGTAATGCAAATCGTAAAAATTGGCTATATTTTCAAATATATTAATTTAAAACTATTTGTGTTAGGCGATAATTCATGTACGAGTTCTATTTTTCCGGACTTTAAACTTCTTCATCTTATTCTCCATCTATAAGTAATGGTTTCACCACATCATCGGCTTGTTCTGTATGTAGTATTGTATCATAAGCAGCGGCAAATAACACTTCGCCTTAAGCAGGAAGCATGAAACGACGTCATAAGAAATCAAAGAAAACTCCTACGCAATTCTGGAAAAAGCTATGTAACTGCAAAAAAACGAAGGATACCGGCAAAGGAGTTAAATACCGGTTTTCAGTGCAACTGTCCGAAGAATTGCAACACAAAATTTTCTCAAAAAAAAAAAAACAACGAATATTTTCAAATTACTACGAAAATTTTGAGTAGAAACAAAAAAAAACAAAGTAGGTACACTAAAAATACTTCCTCAAAAAGGCAAAATAAGCGGACATATTTGTTACTGGATAGTAATGAAAACCAATTCCAGGTATTTAAAAAATATTTTAAATCCAGCTTTAGCATTTCGGACGGAAGATTAACTAGAGCTTTACTTAACAATACCAAGCTCCCCACCTCCAAAAGACAAGCCGGGAAAAGCTACTAGCAGCAATAAAACACCAGATCAGAAGATTGAAATTATTAAAAAATATATAGCTAAATTTCCAACCTATGTATCCCGTTATAAGCGCGAGCAATGTCCGAACAAGAAGTTTTTATAACCAGATCTCAATATAAGAATTTTGTACGACCTTTACAAAAAAAATGTTAAAGAAGAAAATATGGCATCTTTTTTTATATTCCGGGAAGCTTTCAACAATGATTTTAATCTTCACTTCCATCCAAATTTAACAGATAGTTGCAAGAAATGTGACTCATTTAATATGAAGATTCGTTTTTGTAATCCGTCAGAAAAACCTGCACTTGAGCAAGAAAAAGATCTTCACTTCAGGATCCTACAAATGAATTGACAGTTATCGCATTTGATTTAATGAAAACTTTAGCTACTCCTGTGATTTCTACTCGAATCTCATATTGTAAACGGCAGTTATGGACCTATTATTTTGGCGTATACAACTTAGCCAATAAACAAGAGACGATGTACATATATATATGGAATGAAACGGAAGCTTCTAGAGGTCTCCGGGAAATAGATTCATATATTAAAAATAATGTTAATACGAGCAAGTTAGTAATGTATTCAGATGCCTGTGGAGCACAGAAGCGAAATATTAAAATGTACGCCTTTCGAAGTGGCTCGAATGAAAAGAGAAGATTTTAAAAGTCTGAAATGTTTGGAAGATAATATAACTAATAGAAAAATTAATGCCTCTAAGGAAAAAGTGGAGTGGCTAAAGATCGAATGGATAATGGCTAGCAAAAAAAACCCATTACGTATGTTTTATAAGTATTCCAATCATCACGAAAACTTTTTTTATGACGTTGATCTATCCAAGCGTAATTCAAAAACCCAACCGCAGTCCTTAGAGTGCTTGTATCCAAATGGGAGACCTTTTGATACATTAAAATGCAACGATTGTCAACAGCTGATGGAATTTATACCACCCATCCATCGCATATTAAATTTAATAATTCCAAACAAACCCTGTGAAATTATGAGGATATTTTTTTTTAAATGGAAATGTATTTTTGTTAATTAAATTTTTGTTTTTGTGTATTGTAAGAAACTGAAACTTAAAGTAAATCCGTTTTCTTAAAGCAGCCCAAAAATTTTTTTCTAAAATAAAGAAATTTCTAAGTGCAAAAATGGCCTATCTCACATAAAACTGCATAAATTCCACGTGTTGAGTTGAATAGACGAGTTGAGTCAAAACGGAGTATTCGATTATAAGTGCGAGTAATTTGTCGCTAATTTGAAACACGAAGTAAGGATTTAATGCAAATGAGAAAAAGTGAGAACTTTTATTTTCGTTTTTCTCATTTCAATCACTATAGGCTTAGGCCACTTTTGCGCTCAGTTCATTTTTAAATAATTAATATAAGTACCTAGAATATTCGTGAAATTAATAACTGAATCTCACACACTGCCAAGCTCAATACTTAGCTACCTGTGGCGTTTATGAAACATAGCACAAGCAGGAATTCTTAAATCAGATAACATACAAAAAAAAAATATCGAAAGTTTGAAAATTTGTTCTATTGGATACTGTTCCAATTCCATATCGTTTCGTCGGGTAAACATTTTTTACGTAAGAATATTGGTCTTAGATTGTGCTAATTGCAGGCTGTCTATATAACAGAGGTGGCAACGAGGTTAACTGATCATTGCAAAAGGGGCAGATGAGTTACTGTGATATGTAGTTGAGGGACCTGATCCTCGATTTACACGGTGGATTCTCCAAAAGTACCGTATAAACCAAAACCTTGTAAATTGAAATCGTCCAATTAAATTCATGTTATATATTGAAAAAGTATACATCTGAAGTAAAACCATATTACATATTTCTTTTCAATTATATATTAATATATTTTGATATTATAAATATGTAGGTTTTCATAAACTCCTGCGAACATAACATATTAAATTGAGAAAACAAAAAATTAATTATTATTACATAGGAATCTGCAGTACCGTCAGTCGTCGGCTTCTCTTACCGTTGTAATTGAATTAATTCAATAAAGTTAAAGGTTATCCACACTATTGGAAAAATGTTTCCTTTCTAAAAAATCTACACTGGCTATTTTTATCGATGTAGAAGGTGCCTTTAACAATGTCCTTCACATAAGTTCATTAAAATTCTAAAACGTGGAGTGAACCGATCCCTAAAACACTGGATCACACACATGGTGAACAATAAAACTATCTTTGCCGATCTGGGTGCGGTAAGCAGAGTACAAATAGTTCAGAGGAGCACCCTCAAGCGATATTTTATCACCTTTGTTGTTGGTGCTTATTATTGATGATCTCTAACACTTACCCGCATGGGGTACAAAGCAGGATGTTACGCCGACGATCTGGTGATCTTGGTTACCGGTAGCTACGAATCTGAACTCTTCGGTCTGATACAGAATGCGATCCGAACGGAGTCTTCACTAAGAAAAGCAATACTCCCAGATTGAATATACCCTCTATCGGCTCCACATGTTTAGAACTGAAGGACAGAGTGAAACATCTAGGTATCATATGTAACGGTTTTCCAGACGGAAGGCAAGGCCATCTTTGAAGTGTGGAAGTATCTCCTAAACTCAGATACTAAGAACAAGTAGATTGTAATATTTTCGGACAGCTGCCGAGCCTTGTCAAAACCTTTTACAACTTCCAAACTTGTATTGGAATGTAAAACCACCCTGAATTCCCTTTTTCGGAACAACGGGGTACTGGTGCTTTGGGTGCCAGGTCACAGCGGCATTAGCGGGAATGAAAAGGCGGACGAACTTGCTCGTCTTGGTGCAACCACAGACGGATCTCCTCCACTATTCCGATCGCATCAAAACACCTTTGCCTATACTGTCTTGGACCAACAGCGAACACAGTCGCCTTTGGTTAGGTGATCCTTCAGATAGAATCACAAACGAGCTGGGGGGATTACCCAACCCAAGTAAAATCAAGAATCTACTGGGACTAAGCAAGCCAACCCTAAAAACTCTAGTGTCAATTCGCAACTGTGTTTAGGCCTTAATTCCTATCCTATTTCTTGCTTCATTCTATTCTGTTGCATTGTGCGCCTTGTTCTCCTCTTTTGAAAGCTCAGAGCTCAAGCATAAATATTTTCAAGTTCATTCAAACGAAAGCATGAAGGCACTCGCAACCCCATAATGTTTTATTATAACGCATTCTATTCGAACTAAGCAGGCGAGATAACTGTGTACTACATAGTAGTTTTTTTTAGTTATTTGAATTCTGAATTTGGGCGACTTTTCCAGGTATCATTTTCGGACCAAATAAGGTTAAGTGAGCAGAAAATAAAAGAACCAGCTTAGACGAATCAGTATGCTGTCTCCATTGTAGGAAACTTGTTGGTAATACGGTGGCTCATTCCTGCCCCCAACCGTCATCCTACCAAAAAAAATTCGAGCGACAGAGGCAACAAACTGATCCATTTAAACTGGGTCAAAGTAAAAAATAATAAGTTCAATAAATACTTGGAAGCCGCCTCCTCATCCATCAGACCCATTGCCTTCCCACAAGCATTCACTAAATTACCCACAAAACGTTGTATTTAGTACAATTCTTTATAAATACATAAACTCTAGCCATTTCAACATGTACACGAACTTTGGTAACTAAGTAACTAAAAGTGCCCAGAAATGTTTATTTCTTTTGTTCTCAGAAAGTTCCATTTTTCTCTAAAATACCTTTACCCACTTAAAATTTCCCTCGAAATTTTACATTTTCCAGAAATACATGCCTAATTGGTTATGTGCTACTTAGACATGACTATTTTCCCTTTTTCATAGCATAAAGATGTCCTACCACTCAAATTAGGTACTGCAAAGAAGTCCTTGAGGTGTGCGGTAATGTAAGAAGCTCTACCACCACAAACAGTTTCTTCTTTAACTTTTATGCAAAAAAAAAAAAAAAAAAAAACAAACTGTCACAAGTTTTCTACAAGCGATGAATGGTTAATGTGTGCCGTGCCGTCTTAGAAAAAATAAGAAGAAAAAAAATCGTTGATGATAACTGACGAGACGAAAACAGTCGTTTCCATGCCAAGGTGATAAAATGTCTGCTGGTAGTAAGGTTTCCACAGAGCCGTGGATAAGGATAATATTTATTTAGAAGATGGCAAGCCCCCAACTGCTTGACGTACGCTTCGTAAGTAGGAAAATTTTGTCTCGTGGCTTTTAACTTCCTTGCACGAAGAAAACTTTCGCAATTAAAGCAAAATTTATTGATATTACATGATCCCTAGGGATAGGCATAAATCATATTTTGCTAGGGTCATGGGTTAACAACAATAGCATCCTTGCTGCGGGTGCCCCACCCAGTAATGACTGATGATTATGGGAAAACAACTCTTGTTTTCACAGGGAAAATCGAGTAGGTATGCAGCATTCCATTGTGCTGGAATAATGGACCCCTTAAGTAGCAATTGAAGTGAATCTAATAGCCAAGGAAGAAGCTTTCAGACTAAAAACCGCTTTAGAGTGGCAAGCATTCATTCAATTTATGTATGAAAATATGCTTTCAGTTCTCCTTCTTTTCATAGAGAAACGGTAGTAGACAGGTGCAGAGACTTTTAATCATTACTGTCTACTGATGATAACGTTATACGACAACTTTTTGCGATTTACGGAATCTCTGAGAAAGTATTCCTCGTTTGAGTAACCGTACAGCAACCCTTCTTAATTACTTATATAAATGAACGCAAGTACATATGTGGATTATTTGCCCATGTATGCTACAGCTACCTAGAACATGATGTTCGTTATGGGACATAACTAATTGTAAGTAAATTTGTCGTTCTGATTAAGATGTCAGTGCTATCTCTATACAGCTGTGCCTATTTATCTTAAGTAATTTAATTAATTTCTTGACGTAATTAATTTATAATCTCATATATGAAAAGCCTCTTTATACACACGCATGTAATAATTAGATCATAGGTTGTACCGTCCTAAGGAGAACAAACGTCTGCTAATTTCACCTTCATTATCTCTTGCCTAGTCGTCATATGCATCTGAACTAGAAACTTTAGTTTCAATGATAATAAATTTTCGATAGGCTAAGATGATTATACATTTATAGTATTTAAAATTGATTTATGGATAGCCTGGTATTCAGGTACTAAAGAGAAAGTAGTCTTTTTCCAAATTAAATTCTTTAGTTGATGTGAACCCAAAAACTTGGATCTACAACTTTTTCACATGAGACGTAAAAGGTAACATCCGACTAAATTTAGATCCGCAATTAAATCAAAACCTACTAATAGTATTTGGTGCCTAACTTTATGAGATTTTGATATGAGACAATGTTCTGATGCATCTAGTATAATATTTGTGATTTGTTTTGGTTTAGACCATTTCGAGTAGTCAGTTGGTGTACTTAACTTTTATTAGTATTTCGCTTCACAAAATATTATTTCAAAAGTTTCTCAATCGCCTAAATTGGCTACCGTAGTCTACTTGTTATCGATTACCTCTAGAGTAGAGTATTCGTTCTAATCTGCACTCTATATTACCTAGAAAATAGAAAATATTGCACAATTGGTAAAATTTAAAAAAAAAAACAGGGTTTCGTACCAGAACTTTAGCAATGAAAGTCCATCGACCGTATTTAAGTATATTTAAAATTAAAGCTAATCCAAATTTGCCTATGAAAACTGAAAACAGACGGACTCAAGAGTGAACTACTTATCAGAGTTGATCTTATTAGTAAGCGTTGTTTTATAAGTTACACAAAAGAACTTTTTTTTTCAGTAACTAAGAAACTGATAATCATTTTTCCTGTTATTTATGACTGAATACCTATTAACTAATTTTAACTTTAGGAACCTAGAATATCAGGAGAACGGTGTTTTATCGCACATTTTGAGCTTCAGATTTAAACATAATTGCGACCTCTCTGACCGTCGCAACTGAATTAAGACTATTGACGGCCATTGCAGAGTTCTATGTAATACACGATCCATAAAACGTTTCTATAGGGAAAATTTTTCTTGTTATTGCAATAGTCGTCGGCCGTCGTCGCAACTATATAACCAATTCAGTAATAGTTAAAAAAAAAAATCTTTCGGAATGCTTAAAAGTAGCCCTTTTAAACGACACCTCATACGATACACAAAGAAAATTTTTTTGTGGAACCCAACTCACCCCTATTAAAAATTTAAAAAAATACGTATTTCAGAATCTTCGACTATCGAAATAAGTGGGAGTCATAAGGACCTAATAATCTGCTAAATTTTAAACTCCTACGTCACGTCGGACGGACGAACGTAAGAGCGATCATATAAGCGTTCCAGTTTTTCCTTCTGAGGTATGGAAACCTAATCAAACAAAAAGATAGAAAAAAAGTGGATCATTTAAAAGTTTATTATGATACTTTGATCGTTTTATTATAAACAATATTTAATTCTATCTAGGCGGGTAGGACGGTAGACAAAATTTGGTCGAGCACATTTTGCAAAATCTAGTACAGAACCAAAAACCTTACGTCCTGAGAAGAATTTTGAGTACCCACACTCCTATACTAATAGCTAGACTCACTTATTTAGTATTTCCCTCTTTTTTATTCAATTTTTCGCACCTTAGATAGGCTTTAACTCGGTGGGGTTATATCTGATCGGAAAACGGTTGTCACTGTTCACCTCAGCTCATTACCATCTGCTATTCATAGAATACACATACTACTACCCACTCCTATACACTATTACACACTTCTGCACAATACTACACGCTTCTGAAATTCTTCTCTGCATTCTTTTAAGGTAGGTGATAGGAACTTCCTGCGGGGGGGTGGTTACAATATCGCATGTTGCATATCGAATTAAAAGTCTCGTCGAGTACTATCGGGTGGTGTATATTTTTCCCGATTCAGAAAGCTTTTTCGAGACGGTCTTGTCACCAGAAAACCCATTTTCATGCACTTGAGATACATGCACCCCAGCTACTACATTTCGCATATATTTTTGCAGTTCTTTATTTCATGACCATTAGTGCTCTGTTCTGAATATTTTTAACATTGGACGTCATTTTCCACGACGAGAAATAGAAAAGTCCACTTTTTCAGCCAAGAAAGTCGCTCAGGCTACATACGATCGCCAAAGCTTTCCCCCGCTAGATAGAAATAAACATTATTACTAAAATATGTTCAAGGTATCATAATTCATCGTTGAGGACATCGCTCATGTCTATAGGTGTCGGGCCTAAAGTTGTATGAAAAGTGGAAAGTCCCCTTAGGAGTAAATTTGGGAGCCCCAGTTTACCCAAAATTATACCGAAAGTAAGCACAACGTGAATAGTGCAATCTACGAAATCAAGGTAGAAAAATCATCTCTGAAGTGTTTAACCATTGTGCACTGTGCCACGAATCTTAGTTTAGTAAACAATAAGTTTGTTTCTGAATTGCACGCTGCTACGTAAACAACGCAAACGCAAGTATCCGAAAGTTCTATCCTCCCTGTGCAATTAATCTGAGATGATCACTTTTAATAGAACGGCCACTACCCCGCTTTGTGAAGTACTCCACTTTGCCTGCTCATGACAGCAATGGAAACCCTGAACTGAATATTGCCGACGCGTAATAAAACCTATTAATGTGAACCACTTTAAGAGGATTCAGCGAATTTCTGCCAAATTATTTCTGGCAGAACAATGATTTATTTCTTAAATTAAAGGTAATGAAGAAGTCCAGTAAATAACGTCGGCAAAAATTGAAAAATGTGTATTGGAATGGAGATATTAGCTCGGAAACTTGTAAAAAATGGTAAAAATTGAAGTCTTTTAAATCAAATTCCTGAGGGTAGGTATTCTCATTTCTTTAAATTGTGACTGTTTTAGAACGATAAGGCCTATAATCTAGCAAATAACGTCGAGTTTTTTCAATTTAAGTGGCGCTTTTTATAATTATTTGACTCTAATAGTACTTGTTTCTTCTCTCGACATTTCACTGACGAGAAATTGCAATATTTATTTGAAAGTTGTTTAAATTCAAAGCAAAATGGCATATTTAACAATTATGGGCAACAAAAATTTAGGAGAGTTAATTTTCGTTAAAAATTTTCAATTTATGTGAACTGCAAATTTTCATTTTTCGTCTTAAATTGTATGGTTTTGTCGGATGTTGGGTTTCTGTCTTTTGCGGTAGATGTCTCTAATGTGCTCTATGGTCTAGGTCTAGGCTAATTTTATAGGAATTTTCTCACTTTCGCTTTCAAACCTACGTATAGTGAATGAATTGAAACTTTTGCTGAGTACTGACTCCTCTTAAAGAAGCGTTATGTGTTTACATTAATTAGGCATCATTTACAGTAAATTAAAACCAAATTAAGCGCATTTAAAAATCAAGTCTGTAGTAAAGAAGTCGGAAAGAATAACATAACTGGGTAAAACTTGTAATTTTGGATTTAATATCAATGGTCTACAACAAATTCAAAAGAACTCATTTCCTTATAACTATCACACTTGTTCTAATCATTGGTTAGAAAAATTGTTTATTCCCGTCGAGACCCGAAATAAAGTTTTAATGTTAGTCTTAGTCGAAACCAGAGACACTTTAAGTCAGTCGAGACCCGGTTTAAAGTATTTTCTTAATTTCAGTCGAGACCCAAAGTAAGAGTCTTTATCTTAGTCGAGATCCGAAATAAAATGTCTGTATGTTAGTCAATTATTATCTCAGTCAATACCCTAGACAATAACCTTTAAGTCAATCAATACCCGGTTTAAAGTGTTTTGTTAATAGATATTATATGTCAAGGAGATTTCTCGACTTAACAGACAGAAATTTATTGAAAATAATTTTAATAAATTTACAAAATGCATTTTAAGTGCAAAAAAAAAATGATTGAACTTTTCGACCCAGCGAATCAGAGAGGTCTCATCGGTATGGTTATCTCTGATCGCCTACCATATATCAGTCGAGGCCCAATATAAATGTTAGTCCCTAACTAACCAACCTACCTCAAGAGATCGAGACAGCTCAGCTTGTTGTTTATTAAATTGTATTAAATTAAAGCCTCAATGCTGCTTGCAATAAAGGTTTCGTTTATCACGTAGGGAATAGTTCTCGTTCGATGCTGAATATGATAATATTGACTGCTAATTGCTTTGCTCGATCTGGTTGTGTTTGTGCAATGTTTTGCATCTTAAATGAGAAACTAAGATGTACATAGTTTTGTTGAGGTGGTGTATCTACTTTTGGGAGACTGTAATTAGATTAAATAAAAATTTAATAAAAACATTCATTCTTTGTAGTCACTGTGTTTTCTTTTTAGGACTTGTTTCTAGCATAAATTAACACAATTCGACCTAGTTCGAACAAGAAATTCGCGTTGAAATCATTTAAATCATCTCAGTTCAGTGGATGCTTAAGATCTAGAGCATAAGGGGTATTTTGAATATGTATGAAAATAATATGAAAGAATTTAATACTACATCTTAAATAAAATCATCCCTTGATCCAGCATGGAAAAAAAAACGGATATAACATTTTCTTTGATTAGAGATTCCAAGGATATCCATCGGATGAGTATCCAAAACAAGGGCCCAGTCAAAATAAATTAGACGAAAAGATGCTTCACACTGTAATCCATATATACATGCATACCTTTAGGACGATACCATTAAACGATTCTAATTGCAGCAATACCATACACATCCCTGTATATTGGAGAACCTCCTCAGAGAAAGTTGAATACTACTAAAAGTATAGAGAGGTACATTACTTGAGGAGTCAACTATAGTATCGTTATTTTATTATTTAACCCAATTACCATTTTCAAACAAAAGCAACAATTCTATTTATCAAAATTTTGAAAGATTGAAACAGATTTTGACTTTCAAAAATCCTATTGCACCACAGTAAATTACCTAAAAACAAAAAATTTCATAGTAGGTATCACTAAAATCTTCAAGTTGTTTTTTGGTTTGTATTATAATCAAAACATAGAACAAACCAAATTATCTGCACTGCGTATAATTCGCTTTACATATTTATGAAATTATCTAATTTTTCGTTAAGTACGATTTCAACATTTATCCTCCAACTCCCACCTCCTGCACTGAATATTTCTGCAGTCTTCCACGTATGTATGGAAATGAAATAAATGTACATAATTATTACATGTCCAAAAGCGCCAGAACTATTGAAGGAATTAAATTTCAGTTATTCTTCCTTATAAATATGTATAAATTAAAAACTAAACCAAATATTATCTTTCATGACAAAAACAAGTCCGCCGTATTGAAGCAGAGAGGTATTTATAAGTGTAGTTTTATTGTGTTTGTCATTATAATTGATTTTTATAATTTTGCTTTCCATAGAAAATTTATTCAAATTAAATCACGTACATATGTATGTAGGATACCATTATCTTCTGCATATTTCTATTTCCCATATAAATGAATTATTACAGGAAAAACTTCTTCTTACCCAGATGTCCACTATACACACATATTTTAGCAGGCTTTTCTAATGTCGAGACTTCTGTGATAATACTCCAAATAGATAGGAAAAACAATTGTCATTCGTTCATAATTTCATTTTTCAAAAATCTTTTGTAGATCAAATTTGTGGATCAACGATTTTTGAAAAAATATGTTGAAATTTTGGAATTTCTTTTACTAATGAAAACAAACATGTCATCCACACCAGTTCTACATATGCGTATGTTGTATGTTTTTGAATCACTCATGGCCAAGCATTGAGCAAGGTACTTGGTTGAGCGGCCAAAAAGATCCAAGAAAATATAATATACAAATCTTATGACATAGGAAACCAGAATCCGATTATCTAAAATGTTCTATATTGATGCTTAAGGGAAATATTGATTTTACATATGTATTCTAGAGCCTACGCTACTATCCATACAGAAAAATAGTCATCCATTAATTTAAAATTTTAAATATTAATTTTAAATAAATCAATAATTCTCAGCTGGGTATATGTGCACCCATAGTACGCATGTGCAAGCATTAGAATTCATCGGACCATGGCACATCTGCATACACAATTATTGCTCAGCTGACAGTTTTTGTTTGGATTCCCCTAGTCATTCGATTAAGAAAAGTTTTTTAAAATAATCTCATTAAGAAAGGTATAAAAATTTTATTACAGTCGGGAAGATAAGAAAGCAAACTTAAGATTATTTTTATTTTTCTGTATGAATAGCGTCAAAAAGTCGCAGGAGCTTTTCAAATCAAACTTTTGTCAGTTTTATATAAGAACACTACAAATATTTTAGAATGTTAGGACTAAGTTGGGGCTCTTATGTATTAGTGAGACAGTTTAACAGCTGAAACTATAAAATGGTGTTCATATGGAATCATAGAGCGCTCGCTTCTCGTGTCATTTTACAAATACTCTTTACCATTGCATGTCCTCAAATGTGAGCACTCCATTTGAGCTAACATAGGAGTACTCCTGGAATGATTTTTGAGGAGGCAATTAGAAGCATAGGGTATTTTTTCAAAATAAGTTAAGACAGAATTGAGGATATGAATAATTATTTTTATATCAAAACTTAATTTTACAGCAGCAACACAATACATATTTTCTTATAAAGGTTCTGTTATGCTTCCGTCGGAGCTAATGGGAAGCGCTCCAAATAAAACAATTTTGGAGCACTCCAAACTTTTCCCGCTGGGCTGTTTCATGGCATGGGTTCAAGTGTTTCTCGGGGGGTTTTGAGCCTGGCCATAAACACATACTGATAGCCAGAGGAAATATAGGTACATAAATGTATATATCACAGGTATATGTATATATTTTCTTCCTCTCCTTTCTTTCTTGTATTAGAGGGATAAAGAAACAAAACAAACTAAAAAGCAAACCAGCAAATAACAGAGATTAATTTTACTTTTTATCCCTAAAATCTGTACTGGATAAAAATAATTTTCTTGAAGAAACTCATTCAAATTTTTATAATATGTCATAGGTCACAGGTCACTGGTTGCTGTCACGTACACGCACTTTTCTTACATTTACAGTTACAGTTAAATTACTACTCGGTCGGAGGGAAAATATCTCATCAATACCAGTTTTTTATATTGAACTTAAGATACCCTAAAGCCTTCAGTTAAAACTAACCCATTCACACCCTTTTGCCAAAATGCAACCCTCATCGGGTTTTTTGCATCTTTTCGTAACCTCAATACACAAAAATGGCTTGAAAAGATAATTGGAAAAAGAAAATTGCCTATCCTTGGGCATTTATTAGTATTTTCGCAAAAAGGTTTTTCATTTCGGGTAAAGAGTGGAAATAGATGAAATTATGTGGGTGCTAAAGGTTTTGGGCTTCTTTAATTAGATGCCAGAAACCATACAAAACGGGAAAACATGATACTAATTAGGCATACCTACTTATCTAATATTCTTTCTTGATAAACTTGCAAGAATGCATGAAGCACTTAAGTATAGACTGTAGGAACAATACGCATGTACGACTCGCAGAAAATCTGATTCGCTTTGATTTCTGTCGAGCAGAGTAAGTCCGACGGAACATGGATGATGCGATAATGCAGTTGTTGAATGCGAAACGAATTAAGCAGTTGACTTTGTGCAGTGGTGTTGGATATTTATAAATGGTTAAGTGTCACCAATTTTAAAAGCTCGAAATACGTTGTTTTTTGTCTATTCTCCTATCATGAAGACAGTCTACTAATTTCAATCGTAGTTACAAGTTGATATCAGATTTTGGACCACTGCCTTTCACAACTTCTTTTATTTTTTTACTTTATGTCTATAATCGCCTCCACTGCCAATATTGCCATTTCATTCATTTGTCCTGATGACATGATCGGTGCAGACGGCCTCACATTCGTGTACGTGAGCATTATTATACCTTAGATGAAATCTAAAGGGTATACTAAATTTGTCAATCCATTTGTAACGTATAGAAAAAATGATGGTAGAGCAAAATGGGTTGGATACGCATAATATTAAAAGTTATTTTGATTTTTGCATATCCCTCTGCTCGTCCGTCTCTCCGTCCGTCCGTCCTTCTGTCCTCACCATAACTCGAGAAAGCAATCACTTAGAACTTAGAGTGCTGAAATTTTGTACACGGTCTTTTATAAAAAAAACTTATGTTCGAAAATGGAAGCAATCGCAGGGTTGCCATACAAAAATTTAATTTTTTACTATACTATATATTTGAGCACTGCTTGAGAGTGCGTTGACGAAGAGAGCTGAAATTTGGTACATATATAGTATAGCCTCCTATGAAGGCACAGATGTTCTGCCTTCTTTCTGCTTGCCCCATCTAGCCAACGATACTGAGGGCAGAGTCTTTTTCAGTGTACCTATATGATCTGAAAGTATAGATGAGGAGCGGACCTAATCAACCCTCATTCTGATGAGGGCTCCAGGAGAGTGAAAGGAATTAAAACTCTTTAAAGTTCCATCACGTTATAAAACTTTCTTCAATAAAAATGCAAAATTGTACAAAGCTAACTCTTCGGACTCTACCCCTCCCTGAAGGGTATCCTGCCGGAGTTTAATTATCAACGAACTGATTCCATTTAATAGTTAGTCTTACCGTTAAAAAGTACTTTTGAAACTTAAATCGGGTGTTTAATTTATTTTCTTTCTGTTCTTCTAAAAATTAATGCTGGAAAGTAGGAAACTGTGTAATGCACTTTGTGCAAAATGAGCGCAAGCATTAATCTACCAAAGACTGTTTCATTATTTTGTTTTTGTCAGCTAATTGCTGTCAGATATATTTACTTATTTAACCGAACTAAGGCACTTTATCCCACCAAGATAAAAGGAAATCTGGTTTCATTTTTTCTTTTTGAAAACAAGTGAGAGCAAAAACAATATATTTTTACAAAAAGAAATATTAGAAAAAACTACAACTTACATAGTTTGTAGAAGATCCATCGCAGAGACGCCTCCGAGGATGTCCGCTTTGCCACTATTTTAAGAATTCGAACTAATTTTGCTTATATGTATAAATACAATTCATCTTATGCAATAAACAAAAACTATTAAAATAATACTGTAGCTGACGAATTGACCAACGTGATTGCTCAAATTAGCTGATGTTTTAGTAAAACTTGCAGACAAAAGACATCAAGCCGACCACTGTAGGTGATTTCCTTAATACGCTTTCATCGAACACTGGTAGGTTTATAAGCAAAATAACTTCTCGAAACAGGCAGGAAGGCTTGTATCCATCTGAACGCATTATATACCTTTAACGATGAACTTTTGGGCACACCACCCAGAAACTGTCGGGATGGTAAACTGTATAACCTTTATAAATTTTGGAAAAAAAACACGACTACGAGGAATCCAGTACAACCGACCAATATGTATGCTTCTAATTAGGAAGGTCTAATGTAATGTTTATCCAGTGAAATCAGTTACCTTGTAAATGTGTTCTGATTGAAGAAACTGTGAACATGAGATAATTCAGTGAAATCATTCATCTCAGATATTGTAAAAAAGAACGGTGATTAAGAAATAATCCAGTAGAATTGATCATTATACACATTTAATAAAAAAAACTGAAAACACTGCTATGCGGAGACAATCCAGTGATGTCGATCACTCCATATATTTGAAATGCATGCCTTACAACATCTACGTTTCCCTCCTAGTGACAAATGGCCACTGTCATCCCAACTGCCAAAAATAAATCACCTATAGTACCACTGTTTCTGATTACCGCTCGGTAATGTGTTATGCATTTTGGCAAAACCCCTTGAAAAGCTCATGTACTAGTAATTGAGTTTTTTTTATAGGAAAATCGTATGATATCGCCCTGACAGTCGGGCTTTCGCTCCCTCCACAGTTGCGAAACTGCTTTATTATGCGTTACCTCCGATTTGATTTGACAACAATGAGTTTGCAATAGTTATATTGCTAGACTTTTCCAAGGCCTTCGATAGCGTAAACCATTTTAAACTTATATCTAAACTAAAAAATATTTTCAAGTTTTCTAGTTCAGACTGTAGGCTTGTGATGAGCTTACTGTCAAATCAAAAGCAACGAGTAAAAGTGAATGATAAGTTTTCCGATTTGTTATCACTATGTCGAGGTGTTCCACAAGGTTCTATTCTTGGACCACTTCTGTTCTCTCTATTTATAAATGATCTGCCACAGAAAATCCAATTCGCTAAGGTTCACTTGTATACGGATGATGTGCAGATTTACCATAGTAGGTATATCGGCCTTATGGAGAACTGTTTGGGATGCATTAACAAGGATCTAGTAAACCTATCTGAGTGCGCTCGTGATAATGATATAAGGCTAAACTCTGCGAAATGTTCTGCAATCTCAATGCACAACCCAGGCTTTGACCCCGAGCAGCTACCACCAGTTTGTATCGACTCTGTTACCCTTCTGTATGTAGATAAGGTTAAGAACATTGGAGTTATGATGAATTACAATTTAAAGTGCACAAATTATATCAGCGCACAATTGAGAAAAATTTATTCTGGTCTGCGGATGCTGTGGTTGTGTGCTGATAGACATACTACATACTACTTTTTTTTCTATTTTCTTTTCACTTAGCATTATTTTAATTTTACTCATTTCTTCATTTGTTAGTACATATAAGACTCTTGCTTTAACTTTTTTTTTTCCACGTTGAATGCCTACATGTAATGTACATTTAAAGATCTTGTTATCTTAGTACTGTTCCAAATAAATGCATTATTATTATTATTATTTTTACCACTCCGCACTCGTGAAAGACTTGTCAAAGTGCTCGTCTTGCCTCACCTCTGCTTTGGAAACTTTGTTTACCCTAAACTAAATACTACAAGTGAACATAGAATGGATGTAGCTGTACATTACAGACATACTTGCATCGCAGAGCATTGATCTTCCTCTTCGTCCTTATTACCTCACGCAAACCTAGATATCTTTATGATCGCTTACAATATCTGCGTTCCCAGATCCTCTAAACGAGTCATGGAGGATTCTTTCCTTGTTAAGTTGATTCATCTTTGGAATAATTTTATCCACACATATCCAGGGGACGGAAAGCATACATACTTTTAGAAGGTTACCCCGGTCACATAATCTTTAGTCTTTTATTATTCCTTTCAGTTTTTATTTATTTTTTATTTTAATAATTCTTTGTTTTCGTTTGCTAAATTTTCTTTTCCCTTTTTTTCTATCTTTGCTTATATGATTTCTTCTTTTAAATTGAATTAAATTTATTTATAATATAATAATTAATTTTAAAATTATTTTTTGGTTTATTAATTTATAAGAAAGTACTGTATAACATAAATATCTTGTGTACAATTTTTTTCAATAAATATGAATATGACTTACGCAGAGAAGATGAAAAGACTGTCGAACAAGCTCTCTTTATTTCATTTCAGCTGGCAAACAGCAATCTATGACCTTTTTGTATACAGAAATATATTTTCTTCCTCAAATCCATCACTATAAATGTTAACGATTTTCTAACTGTAACGAAACTTTTCTACAGAATCTTCACTACTTCGAATAAAGAAACGTTCCTTAACCGTTCAAAGTTTCCCATACAAAAGCTGTACTTGGGTACTAATCACAAATTCACGTTAACTTTTTTTATTATTTTTAATCGACATTTCAGATTCTATGAAAAAATTCGTTTAAATTTTCTACTCTCCAAAGCTTTTTAAAAGTTGCATTTAGCTTTTCTCATTCCAGGTGTGAGACTGAGCAGTGTTCCACAAATAAAGTGTCTTGGGTTATTTGAAAGCGCCAAAATTAAAAACTGCAGGTAATTCGTAACTGGTCTAAAAACTTCCGCTTATACAGATGAACGCAAGCATTTTTCTAAGGCACATACCATGTTTAAGTTCCACACAATTTTAGTTAAGTTGCCTTGTTTGGAGATTTATGAAAATTTACTTGGAAATTCACTTGTATATCGTTCATTTCATAACTCTGTATGTATTACGTATTACGAAAAATGTTAAAGATCTCATAATAGTGTTTATGACCATTAACTAGACCAGAGGGTAGGTAACAGAAAACTCGAGCATCAGGTGTTACATGTAGGCTTGTATCTTGTCTGTTAGTTCCTTAACGCACCCGGAATTTTTGGCATTCTTAAGATGGATGTCACCGATGATAAGATTCTTTTTATTCAGACATTTTCCAACATTATATCCCCACCACTTCAGGTTTTCACTGACCTTCCCTTTTTATATGTGTGAGACCTTATTTACCCTTTTGTGACCCTACAACGGATGTGTATCTAAAAATGACTTTCAAATGTTTTCAAAAGAAACGTAGAAAGGATAAATGCTTAGCGACTGTATGACTTGTTCCTCCCTTGGTAATAATGATTAATTGATTTCATTAATTTGTCTTTAAGCCAGTGCGACATTGGTGTGAAATTCCTGTTTACTTACAAGAAACTAAACTCTTGATGCCTCATGACCCATCCCATTTTATCCTGGGTGACAATATTATTTAGAGAGCCCACATTTTGGGAACCATTGTAGTGCTCACAAGGGGAATTCTCACGGAAATGTACATTCATGAATAACTCCAGTGTGTCCTTACTTTCAGTAAAGGAAGCATAACGTTTTTTCAAAAAGGATACACTGGAATGTTTAAATAAAATCTATTTGAGTTGGGTAGATTTACAAAAATCGGGCTTTGGTTGTTCAGATTATTTTGTGGTACTTCTACCAAAATGTAAGTAGTATAAAAACTTTTCGAATTAGGTTAATATTAACATTCTACTTCTGTTAGATTACGATCTCTGATGCGAGGAAGTTTATCCTGACTATCAGGATTTTGTACCTTATTGCATTGCCGAGTTGACGGGTGTCCTGCTCTCTGTACAGGATTATATATCAGCATCATAAATAAAACATATCCGCCTACTTACAAAATGACTCAATGTCAATGCCGACAATAATTTTCGAGTCGATCTATGATTTGTAATGATCCTCAGCTACTTTCGTCTACCCCACATTTTATTAAATTAATTTTTACATCTACGCCAACATCACATTAAATTGCGTAGTTTAAAGTTAGCTTATTCGAGAGGAGGCAGGAACTTCAAAAAGTTGCAAGATCAGATTCTCCACATCAACTTTGGTTCCCTTATCTCCAGAATCTTCAAATCCTCACAGTCGATAGTAAACATATGACGGAGTATGGGTGTCAGTACCATATCCCAGCTTTCAGGCACTTTATCCACCCTGTCTACACTCTTCTTTAAGTAGTCTTGCAACTATTGAGAAATAAAGTAGTCTATTTTTACCCATTTATTTCAACTACGGTGGTTGTTCTTTTGGGCCCGATTGAACTGTTTGATTCCTTATGTCTATATGGTACATGTGATTGATCTTGACTTCTCTTCCACTTAATCCTACTTAAGATTTGTGTGAAGGAGGTTGGACCCCTACTCTCCAAATTTTTCAGCAAATAAATGATCATCCTTGGCATTGTCTCATCATTCCAATGGAAATAATTTACTCAGGGTTACAGGGATCAGAAGAATAATTTCTGGATGTAGATCGGTAAACTGATTGTCAGCATTCTTTGAGTTTTTCAACAAAATTGTAACCCGGAAAAATGATTGATCGTAAGAAGTTGGTATACTTAAACATGGTACTGAATACTATAAGAACTACCCTGTGCCCAGCTTAACCTCTACTTCTTCCCGCAATAGAAGCTTGTTTTAGATTTTAGATTTAGTTCTCAAGCCAAGTTGATAGAGAAATAGAACGAAGAATTTTTTCTCGACGACAACTGTAGTAAATCAAAAGCAATTACTTTGGACCTCTATCTGAGCTGCCTATCGGGTAATCATGGTCAACATTACATTCCCTCGAAATTTCAAAATTCCGATTGTTCTAAGCCTAATTCGCTATTTTTTCAAGAAAATACATACAAGAAATTAAAAAAGTTTAAAAACATTTAAAAATAAATATTTTTTTATTACTACAGCTAAACCAATTGGATATTAACGACACCAACTTTAAATCATTACGTAAGACAAATTTAGTTCCGTTTACATCCAAACTGTTAAAAGTTTGAACACGAGTGATTTAATAGAGTGACAACCATCTATTCATCAGTGAATTCAATGTCCGGAAATTTTTTAACGCCTTATCCATTCGAATTTTCATCTCTGCAGGATATTTGTATTAACTAAAATCTATCTACCTCCTGCGCTTCAAGCAGGTAAAACTGTAAAACTTGGTGGCAAAGAACCGATTAAATTGAAAAAGTTGCTTCGAAGAACGACTTGAAAAAAACTTCACTAACTAAAAGTGCAGAAGCGTAAAAACTTTTCTGTTTTACTATAGCCACTATCTCCCAGTTTTACGTAACTCTGGTATCCTACTCCTACTCCTGCTACTCCTTGCAGAATATATATATCCTACATAAGTTCGCAATAATTTTATCCATTAAAGTTGCAGCAACCTGTTGGGAGGAAAAAAAAAAGGTAAAAAAAAATCCTTACGTCTCCCATGGGGGTTAGTTATCAGCAATAATTATTATGGGGCCGAGAAAGTTCTCATAAAATTCACGATATTTTTCCTGTTAGCTGCCCCCGGTGCATTATAATCATATTTATTGATGGTAAAAATCGATACGGTTATACCGTTTGCGTTATAATTCTATACATATAATGCACATGTATCTATGTATGTAGCTATACCATGCAAGTATGCTACCTGCAAGCGCAATATCGCGCTCTTTATCGAATTTGTTACGGTGACTTGGCAAAGGTCGTGGGGGAATTAATAATACCTTCACTAATGGAATCAATAAAAACTTTTTAGTTTTTAAAGCGTTCTTAAATCAATTTAAAATGAGAATTTTCCAGTCAAGTAAAATAAAAATCTCCTCCACGGAGCACACTATGAGGATATAGAGTCGTCTGCATAACATGAATCATTCCTAGCCGGACATAAATCATGGAAACGGCGTGAAATCTTCCGGTTGATGCAAGAAAAGCGCGTCTTGAAACATTTTATTCACGGTACACATAGGAATCTGAACTAAAGCAACCACTCCTCCTATTTAGGATAATATTTATGTGCATTGAAGGATACAAACAGGCGCCAGATTAGATTCATCTGAAAAGGGATAAAAGTATGCAGTTGAAGTTTAATATCACCATCTTATGTGGACGAAAATATCCGGAAGGTTTGGAAGAGAAATTAAGATTAAGAATAATCCTGGCTGGTAGATGTGTAAGATAAAAAAAAAAGGATAGCAATTTTCAATTGAGGAGAGAAAACAAAATCCTCTTTTAATGGCATTATTTAGCTAGACTAGACATGGAGATTAGGATTAGAATGCGCATAAATTAACTACGCAAGGAATACAATGAATACTTCAAGAACATTTATCGATTTATGTGTTAACACTTGGTGGAATATGTTTTTAGACATCCTTGTTTGAGAAAAAAAAAAACACTTGCTCCGATTCCACAATAATATTATTACAAAATGAGTAACAGCCTACGCCTTTCATTTGCTTAAGATATCACCAGGGCTTACACTAAATCTAGATCTGGGTCAACTACGTTATGCTAATTGCACACATACATACTACGCTAACCGAACTACATACGCACGCTAAGATCTTTGCAAATGCATACAAGCCAAGTTAACCAATTAGTTACAAATTTACAAATACGTTAACAGAGCTACACACAAACCAAAGATCATCAATGAGTTATGAATAGACATATATATAATTTGTGGACTAATGTTGAAATTTAATTAGGTTAGGATTTAAAAGGGGGCTCCTATTATAAAAATTAATCTATTCATTCAACAATGATGAATTATGCTTTGTTGAATGATCAGATTGATTTTTATAATAGGAGCCCCCTTTTAAATCCTAACCTAATTAAGTTTCAGCATTAATCCACATATTATTTATATACACATATATACATAACTCATTGATGATCTTTTGTTCATGTGCAGCTCTGTTAACGTATCTGTAAATTTGTAACTTGGTTAACTTGGCTTGTATGCATTTGCACAGCCAAAACCCCAAAACCCCAAAACTTTCCAAACCATGAAACAGACTCCCTCACTACCTCATGAGAGCTACAACGGAGTCCTTACATTCTAAAATATTTACAGTGTTATTAGGTAAAAATGACAAAAGTTTGATTTGAATAGCTCCTCCGCCCTAAACTATTATTCATACAGAAAAATGGTGTTGTGATAATCTTAAGCTTGATTTCTCATCTTCCGAATTGAAATAAAATTTTTATGCATTTCCTAACACAATTATTTAAACAAAATTATCTTAACTAAATGACTACGATTCCTCAAACAAAAACTCTCAGCTGAGTAATTGTTCCATCTCGGAACAATCCTTGAAAAATATAAAAATAAACTTACATACTAAAACTCTAAAAAACTAACACTCACAATAATTCCCGCGATGAACAAACTTCCCACGAAGATTATTGATGATCATTTCGCGATAATCGTCCAGTATCATCAACTAAAAATATAAAAAAAAAACCATCAAAACAAAGACAACAAATAATAAAAGTCTCAGATCATTCACGATCTGAGACTTTAGTTAAAACAAAAACTTACACTACACGTTTGTTTCAATATTCCCACGATGTCTCCAACATCCTAAGGGACCAGATAATCTATAAAATACACGAGGAAATAATTCATTAATAAAATTAAAAAATATAAGTGAACATTCAAAAATGTAAACACTTACCTATAAACAAGCAGCTGCCAGCAAATCGTTTGACAGATTCAATATGGCAGCGTTCAGTACATAGCAAAATATTCCGATTAGCTCAGTGATGACGCCATTTGGGGGCCAAATGTATAAAAGTCTTGCAAGCGACGCGGGCGTCATAGCAACGCCACCGGCAGACACAATTTCCATTGTGTTTCTGCCTATAAATAGCGAGCGATCAGAAATAGAAAATCACTTGCGATTTGACCAAGCGACAAGACAGATCGGTGGCTCTGATACCAAATTAAGTCTTGATTAACAAAACCAAGGGAAGTATTTCTGAATCCCTTCTTTTTTACTAACTAATTAATCAAAAATTATAATATTTTATTTATTTCAGCATCCTATATTGGGAGAATTGATCCCAGCCTTTTTTTGAGCAGCTATATGACGCTCACTCTATCATCCAAATTCTAACCCCTTTTTTTTAATGTGAATTTATTAATAATAGTTTCTTTTTTCTATTACAGATTAAAGAATAAAAATTTGCCAGCGGAGGCACATTATATTATAAATTAGTAGTAAGTTTGACTGAATTTAATGAATTGAATTAAAATAGATTAAGTGAATTATGAATTGAATTAGAATTTAAGTACTGAATTGCCTAGCTGTTAAGAGTTATATTTGTGATCAATAAACCAGCGAATTATTTTGTCAAATTGAAAATCCTGTCTTGTCATTTTTTAAACCGGCACCTGCCCCTTTTTTATGCTAAGCCCACACTGGGACTTAACAGTAATAATTGCATATGGTTCTGTGCCGTGGTATGATGAAATCGAATCAGTCTGCATACAGGCCGCTCATACACACATGCAATTATTACTCAGCTGAGAGCTTGAGCGTAAAATGGTAAGTCCGGTGACACACGATGATACACACGCGATATACCGTACTAAAAACTGATTTTCTTAGCACTATTTTAGAAAATTTTCGTGTATACTTCAATGTAGAGTAGAGAGTTGGACTCGGATGATACACGAGTGTTGTATTACAAATGTATGCGTATATTGAGCTTGTGTGCGTATAAAACATATGGAAATGATGAATTTCCTTTGGTGCCTCAGAAACGTATATATATATATCAGAAACCGTGTCTAAACTACGTGTACCATAGGCTGATACACACTCGATACAAAAACCGGGTTTACGTCGTGTCAGTCTCGAGTGTGTATCATCGTATGTCATGGGACTTAGGTTACTTTGTCCGATGACACACGATGATACACGCTCGATACATCGTACTAAAAACTGCTTTTCTTAGCACTATTTTAGAACATTTTCGTGTATACCTCAATTTACAGCAGAGGGTTAGACTCGGATGATACACGAGTGTTTTATTACATATGTATACGTGTACTCGGAAACCTTTATTTTCTGCTTATTAACTTCAAAAAGCTTATGATAAAAATTTATTTAATTTAGCTCAAATTGTGGCAGCCTCGCTCCGCAAACCAAAGAAATTGAAAAAATATCATTGAATTGACATTTTTAAATCATTTTCAATAAAAATTGGGAGACAAATTTTAAAATTAGAAAACGTTATTTTGTTGCCTTTGGTGTTTAAATAAATATTCCATTAATCAATTCGCGATTTATTCAAAAATCTTAACACCCCGCCCCATCTTGCAAATTGTGCACCGAGCTGTCCAATTTAGGACAACGACCCTGCCTTAAATAATTATGTTTATTATTTTTAGATTAATTAGTGTCTGTTTTTTGCACATTGTAGAGCCTTTTGCCACTTATTTTTAAGTAATTTTGTAAAGAGCCAAAGAGCCAAAAAATAAAAGATGATATTTACATAAAAAAAAAATATTATTTGTAAAGTTAACTCAATTGGCTACTTTAGAAAATCCCCTAAACTGTGGAGAATTTTGTTTTTCAGCGGAATAAAGTGCTTTATATATCTTCTTATTATTCTTATACTACTTATACTGCTCGAATACAATTGTCTTTCGTTCTTTTTATAACCTAATAAAGGTGTATAAAATGGAAATAAATTTTTAATAATAAGATAATTATTTATAATTTAATTTAACTCAATTTTTTATATCTCAAACACCTTCTACTGCACTCATCGTGGTTTCATTTCTTCTTTCATACATGGTTTTCAAGCAAGCAATAAGACGCCAAATTCTCGAATGCTGATTATTAGATTCGAGCTCTTATTTTAAGTAATGGGCTATTCCCATGTTGCGCTCAGCTTTTCTTCCAGACCCATATCAGTTTTCCATCTAATTTGGTTTCGTAAGCATAAAATAGCATGAAATCTTAGGGCTCCAGTGTAAAACGCATGACTGTAATTTGGGTCGGTCATAGTCCAATTTATAAAGGAGATGTAGATTTGTCCTGGGTATCTGTGGGAAAATTTTTGTTTTTTGTTAATAATGCTCATATAAAATTTTGAGTTAGCAACTGGACATAAAACTACTATTTTTGATCGGTTTTGGTTCAGTGACCGAAGTGAGCCAGCCTAATTGTGAAATACTAGAAATGTAGAACAGATTTTGGTAAACTTAGTACATACTCGTAATGTTTGATAGTATTAATATTCAGTTTAGTCAAATGCCGACGAAACTGGATTTACAAAAATTTCTATTTTTTTTCACATGTAATATAGGTAACTAAAAACTTCAGCGCGGATACGTCAAATGAATGGTTATCAACAAATTTAGTTTTTTTTTTAAATTTAGGAAACACATGTGAAAATTTTGTTTGCCTATGTATGTCAGTATTACGAAAGTAAACTTTAGTAAATGATCAATATATCAATATACTTTAATTTACATGTAGCAAAATGTCACCCAGTATTGTTAGTAGTATTATTATTATTAATTACTGAAGTCAAAATAGCCCTGAAACTACCTAGCTACCTACCAACATGGAATGCATAAAAATTACAACACTTGTAAGTAAGGCAACACAATTTCATTTCATCTTATAAAGCCATAAGCAAGGAGATTTCTTTACGAAAGTATTCAAATTTTCCTGCTCGCAAAAGTACAAAGCTATAAAATTATGTACTCTTGCGGTATACTATGAAGCATGTCGCAGTTCCTAAAGTGCACTTGGAACGAATTAAATTTTTTCCTAAATTAAATTTTTATTTCATGTTATGAAGTATTGCATTCTGCAGCAATGCCGAAAGTAATTATTATTCTCACCCCTGCAAGCACCACCACCACAACTATTCATTCCTACGCCCCCAACTTTAGAGAATCTCCAAGATTCAACTGTATGAAACTTAGCTCAACTTAGCTCTCCACCGTAACTATGCTTCTGGGTATAATAAAGAAACTTTCAACTGTCGTGTTTCGTCCTTAAGCGCCGGAGTAATTATTTTAATCAAAGTCTTATTTACTTTTGAAAATTTACTTTGTTCTCTCTCTTCCACCGAAATTTCCTCTTTGGTAGAAATCACCCAGAATAACTAATACAAGTCAGGGAGGACACAAAAAAAAAGTTGGTGACTTTAAGGAGATTTTTTTGTTTTAGTTTTCTTGACTTATACTTAAGTAATTCGAGAACTTTGCTGTGCACAAGATCTTCAAAAATTTTTAAAGTTGCGCAAAGTATATATTTGCTTCGTTTCGCTATCATTCAAAACGATCTCTTTGAAACAAAATTCGGAAATTATGGTGGTAGTGTATTGAATTTTGTCACATAATACTTCATTATCTATTTTTTTTTTATTAAAAAAATGTCGAAGAAATGCTAAGTGTTAATGTCATTTGTTTCATTTTTAGTCTTGATATGTGGAGTTATACAAGATCCCCCTAATTTTCCTCATACTTTTCGTATTCCTACACTTTCTATTTCTTTTCCTACTTTTACCTGTAGGAAGGTAGCTCTTTTAATTTTGCTTCCTTGGGACTTTGACCCAATTTCTTTCGATCTAACTAAAATAAATAATAGAAACGTATTTCATTTATGCAACTTTACTAATTAATATTAAGTGTAAAAAGAATATTCGTCCACATAAAAATGAAGTCAGCGCTGGTTGAAATTTACTTGGTCCCTCCTCCAACATGAGTCATAATTTTCTACATTCTCCCCACGAAAAATATATCAACTTTATGTCACAAAAGGGTAACTTACGTTCTATTAGTCAACGAAGTCATTTTCTATCTGGAACGAACTGTTACTTCAGAAAAGAGTCAAATTAAAAAGACCGCATTGAATTAGTTAATGTATTTCCAGAGATAAAGAACCGTCAGCAAAATGCATCCCTTTTTAAATGTTATGTAATTAGACACCGTTATATCTTCATAGGGTGGAGGCGTTTAAAACAACTTTTCGTTTGAATTGATGAACACTACCACCCTATGGAAAATTATACTATATGGGGAGGACACCCTGTATAATTCAATTTTGAGCTATTATTGTTAAGTACAATAAATTATTTAATTTTATAGTTATTTGGCATATTATACCCGCACTTCACTAAAACGTTTTACACCTTTTAGTCTAGCGGTCATGAATAAATTAAAATTTTATTTTCAATGACCAGAAATGAAGCATGTTTTCCAGTTTTAAATTTTAGCATGTGGTCAATAAGTGATAGTCGATTGGAGTACCATTAATATGAAGAAAAATCTCTTTCAATTCAGTTTAAAAGAAGCTCGTTGGTTAATTATTTTACACATTTTGGTACTCAAGGAGATACAAAAAAAAACTCATATCAACAACGTCGTCGCAAGACACAGCGTAGATTTATGCACGCCACCTTATATTATTTTATAGCAATATTTCACTAGTTCTACGTCATTGAAGTATTTAGCTGTTAGTTGTAGTACGGTCAATGACCCTTTGATTTTTTCAATATTACTATAAACAAAGCATTCCATTTAAGACTGCAATATTATATACATATAAAAAAAGGGAATTTTGAGTCAAAACTAGTTAAGCAACAATACAGCATCCACGGGCGGCGAAAAATGAGGGGCACAACAAATATAAGTTACGAAAAATGCAAACCGAAAAAATTAAATAAGTCAATTTAGAATCAAAATTTCCTGCAATCAAATATTTAAAAAAAAACATGCAGATGGACATCAGCATGAATACATTCAAAATACGAATTTATCTGACTTTTCGGGGTAAAAACTTTTAACTTTACTTTTTAATGCTTCTAGATCCAAGAGTTAACAGATGCATGGTTGTTTATTACATAAAGTGGGAAACACAATGCTACGGTCATGAGAGCTCTTCAGCTCAAATTTCAATTTATTCCTATATCTGATAATAGAATAGGATGAAATCTGAGCTGATGGCCGTCGCATTGTATTTCTCACTTAAGGCTATATCTAATGACATATTTGTAGGGCTCCGTACCCAAAGGGTGCCAACGGGACCCTATCTCTAAGCCTCTGCTGTCCACCCGTTCGTCCGTCCGTCTGTTTGTCTGTCTGTTTGCCTGTCAGCGGGCTTTATCTCATGAACCGTAATAGGTAGACAGTTGAAATTTTCACAGAGTGTGTATTTCTTTTGCTGCTATAATAAAATGACGTAATAAAAATAAAATTAAATCTCACACAATAAATTTTTGGTTTTGCTCGATCTAAAAAGTAAATAGTGTTAAATCTTGTACGATGGTACGGAGCCCTTCGTGTGCGAATTCGACTCGCACTTGGCCGTTCTTTTTTATTATACTACGATTATTACTCTGGAAGTCATTTTCAAAAAAATCATATCTCAAAAACGATTTCACTCATTCAAATGTCAAATGAAGCTTAATACTAAATATGTTTATGAAGAAATATAGCAATATCGAATGAAAAAAGTTTTCCTTTTTAATGATAGTATTTTTTTTTCGAAAAAATAGTAGGTACCTATTTTCACTAGTGAGGGCTTTGAGGAGTTTGTTTTCTATTTTTATTTTGAAGTTAGAAATTTTATCTATCTAGATATGTACAAAAGATTGCGTTGACGTCCCGCTTCTTTTTTGAGATATGTATTTTTTTTTACTGGGGGCCTGTAGCACTTTTTTTCATTTTATTTAAACAGACACAGCAAATTAATATGTATTAATATACAATAATATGTTGGTTTTTGGCGCCAAATCGATCGAAAACTCACTAGTTCACTACTAAATAATACTATTTTTTGAAAAAGAAATACTTTTATTAAAAAAAAAATTTTCGTTCCTTGCTGCTATATTTGTTTATGAAAAATATAAAGCATTAGGCTTCATTTGGCATTTAACTCAGAAAAATCGGTTTCTCCGTTCTCAATATATGATTTTGAAAATGACGTTTCATCGTAAAATCACGAAACTTCAAACCACCTAGCGGTATGGCGCGTGATAGAGGTACAAAAAAAATATGGGTGACCTATTTTGGTATTCCCTATAAACTGTGAAAGTTTCATCCAAATTAGAGATGGTCGGGTCCAAAACAAGCCCTTTTGGATCGTTTTCATGTGGAATGACTGAATAATGATTTTCTGTTGCCGTTTTATTTTTTATTTTTATTTTTTGTTCACCATTAGCTTCTTTAAGAGATTTTATGTACTGTTGACCTTCTTTCACATTACTTGGTAGACCATATTCCCAGCCTCAAATCGAGTTTGTAAAAAAAAAATTGTAATGACAAAGCATTCACTTATGGAAGAAGGCATTTAAATGAACAGAGCTTATGATATTGATCTTAAAATATAAAAAGATAAAATTAGTAGTAATAAATAAGGACACTTATTACGGCTACGGTTTACACAGAATTACAGTGCCCTAATCTTAACCTCACCTAGTAATAAGTGTCTATATTTGATAGCGTTTGGCTACTTTATGATAATAGACACCCACCATATAGACTAAAAAATAAAACACACACATGCAATCCAGGCTTACATATAGCAAAACGCCAGTCTGCCTACAACTATGTCCGTTATCATCCACTAATCTTGCCCTACGTCATGTGCGTATTGTGCGGAAAAAGTAAATATGCTTCCTGAAGAATGCGCTCATTAAAAGGTAGATTGGAGTGGAATAAGAGTGGCCGAACGTCGATTATCTTCTACCGGATTAGTTATTCTGTGAATATTACAAGCATGAATTCGTGGCTTTAAGGGACGGATTTGAAATGACTACAGTTAACTCGACAGAACAATCAGGGATAAGTTGTTCACATATAACGAGGCTGGTGCTGTGGTTTTCTTCCTTCATCCTACCATTTGGATGGGGCACTCGACGAGAGGACTTAGTACTGTTTTTCAAACGAAAATTTTGCATTGCTATCGATTATGATAACTAAGGTAATCTAATTGGCTCAACAGTTCCCTGATAAACTGAAACTTCTTAGAGTATGCACAGAAGGATAGTCCCTTTTATAATAACACACAATGTGGGAAACTGATAGTTCTGCCATTATCATTTCGTTTTTGGAACCCGCTAATATCTTAAATTGTTTAGTATCACCTGGGCATAAGAGGTAGCACACTCACTGATCAAAGAAACTAATCTCTCTCAGTGAGAAAAGATATTTATCTAATTTTTTTTTTTTTTAACTTGAAGTTTCTATACTGCCCTGAGTGACTGTCTCAGAAAACTGAAACTGATTGCCATTTTCGAAAATTTTCTGGTCAATGATAGACTAAGCAGCATATTCCAACATATCAACAGAAAGTGCCCCAGGAGATTATACATGTTATGATTGCCACCCTTCTCTCCCTGCAAAAAAAAAAAAAGAACTTCTACGTGTATGTGCGGGAAATTATATGTGTAATATGCAAATCCTTTCAATTTCACCCCGCTGTACATTGTTAATTTACAAAACTACTTTCATAAAATTAAATTCTATGGTGTTGCCCTCTTTTGAAGCCCAGTGTATATTTTCTCTTCACTTATTAAGCGTAGAATCCCCCACCCTTTCTTTTTGTTTTAAGCATAACCTTCGACATAGAAACATTACATTTTTTAAAGCGTTTTTAAAGGCATCACAAAGCTTCATGAGTGAGGAAGAAGAGAAATATGTATGTTGATCCACGTGTGCTCTATAAACTTACAACCTTTTGCAACAATGCACTTGCCCCATGAATTCTCCTACAGAGCTATACAAAGCTCTTCTACAATAGCCTCGGCTAATTATTCTAGTTTCATGTAACTACTTGTACTAAGTACAAACGTATGTACACAGGTAAATGTGTGTACACAAGTTTCTATCTATTACATACCTATACATGTATATACCGTATATTCAACAACGTGTTTTCAAAACAAATTTTCTCGCTATAATCCTGCAGCAAACGTGCAACAGGAAATATTTATGCACAGAAAAGCACGAGTGCAATCGATTAGCTGACATCCTGCGTTTTCCACGCTAAACCTAATTTTCTTTATTCTCACCTGTATACAGGTTCACCAATGGACCAACAATTGTCTAAAGTGCAGTGAAACGAAGGTACCCGATTTAATACGGGGGAAAAACACGGCGTTCATGTAGGGTTAATAGAGGAATAACGAAGGTGTGTATATACAATTTGCAAAAGTCCACGTTTGAATTTTTTTTTTTCCATCCCTAGCATACTACTGGCGGTGTTTTCGCTCTTTTTATACTCCAAAACCCCGTTTTTGCTTGATATTTCAGTCCCATAAGGAAGTGAAATATATTTTTTTTTGTTCTAGTTTGTTTTGTAAAATTATCCTGCAATTCACTCTTCTAGAGGAAGTAGCATCCTGGAAATATACATAGGTATGTGTGCATATTGCTTTTACATACATGTAAATATATAGATTTTGGGCGTTTATATATACATATAGGTTAAAATATATGGTAAAATCAAGTGGAGGTACTAATATTAAATTGTCGAAAACAAAAATTCTAGATTAAGCAAAAAATTTGCACATAAATTCTGAGTGAATCAAAATTTTGTTACAATTTTTAGGGCAACATGGCGGACGAAATCATTCTACATTCCCCTTTTGGTTGATAAAAACCCCATAAAATTTATTTTTCAATTAGGCACAGAATTAGCAAGTTGGGAACAGCTTGATGTCTACCTACGCTTTGAATTTCTCCAAAACTATCAAATTTTCAAGCAAACAATTTTTCGATATAATTTTAGCAGATAATTAGCACAAAATTCTTTCATATCTTATTTTCCTGGTGGTCTTCGTATGGGTGTGGCTAAACCAACCCCACAACAACTCATTGCATATGGTTGATCTGGAATTCCAGGTCAATAGCATTTTCCACTCTGATCGGCCACACAAATATATATGAACATTATCCCCATACAAATATATTTTACAAAGCTTAAAAACATTTTATATACAATGTGTATTTTCGAAACTTGATCAAACGAAATGTGCGGATACTAGACACCCAGTCAAACAAAAAATTGTAATGCAGGGGTGTCCACATCAACCGTTTGGGAGTTACACGCTGATTTAAAAAACAAGCTAGATTTTCACAAAACCAGTGGCGGATCCAGGGGGGGGGGGGTCGTGGGGGTCATGACCCTCCCCTAAATTTGAGAAAAAATATTTAATTAATTGAGTTATTTGAAAAAATAATTTTTTTTTTATTTTATACTTTTTTTATTTATATAATTCAACTTAAAAAAAAACTTTATTCCGAAACTTAAAAAAATAAAAATTTATTTCAATGAATGCTATTGTATGCATGTGATGTGAATTTGGGTTTCGGACCTCAGAGAAACACTTCCCAAGCCACGAAACAGACTCCCTCGCTACCACATCAGAGCCCTAACTTAACTTAGTCCTAACTCCTGTTATATTTCGGGGCTGAGCTTAGTCGAAGGCAATCACTCTACGCCGTTTCAGGAAGCTATGATTAAGACAATTCGCACACTTTTATTTTATTTATATATATTTTTTTTTTACTTTTGCTTTGTTCACAAACTTTTTCTTTCACAAACTTCCTCTTATGGTTATTTTCACAAAACGTTTATTTTTTTTTTCTTATCGCAACTTCTATTTTCTTTACCTGTTTACAATTAGTGTTCAGCCTACCGCGGCGGACGATGGTTGAAATGAAATTTGATATTTTCATAAATATCAAACCATCGTCTTGCTATCGTGCATACATTGTTGCACCCAGAATGTATTCCGCTCGCGACAATTTGCTGAAAGGAGGCTTTTTGGTGAAGATTTGATCATTTAAATCTTCACCGAGTAAATTTTCTGCGCCCGATATGTATGTAGGTATACATATATGTACATACATATCGTATTTTTAGTTTCGACAAATCTTACTGAAGGTAAGATTTGTCGTGGGGCTTTTTTCTATTGAAACGACTTGGGTTGAAATTTAAAACTTTTACTTGTCCCAAGTCGTTCTATGGGAAATACTTTTTATTTTTAACTGAGGAATTTGAATCAATTACTGATGGCAATTTCACACACTCTAACACTCCTAACATTCTAAAATATTTGCAGCGATCTTATGTAAAACCACTGACATTTAAAATATGGACTGACTACGTCCATAGAAATACACTGCAGAAAGTGGGCTCATTTCTATATAGCGTTCTCTTTCGATCTAAGCACCAACTACTAATTCGCACGTCACATAGAAATGTGACCTAACTCAAAATTTGTCGTTTTTGAGTTAATTACACCATGAAATTGGCATATTTCTATCTAATTGTTTTTGCCGCTAGATAGAGATAGTATCACTTTTCTGTTACTTAAGAACAGAGATATTCTTCATAGAACAGTGTGTCAGTGTCATTTTTTGACTTGTGACGATATCTATATCAAACGTAAATATGTTTTCGACATTTTAACAGTATTATTTTAAATTGTGTCACTTTTCCACAAAACAGCAATTATTTCTTACAAATTATATTATGAGTTATGACATTTTTCCACAAAGTTCAAAGTACGGAATTTAATTCTTAAAAATTGTATTTTGAGTTGTGCCACTTAAAAAAAACTTGTAAAAATATTTATTTCGCAACAAAGAAAAGCGACACAACTTAAGAGGATGCGGGATTAACAGCTAACCTCGCCAACTCCGGTAACAAAAATTTAAAATTTCCTTTATATAAATCTTCAGAAATATATTTACTAACAAATTTAAGAGTTCAGACTATTTTTAGCAAACAATTACTACGTTAAGCTAGAATTAATTCTATGTACAGCTTTTCGTTTTTTCGCTCTCCTGAAAAGTTGCATTTTTTGAGTTGGTCAATTTCCTATGTAACGTGCGAACTGAGAAAGGGCGTAAACAATAAATAAATAAGTGGGTTTGTCGAAATAAATGTTTTTAAATTAATTATTTGGGTTAATAGAAATTCGAGGGGTTTCACTTTTCAACTTTCCGCCAATGGATTTTTCAATGTTGGCACCGACGTATGAACTATTTTTGACACAAAAAATTGTACCCGCATGAAATAGCATATCGAGCAGTCCATATTATATATGCCAGTGTGTAAAACTGAGAAAAGTTGGGCTTGAATGACTCCTGCAGTTTGCACCCTATTCTATTAAAAAAATTAGTTTGTGTAAAAAAAAAGTATACTAAAAAAGACACATCATTCGCACTGCTTAATGCGGATTTCCTAGTTCCAAGTACTGCAAGTACTGCAGCAACTACTGCAGCAACTACTGCAGCAACTACTGCAGTATGTACTGCGGTGGCCATGCAAACCGGCGTTGGATGTTGTTTTTTTTTTGTTTTTTTTTTTGCTCGATAATTTAATTTGTAAATTTTTTTTTTTTTGCTCGATGATTTAATTTGTAAAATGACCCCCCCCCCCTAATTTCAATGCTAGATCCGCGCCTGCACATAACACCCTGTATTTTAAAACTACGGGGTGTATGATCACATCATTATATGCAGAACTTCATGGCCTTTCCAACAACTGCTCAACTAGCCTCATACCCCTCTCCCCTCAAGAATTACGGTTGTATACACTAAAAATTTCGGATTTTTTTACTTTTATTTTAATTTAACTTCTATTATTTTTGCAAAAAGTTCGTTAACATAACTTTTTTTATAAAAAACTCTAAACTGTAGGCTCTGCTCTTTAATTTGACCTATTGACCCTAATGAATTAAATTTGAATGTTGTCCCTTGCAGTTCGGGTTCGCCCTCTCCACCCTTTGTTGTGGGATATAGCACGACGGCAGCTACCAATAATTCATATTCTTTTGCTTGCGTCAGGCAGGAGGAAGTATTCAACGTAGTTCTCTCAATAAAGTCAAATTTGTTAGGTAATGGTGACATACGTCCTAAGTTAATAAAATTGCTTATATCTATAATCTTGCTATTTTTAACGCATATTCTAAACAATGTCATTTTTCGTTCCTATTTGTTCTCCTCCCATACCTAAATAATTTCAATCGAACGCCACTGAATACCGACTTATTACGATACTGCTGTTCCTGTCCAAGGTTCTCGACAAACTGCTTCGTTTGCAAATTATGGACTATTCTGAACGTCATAATTATTTGAATAAGTTTCAGTTTTGTTTCCGGTGCAAGCACAGCTGTACAACAGCTCTAATGAAGGTTATTGCTGACTTTCGTTTGGCATTAGATAGTAACATGATAACTGTTCTCGTTCTGTTAGACTTTTCAAAAGAATTTGATTGCATAGATCACTCCCTACTTATCAACAAACTAGTAGCTAATTTTAGTTTTTCAAGCTCGGCATACAATCTCATTCAGTCTTATCTATTTGGTCGAAGTCAGCAAGTTACATGTAATGGCAATTCCTCTACCTTTTTAACAAACACTATAGGCGTACCTCAAGGCTCGATACTAGATCCACTATTATTTTCCCTATTTATAAATGATCTGCCGAATGTTATCTTCAATGCTCAATATCACCTATATGTTGATGACTTACAAGTGACTAAGACATGAGTGGTGTATTCCGAAAAAGCTTCTTTTGAATTCAATTAAATCAAATGCAATTTTAATCTGTATAGACTGGATACGTCGGCACTGCCTCGTGTTGCACCCAATAGTGTTATATTACCTTATCGTGAAAAAGTAGTGAATCTTGGAATCATTATCAACAATACACTTTTTTGCTAGAACCAGATTTATAATGTTATCTCTAAGGTGTATGGATGTCTGCGTAAGCTCTCTGTCTCGGCCTGCTACACTATAATTTCCACTAGGATGATGTTGACTAAATCACTAATAGTACCAGTTTTTAGTTATGCCAGCAAATGTGGTCCAAATCTGATTCTGTTGCCGTACGTAAATTGAATATTGCATAAAATTCCGTTGCTTGGTATATTTATAAATTAAGGCGTTTCGACCATATTTTAGACCTTGCCAGGACTATCCTTAGACTATCCTTAGATGTCCCCTACAATCATATCTTCTGTTTAAAGATTTGCTATTTCTTAATTGTTTTATCTACTCTGGCAGGCATACTTATTTATATGAAAAATTACGTTTCTCCCAATCTTCACGTAGAGTTAGTCTGTCTGTATCTGGTGATAACTTCTCGATCACTGAGAAGCAGTATTTTGCTCAGACGGTCAGATCCTGGAATAGCGTACCCTTGAAGTTTCGAAGAGAAAGAGGCGTTGGTATGAGATTCAAAAATGTATTATTTGAACATTTGCGTACAAGTTAAATTGTTTCTTTTTCCTACTTTGTTATTTATTTTGATATTAAATATAAGTACATAATTTCTTTTTTTTTTTGTACTTCTTTTCTTTCTAATTTATACATACATATATGCCACTACCTATTTTTTATTTTTATTTTATTTATTTTTTATTTTCTGTATACTTATACTTAGTAATTATTTTTATATTACACTATTAGTTGTAGAGTGTACCTATGTTAGATTAAGCTATTTTTGTTTATACTATTTTTACACCTATCTCCATATATAGTTATAAGACCATTGATCTTAATTTTGTAGAGCATTATAATAATTATAATAATAAAAAAAAGAGAATTGCTACTGAATCAGCATCCAGCTGGATTCCACGTTGCTTTAAGATATTTTTATCAAAACCTACACCGTTGAAAATCCTTAGATTCTTTTGAAAATTAGATTTAGCTAATGGCAATTCTGTTACAATTTTTCAGTACTCCGAAAATTTAGATGAATATGTGAACCACGTTTGAAAATGTGTTTAACAAGGATTTATTTAGGCTCAGTAATTTTGTCTTCATTTTGTCATCATATTTAAGATTTGTGAGTGTAAATTATCGTCTATAGCTTGTTCACATATACCAATGACTTCAAAAAACCAGTGAGAAAAAATGTGTGGAACGATCAAATCGGGTGATCTGGGCGGCCAACAAAACGGAAGATTGAACGCCCGGAAAAATTTCCTTTTAAGTAAACATCACCAATTTCATTATTGACCTCAAGAACTCTTTGGCAGTATTTCAGACGTGTAGGATGGTCTATTGACAATAATTGCTGGTGAGCCACCAGAAACATCTACATATAACTCGAAGGTTAAAATTCGCATTGCAGTCAATGCCGAATTATTCTTGAGGCGTACATACATAAATATATCGCTCCATTGTATACGAATATAAATTTTACATCTCTCAAACTACACATCTTTCGAAAACCCACTGACAGTAGTCACCATTTGCAAAAATCATAACTTTTTTCGATAGAGTGATACTTTTTGCTCCATCTGTTATAGAAAAACATTAGCTACATGAATTCTCTCAAATATATTACAAGTCGCAACCCAAACTTGCCTTTGGTAACAATATTTGATATTCTCACCAGAATATGGCTTGGAGGTAAGTTATAGCCGGCCTTATTTGCCCTGATTCTACTTAATTTTTGTATTAGATTTAGTAATATCAAAGGGAAAACTTCAAGCAATGATGAATAATGAAACGAAGTAAAAGCAGCTGTCATTTTTCTTCTTGGTAAATACATATTTCACCATAACAAAATAACTGTCGGCATTTAACTCATCCTAGTCTCTAGATATCATAAAACAAAAAATAACAACAAAAAAAACTGAACCCAATATTGTCTTTTAACAACCAACAGGACCAAAATCATAGAGAGAAATATTCGACAAAATTATCATTTCTACCACAGCACATCCGTTATAGTATACGCCTACATCTGGATATGAACTTTTCCACTCAGGATATTCTTGTTTTATGTGGGAGTGATAACTTAATTCATTACAAAAGCTATAAGAAAATGTTAATAGCAACCTGTAAGCCATCCTTACCTAGAATACGTTAAAGGCATACGGTACCTCTTATTACGAGCATATACCTAATGTAAATAAAAATAAAAATTTTGTTTATCCTGTATACCACTGCCAGAGTAGACGCATCTTAAATTCATACCACTTAAGATATTCCAGATAGTCTTGAACCTGCTGGTAAACTCTTCAGTAAAATTGACCCAAATTATTCGAAAATATATTAAGCGATGCTGAAGGGCGTTTGTTTTTATACGTTCAAGGTCTTCGTTTTTAGCTAAAAGTTCCCCTTCGCCAAAAGCCTTTTCCTTGAGGCTATGTGAAATATTTATAGCAGCCATTCCACGTAAGAAATTGGACACTTGAGTTTGCTTAGGATTAAGTGGGAGATTAAGGGTTGTTACAGACCCAGTAGCAGTATAGCAAGGCTCTGCTACTGGAGCTGGGACTTCTTCAAGATTGACCTTTCTTAAAGTGACTGATTAAGAAGATAAATGAAGTCTCATTTCTGATGAACAACCTGAAAATCGTTCGGGCTTGCAAAGCTTATGTGGAACTTTGGTTCAGTGTACAGTTAACTTAATGAATGAGTCCTTTGCATGTGTGTAACTAATCGTAAGCAAAGGTAGAGCTAATGTTTGCATATGGAAGTTATGTACATATATGTAAAGAGGGTTCGCATGCTCTTATTAGTTATAATTACATTAAATTCCAGAATAACTTCGTTATTTCAGCTGATGACTTTTGATTTCTCTATAGATTCTGAGTTTTACCTACTCAGAATTCAAATGTTAATATTTATTTTACCGTTCTATGGTAATTTCTTCCATTACTACTGACTTTATAAATTATTTGCGAATTTTGTCTAGTATTGCTAACTTCCCTTGGCTGTATTTGTTTAGATTCTTTTATTACTAGTAATTGGCCCAAAATTATTTGATTATTCAGAAATGTTTACTTTTTAATTTAAATAAATGCAAAGTGTCTTGAAAAATGCTTGAAAACTTTTTCATGCATACATGGTAACTAAAAATCAACATTTTGCAAAAAATTTTATAACTGAAATTAGTATTTATATTATTATCATTATCACTATCTATAGCCACGCATATAGGGTCCTTTGAAAAACAGATCTTTAAACATATAACTGAGGATCTGAATTCGAGCTCCTAAGTAAATGACAGTATGCTGTAGAACAGCTGTACTGATATCAGAGCTGCTCGAAACCAGAACAATTTGTCGCTGCTCAATTTTTCAAAAGCTTTTGACAGCGTTGATCTTAAGATCTTGCTTCAGAAACTTGATAGCGCATTTGATTTCAGTCACTCCACTATCTCTCTTATACGGAACTTTCATATTGATACAAAGAAAGTGGTAAAAGTGGATGCTAATACTTCCAGTTCCCTCTCTCTCCTATTTAGCATCCCTAAGGGTTCAATACTGGGCCCTTTGTTATTTATTTTATTTATAAGGGATTTCCCTGAAGCTGTTTGGGATGTCTGCGTGCACTGTTATACAGATCTAACAACCTAAACAGACTTGTTTGAAGACTGGATTGCTTGTATTAATTACGATTTGAAAAGAATTAATATTTGTTCCAAAGCTAACGGCACAAAAGCTAAGCTAGTATTGTGAGGCAAGTATCACCTGTGTACAATAGGAAGAAAACATTGGAATTCCTGAAATGGAGCACAGACGACACCAGAAAACTAGTAGGGATGTTAACGGGCCACACTGAGAATAAATAAAAGAAGCGGGCTACTCGGTAGCTACTTCTTCTCAGAACTAAGAGGGAGCTGCAAGACAAATGCAAGACAGATGCATTCTGAGTTTCCTGAGAGAATCAGGGTGAATCTAGGGTAATTCTCAGCGGGTTGGATTCCCATGAATGGGGAACAATGGAGTTGTCAGTGGTCTGCAGTAATGCAGGCCAAGCTTTCCCTTATCATTTTAACTAAAATTTTATTATAATTTTGCTAAAGAAGTTATATGTATAAATTAAACACCCACTGGGAAGCTAAGGAACCAAGTTCAAAATTACTGGAAACTCTTTTTCAGTATGAGCGATAATTTAGGCATTAGATATTCTGAACAGTTTACACGTATTCATCAGTCATTTTGCAAAACAACACTACCCTTTTGTACACATGGCTTACAACTTAGGATTTCGTTGGGGCTAAATATCATATATACGTGAGAGGTGGGAGCATCTACACATACTCGCTTAGAACGCAGAAATATTTTACACGTACTGTTTTTTTTTTTTTTTTTTTTTGTAAAAGTCTTAAACCTAGCTTTGAAAATGTTTGAAATCTAGCAGCCCTTTCGTTAGATTCACGTATGAAAACCTCCAATTTTACTTTTATTTGGATACTGGTTGAGAACGGGCTGATAAATAGACCTCAATTTTCGGGTGCCATTGGGGTACCATTTGAGGTAAAATTTCAAAAATGAGGTATATCGACAACCATTTCGTCCAGTTGAATTAAAAAAATAAACTCTTAGTTTTCATGTACATATACTGAGGAAACGGAAGATGGTCCCTACAAGATCTTCTTAATATACTGAAGAATTCTACGAAATGTAAAGACGTATGAAATGTGTAATGTCTTTTTCACCGGTCGACAAATCTAAAAAGAATACTGTGGAAAACAATTTTAACGATCGAAGGAGCATATTTTCAAAACAGACCGGCGGCGCCTATATTTACAGGCACTCATCATGATTGATCTCGTTTCGTAGTATTTATTTTAGGGATAGTCTTACTGCAGTCAAGGTTTCAATTTTAGGGAAAATAATCTTAAGTAAATCGATAGAACAAAAAAAAAAGAAAACATAATATTAGTCCCAACAAACTTATCACAATTCGTACTGCGTCTGCAATATCGACACTAAACTCAGTTTTTCAAAGAAGCCTTTTTTTTATTGACTTCCTTTTATAATTTGCGTCGTTTTATATTCATTTAACAATTCCATCAGTGGAAAATATTTGTGGCCGTTGATTCTACAAAAAAATTCCTATAATGTAGATAGGTACTGTGGCACATTTAAGATGCGGACTTGATTTCTTAATCTTCCAGCTTGTAACAGAATTTCAACATCCTTTCATTCCATCTCCCCCCCCCCCTTCTAAGTTAACTTAGCACAGAGAATTTACAGAAGAATCAGGAGTTTTCATTTTCCAGTAGTATATCGTCCTTTGACGTGGTTTTTGCCATCAGTGGAAATTGAATTTTCTGCAGTTTTCTTGACATGATGAACATGTGCTGTTTCCTATAGTCTAGCTCTTAAGAACTTTTCGGTTACTCCTTCTTCCGTGCTCGCTTGAGCCGGATGTTTTATGAGGCGGATATTGGAGTCTGCGGTTTTCAGTTTTGTATACACAGTTTAGAATAGGAGCAGATGCATGTAACTCTGTTGGTCTCGGTACAATATAAAGAGGGAATTCTTGCTTTTAAGACATTTTTTTTTTTATATGTAAAGTGGATATAAATGTATATAAAAACCGTAGTATACTTGAGGGCGAGTTTCTTGAAATATTTGTGGAGAAAATGATAAGAGCTATTTTATCATTCATTCCATTTCATATTCCCTTATAAAATCTTAAAATACATTTTGTAGTTTTATGCAAAAGTCATGAAAACTTAGATTGGCTCAATCATTCTCTTTTTTCTTTAAATAAAAGTCAAAGTGGCGAAAAATCCCAAACACGATGGCCAAGGTGGCATACGGGGCTAACCAGCTAAAAACAAGATCGAACCCCCAAAACCTTTCTATCCTCTTATTGATGCATATCCGCTTAAAGAGTGGTCAGCTCACCGGACAAAGGCTGAACAAGCACACAAAAAGTGTTCAGTTACCTTTTATAAAACCTATAACGTTGCTGTGTGCCATCTTTGTAACATCCTCTGGTAATGGGAATGCCATGTGTGCTTTAGACTTATACTGTCAAGCGCCTAGATCCTTTGCGTCTTCATGTCCGGAGCTGGTTATTGAGTATGAGGAGTTGCTAATACATAATATATTTCTTCACTTAGCTCAGCCTAGGATACCAAATTAATTCTGTCCTCTCAAAGTCTGACTTGAGTCAGAAGATGAACATTTAAATGACCAAAAACATGCTCAGTAGCAATAAACAAAGATTTGTCTCCTTCCAAGACAGTAAGACAGTCCTAGACTAGCTTAGACTGACAGGTAAACGAACTTAACGCTATGAGTGCTACTTGTATATCTGATATTAAATATATTTTTGCTCTACGCATATTCTTATGAAGTGTATCTCTGCCTGAAAATTGGTAAGTGTGGCTCCAAGTGCCTAAGCAAATCAATAATTCGGCCCATATATGCACACGCCTGCTCTACCTACTATTTTTCATCACTTTAGGGTAAACATTAGATCTGGGTGATTCTAATCCTTTGTCGTAGCTTAACCGTACATTTTACTCACATATTTTGATATTTCACCACAAATTTGCCGAACTTTTATATTCACCATATTCATTTTGATTTATCTTTTCCATCAACTATAAAGGAATTTGCTATGAATAAACGTCAGAATATGCCCACACCTAAAAGTACGACAAATTAGTCAACTGCTTTCGAGGTTATGACAAAAATTATAAACTATTGGAAATGGATATTCTCTACGAACTTAGAGCAATACAACTGCTTAAATTCGAAAAATATTTTTGAATTTGTAATGTGAAGTGTCATTTTCAGTTCATTCTATGTAATGCAATAACAATAACAATAATAACACAAAAAAGGAAGTGAGAAAATTAATTTTAATTTGTCGTTTATTTTGACATTAAAATATGACAAAAGATAAGAATTACCTCCTTGTTACTCATTTTTAGTGCAATGCGGATTTCCGGAAATTTTTTTTATAAATTTCCACAAAAACATTTTCCCTAAAATATTTTCCCCAAAAACAGTTACCCTGAAAATAATTTCCCTAATGAGCAATTTCCTTAATTTTTTAGAAAAGGCATATTTTTATATTGAAATCTAGCAAAGGAAAAACAAAAGATTTTCCACAATTAGCCAGGGTTTTCAAATTCGATACTTCATTGTATACTCCCTAATTTGAAATTTCTAAATTTAAGGCAATTGCTCGTTAGACAAAATGCTTATTACGGTAATTTGCATTTAGGCAAATTGTTTTTTGGAAAACGGTTTTTGGGGAGACTATCTTAAGGAAATTTCATTTGGGGGAAATTACTTTAAGGGAATTCTCCGATTACCGTTTTGACAGTCAAAAATCTCTAATAGTGACCATACCAGAGGGCGTGATTCTATTCGTCTGTCGTACTTGAGTTTCAAACTATACGCCTAAATCAAATGAATTTTTCTACTGATTTTTTTCGTGTTTTTATTCAGATCAACAAGTCTTGCATGACGTAGAATGAATTGAGAATGACACTTCAACTTCACATTACAAATTCAAAATATTATTTCGAATTTAAGCATTTGCAATGCTCTAAGTTGGTGGTTTGTCACAGCCTCGGAAGCAGTTGACTAATTTTTCATACTTTTAGGCGAGTATTCCGACATTAGCTGTGTTCTTTTGTTTCTGCTGAACAGAGCAGAACAAAAAATACCCAAAAGAACACCTCATACATTTTCATAGTAAATGTATAAATGAAGCGAACAGTACAAATAGTTCGCTTCAATCGACAGAACAATTTTTTCTCTCCAGTATATGGGAGTTCTAGAACAAGGTACACAAAAGAACACAGCTATTAATTCATAGCAAATTCATTTTAGTTTATTTTGTACTTGACGAAAAGAATGAATCAAAATTAATGTGGTGAATATAAAAATACGACAAATTTGAGGTGAAAGATGTGACAAAAATATACGCCTAAGCTATGACAAAGTGATCAAAATCACCCCCCATCCCCCGGTTCTCATAGATTTATTACTTTTTTAGGAAATGTCCAACATCATTCGCATCTCTTAAGTGTTGCCAGTGTTACAAATTGAAGAAACATTGTTTTGAAACTACCTTTCACTAACTTGACTAAAATTAATTTGATTTGCTAGAAATCTTTTAAGGATATGAAAGAAACAGCACACCTTAGCCAAAAACTCGGATGCACCTCAAATTGCAATAAAGAAAATTTGTTATTGCTGAGATTAACTCTAAACGGTATTTACCAAACCAATGTTAGTTTTCCCTTCGAATAGGTTGAAAATACAAGTTAGGGGAAGAAAATACTTGCAAAATTATTCAAAGATAAAGGAATACAATTTTGCACCATCTAAATGTGCAGCTCACAGTTGTTTGAAGAAAACTCATCAAATAAATCGTTAGTACGAAATTTTCCGCCTAAATTCTATTCCTTGTCTAATGTCTACCGAAATGCATACAGGTTGATTTTGAATTGGTGATCATAACTAAAACACGGGATATGTTGGAGTGTTAGAAACAGAAAAATGTAAGGAATGGGGGAGAAGTAGATACGTCATTTCGGAGTTAGAGCGGAATTCGTGATTTTGGGAGTGCATTTTCTTCAAACTCCCTGTAACGTACTTGTTATGTAACCTATGAAAGTAATTTTTAACTCAGATTTCTTACACGAATGCCGATCAATCACTCCACCCATCAAAACAATAGTTATAAGGACGTGAAAATAAAAATTTTGTGGGAAAATTCACAATTTGTAAAATTTTAATTTCGCCATTCCATTTTTTTTTTATTTTAGCGTCCTGTAACTAGTAACTTGAAGTGGATTGAATGATGGATTGACATTCATTGAAAAGCTTAGGTGGTTTACTATCATCTGAATTAAAAATCACATTCATAGGTTATATAACAAGGATGTTACGGGGTATTTGGAGAAAAAGTACTCAAAGTCACCACAACTCCGAAAGGACTCATCTGCCCCACCCCTTCCCATACAATGTATTACATCTAATACTTCAACTTATCTTCTATTTCATTTATGACCACCAATACAAAATCACCCTATATGTATGTATATCTCATAAAAAAATTTAAAACTATTTCACCTAACAACAGCTACGCTATGAATATTTTATTAGACGGAAGGAACTCACACCCATTGACATCCCACTCAACGAAACGATATCCCATTAAAAAAAAAGGAAAAACTTTTCAAATCCAAACATTAAAACGCGAAAAATTTATTAAAACTGTAAACTGCGTACCTATAATAAATTTTCCCGTATTTTCATACGATTATACAAATACAAAGGTTTTCATCAGAATGGAAACTTTCACCGAGGAAAGGTGAGAGAGAAAGGCTTTCATCCGAGAAAAAATGATTGTTAAAAAAATATATTTTCAAATGCAGTACCTACCTCCATACACACATGCCCACATATGTATGTGTTTGTTACATTTTGAACAAAAACAACTCTTTTTAAAGGAAATAGAAAAAATGAAGGTTGAAAACGTACAAAAACTCCGGCACGAGATATGAATGACGTCCCATAAAAATGTTTCATAATTGAAAAATTGACCTCCACTCCACCACGACCGTTGTCAGAGTGGGGCTAGAGATGTAATTTAAGTTGAATAAACAATTTCTTGTATCACTCGTCGTTGCCAACAATGGAATCATAGGAAGGCGTGAAATGGAAAATTCAACACAGAAAAACTCTCCTCTAAGGGCGGAAGCTGCTGGCCAATTATTTGGATTAAATTTCACAATCCCTTCAGGCGGCGCGGCGCTGCGGGAGGCAAATGCTAATTAATGAGTTTGACTGAATGGACCAACAGGATAATGCTAGACCATGGAAAAGTAAACCCGGCTTATGACCGCATTTAGTCTAGAACTAGGGGGAGGGTTAATTACCAAAAGCACCGCAAAAAAAATCTAATTAGCATCCCAGACAGCTTCTAGATTATGCGATTTCCTGTACTGTAAAGCCCCCGTGATGATTTTACATTTTTACATCCTCACTATGCATGAAGTATGTAACGAACTTCAACACCTGCAAGTAAAAAAGCTTTCCCTACCTATTAGCAATGATATTGTCGATAAAAGCCTCGGCTGATTTCAAAACTCTCCCCGACTACCCATGTCAAGGATTTCAAGGTCCTGAGAATTTGTGTTCATTTGCCCATTCTGCAGCAATGAAAATTTCTCGCAATATAAACACAGGTACAAAAAACATGTGTATACGCAGCAGGTGATGAACAATTGAATAGAGTGAAGCGAAGGAGGGAATTATAGAGCGCCACCTGGATAATTACTCCATGGCATCGCAACGTGCTTTGACTTCAATTTTTACTCACAATGAAAGGCGACCCTCACGTGAACGTCCTCGCTCCGATTGTAACTTTTCCTTTGGGTGGCTATGGGATGGACTGATTTTCATTGCTACGCTTATCGCTCTCTTTTATTTGTATATGAAAAAGAAAATTGTCATCATTTTAGCCAACTTATAGGAATGAAAATTACGAAAATTTTTGTTATATTGTTCCCTGTCATTTTGACGATGATTTTAGTAAATTATTTTGGAAATTAAAAAGAATTTACAATTTTCTTTATCTAGAAATATGCTTGCTACAAAATGTTAATTTTAATTAATCCTTAACATTTTTTTGGAATGGTTAGTTAGTGGAGTCGTAAACCGTGTTATCAAAGGGGGCGTTAATAGAAAATTTTCGAGTATAACAGTTTTAATAGCAACCATTTTCCTGCAGGATATGTATCCTAGACAAAAACTGGTTTCGTTTCTTTTCTCTATCAGAACTCAAAACCATAGAGTAGCGCCATTTTGTCGTTCCAGATAATTGTCAGAATGTATGAAATGAAAAAGAATTTAATTTTTTTCGAAAATAAGAAGGTTAAATTAAATTTAATAGCATCAGAAGATTCGCATGCATATTAAGAAAAAGCAAATCAATGCGTTGTGCACCATTTCTTGAGCAATGCATCCAATGAAGTTATCATTAAAAATATGTATGGTAGTAGAAAAACGTTACGAAGACAACTACTTAGTTCCTATGGCAGACATTGAATGAAGAACTTAACAGGAAGTGCCCTAGTTGGTGAATACAGGTACGTATGATACAAATCTTAACTAGCAATGGCCGATTTTTGAGAAGCTTGTGATATTGAACGTCCTTTGGAGACAAATGTCATTTCCAGCGAATTTATTTTGAATTTTAGGACTATCAGAATCAGCTTAACACAAGCTCGCTGCCTGGACTCGTTTAATAAATAAACCGTCAACAATACATGCGTTTCATCACGTAGTCGGTGTTAGTATTAGTTTGTTAAACTAAACCGGATGAAATTACATACAATGCACAAAAACATTAAACAAAAAGGATTAAATATTTATATAGATGTTTTTTTTTAAAACATGCTTAAAAACATTAACAAGAAAATACTCAGCCACATTATTGACAGTAATGCACATGCGATTAATAGGTTCGTACGGGCTGAGATTAGACTTTGAGGATTTAACATGTAGCCTTCTCAAATTGTGCCAACTAAAGGGTTTTCCAATAAGAGGTGTTATTTTAATTAGTCCGCTATTTCGGTAGATGTCACTTTTGGAGCTGTCATTTTTTGACATTTGAAAAGCAGAAACTACGCCATTAATAAAAATGGAACGATACACGATTCAACAACGCATTGAAATTATTAAAATTCACTATAAAAATGGTGAAAATGTGGCAGAGACGGTTCGTAAAACTCGAATATTTTTGGGTCATCGTGAAGCACCTTGTCGGACCGCAATACAAAAATTGGTAGAAAAATTCGAGCTGTCGGGACAAGTTAGTGATCTGAAGAATATAACCCGTGCACGTCGCTCAAGAACAGCCGAGAATATTGCTGCTGTAGCCGAAAGTGTTGAAGAAAACCCAGGTTTGTCCATTCCTCGTCGTTCTTTGGAATTAGGCATTCCACAAACGTCATTACACCGTATTTTGGATAAAGATTTGGGTGTTAAGGCTTATAAAGTTCAGTTAACACAAGAACTCAAGCCGGCCGATCATCAACAACGTCCAGTCTTTGCTGATTGGGTCCTTGAAATGCATGAAAATGATCCGGAATTCCATCGAAAACTCATCTTGAGTGATGAGGCCCATTTCCACCTCGATGGCTTCGTCAACAAGAAAAATTGTCGCATCTGGGCCTCGGAAAACCCAAGAGTTATTGTTGAAAAGCCTCTCTATCTTCAACGTGTGACTGTTTGGTGCGGTTTATGGTCCCGCGGGGTCATTGGACCTTACTTTTTCGAAAATGAGGCTGGAGCAACAGTTACGGTGAATGGATTGCGCTATGGACAGATGATTAATGATTTTTTATGGCCGGAATTGGATGGTATTGATTTGGACAACGTTTACTTTCAACAAGACGGCGCTACGTGCCATACAAGCAACGAAACCATTGATCTTTTACGGGAAAAGTTTCCGGACCGTGTTATCTCTCGAAGAGGTGATCACAATTGGCCACCGAGATCTTGTGACTTAACACCTTGCGACTTCTTCCTTTGGGGCCACGTGAAAGAGAAGGTCTACGCCAACAGCCCAGCGTCGATTCAAGACCTCAAAGATGGAATTCGCGAGGCTATCGAGGACATAGGGCAGCCACTTAGCGATTTGGTTATGGAAAATTTCATGAAAAGGATATGGTCCTGTAGGCGTGGTCGTGGTGGTTATTTGGCTGATGTTATTTTCCATTATTAACGGCATACCTTCCTCTTTATAATGAAATAAAGATCCGATCATTTATCTCAAAAAATGGTATTTTTCTTTGAATATCAAGATAACACCTCTTATTGGAAAACCCTGTATCACGAAAGGAGATTTTGTTAAGCAACAACGGGGAATCAATATTCGCGTTTAAGCACAAAAGTTACATCGGCACCTATGCGACGTTTATTGAGCAAGTGCATATTTAAAAGCTTTAAGCGATCCTCATAGGGTGGAAGAATTAATGAATTATTCCAGGGTAGGTAGGTGCCTGAGTGCAAATCGTAGGAAGTTCCGTTGAACAGACTCGATACGGTCGATGTGTGTACCCTAAAATGGCAACCAGACCTGGCTATGGTCTTACAAAGCAAGTGTACAAACACAAAGTTATGGTAGGATTCGAGAACTCTCGGGTCCAACGTTTTATAAAGCCCAGCATGGAACTACTCTTTGATACTGTGTAGTTTATGTGGGAGATAAAATTCAATCTATGGTCACATATGATACCCAAGTCACAAACAGCATCCACACGGCGAATCGAGGAATTCGAGAACACATAATCTTAAGAAATTGGTTTCTGATTTCGGTGGAAAGTCATAACCTCACATTTGTCTATATTGAGTGTCAAGTTATTGCTTTTACACCAATCGTAAAATCTGTGAAAGTCACTCTGTACCTGCTCACAATCGTTAAAAGATTTAATCTGGGCGAAAAATTTAATGTTGTCAGCATAAATCAAGACCTTGTAGTACCTCACAATAGAGACAATGTTATCAATAGACAGAATAAAGAACATAGGGCCCAAGTGCTATTTTGAGGCTGAAAATTTGACGAGGCAAACGCATTGTCAAAAATAGAAGCAAGCATATCGCAAATTTTAGACGAATTATCACTAGCATAATCCTTGTACCTCATGGTATTGAGGTAGTTGTCTGTTCTTTTCTTCATATTAATAAACTTAAAACAGATGCGTGGGTCACTAAATAATTTCGCACACATACTTTGAACATACTCATCATAAAGTGTAGAGGAGAGTTCTTTGAATTCATTATATGACGTGAGGAAGTTTTTGTGACTTAAGCCTAGTATCGAGTTCGGGCAAAGTAAAATTTAACACGGTCTCCAAATTTTTCACATTAAAATCGCTGGTAAAATTTTGACGTACGAGTATGTTAATTTGGAGAAAACAAAGTGCCAGATGTCTAAAAATTTTATCGCTGAAAACTTCAAATTGTTTATAAAGTTCAGATAAATTTTTCTATAATTTACAATTAAAAATTGACTTAATTAATCTGAAAATTGTTAAAAGAACTTAAATCCTTCAATAAATTAAGAAAAAAGTCTGAAAATTTTCAATTGAAATTAAATTCTTCAATAAATTCAAAGAAACAATCTGAGAATTGTCATAGAAACAGGAAATGTCATAATTTTACCAGCATTTTCATGCTACGCGCATTAGTAAAATAAGTGGAGACATGCAAAGTGCCATCTACCTTAAAATAGAGAAATATTCACTTTTTACCAGTGAACTCCGTACTGCACTAGTAAAATTATCAGTAAAATTTTTGCTTGCGATTTTACCAGCGCTAAAATTTGTATGGAAATGTCACATTTTACTCGAACTCGATACTAGGCTTTATAATGTCCTTATCCCTCATATAACTTTTCCACAATTTATTTTTTTTATTTTATTTTTTAAGACACTTTATTGAACCATAATAGCGATATTTTAAAGAGCCAGTAACGATCGCGGAGAACTTAAGAAACGAAAAGAATTATGTAAAATTTAGAAACGTCTTCGTCAAAATTTTTGCTAGCCAGTAATGTGTTGAAGTCAATAGATGTAAGTCTACAGGAAAGTTCTGAAAAGTTAGCCTTTCTAATATGTAATTAGTAGTGGGGGGGGGGGGGGTGGTGATATTTGTGAAGAGTAGACATTATAACTGGACTAGGTTCAACTATTAAGTTACCTGCGTCAGTAGAAAATACCAGCTCTAACTGCCTACCCATGTCATTCTTTACATTACTGATTTGGCTGAGACCAAGGAAGTGTCAAGGAAAGTGATTTCCTTGTTGTCAAGTTATTAAGTGGAAGATAGTAATCGTCATCATGAATATTGGGTAAGCTAAAATCACCAATTAGTAGTAATTCGTCAAGAAGATCCATCTTACCATGGATAAAATTAGATGTTGAGATGAGTAGGTCGTAAATATTCTGACCTTTGCCATCAACAATATTTATGGACTCTGGCGGAATATAGCAACAAATAATGTATAAATCAAAGTTTAAAAGAGATAATTTAAGAGCAATAAGTTCGATGTCAAGAGTGTTGAAGAAACTGGGAAGCTCAACCTAGCTGCAATTAAACTGGATTTTACGGGCGAGGAGTACACCACCACCTCTAGCTACAGATTCAGTATGTCTATCACTTCTAAAAATTTGAAACGAATCGTCATAGATTTCAGAATGATACAGCCAAATTTCAGTGAAAGCAACGATATCGAAACAAGTCGTAGCGGAGGATTTAATATTTGTATAGTTTTTGTACGAATCCCCTTTATATTTTGATAGTAAAGAGAGAGCGATTTGAGGTTTTTGGAATGAAAAACGTTTTTAATCATGCAGTGTTAAGTTGAAAAAGCAAGTGTTTCTTCGTGTAAATCACTTTCCACTTTTCCCTTTGTTAAGAACGATTGAAATTGAAATGAACAAATTTGTGACATTTGTCTCCAAATGACGTATACGCCCAATTAACAGATGAATCGGCCATACTTGTCAAACCTTGTATCATCCAGTGTATGTATATAAGCCACTTACCTGTAACTTATTTGAAATTTTAAGACGAAAATTCACCTAATTTGATGCTTCTAACGGCCAGTTTCACAGTCTGAGTTTAAACCAAATATTTAGTTTAAACTCGAAGAATGAGTTTCACAGTTTGGTTTAAACCATGCCATCCCTCGGTAAACTCAAGATAAAAGTATTTGAAAAGTATGAAATTTTATTTTGACAGTAGCATTGTTTGTTTGTATCAAGAAAATAATTTTATCATGGATTTAGATTTAGACATTTCTAGCGATGAAGAAGATATTTTTGAGTTAAATTTACAACTCTGTCGACGACTGAGATTAATTAGAAATCGGCCAAATCATTTTAATGAGTGGGACGACGTTATGCTAGGTTCCGTTTAAGTAAAGAACTTTGTCACTTTGTCTTCGAATCTATTCTTGTCCGTTTTCTTGCGCTCTATTACATATCTTTTTTTTTATGCACTGGGGAAGGCAGCAGCTCAACTTCACTTATGCTAAAATTTGCATCCTTTTTGAATGTTGGCATATTTAAAATTAGCGAATGTAAAACTACTTATGTTTTATTTGTTACTTTCTGATCTGTTTACTTTTTCCGATTGACAGATTGATTGATAGAAAAATTGCTTCACAATGGTGGCGATAACTAATTTAGTTCACAACTTAATCAGTACTACCAACGTTACTAAAAGAATGCACTCTAAAACCCGATTTGGTTTAAACTATGTTTACACTTGGAGGATGGTTTGAGCTAAACCTTGGTTTAAACTCGACTGTGAAACTGACCATAAGAGTAAAGATTTAAAAACTTATAAAAATTGTTGGCTTTAATAAAATTTATTAGACATTTGAATTTGAAATAGTGTTGTTTCAAAATTTTGAGGTTGGTTTTTTTAAAAATTTCTGTTTTTTATGAAATTAAATTCGTGATGAATTGTGTGACGCAATTCTGTTAAAACAATCGCTGAAATTCTCGCAGAAAATCGTTTTTCATGCAAATTAATATATTTAAAAAAAAATATTATTATGATAAATAATGAAAAAAAAAAAACATAGAAGAAATAGAGAAAACATGAAAATTTCATATCAAGTGAATTTTTTTTACCCCGGTAGTGTCAGAAGGCTCGTACACAAGCGAATAGGGGATTAACACCCTTAGCCATCACTTCCATTGGAATGAATTGGTGTGCAACAAATTGTTTCCATGTAAACGCAGCTTAATTTAGTTAACCTAGAAACTTAACGACAGACAATTACAAACATTGAGTCAGCTTCTCTCGAAACACCCCTTCGCATTGTCCTAATGCCTACATATATTTGTTTATTTTGCAGAACAATTTGAACTATAAAAAAATGTCCTTTAAAATGCACAATTTCACTACTGCAATGACGAAAACTGTACAAATAATACATTTCGCGAATAATATAACCCTTTGAGAACAACGGCTTGCTGGACATTTTCTTAAGATTATTTATGGACAGAATTAACATATATAAAGAAAATAACTACTTTTTTTTTCAAATATTCGTGCTTTTGGTTTTTAGAAAATCGTTTGGGATAGTATGTGCCAACATTTTTTAAGGTTTTTAAAAAGGTGGAATATTGAAATGAGGATAATTTCGATTCACTTTACTCCACTTTGGAAACTCAGTCGAGCTCCAATGACTTATACTCTAAGAGTTTCTCAGGTCTAACGTATTTTCCCATTGGGCCGGTGAGATTTATAAAATTTGGACCGGTAGTATTAAACCAACGCTTTTATTTTAAAATAAAATTTTTGAAAAAAAAATAAATTTGGCCCGGTAAAGTCAAAACTATAACCTAGATAAAATTAATATTTATAGATAGATAGATAGATAAATTTATTAAGTAATAAACATTACCTTAAACGTCAGGTACAGTATAAAATTAAAAAATATTAAAATAGCCCAAAAAACAGCCACACATAAAAAAAGTTATGCAAAAAATAAATATAAATAACAACAACACAAATAAATATCATCACAACACAAGTCAAATCAGTATTAAAGAATTCATTTACAGAATAACAACACTTATTAATTAAAATACTTTTCACAGATTTTAAAAAGCTTTAGGATTTGATTCTGGAAGATGATTAAACAACTTGGGTCCCCAGTAGTTTATGCTTTGTTGTGATGAGATGAGAAATGAAAGCCCCCCAATCACGTTCATATTTGGTGTTATAATCAATATTGAATTTAGTTCTCACTGATGTCTTGAAAGGACATATTAAATCAGCATCTTTTTTGCTTTGCTAAATTCAGTTGTAGTATTTTTTAAAGAATCTCACCAGCGAATGGATATATGGAATTGTATTTCCAATGACGTTAAACGTAGAAAGCTTCAAATCATCGGTGAAACACGTTGGTGGGCAAAAGAAACTGCTTTAAACAAACTATTTGGGTATTGCGGCAACCCAGAATCCTGTTTATATGTAAAGGCTTTAGAGGCGCTCATATTTTTTTAAGAATATTTCAAATAACTGGGTCATCATCTAAATATCTGCAGACAAAAGATCTTGACTTACTTAAATGCAACAGTCTGGTAAAATCATCATTAACTGAGCTAATTGAAATTCAGAGAGATGCAGGAAGCACCAAAAAGATGACGGACACATTTGGTGAATGGGCAAATAGACAACTTGATCTAGTCGAAGACTGCAATACACTAGACATTGAAGAAACCTTGCCCATACACAGAAAAACACGCATGAAAAGAATGCATGACAAAAACACAGCAGATGAGAAGCCGACTGATCCTTTCGCCAGCTTCTGGATTGAAACATATAATTTTCTTTTAGATGTAGTGATTGAGTCCATGAAACAACGCTTTACAAATAAAACAAATTTGTGTATGAACCTCTCTTTTTTTGGATCCTAAAAACTTTGAACACATAAAAAAGAATAGGATCCCAAACAATCTTCTGGAAAATCTTTCACAAAAAATTATGCCGTTCAATGATTCAGCAACACCTGAGCAATTGCAAGAAGAGATTTTCACCTTTGCAAACAACTGGGAAACATTAAAATCAACATTGGAACAATCTTATGAATCTTTCCCGAATCTGGACGATTCTGAGAAAAATCATATTATCTGCAAAAGTTGCCGAAATTTTGCGACTTGTTGCTATAAAACTATTATTAAATATAATTTATATAAAGAGGGTTATCCTGCATTGGCAACAGCATACCAGTTTCTTCTGACGTTACCAATTTCTCAAGTGGAATGTGAGCGTTCCTTTTCTTTGTTAAAATTTATCAAAAATAGACTGCGGAATAGATTGTCCAATGAAAATTTGGAAGCCTTCATGTTGATGAGCACAGAAAAAGCGAATTTTAATACAATAGACAATGAAAATGTCATTAATGCTTTCGCTGAAACGTCACCACTGATAAAAAAGTTGTTAATGTTTTAGATCTTTCTTTTAATGAGTCATTTTTTTGAGTTTATTTTTTGTTTGATTGATGTCCTTACCTGAATAAAATCAGATATTCCATAAGTAGCTGTATTTTTTTTTTAATTCGAAATTTTTACCGGTGTAACAATATTTTTAAACTTTGTGGCCACTATTATTGATGAAAAAGAGTTATTATTATTATTACTCCTAAACATGTTCGCCTGCGGCACCATTTTCTTTGGGCCGCTTCCTCTAATTTCCCAGGCCAGTTTACGTCACCCCATCCACCCCTGCCTATGGAAGATGATTTCACTTACCACGATGCTAACTTATGGAATAAGAACTTTCAAAAACTAGTCATCGTCAGCTATTTGCATATAAATAGGTATGTCCACCCACTTTTAATTAAAATTCACAAGTAAGTATGAAAATGTTCAAAATTCAAAATACACATTTTGTTCAAGATACATTCGCTATCAATAAGGAAGATTCCTTCCCCCAAAACATAGTTTCTGGACTGGTTACCTTACGTGGACGATTCTCAAGCGTTAAGAAAGCATAGAAAAGAAGGGAAGCAGTCTTCGTTTTGGAAGTTGAATGCATCTCAAAGTTTTTCTTAACATTAGACGTCAAAATTTAATGGCGATACATTGTGTATTCTCTGTACCATGGATACCAACAATGTATATTCGAACAATCTTCAAATCAGTTTTTAGAAGTCAACTATTTTCTGCTGATGTCTTTCATTATATTCTACCTATAAAAAGAACCGCTACACTAGAATGAAGATAACACAGTTTCTGCTAATAATTTACGATAACAGCTTGTCCTACTTACATATGTATATACAAATTTTTATGTTTCATATGTTTGTTTTTCTTGTCTCATACAGATGTGCTTTAAATGCCTTAATCAAAAGTGAAATAAAATTAATGAAAGGGTCAAGACCCAAGAAGCAGTTTTGCTTTTTATTGCTTTGAATTCTCATGAATTTATAATTTTTACTCTAATGAATGAAACACGTCGTTTCCCGTTTCTTGAGAACTTTGATTTCTTACATCTCAAATTTTAACAATAATTTGTGGGTTTGTTACACTCGCCATTTTCACAGTTCAAATATTATTCAGCAGCGATTCTTGGTGATAGAAACAGCAAAAGAATATTTTATTTAGATTTTTGAAAGAAATAAAAATTAATGCTTTCTTTAGTCCGCCACAGTATATGTATGTATAGGTAATGTATAGGCCCCACTTAAACAAACTTTTCCTTGGTCTTAGCTTATAGACTGGAAATTTACATTTCATCTTAAAAAAGAATTTTTCGAAGTGAATCCATTAAAGAATCTCAAAAATAGTTGCTAAAAATAACGCTTGAGTTTTTCATTTTAGTTAAATGAGGGGAGAAAATCATTAACGGGCATATTTGGCAAAATAAAAGCTACATTAAAATTTATTACACTTTTCCATTTTGATTACCTAAAGCACACACAACCGTAAGTAGATAAGAAAATCCCCATATAAAGCCGGATCACTTTTTCAAAGCTCTTTAATAAAAATTTTGCGAAAAATTTACATATATGGCATATCACCTTTCTCTCAAATACTCTGAGCTTTTCCATCTGTGCAGAGCTGATACTGAACCAGATGGGGAAAGCGTATCCCAGTATCGGTCTTAATATTTGTTTGTAGGCACTACTTTTAATTTAACAGTTAATTTTGAATTTGCTTTCAGGACTTTGTATAGGCAGGAGTAAAAAAATTTAAACTAAAGCGATCCAAGTGTCTCCAATTATTTCCGGGGGTATTTCTCCTGATTCTTACTTACTGGTGTTAGCTTTTATTTTCCATTTTGACATATTGCTCGATAAGATCTTTATGTATTTGTTAACATGAGTTCTCATTATGACCTTATTGAGATGCTATGTGTACAGGAGAATATCATCAGCAAAACATATGATCCCTACTCTACAATCGCTTTGATCCGGTTTGGGGATATCCGAGGTGTAAATACTGTATACTGTGGGACCTAATAGTGAGCCTTGAGGTACCCTTGCATCAATTTGGAAACTCTCGGAGATGGTACCCTTTATCCTAACCCGGAATGATCTATTTGACAGGTAGTTGTATATAATTGTGCAGATGTGTTTATCAAAACCGAATTGACATCTCATGGCATAACACAATAGAGAAAGAGTATTTATAGAGCTTTCTATTAGGGGGCCATTATTATTCTTAATTATTTGTATTTTAATTCGGACCTCTTCTTTTTGAGGTTTTTATTTATTTATTTGAATCAGTCTACCGAATATAATAACCTTACAGACTTGCATGGCATTATTACGTAAACAAAGATTTTTCGTTATTGCCTTAATAAATAAAATGAAATAAGATTAATTATTATAGAAGAACTAATAATTTCGTGAAGACAAAGCATTTTCAAAAATTATACTTTTAAATTTTTCTCTAGACATACAAATATCTACAAGTGATGAGAAAGAATTGTAATTAAATACACAATTAGATATTGGTTCATGATTGCCATAATTCGTTCTATACTGAGGAGCATACAACAAATCCCTCGAACGTATCGGTCTTTCAGGAGCATTTATATTAATTAATAATAGCAATTCAAGCGATTTTATTTTAAACGAAAGTATATCTTTGACAAATTAAGCACAGGAAATTTCGCGACGAAGTTTCAAACTAGACAGACCAAGCAGTTTACATCTCAAAGTGTATGTTGGTAAGTTGTCATTTTGGTAATTTATTTTCCGTAGAAATGCTTTTTGAATGGATTCAATACGATCAATATGTACGTTATAATATGGACACCAAACAATGGATGCATATTCAAATATTGATCTCACGATCGAAAAGTATAATGTCTTGAAGGTCTGAATTTTATGAAAATCTTTGAAGTTCCGCTTAACGAAACCTGAACAACATCTCGATTTAATGATAATAATGTTAATGTGGGGGGTAAATGCCAACTTAGTGTCAAAAATAACACCTAAGTCCTTAACATCATTTGTTCGAGAAACTATAGCATGACTAATTTTATAACCGAACAAGAAAGGACAAGAGATGCAATGAAAAGTAACAATTTCACATTTTGATATGTTAAAATATGACTTATTTTTAGAGCACCAATCAGAAAGTATATTGAGATCATTCTGCAGTAATAAGCAATCGTTTAGAGAGTTTATTCTAACGAACATCCGCAAATATTAGGCATTTGGCAAATACAAAGCAGGTTGCTATATCATTAATGAAAAGCAGAAACAATAGAGGACCTAAGTGACTACGCTGGGGAGCTTCCGAGGTGATCGTTATTACATCAGATATAATATTTTAAATTCTTACATATTGTTTGCGGTTATATAAATAGGCCACAATCCAGCTTAAAAAAGAGGAGTGGAGGCCTATATTATTCAATTTATGAATGAGAAGAGGAATGCTGATCTTATCGAATGCCTTCGAGAAATCTGTATAAATGGTATCCACTTGAATACGATCGAAAATAGTGTAAGATTAGTTATATATATGACCTCCCCGTAATAAAGCCATGTTCCTTAACTAGAAATCTAAACTTAGAGTTAACTATATAATCTAGTGATTTTGGTACGACTTACATAACAGAGACTGGTCTGTAATTGTCTACAGTACTTTTGGACCCTGCTTTAAATATAGCAGTGATTAATGATATAGGAGATATAATCATAGGTTAGAAATCTTGCAAAAAGGATCGGCCAAAATAAAACAGCGCAATTTTTCAGTAACGAATGACATAACCCATCAGAATCTGGTCTTGTAGTGGAATCGAGATCATTGAGACCGTTCAAGACATCTTCAGCATTAATCGATAAATGACCAACATCCAAGGGGATGTATCTGTGTTAACGGGATATTCATGGTCCGTTTCACTAAAATATTCGTTACTATAAACAGATTTGAAATAATAGGCAAAAAGATTGCAACTGGGTATGCAAATCGAACGACTTATTAGAACCGTAATTTAAAACCATAGAAGAAGTCGTACGCTTGGATTTAATTAAGGACCAAAAGGCTTTACTATTAGAGCTAGTGCTGTTTTCAATTGAACACACGTATTGACCATACAGATACCTATGCAGGACCTCGTATTTCTTTCTAAGTGTATGAAACAACGCCTCATCAGCACTGCTTCCAGTAGCCTTATATTGCTTGTGTGCTTTTGTCTTAGCATTTTTCAATCTTAAAGTACCATTTTAGGTGTTTATTACTACATTTAGATTTTTTAGCGACAAATTTGTTGTAGGCTCTCAGCAGATCAAATATTCCAAAAAAGACCAATTTATGTTAGAGAAAAAGGTATTAAGACCTAAATAATTAACTTTGTGTTAGCCTAAACTCTGCATGAGCATCAACCTAAAGTCTGCATGAGTGAGCATAAAAGGGATAGTTTCTTTTTCTTGCTACGGTAACATGTGTAATGGGCAGAACAGTATTCATGTGCCCATTATTTTAATTTTTGTTTAAAGTGTTTTTAATTAAAAATAACGAAATCGTGGTAAATAGAAGACAAATGCCTTTAAAAGTCTTGATTATTCAAACCGCAAAATTACTCGTAGAGTTGGTTATTGAGAATTTAGTGTGATGAGATATTTAATCCATTACAATTCAACAGGAAGGTCTATATATATAGGAAGGCCCTATATATATTTCAATGTTACTTGTCAATTTTTTTAAAAAATATCAATTTGTAAAAGTCTTCATGACTTTTCTTTTCGTTAAATTGGCTAGTCCCATCTATAAGCTGTATTGGCTAAACGCTAAAGTAAATACCTATTATTTCGCCTCATATAATTCATACTCAGAATTTATACTGAGACTATAAATGAGGTCTGCTTAGTATTTTCTTCTGGCGACTACGGCAGGCAGGAACTAGCCGTACTGAAGAGTATTGGTTCCTGCTGATACGAAACGCCTTATACACATTGCTTAGCTCTTGTTTGTTTCTCTCTCTCTCGTTAGCTTCTCTCACTTTCTAATGTTCACCTATTTTAAATATTTTATTTTAATATGCCCTGGACATTGCAGCTGCAACAGGATCTTTGCTTTATGGAGCTGCAATCGACGATTACATGTAAGTAAAAAAAACTCTTTCATCTAATTCCCACTTAAAACTTTAATCGGTTTTTTTCTAAAAAACTCTATCTTTGAACTCGGTGGACACGATTTCTCAAAAAAATGTTGCACCAATCGTATTTCAATTTTACACACTTTTTTTAAAAAGGGATTGACTAGTGACTGAACGAAGATGTTTCTTTCGATTACAACTAATTTTACAATACTGTACGTAGTGTAAATTGTACCAAAAATTGTACTTTTTTGCATACAACTCTGCCAAAAAATCAAATTTCAATTGTTTTTTTAAATCCTTCGTTCAGTCATGAGCTATACCTACTTATCTATTAAAAGAAAAAAAACAGTTTTTTAACTTGAGTTAAGTCTATCATGAGTTATCCTGACCAGCACGAGGACATTTCTTTTAGGGGTGCTGGAAACCAGGTTCCACTGGCTGAATTTTCGAAATTTTTCAGTAATAAAATATTCATTAAATGCTGCTCTATTATGAGCTTAAAATTTTGAATAAAATAATTTAAATATTATAAATAAAAAGAATAGAGAAAATATGCTTTTTTTAGCCTTCGAAGCCCATGTAACCCCTTAAGAGTTCGGTTCGTGAGTGTAAAATAACTGAGACGAGAGCTGCAGAGGAAGGATCCCAGCGCAAAATAAATAGCAGGAGCAGAGCAGTATTAGGCCGGGTGTTTTAGCTCCAACCTCATGATAATAGTTGTGATATTACTAACTCATATACCAAACTTTAGTTATAAAAAAGCTAGAATTGGTTTCAGACCCATGCATATGATACCCTAGATGAACGCCCGTATGTAATTTCGTGTGGTCATCCATGTGTGCAAGTTTGATTTTTGAAGTGATTTTTCGCAATAAGCTCTAGAACGGTTCGTTAAACAGTAGAAATGATTATGACGAATTTCATAGGATTTCATATTCTGAAGAATTTTCAGAACAACAAAACCGTCTCATTTTCACAGTATATGTAAAAACTGTAAATTTTTATATGGCAACACCAAGAAGGGGTTGTTCGATTTAACCAATTTTTGAAATTATAAAAATGCCTTGTACAAAATGTCAGCTCTCTACGGTGATGCATTCTCAGGCAGTGTCCAAATATATAGTGAAAAACGAAATTTTTGTATGGCAACCACATGAAGGAGTTACCAAATTTTTCCCATTTTCGAACTTAATTTTGAAGTTTTTTTAAAAGCCCATGTGCAAAATTTCTAGTATCTAATTACACATGTTCTCGACTTATCGTGAGGACAGACAGATTGACGGACAGGCGGACGGACATACAAAAATTAAAATAACTTTTACTATTATGCGTGGGTGTCCAATCCATTTTGCTCTACCAGCATTATTTCTGTGCATTACAAACAGAATGATAAACTTAGCTTACCATATGATTTCATCTAGGGTATAAAAATGTATAATTTCTCCCACAAAGGCTTCTTTCATTGCTTTTTTAATAAAAATACATTTATAATCAGTCGTAGGTATAAGAAATGATTTTTAGCTGTGTATCCAGTTTTGTAAAATAAAGAAGAACACAAAGACCTTGAGGACATGCCTAAAATTCCTGAAGAAAATTTGGTAATTAGAAAAGTTTGTTTGCAAAAAAAAGTATGTAAAAATGAAAAACACAGAACCAAAATTGTGGAGCAACCCGGCTGACGTGATCAAATTTCCAATGGAATAAAAATTGGTCGCTTATAAGTGCATTTGTAGTGTTCATTTACAAAGCTCTGGTGTCACTGGCTTATGTTAAACCAGCCATTTCTTAGTAAATAAAAAAATTATAATTTCGATTATTTGAAGAAACGTCTCATTTACACAGAAAAAAACAAATCACAAGACAAGTGAATCAGGCTTTTCTGCAGTCTAATCTTCACTAAAAATCAGATTTCTACAACACTCAGAATCAGCTTTATTCATTCTATTCAACCCAAAAAATTTGCTTATCCAAAAGCCCAATCGTTTTTTGAAAATTATTTTTTTTTTTTCAATTTTCATCGGATTTTATTTATATCGCATTGATCCAATAGAAGCTCACTGGTTGATATCACTTAAGTTGTAGTCATCGCGAAAAATCACCGAACACCTTGACTAAAACAATTTGGATCCAACTTAGTAGCTGTCTTCTGACTTATGTAGGTATGAAAGAAAACCAATCCACGACCCAACAAATGGTTCAGTGAATCACAGTCAGCCGCCAGTCACAGTCTTACTTGAAAAAGCTCTGGCAGTGATTATTCGTGATTTTTGGCCAAAAATTTACATAGATCCTGCAGAAAAGTTATTCCATCTGGATCTTGTACTCAATTTACGATATCCGAACGATCGTAGATTTTTAATGTTTGTCCGGATATTAACTACGTTGTGTGCGAATTTGAAGTTTCTAGTGCAAAGTGTTTAGTGCGCAACTGACTACTTTTCAAGAAAGAATACTATCATCGCGCTGCGGTAGTTGTCACCTGCAAGAAATACTTTGAAGACTCAGAAACTCCTGAGGAATATTAATTGGACATTCGTACTGTGATTTAGTGCCATCGTCTGCATTCATTGATTTTTGGTGCCTTTTGAGTGATTTTTTTTTTTTAGGAGGAATTGAAGGTAAGTGTTGATAGCCGACAAAGATGGTGTGCGGTGCGGTAATTGTCTTCCGATCGGATGCCAAGAAACTACTAAGAAAACAATTTGAATCTAGCTTAAGATTGTTCGGCACATTGACCGCTTATGAGTTCCTCTTGTTATAGAAATGTTGCCGAATAGGTTTTCTTTAATGGCCCCGAAAATTTTAAGTGAAATTTACACTTTCTTTAAAACAGTGAGAACATTGTGATAGGGGGTAAGTGAAACTTGAATATAGAGATGATTGGAATGTGCAATGTTCATTAAAAGTTTTCATTTCTATTGGAATTTTAGATAGTTTAAAAGCCGAATTTAAAACATTCTGAATAAAATAGAGGAGTCTAATAACCCAATCAGTGTCCTAAAATCTATTAAAAAAAAAATCAGAAATATTGTCTACAAATTAATAACTAAACTACCATTTACGAAACGAGTTTACAATTGTATTGGTCCACCAAGAATTAATCAATTCAGCAGGAGAGTTCTGAATTGGAGTAGTAGTTGTAAGATTTAAGATGATATAGAAAAACAGTCCCGTCCGCTACGGAGAGGCACGCGCATTTTAAATGATGATTAAGCCTTGGTCTTTCTACGGGTGATTTGCAAGTGAACGATTTATGTGGTCTGATGGAGTATTTCTAATTGAAATTTTAGTAGTGGAAGCAAACCCATCTTTTGCAATAATACCACAAATTAACACAAATTTAGTAAGAGTATAAAGGTAGAGTGGAACTCTATTATTTGTATTGATGACGGTTTGATGACTTTAGCTTCTACGAGAGAATCGTTTGTAACGCTATCCACATGATACAAAACATCTTTCGTCCGACATCTATTTCACAATAATTGGGTTTTTGCTCTTGAACGTGCCAAATTTAAACTGAAAATATTGCGAAAATTCAGTTTTATACAGTTTTTGTAAATTTTTTTGATTTTACGTTGCACGTACAAATTTTTATTGATTTGAGTATAAGCTCAGCACACAATCATCTGAAAATTTTGTGCTAAATATCTCAAACTACGAACTCAAATTTGAGTTTATTGAATTTGTTCACCTCCTTGGCACTTAAGTTTTGAACCACATAGCTCACATTTTAAGATCCGTGTCAATATCCTTTACTGATTCATTTATTACTCTTTAAATTATTTGATTGGTGTTTTGCAATTCCAAAGAATGGCTTGCATCCTTGCAGATGCATCGAGAAATTGTGAATATTTCGTATAAATGGACGTATACATAAGTAAAGTTACTTACATAAGATGAAAGTGCCCTTTAAATTAAACAGAGGTATCCAAAATAACCTTAATCATCCATAAAGAGACTTTGTTTAAATTCATTTTGTTAAAACTTACTTCTTTTTCTTAAAAAAAAAGACATGGGGGATGATGAAATCCCAAGCACGGAGGCCAGAGCGGACCATTGTGCTGTCCTACTTTAAGCCCTATCACCAAAACCTTCCTGTCCTCTTAATGAAGGTCTTGATGAGGAAGGATTTTCAACTCCTCTACGGATAGAAGGGCAGACCCTATCCATATTGGGCCCATCAAGAAACACTTTTCTGCACCTGCAAATACTCAGCTTCTCCCATCCCTGCTGATGCTTCCTATGAATATCCGCTTTGATGGCAGACCCGATACTCGAGGTGGCAACGCCTACGGTGGGTTCCGGTTTGAAGAATGGAGAATCAGAGCCAGCCCTAGCTAAGAGGTCAGCCCCTTCATTCCCCATGATCCTATGTCACCAGGAACCCACTGAAATGACACCTTGTTTTGGATATACAACTTATCCACAGACGACCTCCATTCCCCCATTAACTTAGATGTTATCCGAGGACCACTCAGAGCCATCAAGGCTGCCTGTCTATCCGAAAGGATAGCATTATCTTTACCCTCGATTTAATATAAAGGGCTATCTTCGCTGTCATTACAATGGCGAAGACTTCAGCCTGGAAGGCTCCATCCCAATGCCAGGTTCAGGAAAGTAAACTACCAAGCGATACTTTTTGATGCAATAGCATGGCTTCGACAGAAAAAGAAATAGGGTGAAGAAAATGAGAAAATAACTGACGAAACTCAGAGTCGATTGACTGTCAGCACAATGAAAACGACCAACAAGTTCATCTGTGCATTTTAAAGAAAATGGTTTTTACCGAGTATTAAACCCGCAGATGAGCAACAGCAGAAATTTTTGAAACTAGTCCTTCTTTAACTAAGCTAAAACCATCCTCTTGTGTGTTTTAATCTATGTGTTGCCTTACAATTTTGAACATACGTATTAAGTCGAAGTCAGCGAACCCGATTATATTTTCTCCTTGTTATTTCTGCATTTGTAAGGCCTTGCTTTACGACTCGATTATGCCACAGAATTTTTACTATTCGGTATAAACACTAATTGACAAAAGTTTGAAGTTGGGGTCTTATGATAGGTTGATCATCCACGATTCGCAATCATACAGCCAAAATGTTTTCACATTGAAGGCGAAAATTGCAACATTTTCCTGATATAAAATTCACTGCAGTTTCATACTTAAGTTAGCTGAGTGTGGTCACTCGTTGATTTGTGGATACAGCAAATATGTCCTATTCGAAAATATTAATTACACAAACGAGCTACATCAGAGGCATTTTATTTCCTCTAATCCGTGTATACGAGTACTTACGTTGATAGAAATAATATAGTCTGAGTTTATCCGGATTTCTTCTGTTATGCTTGAATTAAGACGCAAAACTGCTATATTCAAGAGACAAGCGAGCTGATAATAGTATGTAATTCAAATTGCCGAGAGGATCAATCAAGGGTATTCCGCGCGCAGTCCATATGTGGTTCCTGTCCATTGAGTCTTTTTCACAATTAACAAGGCTTCGTCTATGCAAATTTGTATCCTGTGTTTTGCTCCACAAAGATCTGTATGGTGTTAATGTGAATAACGAGGGAGCATCGATATTTATTATTTTCTAATTGCCTCATTGATTGCAACCTCAATTGTGTCAACGTTCATTCGAGCCGCATAGTTTACAGTAAGGAAATATCTGTGCTGTTATAATTATTTATATTACTTAAAAAAGTATTTTGTTTTTTTAACTAGGAAATGTCATCAATATGATGCTTCATTTTTTTAGAGAAATTTTTGTGAACAAAATTATCCAAATTCTACTTCAAATTCATCAACGGAAATTTAAGTCCCAGAACTCTTGTTTCATAATCTTCATTGTTAACCTGGGTCATTTCGACCCGCATTCTTAGTTAGGACTACAGGCCTTGAACTTATAATCCTGGCTCGTTATTTCATACTAGCTAAAGTTGCTCATTCTTTGGACGGGGATTCTCTCTTAAGTTTTAAATTTTATTTTATTTTTTATTTTTTTTACATATTTTTTTTTTTTTATTTTTTTATTATTTAAAAAAACAGACAGAATTTACGCTATTCTTATTCTTATATTTAGTATAATTCTGTTACGAGCTGCTACAAAGTTCATCTAGGCTAAGCCATTTTCGACTTGGAATATTTTTTTGCACAGCAAAGCACCTCTGTATAATTTTATAATTCACTTACCAAAACTAATGTGTCTGCGTCACTTTGAGCTTTTATAGCTTCCATCGAGTTGTCAACATCTTCTCTACAATAGCCATATATGTATATTGGTCAGTTGGATGTCTTACACAGTATAAAAAGTTTTTCCACAAAATTCGTCCACTTGCATCGTGCTATATGATTTCGATAAGGTTTAGACCACTATGTTGATCCGGAATATTTTCCAGAGTATTTCTAATCTGATTTAATCAATTTGTTCAAATTATTTCATTCTTCGAAAAATCTAGGTTGTTGCTGCTGTTACTGACCCAATCATTTTGAGACATCTTTTCACGGTTCTTAAAACTAATTTGTTTATAAGATTGAGCTTACAGTTTAGCCTTCTCCAGGAGAATTACAGCTTTCGACATTTAGTCCCAACTACCATGAGGTGCATTCGCAGTCAGACATATAGAATATTTGAGAAAGTCCTTAATAGTTGAGTTATTGATATACTTCTTAAATAAATCTTTGCTGCCCATATCGAAACCCAAATCAATCTAATGACTAATTATATTAATTGAAGATTAAGAGATCTGAAATACGTAGTCCGGCAATTTTTCATGGGTTTTAATTTTAAGCGCGAAGAATATACAAAACTTTTGAAAAGTTCTCATCCCCGCAGTCTTATATATGTTTTCTCATATATCTTCCCACTTTTCACATTATTTCTGGATATAAAACTGATTATGATATCTACTACACCAAAATCCTAATCCTTCCTGGAGATTGCTGCTACATTTCTGAGGACTCTTCCATAAGGTCATTCAAAATTAAGGCATTTGTAATAAAACAGAGTTTTTATTCGGCATATCCACCTTTCAAGTCAGCACAATTAATCCAATGCCTTCCAAATTACTTGACCTCGTTTACATTGAACGATTTATCCAATTCTGCAAATAGGCATTTGTTCGAGAAAAACGGAATACGTCAAACCCTTAAATTTTGCTCGGTATCTTAAGCATATTTTATCTCACTGACTAAATGACGATATCTTCACATTTCCAAAAATAAAAATAAAATAAAAACAAAATGTTGTAACTATATAAAACTTCGAACTTTTGTTTTTTACAATTTATAACCCTCATTCAAAAATCGTGTGGAATTAAAAAAAACAGCTTTTGATAAAAATTAACTTGAAAATAATTTTTGTCACTTCTCCTTCTGTCTTGAATATCAATCGGAGTCAATAGGCAATAAAACCTGGACAAACAACCGTTTCTTATCTTATCAGTACCAAATTGAATACACAGCCTCCGAGCCAGAGGTCATCAGGCTTAAAATTACCATAAAATCTATCAAATCCATTATCAGGTAATCAATTTCCAACAACTGTTTTGGATTAGTCTTCTTAAGTGTTGAAGAATCTTGCGGTTATATACACCTGGGGGTAGAATATTTTCATCAACGCACTACACCGATGGACGATAATAACTCAATTTAGTGTCTCATCCAAAGCTATGTAGAATATAAAAACTCCATTATGTGTTGTTTTGCAAAGCTCTGCTAATGACTTTTTATCTTAATCGCAAAATCGTGACAGAATCTTAGCAGCTCATGACTGCGTTAATTATTGGGAATTTGTTATTTTTGGGGAAAACATTTTTAAGTGTCCGTTGACGTTTTCTGCCGAGAGTTATTTTTGTTTGGCAGAAAATATCGACAAACAAGTTCGTTCATATACTTTCATCACTCACGTTAAAATGATTCACGATTTATCGTGATTGATTTGCAGTTCAGTTAACTTTTTTTGGCCTCCTATTATACATATCTAGTTCCATCGAGAGGAGAGTTTATGCACATGTCTAGTAGCACCTCTATGAAAAATTATCGATTCAGAGCACGAAGAAAATTTGTTGGGTCACTTGATTGCGCTTACGGCTTTTTTTTTTATAGGAGAGCTTTATACCAGAAATTGTCATCGAATTGCAAATATCGGACAATATTACGCAGCTTGCATTTACACACTGTTGTGCATGAAGCAGTGAAGAGTTATGGGGCTCCAATGTTGCCCAATTTTTTTATAAAGCATCCTGTACATATAAACTATGGTAAATAATGATACTTCTCTAAATACAGAGTCTTACTATCTTGCTAATGGAACTAGACCTGTCAGAATATCAAATACCCTCTCTTACCTTTGTTGGACCATGATTTTAATATAATTTTTTATTTCTAAAAGTACTACATAAACTCTGATCATACAGCATTGGTGGAAATCTTTTTCTTTACATTACACCTTTTCTTTTATTAATTACTTTTTCACCAAATATGTCTCCATTCCATCTCGAGTATTATGGCTACGATGATTCTTAACTCAAATTCGGAACTTTAATCGAAACTTTCTGCAAATACTTACGAGCTAAAACTGTAGAGAATAGAGTTGCATATTATAAGTAGAATCTTATCTGAAAATAGATCCTGATCTCCATCCCCAAAAACCTGTGTCAGAATCCTATGTCGTTAAAAATTTTTTTTTGCAACATCTAAGATAAGACATTCAAGGCTCTTACAGTATGTTTCTCAGTGACCGAAAATTTAGCTCAGATACAATAGAATAGACTAACACTACGTGAGAATTAGGAGTTAGTTTTATAATTCTGTTTAACTAATATATTGTTGGCTATGTATTAAGGAGTTTCGTACTAGCAGGAGCCCATACTCTTCAGCACGGCCAGTTCCTGTCTGCCACAGACGCCAGAAGAAAATGGTAAGCAGACCTCATATATACTCTCAGTATAAATTCTGAGTATAAATCTTATGAAGCGAAATCCTACTTATTTACTTTAGCGCTTAGCCAATACAGCCCTATAGGCAGGACTAGCCAATTTAACGAAAAGAAAAGTCATGAATACTTTTACAAAATGCAATTTTTTTAAATTTTTTAAAAAAATTGATTACTAAAACTGCAATTTCTGCAGTTGGAGCATATATGTATGTATGAAGTTTGCTTAGCATTTTCTTTTGCTGTCTGCGGTAGGCAGGAACTGCCCGTACTGCAGAGAATTGGTTCCTGCCGATACGAAACGCTTTATACACATTGCTGTATGCTCCAAGCATTGCAGTGCTAGTTATAATTTTTTTTTTAATTGCATTTTGTAAAAGTCTTCATGTTGTTATTTTTATTTCCTAATGTTTTTTTTTTGATATCTTGTTTTATAAGAATAAGTTCCATCATCCCAGGATAGTTCAAGGGGTAATCGATGTTATCACAACTTTTACATGAAATCCCGCATTATTTCATAAATAAATTTTTTAACTGGACTAGGAAAAATTTGCAGTGTAGATTATAAATCCATCTACCTATATCAAAACCAAAAACATAACTTGAAAGCTTTTTGCAAATATTATATATATGTAGGTTCATGCGTGTATACACATACATACATTATAAACATCAGCACCTAAGTCTACCATATTCCCAGTCTGATATGAATCACCTTTGAAAGCTTTAGCCCAAAATACCTTAATTACCTTACAATTTCAAAACAATTAATACCCTCAGAATGTTAACATGAAATGGGTACTAGCTACTGCATCAGTTTTGACGTGAAAAGTCCTATCATCAACTAAGTACCACTTAAGGATTACAGGAGTAATTAGCTCATATGAAATTGGGTTCATTCGTTGCTTTCTTCCTATCTGTTTTCAGATCGTTACAGGTTGGATTTGGATTCATGTACACATGTTTCCATGTAGGACGTAATTTTCTTGTCAAGTGGACTCTACATTGGTTAGTGAGTGTGTGTTTTTGTAACTGGGAATTAATATCGTGTTTTCATGGACAAGTTCATTAAGAAGGAATTACAACTGCTGTCAGGACAATCTCTATTGAATGGGGTTGTTGCTTGGAATTAATTCATCGTTATAAGTGGGCTGATAATGGTGATGGTGATGAGGATGATCTCTTTACAAACAGTTAAATATTTCATTGCTGTTTTTAGACTTTTCTCTGTTATTTTATAAAAATGGAAATACATAATTAGGATTTCTCTTTTTTTGGGTAGAAGAATATGTAGCAGTCTCAATTGATGATACTAAAAGAATCACCTGGGTGTATGGTAAATATGATTAAAAAAACTCAAATTCAAAATCATTTTTTACTTCAAAAAATTTGTAAAAAACATAAAACTGAATTTCCCTGGTATGCTACAACCCTTTTGAATACTTCTTTTAATATTTCGATTCTTGACAGATTTCTTGACAAACATCGACTTGGAAAATTACTTTAATACGCTTCTGATGTCATAAGTCGCTCGCAATATATTCAAATGATCCTGTAATTTATGGAATAGGTGCTAATCTAAATATAACCCGTTTTTCAAACCATTTATTCATTCTGCTTTCTTCTGTTAGTACTAATGTTCATCACATTATTATATTCCGTGCATTTCAGACTCTGCATTTTTTCACAGGGTTCGAGCATATAAGACTCTAGGTCGCATGCTTATCTGAAAATGACTTAAGTACAGGTAGGAAAATTATTTGTTTCTTATTCGTGTTGCAAATCAAAAGCTTCTATAATTATATATGTATATAAGATAAAAAACGAATATTGAATTGAAATGAGAACTAAAATATTTCAAGCTAAAATACGATTATCTAAACAGAAATGACAGGTATTGTGACCTGAGTACCAACCTGATCTCTTACGTGGGAAGGTTTTGTATAATCGTATGCGCTGAGTCCTGGAAGGAGTCTTATGCCCACAGTATTTTTAAACTTGAAGGGGAGGTTCTTGTTAGATGATGGTTTGAAGAGCAATGTAAGATTACTTGACGAAACGATGGAGGTTAATAACTCCGTTATCACTTTTGTCGATTGATAAGAGTATGTCTGTAATATTGTTCAGTAGAGAACACTGCCAGCAGATCTTGACTAGTAGATTGAAGTCGTATTACGGTTTATACCGCCCCTGTAACGCTACCCGTAGGTGAGTAGTTAACGACTGAGATATTCGAATAGAAATGAGACGAGTTGTTCCAGCACTCGTGTATTATCTTGTGAAGGCCACAATTGCATTGACCAATGGAACCACAACAGTATCGATCAATGGTGTCGCTGTTCTTTACTTTGTACTCTTGGTGACTAACATCCTTAGGTCAGAGAATACCTGTAAGGATTGTAATTGCCCAGCTAACCCAATGTCGAGCTAAACAGTGTATATTGATTGTCTAAAACTTGATAGCGACGATTGAACTCGGTAATTGACCAGCTGACTCAATGTCAAGCTGATCAAGTTGTATTGACTGTTCCAACTTGCTAGATATAATTGAACTCGCTATGATGGCTTGGGCAGCCTGACAGCTAGAGGCTTTAAGTATGACAGTGATAAGTTGTACCTTCTGAACTCAGTTTGACCTGGAGTAGAGATGAGTGGCTGTTTGTCCCTATAAGAGTCTTCCTTGTTCACAAATCGGTGGTGGAACTAAAAATAAAATGAAAGGGAAGAATGGGATCACTACCTGAGCGAGCATGAACATATGGCTTCCTTATTGATCATCTTGTTTCCTTTAATAATTCCTCAGATCCAAGCAGAAAAATTCGAATGTTATAAACAAACTTTGGTTTTTTGCAAATCAACTTCATTTATTAAAATCGGACGTGAAATTTAAAATTCTTTGTTTTCTTATTTTTAAATACAAATACCAGCCTACTTCTTTCTGACCTTCTACGCTCAGTAAGGAACTCTGAAAAAATAAATGGCCGATTTACACGGTGATTGATGAAACAGATGTATTGCCATATTTATTTACTTATATATTGGTTCATTTATTTATATATGTTTTGTATCAGCTCACACACTCTCTAATCTCACACTCTTCCGTCATATATCGAACAGTAGCAATACATAAAAATTCTGAAATTTTCCAGGAATTTTGTAGGAAACAAATTCACCCTTTCTACCCTACTTTCAATTACTGTGTGTTGTCAACCCGGCCATCAATATCTAATGCATGCAAATGATAAAGAAAACTATTCAAGTAAATTTCTAACAAAATAGTGAAGCTCATTCAAATCTTTAGTCGTACTTGTACCCGTGTTAATCCAACCCTTTTGGAGTGATCTCAACCACCAACCACTCAACCATAAATGTTTTGAAGAAAAATACATGACTGACAGCTCATACGAAAATATTATCGGAGACCCCAGCAATACTAGACAATAGTGTACCAAAAATTTCATTTCAATACTAAAAGATACTTTATTCAAAGTATTTTTGAAAATCGAATATTTTTTCTATTAAATATTACATTATATGTATGTCCTATCAGCTGATCGAGGTCATTAGATCACCCCGTGGAAGGTTTCGACAAGTGGGGACATGTGGGGTGTGCGAACTAGAAAACTGAAAGATCTGGTGGTGTGGTTTGGAAAGATTCCTTGACTGGATAAATTATTTCTTAACATCATCTTCGAGACACTTAATGTGTATAATTGGGATCAGGTTAGAATTCCAGTTCTCCTAGATTTTCCTAAAGCTTTCGGCAGCGGAAACCACCGAAAACTTGTACCAAAGCTGTCTTCTTTCTTTGGCTTTTCATATTCAGCCACTCAGCTTATTCGGGATTTTCTGCCAGACAGATTGCAACAAGTAAAGCTCGAAAGTTCTCTATTTAGTCTCCTTCCATTATCTTATGGGGCTTCGCAAGGAACGATTCTTGAACCGCTCTTCCTTTGCACCTTTATAAACGATCTCCCCAAAAGAGTTGGAGGTAACAAAATTCAATTCTACGCTTAGATGTACAGGTTTATCTAAAGAGACATATTTGGACTAATGAAAGACTGTTTCGATCGTGTGAATGTTGAACTGGCCTATTAGCAATCATATATGTATGGTTGAATATATCGAAGTGTTATTATACCTACATATTATAGTAAGTAACAGCAAGTTGTAATTAGCGGTTCAAATTTTTCTCTGGTGCGCAGTGCAAGAAATCTGTGTGTTGTAATAAATTCAGAAAAGAGGTGTTGTTACCATATATATATATAAGAAACATGGACGGTCCTTCCAGCTGTTGCTCTCGGCTGATGTTTTTTCCAAGGATATGCGGCTAACGTCATTACAAAACTTTTTCTAGCACACTTTTCCTTCGCTAGCGTTCACGCATAAACTTTAGGTATCCTTCAAAGACTGCGTTAGGCTCATATTTGAGCTTCGTAGGTTTGATCATGTTTGCTTTTCAAGTCTTAGTAGCTTCTGGGGTGCTCATTAAATACCTACCTAAAATCGAAGGCGTTTTTCTTTCTAAGCAGTCTATTTCACACGGGAGCACCAGAATATATGCTCAATTGTATACACTTTTTTTATTCTTGCAGAAATGAAAACTTTCTTAGGCATTCCACGCTTCTGAAAAACTATTAGGAGTGAATTAAGACTGCATTTTATTTCAACTTCCACTACATAGCCGATCTCTAATTTTTTATTTGCGATGCTCTCAACTTTCACTAGGGAAGTTTGTTCTCAATTTCATTTTATATTTCATTATACTTTACCAGATTTTTCTTCACTTTTATTATTCTTTATTTCTTTTAAAAAATTTTTTTATATACATGGTTTGTTTCTTCCATCTGTATTGGAACTAATAAAAGATTTTAATAACTTAATTATACATTTCATTAATATAATGAATTCTAATAAATTCTAATTCTTATTCTTATTTCATCCATTAAGCCTCGTACTAAGGTCCGCGCTAAGCTAAATTTTGTATGAAAATTTAGCAAGCTAAAAGATATAGCCTAGTACGCTGTTCAAGCGAAAATTTCGCTTGCATTATGGGCATATAACTCTACACGGAAAATAGTTGTGGAGAAAATTTTAAATCAAAAATTAAATAACATTAAACTGACTGAAGTAATACACGTAAAATCACAAATTACATATATGTGCCAAAGCTCCAAACATCAAAGGGTATATCTGTCAACTTTTTCGTGCGAAATATATGCCTGGATATATAAATCGCTGCGGAAAAATGTCTCCACTTCATATTAGCGCCATCTGCATTCCATGATCTAAACATTGATTTTTTCTTTCGAACAGCATACTACTTCACGAAATCCCAAACCGAAATTTTCGTGGCACTTTTCGGCCACATTTTTTTTACATAGATTTTGTATAGGAAACGAAATTTTCACTTGAACAGCGTACTAGGAAGCCTAGTACGCTGTTCAAGTGAAAATTTCGTTTCCTATACAAAATCTATGTAAAAAAAATGTGGGCGAAAAGTGCCACGAAAATTTCGGTTTGGGATTTCGTGAAGTAGTATGCTGTTCGAAAGAAAAAATCAATGTTTAGATCATGGAATGCAGATGGCGCTAATATGAAGTGGAGACATTTTTCCGCAGCGATTTATATATCCAGGCATATATTTCGCACGAAAAAGTTGACAGATATACCCTTTGATGTTTGGAGCTTTGGCACATATATGTAATTTGTGATTTTACGTGTATTACTTCAGTCAGTTTAATGTTATTTAATTTTTGATTTAAAATTTTCTCCACAACTATTTTCCGTGTAGAGTTATATGCCCATAATGCAAGCGAAATTTTCGCTTGAACAGCGTACTAGGCTTATTAGCGAAAATTTATCCTAAATTTTAGCGAGAGCGGTACTAAGGTTAACGTGCTAAGTTTGCCTTTCGGTTTTATTTAGAGATGGCACCACCAGTAAGTCTCCAAAAAATTTAGCTTGAATTTATCCGCCCGGGCCGTTCTTTAGCGCGCTAAAAATATTTATTGTCAGAGCTCTGATATTTGATAAATTTATTGATCGGATTTTTATAGTTAACGCAGTTTTGTACGTCTTTGCTGTTAGTATGGATGAATTGGATTTCTTCTCGTGGCCGTATTTTCAATATCATTGTTATTTTTTTTTTTTTATTGTAGGTATATATATATTATGCATATTATTTGCATATTTTTAATATTTTCAAATAATTTTAACTATCTGTTTTTAGAAATATTATGACCGCGTGTTGTATTTCCGTAAAAAATATTGTAAAATTCTTCTTCTTTTTGTTTTTAATATATCTTTTCTCTGAGTCTCCGCTGTCATAATTTAGCTGCTAAATAATGGCCCGATATTGGAGACCCGCTAAAATTTAGCTTAGCGCAGACCTTAGCACTAGGCTTTAGCATGCATTTTCCTCAATCCATTCGACTGACTCGAATAAAGATTGGGAAAAAGCTCCCTTGTACCAATATTTTCTATAAGCAAATGCCTCGGACTCAGTCCAGCTACTACCCACTGACATGTATAACATAGACCGCTGACACTACTGAAATTGCTTACATTATTTGACATTATTATGGGATCACTTTTGTATAGTTGTCTCTTTTTGGTTTACCATAGTTCAGTTTCAGTTCAGTAGATTTTCCAAATGAATATATAGAATAGAAATAGATAGCAATACAGCACTTGTAATCTTTTCTCTGTCCTCCATACCTACTTTTAGGGATAGGCAGACAAAAAGTGCCTAATTTTATTTTCTTAAAAATCGAGTTTAAGGAATATTTGATGTTATAAGAGATAAGCTTCCAGTAAAAATCATAAATTTGAATATATTTGGAATTTATTGAGCATGTAATATGAATACTAAAGCGAAAATGAAACTTTAAATTAAGATAATTTTCACATTCTTGGCAACAAAAGTGATCCCATATGAAATAGAAGATTAAGCAGTCTATGTTATACATGTTAGTGGTACTACCACAGATAAGCCAGTACTACCACAGATAAGCCAGTACTACCACTATGCTCATCTGTGGTACTTCCGAATTAACATGAATAAATATATATAGAAAATATTTTTATTGAAAATACATGAGGCAATTCTTAATTAAAAGTAATATATAAAAAATAACAATTAATTCTATAAACTAAGAGAAGCCTTTCCATACTTCAGTAATTTTATATTAGCAATTAGACTACTATTTATGCACCGCGATAGGATTAGATCTTACCAATCATAAGTCACTGCCTTAATGATTAAACCACCCACACTAATTAATTATGGGAATTGTATAAATTATTTTTGCTCATGCTTAAAAAATTTCAGGTGTCATTAGCTCTGATGGGCAGGGCACATCCACCTCCAATTTTGATATCAATTAATAAAAATGCAGAAAATCATTTATGAAGAGTTCGATAAAATTCTAATAGGAATGTACACATACGTACCAGCATTATTATGCAAATTCGTTAAATTCCAAATTTCATACCTATATTAGAGTTAGATACGGACAAATTGCATAGTTGTAGGCAACCTACTAAAATTAATTAAACTTTTCCCAGCTTTACTTTTACTTTCTACTTATTGCATTTATTTCGAGCATAATTCGATCGACCTTTTGATTAGAAAACTTGTTCTTAACTTGTTTGAGCAAAATGATTATAAGACCCATGACAATGAGTGGGTATCAAAGGCTGAAAGCTATTATGGCTCAGAATTAATTTCAAATTTTTGGGTGTTGGATCTGTTATTGTCCAAGGTCAGAATTATCTCGCCCAAAAGACATTATTTATGCGATTTATACCATCTTGAAAAAAAATAATTAAACTATGAGAATAATGCAACAACGCAAGCGCACAAGCCAGTCAGCCAACTTCTTTGAGACGTTTGTAGAGGTTTTTTCTTTTGTTAAACTCTTTCAGCTAAAGACATTTTACTAGAGTTCTTGACTTACCATCATCAGAGAAGTGAAGAAATTAGCAATTCATATTTTTCAGAATCATTTAGAATGTAGGAAGGAAGCGAATTGTTGTTTGGAAAAAAAACATTTTTTTCTTTCTTTCTTGAGTCGTTACACTTCCAGATCGTTTTCATTGATTTCTTTTACCTGGAATATCCCGAGACTGTGTGTAAATGTTTCAGAAAATTATATTAGAACTTTTTAATTTACTACAGAGGAACCAATAATTTATCAAAAAGAAAAAAAATTAATTTATTTAAAGTTTTAATTTACACAGCAAATTGTTTTTGTTTTTTTTTTTTTAACATTTTCAATCAAAGAATAAACGATACACGAATAAAAATTTGCCTCTTTTTTATATTCGCTCATAAAACCCCTCAATCAAAGTATCTTAAATTATGGCTAATTTAGAATGAAACTAGTCGAAGAACTTGAATTTAAAATGAGTGTGGTTTTAATGTTCGACAGATAACCGTTATCCAAGGGGCCGAATCAATATAAAGGCGAGAGTTTTTGTATTATTAATTTATTTCAAAAATTTTGTGATTAACTGAAGGCCTTAGATTTTTTTTTTTTTTTTTTTTTTTGAGTCATTTTGAAACTTGCCTCAGATCTCAGAACAGTTTTAGACAGGAGATATGGTGCAATGAACTAGATCATTCAGATTCAGTTGACTTTCATGGATATCCAAATTTTGTATCAGTGTTCTCAAGTAGTTTATCAAGAAATTTGGCAACCAATACAGGTGAACTAATTCTGAGTATTGCTGACAGTATCTTTAATGACTCAAACATCTGCTTACATACGGCTCCTCTGGGTGTTCCTATATAACCATGGAAATTTCGGATCCCTACTTTTTCGTCCTGCATTATCAAAATGGAGTGTCTATAAGTTTCCTATTCTTGTGTGCATACATATTTGAGATAGGTGTTCCTCATGATATTTGTCCTAATAATTCCATTTGCTGGACAATTAATATACCCATGCCAACAAGTTATTGAATCTTTATTTTCAAGACCAAACGTATATAATATTGTTGCGTGCAATAGAAAAAGGACAAGCGACATCTACATACTTCGTGTGAATTGACTAAAGGGGCAAGCGACATCTATAAAGTACGGACATAAATAACGTTAGGTTCGGAGAATGCATGTTTCTGGAACGGAATATTCGGGAAGGTTCTAGGATAATTTGTAGAGTATAAACATTGCGCTTGTCACCATCTGGAGACAGTCTTGTATCATACAGTGAAGTAAACGTAGTAAACTATTTGGAAGTACAGTCTTAGTATTATTACAGTCTTAGTATTATTTGTGAGCTTGAAAAAGTAAAGAGTATAGTTAAATGAATCTTCTGAGTAATATCTAAAATAAAGAACTAGAGCCACGCTCGTAACAATATAATACTTTTCCCTTAATCCCTACATTTCGTAAATAGAACTCAGAACTTTTAGCCAAGGTACGTAAAAGCTCGCTCGCGAGCGGCTCCTGATACGGCACGCAGCTCCTAAAACGCTCGCGAGCCAGAGTCATTATTTTTCAAGTGGCTCCACTCTCGAGCAAGAGCTGTGTAGCGGCTCGGGCCGGGCTCGCGAGCGGGAGCTGCGAGCTTCCTTCTATTGGCTCTTCTTTGCTCATGAACAATTTTCTTGTTTTGTTTACACTGTCCCTTGCTCATTCTTAGGAATTAAAATTACCGACGTGTTTCAATAATAAAGGACGATTTTTTTTTTTATTTTTATATTAGGGTTCACAAGAGATAAAACATAAAAAGTACATAGTATACCAACTCTGTATATTATGATTTAATTCTTCGGAGAAATTTTATTTGACCAAAAAACTAAATTCATATATTTAAAACAACGCTCAAAATATATAAATTGCAATACGGAAACTGTACCGAAAATGTAGTTTTTAGTTTTTTTACGACGGATATCTACAGGGAAAAGGTATATATAAATTACAGAAGCATACCTGTACCTAAATAAAAACTCGTTTTCTACCTTGATTTTCCTAGAATTTCCGTATTATTTAATTCAATTAAAAGGAATTCTGAGACCTGCTATACAGATACCTACTGGGACAATTGTTATTAAAGAAAAAAATTTATACCTAGGTAGAATTTAATGTAACCCAAATCGACTGTATTTTGTATATGTATTTAAGGGAGGTGAAAAAAAAACACGATAGCATACAGGAGCAACGTATTATTTATTTGTGATTTCTGTATCTAGATTTAAGCCAGAAAGTATTGTGGTTTGTGCTGTCTGCTGCAGTCTGTCGTAGTTAAAAACTAATCAGGTTATTAAATTTTTTTTTTTTTTTGTGTTCATATATCCCTAATTCTAAAATTACACCGATTGAGGATTGAGTAACACAGTGCAAAAACCCAAAAAATATATATAATTATGAAGAGCTGGAGCGGTACAACGGCTCGCGCGGGTGCCCGAGCTATTTAACGGCTCGGGCCCACGAGCGAGAGCCTGCAAGAAAAAGTTTTTGGCTCCAGTTCGCGAGCGAGAGCTTTTAAGTAAAAATTTTTGGGCTCTGGCTCGCGAGCGGGAACTATTTTACAAAGAGCTTTTCTGGAGCGCTCTTTCGAGAGCCGCTCGCGAGCGAGCTTTTATGTACCCGGATTTTAACCACCCCCAAAAATCGAAACTCATTCATAGATGAAAATCGCTTGCCATAAAGCATTTACTGAAGTTATTTCGTTTCGGATTTTGATTAAGAAATAATTCGAAAAATACAATATTCGTTGTATTTCGAGTATACTTAGTGCGATTGATTGTTTTAAACTTAATGCCCTGTGCCTCTAAAACTGATGCTGATGAAGATTCAAATGTAAAACAATGAATTAAAAATTTTGAAATTATGACTTCATTGAACTCTAGTTTCTAAACCTTGATGCAAAACTTTAATGATATCCCTTAATATTCGAATACGATTTTTTCATTGTCATTACATAACTTATCTGTAGCTACCATAAGCGACTAAATATTCCAGAACCCCTGTCTATTTCTGCAATAGGTAAGGAGAAAAATGATTTTAAAAGAACGCTCCTTGAAATGGAGTGACCATAGAAAGAACAAAATTTCTGGGACTCATTCTTGACCAATAAGATGCTTGGAAAAATACATCGGACATCGGAAAAATACAATGTTCGGAATTGTACGTATCCTGCTTCAACTTTAAAGCTGATGTTGGGCCTATCATTTATATATCTTTATATAACAAAATGAGGTAGCTCTTGGCTCTTAATTGGTAGCAATAAATCACCAGTATATGATGGTCACAAAAAAAATTCAAAAGTTCTAAAAGTATTCAACGCCGCTTTCAAATCGTCATCGATGATGTCTTAGCCTGGATAGATAGGAAAATCAGCACGTTTCTGATACACAAACATGTTATATAAGCAAAACATGTATTTAGAAGTATATGGGGTGAGATAGAAGCTACATAGACAGATCATGAAAAGAAGGAACGTTGAGAGTATGTAGGCCGAAATGTAAACAACACTAAGTCACAGTTGGAAATATGTCCCAAATATGTATACATATTGCATTCATAAATTCTGAGAGCTAAGCCTCTAAAACGCACTGAAATTAATGTAAAATTTGGTTAGATTATCTTCGTTAAAATTCATATTTATGACACAATTGTTCTCATTATGCCCTGATCGATATAATATCCAACAATTATGATCGTCCTCTTTACAGGCAGATATCAATATTACTATTTTTTCTGTTAGAGATTACAACATCCATCGTAGGGGAGCCACTAATGAATCAGTCCAAAAGAGATCACTAAATGTTAGAGACAAGACGAGGTCATTATGGTAATACACAATTGAAAAAATATTCAATTTTTGCTGACTACAAGAAAAATGGTGTGAAGCTATAGGAATATAATCACATCAGACATTCGGGAAGAATACCTTAAAGAAATCATAATTTTTCTAAATAGACAAACATGAAAAGGCTAAAAATCAGGTGCGTAGAACAAAAGATATTGTAGATCTGCGATCTACTTAGATCTTACCTTTTTAGTTTTCTACTATTTTCCTCGTGCATTTAGTCTGTTTCAATTGAATGTCCTGACAAGAAAACCGTCTACCAACTCAGTGCAAAGTGCGAAAATTAAATAACTCAACCACGTGTAACTCTTTCATTTTCGCCCACTTTTTCCGATATTCACATTTTATTATACTTTACAACTTCCGTTCCTGCATTCATACATACATATATTCGCCAATCTAGTATAAGGTCACAATTTAATTTCGAGCAAGCGCCGCAAAACAATGATTACTTCAGTGCTGCCTTCCTCATCATAATCACAGTGTAGGACGCGTGCTTGCTGTTAGATTTCATGGCTATTCATCATCATTAGTGATGATAGCATCCATTAGTAGCAATTACCGCCAGCTATAAGAGATCCGTACCGCTACAGTGCGGAATGCACTTCACCGCACAGTAGAAGTAATATATTAAGTCATATAAACAGAAGAAAAGTGCAAGTAATCCTCTTAGTGACCAACGAAACTATCGTGATCTGTCTGCACTAGCCAAAGATCGTATGACTCCGAGATAAAAGAAACGCTGGAAGGTAGTCACATCACAAGACAAGAAGGTAAGGTGGATAACAACTCGGTGGTCAAGTAAACATTACCTCTATGCAAGAGAAACTAAATTTACAAATAAGCCTATCTCATATAAGGATTGAAATCCGAGGGTCATGAATGGATGGCTCTCGCTGAATTCTCCTTCTGATAAATCTCGTAAAGATCGTCTGGCGTCTGCATATAAGAAGTTCCACTCCGTCATGACCATTCTTTTTTGCCATTTATGTACGTCTCAATAATGACTCCGAGGCAGAAGCACTCATCTGCTGATCATGACCGCCACTTTTGCAGACTGGTTATCACATAATTTGTTTCAATTTGGATAATCGCAGTGCAATCATCAACTATGGTGTTGTTGATTTGAATCACCTCTGGGCAAATTAAAATGTTGTATTTACGGAATTTAAAAAATGTCGAATGTCTCGCAATCTAATTTCATCATGGAGAACAACAATAATAATTAATATTCACCGAAAGTTGCAGCAACTGCAGTCTTGAAGTAAACTACTTAATTAGACACAGGTGAAGCATGTTTAACTGGAAATTCTACTTTTACCTAAAATCAATTACGATTTTTCTTAGCTTTTTAGAAGATAGAAATTCAAGGTCCCCGCTATACTTTTTCTTTGTTTTCTATCAAAATTCTATTTTCAAAATGCGGTTCAGTCTCAGTCCCGGCTCTATAAATATGTCAGAAGAGAAGACCAAAAGTGAAAAGCAACTTTTTTTTTTTGCTCCATATTTATTTAGTGGCAGATTTTAAAATATCCACAAGATAAAGGATGACAGTCTTGAGATATTTATTGCTACATTTTGATAGGTCAAAGGAAAACAAAAAACTCGAAATCGTCTTATGGGAGTTTTTTTTTTTTTATACATTTTTATATATTTATTTTTTCTACTTAAGATATAAACATGGAGGGAGTAAAAGCATTAAGGTCAAGGTCTCGGCCTGGGCCGACCGCCAACACAGTCGCCTTTGGTTAGATCATCCCTCAGGTAGAACTACAAAGGAGCTGTGGGGCAGACCTAACCCAAAAGAAACAAATAAACTACTGGGGTTAAACAAGCCAACTCTGAGAACCCTGATGTCAATTCTTACTGGGCACTCTCGTCTCAGAAGTCACCTACACAAGATTGAGCTTGTTGCTGACCCTGTATGTTGGAGATGCGGAGAGGAATCCGAGACAGTGACTCACTTCTTTTGTCACTGTCCAGCCCTCTCGGGAAAGCGTTATAGATTCCTTGGCTCACACCTCTTGGACGAACTGCACGTAGCTGGCAAGGATGGCTGGGAGCCAATACTCAAATTCGTAAGAGTGTCCGGTTGGGACCTATGAGTTATTACTCGTAAGTCTGGAGAGTGAACAATGGGCCTTTTAAGGCCTACGTTTTGGAACCTCTGTAAGGGGGTCTCAACCTCAAACTTTCAATCAATCAAATCAAAAGAATTAAGGAATTCAAACTCTCAAATCCAATATCCGTCTCTTATATGTTAGCTAAAACTCTTTCTAGAAATTGGATGATGACTATATGAAGTAGTGAATACTCCAAAATAGTTCAGATGAGAGCATGTCACACTATTGAAATATTAATTTAGATACTATACAAGTCATGCATGCGACCACAATAACAATTGTCAAAAATGTGAGATTAGTAGGTATTAATATCTGACTTGTTCAAGTCATAATTTATTTTGTTAAGTGAAAAATAGAAAATATAATAGAATCTAAGAGGACGAAATGGCAACTGAAACTCTCAAGAGCGACGCTCGTATTCCTCTATCATAATCAAACTAATAACTTAGAAAGACGAACAGGTAAGTAATAGATCAGGCATAAATCAGCTTATGAAGAAAAATCAAAGCTCACCAAGTATGTATCTAAAGAGCAGCCCAGAACAGAGTATCGGAAAGGAGATACTTATATGATCGTATCTTCTCAGACCATAAATAAATCGGATTCCGTCGTTTAACGCCAATATTTAGTATTCTTTGGCATATGGAATCTAAATATGGGAAGATCACTGGAAAAGTAAGGTAGAAGAAGGGATTTCATTTCCCTCAAACGGTAAGCGGACGTGAACATACTCCAGCTATTACAACTAGAGCCTCTGTAATCTACTACATATTTTGCAAATCATTGACTTAACATGGTCATAGCAATTCTTAGTTATTAAGTAATTGTGATGCCCAGGTTACACACGAGATCTATATAATATGGCAAAGTTTTAATGTTTAGAAATATAACTAGAAGGTGTGTTGACAAAACCAATATGCCTACCGAAATAGCATCATTTGCATGTAATTGTATTTGGGAATACTCGGCTATTGCAGAAAGATCGTTGATAAGCAAAATAATAGAGGATCCAATATAGATTCCTACGGGACACCACAGTTTATCGGTAAAGTATCTGAAATGTTATTGCCAATTTTTACTTGTTCATGTCAATCTGCATGAAGCTCCTGACCAGTGTGGCTTAGGACGAGGAAAACGTGAAATATACCATAAGCTTATCCACAAGCCTAGAATGATTAAAACTATCAAAGGCTTTAGTAAAATCAAAGCAATGCTAAGATGATGATACGATCTTTATCAAAGAGTATATATAGAAGACTTATTATCCGAAGTAGAAAGAAGGAAAAAAGAATTCCGACGTTTAAAGAAAATCCAAGACGCTTTATAAGCGTTTTCATTTTTTCTTAGAATACTTTAAATAAATTGTAAAAGTAGCAATATCGAATATCACAACTTCATGAAATCGCTAAAGCTATGAAACGGTACAGTCGAACCCACATCAATCGTAACACTCACTCTAAATTTTGTGCCGATCTTACTTCATAAATATAAAATCGATTTAAGTTATACACACTCACTCTGTTGGAAACTTCCGGCACTTTCGGCGCTAGATCTATCTAGATCTGACTCTGTCAGTAGTAGCGGATTATAATGTGCTGCGCTCAGCATCGAACAAACATAATTAGCAACGAATGTCTAATAATCAAGTAGCCCAATCGAGTTAGTAAAAAAAGGCTTTACCTTGGAAAAATTCCCGTCAGCAATTTCATTGCTCTAACCTTTAGGGGGGTTGCTAGTAATTCAACTAGTGCGTTAGCGGCCATCTTGGATTTAAGGGATCAATATGTCAGCCATTTTCAACTTTTTAACAAAAATTGTAAGGACTTAAGTAGTTGTAAATTTGATTCTCTACAACTTTAGTCCTTACAATTTTTATCGTGCGACCGAAATTTTTCGAATTAAGCAGGGAAAAGTGGTAAAGTATAATTATCTAATTAGCTTTAGGACATAAATTTACAGGAGTAAAGTTGTATAGAACTACATTCCCTACAATTTTGATCTCTGCGACTTTTTATCTAGAACCAATATTTCAAGTCCTACACCTATAGCAAGACTAACAGGAATCAAGCTACTAGCGTACCCTAGATGCTGACGTCACCGGCAGTTTGTCGACCGATGCTCTACGGAGTAGACGTATTGCAATCAGAATGGAAGTTTGTTTTGGGTGTGGGCGTATTTACAGATGAAAATATGGCCGCAGTACGATATGGATGTCACAGAATGGGGTTGGAAAAAACTCCCCGTGGGTTAGAACCCATAACAACTACTGTAGTACCCGCACCTGAGTCGTTGCTCAAAATCATTTCTTGCAAATGCAAGACAAATTGAGGTAAAATGTGCGGGTGTCGTAAAGCAGGACTAAAATGTTCGGTTGTATGCCAAATCTACCGTGGTGAGACATGCAAAACATGATGATGGCGGAGATGATGGTATCATCGAGAATACTGCCCGATCAACATCGAAAATTACCATTGAATGTCAGGAGATCTGCCAAGAGGAAATAAAAGATTCAAATAGGTCCGACAACGACATCTTGAAAGAAAAGCTCTGGCTGTCTGAAGCTTATAATAAAAAAAAAACATCACCTGGATTCTTAACGACTGCAAGAAAAGATCGAAATTCTAACTTAAAACTCTTATAATAAGGAAAAAGACGCTAGAAATCGCAACGAACTTGCAAGCGATGAAACGTGGATTAGGCCTACAGGGGATACCACTTAAAAAACACGCGCATGAAATTCTACCCCTGTTTTGATGCGGAAAGCAGTTTCGCTAAATACAAATTTTACGTTGCTCTGTGCTTTTATCGCAAGCATAATATTGGTTCTAGGAAAACAGTCGTAGATATCAAAATTGTACGAAATGAAATTCAATACAACTTTATTCCTGTACTGTAAAGTTAATAATAAACGAGATAATTCGATAATTATTCTTTACCACTTTTTCAAATTTACAACAACTTAAGTCCTTACAATTTTTGTTGAAATTGTAGCAATATTTTTTTTTTTTTTAAACATGTCAATTAACTCCTCTGTTAAAAGCAATCCAGCGCGCTTTCGTTAAATTAGAGTATCGTGCGCAGCATTGTCAATATAAAGAGAGCATCGTAGGTGCCCAAGTGGGATCTATTCCCATTGCATGTATTTTAGAATCGATTCCAATACGAATTTGATAAATCGATTGGGGAGTCAGAATTTTGCCGGAAAATAACCGGGACTGTGATCGATTCAGTTTCGATTCGAAATTAATTTTCGGATCTTCTCGGTAACATGTGTCTTTCGATGAATTAATCCTTAGTTGCAAGTTTGAAGTGGAAATGTAATGAAGTTATATATTTATTTTTGAGTAGATGATAACAATAATTGCATTTTTTTTTCTTATATTGTTATTCACATCTTTTTAATTATGCGCTAAAAAGAAAATTGAATAAAAATAAATTTTTTCAATGTAAAACAGCAATTTCAAAATTAAGCATTGAATGCAGCCATCCCGACTAATCGCCTGCAATAGTTTCATCAAAAATTATAAGTGAATTCTCAGGGTCACTTATGAAATATTATTTTTCAATGATTCAACAATCAATTTGTAATCGTTTATGAGATCAATTTTCTATTGGGTACTGCTAAAGCCAATTAAAGAGCCAAGTCCATATAAAATAATTCATTTTGACATGAAAAATGATCGATCCTTCGATAGACTAGAAGTTATTCCGAATCTCAGATGAATCTATTCCTGTCTTATTGGGTGGCTCCATGGCTTCAGTTAGTCCGTCGGTTTTGTTTCCTTTCTTATTAAAATCATACTTTTTATGCTTATCGGATTTATTATTTTACTTAATCTCGAATTTGACACAGTTTTCATGGGGTGATACCATCTGCATCTGCACCGGATGCCACTCATATTAAGCTCACAATTAATCTCTGTTTTCCTTAATACTAAACTTAATAAATTGAAGATAATTTTGCAAATTAAATAGAAATCTAATGGTTTTCCAAAAGTCATTCATTCATTTATTCAACACCAGGTTCTATTGCTTGACTACTACAGTTCGTGCAGGTTGCTGCTGAAATATTTAAGCTTAAAGCAGGATTTACATTATGATGGCATGCATTTTTTACAGAAATTCTGAGGGAGATAGTTTATTTATTGAAATGTAAAGGCTGCCGAAGCAATCACTGTAATACCTAACACGTACACTCATCTCTAGTTTTTATGGTAAAAATTACAAACTGTCAAACAGTTACATTATTAAATTGGAATATCTACTTCAAAATCATCTTTAATGAGCTTCTGGACAAACGACTACCTCCGAATTCAATGCTTTCATAAACAAATATTGAAAATTTGTCAATTGCGAAGAAAATAATTACAAATTAAAAACGTACTTTTATTTTCTTCTTTTGAAAGGTAGGTGGTAATTTAATAAATATTTGCTATAAAATCATGGTAAAACGTGTCGCCAGTAGTCAAAATTGACGGATTAGGGCTGTCAGTAACAATGTTTTAGTTTAAATAACTATATAAAAACTTACTATGCGAAAACTTTTTATGATTCCGGACGCGCAAACATTGACAAATCGAGGTCTGGAAAAAATTCAGAAACGTTTGCTTCTCTCGTCACTCTTAAATAAATTTTCGTATACGATGTACTATCTCCCTCACATTTGATGGAGATAGTTTATTGAAATTTAAATGCTGCAATCACTGCAATACCTCCCACGTCCAGTTTTTATGGTACAAATCGTAAACTGTCACACTGTCAAGTTGTCAAATTGTAAATTTTTTTATCGTTTGTAACAATAATTGTTGTTAAAAAATTTACGAAAAACTATGTCCGAAATAACTTTTCTATGAACAAATATGTAAAAACTTTCGATTTCGCAATATTTAATTAGAAATTAAAAACTTTACTTTTATTTTCTTCCGTCTTTGACAGATGTTTTAATATATATTTTCTATAATATTATAGTAACAACAACAATATGGCAGCACGAGTAGTCGAAATTGACAAATTAGGGTTACCAATTACAATGTTTTAGTTTCAGTAACTATAAAAACTTACTATGCTTGAGAGCTTTTTATGGTTATGGTTAGTATAATGGTACCCCTAGCTAAAAAGATGGGATGATATGAAGAAAAATTTATGGTGTTGAACTATGATGATGTACTAATATGCTAACCAAATTGAATTACATTTTATCATAAAATTAAACCTATATGTAATGTATGTTTAGCAAAAAAAAAATAAGATTTACATTCCTGTAAATAGAAGAGAAAGAAAATTTGACTTCAAGTATCTACGAAACTTTTAAGGAAATTCACAATAAAAAAAATAAAAACTCACTTTTTAGACGTCAGATAAAAATGTAATTAATTTCTTGAAAACGCACTCAAACACCTCACGGTCATGGAATTTTAATGATCTCATCACTTAAGCCATTGTCGCGTCGGTACACAATTATTGAATCTTGTTTTATCTTATTTTCTAGAAAACGTGACCGACATTGATTTTAAAGTGAAACACACAAAAGAAAACTTCCAATTTTATGGTTATTGTTCGTAATGAATTTGCGAAAGCCCCTAATATTTATGTCTTCTATACTCAAGACGAAAAAATTGTCCTCTGCTTCTCTAGAAATTAATTTTTGCTTAGAATTCCATAAACAGTTTTGCAAAAAAAAAAAAAATGTTCTTTTCTTACTGCTAACACAAAAAATGTTGTAAGGAAAGAACCTGCAAAAAAATTAAAAATGTTAATGAATGTCCAGGAAGTAAACAAATTTGAATGACCTCGGCAGAAATTTTGCAAAGAAATTTATTTTGCTCGTGATACTTTTTTTTATTTTGTCTTTGATGACATTGACCCCGGTACGACATTCTCCTCCTGTGAGAAAGAAACAGGTGCAACGTTATCGGTATCACTAAAACATTTATTTCATTAATTCAAAATTTTTATAGTTTGGACCTCATTTGATGAAACACCGTAAAAGAAAAAAAATCGTCTGTGAAATTCGCTTATGCCTGAATAAAAAATATCGTCACGTTTTTGACAACATTTTTTTTTTTTTAATATTCTTAATTAAATCAAAACCAATTCCAGACTCGCTAATTTAAATGAAACTTATGCCCTGAACAGACGATAGTTTCTTACGAAGTATATTGCTGAAAAAGTAGAAACTTTTTATCCTGTTGTATTACTCTTGTAAACTAAGTATATACATACTAACTGAAATAATGACGGGTAAGCAGTAATGTAAATTTAATTCCATTTCAAACTACTTACACGTTGCATCAATTGCATTATCTAAAATCTGGTGTCAGTAATTCAATTCTAGCCCTCGATTACTACCCATAGTTTCGAGAATGACCCCACTGTGAAATTACCCGATTTTACTAGGAAATTAAATTTTTTTTTTAGGTATGAAAGTTTTAATATTTAAAGCTTTTAAGATGCATACACACATTGATCACCGGCGTGTCTTTCTTAACACACTATATTTGTGACACATTTGGTCAAAAGTGTCCACACCATCTTTGGTATACTACTAGATACTACAAAAAATGATGCCAATAAATGTATGGATTCTGGTACCCGTTCCAATAAGAATAAGCGATTAATCATTGGAAAGGTATGTATATACCCATTAATGACGAGATCCTAAAACTTAAGCCGAGGACTAAAATTTAATACAGAAAGTGCTATAGGTTGTAGAAATCTAAATCTGAATCCAAAATTTTTTTTCCGGACTCCGTTCCCGCAGGAGTGCCCCTTACATTTATGTAACGTTAGTCCGAACACGCGGAAATTGCCGTTTTTCCTTCTTTATTGAAAAAGAAGGCTAAAAATTTCAAATATCTATATAGTAAAGATATATGAAAATGCATAAATGAAATAAAGAATAGGTACGGATATTTTTTTTCCTGGATGCTTACCTGAGTATTATCAAAAAGTAAAATATAAATTGAACAAAATAAAAAATAAAAAATAAATAAAATAAATATATGAATGCTAAGAGAATATGAAAAATAAAAATAAAATTTTAATTATTTTGGCAAATCTTTATTTATTTATTATATATGTATTTATTTTCGCAATTATTAATTTATAGTTATGAAATGATACATTTCAAAGCAATCCACGCAATCTACGTTGCATTTTTTGCACATAGTCTTTACAGATGAAGTGCAATTTGCCGCAGCACAATGGTGTCTTTCGTCGTTTGGAATTTTGATGAGATAATGATGCGTGCCGTCAAAACGACGATTACAATGCTCTACTTAAGTTTTAGGACAGCGATAACAGTCTGGCGGATTGGGATGACCAAGACTTTGGCAATAATATTGTGCAATGGGACGCCGAAACTGAAGTTGTGCTATCGAAGAACCTCCTTTGTGATGAAGAAGCCTGGCATTTTGCATTTGCTGGTCTATTCTATCCGTACCGCCCTTGCATGCATTGTAACGTCCAGCAGCACATGGACGCGGAACATCAAATCTTTTCCCTTCTTTACTCGAATATTTTCCGATAGTCGAAATAGGATTTTTCCATATATTGTTGAAGATATAGAAACGACGGCATTATCGGTCCATTTCGTTATATAGATATTAACCCCACTGACTTTTGCGCTCACATTATAGCGGCGCTCTTTCCTTTTCAATTCATCCTTCAGTGGTAACCGACATGACTTAGGAAGCATATTTTATCTGATGGTTACAGTACCGTGGTAATTGCGTTCCTTCAAGCCCAATAAAACTGGAATCGATGTAAATAAATTGTCGAAGTATATACAGAAGATAAAAGACTTTATATGATCGGCAAAATCATCTAACATGCAAAATAGTGGCGTAACATTTTTTCCATATTTTGTAGGATAATCCAGATTTAGACGAGGATTTGATCCTCGATACATCTCAAAATTTACGAGATATCCACGAGATATGTTGATACACACGTCTTGTACCCAAATCTAAGAGGTTTACCACTAATGAACTATTTACAGTCATGACGACCGTAATACTCCACCATTGATTCGTCGTATGATAGATGTGGCTCTGATTTGAAATGCTGAAAGAAACGTTTTTTGATGACATCAGTCAAAGGACGCAGTTTCCAGATCTTATCGCTTCGATTCTCTAAAGCGTTGTTAATAAAATGGAGATAGCAAAAATGACTGTAGTGTAAATTACTATAATAGCTTGAAGTTTATTTAATTAAAAAATAACTTTTCGTTATGCTGTCAAGATGATTTCTCTCTCAAAGAAAACGTTTCCAAAGGATTTTATAATAACATTAACTTTATAAATGTAAATTAATTTCGTTTATTAATAAAATATCTTTCTGATTTTCTAAAAAAATTATTCACAGTAATTATATAATTAAGTTATTTTCCTTCTTTAAATGACTGGCCGGTATCTAGTACATGAAATCTTAAAAATTCAAATAAATATGCTATTTTTATTCAAAAAAAAGTCGCGCATCACATAAGCAAAATTAAGATTTCCGCGTATTTCAAAGGGTTAACTTAAAATAAAATGAAAACTGCACTGTCAGAAGTGCGCAATATATTGTCAAACCATTTGTAATACTTAAATCACATTGTTACTCCATATACCATGCATGTACTAACCTCTAATATTGAATTTTCTTGAATATATGTTGCAAACTCTACTCGCATTCTTGAGAGATCATTAGTCAAAAAAATGTCGCTGATATCTTCTAGGGTAGAACCCTCGAGGATACATGACACGTTGCGGGAAACCTCCATTGTCATAAATTGTCTAATCGATAAACACTTCAATAATCCACAGTTCACAGTCACAATACAAACGCACGACTACACTGACTGATACCTGCGCGTATGCGCCTACCCGTCCGGCATATAACCGATAGTGGAGAGAGAAGAGGGAGGAAGGATCGGCTTCTAGCTATTGCTAAAACTGACATGTATAGTACAGTCAGTGTAACTCTGAACGGACAAGGATTTGGGACTAGGTGCAATACTAACTTCTATTCAGCTCTAAAAACGATGTTTATTACACACGGATATTGGAGGGAAAAACATTGTAAACATTCCCTTCACCTTACGTATTGGGTTTTGTTAATTTTCCCTGAAAATATTTCTGGAATTTCCATTTGGGCTATTCCTACAGACAAAGGCATTGATTTTTTTTTTATAATGGCGCCCAATGAGTTTCAGTTATCCATAGTACGCTTTTAAAATAATGAACGATGAGAGTTATCAATATTTTTTAGAGAAAAATATAAGTGAATTATTTTTGGGTCGTTTTGACCCAGGGTAGTAATAAAGGGCGATAGTTCGAGAGTCATCATCATGTTTATGCACAGGTAATTAGGGTGGATAAATTTCCAATATAATATATTATGTCAATTAGGATGGGTGGTAAATTTAACAATCGTAGTGTAATTCTGTAGCCCCCGTTTCTGTGGAATGCTTGCTCAGTACAAGAAGTTACAAAAAATAGGCAATATAAAAAAAAACTATTTTATCTATTTTTTGGATTTTAATATTAATCTGCTAAGACGTGTTTCCATGCTAGAGAAATCGTGGTAGAGTTCTACGAAAGTCAAAATGAGGAGATGGTAAATACAATTTTCTCGAGCTCTAAATATAACCGTACAATTTTTAGTATAGAAAATTCTGTCATCTAAGCACAAGTGGTAGAGAGCTCTACGACATTTTAATATCTCTACTTGCCTTTACCAACAAATTAAACCGATTTAGTATTTAAACAAGCAAAAAAACTAGAATTGGTCTAAGTCAAATTCTTATGATACCCTAAATGAATGCCTGTATGCAATTTCGTATGGTCACCCATCTGTCCAAATTTGATTTCTGAAGTGATTTTTTGCATATATTTCTAGAACGATTCGTCGGACAGAAATAATTATTATAACCAATTTTTTTAGGATTTCATATTCTGAAGAATTTTTAGTACAATAAAGATGTCTAGGATGTATCGTTTTCACAGTACACGTAAAAACCTAAATTTTTATATGGCAACTCCAAGAAGGGGTTGCCCGATTTAGTCCATTTTTGAAGTTTTATTTGCTATTACTATGATAACACTCAAATTTCAGTTCTCTATGTGGACGCGTTCTTAGACAGTGTCCAACTATATAGTGGAAAACGAAATCTTTGTATGGCAACCCCACGAATGAGTTACCCGATTTGTCTCATTTTTGAACTTAATTTTTTTTTTTTTTTAAGTTCGTGTACAACATTTCAGCTGTCTAATTATATGCGCGCTCGAATTATAGTGCGCACAGACAGACAGACGGACAGACGGATATGCAAAAATCAAAATAAATTTTAATATTATTCTGGGTGTCCCATCCATTTTGCTCTACCGTCATAATTTCTGTGCGTTACAAACGGAATGACAAACTTAGTAGGTATATCCATCTACATACATTTATTTTCACCCTTATACAAACTACTTATTTCGAAAAATTAAATTTATCCCAGCAAATATTACGATTGGAGATCGAATCGGAATCGACCCGATCAATCGAAACTTAACTTCGATCTCGAAGTCGTTCTCGATTCGATCTCGAGCTGAAAATGAAGGAAAAGGAACGCCAATTCGAATTAAAATAACGACTCGATATTGATTCGTCTTTTTGAGACTATTTCGAAGATTTTTCGTGTATTGGTGTTATATATAGTATAAGGGCCATATATATTCGAGATTTCTTCGTAAAAACTATTCCATCTCGAATTGGATAAACAAGTAAACTGTGGTTTGTGAAAACTACTCGATATTGAAAATTAATAGCCAAACTATGAGAAACATTTACCAAATGCAAATTTTAATTTCTCAGCATTCCCTTCACTTTTTTTCGGCCGAATGCTTGAAAAGAATGCTGTTGGCACGCTTGCATTGTCATGAACAATCTGAAAAATCGTGTACTGATAATTCTTTTGAAAGACTTCGTAATTTTTCGAGGAGATTCGTAAAAACGATTATACTGCAAGTTCTCTGAACCTAAAGGCCATATGTCGAGAAAAATGCATAAAACCGCAAAATTATCGAATTGTTGCTCTCCGAGAATTTCCCGCAAATGCGAAACCCGAGAAAATGTTTACTGGGATTACTGATATTTTGAATATACTTTCAAAATTGACATACAAAGGTATCGGTTTACAACATCTACCAGGACATCTTAGATAAACTTAACTCTTTTTATTTTTAGTTTCCCGTTACATTACTAACTTTTATGACGAAAAACGCTTAAAAATATTACTGAAAAAAAAAACTGGTTCACTACACTCAACGTCTACAGGGTACGGTGACATATCGGTGAATGACTCTTCAAAAATATTAAAAATTCGTCTTGAATAAGAAAAAAAAATGGCCTGAACTTGATATTGAACTTGAAAATATTAATTAAAGCTTGGGAACCAGTTGACTTTGTAATTTAACATATTAAATACGAAAAGATATGTTTGTTGATGTTTTTAAATATTTTTGTTGTTTACACAATTAAATCAATCATCACACAGCGGCATATTTCCATAATTGTGGCGAATCATAAATAGTCCTCGATTATGACTGTCCTCATAGTAGGTCATTGTCCAGACGATTGTGCCATTAATTTTTTTTTTTTTTTTAATGTAAAATGTTCGCACGATCAATGATCATTTTTCTGGCTAAAATTAACAAATAAGCTAATGTGGAACTGAGACTAATTAGCATGCGCAGTTCGAGCCAAGATATAAGTGATTGCGCCAAGTGTGCCAATAGTTGTTGACGATAATTTACGCATGCAAAACTAAGGCTTAATGAGAAATTTTTATAGTATGCGGTTGGGATCGTTTGTAATCCAGTAACGTTTCTCGTAACGATATTGATCTTGAGAGGACTTTATTCAACAGATGTTTCCTTTCTCCCGACTTTTTACATTTATTGCAATTATGAAATTTTACTGACGTTGTAATTTCAAATCAAGAAATTCATATACGTAACCAAAACGTGTCAGTCTACATAGCTTATTCCCTTCAATACTAAATTACGAAAAATTATTTTTTGAACGAAATACTAACTAAAATCCAATTGAGATGTGAACAAATCGACATCTGTCTTTTAAGATAGGAAAGAAAATGAGATTCATCTTACCCAGAGGTGTTTGATTTACTTTCAATATGGTACCAAGCCCAATTTTTCAAGAATGAAGAATTTTTTTTTCAAAATGTCATCTTCATTGTTCTTCATTGAGATTTTCTGTAGACTTGAGTTAATATTTCTGTATGATCTCTCGGTCCCTGACCTCGAACTCTTGTAAGAAATTACTTTCATCAAAATTAAAATTAATCGCTGAAATAATAATAATACATAATTGTAAATTTGTACAAAGTAGCGAGATAATGACAACAACAAAAAAAACTTTTTTTTTTGTAAAATTTCGACATGAATGAAAATTTGCATTTGCACTTGAGCAGACTATTTTGTGACCACGTATTTTCCTACATTGCAGATGATCGCTTCAATCAACAGACTGATAACTTTATGTGGCATTCTACTTCAGGTAAGTATCCCTATAGTGCATAATACAAAAATCACTATACACCTTCGGGCAATATTATTATGTACCTACATTGCATCTACATTACGTTCAAAAATTCCCTTAAAGGTCATCTGGAATGTTATCCCAGTACATGGACATGGCCGGTTAATGGATCCTCCATCAAGAAATGCTATGTGGCGTTATGGATACCCCAACCCCGTTAATTACAATGATAATGAGCTGTTTTGCGGAGGGTATGCAGTACAGTGGGAGCAAAATGAAGGAAGATGTGGAGTATGCGGGGATGCATATCATATTGATGATCCACGGCCACATGAAGCTGGTGGTGAATATGCTAAAGGAATAATTTCACGGTACTACTCTGCTGGACAGGTAAGTCTGATGATGATTTTTATATCAAAACATTATGATAGCTTGCATAAGACATAAGTGTCTGCAGGTAATTATTCATGACAATGAAATTAAAATTCTGTGAATCCCATAATCATCTCACTCCATAATTTACTAAAAAGCGTTTAATTGTGGGCGTGTGTTCGCATGTCAAACTGCTCATCTTGGTATACACGTGTGCGCAGCATGTTGCAATTACAACAAATATCTACTATTAGAAATGAGGAGCTCTTGTATGTATATTTGTAGATATTTTATTTTGAAGGTGGTGGAAGGGGGGATTTTTATGAAATTATCTCATTTCTATCTACCGTTTTGGTTCGCGAGATGACATTTAACTATGTAGGTCTCTCTCTCTCTCTCTATGGAGTGATTTCAATGAAGTAGGGGTCAATCTACGTTTTCAGGTACAAGCAAGTGATTTAACTATAGCTAAACTTTGGACAAACTTATTTAGGACATTTGAAGAGGTAATTAGGGGGTTAAGAAACTAATTTTTAATTGGATAATTAGAGGATAATACTGGATTTTGATGAAATGAGGTATGTTTTAAGGTATGCAAAGAAATGATTTAGACCTAGCTAAAACTACCTTGCTATTACTAATTTAAAGGATAACAGGAGATATAGGTGATAATTTTGATTAAATGGAGTAAATATAACGTTTTTGTGTACAAAAAAGCGATTTAACTAGGTCTGAACCTTGGAAAGACTTATTTAGGGGATAATGTGGTTTAAAAGATATTCGAGCAAGAATTTGGGGGTATACTTTAAAGACTTTTGTAGATTGGATATTTGTAAATCTACCGTTTTATGGTGCGTGATAGAAATTTCTGCGATCTTAAGAAGAGTCAGTAGTCATCGAAAGTTTCAATTTAGATACCAGCGAACCTGTAGATAATAAAATTTACCATACGTAGGTTTGTGTCCTGAAAGTGAAAAAATTCATATAAAATTAGCCTAGACCTAGACCACGGAGCACATTAGAAGAGGCATCTACCGCAAAAGACAGAAACCCAACATCCGACATAATCATAGAATTTAAGAAGAAAAATTAAAATTAGCAGTTCAAATAAATTGAAAATTTTTAACGAGGTTTAATTCTCCTAAATTTTTTTTGCCCAAAATTGTTAAATATGCTATTTTGCTTTGTATTTAAACAACTTTCAAATAAATATTGCAATTTCTTGTCGGTGAAATGTCGGGAGAAAAAACTAGTACTATTAGAGACAAATAATTATAAAAAGCGCCACTAAGAATGAAAAAACTCGACGTTGTTTGCTAGATCTAGGCCTTATCTTTCTAAAACAGTCACAATTTAAAGAAATAAGAATCCCTACCCACAGGAATTTGATTTAAAAGACTTCAATTTTTATTTATTCCGGACTGGAATCGAACCTACACTTTTAGAATCGGTCAATGATGGAGAATTGAAGAATTTTTAAGAATTTTTATTTTTAACGATTCCAAATCAAATTATAAATACAAGAAGAAAAAACAACCGTCTCATCCGGGGTTTGAAACCGGGACCTTCCGCTTGCCGGGCGACTGCTCTTACCACTGAGCTAACGAGACAGATGATTTTCCCTCTTGCATTTATCAATTTGTAATTAGCCTACTAAGCCACGTTGCTTTCAGCTGGCATTAACTAGTAACGATGAAAGCGCACAAATAAATTGTAAATTCAATTTTTATTTATTCCGGACTGGAATCGAACCTACACTTTTAGAATCGGTCATTGATGGAGAATAGAAGAATTTTTTGGAATCGTTAAAAATAAAAATTCTTAAAAATTCTTCAATACTTCAATTTTTACTTTTTTTACAAGTTTCCGAGCTAATATCTCTATTCCAATACACCTTTTTTAATTTTTTCCGACGTTATTTACTGGACTTCTTCATTACCTTTAATTTAAGATATAAATCATTTTTCTGCTACGAATAGTTTGCTAGAAATTTGCATTGAAAAATGTATGAAACTTGCAAATCTTGATACTGACTCCTCTTAAGGACTCATTTATGGCGTATTTAGGTGATAATTATGATAATACTCATTCCCTTATGGGGTATTTAGGGTAAATTAAGAAGTAATTTTAATGAAATGGGATGAATCTAACTTTTTCGTGTGAGAGCTCTAATTTTTAGAAAGAATCCTTTAGAATTTAGAAGATTGAATACAGATTAATTTCTACTAATTAAAAATCTTTTATTAATAATAAAATGAATCTAAGAGGTACATTTACAACTCGAAGAAAAGATCTATTTGAAACCTTTGACGCATTGGCCATGCCCCGCAATTGAGTGATATTCGATCTTCAAAAAATTGTATATGACATGAAGAGTTTTTAAAAACTGTAACAAAATCAAGATTAGAAGGTGAAAGGGTCGATACGATGATACGCGTTGCCTAGTCGCCCTTATTCTTAACCTTTTATGTATACAGGGTGTCCAGGAACGATGAGCCAAACTTAAAAATAACATTCTAAAGTCCATTTGTCACATTCTCAGTTTGGTGCTTTGTTCCTTTTAATAAAGGATAAAATTCGCGGATTTATATTTGACAGCCCTCGTTCGTCGAAAAATCTCTTATAAGGTAACTCCGGAAAGATAGACTCAATGTTAAGGGCGACCATTTTGAAAACCTCATCAAAACAAAAAATACATAAAATAATTCCCAAGTTTTCTTTGTCATCCGCTAAACTTTTTGTAGCAGCAAGCTCCGTATATTCACCATGGTCACTTTATTTCCAATTTTCAAAATTTCGAAATTCAAAAATTTGGTTCTAGTGCTAATTTTTATATAAAAAAGTTTTTTACATGATCAAGATAATCAAAAATTTGATTTTAACTGTTATAAACAAAAAAAAAACAAAATCGCTTTACTTCTTAGTATTAAAGTCATTGACATTCCCACAAAGAATTAATTCATTGATGATTAGTAAAATGGAGACACTAATTACCATAATCGCGCTGTTCTTCAACCCAAATCTGTTCCACAAACAAAGGATCACAAAATCTGAAATCACCCTGATTGTAAAGCAATTTAAAGGATTATACCTACTTTGTGGCGAATTCGGCAATAAATTCGCACAAAATGCAAATTTAATTCAGGAATTTTGACTTGAGACCATTTTAAATTTATCCTAATTATTTCGGATGAATTTATAGATTGGAGACGCTGCTACATCAGATGCTGCCTGACACAAGAATATCGGGTAAGTTGTTGACACCGCGATTATGGGTGACGAATTTAATTAATTATTCTTCTTATGTGTCGTGGTGTAAACAAATTGAGATGAGAGAGATTTGATGCGCGCGTAAATATTTGTCATAAAAACAGAATCTTTTTCTTTTTTTTTGGCCTTGAGGTTTCAATATTGATTATGGAGGCGAGCGAGCCTTCAGACTGTAAGACTTGTGCATTGAGCTGTCAATGATGGAAAATTGATAGAAGAATTTTCTTGCTGAAAATAATAATTAATTAATTGTAATTTGATTAATTTGACAGGTTTAAGTTATCTTGTTCACAAAGTTTGAATAGTTATTCTACTCTGAGTGGGGGTACTGGCAGTTCTAATCATCCTTTACAGTAGAGTTGGTATATTTGATTAATTTGAAATGAAATCAGATTTAATTTAACTAGTGTTTCCGGGCTGATTTCCACCCACGCCTGTTGAACTTTATTCCATAGCTCGTTTACGGTTTTTGTTTTGAATAATTATACTTACTGCTAACGAGATTCTCAATAGATTGAGATGTTAGTTTTCATCCTACTATTTTCTGTTATTCCAGCCATTTGCTTAGGGTGTGCATATTGTATGAATTCTAAGTCGACTCCAGGTTCAGTCATGGCTGCCGCACCTTCAAAGCTTCATTTAGAACTTTTGTGCCTGAGAATTTGTTCGTAGCGGTGTTACTACAGACATTTATCCGATTGGATCTATTGTTCGTAATTTCATCCCCAAAGGTCGACTCTCCTCGGCAGCCGCTCCAAAAAGTTTATCAGCGAAATATCTTTCCACTATACAAACGTAACTGGGATTCGTTCTTAGATGACTCGCCTTTTCATTAGTTCGACGAATTCTTGCTTGGATGTCATCTGCTTGACTGAAACCTACCTCTGTAGTGGAATGTCAAACTCCGAGGTCTTTGGCCGTACAGTTCCTGGTCTTCCGCGGCGAGCGTTACCTTTTTGCTCTTACTGCTCCTGTTGGCGGTATGATTTAATGTACTGTGCATCATAGCATTCCGTTTGCAGTTATTGAGGTTGCTAGTTCTGGCGTCTTGAAGCTCCTGTGCCTCAGCCTGGCTAGCCCTCTGCTATAAGTTATTATCTGCTAATCTTGATGAAATTACTGCTGTCATGCTTCCATCCGATGATTTACTAATTTTTGGAGACTTACTTGAAACTACCCCTTGAATGACGATGATATACGACCGATGACAGTATATAGCTGCTCCTTAACATGTCTCGTCCTTTGTTGATGGCATTACTTCTTCTGAACTATTGCAGTTCAGCCGAGCGGTGAATGACTTTGGTAAATCTCTTGAGGTGTATTTTCTTCTGATTCTTGTGGTACCATGGTTAAACGATGTTTGGCTCCCTTGGTTCTTGAGTCTCCTTATAATCCACCCCTTCATTTGGTTTTTAGTTTCGATCCTGTGTATCTAGTAATAACGTATCTAGTGATTCAATTGTGAATGCGGCATAAAAAAGCTTATCTTTGTGAACTTAACGACTGGCTTTTTGCTTGTGATTGAACAAACGTTTTGAAAGAGCGAGACATTAACAACGCTGTGCAATCATTCTATGATTTTCTTTCTCCATGTTTTGCAAAGCTGTGTTTCTATTTCTAGATCTATTAGCTCATGTGTTTTTAGCCTGTGATTAACAATTCTATAAGACACTCAAAAAGCTTGAAAAATAAAGCTTGGAAGAGGTTTTGCTCCTGAACGTGCGATCCGGACTATTTATCTTACTCCATATAAGCGTTCATAATGATTATTAGGATAGAATTTACATTAACTTTACGCACTGATCCTTAGCTGCTCTGGAGATTTGTTAATTCTAAGCGTAAATGTGACGGTTACTCCTCTACGTTATTTCTTAACGGCGTCGAAAATAATGAGCCTCTGACAACTACTAATTCCTTTCGTAACTTCTTTAGGAATGCGTTTTTGGATATTGACTGTGATATTAATATTAAGGATTTTACTTTCTTGACAAGGCTTCCGCCAAGTTCCCTTTAATCCAAGGACCTTGTAATTGGCGAAGTTAACGTCTTAAAGCATATTTCGAATTTGGTGGATAGTTTTCAGAAAAGTTGTGTCTTGTCTATTTTTTCTGTTCTTTGTCACCTATTTTTATTTTATCTATTTCCTGTGATACCTTTCCGAAACCTTGGAAACTTTCTGTGATTATTCCTATTGATAAGAAAGGCAATAATTGTGATATTTCGCTAATTTATTTTGTCTTGCTATGGTTTTCAAAGCCTTGATTTGTGATGACCTCTACTTCCCTTGAAAATATTTTTCAAGTTCTTTTAAAGGGTAAATCCATCACAACTAATTTACTGGAATTCTCCATTGTTTTGTATTTTCACAATTGAAGATGGTATGCAAGTCAACTGCATTTTAACTGATTTTATCAATGCTTTCAATAGAATTAATCATAGGGTTCTCATCCATAAGTTCCTGTCTTTGAGTTTCCTGCTGTTTTTGTCAACTTAATTTTACTCTTATCTGTTATGCCGGAAGCAGCCTGTTTATCTTTTTCGAAGTGCGCCTTTCAATGAAATTAACAATACCTCAGGTATTCCTCAGGCAAGCCATAAAGGACGATTACTTTTTGTCATTTACATTAATGATGTATTTATGAGTGTGTCTAACTCGAGAAATATATTTTATGCTGAGGACGCCAAAATTGTCTGTATCATTTCTAGTGAGGATGACTGTGTTCTTTTAAACTCGAGCTTAAACGCCTTCCATATATGGTGCTTCATAACCTTCCTTCGTTTGAACATCGAATCCTATCAACGGTAGCTCATTAATTCGGCTTGGCAGAACGAAAGACGTGGGTGCGGTTATGCTCAATTTAACTTTTCATTCGATCATCCTATTGATGAAGTTACTCGTCTTTGGGTTTCATTGAAATATGATAGAAGCTTTTTATACATTCGTTCGTTTACACATTTGTTCGACCTATTCTATAGTACCCTAGTCCTGTCTGGTCTCCTTTCCTTGCTGTTCATAATAACCGCATCGAGGCTGTCCAGTGTATATTTATACGATTTGTCCTTGGTAGTCTACCCTGGAGTAATTCTCTCCGACTGCCTCCGTATCTTAATTGACTTCAGATTATTTCGTTGGAGTCTCTCGAAATTTGACGAAACAACTCCAGAATTGTTTTTGCTTTTGACTGTTTACAAGGCTTGATTAGTTTCCCTCAATTGTTAAGGGTTTTGAATTTATCGGTCCCAGCTCTCGCCTCTTTGAGAATCCATGATTTTTTTACATTCCTTACCACCAGCTTTAAGCTGTTTATTGCTGTAGGTTCAACTCTGGTATCAAATTTTTCATCAACCCATATATGTTTAGCAAGGAAAAATATGTATAGCAGAAATATAAATAACAAAACGGAATGTGCGTTCTTTAGTTGAAAATTAATATTTTTATTAACAAAAATTATACAATTCACTTTTTTTTTTTTCATATAATACTCAATGGTCCAAGTTTCTATTCGGGCTTGCCTATTTTTTTTTTTTTATCTGAGACATTTTAATCTTAGCTCCTACCTTAATATTTAAGTTTTTAAGAGAATTTCTAATGGTGTCACACATACACATTACAACAACTCCTTAAATCGTAATACACAAATGATTTTCATAAATCTTAGAAATCATTGAAATACATACAATTTTACAATTTCCAGGAAATCGAAGTAGAAGTTGAACTAACTGCCAATCACTATGGACGTTTTGAAATGTTCCTATGTCCTAATAACGATCCAAACTACGAAGCCACACAAGAATGCTTCGACCAATATCCGCTTTTCATTTCCGGAACACGAGAGCATCGTTACTTAATACCGGTGGGTGCTAAAAAGAAGGATATTTTCCGATATAGAGTACGCCTTCCACCGTATGTGACCTGTACTCAATGCGTTCTTCAATGGACTTACTACACAGGAAATATGTGGGGCACCTGTGATAATGGAACTGAAGCTGTTGGTTGTGGAAAGCCGGGTATGTAACTAATATACATACTAAAATATATAGCTGTAGTATGCGTAAGTAAGACTTACTAGAATCTTTATTATAAGTATTTTTGTTTTTATAGAAACCTTCCGGAATTGTGCTGATGTTGCGATTGTATCAAATACAGGTGGACTTCCTCCAGCTTTTGTTGGAAACAAGTCACCGTCACCATTTTTATTGTACTATCGTGATTTCCGGGCTCCATCTTCTGATAACGTTTTCCCTCTGGTTGTTCGGTAAGTCATGGTGAACTAGTTAGATATTAACATAGAATAATTAGGCTTAAGAGGTAGCAGCATTTTTTTTTTATTTTTTTTTTACTAAATTAAAACGAACAAATTAAGCTTTCTAATTATGGTGCAAAGATATGAAATTAACTCATGTAATTAGCAATTAGTATAAGAAATTCATCTATAAATACTCATTTTTAGCTCGGGCACATTTATAATTAATTATTAAATTATAAAAACTATTTAATTCATGAGCAAATATTAAAAAAGCTGAGGTAGGCTATCTTTTAATTAACAATTCATTAGTTACCATTTATCTAGTTTTTTTTTTATTATTTTTGAGCTTTATTTAATTTTGGTTTGTGGATATTTTTAATTTTAGTTGTAAGTGGATTTTGGGAAAATAAATTTATTTTCATAATTCAAAGCTGATGTTTTACTTACGCTTGCTGTTATTGGACTAATGATATATTTTCATTTAATCGTTGTTTTTTTTTACTTATATTTTATTTCATTATTCCATTTTTATTACCTATATAAAAAAAACTTTTACGCAAACATTATTATTATAATTATTCACTGGTCGATATTCGGGAATGAAGAAATGTAAGATAAATATAAAAACCTCTAGGGCGTATTCCATTGCTTAGGAATTATTGATTAATTTTATATCTAAGCTTAGGATAAAAGACCTTAACAAATTTGGGAAAAAACAAAATTTTTATTTGTTTCAAAATTTAATGACAAAAATGTTTTTTTTTTAACTCGCACTTATCCAATACAAAACATTATTTCAAGTTTATTTTTTCAAGCTAAATATATAAAGAACGATTTCTGTTATGGTCATTCAACATGTAAGCGATAGAATCGAACCGTTGCCTTTAAAAATAAGGCGCCACAAAAAATTGCTTTTAGTTCCTATATTTTTGTATTATTAAAAATTTTTGAAAATAGTTGGACAATGACAATAGAAGCAAACTGATAATCCAGCATGGTACCTACAGTTTTCAGCACAGTTTCCGCATCTCGATTAAGTTATCAGAATAATTCGCACAAACGATTTTTGAAATTTCGAGCCTTTGCCAAAATCGGTGTCACGAGAAAAATTAAATTAAAGGAAGGAAATTTTTAGCGCTCGTCGTTTGTCCTAAACTAAAATTTATGTGACAAACACGGACAAGAAATATATGAAACGAGGCTAGGACGAGATGGAAGCCATTGTAGAATATCAAATAAAAGAACTTGCAGAAAGTTATGTCGTCTTTAGTAAATTTTTAATCGAAATTTACGTAAATTTGTGTTTGGGGTGATGTTGATATCCATGGTGTTTTTTTTTTAATGTACAACATTCGATAATCGGCCCAAATATTAAATATTGTTTTGTTTATTTAAATCACTTATGCTCTATACAAAGAAAAAAAATAATAAAAATCAGTCTTTTTAGGGTTCCGTATACCTAAATAGGAAAAAACGGAACCCTTATAAGATCGCTCCTGCGTCCGTCTGTCTGTCTGTCACAGACGAATGTTAGGTCTTTCTGACATCAAAAATTATTAAAAAAAAATTAATTATTAATGAGTATGAGTTGGGGCGCATAAAATTATTTTTTTGTGTCGTGTGGGGTATCGTTTGAAAGGCTACTTCATTGCCGTCTTTATGTTCCAGACCGTGACATCAAATTCTTTGAATGTGTTAGAGTAGTACGATTTCGTATACTTTTGTAAAACGAAATAGCTCTTTGAATGTATTAGAGTAGTATGATTTCGTTCTTTTGCAAGTACAAAAATAAAGCAAAATTGCTTTGTGTCATGGCCTGGAACATAAAGACGGCAATGGCTACTTACAAGAATTACAAATTTCTTTTCTCAAAATTTCTGATGACTTGGTTATAAAAGATATATATAGTCCTAAATATGTGAAAGAACACCGTTCCCCTGAACTTCTAGGTTTCTAAAACTTGAATTTTGTTATTATCAGGGTTAGTAGGTATTGATTGTCATGGATAACAGGAAAATTGGTCCTTTTTTCGTCAGTCTTATATAGTTGCTGAGAAAACAATGTTGTATAAATTGCTGATACAACTCTTACTAATAAAACAAACTATTATAAAGTCACTCTTACGTCCCCCGTTTTGAATTTTATAATTTTATTTAAATTTGACAATACAGTAGAATTTAAAACATTTGAAATATAGAAACTACAGGGGAAACACAACAATCGATAACGTATTTACTAATGTTTCAAAACAATGTGGCACAATTCATTCATTTTACAGTTATCACAGGCAAATTTGGGTAAGATCTAAGTATTATAAATAATTTCGGTCGATCAACTGTTCGTGGATAAAGTTCTGGTACGGAAACCTGATTACGCGATCCCGACTGGCTATTGACCAATTTTTTTTTTTTTATTTTTTAAATAGTATTAGTTTTGGCCACGGAAAGATAGTGCCTCAAAAAAATAGTGGAAGGTCCTACTGCTCTCGAAAAAAAAAAAAACAAAAAAAAAACATTAATAAGGATGCAAAACTCCAGAGCGGTATGTAGGCTGTTTCTTTCTTTTTCTTTTTTTGCTTAGATGCAAATTAACAAAATGGTGGTCATTTTAGAAAGTTCGGTGTCGAGCTTTGACTTTTTGTCGACAGTTTTTCGTTGAAAAAATACGAAATTTTCAAATAGAAAAAAATTTTCATACCGCTGTAAGGAAAGACATGAAACAAGATGTGCAAATTTTTGACGGATAGCTTGAAAACTCTTCTTTTGAAATCTCCACCATTTTGAAAAATGACATTTCGAGAAAATCGTTTAAAGTGTCGTGTACGAGATTTTCATATAATTGTATGTACTTACCATATACGATCAATCGTAATGCCACATTCACACAATATTCGTTCGGATTCTTTGAATTGCTAATTGTCAGCACAAATTTCATTCCTATGTATGTGATTTTATATACTCGATTAATCGAGTCGAATTCAGTAATAGTGTTGTGACTCAGGTGCCCAATGCCCCGAATCACAACCATAATACCGATACATCAATATATCGTCCAATACGATATATTGATGTATCATAATTGACTCTGAAAATAAAAAATTATTTCATTTTTAAATCTCATTCAAAATTTAAAATGCATTTAGAAATGCATTCCCATATTATAACAAAATGCAATTTAGCATAAATTGCATTTTGTTATCAGACATACATTCCACTCACACGGTATGCACACTTACCTACATACAGTGTCTTCCTACTTTTTTTCCGTATGTACGCTGTACATACGTACATTACTTACCTAATCCAATCTAATTGTATGTACATACATACAATTATTACAATTATTCGCGCCCTCTTAAAATTAATATTGCAAGACGGGCGCACAAGTGCATATCGGATTACAGTTTTGCATTGATGCATATAGCTCGCATCAAAAAACTTTTGCATTCTCTCACGTACGTTTTTTCAACGTCGTGAGAAAACAATAAAATAACAAAAAGCTTTTTGTGAAGAAATCGTGGGTACCTGGGTACAATTCGCCCAAACCTCGGGGAGTCGTATTTTCAACCGCCGAGCGAAGAGGAGTTAAGAAAAATCGGGAGTTCTTTTTTTTTAATTGTGAATATCAAAATTGTGGAAATCTTTGGAAATTATCATATAAAATTAAACGTTAATTGAATAAAAAACCTAATAAATATATTAAGACAAAAGGTACGTTTTGAGATTAAACGACAACTCCATAAGAACTTAAAAGGTCGAGTGCTCTCCGCCCCGAGCACGGCACTCAGACTATAACAATAGGCTCCCTTATCTCAAGCAGCTGGTTGAATCAATTGCATAATTCGAATTTCGCGATCAAAACTGAACAGGATATTTATGAAAGTCCATACTTTTGGATAATGACTAAAAATTATTTTCAAAAAATTTTAAATTAAAACCAATTGATGAAATAACATTTTTGACGTAAGGCAAAATTATTTTTATAATTCAAAAATACTTCAAATTTCACTTCAGAACAAATATTTTTTTCAATTTTTATATGATCGTTACATCAAAAATCTAGAAAATAACAATATCGTCAACATACGTTCTACATCTTTAATAACAGGAGAAAAGTAGGTTGTAATGTACCTATAAAGCGCAGTATATAATAAAACAACTTTTATACAAGAACGGTACGGTACGTCAACAATATTTTTCATTTGATATCGATTTACATGATTTGTACCCTGGTAGCCGCCTTTTCTGACATTTTGATTTTTTTTATATATATAACTTAGCAAAGGCACCAGATACATTAGGTTTGTTCGCGTACTCAGTTTTTGGACAATGCATTACAATGAATTTGCACGAACTTACACATTTTCCGTTCGTTTACTTTCTGGTGCACACAAAATTACACGAGTTTTGCATACGTCACAGCTTCCCCTCTCGCATGAATTTACCCGAAGGTTTTAGTTACTGCACAATTCTTGCAAGGAAAATTGACAGCTGTCATAGGAAAAGTTCATTTTTGGAATTTTCTGAAAAGTTTTTAAAGTGCAATCAAAATGTCGAATGAAGATATTTTGACTATTCAATGCTCTCGTGGGACTTTGCAAGAGTGTAACAAATTAAAAAAAAAAAAAAGCAACACTCAATTCGGAAATGCTATTCCACACTTCTAATTCTTGTTTTTCACGAAGTTGAATGAAAAGCGTTCGTTTACTTTTTCATGCATTTTACATTCTTCCCCCATCACACGAGTAAGTTTTTACCCAGAAAGATTTTACACGAGACGTACACGAACAGACCTATTTTGTACGTTTTTATCAGGAGGGGAATTAGAGTTTGAGATTGAGGAGAGCCATTCAGAGCTGACGAAATTAATTATTAATAAAAATGGCATATCTAATTGTCACCACATGCATAATTAAGTACACATCAAATATATTTAAAGAAATAAAAACTATCCACACTTGCACGCATTACAGCAACATATCTACAGAGTCATCAGCAATGAAATTGAAATGAATGTAAAACTTGTTAATTATACTCCCACCCGATTAGAACAATATCTGCTAAAGTTCTAGATCTAATTAGTTCCCTCAACTGCACCAAATTTTCTTTTTAATTGGAGCGCCTTGGCATCTTAATGCAGTTTTTGAACATTATGTTTCAAGCAAACCCTTAAGCGAACAATCTAAGGTGAAACTAGTCTACACTCATTGACAATGTTAAAAAGTAATTTTCACTTCAGGTTTTTTTTATATTCCTAAGATCTTCATCTACTCATGATCGTCAGTCTTAATCATGTACCCAACCCTGCATAACATTCTAATTGCCTATACTTAGGCGCCTCACAAATATCCACACCAGAAATTCAAATATTTTAATAAATTCTTTCACATTCTATTTTATTTTATTTGCTTTAAGAAAATGGTTACATGAGATTTTCTTAGATAAAATTATTAAGACTTTACATAATTTTTACAATGCCTTCAAAATTTCAACATATAAAATCGGGCATAGAAAGGCCCAGCACAAGCAAAACAAAGAGCACAAATTGCGCAAAGAAAACCACGGCATTTTTAACTTTCCTCTTTTTAACATTTTTTACCATCAAATTGTGGTCGCCCTGTGTTAATTCTGTTGACAAGGATTCTTTGTCTTCGAGTATTACTCCTGGCAATACAGAATCATTACATTCAAAACAAACTGGAGCTTCTAGATTATCTTCTTTCCGATGCTCATTGATGCTTGCAGATGTAATTCCTTGTACGCTGCTTTCTGGACATTGATCTAGTTTTATTTTTCCATGTGCACTTTCGGAATCATCGGTGTCATCTCGTTGATTGATTTCGCTTTTTTGGTTTGGAGCTTTTAAACATAAGGTAAGAGGAGACATTCCTCGACTGTATAGATCTGGGTATGTTGCCCAGGTTTTAAAAAAGCAGCAAATAACTTTTTTCATGATAACATCATCTGGAAATATTGATGGAATTTAGAGAGAAAAAATGAGTTGTTAGTGGAATATTTGAAAAACTAATCATTGGTTTCGTACAGGAACTCATCAGGATACAAAACCACAATATATTCTAACCAAAATAATAGAAAATTTTTAGTGTCCACCAATTCAGAAGAATAATCATTCAACAAGAACATTGCGAATGCGTCGGACAATTAACGCGAAGAATTTTGCAGACCTGCCTTCTACATTTAAAAAAGCTTCTTGAGCCTCTCTTAGTCGAGTTGAAAGCAACATGACAAATCACAATTTAGAGGGCACTATTTGTGAAAAATAGAATGAGACTTAGGCTCTGAGATCTTTTGAAATAATCAGACCATATCAACTGCTAGTCAATACTTAGCGTAGAGGTGCTTTCGGTTATGATGCTTAAACAAGAAACGGTTCCAAAGCAAAATATTGCCATTTTTATAGACAGCCAAGTCACCATTAAAGCTTGACTTTGTCAACATGTTCTCAATGCCGGTGAGACAACATCGTGAAGAGCTGGCTCACAATGTTGGGAAATCGACATCCATATATTTACTCTTCACTGGAATCCTGAGTATAAAGAATATGAATTGGTTGACGAACTGGCGAGACAACAAGTTTCAATATCGCTGGGTGTTACTTTGGAAAATAAAACCGCTGCACTTCTATGCCCCCAATGGCACAGCCAGAGTCAGTGTACTTTGTACGGATTATTGGATTATTGAGAGGCCTGTATCTAGACTGGGTGATGCTTTTAGTCCATACTACCATTATAACTCCAAGGAAACCAACGAAGAAGAAACTCTGGTCAACTAAGTCGGATATATTGTAACTACCAACTAGTAAACTATAATTTGAATAACATTGAAAACGACAATCGGACGATGTTAATTGACAGAAACGTAGACCAAATACTGAGCACTTTCTTACCTGGAACATTAAAAATATTTGCTTGCCATTTATCGGGATTCTTATTATCAGCGGCATCTTCATCAGCCTTCGCTCTAAGAAGTTTTCCAAGCTCTTCAGGATTAGATTGCAAGTCTTCAAAATTAGTTCTTTCAGGCTCAATATTTTGCAGTTTTGAACGAAATATATAAAACTCTCCAGCACTTTTCAATTCATCGAGCGACAGATATTTCACCCTAAATTCTTTTGCCAGATATTCCTCAAAAAATATATGAAGCGATTGTACAAGTGCTGAACTGTACTCCTCGTAAATCACAAAATGTTCTATCTTCATCGTAATGAACTCGATTGGGTTGACACGTATAATGCTGTCTCCACATTGGCTCGAATACACCATTTTAACAATTGCTTTTACACCGACATCGCATTTCTCCACTTGCAATTTTGAAGTAGTAATCGCATCTTTTATACATTCGTCACCTTCAGGTTTGCTCATACTTGATAACAGTTCTTTAATTTCCATATCAATTTCCATTTCACGATGTAGATCAGAACAATCCAATTCCTGTTCAACAGTGCTACCTACTTTTTCGCAAGTTTTCTCGAGTCGACTACTTATTGCTCTCAACATTTGAGTTTCTTGTTGCGCAGAATCGATGCTCTTAAAAATCATGTCAGGAGTATTTGTGCAGTTGGGTTCTAAATGCTCGTTTCTTGCCTCCAAAGATCTTTCGCTGTAAGCGATTATGCCTTCATTAAGATCTTGAATTGAGTCTTCATAGTTGACGTTGTCTAACTCAAGAGATGGAGCCACATTAGGCAATTCGAATGTTTTGTTGGTCACATCACTTTGATTATCTAAATTGGCACCTTTTGGCGAAGGAAGCAGTTTCAATGATATTTTAGTTGCTTTTACTGGTGGTGAGTGGGGTTCATCAGTATCGGATCTACATAAGCCTGCAGAACGCGGTGAAGCGTTCCTTTCTGAATCAAGCGGTAGAGTGGTGTTGTTACTAATATCACTTAGAGCATCCGAATTTGCGCTTTTGTTTGCAGAAGTAGACATTAAAATTGACTTTATAGCTCCCGAAAAAGAGAGCGGTTGAGGCTCTTCAGTATCGGAAGCACATTTTGAAATGCTTCTCAGATATTCTCGATCTATGTAAATCAAATCTGAATTATTGTTTGATTCAGGAACTTGACTTCCGCAGGCTGCAACTTCTTCTTCGTTACGCATTCCTAAGAATTTAGGTGATTGACATGGTGATTTGGAAGCATGAATCGGTATACCTAACATTATTGAAACTTCTTCTGAACTATGATATCTTTTGCGCAAATCTATATCCAATTGCCGAGGTGTTACGAATGCAGTTTTATCTCTTGGACTCGCAATAGAACTTTTTTCCGATAATCTGGGTGAATTTTCTAATGGCTGTTCAGCATTTTCTTTGCTTTCAGAAGAACACCGGATATTTTTCTTTAAATTTTCCCTTCTTAACTCAACTGTCTCTGAGGACCCAGTCTTTAGTCTTAACTTTCTTAAAGCTTCTCCCAAAATTCTTTCCTGATATTCAATTTGCTTTAGCTGAGCCTTCAACACGTCCTTCAATAATTCATGATCTTCCCTCTTCAAATACCGATACCGTTCATCTGCTTCAACGATATTTTTTAAGAATTGAACGTCATCATCAGTTAGCACAGCACTTTTAACTTGCTCAGCATTTTTCTGCAGTGTATGCTGATTCAGTAGCTGCTTGAAATGGAGAAGCATTTTTGCACTGGAAGACTTTCGAGCTGGGATTTTATTGCCTTTTGATGTCGTCTTCTCATTTGAATCATCTGTGCATGTCAAATAATCACTATCCGCACTCGTTTGTCCTGCGCCTTTCGATATATTCACGTTGATTTCATGCAAAGAGGGCAGTGATTGCGCAGAGTATAAAGTTTCATTTTCATAGCAATCAATAAAAACTTCATAGGACGGATAGAATATCTCCTCCGCTTTGCTGACCAAAGACTCTGTACTGGATGAGCCTAGCACGTTAGGAGTTATAAGCGTCTGCGGATTCCAACCAACGCTCTTAACTCTCTGAACCGGAAACCGTTCTTCTTCAGACTCGTCGTCCTCTTCTTCTTCTTCATCTTCTTCTTTTACAATTTTCACCTGTGATTTTAAGAAATTTCTTTTAAACGATGACAAATTTCTTTTGGAAAATTGATTTCCTGCGTCGATCTTCTTCTGATGCAAAGTCTTTTTTTCATTGTTATCTAAAACTTGTGGATCTAGAAATTTCTTCCTGAATCTCTGTACTTCGGTATTCATTTGGACAAGCTGTCGAACCTTGGCACACAAATCATTTGTACACGGAATAACCAAATTGTTGTTGGGCTTTGTAGTTTTCTTATGGATTATTTTCGACTCTTTGAACTTATTTTTACTACCAGCACATGAAGTTGGCGCATTATCTTCCGAACTTAGCTTTTGTTGCTGTCCTCGTGCCGAAGGACTTGTTCTATTCGAGTCATTTAGTAATTTATCATAAAACGACGCAAGAATCTCCTTTGCGTCAACATTTTCTTGCTTTTTTAGTTTGCTGCTTTTTACCTTAGGAGTTGTTGTTGTTTCTTTTTGATTTGATGCATTCTTCAAAACGCTGTTGACATCGTCCTTGAATGTTTTGGCCGCAACTTTTCTATGTTCTATATTTATTGTAGACATGTTCCGTGTTTTTTGCTTTATTTTTTATTTTGTTTATTTTTTTTTACATTTAATGATTTTGACAACAAGAATGTTTATATACGCGCCCGTTTTAGTTTTATTAAATACAAACTTAGGAAAAACAAATTGTCATCCCTAAAAGGAGAAAACTGATTTTCTCTTGTTTTTAAAATTTAATGATGACATCGATGTGTAAAGGTTCGGCTTACTTTGATTGCCATAAAAAAAACCAAATCTTCGATACTATGGCTTAGGGCATGGCCACAACAGCATCGCATCGCCCTGAGCTTGGTATGCGATGGTAAAAATTGCACCAACCATTGCACAGAGGAAATGAGTTATTTCTTTTGTGCGGTGGGTTGGTAACATTTATCCCGACTGGGGTGAATTTTATAGATTTAACAATGTTTTAGTACATTTTCGTCTGTGAAGTACTTTGGTAGCTTTTATAGCGAGTAAATTCAGTAGATTTATTTATAACAGTAAAATACGGATCCTCTTGGTCCTGCTTTCTTGGATGCGGAAAGAGAAAAACTGCAATACTTTACGAGAAAGGAAAATACTCTCAAGATGCGGATGGAGAAAGATATAGACGACAACATCACATTTTTTAATAGCTTGCTAACATGTTAGATCATTAGCTCCTTGGCAAAAGATAAGACTTCAAACTAAAGTTATGCAACTGGTCGTGGAAGAATTTCATGAACACGATATGGAGCCTAGTAAGGGTAACCACCCCTGGATCTTTTCATTCAGGCAAATGCCAAAAGGGCCGTTTGCAGATTGCGCTCATGGGGATGTTAGGAGAACTACTGGATTGGCTCTTCTCATTGCTCTCTGACGTATGGGGGGGATTTGAAAAACCGTCTGGCCAGTATGCCACGTGATGCGATGGTACCTGAGCTTCGTTTTGGGCGTCGCTTATCTGCGAGCTTTCCTGCAAATGAATCGTGGACTGAGGGAAGTGCCTTATCGAGCACTAATGGGGAATGAAAGGGCTGACGTTTTAGCGAGGGCTGGCTCTGATTCTCCGTTCCTCAGACCGGAGCCCGGCAAAGGCGTTGCCACCTCGAGTATGGGGTCTCTCATAAAAGCGGATTTGTAGGAATCATCAGCAGAGATGGGAGAAGCTGAGTACTTGTGAGTGCACAAAACTGTTTCTTGATGGAACCAATAGGAATATCTCTGATTTTTTTATGGGGCGCGGAGAGAAACAATGTAGAACTGTGGTTGGCATCATCACCGGCCACAGCTCACTTCACGCTCATCTAACACAGATGGGAGTTGTAGACAGCCCTTAGTGTCTGTCCTGTCTAGAAGGAGAGCCTGTGACAACCGAACAGTTATTGTTTGCTTGCCCGGCCTTCGCCCGGAGTAGGCTGGATACTCTTACCACTGAGCTAACGAGACAGATGATTTTCCCTCTTGCATTTATCAATGTGCTACTAGCCTACTAAGCCACGATTTGCTTTCAGCTGGCATTAACCAGGAACGACAAAAGCGCACAAATAAATTGTAAATTGTAAAAAAAAGTAGGCTAGTAGCAAATTGATAAATGCAAGAGGGAAAATCATCTGTCTCGTTAGCTCAGTGGTAAGAGTAGTCGCCCGGCAAGCGGAAGGTCCCGGTTTCAAACCCCGGACGAGGCGGTTGTTTTTTCTTCTTGTATTTATTAATTTGATTTAGAATAAAAATAAAAAGTTCTTAAAATTCTTCTTTATCCATCATTGACTGATTCTAACAAGTGTAGGTTCGATTCCCGTCCGGGAAAAAATAAATCTATTTATTTGTTTATTGTTTATTGAAAAAGACTCATAATGAATTTCGCTCTAAGATCAACTGATGACGAAGTCTTCCTTACGATCTGTGGTCATATTTTAGAAATCTCATCCTGTCCTTATTTTCTCTCGATGCTAATACGAATTATTTTGGACGCGTTCTTCAACTTCTGAATCACGTTCCCCGTAAAAAGTTTTTTTTTTTCAAAACCAATCTTGTCCAATTGGAACCATTATCCTGCCATCGAAAGTGCGAAATCCGTGCATGACTTTGCATTTGACTCACTTAGAGCTACGTACGTCTGAGAAGTGGCGATTTTTTACGAAGTATCAAAATAGATAGATATTGCGGAGGTGCGAAAGTCCAAGGTGGCTCAAGAACAGCGACATGTATTACCTCGCTATCTACTAGGGCTCTTTGGAGGAAAGTTCGTATCCTTAAAGTGCTCTCTGACTCTAGGTTAGGTTAGATTAGGTAAGAGGTGGGCCGCTCGAAGATTAGCCTGCAGCAATAAGACTTCCAGTGGGTCCATCGTGCCCCTTGATCTCATGGTATAACCTGTTATACCGCCCTAGATCTATCCTACTTCCCTTAGTTATCTCAGCAGGAAATATCTGAACTCTTCACTTTGCAGCTCCCCCAGACTGAATAAGAACCAGCTACCCAATAGTATACCTCTTTTATTTATCAAAGCGGGGCACTCACAAAGCACGTGTTGGACGGATTCGATTTCCTTCGAGTCCGTGCAGCTCCTGCAAAAATCGTTTCTCCGCTATACTCAGCCTTCTAGCATGGTACCCTATAGCGCAGTGACCCGTGATGAGCCCTACTAAATTCCTGATATTTGCTCTATTACCATTAAGGACTTCTCTTGTACTCTTCCTCTCATATGCAGGCCACAACTACCGCGCAATACGGCAGGTTTCCCTGCTGGTGGTCGATCGGATGTTTGCCTTTGATAGGCGCCCCTGATGATCTCCACTTTTAAAGCTTCGATTAGGATCTTCACATAAGCTCTCTGACCCTAACTGCGGACTGCGTCATATGGATTCGGATGAAATAAGTAGCTCCTTTACTTCTGTACAAACAGGTTCATTAGATTTCGCATTGACTGCTGCATATGACTACTTTTCTAAAAACCAAATAATTTCAGCACCTGCTGTTCTTAATCTGATTTATTCTAAGCAATCTGGCTCCGGCAAAGGTTACATTACCTCAAGCGCTATCTTGGACATTACTGAGATGGTGAGGCTCAACCTGGTTAGTGTAATTTTGTAACTTGACTTCAGTAAATAATTCTATAGTTTAGACCACTTTATACTTTGTCATAAACCCCAAATCCTCTTCTGCTTTTCCAACTCAGCCTGTGTGATGTAATTACGCATAAAAAATACAAGCGATTAGCAAATCAATTAAAAATGTAAGAATGCGCATTCAGCATTCTTGCAATAATCAATTGACCCGAAATCAATTCTCAATTAAATATCACAAAAAATATGACACAATGATGTTACTGCATTAAGTATAAGCAAAATATGCATCCAAATACATGTCACACTCGAACAGCAAGTGCCTGCATTTTTTACATGTTTTGCAACATGCTTAACACGGGTCAAGCTCTTCTCATCAAAATAAATGTTCAGCACAAAAGTTCAAGTAAGTAACTTTGTTTAACATGCCCCAAATCGCGGGCATGCGTACACATTACAATGGTGTAAATCATAATTAAGATTAGGTTAACAAATTCAATTGTGTATAAATAAGCTAGGAACAGTTCAATAAACAGAAGTCGTTATTTAGATAGTGTCGAGACTTTTGTTCCAGTGTCTGCTAGCCTTAGCTGCACTCCCCTTTCCCTAGGCATATACTAGTTCTAGCTGCGCCTGCAATAAGACCTGCTGTCTGAGCCTCTCTTAGGAGATCTGTTTTTATAGCTTCTCCACCTTCTCCATAGGAGCATTGCCTAATGGCTAACTCCGATCATCGTCGTTATCTGTAAACACAACAAATCGGCACAGCGTTGCATTCAATTCATTAGTTACGCATACTATTGTTTGGGCCACGATTAACGAATTCATATTACATGGCTACCTGTAAATTTGAATATTACATTGTGACCCTGCCTCATCATGTAATTATTATATTACCACAACTGTACAGCTGGCGGAAAGATGAATAAGAAATATAAATCCCATCTTTCTATTACATGGCGACCCTGCCAGGTTCCATAATTCTATTACACCTGTAAACTAATTCTTTCATATTTGATCTTGCGAATCTAGGGAATCGTGAATTAGATCTTGTGGGCTTTTACAAATGTGTTCCACAGGGGTCTATTCTGGGCCCACTTCTATTTATATTGTTTATAAATGATCTCCCATCTGCAGTTAGATATAGATATTTTTATAGATGATGTATAATTATACTTTTTTTATGTGTCGCTGTCATCTATGGGTCAATGTGTTACTGATATGAATGCTGAGGTTCCTCTGTATTTTCTTGGGCGATTGACAACAACTCTAAAGCCACCTAAGTCTAAATCGACTGCCTTTTTTGGTCATCCATCATCTTCTTGATCCTATCTTCCTGAATGGAGTTACCAAAGCTTATTGTAATAGAGTGCCTAGCCTTCGTTTTGGTTTCATTCTAGATGAAGCGCATTTCTACCATGGACATATCATTTAAAAATTTTTATAATTTTCAAATCTGACACCTTCCACCACCTTCAACGATGGATACAGTAAACTCATTTACAAGAATTATTTTTAGAGCGAAGAGTAATCTACCAAAATAAAACTTGTTTCATCCTTGGACAACACCAGACCCATTATTGCACTCATCTCTCTACGTCGCGTCGTATCTAAATTACGTCCTTGAAATAAATTTAATTAAATTTTTCATTGTACTTTTCAGGGATCAAGTTTGTCTACCAACTCCATCATTCCGACGATTACCTGGAATGGATTATTGGTGTCAAACTAATTGCTTGAGATATCCACCGAATTGTCCGGAAACAGTCTGTCATTGTCCGTAAGTGCCTAAACTATTCTAAAATCAACAAGTTTTTGGAATTCAAAATTTTACATATTTTTATTTTTTGTTTTTTTTTTTCATCATAGACAAACCTGTGAAGCAATTGGAGAATTAGAAGGCCGTGAAGGTGCAGATGTTTACTGTTTGGATGCTTGCCTTGCTTATCCATCCAAATGTAATGCAGAAAGATGTCGATGTTACTAATAGGCTAACTAGGATCGCTTCTACATTATATACTATTCTAAACTCTGTAATATTTACTAGGAAATGTACAAAACATAATGTGAAAAAAACTCGAAACATTACTAATTTTTTATTTTATTAATTCAAACAAATAAATGATGGCGTCGTTGATAGTTTAATATGGTTAAGACAGGCTCACGGTTCTATTGGTTCTGGGTTGTGTTTTTAGTCCACCTTCGGCAATCAGTGGTTAGACATTCTGCTGAAGACATGCTTCTTATCTAAATACTAAAAAGCCATTGGAATGCCATAATTTGTAAGTGAATTACCTACAGTAACTTGTAAAAAAAAAAAAGAAATAAAAAAATAATGACTTATAATGCGACCAAAAGCAATATCGTAGGCAATCGATTAAGATTGTGGGAAATAAAGATGTGAAAACTATGTAACAACTACTGGGTGCTCTATACTAACAGAATAGCTGCCAGATATATGTAAATAGATCTCGGTGAGATGAGTAAAATATTGCATGGAAAGAAAGGGGGGGGGGGGATAAATTAAATCTAAGAGATTAGAAAGCTGCAGGAGCTTCATAAAACGCTTCTTCAATTTTTATGAATCACCCTATAATATTCAACTCGGTATACCCTCTGATGATTATTGAAAATTTATTAGACAGGACTTTCTCCTTCTTCCTTCCTTTTCGAAATAAGGACTGAACAAAGTCGTAACCTCGACTAATAACTTTCTCTTTTTCATTTAACTACTAGGGTGAGCCCGCCGGCGATGCCCGGCGAGAGGGTTGGGATGGGTGCGACGTTTTCCCATAGGTAGGGGGAGGGGTTGCCTATCATTTGAGAGAAGAATGAAGAGAAACGGTGCAGAGGTTGAGGAGCAATGGACAAAAAAGTGGAGGCATGTCGGAAATTTTTTTTGAATGTAGACTGTAGATTGGCATGGTGTGCTTCGCGAGGGTGTGAGGGGAGGAACAGATGATTGCCTGTTTGTAGAGAGAGGGGTTGGCTACCATATGCAAAAAGAATGAAGAGAAACGGTAAGGAGGGTGAGGAGCAATAGCCAAAAGAGTGGAGTCAATTCTGGTTTTTACTCCCACCCTCCCCATCTTTTTCACTAAATTATATGGAGGGGGTCAAATATTTTTACATGTTCATAATACACTCATCGAGACCTTTCCAATGAGTGGTCATACGTTAAGATTGGATGAAAAATAGTAAATTGATGTTTTACCACTTACATACATACATACATACATAATGTATGGAACGTACACCAATCCCCAATTAGATAGGGGCTTAAATATTTTGAATTTTGATATCTCCTGAACGCTAAAAGCTAAGTGAGTATAACTTTCTCCTATATTGGAAGTCTCGATATTTCAAGGGAGCGCCGCGCCGGTATAAGGCCATCTTCTCAGGTACATGAGCGTACCCCAATGTATATAGAATTCATGTTATTCCCATTACGAACCATGTTCCACCATTAGATGATGTCATATCGTGAAATGTATAGGAAAGCACGGTACAGGGAACACAATACGCTCTCTGATCTCTCTGTCTTTCCTATAAACATGCAAGTACATTAGTCACACAATTACGTCACAGGCTATCAGCTTCAATGTGTCAAAATTCTAATGGGAATACTTGTCGTGTATCTACCTTCAGCGTAACCAAAATGCCGGCTTATCTGTGCGTGAAGTTCGGTCATATTAGAGCCTGACTGTCAAATTTCAAAGCTGGAACTTGGCACTTTGGTACTTTTGTTTATCTTGTTTGGAAACTGACGCATGAACGTAGTAAGATACAGGAAAAATAAAAATTTCCAATTAACTGAGTTGAAATTTTGCACACTGGTTTAAAAAAAAAAACAAATCGGGTATCTCTTTCATGGGGCTTTCTTTAAAAATTTAGTTTTTCGCTATATATTTGAGAATATTTGAGAATGCATCTACGTAGTGAACTGAAATTTTGTATACGAATTTTTTTATAGGCATAGTTCACTTAGAGCGCTGAAAGTTAGCAGACGGCCTTTTTCATAAAAATAGTAAATAAAATCACAATGGACCAACTCTAATCAATATTACTATCAGTTTTAAAAGTGGACTTGGTTCACTTTAGCAATAAACCCGTCATATATAAAAAAAAATTAAAAAAAAAAGAAAAACCCTGCCATTGTCAACAATCGAACCCATACCCGCCCTACTCGAGAACTTTGACCTGCCGCCCTACTGACTGAGCCAAACTTCCTTATTTAGTTTGGGCTATAAATGTATATTTAGAACGAATTGTGTTCGATCTCACGGGTGTATACAGACGCGTAAAAATTAATCGTGAGATTTTATTTATTTTTTAATAGAAAAATAAAATCTAGGAATACTAAAATTCAGTACAGACAATCCTTTTATGATAACAATTGTAGGAAAAAATTAAAAATTGGAATAACCGTTATTTCATACAATAAAATTTTCAAATCACTTTTCAAGGTGGAAATTTGGCGCTCAAGAATTTCTGATTACGCCACGTTGTTCGTCCCAGGAGTTTGCAAATATGTTCAAAAAATCAGAAAAATTCACAATAACAGAAAATCGAAAAATTTCTGAAATAAGTGAATAATTGTAGGAGATACACGTGCTCAAACTGTACGCGTAGTACAAATAATTCCTTTCCCCGCCTTCCTTTTCACTAAATTATATGGTGGGGGTAAAATGTTTTTGCATATTCAAAATGTACTCGCCAAGACCTTTCCAATGAGTGGTCAATCGCTAAGATAGGATGAAAATAAGAAATTGATGCTTTACCACTTTTCATACATATGTACATACCTACATGCACCAAGGAATTCCCTAATTATATTGGGACTTGAATACTTTGAAATTCGATATCTCCTGAATGATAAGAGGTAATGACTTCAAATAAATTTTAAAAATTATAGGACATAAGTAGCTATACTGGCCTTCTGCATTACAAGTCTATGTAGTTCAAGGGGGCGCCGCTAGGAAGCGCAGACTGCAAAAATAACGGTTTTTTGTCCTAAATCACCCGAAAAATTGGAGGAGGGGGAAATTTTTGTTATTTCTGTAATGTACTCATCGAGACCTTTCCAATGAGTCCTCACATGTGGGGGTAGGCTCAAAAAATGAAATCATGATTTTTTCAGATTTTTTGATGGGCAAACCCCTTACAAAATGCTTGATTTCGCAAATCTTGGCTGGACTTGTCGAACTCAAATACTTGTAGAATTTGAACGAAGTAACCAAATTGGCTCAAATAAATTTTAAACGATAAAGCAGGAATGTCAAAAGCCACTTCTTGAAATAGACTGTCCAGTTGCTTTATGTGGCCCCCACCAGGAGTCGTCTAATGGACCTTACATTTCCAGGACATTTTAATTTTTTTAAATAGGAAAATAAAATCAGAGAATGCTAAAATTCGGTATAGACAATCCTTTTATGATCACAATTGTAGAAAAAAATTAAAAATTAGAATAATTGTTATTTCGTATAACGAAATTTCCAAATCAATTTTCAGGACGCTGATTTCGGGCGCCAAATATTCAGATTTTGTCACGTATGACGGAGGAGTTTGAAAATATGCTCAAAAAATCAGAAAAAAATCGTAATAAAAATTAAGCTAAAAAAATTAGCATATTAATTAAAAAATAACGGGAATTTTAATTCATTCCTTAATATGAGCATGAAAATTAAATGACATAATGAAATCTATGTATGACAATCTTTTAAACCGTTTGTCGGATAGCATTGAAAAAAACACAATAATTTAGGGACAGTAGTATACTACTTCTAAATTTATAACGGGACTTATACGATTGCTATAAGTCCCGTTAAAATTAAAACATTTCAATCGTACGTAACATTCCCCATATAAATGAGGGACGAATCTAATTAGAATCTAATTTAGCGAACCATGCAAACTTATTTGGTTAGTTATTGCTAAACGGCTTTGAATAATGTCTTGTAGTTTATTTTAGATAAAAGCGAGTGGATTAGAGATAATGTTAAGAGAAAAAAAGTGGCTTAATTGTTGCAGGATATACAAAAAAGATGGCGCTAAATGTAATGACCGATGAAAGATAGTATCATACAAAACTCATCGGCGAATCAGTAATTAGAATCGCATCGAGATTTAGTAAAAAGATTTATTTTTAGGACAAATAGGGGCTATAATTATCTACCCCTGTTCAGCCCTCCTTGAAAATTTAATTACTAAAAAAATGATTTGAAAATTTTTTTTTTCAAAAAAAATCCGAAAATTTTCCCGTTTTTATTCCCACCCCCGCCACTAAGGTGGACGCAAACCTTAAATTTACATCATTTGTAATGCCACATATCCTAGGTATATTTTGAAAAAGGAATAGTTGAAATTGAACTAACACTTACGGATAACGATCGACTTTGGTGTATGAAGAAAATTTGAAATTTTTTTAAATGACCCGTAAAATGCTCAATTTGGTCATCTTCCATCACAGATGAGATACTATAAATATTTTAAATATATAAACGGTATAGGATATTTGTAGTTTGAAATCGCATCTACATTTTGCCCCATAAAGTTAAATCTAATTAGTTTTCCGATCGGCCTAATAGTTTAGAAGAAAAATTAATAAGAGTAGAACAACCTCCTGCCGTGGAAATATGTAAATCAGGGTATATATACAGGTTATGTAATCATGGGTTATACGCAGATTATTAAAAGTTATTTTGAGTTTTGCATGTCCGTCCATCCTGGGGAAAAAATTTGCACATGGGCTTTTTAAAAAAAAAAATTAAATTTGAATGTTACATTTCACATAATGATATGAAACCTACATAGCAATCTTCCAAATTCGTCTCATATATCATATTTTTCTTTATTTTTTTCCATATAGGTACTCTAATAATAAATAGGCCAACCTTGCTTTATGTTGAAAAAAATCCTCATAATAAGCATCAAGTCTCACTTTTACTGGTAAATTTATTTCCAATATAAGTACTGGTACCAATTTACTTGAATATCATACAATTCTAAGTAGCCGTCAAACCAAAAGCTTGAAAAAGATTTGTAAATTTTTTACAATAGACCAACTGTACTTGGTTCACTTTAGCAATGAACCCGCCATATATATAAAAAATAAAATATTAAAAAAAATTCATGCTCAACACTCGAACCCACAATCGCTAAATTCTCTGACCTAGCGCCCTACCGACTAAGCCAAACTATCTTACTTGCCTTGCGCTATAAATGCATATTTCAATGAAATTGTGTACTTCTTAGCTCATGTACAAATGCTTACATACCCAAGTGAAAATTAGTTTCGAATTATAATATATTGAGGGGGTGGGCAAGAACCCTATAACCCGGTTATTTTGGGAACAGGGTGATTAAATGGGCCCGTAGGAGCCCTTCCCGGCGCCGAAAAAAATTGAAAAAAATCCACAAGATTCCCAGGGGTCATAGTTATCATAGAAAAAAAGAACTATGAAGATCCGGTTAAAAATAGCTAAAATAAAAACAAAAGTATCTCAACAAAACGGCTTAAATTAAGGAAATGCCGGTTTTTCATGACGATTTCTGACCGTTTTGGTCGTTTTCAAAGTTTTTATTTCTACTATTACTACTTAATTATACACTTTTTGAGTATAATGTCAGCGGATAAAATGAAGCCTGTTTTGTTGGGAACGTTTATTTCTAATTAGTTTTCCGCTCGGACTAATAGTTTAGGAGAAATTTTAATAATAGTAGAACAACCTCCTTTTACGACGGCTTTTTGCCGCTTTTTGCCGTGAGATGATGTAAAAATTTACAATTTCTCTTTACGGAATAACGGTGCTTCGCAGAAATTTTTTTGTAAAGATAAAAAAGTTTCGTAATCGAACACTAATGCCTATGGTTTAAAAAAAATTGGAAAAATAACTCATATGTAGTAATGGGGTATATGGGACCCAGATGAGGAAAAACTTTGAACTTCGGGCGGAAAAGCTCAGTGAGAAAATGTCTCAAATTGAAAATAAAAACTTACTAATAGATAGAGAATTTTGTTAGCTTTAATTTGAATGTAAAATTTTTTCTGTAGGCGCATCCGTTATGATGCAGGGTCCGACAAAGTGAAAAAGTGGTTTTCATGTAAAATGTAAGAGGGTGAAAAAAATATACTACGAAGTATACTCAATTGAAATTTGAAAAACGCCATTCGATAGAGCTCGGCGGGGGCTTTAATTAGACACCCCACATGCCAAATTTGGGGCTTGTGGGGGGTGGGGGTAACAACCCCCCACCACAAAATCCCCCCACCCCAAATTTTTTTTTTCATAACTTTAATCCCTTTATTGAATTAAGGACGAATCCGAAGTTAGTTTTTTCATCGGATCCCCCCTCTCCCCGCAAAACAGGTTCGAATATTGAAAATAATTAAAGCAAGTTTCTGAACTTCAAATACTATTATTAAGTAAATAAGGGCAGAAAAAGAAAATCGATCACACCAATTTGTTTTTCGCTGATGTTTTATTACGTTTTCCAGAAAGTTTCATGCTCTTTGATGCGCTATTACTTATGTTTTGGGATCCCAAATTTGCAATAACTTTTTTTGTGGGGTAGCACCGTGATGCGGGTAGATGTAAATTGAACACCCTGTTAAATCAACCCAGTACCACCCTTAAGCGATATTAGTGCACAAATCGATAGTACTCGAAGGGATCTTTCATTTGGCGCTTTCGAAATTTTCCTCGGACACCCCCCTCCCCCGCTCCACCCCCTAACATTTTACGTTACGTTTTACCTCCCCTCACCCACAAGGAAGGGTGGAGGGGGGTGAAATTTCAGATTCGTAAAATTTGAAGTGTTCTCTTTCCAACGATACCCCACTCGACCCAGTGGAGTTGGAATTTCACTTGTTATAAGCCGGGCAAATGACCCTTACGTTTTTCGAAAATCATCAATTTTGTATGAAAATTTTTCGAAATTCGAAAAAAAAATACCATCATGCTATGGGAAATTGTAAGTGGAATTTAGGTGTAGAATTTCATCCCCATGTGATAAGAAGTACGGAATCTAGGACGATTTTCGTGATGGCACCCTTCACCCTATTTCCCCCTTTTCCGAGCGTTTCGAAAATATCGTTTTTCTAAATTTTTGATATTTTATAGCCACGCCCATAGGCTTTCCAACGAATCTTAAAACATCTCGCTAGACCCTCAGGAAGTGGAGAAATAAGGGAAAATCTGAAATGACGATTTGAAAACTTCAACTGCGTGAATTTCGAAATCTATTTCGAATTTCGAATATTTTCGAAAACCAAAAGATAGCTTATGAAAAGATCTATAAGTTGTATAAATTTCATCCCCCTACTCCTTAAATTACTCAAGTTAGAGTTAATATCGAAAATTCCCCCCACCCTATTTTTCTCCCCACTCAAAAGTCCAAATGAACTAAAATTTGAAAAAATTGGTTCAGAATAAAAAGATCTTTCAAAAAAGTGCTATAATTAAAAAATCGTACGATTCAAATAGAAGTTATTCGAATTCGAAAATGTCCAACTTTAACCATCATAAAAAGTACTTTAAATTTCGAATTTCGAAATTCTGTGCACAAGGGCAACTCACGCATATTTCTTCTATATATGCAGAAATTTTCATAAAAATCGGTTATTTTATAAAATTGTTAAAATTCAAAAACGATAAGCATGTTTTTCACTCATCACTTTTTACTTTATATGATATACTTATTATTCTTTTTCTAACACAAAGCTTAATCAATGCAAATTTTCAGACTGAATTAAAGATACTCCTTTGACCCAAGATGAAACTTGCTTGAAGTTTTTCACGAGAAACGCCTAAAAATGTCTAAGAGCAGGCAATTATCGCCTGTCAATGAGTTTTTCCAGATATTTTCGTGGAGCGATTAATGACAATTGATGGAAAAATCCTACCTCGTTCGCCATAAGATTTTTACTTGTCTCTTTTAGACCTATCCATCACTGGCCATCTGTCAACTTTCACCTCTATTAACCTCTATAATGTCATGTTAGGAAGGTACTCAGAATATATATCAAACAGGAATATTTACAAGCTAAATTAAGTGAAGCTGGAGCACTACCTACCTATTTGTATTGAGCTCAAGCTTTCTAGTATAAGAGCACAGTGCAGGTATAAGGCGCTAGCGGAATTTGTGAAGGAGCTACTCAAGAAAGTAAAATAAAACAGAAAGATTAGCAGATCTTCTTAATGTATGCCTCGCTCATTCTGTTCGAGATCTTGGAAAGCTTGAACGAACTTGCATGAACTGAGGAGTGGGGTACGGCGGCGCAAAAACCTTTCTGTACAAACGTCCAAGCACTGAAGTCCATGGGTTCAAGTCTGGAGAGCACACGCTCTTGGTCCGAAATCCGGAAGGTTATCTTAGGTCCTTGTATCTGGCCTATGGTGGGTAGTTTGATTCAATCAATGGCTGAACGTTATTCTTTAAGATTTTCAAATACACGTTTGCATCGATTTTCATTCCTAATTCTCTGAAAACTGATGCCATTTTCTTACAGTTTGAGGCTACCAAAGATCATCATAGAGGACAGATGCATGGCTCTGAAGCAAGCTATATTTAACCTTATCTGGAACATTTTCAGTCCTCTCCTTGATAATGTACCAACAATGATGGCTGTTGAATGCATAATCGACGGTGAACACCTTTTCGTCCGTGAAGAAAATTATTGCTTTGGAATTAAGATGAAATTTGCTTCTTGCAAGTCCGGGCTTGTTGGTCCGCGGTCTCGACTTGGCTCCCAGGTCTTCGTGAAAATTCTTTTTCATGGTTTTCTCCCCCACACCTTAGCCATCATTCTCATCAACATCACTGGGTTATAGCATAGCTTATTCCTAATGGACGTTACGACGGCCAGAGAGGCCCTGTAGAGCAAAGTCTTCCACTGCCGGCCTTTATTTAGAGACCCTCTATGGCTGTAAACTTATTTTGAATTTTGTACACCGTCACCCTGTGTAGATTCAGTGCTTTAGAAATCTCTGTGGGTCTTATTGGCTTATAGTAAATTAATAATGGCTTCGTTTTTGCTGCACACAACTGCAATAAAAAAAAAGGGGGCAAAACGTTGCAAAAATAATAATTTTAGCTTTAGTTATGAATGTGATTGGAGCATAGACACTTTTAAACTACGTTTGATATGAAAATGTAAGTAGTGGAGTTCTCGTCAAAACGTGGCTGTCTGTCTGATATTTTACCAGTTTAGGCTTTTCTAATGTTTTCGTTGATAAAGTAGGTTACAGAAAAGACTCTAGCCTGGAATACAGTCTTGACCTTTGCAATCTTAATTCAAGTCTGCTTTGGGGTCTATCGCTCCACATTTAAGCATGCATTAAGTGATTTATTTATATCCGCCTCTCTATTCTAGATCATCAAGAGCAGCCCTGACCTTAATTAATCACATAAAGCAGGATTTTCCCTTATTCAACCAATCCACGATGAAACTGCAGGATACTGAAACCGATCATTCTAGTGGCTTCGTGTCTCGACTTTTACCAAGAGAATACCTTCTGACTGTATTTATACTTTACCCATTTCGTTTTGTTTCATATCGACTAACTACGAAGCTTCTCTTATGTCGCATCACATTTAAATTCCCCAGTTACCCGGACGTTTTATGTTAAGTTTTTTAGAAAAAATTTTCCGTCTACATGCGAATAAGTCAAAAATTTTGCGTACAAAATTTTATCATAATTTTTGATACGTTTTACATGTTTGTTAATATTGAAAGTTCCCTAAAGTAGATATGGATAGTCATCCAGTAATGGCAGTGGACCTTGCCGCTCACTCTCACCAACAAAATCGAAAATTGCGCAACAAAAGGCGTCACCTTAGCAAAGAGGAAAAAGATCTTGAAAAATGGAAGTCAACTTATGAAGTGGTCTTACAGACGCATCACAATTACTTCGATCATACCCTTAGAAAGTTGCGGTTATCAAAATTGTTCAAGTTCATTAAGGAAAATCTTAAAAAACGAAAAAATAAGAAGCTCAAAATGAAGATACGAAAGACAAGCATGGAATCATTAAAGAAGCGCTGGCAACAGGCGAGAAAGAAAGGAAATGAATACTCTAAACTTAACAAATTCCACATCTTTGTGATGCCATCCATTTTAAAGCCAGAACCTGTCAAAATAGAGGAAACACCGCAATTTCAAGCACGCAGAGCTAGGGCTTATGGAAATATGTTCTCAAAAATAAATCTAGTAAGGCTTCAAAGTTCTAGGAGAAAATATAGTAGAACAAGTGAGGATGAAACACCTTCATCATATCCAAGCGACACACTCAGTAAAAGGAGACGTAATCAGTTGGAATATGGCATATACTACAGCATGAGGAATAAACTAACCCAAAAGGATTCTGTAGGGCAATTCGACACTGAATACCAAAATCTCCTCTTAAAGTGTGTATCATTTGAGAAAGATCATATCGACATAAGCGGTTTCCTTGAGGAGAAATTCCGATCAAATATAGACTTTAGGCGTGGAATCTTAGAATTGGTTAATCAACATGAAATAAAACAAGAAAGTGAATTTGCACATGCTCCACCTAAGCGGGCAGAACATAAACATGTAAAGACACCTTGCCCAGTTGCTTCGCCTCAGCACACACAACAAATCGTCCAACTCGACAGAAGTCCCAGTAACGAAATGTTTAATTCTTATACAAAAATTGCCAGGCCACTTATCTCAGCAGTACCATCGGAAAATATAAAATCCGAGACAGTTGTACACGCTTACAAGTACGCTAGTAATGATCATTTGCACAGTTCTTCACCAAAGGTTCAATGGCAAGATCAAGTGCGAACAACAACAACTGCTGTAGCGGAGGAGAAAGTTTTGACAATAACGAATAAATATGACGATAATGATCTTCAAAGAATCACTGAAACTGTTACGAGGAACCAACATTTCGAAGACACAATATTGGACGTGATGAAGAATCATCAGTCGGTTGGTGAAAACAGTACTGAAATGCAGAGGCTCCTATCCGACTTGTATCTGGCGTTTTGCATGAATCTAATGAAGACCGCTGTAAACGAGAAAGTTATTAAAGAAGAGGTAGATATGGTTGCAGTAAAGGATGCTGCCATTAAACAGGCCGATGTTATGTCGGAAGCTTTAAGTGAAATATTCCGACATAGAAACGGCTAAAAGTTGCGCTATTATACTTTGTAGGAAATTCATAATTGAAATTGTTTCTCTTGCGATGTGAATTGTCTCAATAAATTTTTTTTTTTTTATTTTTACCTTAAATTTTATGCCTGTTGTTTTTTACATGATTAAATTTAAATTTAATGAATTTAGTTAAGAGGATTGCAAGGAAATTGATATTCACAACACTGGCATGCATAAACTCCCGCAGATAAAAGTAAAAATAATATGTGTAAGACTAGTAGTGGTCGTCCAGATGAAGGCATTCCAACAAGATCTCATCTTATAATGCGGTTAACTTCGCAACAAATACAGGAAATAGAACAGGTATTGCATCAATTAGAAGCTGATCCTGAACATTCTTCATATGCATATAATTTGGGCAGTTTGCTTGCATCAGAACTTCATCCTGGATCGTAATTATTTGTCCGATGCAATTCTCTTCATAGTTGAAGCATTTGCCATTTTAGCCTACGTCAGAAATTTAATGTAAAGATCTTTTTAATGAAGATCTCTTCTAGTTAGTAAAAACTTCGTTGTTATTAGGAATAAATAAAACCATCTCACATTTTTTTGATTTTGAGGTACTTGACAGAGCCGCTGACCAAATGTCATCAAGTGAATTGTCGATTGGAAAGAGCTCATATCGAGTTTGGAAATCTTTATCGAATCGACCTCTGGAATAAGGCCCCAGAACAAATATAATGCATCTACTATGCAGCATACTTAACTTCCATTTTATCGCTCAAATGATTCAAACTCATTGATCGAACTGTTGTCCACAACTTTCCCTTCCGATGATTTTCCTTATAACAACTCCTTTTAAATAGTCTTATTGCTTTTTTCTTCCTTTTCCTGTTTTCACTTTTCGTTTGCCTAAACTCCTTTCCCAACTTTTTTAATTTTGTTTTTTCTTCACTTTTAATTTGCATGGATTTGTGATGCTTATCTCAACATTCTTCGAACTCTCTGCTTCACCTACTAAGGCCTCTGTTTTGTAAATACCTAGCCCAAATTTGCTGTACCTGACGAACACGATCCAGGCTCTCGCTGATTTCTTCAAGCTGCGCCGTGATATCCCTATTTGTTGGTGGACTAACTAATAGCTGTAAATTGTGATGGCTTAGGTCGTACAGACTCCATTTATTACCCCAATAGTTTAACCACATCATATATACATGACAAATGAGCTACATCCCACTCTGCAATCAGCGTATTTAACATCCATCAAAAACTGCTTTATATCCAAGGGATGCAGACGCAGAGTATTGCTCCGAACCTCAGTCAACAGATCCTGTTCTATTGTTTCTCTGTCGTCTGGCTCAAGAGTTTTCTTTCACGCACTGCTCTGTTGCCAATTTCTTAATTACCCACAGATGGTATTTTATAACGTAGACGTAAGTGCACCTTACCTTTTCTTCTATCAAAAGTATCTAAATTTCCTTTTAATATTAGCCATAACTTTTGTAATTTTCTTTCGGCTTGAGTGTGGAATTTTCCCTTTAACATCTGTCTGTTTTGGAAGCTGACTAATTTCACGCAGGCGTAATTTCTTTGGATTGCAAATAGTTCGGTTCCTTCGTTGTGTGTTTAGTGTGAAATCAGTGAATTGTTTTGCGCATATTTGTAGGTTAGGTGTTAGGTTAACCACTTTGAAGTGTTCTTGGATGCTCCCGTGGCATAGGAGAGAAGAAGTTGGAGTATGCTAAATATTTTTCTTTTGGCTATCCTTCCCAAAATAATATAATCAAACATAATACTTCTCAACATTTCAATTTCCATTTCAGATAATATAAAAACAAGAATAAAATGAAACCATAATTCTTAAAACTAAATTCAAGTTGTCAGCCTATCCCTTGTCCAGAAAAGCAGCCAGTATAAATTCAGAGGTATTGGAACAACAACAGCAAAACGATATTGAACCCGGGGGCAGTAATTCAGGCTGTTGCAGATGATAAATTTCTCTGAGGCAGATCTGACAAGAAAAAAAAAATAAGCAGTGAAATAGCGAATTAATTTCATTGGCCGGGATAAGTTCAAATACCACTAATCGAATGGAATCTTCCCAAAGATCTTTAATTTTACTCCTTTCTTGCTTTGTTAAAATTCTTTGTATTTGGAAGTAATAATAATGTTGTTTGCGATGCAGAGCGTGAGGAATGTGGGTGAAGAACATGCTGAATATCTGTTCCTCGCCAGCACACAAATAACACGTGGATGGTTATCTAGCCAGTAATGCTGATCATTTAAACTTTTTTTTTTTAAGGAGAAGGCATACTCACATTTCACATAGCAAAATTAAACTTTATTGTTTTTTAAAAATAAAAACATGTATAAAAACAAGAAAAAAAGTATTCCACTTAGAAATAAATGAGGGATTCAATAGAACTCTTTAAAAAAGCCACCAAAAATTTGAATTCCCTGAAAATATTGGAATAGATCTGTTCCTATAAAAAAAAATGCAAGATCCTACAGAATATATTACGATGAATACAAAAAAAAAACATAAAAATAATGAACATCTTCTCTTCGTACAACTAAGATTAGAGGATTGTCGAAAAATATAAAAGACTAAGTCATAAAAGTATATGTATAAAAACAAACAAGAAGATCAATGCAAGTTATCACAATACGAAATTTTTTTGTAACACAGAATTTTCTATTTCTGCTATGGCGTAATTTGATTGAAAGTGCTTTCAAGCATAGCAAGGCAGAGCGATTAAACTGGGTCCGACCCAGAAATTATCAGGGGGGAAGATAAACTGTGAATTTTATTCATTGTGGCTGTGCCGATACATTAAAAGAGAAATTTCTTTTTCTTCTTCTTTGCTTTCTGCTTTTCAGTGTTCAATTCCGACTCATCAGCATCCTGAAAATAGAGAGGGAGAGAGGGTGTGATTGTAGAGAGAGTTTACAGACGCACAGGAAATCTTACCTTATCTGCATCGAGTTTCTTACTCTTTCCGAGCTTTTTAAGTTCTTTTTGTTTTTTCTTTTCCTTTTTCGAGAGTTTCGTTGGAGTTTGTTTGCATAATTCCTCATCTCTTTGAGCAGAATGCATTTCTAAGCGTTGTTTAATGCTCTGAAATAAAAGGTTTTGTGATTATTATCGATATTCATGGGAAGAGCAGAGGTTTTGTAAATTAATTTTTATTTATTTTTTCCAGCTTATTTGTCAGGTAATAGAGAACCAATATAATGGAATAAAGCACGTTTAACCAAATGAAGAATGATTTATATGAGCAGACATTAGAAATGGTTAGTTACCGCCCCATCATAAGTAACCCAAGAAGAGTTTTTGTGATCAATCCTTTTTGGGAACCTCGATAGGCATAAGGCGTAATCACAAATGCAGCAGTCTCTTTCGGCAGTTTCTCTCTATTCAAGCAGAGACTTCATATTGGCTTTTGTAGTGGTACCTTGTTCAGTTAGAAGGTCAGCTGTTATAATTAAGTTTCTGCTTACTGAGGTAGGGTGTCTAATGCCCCTCCATTCGGTATTAAGTACATAAAGAGTTTTGCCATGAAATAAATTCATGGCGAATTTAATCAATATGAAAATTTATCGAGTTGGCTGCCAAATCCGCAACTCGAGAACTGAGTGAAAAAAAAACTCCTTGAAAACGTAAAATCTTTGAAAAAGAAATTTCTTTGGCAAAAGAGGACGTTTCGTATCCGTAGGAACCCTATACTTATCAGTGAGGCATGGTAACAGCCAAGCTGACCTCATATCTGCACTTAAAATAATTTTTAAGTGTAAATTATATATATGTATATGATTTGGCCGCAAACTCGGTCAATTTTCATATTGACTAAATTCGCTATGAAATTATTTCATGGCAAAACTCTTTATGAAATGCTAATCGCGCATAGAACTAATTTTGCTAGGCATTCAAGTAAAGTCAGCTTGGCTGTTACTTTGGCGTATACGGCAGACACGAACCAAGCCGTACTGATGAGTATACGGTTCCTGCTGATACGAAATTTCCTTTTTTGCAAAGTTTTTTTTTTTTTTCATTAAGAACTTATTTTGCATTCCTTTGCCAAACGTAATTTAAGATTTGCTCAAAATTATTTCACATATATTTTCATTAATGCACCATGATCACCATTACCGTCATTACCAATTGTGGAATAAGTGAATTCGGCTCAAATGGTTAGAACAAAGGCCAAATCCTATTAGGTGTCCATGAAAGACAAATTTTACAAGTCGCCGCCTATGAGTCCTGAATTCTATTGGATTATAGCGTAATACTTCATTCCAAAACCAGGGATCCTTAAGACCTTGTCTAGCTAAGGCTTTTTGCACTTCCATACATTTAGGAATTTCTTCTACTTTATAGATGGATGCATCTGGTACTTTTTACGGATCATGGTGACTACCCATAGCCTGGCATTTATGACTTAACATCATCTTAACGCACGGATTAATTTTTGAAGTGACACTCAGCGCCCTCAAGAAACATTACTGCCCCATTGAGTTCGTCAGACAAGAGCATGCTTGGCGTTCTTACTGGCGGGAGCGAGACCTATCTAAAAACTCTGACCATTTTTTGGGTATCGGTACCTGGTTGATTTAATGCGACTGGACGCCGAGATCAGATATCTAAATATGCATAACGTAAACGATCATACCTTCCAATCGTAGTTCGTTGAACGTCCAAGACGACTTCTCCTGTGATCAGAAGAACTGTCGCCTATGTCACACTAGACTCTGATAACTCACCCTATCCGCATATGGGCAACCACAACCACACCACCCACACCATTTTATTTATGTTGCTTCCATAAAGGGGCCTCATGTTGTTAGGGTGGAAAACCAAGTTTTTCACGAGCACTCGACCGTGATACCAGATTAGGCATAAAAGCCCAACCTCTTGGTCTTAAAGTAGATGACCCTTTAAAATGTGAAAATCTTCCAGCGAGTGGAAAACTGCACTCTGCACTATAACAGCACAAAAAAATAATGAATAACTTCAACAATGGAAATCATTAGAGATGCATTTAGGTTAATCTCCCAGTAAAGCGTATTAACATAAAAAAAAACTAAACAAATAACTCACCATATCTTCTTCAGCTTCTCTCAATCTATCCATTTCGAGACATTCGATAACTTCATTACGTAACTGAACAACTTCTACGAGTCGCCCAATTAAAGCTTCCTCTCTGGCCTTATCCGAATCGGTTTTATTTCGTTCAGGTTGTGCCATTAAAACACGAATTTCATACTCCAAATCAGCTTGTTCCTGTTCCAGACGATGTTGCCGTCTCCTGATTATCAAAATATAGAAAAAAGATAAAGAAAAGGAAAATATTAAAATCTATCAAGACCTTACAAGTACATGAGTTCAGCTTGCCTTCGAAAGAGTTCATTTTTCTCGTTAACAAGTTCGAAAAGTTGTAAGATGAGATCTTCGACTTCTTTCGTGTTGGGTTGATTCATAATGCTGCTGCTAACGGTAGTAGAAGTTTCACTATTGTTTGTTGGTCCTTCACATCGTTCGCGTATCATTTTCTCTAGCATGACACCTTGTTTCTCCAATCCTTGCTGTTGCACCTCAATGATTTCTAGTTCATGACGAATTTCTTGTAACGGCAGCATTTGTAGTACCTTTTTCGGAGGAATCGGAAGAGCTGGAGCAGGTCCTTTTCTACGCTTCCATTTACCATGAATTGATTTATTATAAAGTGGATCATTCTCCTCTGTATGAAGAGAAATTTGACTTTGTCGATTCCGATTCTTTGCTTCCTTGTTATCTTTAAGTTTTTCTAGCTGACGATCATGAGATTCAGGTTGATTTGTTGTGGGCGCTATTGTTAACTCATCGATAACTAGAGGGACTATTGTGCGCCTATAAACTACATTTTCTTCCTCCTTCGTTTTCAAATCGTGACTAGTGTTTGCATCCTCTACTAAACTAACATCGAGTGCGATAAGGCGCCGCTTTGTAGGTTCAGGCTCTTGAATAATCTCCAAACTTGTGGTGTTATTAAAAGATTCATCAACGCCATTTTTCATAAAATTATTTTCTAGCAATGCTTTCTCCTCATCGCAAAGCTTTTCAAGTTTATTGTCAACATTCGCATTTGTTGATGCATCAGGTATGTCTTCAACAGTTGGAAGCTTTGGAATGTTTGTTGCTAGTTGTTCTACCGGAGAAGAAGTTGTAGAGTTTGACTGTATTTCAAATTTCGGTGGAGCTGGTGCTGGACGTTTCTTCCGTTGTGGAGTTGGGGTTGTTGCTGTACTGGAACCTGGACTAGATTTCTTACTCCCAGTATCATTGGGTGAAAATAGTTCCTTTGCGACGACTTTTAAAGTCGGTGGAGGTGGTGCTGGTGCTTTTTTCTTTCTATATTTCGTTGCTCCACTACCGGAAGATGATGCCAATGAATGGGTAGATCCTCTTAAATCACTTTCGCGATCAGTCCAGCTTTTCAATCCGGATCCAGAAGCTGAAAGTGAACTAGTACTGCCGTAATAATCACTGGAATTCAGTAGTGGAGTGTCGTAGTTTTGCCTTGTTATTCTCGGTGTAGGTTCTGGTGTTGGATTCTGCGATGATGACCTACGATCGGATAAAGGAACGTATTTATACTTCAACATTCTTTGCAAATCGGAATCTTCAAATTTTAAATCAAAATTCAACTGAAATAATAGCGATCAACGAATACGGAACAAAATTAATAATTTAAGGGCCCATTTGGGCTTCTGCACGGGTTGATAGCCGAACAACTACTGGCAGTCACTTTTTAATTGCGGAACTACATACAACTTGATGAGACAACAAGAAGTAATGGAGACAAAACAGTTAGAAAATTTTTTAATAAGACAGAAATTAAATAATACACTCTCGACGGTTGATTGATGTCACTTTGTATTCAAGATTAGTTCGCACGAGGGCTTAGCCCCAGCGCAACGTTTGTCTCAGGTGGCGTTGGACTAAATGTGCGGTTACTGACTGTCAACAACGAAAACAAAACCGACAACGACATAATAAAAAAGCAGCTGTGAGCGCTGAGGCTATTGAAAAAAGATGCGAACGGAACCAAGCCTTATTATTATGTGGTAAGGTAGGTAACTGTTTTGCATGTTGCTTCCGAGTATGGTGACGATGAACTGCGGCGCGTTAATATCTCAAGTTCGAGTTTAGATGTTGAGCCACGATTGAATGAATATGCGGGCCCCACACAATGCGGAAAGTTCTCGGTGTCATATCGCAAACTTCTTGCGTTAACATTCTATCAAGAATGAAAATACTTACAAGGAGTGACGAAGATGTTGCATCAATTGCATAATGGACCGTCATCGCGACAGACGTGTGGGTGATCAATTTATCATTGAGGATTGTTTTACGGTGATTTGAGTTAAATTTCGCAAGTTTATGTGGGAAGGTCAAGAAGATGGAGCTAACTAAATACGATGATTAATCAATTATTAACACCAACACAGACATGCAATGTTATTCTCTCTGACCGCAAATGGTACTAGACCGTATTTGGAGTCGAATTTTATTGTGCATAAAGTGCAAGTCTTGTGCTAGATAGTGTTTGTGAAGTGATTTAAAGGGAAAATTACATTTTTTATGGAATATTATTAGAGGACTGACAAATGACAGCGAAAAAATTTGTAAAATCCGTTTGCTAACAGGTCAGCACTAAGCAAGCTGAAAAGAGCTCTCAGACAAGAATTTCGAAGCCGCCAATATAGAGCAGCATACGCTGTTAACTAAATGACTTTGTTTTTTTTTTTTAACCGAGAGGTCGCAGACAAAAACGGTGTGGTCAAACGGCCCAAGTAGTAGGTAATTTTCAGAAGTTACATTTTAGTAGAACAAAAACTCCAAAAATATATATCAGACGAAATCCAGACAAACGTGCAGAAAGTGTTCAATTGTCTCAGCCACTTCTTCCAAGCAGGAAAAAAATGTTCTATATTAATTTTAAAATGATGAGCATGATGCAATACACACCTTTGGACTGAAATAATGCATGGAATGGAATTATGTAAGAGATGTAAGATGTCGATGATAGTTGCTTCTAAGCACATGTTGTCTGAGTAGATGACAGGAAGAGCAAGCTGCTAAATTGATTTGAAAGGTTAAGGAGTGGGTACTGTGTTCCAGGCGTTGAATTATTCTACAGGATATCAGGAAAAAAAATGTCAACAGGGCAACACCCATGGAAATAACGACATAACAACGAAAAGAAGGAAATATTTCGGCAGTGATCTAGTGCATGTATATAATATTATATCCGCTGATCGTTAATATAAGTTTGAAGATCACTTTTTGCACTTTCTCCATGAACACAGAGATTAGTGTGACAAGCACTAATCTCTCTCTCACTCTAACCTCACCGATGTGATACTAGGATGGACGCTAATAGGTCACTAGTCTAATACTAGACATCACATTAACCTCTAACATACTGCCTCGAAATAGGGCAGCCGCTGCCCTTAAGTTTTGTACAAATATAGGGTAAGAACAGTATTCACAAAACCCGTTCCATGTCGCAATGGAAAAATGTGCTCTGCAATAAATTTCATTTTATTCTATTTTATATTTACTCACTTATTCCTTGGCGCAGGTATTGGTGTCCTTTTAGGAGTACTGGAACTATTACTTGTAGTGTTTGCCAACGATGTACCCTCATCTTCTGATTCACTCCCAAATGGATTTGTAGATATCTTCTTTGGAGGTGGTGGACGCGGTGGTTTAGTTTTTTTATTACATTCATCCACCTCCTCATCGGAGCTCCCAAATGGATTCAAACTCTTCCTTTTTTCTTTCAGTGGAATAGAACTTTTATAAAATTTCTCTTCATTTTCATCGTCACTATTGAATGGATTCAATTCTTCCGGGTATTCACCAGTTTTTGAAATGTCTGCCATGCTATTATCAACATCCACCAGGGATTTACTCTCTACTTTTTCCAAGGTAGCTGCATCACTATGCTGCGAATCTTCTAAACTACCAGTCGGCGAAGAATTATACAAAATTTCGTTAGAATCTGCTGCCGGCAGTGCTGTATTTAATTCAACTTTGTCGGCAGATAAATTCATTTGTACAAGTTCCTCGTCGCGACTGTTATCAGTGGGTGCGGTTATTTTTATAACGAAAGAACTTGCCCCTTCGTCATCGCACTTTTCTGTGACTTTCTCACGCTTATCTGTTGTTGCGTAACTTGCATCATCTCTTTCCATGTTAATGTTAGTTTGATCAGTACTAAAACTATGCTTAGGGCGGCTATCATGATGGCTTTCACCATTTATTTCAGAGACATTCTTAGGCACTTCTGTTTCTAAATATTTTCGGCTTTCTTCTTCATCAATTGACCTTCTCTTAGTCATACTAAAGTTGCTTAGCCTATTATTTTTGCTAACACTACTAATACTACTATCTTGGGACTTATTTGCAATAACTTCGAATTGATGCAGACGAGTACGCACCATACTTGAACGATTGGGTGTTGATTTAGATTCATCTAAACTGGTTGTTGTTGATTCAGTAGTAGTTGATGATTCTTTGCAACGGTCAATTGAAGTTGGGTCTTGGGTTCTTGTTCTCATCTGTTCATCATCTTCGGAACTATCTTTGGTAACATTTACACTAAGAATAAGATCATTTTCAATTGTTGTTAATGCTGCAACATCTTTCATATTTTGTTCTTCTTTGTTAACCAATGGCTCTTCTTGATCTGGCGGCGGTGGTGGTGGTGGTGGTGGTAGTGATGGTGGTGATAATGGAGAAGTATACTCCACTTTGTTCTCATTCTCAGTACTGCTACTATATACATGTTCTTTAGATTTTACGTCTAAACTAATACTACTATCTACTAAGGATGCCTGTAGTGATGCTTCTGATGGCTGCAGAGATGGGCTGCCAGAAATCTCAACTTCCATGGATGATGGTGGTAAAGATTTTGGTAGTTCTGGGGGTGCTTCGGATTCATCTTCATCACTTATGCTACTGGAATTGATGCTGGTGTTGCTAGTTCGTCGAGATGTATTGTGCGAAGCTGAATCGACAGCATCAGATAAGTGACTACTCATAAAACTATTCAAGGCGGCATTCGGTTTATACATGGTTTGCTGTAATTGTGTCTCACTAAGTTTCTTTAAGCTCTGAGATTTTTCTTCATCGCTTAAGCTTTTCTGCAAAACCTTGTTACCGTCATTTTCGAAAAATGCTAATCTTTCAGCTATTGATTTTCGGCTGAATGGTTCATTGCTTTTGTTCTCTTTGGAGGTACTTGCCACATTCATTTTTGTTTCCTCATCCGGACAAGTCTCACAGCAGTATACACCGTCAACTTCGGTTTCATAGAAACTGCCCGGTGTTAGTTGAGAATTGCAGCGTGCACACCTCAAACATGTCCGATGATAGACTTGTTTACCTATGATGAGACGTTCAGCCAGAAAAACTGGAAGGGAGCATTTCTGGCAAGGTTCACGTTTCGGGACACCAACGATGTGAGCCATCTACGCAACAATAAATCAGGAACAGATAAAACGAAATAAAAGTTAATATTTAAAAAAATTCAAAGATTTTGTAAGTAATTATACAGAAAACAAAAGAAAGCATGCAGCTGTTCGTGCAAAATGTAGCAGCTTATAAAAGTTCACAGAATTTAAAAAGCAAATGCTGTAAAAAAGCGGAAAACATAAACGAGATTAAGTGGTCATGCATGACTTATAGCTGGCTGTGGTACACGGCATTGGTCGATTTGCTCTGTTATGTTAATTCAATGCAATGAGAAAGGCAGAGAATCTCTTAATTGAAGTAATATAAGTGAATTTGAATATAATGGCGGCACGGCGGCGATCGAAGCGGTAATTAACTTGGCATCGGTCTGTGTAATTCAATCAAAAATAGGATTGAGTTGAATATTTTAATCGATTGTAAGCAGATTTTTATTTTTTGTATGATAGGAAGAAGGCGCACTGGTACAAAATCGATTAGAGGTCAGGTTTTCAGAAGAGTATTGAGTATTCGAGGTGGTGTGTAGTTGGTATTTTGCAGCACGAAACTGAACTACGGAAAAGTTCATGTACACGTGTTTCGCCATCCAATGAAACACAAGCAAAACTGAACACACAAAAAGCTTTAGAGAGGTGTCTTCCAATCACCCAACAAAATCAGGTGGTCTCCTCACATAAGAGAATTCAGGAAGTGCTGGGAACCGTTAGAATTAGATCAGACTCGTTATGGGTAAGATGAGTATGTGCGTGCCTTACAAGTGTTGTAGACTTATCACGGCCAAGATATGTGCACGACTTGTTCATATTTAAAAATAGCAAAGGTCACGACGCAGTAAAAAACAGCAGTAATAGCGGGGCAGTTTTATTAGAAGACAAGCGGTATAGCATTTGTCTTTTCACACCCTTTAAGAATCCAGCGTCTAATACCGAAAAAATTTACAGCACATTTTTAACAAACGAAAGATGTACAATGGCACGCTACTTAGGCCAACTAAAGTAAGGATTTGCAGCGATGCAATATAAAATCCAGGTTTACACAGAAACTGTGCCTAGTGTAATTGCAGGCATTTGCTGAAAACCCAACGAGAAGCAACACCTATAGAACAAATGTACATGGAAGAGTACATACATTCAAGTCAATTAATGCTAATCAATAACTGGAAGCATACCTATCATTTTGGTCAAGGATTTTGATTATCACTTAAAATTTGTAGGAACTCCTGATCCTAAACTTGCTGTGATCTTTCAGTCTAAGGTCGATTTCTTCAATTCCACGATAAGGAAACACGCTACCTTTTCTTTACCATTTTCAATTTAACGTGAATTACTTTCACTTCCTGATTCGTTTCTAGACATTTTGATAATACTTTTACAAATAAGAAGGTATTACAACGTGCAAGACGAACTGATTACTACCGACTATGAGGTAAAGGCTTTGAGATCGATCTCACTAATCATAAGTTTACTGAACTTAGTTTGAGTTTTATTTTGCATACCATTGCAAAAAGTATGAGTTTGAGCAAATACTTCAGAATCACTGCTTAAGCTTGAACTCTCTCAAGATCATTTTTATGCATAAGACCCAATTTATCATCAAGCAAAGCAACATTTTGGTCTAAGGACATTGGAGCATCGTCAGGTTTCGGAAACTTCTCTGAGATATGTATGTATGTGAAAAAGAGCTTTGCTTATAAGATTATTATGGGTCGCAGAGAAGAGATCCAACTTTATTTGAAACGCAGATTTTTCCATAAAAAGTTTGGCAAGGGCCATAAGTTTTGTCGCTGCCTTTTTCGGTGTAGCGTCATATCATTTTTATTTGCACAGAGCATGCAATGGAACACTGTTGCATCTGCCTTAGATTGATGACATCCGTTTAATGGCCGACGAAAATATAGTAGTTTTATGAAAACTAACATCAGGATGTAATTTAGCTGTGTATAAGCACAGAGGGCGTAGTCTTAAGTAAAGAACGAATAGTCATTTCCGCAGTTCATTAATCTGAACAAAAACTAAACCAAAATTTTGTGAATATCATAGCTCGTCTGCCTGACCCAAATAATCAATATTGCCGCCGCCGCATCGACATATACCTATAAATATATAAATTTTGTTTAATGCCACATCAACAATTGATTACCAACACGCCACATCCCATATTTACTTATAATAACACCAAACATCCAAATTGATAAATAGCATGCAAATTGAAAGCTTAAAATAGCGAAAAACAACAACATAAAAGTAAAAAAAATGGCTTTACCTGGAACTGGTTGATTTATGTACGTTTGTTCGTTCGTTTCGTACTGTTGTAAAACTTTTGCGTATATTAACTATGTAGCAGTAGCTTGAAAAATATCAGTTTTATGGTTGTGTGTGTGTATGCAACAGTAATGCAGATAAATTATACTATTTTATATTTAGTAAATAAAAAATAACTTTTGCATGTGATTAAGAATAATAATTAATAAAAATAAATGCGCGCACACGCAAAAAAAAACAAAAACAATAGCAGGATATGCGTTTGATGAGTGTGTATGTGTGTGTGTTTTTATTTTTTCTTATTTTTTATTTTTCTAGCAGATAATTTCAGGCTGATATTGACCCATTATGTCCAAGCTTTTCTCGTCCTGCATAAAAAAAAGAGATAAAGGAAATTTTATAAGTTAAAATTTTTCTCTTCTAGAGTTTTACTTAAGAAGTTATTTACTAGTAGTTCAATTAGTAAGGAAGTACTAAGGGGGGTGTTAGTTTTTATAGTGCCAAATTAAAATAGAATTGGTGATGTGAGGTTTGATGTTAAGAATTTAGTTTTTTCGGAAAAGGGAAAAAATTAATTCTAAAACAAACAAATTTTTTATGATGTCATAAAGCTTAGCTAAAAATTAAAAGAAATAAACAAAACAACATAAAATTTTACTTCAGATTGACTATCACTGTCATAGAACTGTGATTAGGGAACCTAAACGCGTGGGAAATATCCGCAACATTCAGCTTTCATTATATTTTCTGATTTGGGATTTATCTCAGCTGTTTGCAATAAAATTAACCGTTATAACAATTCAAACGGCCTAATAAGTAGCTAGAGTTTTGCTATGAAAGTTCATTACGAAATAAGTCAATCTGATATTGACTCAGTTTGCTGCTAAGTCTGCAGCTCGAGAATTGAGTGGAAAAAACTCTTTATGCAAACGTTAGCTTGGCTGTTTGCTTTGGCGTATACGGCAGGCAGGAACCAAGCCGTACTGACGATTATACGGTTCCTGCTTATATGAAACGCACTCTTTTTGCAATGAAATTTCTTTTTTCAAAGATTTTTCGTTTGCATAAAGTTTTTAAAGTAGCTGACAATCTGGGATCTTCGCCCCAGCATTGGGAATGATATTGCGTCCTCAATGTATCCACGGAAAGAAGGAGAAAAAACAAAATTTCCACGCAATGCACACGCAACTCTTAAACTAGCATTTTAGTGAATATACCAAGGGGAGCAGAGCACATTCTGCATTCAGTCTGTCTGCCTGCTCTTGCAGGTCGATGCCATTGTCAGTTGTCCAGTCTACAATCCACAAACCAGCCGCCATTTAAAACACTTCATCTCAAGCTCTCTGACTAACATGCATAGGAAACTAAAAAAGAAAGATATAAAAAACGTCTGAAAAGCACTCCCAATGTAGATTTGTTTTCTATTTCAAATGTCTGTGCGCATCCAGTTCTCTTGTAAGTTTTACATATCTCCACCGAGCTTATCTGCGTTCAAATAGATTGCGGGTGAGTTTCGCATCTTAGCTCACGCGCTGAGAATTCACTATTAGTTTCCACCTAACACGCGGGTTGCGCTACAGAAATTTTTCGGTGGATATTTATGCCTTAAAAGTCACAACAGACATTTGCGCTGCACTTGATAAAAGAGTGATGTGTTCTGCGCTCTTAGACATCTCCAAAGCTTTCGACAGTGTTTGCCATATAACTTTGCTAGAAAAATTTCTTCAATATTTTCCATTTTCGTGTCGAGTCGTTCATTTTTAATCAAGGAATTCTAAAAACGGGCGGTCGTAAAAGGTTACTTTTAGGGACAATAATTAGTCCAATTTTCTTCTAATTGTGGAGAACCGCAAAGTTCTATTATTGATCCTCTACTTTTCAGTCTATACATTAATTATGATATGCCGGAAATAATACAAGATGTCAACATACATATTTATGTTACGACGTTCTGGACTATTTAAGATATCCTTTAGTGCACAGTGTATCGCTTCTTCCTTTGGTACTTGTGACTCCTCATCACTTCCTTCTATTCTTTTGAATGAGTTTCCAATACCCCATGTAGATAAATTTTGTAACCTCAGAGTCACCCTAAACTCTAACATGAAATGTTACGATCTCGTTAACTCTAGCCTATCAAAGACTTACGCCAACCTTCGCCGCTTTTGGTTGTCTGCTAGAATGCTTTCCTCTGAGGTACGCTGTAATCTGAATAAGTCACTATTATTGCAGCATTTCACACACAGCTCACACGTTGTATTCGCATTTTGTATAAGGTTTGTTCTCAGATTACGAAGATTCGATCATGTCTCACCTGAATTTTATACTGCTGGTTACTCCATTGAAGTATATCCAGAGGGTAGCATTATTCTTCCTATTTAACTTACTACACAACTCCTAGCTCGTTGACTTGAGGACCATCTTTCAACCTTTGAACTCAATGAGAGGTTACAAACTGTTAATTCCACGTTTTCAGACCTTTGTATTGATCTGATATTGTTCAAATCACCCGAAGCTGAAATTCTCTACCAGAGAGAACCCAGAAGGCTAACTCGATTGACACTTTCAGACGTCTTCTTGTAAATTTTTTGACATTAGCTGCTTTTTCCTTCTTCTTATTATAATGACCCGCAGACCGCACGTGCAGATAATATCTTTTGTTATTTATATACATTTTTTTTTCTTTTGAATTTCTTAGTTCTTATTACATTCGCACTATTCCCTCGTCTCGATAAGTACCTAATACGTTCCAATCGTGAAAACGCCAGAATTTGAAAGCTCCCTTAATGAGGATAATATAATATTTAGATTACATATAGTAAAAAAATATAACTGCATGTTTGAAACTAAAAAAAAGGTAAACTATGATTTTGGGCCGGAATCAAAAACCGTTTGATCCCAGCACCATTGCGGCCATAAGTCTGAGCGCGACTCGATCACGCTGTTCCTTGGAAATCATTTGTACTAGTTTCTTTATTCCTGATCCCAATACAAATGCGCAATGCAATTAGGCTGCGAAAATGAGCAGCAGCATTTTCTTGGAAACCATAGGCTTAGAAGCAATAAATGTCTTCGAAATTCTCCTAAGTGTGGCAATTTTAGTGTCTCGTCTAAACTTACCTTTTATAAGGAAGTCTCACCATGTTCATGGAACAATAAGTCGATGTCATTTCTACAAAAAGCTGCCTAATTTGATTTATCAGGGTGACAAGCTAAGCTATTTTGTACGGAGCGTAAATATCATCAATAAAGATTAACTGAGACAATCAGATCTAGCTCCAGAAGATCATTGATATGTAAAATGAATAGGTCAGTATGGATCTCTGATGAATGCCACGTCTGACGAACTCAATCTCAGAATTTCTATCTTTATTTCACTCTGCTCTTGTAGAATTTTTTATTAAAGTCCAAAATGGACTGGAAAGTTTTGCTAAAAAGACTTATTTTAATAGAAACTATCGCACCGGAATAATTATAACAATCTACCATCGACGACATCATTTAGCAATAACTACAATCGAGATAATAGATAGATTTCACAACATCAGGGAAACTCAATAAGAGTGGTTGCCGGCGGGACTAGCAAAGACTCTTGCTGAAGAGCCTATACGTCCGGCGGGCGAACTAACCAACTTATAGATAGAGAGAAAATTGCGAAGGCATCATCAGCTTAGAAGAAGATGGCAGATCTTTCATTAGAATCAGTATCCTTTCGGTCGAAACAACATCCTTGCTCGACACAGGAGCGAGATTCAGGATCACCGCAAGAGATGGATGGAATCACTTTTCTGAAACCTCTCGATTTAAAACTCGATAAGCGTAAGACAGGTAGACGATCAACGGTAAACAAGCTAATTCAGTTGAAAATAGGCTCGTTCAACGTTATCTTATCTTTTTAATCGTCGTTGAATAAACTTTATACTGCTAACCTTGACAGTAAGTTGAGTTTTTAATTTTTTCACCTCTTTTACCAAGAGCAAACAAGATTACTCTAAAGCTGGTGTGGGAAGGGCCTGGCTCGAGGTGGTGCAAGCTCACCTGTGAAGGCGCGTCCGATCAAATTCGAGTCGGTAATTTCAAAGGTGCGGTGCGAGGAGGCGCAAGGTTGCTCGTGGTGGTTCAAGCGGGCGTGTCAAATTTCAAACAAAAGCGACTGCAGAAACAGTGATAATTTTTTCACAAGGCATTTTGGAATGGATATTTAGTCAAAAGTAGGCATCGTGCCTCAAATCAGCTCGAGCCAATACACGCCGTGGGAAGTGTACAGGCGCGGCGCGGCCCGGCTCGTCCGCACTAAATGGCTTAGCTCGTGAAACCACGCGCCATGGGAAGCAAACTTAACAGGGGTTAGGTCGTACTACTTCATTAAAGCACAAAATTGATAGAGCGATGCTGAACTCACAGAGCAGCGGGCTTTCCCGGTATCCTCCCCGTTACTCAAGGCAAAATGCGACAAGAATTTAATTGTTTTATAGAACCAAAAGCTTTGTTAAATTCAAATAAAACCGATCATTGCGGTCATCAAAGGCACTCAACCGCACAATCAATCGCACTGATGTAATGTAGCCTAAAAAGTTATGAGTTGACTTTTATGTATTGCTCTCAGTGGTAATAGTTATGAGATAACTTCCTGATCGATCACGAATAAGTCATCTATTAATTTATTTTTGCTGCTTCAAAAGTAAAATTGTCATTGTTCATTTTTGTAATCAATCAAAAATAAAATTTATTTTTGCATTTGTATTTTATAATTAAAGGAAATAAATCATTACACGTCATCAAGCCTGTGGGACATGGTAATATAAAAAGAACAAAAATCGGTGCATACAAACCATGTCCTATAATTTTTGAGGAATGATGGGTATTTTATGCTGCCCACGTCAAGGAATTAATAGGACGTGTCGCTGTTTCCCTTTGCTCATCTAAGACACTCAGGCTGCCGGATAGGCTCAGACCTTGGTCACATCAGAATACTTAAGATCTATTTCGAGGACTGTATACGGGGAGCTACGTATTAGATTGCCCCACGGCTAGACTTTAAGAAAGGCACTTCTAAACTAGCATTCCTAGTAGAGAGAGGTCTGAAGATAATCGCGTGACAAATATATGTGTCTGTACAGATGGTTCGAGAATGGATGTGGATTGTGTTTCAATCATAAATTAAACTTGAATGGATCTATAAAGTTTTCAACTCACGTGTCCGTACAATTTCTAAAAACCCTAGACCTCACTCTACTCCTAAGAAATGAAGTAACAACGTCAAAACTCTACTAAAGAAGGAAAAAATATGAAGTATAGATCAATGATAACTCGGAATCAAAAAACATTGAAGAATAGAATTAGAATATAGAGAGAAAAAATGATAACTAACTCGCTTAAAGACCAATTTCCACTTGCGCTTTTCATTATGTATATTGTGCCATTTGCCTTTCATTTGAATGAGATTTCATCACCGAAAACGAAAAAAAAAAAACAAAATCATTGTTTTCTGAAGAACGGAAGTTTCTCACAGTTTCAACTCATTTTACAATGTTTGTAAAAAGCTCTGAACTTTTTTGTTCGCTTGTCAGCCAGACAAAACAGTGGAAAATAAAGCATTCATTTCGTAAAATATTTCCTCATTTATTTCGGCTTATTTGTAGTCAGGTAAAGAATCACACGTTCGTGCCTGGATGGTGGACAATTCACGTTAATTTAAAGTTTGTTTTTCTAAGTCTCGTGAGACCTCAATTGGACTTGTTTGCTTCAACGAAAAAAAAACATAAAATAGATTTCTTTTTTTATAGGAAAGTTTTTAATGTTTTCTACTTTTCCTGTCTAAATGTGAATTCTTTTCTCGATTTTTTTTTTCTTTGAAGAGATTAAATAGATATTGAGGGAAAGTAACTGAAATTCTCTTTAGTCTAATGGTAAGTGGCTCATCTTCTACACAGGTATGTAATGTAAAAATTGATTTTCTGTTCTACTTGGTTGACCATAATCAATCTACCTAAATTATGAAATTACGTATGCTACCAAATATGCACCGCTCGTGTTGTACCTTAGCTGTACACAAGATATAGGATCCGTTCTGCACATACATAATTCGAATTCCAGAATGTACGTGTATTAATTTACGAGCTCTGATCTTTAGTGTATTCACAAATTGCAATCTCTCTCTTTTAGGTAAGTTTGGAGGTAATCAGTCAATGCTCCCACGAACAATGTAAAAATCAAAAATATTATTTTTCATACATTCCATGAATTTCTTGTGTTCCACATTCTTACTGAACTCACATTTAATATTTTTTTTTTTTTTTTGCAGTAAGTAAATGGATGTGGATAGATTGGACAGGGATTGAGAATCCTAAGGAGACTATGTACAGCTTAGGCCAGTACAAGGCTCATTGTTCACCCTCTATTGCTCATTAATTACAGCCGGATCTAACAAAGGCCAGTCAGTCAGGCTGTGGAAAACTTCTTCCAGTCTAAACCAACCACATTTTACAAGGAAGGAATTGATAAGCTGCCAGGAAGATGGCAGAAGGTCATACAATAATGGTGAATAAATTAATATAATTTTCTTATTATTATACACCTTTTTTTCTGTCTTTTTTTCGCTCTAATATATATGGTATAAGTACTTAATATTAAATAGGTTTTATGCTAATTTGTAAGTTGTAAGTTGTAGGTTACTAATAAGTTGCTAGATAAGTTGCTAATCCCGGCAGACGGCTTCAGTGCCATTGCTGTAGTTTATTTATTTTTTTTTTTTTTTATTATTAATATAATTTTCTTATTCATGAAAGCAAAATAAATGTCTGAAAACGGAAGTTATCATTAGAATCTCCCGGTCATAGATGGAATAGAAGGAACGGAAAAAGGAAGATTATGACTTCAAAACCAGCACGAGGGGCTTGGTATTTTCTCTTGTACATATTTAATAATTTAATTTAGTATTGAAAAAATAAGAACCTCGCAAGTTCTTCTATAAAAATATATTATTATTTTCTACCAGAGTATTCAGGGAATCATTGCCTTCCCTGCTAAGAACATTTACTGTAAATTTTGCTTTTATGTATATTTTCAAGCTTCTATGATTGTAAACTTCACGTAAGACAAATACTTATAAGCTTTGTCTTCAAAACAAGATAGTTTTTATTGTTTATGCCTAAAGTAATCAACCTAAGAATTAGATTCGAAGGTTTTTTCAACTAAAATTTTGCATGAGGCTTTACCGTAGAAATCTAGGATTAGTATCAATTTCACTAGGTTTTACTATGTAGGCTTCAAAACCATTCATTGAAATACAGGATATACTCATATTTAAGGAGGAAAACTTTGCTTATAATTCCAAGTAAGGAAATCGCAATCTTACTTACAGGGAATGACTAAAATTACCCCTCAGGTCATAGCCCCTTAATAAAACACGAAACTAACATAGAACCCACAACATTCACTCAAATCAGAACCGTTAAAAAACAACCACGAAAACTGGCATATCACAGAGTAAACAAGAATAAAATGTCACACAAACAGCGTTCCATACACACCTCACGTGTCTGCGGCCCTATTTCTTTCAAGGGATTAAAAGAATTAAATACCTACGGGTGGATTTTGATGTCTAAATGACACCCTTAGGAGAAGACCCGAACACACGAATGGCTCAGTGGCCCGACAATAGACTATTGGTACTTAATGCTAGCTTAGTAGTAGGAGGAAGAGCCATAAATTTTGTTTTTATTTCAAATTACCTACCTGGAATGAAACTCGATAAATTTTGCCACCGTCGACGTATACAATTCAAAAAGAATCTAGACCATCTTGTGGTTGGTTTTTTTCCTCTCTTATGAGTGATTAATGTTTGCCTCAACACGCGCGTTTGACATCAAGACAATTTATTGATTGAAATTAGCACAGATCCATGTAGTTATGAAACCCAATTGGTCATGGCCCATGGGCAAAAGCAGGCACATTGAAAAATCAATCGTTTGTCCGTAAATCTAGATTGTGCCAATTATCTCGTCTTTTAATATATTATGTTGGCCACTGGCCACAATATTACAACTTTAGAAAGGACACACAGATTTTTTTGCTCACTGCTGAATGATGTCAGCTCACTACCAAGGCCACTCGACACAAAAAATCTAAACAACCTGATTGTACTGAGACTCACTCGATTTCTGAAACACGTATACCGATAAAGCAATCACGACAGGTTAGCGCCACAAGTGCACATAAAAATATAATTAGCGTATGTTTACTAATTGCTTTTGTTGTTGTTGTTGTCATCACTGCTTTAATGAATGAGTCAACTGTCACAGAAGCTCCCGGTCAAACGTTAGCGTCTAATAAAAACTGACTGATTAAATTTTTGTATTCACATCACACCTCCTCCTTCTGTAACCAATTTCAAGTGCAGCACCAAAGGCGATTATTCAAGGTTATACCGTAGGTGGTATAAGCAATTTCCGTAAATTGCAATCAATCTTTATATGAAATGGCCACAAATAGACAAAATGTCAAGATTCTATAGATCGCGGTTATTCATCATCCCACAAAAGTAGAAAAAAAAATGCACAAAGAACGCCAACGAAGCACTACATGAATGTATACCGCAAGTCTATTGGATATGAGTAACTTGGGGCCCCACTGAATGATAACTACTGGACCTAAGGACTTTAACATAAAAAGGCACTTACAGTTTTTACTAATAGTTATCCTAATTTTAGTTCCTGTTGCAGATCTGATGAGATGAAACGCCGTAGAAAAAAAAAACACTAAATCCACGTAGCAAGAAGGCACACTGGATTTAAATAGCTCAGCCAGAGCCACTAACATGAGATTAAAGAACGACTACAGACCTCGATTCCTTCACTTTTTAGGGCATTGCACTGCCCATTGCCGCTTACTTAAATTTTGTTCTAATTAAAGCCACAAAAGTAAAAGTTATTGCACAATTCCCGCGAGCCCGATTCAACCTCAACGTAAGTAGGAATTCAATAAGAATTTCATAGAAAATTAGAAATAACACAACGAAAAGAAAACGGCGAAACAAAAAAACTCCACACAAACGTCAACGTGAAGATAAATTCCGCGTTGAGTTTGCTCTGCAGGGAGACTTACGACAGACTGTTGGAATCTTGGAATGGAATTTGAGAATTCATTTGAATTAATGGAAAGTGTTGCCATCACATCTTTATTTTTCTAATTTCCTATGCTGGCTTGATGATTCATTTCAGAGATGATAGATTCTGGAATTTAGCACGACACGATTAAAGGCTTAAACACAATTCCGACGACAGACGACAAACGACGACGATATATCGCTGTCAAACTTCTAAAAACACTGCATCTTATGCGAATGCACCAAATTGCGACGACCGACGTTGAGCGATCGACGACATTATCGCCGGGATTGATCAGTTTCTAATTTTGCCGTCGTCGCTGCAGTCCTACCAACAAAATTAATCGAATGAAATGGTTGTGGCATTCACTTTTGTCTTTTTTAGGTGGTAGCACGCCGCGGTAATTTTAAAATAATGGGCTTTGAGGAAAAATTGATCGGGGAAATGCGAAATACATAAAATAATTTATAGTTTACAAAACAGTCAAGACAAGTGGACAAAAAAGACGAGGGTTGGATGGTTATTTTAAAGAGTTTAATTTACTTAATTTTCTCATTTTCAGTTTTTTCCACGCTTTGGTTCATTGCATTTTTTTCAATATAATATAAAATATTCTTGATAAAAATCTCCTTTTAAAACGCTCGAAACATTTTAACAAATGAAATTTCAATATCTTCTTCTTTCACAATCGTCGCTCATCGCCTGTCGTTGCAATTGTGCTCCAAATTTTTTGACTGCCTGTTTCCTGTCGTTCTGTCGCTCTGTCGTCGGAATTGTGTTTAAGCCTTAATGTTAAGTACCGGTCAAAAATTTTCGTTGGATTAAGAGGAGTCAGTCCCAAGTTTTGCAAGTTTCATACATTTTTCAATGCGAATTTCTGGCAACTATTTGTAGCTTTAAAAAAATTGTATTGGAATGGAGATATTAGCTCGGAAACTTGTATAAAATGGTAAAAATTAAAGTTTTTAAATTTAATTCCTGTTAATAGATATCCTCATTTCTTTTGATTGTGACTATTTTAGAAAGATAAAGCCTGGATCTAGAAAATAACGTCGAGTTTTTTTCATTTTGAGAGTAAAATAATTTGTTTAACAATTATGTAAAAAAAAAAATAGGAGGATTAATTCTCGGTAAACAATTTCAATTTATTTGAACTGCAAACAATTTTCATTTGAAATTGTATGGTTTGGTCGCATGTTGGGTTTCTGTCTTTTAAGCTAGATGTCTCTAATGTGCAGGTCTAGGATCTAGGTCTAGTCTAGTCTATGAATTTTCTCACTTTCAGTAGAGAGAGGACAAAAACCAACGCATAGTAAATTTTATTACCTACAGATTTCACTGGTATCTGAATTGAAACTTTTGGTGAATACTGACTCCTCTTAAGCATGCAGTCATACAATAAAAAGAAAATTATTCAGCCCTTCATTACTAACCATAGTTTCTCTACTATGATTGTTCTACCTTGGGGCCGTAAATTATTGGATCTTATTAAGGAATTGATTGAGAGCTGACTTGTTTTTTTATCTCATGATTGTCGCCAGAAGCGTACCTTCCTCTCTTTCCACGAGGAACTTTACCAAAGTTAACCTAACAAGAAGTTAAGAAGCAGCCGAACAAAATGATTTTTTTCTTGTTTTCAAGAAATAAATAAATATATGTCATATAGTCCTTTGCATGAATGGGAGAAAGGAACTTGGCTATACATTATTGTAGTGCGACTGAGACAATGAATTAAAAACAAAAATTGAGAGAACGCAAAAATAGCCGCATGTAAAATCTTCTTGAATATCTCCAAAATTCTTTCAAACTATTAATATTAATCAATTTTTCATACATCGAGTCACACTATCACAATTTTTTAAGAAAAAGATTAATTTCGATTTGGTCAAGGTGCTGAAAACAGATGTAAAATTTCTGTCAAATAAAATTCTCATTTTTCCCAAAAATATCAGAGAATCTCGCATGAGTCACACCCAGTTAATCTCTTCACTGTTAAACGAATGTAAACAAAACACGCTCTGTTCAAAGATCATAGGATTACATGAACAGACATTGGTACAACTTTGGTGGCTTCTCTCAGTATTTCAGAAAAACGTGCTTTCACAACAGCGCGGTAGCATTTTATGAGAGTATAAAATCTGAAAAGTCCACCCCTTCTAATTTATTAACGAAAATGAATCATTTGCAGTTTCGTTGCATGTAATGTGCGCTTTCACATTTTTTGCTTTTATTCGCAAAACCTTTAAAGATAGTTTGGCTTTTTTGTTATTTTTTTCTTCTTTCTTTTCTTTTCTAGCTGTGTAACATTAAAATGGAAAACAGTTGGAAATCTCTTCTGCTTCCTAACGTGTTGCTAAATTGTGCTTTAAACTCTTCTTTTGAATGATTCCGGCAATTCTGACCTTAAGGCAAGTAAGCAAAAAGAGCTGTTCAATTCGTTCCCCTAAATATGGTTTTATAAGACTAAGCTATTTTTTTTTTACTGAAAAATATAACGTCCGCGCCTGAATACCAGAAGTAACTGATGTTGTCGTTCACTTATTTGTTGGAGCATGTAGAATTATATTTCCCTGTTCTCTTACTGATCGAGATTATTTCTTTCTAGTCCAGACTCCACTTGTATTAATTTTTTCATCTCAATTTAGTTTGTACAGGCAGAGAACAGCGATTGTAATAAACATTTTCTTCTGAAAGTTCTCATTAACCATGAAATCAGCTGATTCCACCAGCCGAATTTAAAATGTATAAAGAGAACATTTATTGAGACTCATTGGATGATTGCAACGCAAGCAACAAAGTAAGAAAATATAGAGATGATGCCTTCTTACGACACATATTCTACCATTAAGCTATATGAGTTAGAATGAGATGAACAGTCGTAGTTGCTTCCTACTTAATTTTTATTGGATTTAGAAAAATGTTACAATTAACAACAAATGTAATAATGTAGGTAGGATTATTAAAATACGATATTATTTTATTTTGACACTGGTCTCTTGAAACTCAATTGGCAGCTGAGATATAAAATAATTGAAGTCTTCAAAAATGCTTCAAATGCTAATTTGAGTGCTAATTAGTAACTGTTAATAGAATAGTGTTCTAATTTACATCACAAATTCTCATTCAAATTAAATGTAAATATTTTTCTAGATCGGGTAAGTCAAGAGACTAAATGTTCAAAATGCAGAGAAAATGAAGAAACTTCCGTATAATAATGAAGACATACACATATAGCTGTCTCAAGCCCCCTTTATATGTTGACAAAACAGAGATAAGTCTTGACAATAGTATGCACCGGATCAGAGGAGGAAAGACCAATTCCTCGCCACAAAGTGCAGTTACAATTTCTATTAGTTCCTGAAACTTTTCCAAGTTTTATAAAATTACCCGGTGCAACGTAATAAAATACTGTTCTAAAAAGCTCCATATAGCAACAATTGCTTCTTAATACAAACACTTGGCTGAGTAAAAAAGTATCACGCCAGCCATAGTGTCATAAACTCATATGCTATATAAAAAAAAACAAGCTTTTTAGTCGTCAGCAAATGTTAAGATACTACAAATTAGTAAAATTTGCGAAAAACTTTATGAACTGTTTCTGCACCTGTATGATTGTTAATTTTTTCGGAAATTTTTTTTTCTAACAAGGCAACGAGTGAATTTTAGTTATCCTTAGTGCACTTTTAAAACAATGAACGATGAGTATTTTCAATTTTTTTTCCACACTAAACTTCTTTTTGGGGTTATTTATGACTTCGGGTAGTAATATAGTCTTAATAATTCGTTGGCAGTGTTCTTCTTGAATATTGTGACTCCCAATGGGAAACTATGCCTCTCTTCGACAAGCTTTTAATTTATTTTTCCTTTTTTAGGGTTCCGTACCCAAAGGGTAACAACTCGAAGGCTATTACTAAGGCTTCGCTGTCCGTCCGTCTGTCACCAGGTTGTATTTCATGAACCGTAATAGGTACACAGTTGAAATTTTCACAGAGTGTGTATTTTTATTGCTGCTATAACAAAAAATAATAAAAATAAAATACAATTAAAAATTAAAGGGGACCCCCATACAAGAAACGTGATTTTTTTTGGCGTTTTTTTGCTCGTTTTATTCTCATTCATTATTATTGTCATAAGTAGGCATTATTTTTCCAAATGACTACTCTCATTTGAATAAATAAATAAAAAGTACATAGTGCTAAATTTTGAACTATGGATGGTACGGAGCCCTTCGTGCGCAAGTCCGACTCGCACTTGGCCGGTTATAATAGCTTCATTGATATATAAAAAGGAGGCCGGATGTGGAGCTTGCCACAAATCTAATCAGACCAATGTAAATTCCATTGAACTCAAAACTTATAAATGACATAAAACTGCATACTCCAGATTATGTATGGTTTGTTTTCTGCCAGTAAACAGTGCATGAGAACAAATTCTGATGGACATTTGTAAGGAGAAAGATTTTCCTTAATTACGATAACACAATTTTTGCCTGTAAAGCTTACGTACCCATCTTCCAAGAATAATCTCATCCAAGCCAAAAAAGTACGGAAATCTTTCCGATATGGAGCTATGGGCTACTTTTCGATAAAGTTGATGCTAATACCCTAGACACACAGCGCTCTTAATGAAGAAATAACTAACCACTCATTAGTCTATAATGATTCATTATAAACTGCAGACACACAGCCAATTCTTTAATTAAATTGTACTGTCAAACTGGTTCTGATTTACTTAAGTAAATTCAGAGACATAAAAATTAATTGTGGTCGCAGTGTCCGTTGGGCCTAGTCGACACTACTCTCAAATATTAACTTAGTTGGTTTCAATCTTATTTAGAAGAAGCGAAAACAAAACGGTCTAAATTTGATTATGTGCATCACACAATATTTCATTTCCAGCAACAACAATTCAAGAAGATTTTATGGTGTCCCTCTAAACAGTATCCTTAAATTTACCGGGCAGTTGATAATAAGACTTCTGTGAATGGAACTAAGCCGCGAACATCGCTCCCACCAGCAAAATGGTGTCTGTGAAAAAAGCTTGAACGATGAAATTTGGTTCGGGCTATCGCATAATTTATAACTTAAAAATTCCAAAATTTTGGAGAAGAAAAAATAACTGAGTGTTGCTAAATATATGAAGAAGTCGTACACGGTAACATTGTTGATTGCTGGAAAGATGGATTGTGAATGAGAATAAAATGAACGAAATGACTACTTCCAGAATTTGAACCAATTTGAACTTCGATTGTCGAGTTTGTGCAAATGAGGGCGCCAGGTGAAAAACAACGGGACGAGTAATGAGTGGCGTTAGTGTCGCGGGTTCAGACATTTGCTTGCATTTGGTGTATATCTGTGCTAGACCAAAAATTTTTTGTAAAATACACCAACGAGGAAGATGTCTTCGGTAGGAGCTTTCGAATTTTAGTTTAACGCCAAATGCTAGGCAATTATAACTTCCAGTAAACTAGCATCATTTGTATTGCGGAAAGAAAGTAATATTTGCTTATTGTTTATTTTGGTTATTATTTATAAAAATAAATAAATACTGTTAGATAATAACATATTTTAAGGGCCTAACGATAAGTGTACAACGGCTACGATCAGAATGCACAGAATTTGTATACTCAAACATAAATCGAAACTCTCTTAGTTGAGATTTGCTTCTGTTCATCTAGTTACGAGTTATTTGGAACGGTGCAGAGTTTTAGATTAAAAACTGTTAATAGGTTTATCTGCTCTATTTGAGCCCGTTTAAAAAAAGAATTTTCGACAATTGGGAAAATTTGCTTTAAGGAAAAAAGATATTTCGTAAATATAGTTTAAATTAAGTAATTTGGTAGGAAGATACATCTCTTATGCTACGCAGAAATAAGTTTGAATTTAACGGAAGTTTGATAATAAAAATTTGGCTTGTTTGTTAGTTACTCAAGTATTTATGGCTTTGCTAAGAAGATGCTATTTCATGTGAACTTGTGTATTTAGCAAGGGCGTGCTTTAAACACGTGCAATAAATGCCCGTGCACATGAGTTCGACTACGCTTTCACGTGTTTCCGTGAATTTGCAAGTTCGTGTTTTTCAAGCGTGAGTTTCCGTTATTATTTATTTATTTATTATTATTATTAAGATTCATCAAGTGCAATTAATATAATTGAAAAAAGTCGAGTCATGATTTATCAAGGGTCGAGCCCAAGACTGACAAATTCAAAATCTCAACAGTTTTGGGAATTAACCACGCCTTGTAAACAGTCAAAAGAAAAGCAATTCTGAGTCTAATTTCGAGAGACTAAAAAAAAACATAATCTTAAGTCGATCAAGATAAGGAGGCAGTCGGGGAGAATCAGTCCAGGGTAAACTAAATCGAACAAATCTACGTTGGACAGCCTCGATGCGATTAATATGAAAAGCAAAGAAAAGAGACAACACAGGACTAGCGTATTTTAAAATAGGTCAAACAAAGTATAAAAACTTCAATCATAATTGAATGAAATCCAAAGACGAGTAACTGCACCAATAGAATCATCGGATGAATAGTTAGAATTGAGCATAACCGCACCCAAGTCTTTGTTTCTGTCAAGCCGAATTAATGAGCTATTAATCGTCGATAGAATTCGATATTCAAATAAAGGACGGTTATTGAGCATCATTTGTGGAAGGCTGTCAAGTCCGAGCGTAAAAGAACACAATCATTGTCACTAGAAACGATACGAAAAATTTTAGCGTCGTCAGCGTAAAAAAGAATTCATGAGGTAGACACACTCATAAATACATCATTAATGTAAATGATTAAAAGTAATAGTTCTAAATGACTTCCCTGAAGTACACCTGAGGTATGGCCAATTTTATTGGAAAGAGCACCTCGAAATAAGAAACGCTGTGTACTACATATAAGAACAAATCTAGTTGACAAAAACAGAGGGGAACACAAGGGCATATAGCTTAAGTAGCTCAGTAAAAATGCATTTGACTTGCTTACCACCTTTAATTGCGGAAATATAAAAATTGGAGAATTCCAGTGAATTAATAGTGGTGGATTTACCCTTCATAAAGTCATGATAAAAAGAACCCAAAAGAGGTTTGCAATGAAAGTATGCAGGACATCACAAATCAATGCTTCAAAAATCTGAGCAAGATAACATGAATTGGAGACAGGTTGGTAATGTGAAATGTCACATTTGTTGCCATTCCTACGAAGAGGAATAATCATGGATAATTTCAAGGGATTCTAGAAAAGACACCACAAGAAATTGATAAATTAAATAAGAACAGAAACAATAGACAAGCAGGAATTTTTCAGAAAGTACACAGGAAACTATCAGCCAAATTCGAAATATGCTTTAAGACGATAGTCCCGATTCAGAGTCTTTGGGTTTAAAAGAACTTGCCCGAAGCCTCTTCATGTGGCTAAAATCCTTAATATTAATATCACAGTCAATATCCAAAAACGTAGTCCTGGTGCATATTTCAGATTTCTTTATGGGAGCAGGGCTAGGAAAAATGTTTCGAATTTTTTTAATTCTAGTAGAAAAAGGGCATTTTTAAAAAGAAAATCAGAAATATGACCTAAAAAGTAAGCGTCTCAACAAGAAATAAAAAGAAGTCTAATGGTAGGAAAATAATGAACAAGTTGCAGTCTCAACTTCGGATTGTAGCATAGAAAATTATTGTTATATTACCATCACCTAACTAACTATACAACAATATTTTGCTAAACATGACTTGAAGCACAGATTTTCTCATTATGTAGTCCCAAAAGGAATTGTTGCTAGTGCTAACGCAAGCAGATCCTGTAAATAAAATACAAATTTTCTCTCTCTTTCGTCAACTTAGAGAGACGCGCACATCAACAATTTTGAAAAGTAAACTATTCCCTAAGCTTATAAAAAACTAGAAAATTGAAAATTTAAATACGAGTGATGAACAGGGATATAACTATTATAAAAATACGTGAAAATAAAGATTACAAAAGCAAATAGCACTTAAAAAGCCAAAGGAAGCATCAAAGCTACAATTATTGACTAAATAAATAAACGAATAGATCACTTACCTTTTGAGGAGGGCCTGCAGGTTTTGCAATTGATGATTTCTCGGCCACTGTTGATGTGCGTTTGTTATTCAGTCTGTTGGGAGAATCTGAAATAAAAGGAAGAAATTTGTATAAAGGACTAAAATCAAATCTTAATAAATGTAATATAAAAATAAAATAAAATATTAATATTGGTCCTTCGAGCCAGATTCAGATGGAAAACAGAAAAAATATGAAAGATTTCAAAAATGTATTTTGATTCGATTTTATTTTTGTTCTTTCAGTACCACAGCAGTTGAATATGGTTCGATATGGTTATGGGGTTGTATTAAGTGGTAGCCATTAAGGTGTAAAGAAGAAGCTCGACAAAATAAAAGAAATTTAAAATCAATAAGGGAAAAAATTGACAGCTGTCAACTAGAGATAAGTTTTGAGTTAGATGACAGTTATGATAGACCTCAAAGAACTAATCGATGAAGTAGTTAGATAAAAGAGGACATAAGAAAAGTTACTTCAGTTTAACAAAGAAATAAAAGTTGATTAGTTCTTGGTACCTCACTAAATATAGTACGTAAAAAATGGTTCAAAGACCCACGGATAACGCCAATTTGTCTGAACCGTTCGTACTATAGCTTGAAAACGAACAGAACAGAAGGAATGTAAATTGAACCAAGCTTGAAACAGTTAAATGGCTCTATGTAAATCCGTGTTGGTTAGCGCTGAAGGTTTGTTTCTACAAGAAACTACGTGATATCATACACAATTTAGTCATGATACGATAATTTCTGGTTGAATTTCGAGCGCTGTTCTTGTAAAACGAGATTCTAGCTCATAAAATCACCTTTTCAGTAAAATTAGGAAAGCCAATCAGCTGAGAAGGGAGACTTTATTGACAACATAATTTTCGCCTCCCCCCTCACCAACAGTTAAGATAGAGATTCTTTGATGCCATGCAACCATATTTCGGTGAGAGATACTACGTCAAATAAAAGTGGAAACAATTTAAAATTTTGGTTTTAAAGTGATACTTCCTAGGGCGTGATAATGCGAGTTAATTAATTAGGAATTGGATTAAAGCACAAAAGATGTTGGGGGGACGGCTGGACTGGCTCGTCTCATTGCTCTTTGGCGTGGGGGCTAGATTTGGTGTACCCTCTGGTCAGTATACCATTTGATACAATAGGCGCTTTCGGCAAGCACATTCTTAGTGAGACAAGTGAGATATTCTCAGTTGGCTCACTGAGACTGCACTTTCGGGGAACTGTCTCAGTTCCATATTGAGCTACCAATTTCGAACGCAACCACTGAGCAACTGAGACAAGTGAAACTAAATTTTCTTGTCTCAGTTGACTCAGTTTCGTTATTTTTTGATCTTAATTTCAAATAAAAGTTTAGTGAGCTGTTTGAATAAACTAACAACACTTTCCTCAATTTATTACTATCCAATTCTGTGTTCAAAATTATTCAAATGTCAAAATTGGCAAATCAGCTGATTGGTTTGAACTGAGACAACTGAGACGATTGCTCAAAGTTTTGTCTCAGTTGTCTCACTGAGACAGTGCTTGCCGAAAGCCCCTAATGGCTCCAGAGCTTCGATTCGGGCGTCGCTTCTCTGTGAGTTTTACTGTAAGGGGATCATGGACTGAGGGAAGTGCCTTATTGAGCCTTCCTCGGTCCGTTCTAAAAATTTTCATCGACGGCTCTCTCACGAATGAGGGAGCCGGGGCGTGTGTTTACCTTCCTGAACCTGGCATTGGGATGGAGTACTCATTTGGAAGACACACCATTGTCTTCCAAGCTGAAGTCTTCGCCATCCCAATGGCAGCGGCAAAGATAGCCCCTGATATGGAGATTAAGGGAAAGAACATTGCTATTCTTTCTGATAGTCAGCCAGCCTTGATGGCTCTAAGTGGCCCTCGGATAACATTTAAGTTACTGGGGGACTGCAGATCATATGTAGATAAGTTGTATATCCACAACAAGGTGTCTCTTCAGTGGATTCCTGGTCACATGTGGATTATAGGGAATAAAAGGGCTGATCTTTTAGCTAAGGCTGGTACTAATTCTCCGTTCCTCGGATCGGAGCACGCCGTAGGCGTTACTACCTAGAGTATCGGGTGTCTCATCAAAGCAAATGTTCATAGGAAGCATCAGCAGAGATGGGAGAACCTGAGTACTTGAAGGTGCACAAAACTGTTTCTTGATGGGCTCACTAAGAATATTTCTGGTTTTCTCATAGGGCTCGGAAGGAGACAATGTAGAACAGCGATTGGCATCTCGCTTCACACTCATCTAACAAGGATAGGAGTTGTTGACAGCCGCCTTGTGTGTCTGTTCTGTCTGGAAAGAGAGCCTGAGAGAACCGAACACTTCTTCTGTGCTTTTCCGGCCTTCGCCCGGATACTCTAGGTTCTGCCCTCCTATCCGCAGAGGAATTGAAGAACTTTCGTACCAAGACCTGATGCGCTTCATTAAGAGGACAAGAAGGTTTAGGTGATAGGGCTTCTAGCAGGACAGTAAAATGGGCCGTTCTGGTCTCTGTGCTTGGGATCTCTCGTCCCCCTGCCTTAAAAAAAAGTGAAGTGGAATTGGGTACCTTCTATTCAATAGGAATAGTGAATACGCTAGCTCAGTTTTATTCAGAGCTTTCCAGTAAGGTGGCAGTAAAGCGAACTTAACTGCATTTCACATTTTCGTTTCCTTTTTAGACTTGTGGGAAGGGAGACAATTAGTGGAGTTTCATAATTTGCTTCTTTCCCGTATGTGCTCTGCTTGATAATGTTTTATACATTCACGGATTGTATTTTAATTTTTATTTGCTCATTTTGTGTGATATTAGTTAACAGATACTGCAAAAAACGATGAAAAACATCACTCCATGAAGGCACCAAGATTACACTTTACAACGTAACATCTAAAAGTAATGAGATATCGCCAATAGCAGCGTTCATAGGAGATTTTAAGAGGAATTTATAATAGATTTTGTTTTCACTTCCAACATGGTTGATGTTTCCCTAAGGCGTAAGGAGGTCTATGTAAGTTCTCTTACATTTTTATGGTAGAATTGAAGAAAATCCCCTTTATTTTTTGGTGTAGCTGTAGAGTATGTTTGATATCAATATGGAGGGACTATGACAACGAAAATATTCCTATTAGCATGCCTGAAGAGCCCTGAGAGAACTTTTTTAACACTGTTAAAACAGTTTGATCTGAGAGATCCTGGAGTGAGTGGAAGGTTGCTGAACACTTATTAATATTGATGAGATCACATTTCTTAAAAGATCAAAATAAAAGTAAAACTTTGTTAAAACATATTCCGGTAGTACGCATCTAAAAATATTTTCTATGCATAATTTCCACATAAGAGAAGTGCGATGATGAATATCTGGTGCGAATTCATCAAATTGCAAAGAATGATCATAAAAGAGTCATTCTACCAAATACAGTAGTTCTTACGAAGTTATAACACCTAAAGCTCATTTAGCAAAATCATAGGGTCAACAAACAGAAGATGTTATTCCCACCTAACTTAAGTGCTCGTTAATGAGCTAATTAAGCACTAGAACATGATACTACATCACATTTTCCGGCACAATAACCTTAATTGTCGTCTGTATCGTATACCTATATATAAAAAAAAAACAAACTAAGAAACATATAAAAAAATTTGGTGTCATTCGCTTTTCACAGATTTCTCACGATTAAATAAACTGCGAGAAAAGTTTTTTCACAGTGAAAGGCGCCATAAATGAGTCATTAGCGGTCATGTCAACTTTGTGGACTTTTCGGATAATTTTATTGTCAATAAAAATCCTACTGAATACGAAAATCGCTAAGTTCAGCTTAGCCGGAGATACAAAAGTGTTAAGAGCTTTGTTTGCAGTAAATTTACGAGCCCACGCGCATATAGTCACCAATTTGTAAATCTTTTCTGCTTTCATCTTTTGTCCCAAGTTCTTCCTACTACAACAGTCTTCTTGACATCTCCAGATAATATAATCTAGGCCAAAATTCATCGGCATTGTAGCAACAGCCTTTGTGTAGCCAAAAAAATATATGTCAAACGGCTTCATCGTAGCTTAAGATTAAAAAGGAGAAAAAACAAAACAGCCTTTCAGGGAGTGTCATTCTACGTCCTCAATTAAGACGACGACGACGACAACGACGACAGTTTGACCGTACAAGTTTATTGACACTCTACGCCATGCCATGTCACAGACAGTGACTATAGCGGCTAAGTTGATATTATAGCCAGGCTAATTAAATTCTATCAGAAATTAGCTTTGTGTGATTAGCAGCGTTTTTGTTTTTTGCATAGCCACCATAGTTAGATGCAACTGAAACTAATCAGAGGCTAGGCCGATCGATCAGACGATCGAGCACCCGTCATTCCATCATCATCGTCTTATAGTCGTTCATTAGAAGACATTTTCATAGAGAATTAAAGATTTTACGCAACACTTAATTCGTCTAGAAGCCTTTCGAAACTCAGCTCTTGATGTCTATGAAAATATTTTAATGGCGGATAATTGCAAGGTTTATAGTGACTCGATAAAGTCATAACCATAAGCGTGTAATGTTCGAAGCAGCAAAGATCTTTTTTGTTTTTTGTTGCAGCAGCAGCTGCTGCTTTTATGTATTTGGACTAAATCCATGTCAAGAACGGTGGAAAAAATTGATATCGCGAGCTAATGTTAAGAAACATGTTGCTTCTGAGCATGCGTTTTACTATAGTGATTACTTTGTCAATTTTCGTAAACAGCCATTCCGGGGTTTGACATTGAGATGAATTGAACAATAAGGCTAGTTTTGATTAACGCCCACAAATATGATTGAGTTACTCTAGGTTAATAAGGCTGTCAAGTCTTTCAATTAATAATAACTGTTATCTGTTCCAGATGATTGTACGTATCCGATTTGTGTTCTATGATATGCTAAGCGGGATTATGTTGTCTTGTTATGGTGTTTTCTTTGATGCAGTAGCTTTGTTAAGTAAGCAACAATTTAAGATCAATCATGAAATGAGTATTTTCTTTTTCGCTTTTGATTTTATAAAATAAAAGGTCTGTGAATATTCGGATAAAATTTTATCCAGATTATCCGAAATTGATTACTTAAGTCTGGATAGCAGGAAAAATCGAATTTATAAAATTGTTATTTATGTAGTTTGGTTTATTCGATTATTTGTGTAAAGAATTTGACGAACTAAGTTAGCTCCATCACATTAACTGTGGTCGCTTAGTATTATTATCCCTGGAAATTAGCAATTAAAACATCCAAGGGTCCTTTTAAACATCATATAATCAATGTTTCTTTCTGACGTGTTTGACTGATGCGGAGCTTTTCTTTAAATACGCGCTCACGGCCTTATATATGTAAATCAATAAAAAAAAAATGCAAGAAAATCCGGCTCGAAGGACCAGCAAAAATGTTTTTTTATATTATATTATATTGAAATAAATTTTTTTTTTATGTGGCAACAATACTTTTAGGGACTGGTAATCAAAAATTGCTTATAATTTTTAAAACCGACTTTAGGGAATATTTAATGTTATAAGAGATAAGCCTTCAATCAAATGAATTAATTTCGAATATATTTGGAATTCGTTGAACTTATAATAAGAATATTACAGCGAAAATGAAACTCGGAATTAAGATAATTGTCATACATATGTCAACAAAATTGGTTCCACATTAAAACAGAAAATGAAGCAATCCAACACCGAGACCAGCAAGTCACTTCTGGAAGTAAACAAAAGGAGTCTCCACATGACTTTTACAATTTCTAGAAGTAACTCCTCAGAAAGTGTCAAAACTTTTGGAAGTTCACTTACTTGTTTCCACAGGAAAAAACTTGCACTTGCAAAGTCATTTCTGAAAATAACTTTCACAAATTAACATGAAAACACGGCTTAACACCTTAGCCATACAGCGCTCCTAATGAATCATTAACTAACGACTCATTAGACCATAATCATTCATTAGGCAACTGCAGACATAGCCCTTTCTTTAATTAAGTTGTACTGTCATACTTACTTATGACAGTGAAGTAGCGAAATGCATTGATTTAACGCTATAAACTTCATTTTTATTTATTTTATTTTTCAATTTAACGATTTGAAAATGAAAATTATATTAAAAAGTATTTTGATAATATTCATACATAGTTTATGCTTTGCATTTCCTCTTCTTATTTTTCAAATGGGCAGATGCATACCATAGTTTCAGACTTATATTACATGCCAAATTACATTTAGTTCTAGCTCAAGTTTCCTCATTAGAGCTCTAATGAAGGAAAAAAAAACATTTCATTGCGATTTAATAGTTAATTAATTATGAACAATATGTGAGACACGGCATTTTAATGAATAATTAGTATACTAATGATTAATTAGAATTAGATCGTGCCGTTTGTCTAGGCCTAGGGCATAAGGCTTCATGTTATATTTAATTGTAATCAAAAATTCGAAATGAATTTTTCTTTTATAAATCCCTAACTTGACAGCTTCTATGAATATATATTATTAAATGACCATCATTAAATTTCCAAAAGTTTATTCGAAATTCATACATACCTACTTAAATGGAAAAATCTACACAAAAGAAAAAAAAATGACAGTCCAATTTCGAAGTGACATTTATTGTGTCTATAACATTTCCATTTCTGACGTAAAAAAAATGGCCAAGCAAAATTGACAACAAGAAATGTATCATAGAAAAATATCACCGGATGGCAGCTCTTTTGAGATGTTGAACTAGTTGTAAAACAATACAAAAATTATGTAAAGCGCTTATCTTGACGCAGTTATGGGGTGATAAATTTAAAAAAAAAACTTCAGAATGGTATAACCCCAAACTCTCCACCGGTATAACTTTTTCTTCGAGTTTTGATAATTATCATAAATTTCTTTGCCCGAAGTCTCTCGTTTTGGTCAAACTTAATCCAATCGGCCTTACCGATATTTCCTGGTAGGCGATTTTTTTGTTTTTTTTTAAATGATTGCAGCTCACTTCTGTTTTGGTGTTGACTAATTAATTAGACATTTTGTGAGATTGGGAGCAATTGAAAAGAATTCTTTAAAATAAAACTAAAACTAAAAATATTATAGAAGTAAATTGATGAAAGGTCTTAACTGCTATAAGAACTATTCCTAGGTATTACGCGAGATAATTTTTATTGAATCGCAATATCAAGCAAATGATTATTTTCTACTACCTTTTACGAACCACGCAACGAATGTCAATTAACCAATAAAAGACCATAAATCTCGGCGTGTCGTCGGTATAATTGAATCGTAGATACTTAAAGAGGATGTCTATAGTAATTTGAATACAAATTGCGTTGCGAGTTGTGTGAATTGGCGTCGGTAGAGTGGGTGCTGTTAATTATGTAAAATATTTATAAAACCGCGCTGTCAAAGATGTTTTACAAAGTTTTCTATATAATGCGCATAGATAGGTTTGTTGAGCATCTCAAAGATATTATGGAATTCTTTTATTTAGTTTTCTGGGTGATGTACACCATTGAGATTCATAAGGGGATTTATGAAATATGATTCACAGGAATTCATCAACAATGGTGCGTACATACAGATTACATAAGGTATGACTTAAAAATTTTTGATACTTTAATCAAGGCGTCATTTCGGATAGCTTTACATTTTGACTTACATACCTATATACGAAAAAAAATAACTATAAATTAGAAAAATTACAGAAATCGTATATATGTATTTAGTAAATTAGCTGGTGTGACGTTATATACAATTTGTTCATGATGGTTTATATATATTATGTATTAGGTATTTACCTTTTTTATTTATTTTGTATATGCGTTCATTAGGGCTGATATTTTCAGTACTTAAGCACTTTTTTCAATACCTTTTAATATCAAAACTACTTCAACAATTTCTTAAACATTTTAGTGCCTTTTTAAATATTCAAAATTTCATATTTTTATGTCTTAAGTTGATTTTTTTTTCTTAACTAAAGTCTTTATTCGTATAGAGATGAATCAATAGAATTTTTATATATGACAATGACATTTACTTTAGAGGTATTCAAATATAATCAGTTGTCAATGACACTTTGGTGTATAACAAGAAAAATCATCATTTACGAAATTAACAGCTGAACGTTTTATTCAGTTCCAGATCATTTGGTAAAAATTTAGTCCAAAAGGATCATGCAACACTGGAACCCCTAAAAGATGAGGTGATTTGCAATCGAAAATGTCATATTAAGTTTTTTTTAATTCCTGTTATTTTCGAAATTAGATTTTTTCGAAAATCAGGTCATTGCAATGCTTTTTTGACTGTAACTCAGCTCGTTTCGCTTACTGAACCGCCATTTTGGTCATGTTTTATTCATAATACTACTGACTTTCATTTACAATAACTTGCTTTCAGAAAAGTTTATAGATAAGTAAAAAATAACTGATATAACTTCAAAAATGTTTTTCTCTTCGAAAAATTATCTTTTTCGAAGATCAAAAATGTCCTAATGTAGCCATATTAGCAAATTGTTCCGTATCCACAGAAAACATCCCTAATCTGTTACCTTTCAGATAAATCCAACATTTTTAAGTGCCTGGCTCAAGTAGTCCCCGAGATACAGGATAAGATGTTTTGCAACATATCTCGCCCATACTTCAACGAAATTATTTTGAAACTCAAACTTTTTTTATAATGGTGGGAAAACTAACCACTGCAGCAAGAAAATCGAATGAAACCTACTTCAAAATTTTACGATTTATGTTTAGGACTATTAACAATGAATTTTGCACTATTAATTTTAATAATAATAAAGCGCCTTTTAAGTTTAGGTATCGCACCATATATAATAAAGCATAATGGTATTTATGTATCAGGCCCTAACTTTACACATATCGCAGCATAAAGAAATAATCTTGCATAGGTAAAGAATTTTCCACAGGTAAATAATTTTCCACAAGCAAAGAATTTTTCACAGGTAAAAAGATATTGAATTTCATTTTTATGTAGGAATGAATTCAGGCAGGCAAAGTTTTTTAGTATTTTCTTCGCAGTTAGATTTTACCATTTGATCAAGTAAGTAAGTGAGCAGAAATAATCGAAGTAATGTCTTCAAATTTTACACACCAGGAATTGGCTGAAATGTACTTTATTTATGGTATGTGGCATGGAAATGCAGATTTAGAGGAGCATAAGAGGCGGTATCGTCGAAGATGGGCCCATATCTTGGATTATTTTCCAGACTTCACCGTAAATTGTGCGAGAGCGGATCTTTTCGCGAGTTGAGATCTGCCAGACCCAGAGGCGAAGACACGTCAATTAAGTTGGGACCGCCATTTCATGGTAGAAAATTTTTGAATACGTCAAAATTTAGGGCTCAATTAGGGCTAATTTAATGCCACTTCCCCGAATTTAATGCTTTAGTACTTTTATAAAAATTCCATGGATAATCCAACTTTATTAAAAGCTAGGACCACCACTACTGAGAATAGGTTAAATAGTATTGTTACAATAGTGCACACTGCATTATATTTTAGGGCTCAATTAGGGCTAATTTAATGCCACTTCCCCGAATTTAAGCTCTAGTACTTTTTAAAAAAATCCATGGATAATCCAACTTTATTAAAAGTTAGGACCACCACTACTGAGAATAGGTTAAATAGTATTGTTACAATAGTGCACACTGCATTATATTTTAGGGCTCAATTAGGGATAATTTAATGCCACTTCCCCGAATTTAAGCTCTAGTACTTTTTAAAAAAATCCATGGATAATCCAACTTTATTAAAAGTTAGGACCACCACTACTGACAATAGGTTAAATAGTATTGTTACAATAGTGTGCACTACATGATATTTTAGGGTTTAATTAGGGCCAATTTAATGTGTTTTCTCCGAAAGTAAGAAATCAATTGACGTCAAGAAACCATAAAAGCAAAAGTTTAAAAAACAAAATGTTCCATCGATGTTAACCTACCTGCTGCCAACATTTTAATAATACTGTGCTTTTCAGTCAGATTAAATCTTTGAGCAACATATAATACTGCAAAGGAGTTTAATACTCTAATCTTTTCCGAACTGATAAAGGTTGGTAAGGCGTTATCCACAGAAATGTAGAGAAAAAATATAATTAATTTTACTGCTTTTCTGTAGTATTTATTATGCCTAATCTCCAACAAACCAACTAAGAAACCATGAATCAGCGGTTCGGTTAACTATTGCTGGCTGCAACAGCGAAATGTAGATGCTAAATTGGTGCCCAGCTTAGAAATTGAGATTCAATGCCTTGAACACCAATAGGATTTCACTACGGTAAATTTGGGTTACCACACTTCCTGTTTTCTCTACGAGTATACTCCATTGTGCTGCTGAGTTTCATAACGAAAAACATGAGAAAGATTAGTTTTTGAATCCTGATAAACGCTTTTCGCTATTTGTCAAATTACAACAGAATTTAGGTTAAATTTATGTGGAGAGACTAATTACATTTATTCTCTGCAATTTATTAAGTTTTTGTAGCTTTACACAGTGGTCAGTGCAAACTAAATTTATTTGATCTAAATTACCGTGTATCATAAGAATTTAAAATTCTAACCATGCTTGGCCCTTGATTTGTTGCAGATACCCATTAAAACCTACGATCTTTGGGGTCTCAAAAACCGCTTTCAATTTTAAAGTTGGTGGTCCTAAATTTTAATAAAGTTGGATTATCCATGGATTTTTTAAAAAGTACTAGAGCATTAAATTCGGGGAAGTGGCATTAAATTAGCACTAATTGAGCCCTAAAATATTATGCAGTGCGCACTATTGTAACAATACTACTTAAACTATTGTCAGTAGTGGTGGTCCTAACTTTTAATAAAGTTGGATTATCCATGGATTTATTTAAAATGTACTAGAGCATTAAATTCGGGGAAGTGGCATTAAATTAGCCCTGATTGAGCCCTATAACAATATGCAGTGCGCACTATTGTAACAATACTATTTAACCTATTCTCAGTAGTGGTCCTAACTTTTAATAAAGTTGGATTATCCTTGGATTTATTTAAAATGTACTAGAGCATTAAATTCGGGGAAGTGGCATTAAATTAGCCTTGATTGAGCCCTATAACAATATGCAGTGCGCACTATTGTAACAATATTATTTAACCTATTCTCAGTAGTGGTGGTCCTAACTTTTAATAAAGTTGGATTATCCATGGATTTTTTTGAAAAATACAAGAGCATTAAATTCGTGGAAGTGGCATTAAATTAGCCCTAATTGAGCCCTAAATTTTGACGTATTCAAAACTTTTCTACCATGAAATGGCGGTCCCAACTTAATTGACGTGGCGAAGACGATACTATATTAATGAAATTTCAAGACGCACTAATCAGCCTGTTGTAAATGTAAGTATTATTACTAAATTTTGATTTTATTAAATTATTTATTAAATTAAATTATAATTATATTAAGCTCAAGATACTTTTGTAATTCAAGGTTTGGAGACGTTTGCATGAAGAAAGATTTCATCCGTACCACTACACTCGTGTACAAGCCGGCAGACTTTTCAAAACCCATTTCATTTGCGAATGGTTATTGTGAGGAATATTTTATGGACAGATGAGGCTAATTTTTCAAAGAATCCAACCTAAGACTTACAAGAGCAGCCAAATTTCAAGGGTATTTCAGTGTTCATGTTTGGGCAGGAATAATTGGGACTCGATTAGTAGATTCTATAATATTTCCCTCCAATATAAATAGCAAACATTATTCAGAATATCTCCAAACAACTTTGGAGGATATCATTGATGATCTTCCGATCAGCGTCACACATAGAATGTGGTTTCAACAGTACTTAAATGAACGGTTTCCAAACAAATGGATTGAACGGGAAAGTGACATTCCTTGGCCTCCTCGATCACCAGACTTAACACCTCTGGATTTTTATTTTTGGGCATCTAAAAAATCTTCTCTATAAGGACAAAAGAGAGATCTCATCTCGAGACAATTTAGTAAATCGAATAGTAGCAGCAGGTAACCGTATAAGCCGAGAAATGTAACTAGCAGGAATATCAAATACCATTGTAAAGCGAGCCAGGAAATGTTTTCAGTGCGACGATGAAGTATTTGAACAATTTTTTAAATTAGTAGTTATTAGTAGTTACTTACATCATACTTATAGGCTAGATACTGCATTCTAGATGTCATTAGAATAATAACATTTTTTTTATAATCTTTGCCTGTCGATATATGTGCGTGCTATGAAGATCTAACATTTTACCAAATTTCAGATTCATACTACGCGCAGTTTTCGAGAAAAACGTCTGTGCGATCTGTTTTTTTCCTTTGTTGTACGGAACCTTAAAAACACATTTTCCAAGCGTTTTTCTAAATAAAAATGATACTCGTACATATGATGCTAAAAATTATCCCAAATGGGTTAAAAATAGTGAATACTTTTGAAGCCACGAGATTTTCCAAATATAATAATAGATTGGCAGGATCCACCATCTTGGCTGCACGCCCTGTCATTTGGGACATTTCTGAGTAGTTTAAACTCAGACGTCTCCTTCCACCGCAGCCATAGCGATGACCAGAGTTACATATGGTAAATACGTGTTGCGGTAGTGATTAGCCCGGAGACCACCAGCCCATCGGGCTAGTGCCTGTCCTCCTAGTTCGGCTCTGTATCTATATACAAAAAATTGCGATAGTGTTCGCCCTTGAGATATGAATTTTGAAACTCTCCGTATACCGTAAAATAACAAAATGCTATTATTAACAAAATGTTTTTTCGTTCGATGCTGCTATATTTTTTTATGAAAAAAGTATTGGGCTTCATTTGGTATTTGAATAAGAAAAACCCGTAGCTCCATTCTGGAGATATCATTTTTTGAAAATTACGTTTCATCGTGAAATCAAGAAATTTATAATTCCCCTGCAGCAGAGAGGGGGGGGCGGTAGAGGGAAACGTGAAACCAAAAAATATAGGTGAGCTACTTTGGTATGCCCTATAAATTGTTAAAGTGTCATCCAAATCGAAGATGGTGCGGTTGACCGCAAAAAGCGTGAAGCGTGCGGCGGTGAAAACTGTTTAATACTTCATGAAACCTATTTAGTTTGAAATTCGAATTTGAATAAGCGAATTTTCGAATCTATATTTCAAAAACATTTATTCGAAATGGAGTCATTCATACATTTTAGATGTTACATGCACGGTAATTTTTCAGAAAAAACATTTCACCATAAATCCTCGATCCTCACCTTTTACCGTATTTCCTCATTCGTAAATATTTTTATCAAAGAGTTTACAAATATTTTCAAAATTTCAAATGTCGTTTTAATCATTTTAATACCAGGACTAGTTTTAAATAGGGCCCAAGCGTGTTTTCTAGGATGGGTTTTAATAATTTATTACATGTCTCTTTGAATGCAGTATTTATAGTTGATTGTTTTTTTTTTTATATAATTAAGAATTTCTTCGAAGATTTTTTATATTTTCTTTTAGACTTCATTCCGTCCCAATGATTTTTACTCTTAAGGAACTGCTATTATTACAACAGGACTAATAACACATAGTTAACAGCACTAACTTAGGGTCACATCCTAGCGGGAAATATGTCAAGCGTTTGTCAGGGGAAGCGCTTCCACAATATAGCCAGAAAATATCTTTTCCATAACCAAAGGAATCTTTGCGGAAGCAGATCTCTTCTCTCAGCTTAGGCTAACTCATAAGTTATCTGCCTTTTGTTGTGAAAAGAAAACTCATATGCATCTGAAAACGCAGCAGAATTGTTATTCTTTAGTTAGTAGTCAGTTGAAATGTGCGGTTAATTGAAAATTAATTTAATTTAAAATTTTAGACGGAGCGCATTTAGAAAAAAACTGAAATTCACCCCCCCCCCCCCCCTGGTCCATGTCCATTATGAAACGCAGCCAAACAAATCTAGCCTTCTCCACGCATTTTTGTTAGCTTTAGTTTTAGATTTAACACTATGTACTTGAGCAAAACACAAAAGTTTATTGCATGGGTTCCGCCTCTAACTTTTAACTTTATTTTATTTGTCTACCTCTTAGCGCTCCAAGAGTACTACCCTACAAGTGCTCTGAGAGTGCTACCCTACAAGTGCCCCTAAAAAGCTTCCCAAGAATCTGCACTTGAGCGCTTCCCTCTGCTGACATGCTCACGTTAAAACGATATGAAGCTTCCAAAGAAGCGCTCTTCCATTCCTTTTTTACCGCTTCCATTTCCCACTGGGATCTATCTGAAATGACTCCATCACGTTCAATTTATGATAGAACAAAATGGGATGCCTATTTCCTTGGGAAAAAAAAGGGATGACAATTCGTTAGTATCTTCCTGAATACTAACAAATTGTGATCCCTATGAAGGGATTTGAAGAAGAAGGAATCACAATTCGTTAGTATCCTCCTGAATACTAACAAATTGTGATCCATATGAAGGGATTGCCTGATTTAAAAAAATATAATAAGCTGCAACTGGTGCATTCCACCAGCTATGTATACCTGCTGACTGCAAACTTTCTTCAGCAGCTCAATTCAGGTCAATTTTGATACACTTATTAACATTCAAGAATCGTGTAAACAATGAATTTCATATTTAAGTACATGCGCCACACGCATGTAGTAGCTTCCCTTCACTTCACCACAGAGAATGCACATAGATACAAGATACGATATCAAAAAACACTGTGCTTCATATATCGACAGGTACTTATTGTACATATATGTATATGTATGTATATACCTACATACATATGTACCTACTCTAAGCCCATACATTTCACTATAACTTCTTGACCTACATCTGGCGCTTGCGCGTATCGTTTACAGTGCACTCACGTCAACTTGTATATTTACCTTAAACCTCTTATTTGATCATTTTTTATCTAATTGATCTTGCTGTGATCCCAAGTGGAGACGAAAACATGTTTATCCATAGAAAATTGTTAAGTCATGATTAAAATATACAGCGCACATGCGCAGATGCTTCTTCTCCAGTGCCCAAGTTTCTGCGGTCTCTACCTCTATGTCTATACATAGACTGTTAGAGTCTAGCGTCCAGTGCTAGTTTATTAGTCCCCGAGCTCAAGATACTCTGCGCTGTGGTCCGGATGTTCCGAACAGTGTTTTTTTTTTTTTGTACGTGTTCTGGCTATGATAATGGCATAAAGTGGTTTACGTCTTCGCTCCAACATAGGTGAAACGGTTATATCCGCATATGATTCTGCTCATTATGTGCTCTTTTCTATGATTTTCGAATTTAGATTTCATTTCTTTTGTGTGATTCATTCACTGGGACATCAAAAGAATAAAAGAATCAAGCTTTCACTGACTTTCATTTTCAATTGCGCACTGCGCCATTATTCATGCCAGATCCATAGAGCAAAATGCTTGTCAATTTCAATGGCTCTGTTCACTGCAGTTTCTGGAGCATTAAGTGAAATTTGAAATATAATACTATCGCTTTGCGCAGTCGCAATGGAAGTTTGCTTATTTATATTCAACAGACAAGAATAATTGGTGTTCTGCTGTGAACTTTGTTTTCTCCAAATATTCCACTATATGTAGGAGTCCCACACTATGCCATACCAGTAACGGAAGGGAGGGGGAGGGGGACACCTCCAATAAATAACTCCAACGGATATTGACCGCTTCTTTCAGCAGTTACAGTTTTATAAGAAGCACTCCAATGGCCAGTAAAGTAGTGAGGAGAATACTCCATTATATTCCGAGTGCTATCCAAGTGGTTCTTCATCATCTCATCTCTGGTATCTTTAATAGGCGGTCACCTACTAGCTTACTAAGTATCTTGCGTCGCAGGCCGGTTGTGCAGGTGTCGTCTCGTCGCTTGACTTCTGAAGTCGTTAAAAGTTGTGTTCCTGGGAATTAAACGCTAAATATGGTCACTTGTATTCATTGATGCATTGGTAATAAAGCAATTACGGATATCTTTATTGACTGCTTGTTCTAGCGATATATTGCCCATATCCAGGCGAAGACACTGCCTTACTGCCTTCAGTGGCAGGATGTGGTTTTGGCGGAAACTGTTATTTCTTAGCCAGCAATTTGCTGTTCAATTCTTGTTTACCTTGATTTAGATGTGTGTAAGTACAGAAAACGGGTTGTTTTGTTGTGCTATTTCTAAAACATCACATGATGGTTAATTGTGATAAATAGATAAATCTCGCATTTACATGCTCAGAAAGTGGGTCAGTGGAGTATAAGTGCTTATGTTGTGAGATTTAAACATGATTTAAGACCCGTTAAGCTCTTAAGTCTAACTAACACTGTTTTCTGACTATTTTTTCTTTTTAATATTTTAAGAATAATTGCGAAAACCTTCGGATGTCTGATAAAAGTCAAAATTCAAAATTTTTGATGTGTGTCGAAAAATTCGGGTTATCATAATATGATTTAATGATTCTGATGTTTTCAAGGTCTTAATATCAAAGTCTCAAAGTCTGAAGAAGTATCTAATTAGTGGATCATTAAAGCAATGACGACTCCTCAAGCAGGTGTACATATTATTTGTTGTATGGCTCACCAATTATTATTATTTTTTATATACATAAACGTTTCATTCTAGTATTGCCTGTTTCTTAATCAAATTCAAATAATTGTTTTGTTTCTTAGACCTTTCTAATTTTATAAACGTTGCCATTTGTCCTTGGTATATGACTCTTGAAAAGATTACAATCAAGACACTCTGTTCAATTGGAAAATCAACACGGAGTTTAGCATACATCGCGCGCCGCAATTCTTTAAATTTATATTTTATCTCATTCAGAAATTTTACGCAGATTTTTCACATTTATTTTAGGGCTTTAATTATGTATTTTGTTTTATTTTAAAATTCTGTTTGCTGCCATTTAAGCCGTTGCGTTGTTGTGGAAGTTCTAGGGCGGAATAATATATCTTTTGCAGATCAAAGACCAAGTTTAAGAAAAAATCCTTAAGATACGAAATTTGCAGCCACTACAAGCAAAAGCAGATGGAAGACAAATTAAAATTAAGATTGGAATGCAATAATTGAACAACAACAAAATTAAAAGTCAAATGGAAAGTAAATAAAAAAGAAAAAGAAAAACTGAAAAAGAAAATTTCAATTAAAAAAAAAAGAGATTAAAATAAATGTCAAAACTCGAAAAAATTATTGTGGGTAACGCAAGTGTTGGGGAAAATATTCAAAAGTTTTGTATTTGGCGATTTTGTGTATCCAACTTTTCCAATTTCATGGTAAGTAATACAGCCAAAAAGATAGAAGGGCCAATGTTTTCTGCGTGTGAAGTTATGTTCACGGTCCATATGTTGGCATTAAGGAGTATTGTTCACGTAGAGCTTATGATGTTATCTTATCTGTTGGAATAAATTATCTTATACTACTTAATTTAGTAGATATAGCTTTTGATTTCAATCAAATACAATCCACGACAAAAGTGTTACCGACCGGAAGTATATTAAGGGAGAGCAGGGGGAGCGATCGTTTCCCCTGTATTATATTATTAAAACGAAGCGCTTTCAAAACAACGAAATTCAGAAATTTAAGCATAAATATACTGAATCATCCCTGATTTTCATGTGGGGCAGTTTTATTTTTTAATACTTAAATATGTATAACCTCTAAAAACAACAGATATTTATTTCATCATAATCGAAACAGTATTTGCCCCAAGAACTTCTTTGCGACGCTGTAGAATTTATTTATTTATATATGAAATACTATAAAATAACTAAAAAAGTAAAGTAGCAACCGATAGTAGGAAACAGCCCAATGTAATGTTGAGCCGTTGAGTGTTTTTAGTTTGCCCCTCTCTTAAAGATAGCATCTATGTACCTACTTCATGCAAAAACAAATCCACATCGGACTTTATTTATAATAATTTTTTTCCTTCGAATTTTCTTGTAAAATTTTCTTCATAATTTTTGTGCTTTATTTCGGTAGCCAACAATAGCCCATAGAGCTTGAATTGATTTGAATTTCTGGGCCGCTTACAATTTTTATGAGCATAGATAAATTTTTCTTATGAATTTTTATTAAAATTTTCCATTACATGGTATGGCTGACAACACTTCTTGAAACCGAAAATTTGGCAGAAATGTCCCAGTATGAAATATTAGAAGCGCTCCTTCTAGAAGCAATAAAGGAGCACAAAACTTTTATTAAATTTCAGTATTGCTCCACGAAACTCGAAAATGAGCAAACCTGGAGCAGAGATAAGGGAGTGAGATAAAGTTGATATAGTTTAACCTGCTGAAAAAAGAAGCATAACAATTTTTTTTTGTCACTTATAAATAGTTTTTTAAGCGGACCCCTGCAAGTTTCACAAAGTATCTTTTTTGAAAATAAAAATTGCTATATGCGCACTCTCTCTAATACAACAGAAAGCAATCCTCATATTTTGTTTGGTTTTCTATACCCATAGATGCTCTTAACCGCTTTTCTTTCATGTATACTTGTGCAGAGTTGTAATGGCTTTGAAATTATGGAAACTTATAGGGACTATTTTATTACTAAAAAAGGTCTATAACCACTAACTGTGTAGACCGTGTTCAGTCAATAGTGCAAAAAGTTTGGCTTTCTTATTTGTTTTCATATTTATTATTTAAGAAAATTATGACTTTTTAGGTTTCTCACGCTATACTACTTTCATAATAGATTGTTTGTTTAGCTAGGAATAACCCCAAAAGAGTACAAAGCAAAAAACCATTTTCAACCCCCAGAAGTTTTTACTAATTTGTCTGATGACTTGATTTTTCGAAAAAAAATTGTTGCAAAATTTCGAGAGCTATTAAATCATTTTTTAGATTTTCTTCTAGGTCAAATGGGAAACGAAATATCAAAAAACAAAAACAAAATTTCATCTCTTTTTGAAGATGGCGGACAATGCTGACGTCGCCGTACCCCGTAAACATAAATTTTGACTTATGTATTTTGAAATACCTTACACTTCAAAAAATTGAAAAACTGCGAATCCCTTCCAAAGTCCCAATATCCTCTATAGATTGAACTAACCATATATAAATTGAAGCATATCCTACAATTACAAACTCTATGAACTGTTTTTGACCTTTTGGGCATAAATGGGTGTGGGTGCGCTTTGAACCTTTAGACATGGTTAATTCTTGTAAAATAACCACGAGCATAATTATTTGTCATTGTCAGTATCCTAAATAAATGCAGTTAAGTTTTAACCATAATCCTGATGTTAACAATTGATAGAGCTTCAGTATAGTTTTTGCTTGCAGAAGGAAATTTGCATGAGTTAACCTTGATTATTTGAGATTATGGACAAGAATTTGTTAAGGGGAGACGATAGTCAGCTCCACATAAATAAGACTTACATGAAAAACCAAATGATTCAAAATGAAGACATGTTTAAGAAAATATTGTAAATAATTTCAGGTACCCTTGAAATTGAAGAAGTATACGAGCAAACTTCTGTTTACTATAGTGAACTCTTTGAATGCATTTGAGTTAGTAGACAATTGCCATTAAATATGATCATGTGTGCGTTTCTTAACAAAAAGTTAATTTACAAAAGGGAAATGTCCACTTTTAATACAACTTTAGGCCCGATATCAACAGACATGAGAGATTTCTTAAGCGATGCAGTATGATACTCTGAATGTATTTTATTAACAATGTTTATTTATATTAAGCGAGGGTCATGGAAGAAAGAACTGCAAAAATATATGCGAAATGTAGTAGCAAAAAAGTCCCGAGAAAGTTTTCTGCATCAGGAAAAAAAAAAAAAAACAACACCACCCAATACTACTATGCGAGACCTTTAACTGATATGCAACTTGCCAAATCATAAAAATATGCAGAGAAAACGTTTTTTCTACGAATTATAGCTGGTAATGAGCTGAAGCGAATAATGAAAAGCGTCTTCTGATCGGACATAATCCTACCGAGATAGAGTCAATTTAAGGTGCGAAAAATCTAGTACCCTAGTTCGAATAAAAATGAGGGAAATACTAAAAATGTGAGTAGGGAGGATGACTATTTAAGTATAGGAGTGTGAGTACTCAAACTTCTTCCCAGGACCTAAAAAATTCGATTCTGTACTAGATTTTCCAAAAAGTACTAGATCAAACTTTAACACCCTCCAAGCTTAACCCGCTTAATTGAAATAAACATTGTTAATAAAATACATTCAGAGTATCATACTGCATCGTTTAAGACAGGGGTCTCCAAACTTTCTAGCCTAAGGGCCACACTGATTCCTTCACTAAGTCGCAGGGGCCAAGACCTAGCTAGCTCAGCATACAAAAATACTGTAGTTTTGAATTACACGCAAATTTTCGTTTTAGGATATGCCGACAAGTGGCGTGTATACAACGCCATCTTTAGCGAGTAGCAGAGCTACAGCATGTGACGGAAACGTTCTGTGCTGCGCGATTGCTTGTCAGGATGATTCGAATAGTTTCGAGCATTGAGGAGTTGTATAAATACGAAAGACAACCGAGAGTTGGACAGTTCCAAAGTTTGAATTCGGATCGACAAGTGCTATCTGAAAAGCGAACTAATATGATGTTTTCTAATTTTAGTTTTCTAGTATTAACGAAAATACACACCTTATTTTGATTTGAAGTTACGCGCTTTTTTGTGGATTTGTAAAAATATGGAAGAGAAACGAAAGATAGATAATGAGTGCAGAACATTTAAAGAGCAATGGGGACATCAATATTTCGTGATTGAGTCAAGTAATAAGGTAATGTGAAACAATATCAGTCTACAATGAATACAAGAGATTAAACATTTTCAGAATTACTACAAATTTACAGTGAGCCTACGGTTTGAAAATGTGAATCTTTTTAAACTCGGGTTGAAATTTCGCAAATGTTGTTTAAGAAAGTAAATGCTGAACAAGATGCAGCAGCTCATGCTAGTTTCCATGTATGTAGCTCATTTAAAAAAGCAAAACATGGAAAACCATTTACTGACAGCGAATTAATCAAGGATTGTATGATTGCAGCAGCGAAGAAATGTGTCCAGAAGAAGCTAATTTATTTCAAAAAATTAGTTTGTTAGCAAACACTGGGACTCAAAGGGTAGGTGATATTGCAGAACATATATTAACTCAATTGTCTGACAAAAATCGACACTTAGAGTGGTTCTCTTTGGCTCTAGATGAGTAAACAGATGTTTCAGATTCTGCTCAGGTGTTTTTTTTATATTCGATGGATAAGTAAAAATTATGAAGTGAATGAAGAGCTTCTTGACGCTCATAGCATTTACGGCACGACCACTGGAATAGATATTTTTAAAGGGGTTGAAAATCCTGTTCAAAAAAACAATCTTCAATGGAAAGACTTGAAGATCACTACTGATGGTGGTCATAGAAGATGACGATGGATCAAAACCATTAACCTTACACTGTGTCATTCATAAATAGTATTTGTGCGGAAAATGCATGGATATGTCAGAAGCTTCAAAGCGAGTCATGTTAGCTGTAAATTATACTTATCAGATCACTTGAGCTCACTCATCGTCAATTTCGATGCAGTACGCTGGTTTATTTGCGGAAAAGTTCTAACGCGATAATAATGATCGAAATTTTTCTGAATGCAAAGAAGCCTGAATACGAAATAATGAGTGGTTATGGAAGTTATAATTTTATACAGATTTAACTAAATATATGAATAACCGAATACCTAGCTTCTGCCTGATTTATATATTCAAATTATGTAAGTCCTTTCGACAAAGAATTATTTTATTTTAATCTTAATTGAATATAAAATGTTTTATGCATTTCAATACGTGCAAACATTTAGTCAGTAAACTGAGACTCCATTTCCGGTAGATTTCGCAATTGAAGCTTTGATTACAGGAAATAAACTTCGAGTCACGCTTTTCAGAATTTTAATGAAATTGCAAACGATATCAAGATTTTCAAAATCCTTTCAAATGGAAACGTTTCATTTGCTGTGTAGCGATATTTTTAAAGAAAAATATTCAAAGTCATCATTGCTAGAATTTTATGGAAGTCTTCCACTTACACAGTTTGATCAGTTGCACAAATTGGCTCGTGGCTTTTTCTTCCGCTTTCGGCACTATTTATCTGTGTGAAAAATATACAAAAAATATTTACAGATCCAAATTGACTGATGAACTCATGAAGTCGCTTACCGAAGTCGAATTACTACTATGTACGTAACTTATTGTAAGTTATTAGGATAAATCTCATTTCATTTTTATTGTAAAATTTATCAAAATGAACTACGACGGGCCGGCTATCGGGCTTGTCCGGCCTGCTGCCGCGGGCCGGATACTTGCGGCTCGCAGACCGGTGTTGGCCCGCCGGCCATAGTTTGGAGACCGCTGGTTTAAGACATTCCCATGTCTGGTGATGAAATGCACATTCCCCTTTTTTAGCAGGAGTAGGTACGTCATACACTGTCTTATGTAAAATTGGGTTTTGAACCAAACAAAATCTGATCCATAAGTGTCATATGGCCTGAAGAGACAAAACATTTCTATTACGCCTGATAGTAAAAGAAACTCCTGTTAATAATGAATGACAAAGTCTAAACACAAGTTTAAGTCATTTTTGTTTGGCATAATCTATATATATCTACTAAGTTAGACATATTTGTTATTTTTTATACCCTAAATGAAATCACAGTTTGCCATTCCGTTTGTAACGTACAGAAATAATGATAGTAGAGCAAAATGGGTTGGAAGACCACGCATTATAGTGAAAGTTATTTTGATGTTTGCATGTCCGTCTGCCCTCACGATAGCTCTCAAGAATGCGTGTACTTAGACAGCTGAAATTTTGCACACGAGCTTTTAAATAAAAAGGAAATTTAAGTTTGGAAATTTGATAAATCATTCGTGGGGTTGCCATACGAAAATTTCGTTTTTCACTATATATTTGGGCACTGCCTGAGACTCGTCTATGTATCGGGTTTTCCAATAAGAGGTGTTATTTTAATTAGCCCGCTATTTCGGTAGAGAGCTTGTCATTTTTTGACATTTGACAAGTAGAAACTACGCCATTAATAAAAAATGGAACGATACACGATTCAACAACGCATTGAAATTATTAAAATTCACTATAAAAATGGTGAAAATGTGGCAGAGACGGTTCGAAAAACTCGAACATTTTTGGGTCGTCGTGAAGCAATACAGAAATTGGTAGAAAAATTCGAGCTGTCGGGACAAGTTAGTGATGTGAAGAATAAAATCCGTGCACGTCGCTCAAGAACAGCCGAGAATATTGCTGCTGTAGCCGAAAGTGTTGAAGAAAACCCAGGCTTGTCCATTCCTCGTCGTTCTTTGGAATTAGGCATTCCACAAACGTTATTACACCGTATTTTGCATAAAGTTTTGGGTCTTAAGGCTTATAAAGTTCAGTTAACACAAGAACTCAAGCCGTCGAGTCTTTGCTGATTGGGTCCTTGAAATGCATGAAAATGATCCGGAATTCCATCGAAAACTCATCTTGAGTGATGAGGCCCATTTCCACCTCGATGGCTTCGTCAACAAGCAAAATTGTCGCATCTGGAGCTCGGAAAACCCAAGAGTTATTGTTGAAAAGCCTCTCTATCCTCAAAGCGTGACTGTTTGTTGCGGTTTATGGTCCCGCGGGGTCATTGGACCTTACTTTTTAGAAAATGAGGCTGGAGCAACAGTTACGGTGAATGGATTGCGCTATCGACAGATGATTAATGATTTTTCATGGCCGGAATTGGATGGTATTGATCTGGACAACGTTTACTTTCAACAAGACGGCGCTACGTGCCATACAAGCAACGAAACCATTGATCTTTTACGAGAAAAGTTTCCGGACCGTGTTATCTCTCGAAGAGGTGATCACAATTGGCCACCAAGATCTTGTGACTTAACACCGTGCGACTTCTTCCTTTGGGGCCACGTGAAAGAGAAGGTCTACGACAACAGCCCAGCGTCGATTCAAGACCTCAAAGATGGAATTCGTGAGGCTATCGATTTGCTTTGCGATTTGGTTATGGAAAATTTCATGAAAAGGATATGGTCCTGTAGGCGTGGTCGTGGTGGTCATTTGGCTGATGTTATTTTCCATTATTAACGGCATACCTTCCTCTTTATAATGAAATAAAGATCCGATCATTTATCTCAAAAACTGGCATTTTTCTTTGAATATCAAAATAACACCTCTTATTCAAAACCCTTTATTATTCTGCATTCTGGTTAAAAAGAAATGTGTAGATCCTTCCAAAGATTTGAATTATAGCCATAATTTTCCAATACCAAAAGTGCTGATATAACGTTACTCTTCTACTCTTCTTCTAATTAAATACGGGAAAAATTAACATGACTTTATCATTACTCTTCATAATCAATCTTAATTTCCCATGAACTCATCTTTCAGAATTTAAATACAAATAAGAATTGAAAACAAAAAAAAAACACAACTTAAAACTTAATTATAACATGAAGATTTTTCCCAAAACAGAGCTAATGACTCCACTGTTTATCAGTATAAAAGTCAGTGACTTCGACTTTGGTTTGTTCACGCTTACAGTAGTACCTATCGTGACCACCAAGAGCGCAGATCATGCAATTCAGCAGTTCTCTATGGCACAACATTAAGCGAACATCGACTTCCTACATGCGCTCATATATCCGCCACAACACAACCCACGAATCTGTATAACAATTGTATAACAATCGGTCATTATACAGTTTTTAAAACTCGGGCAATTACTTAATTAAGAAAGCGCATAATCGCCCGGCTTAGAGCTGTAGAAGAACACCATACTTCGTGAGATTACATAACACAGAGGCTCGTGTGGTAAGTAAGTGTTATCCAAGCAGCAAGGGGGCGCAACAAAAAAAAAACAAAATAAAAGAAACGGCATAGAAAAAAACCCAGAAAATTCTCACACCGTTCTTTTCTGTCGTTAGTATATCCATATGTATGTGTGTGTTTGAATGTAGCACCTTTGAAGATATAAATCCAACCAAATCTAAGCGCAGGGTAGAGTTATAAATCTCCCGAGAGGTTTCTTTATTTCTTACCTTTGAGTGACGACGTGTGGTGCCTATCAGCAGTATAGAATCACCGCCGCGCCGACCAATGTCAGTAGTAAAGACCTCAACCGATATCGTCATGTGATGCAATGGAAGTCTCTCGAAAGGTTTACCTCATTTTCTGCAAGTTTTTGCGACTACACAGAGAATTAAGGATGTAGATATGACTATCAAAACTGTCAACGTAAGACTGACACAGCCATCAGATCTGATTAGGATCAATTAAAGGTGACTGAGTAGCCATTTCAATAATGACGACTGCGTAAGTCCTCCGAGTCGTTGTCAGTTTTATTGACTTTTTTACTTCTCACGATCGACAGATCAAGTCAATTGGTAAAAGTTCGTCGCTTGCTTGATGGTTGATTAAGATCTTCGTGCTGTAACTAATCCTGTTTTTCGCTTAATTAAAACAAATAAGAACAGCATGGTGGTGAGATGTGTGTTTTTTGAGTGGTTCTTAATGGATTGAAATGGGTGCGACACCAGTAAAACTGGCGCCTGGTCCTGTTATTATCTTGGTCATTTCTTTGTCCCTATAGTATACCCCGTAACAAGTGTTTTATTGCAATCGTCTTTCATTGACCCTTTAAGTGACTTCATCATGATCTTTATCGCAAGATCGGTCGTCGTCAGTGGCTAATAATATTGTATAGGAATTTGAAGAAATAACTAACGCGCGTCACTAGACTTTTAGTCCACGCAGCTACGAAGCAAAAAACAAAACCTAAGAACTCTTCTGATCACGTTTGTCTTTTTCCTGCCGCTTGTCTGCACGCCTCAGTTTTACTTGTTTTTTTTTTTTCATCATTGAAATTGAAAAAAAAAAGCGTTCTGTTAGTTGCGACAACTGGTCGAAGTCTTCTATTTAAGATCAAGCTGTTGACAAAACACAATCTATAGCCTAACAGCAACACTATGAAAAATGGCTGATGTGACCCAAATCTATGTCGATCAATGACCCTTCACTAGATGTTTTGTAATGCAGACGCACACGATTAGTGCTGAAGCGGTTACCGCAAAGGCGCACGTTATATACAGGGTTCTTGGTGGTGAAGTATAATCGATGTTGGCTATAGCCAGAGGCCCTTTTTTCTTCTTAGAGAAACTATGTATGCTTGTCACATGATAAGTTCTTTGGCGTTAAACGTGGTCATTAGGAGTTCTTATCACCTAGAAGGTAGCTATTTTTCTTAGTGAAAATTAATGAGAGACATTCTACCTTCAAAAGCGGGAGTTTCTTTGAATTAAATGCTCCTCCTTGATGACCGCACAGAGAATACTAAGTATCTAAGTATATTTTATGGGAAAGGTGTTCTTTTGAACCTTTAGCTTTACCCTGTTATATAAGGTGTGCTGAGATATTTTATGAAGGTATAAGAAATCAAGATATTATGCATTTGCAGTTTGTCGGTTTCCGCTAAGTTTTTCTTATGTGATTGCAAAATGAATATTAATTACTTCGAACGAACGAACAGTGCAAAGTTGTAAAAATAGAATACAGAATGTAAAGGTTCTCAACGATTTAAATGATATAAATAAAAGGAATCAAAAATTATAGATCAATATCATCAATTTCCATGAGATTTAAATAAACCATCGTAATTGAATTAATTCAATAAAATGGTCGACCTGGACCCAGGGCCCTCTAGCCCCTGCGATAGTAGACCAACCATTGAGCAATTCATCAACATATAAGATAACCTCTTACAGGTTAGTTTGGCTGTTAGAATTTGGCTACTGAAAATAGGATTTATTCAAATTTTTATAAATCATATCATGCAAAGTAATGTAGTGACTCTGTTTGCAGTCCTAGTATTTTTTAAATTTCCGGAAGTTTTTTATGGTGTAGGTACTGCCAGTAGTCAAATCATTTATAATCAGCGATTAGTTGGTTCATGTTAGACCTGACGTGCACTGGAGACTTTTTGTTGCGGAACGTTTTGGTCACTGTCCTAAAGATATATAGAAAATATCATTAAAAGAAAAGATATTGGGTCCTTCCAATTTGGAGTGAAAAGCTGCTAAAGGAAAATTTCACTTAATGTTTGATTAACTACGAACCTAACCTGAAAAATTCCTTTGATTTTTCGGTATGAGCATTGAAAGATTTTATGTTTTATTTCTATAGGTTTTGAGACCGCTATAGCTTATCAAAGTACCAATTAGCAATCATCAATTGAATCCGAAGAGAGATTTGCTGTAACTCTTAAGGTCTATAAACACTTTTATGGATATGGTTTCGCACATTTTTATATTCCAATTGCTATCAGAGTATTCTTTAAAATTTTTGTCGGTTAGGGGTGATCTCATTTGTATTTTTTGTATTAATGGCATCATTATTTATATCTTTTTCTCACACTATCTAGCTCTACAACGTCTCCGAAAACAATGACAGTTAAGCGGCGAACGAAAAGTTGCCAACTGGACGAACCAAAAATGTCACTTTGCTGCCACGTCACTCATTACGTGAATTTACTTTAGAGCCTATGGAATTGACGCTGCAAAACAGTTACGTGACAAAAAGGCTTGAGTGCGCGATAGGCCTTGGCATACTTCACGGTATTATTTCTGTTGATAACAAAAGTATTTCAGAAAATAATTTTGTTCTGGGGGACCAGTATCCTTCAGTGGACTTGGCTAGGATTTTATGAATTATTAACTTGCGTAAGAATATAAGTTCATGTATAGGTAGATATGTTCCAATGGAGGTGCCAACCAAGGATCAATGTTATATACGCAGCACTACTACTATGTAAGCACTACGGGCGAGCTTATGCATGTATCGAAGAATAACATTGATCATAACTTTTGTTTTGCTTAGCCTTACAAAATCAAGTTTGCTGAATATTAGACATATATGAAATATGACACAATTCCTGTCTTAGCCTGTTTTAGTTTAATATTCCACTGACATGGAACTTGAGCTAATCTACAATTGTCAGCAGCTGTACTAAATTTTGGACTGAGTCAATATATTGCAAGACTGTATTGTTCAAAACCATAAGAGGTAGTCTGGATTTCTACAGAACATACCTAAAATGGGTCAGAAGTTTGATTTGGATGGGTTATGTGAAGCTAATTTAATGAAAACTACCTATGTATATAAAGGTCCTTTGTGGTCCTTAGTGCGGGCATAGGGGCTGAAGTATACTCTACAGACTACCAGTGGCACGAGTCTTATAGACTTCCGGATAACTGTAGTGGTTTGCGGCTTGCAGGGATTTACAAGGCGAAAATACTGGTATCTATATGCAGAGAGTCCGTACGGCCAAAACCGTCGAGAATACTTTACAAGCCACGAAACAGACTCCCTCACTACCACATGAGAGCCCCAAAGGAGTCCTAACTTTCTAAAATATTCGCAGTGTTCTTATGTAAAACTGACAAAAGTTTCATTCGAATAGCTCGTCCGCCCTAAACTACTATTCATACAGAAAAATGGTGTTCTGATAATCTTAACCTTGCTTTCTTATCTTCCGAACCAAAATAAAATTTTTATGCATTTCCTAACACAATTATTTAAACAAAATTATTTTAACTAAATGACTACGATTCCTCAAACAAAAACTCTCAGCTGAGTAATCACTGTATATGCTGCTGCGCCGTCGTGGCATGCCGTGTCCTAATAAAATCGAATGTAGCTGCCTACAGATTCGGGCTCTGGCTGCACATACACACATGTAATTATTACTCAACTGAGAGTTAGTGAGCGTAAACTGGTAAGGTTACTTTGTAATCAAAACTATTTTATTATTTTGTTAAGTAAGGTATATAGGAATCTAGTCTTTGAGAAGATAAGAAAACAAGTTTTTAATTACTAGAAGACTATTTTCCTCTATGGTTAGTAGTTTGGACTCTATAGCTTATATAAAATGTTTAGCACTTTTACATAAGTATCAATATTGAACATTTTAGAGAACGGACTCCCAACGCATACATTTAGATTTCTGGTGCATGGCTTGGGAAGTATTCTCGAGGGTTTTGGTATGGCACATCTCCATACACACTGGACAGTCAAATATGCTAGATGCTGTGCTGGTAAAATCAAGACCAGCCTAGAGCAATTGACTACACGGCACAAGGTGGCCCTATGTTGGGTAGATACCTAGCCACAAGGATATCCCAGCAACAAGATGGCCAATAAGATGGCCACAAAAAGGCTCTGAAATGGTTAACTCCGCAGTGGTAGTTTATGTGAGGATCCCCATTGGAGATGGAAGCGGATAGTTTGAGTCAGGAGGAAGGCAATTGTCGTCATGCGGACAAAATAAATATGATTATTGCTCCACTAGATACGATTGAAGTGACACTGAAGAATTGGATGACAATCTTCAGCTGATCACCGATGAAAATTAGCTGCCTTGTTAAATTCCATTTTGAGATCTTTGCAACGACGATAATGTACACTGTCGAATGCGTTGTGATGATATCGCAATGGACGTTGACGAAGAAGATATTAGAGATGAAATTACGTGGTAACTCTGCCTGTCAAATTTTTCACGCAATGCTTGATAAGCGCGTAACATCAAACTAGACTCTTCGTAAAAATTATGAGATTGAGGATCTGTTTTTTGATATGATGTACATCACTGGCTACCATACTTTGTAAATAAATACTCGCCCATATTGGTCCAATCTGCGGTTGCTGGGATGCTAATTAATCAAGGATTTTGCGGGTAGAGACAGATTCAAGCGAATTAAACAGAATTTGTGCATGGTTGTGACAGCAACAAGTTGAATAATGAAAACAAACTTTCAAATTTTTCTCCCCTGATTGAGCTAATGTACCCGCTAATTTATGCAATTCGGCGTATTGTCACATCATTTGTGAATCTCGAGCAAACGATTGCATATTACGTACGGCGTTCCTGCAAAATATTTCTTAAAAGCAAGCCAATTAGATTTGGTTGTAAGTATATTGATGCTTAGAATTACCCAATGAACTGTACTACTGCTACCTGTTTATGCTATAGGTATGCTGGTGCATCAAGAAATACGGATTCAAGTTATGGCCTTGGCGAAAACGCTGTATTGCAATAGTTGTCTCATCTGGAGTTTCTCGTGCAAATCACAATGTTCCTTTCGACAATTTCTTTACCAGCCCTAAGCTGATGTGTCAATTTGATAGAAATAATAACTTCCGCTGGAATGACAACTCTGTAAATTTTATATCTTTTAATTGATTCACGCCATCCATTGTTTAACTATTCCATTTTATGCTTAAATGTCTAACTTTATAAGACTTACGCTAATATGTCGTGCCAAGCGCTATGATAAGTAGATCCGCAAAATGGGATCAAACGAACGTTACTCATTCATGAATACAATCAATGAATGCGTCGGCATTGACCTTATGATAATGCCATGCGCAACTACCGCATTAGAGTATGGAGAAGGAAGTGGTATTGGCCATTGCTTACGAATGCACTTATGCAGCCATAGTAGGCACATGGAAGTTACATGTGTTGTGCGGGAAGTATAAACGTTCAACACCTATGAGACTATTTGAGTTTTGTGTGAATATTGTGGAAGCTCTGGTAACGCCGTACTCCAAGTGTTAGTAATACATTCGAAATGGTCAGGGCTACGGATCGTATTGATCATATTGTTGAGAAAATGACAAAACGTACATATGGTGGCTAATGCAACACTAAAACTGAGTTTGGTTGTACTAAATGCAAGGTGAATCTGCATCCCATAATGACTACCATAATGACGTACCACATGATATGGAAAATTTCAAAAAGGTTAATTAATTTTCTATTTTTTGTAATATTTAATTTTCATAATTAAACAATCTTGAATTCTACTCTTTTAAATAAAGGGTTTTCCAATAAGAGGTGTTATTTTGATATTCAAAGAAAAATGCCATTTTTTGAAATAAATGATCGGATCTTTATTTCATTATAAAGAGGAAGGTATGCCGTTAATAACGGAAAATAACATCGGCCAAATGACCACCACGACCACGCCTACAGGACCATATCCATTTCATGAAATTTTCCATAACCAAATCGCAAAATGGCTGCCCTATGTCCTCGATAGCCTCACGAATTCCATCTTTGAGGTCTTGAATCGACGCTGGGCTGTTGGCGTAGACTTTCTCTTTCACGTGGCCCCAAAGGAAGAAGTCGCAAGGTGTTAAGTCACAAGATCTCGGTGGCCAATTGTGATCACCTCTTCGAGAGATAACACTCTCCGGAAACTTTTCCGGTAAAAGATCAATGGTTTCGTTGCTTGTATGGCACGTAGCGCCGTCTTGTTGAAAGTAAACGTTGTCTAGATCAATACCATCCAATTCCGGCCATAAAAAATCATTAATCATCTGTCGATAGCGCAATCAATTCACCGTAACTGTTGCTCCAGCCTCATTTTCGAAAAAGTAAGGTCCAATGACCCCGCGGGACCATAAACCGCACCAAACAGTCACACGTTGAGGATAGAGAGGCTTTTCAACAATAACTCTTGGGTTTTCCGAGCCCCAGATGCGACAATTTGATTGTTGATGATCGGCCGGCTTGAGTTCTTGTGTTAACTGAACTTTATAAGCCTTAAGACCCAAATCTTTATGCAAAATACGGTGTAATGACGTTTCTGGAATGCTTAATTCCAAAGAACGACGAGGAATGGTCGGCTACAGCAGCAATATTCTCGGCTGTTCTTGAGCGACGTGCACGGGTTTTGTTCTTCACATCACTAACTTGTCCCGACAGCTCGAATTTTTCTACCAATTTCTGTATTGCGGTCCGACAAGGTGCTTTACGACGACCCAAAAATGTTCGAGTTTTACGAACCGTCTCTGCCACATTTTCACCATTTTTATAGTGAATTTTAATAATTTCAATTCGTTGTTGAATCGTGTATCGTTCCATTTTTATTAATGGCGTAGTTTCTACATGTCAAATGTTAAAAAATGACAGCTCCAAAAGTGACATCTACCGAAATAGCGGGCTAATTAAAATAACACCTCCTATTGGGAAACACTTTACAAAGAGTTGTTTTTCAATTTTCATGTGTATTTTGTTCACACTTTGTCCTGTTTGGTATTTAAATACCAAATAAAGTAAATTATCTCCAGAGATCCAAGGATCAAAGCAATCGTGGTAGTTTTTTTTTATATTCGATAGAAAACAGTAAAGGCTAATTAGCACTAAAAGACTTTCCCGATTTTCATATTATTAAAATTTTCACAGGAAGTTTTATGCCAATTTCTTATTTGTGGAAAATTCACGACATTGGACTGCGGAAAATGGCAAGTGAATATAAAAATTTCGATTTGGTCGTAAAAATTATTAATAGTTCTATCTTTCTTCTCTCTAATAGAAAAAGAATGAATGTGATATGAAAATCGCCCGAAAATATTCTATTTCGTATAAAACTGCTCCACTATTGAGCTTATTTGCCTACAGAAAAGGAAACGAAACCTCTTCAAAAACCTCTTTACAAGTTAGCAACCACCAGAATTATACTCATAGCCTTGATTGAGCAAGAAAAAAAGAAAAAAACCTTGATGGGTACATAAACCCCAACTCTTTTAGTTGATTTCGAAATTAACTTTGCAACTTAATCTTAATTAATGCACTCGGCCTCTGAGGAAATTTTAACGTTATTTTCCGAAACTTAAAATTTTTCCCAATAAAAGTCTGAGAAAATGACTTGCCCCTAGGATTCTACTTACGAGATCTCAGTAAATTTACTGGTGTCCATTAGCAGCAAAAGTATCTGCTCTAGTGAGGTTTTATTTTCATTGCGGCGGCAAATTGCTATTGTTGGAACTGGATCGTAAAACATATCCGCAGATCTCGTGACTTGAACGGATATAATGAGTAATTTAGGTCTTGAGTTGCAGCAGCATGGAATGGATATTGGCTAGCCGTCGAGTGCCCCGCAATTAATAGCTGGGCATAGACGGTTACATAGATCAACCTTAAGCCACCGACGACCGAGAGTCATAATATGTCAGTGAAGTCGAGACTGGGCTATTTATGGTCGTTGTAATAGTTCCAATCTGCATTAATAGCTCCACGTCTATCTGAGATAGCAACAGTTAAGTTCCCATCGTTCCTGGCATCCTGCCTCTCACCAATTAAAATAGCCGCAATGTTTTTTGTTTTTTTTTGGTTTTTTTCCTTCTGATAACTACTGGTGTCGCGTACAATCAATTTTTTTCCATAATGATTTAGTTGTTCTGAAGAGACGGTCAAGTATTTAAACTAAGTAGGCTCAAGAACAACATTGACGGAAAAGTGAGTTTTAAGAAATTTTTTATAGCCTTCTTTGAACGGTAAAAAGTTCACTATTAATCGGCATTTATTGATTTTGTCTTTCAAAGATCATTTGGCTCTTAACCAATCACTTTTTGGCGGTCACGTCAAACCAATCTGCGGTGCTAAGCGCGTATCTTAGAGCCTAGACGTTGACTATACCTTAAAAAACAGAAACTGAATCCAGAAGATCGATCGATTGCAGTTAGCTTATTTATTGCTTACTGAGATTGTTGAGACAGCGGGACGAATACCATGACTTCAATTTTTTTTTTTATCTTGTTAATTGCTGTTTATTTACCTTGACAGATTGAAATTGAGGTAGGACAGTTTTGTGAGTGAGGGAATAAATCTGTCACGCGAATGTAACGGGTATCTACTATAGCTTTTGAAGAGTTTGAAAAAAAAAAATTATCCAAAAGAGAATTAGGTTAGATTTAAGTGAGTAACATACGAGAATTTCTGAAAGGGTTGGGCACAGTTTTTTTTTGTGTACAATAAAATATTAACCAATTTTGAGCGTCCTTGGTTAGGAAGGTATTTTCAATACGTTTTGATTTTTTTTTTATATTAATTTACCTGCCGCTCTGAAAGGAACTCCAATTCAATAATGACCTTATCAATCACTCGTAAAATATAGAACGGAAATAGTTGATTTTCAATTGAATCAATTCTCTGGGACAGCCTCATATTCAATAGAAGTTCTTCTAGTTGTTGAACCCTCTGTTAATATGGTTCTGTTATATTTTATTTTCACTCAATTTATATACTCGACGGAATCCTCTTGGGACTGACTTCAATGTGCTTTTATTGTCGTGTTACACCCTGTCCAATCTAATTCCATTTCCTTCACCAAAGGGCAATGGGAAATAATGTATGGAACCACCCCTAATAGCAATAATTTTTATATCATTAGAAAGGTCGTTTTATGTAGATTAATAATTACTATGGCGCCTATCTTAATTGGTTGTCGAATCGGAGTTATTTTGTCTTGAGTAGTATCGATTTTTTTATAAGTCTGTTGATATCAGTTTTATTGTGGAATACTATTCGACCAACCGAGTACTGACTATCCTGGCATGGGTCGCCTTCGCCTATTCTTCAAACAAATCTCGCTCTAAAATAGTAAATATCATAGTACAAGGGCTAGGAAGCAACTCATACCTATACGGTGATCAAGCATAATTTTTTAAAAGTGTTTGACTGTAGTTTGATTAAGTAAGCACTAACCTCGAAAATTTCAAATTCTTGTATATATGCTGCAAAATCTGGACGCATTCTTTGGAGATTATCAGTAAAATATGTTGCTGATATCTTTCGCGGTAATATACATAACATAGTTGTGGACACCATCCATTATGAAAATCTGATAAGCAGTTCAATATTCCACAATCCTAGCCTAAGTCAAAGTCTACAGCTGGTAACAATATCCATGAGATAGCAGGGGTCAATTATATAAACCGGTTAACAATGTCCGAAGATTGGAAAGTCAAAATAGTCGTCAAAAATAACGTAATAAAAGGCGGAACGTAATCTCACGTACAATGCAACTAAATGACTTATACCTTCCTGCGCAATGCGCATACGCCCACTCCTACCGGGGTGAAATACGGAATAGTAAGTCAGTCATGTTCACTTCAGTATAACTCCGAACGGACAAATACTACACAATGCTACATAAAACGGGCTTTCTAGTGATATAAAAATTGTTGCTACAAGGGCGGTCTGAATAGTTTTCGACCTAATAAAGATACAACAAATTTTTTCTTCAAACTAAGTTTTAATTTTCTACGTAATCTCCTTGAAAGTCTATACCGTTCTCCCAGCGATGCTCCTGTTTTTTCAAGCCATCCAAATAGTACTCGGCTGCTTTATCTGCAAAATCGTTACGAAGGTGATAGCCTCGCCATTCGACAAAAATCTCTGTTCTCCGAGCGCAACTTTTAGCTTAGGGAACAAAAAAAACAAAGTCGCTCGGGGTTAGACTTGTTGAGTAAGGAGCATGTTTAAGCAGTTCAAATTGTAAGTCGTGAATTTTCGCCATGGCAACCGCCGACATGTGTGACAGCGTTTTTGGTCCAAAGTAAGCAAATGCGACATTCAACGCACGGACAGCTTTCTTATGCCTAAATATTGATGAAATATGTAACAAACACATTCTTTGGACATGTTCATAGCCTCCGCTATTTCTATAACTTTAATTCGACGATTGTCTAGCACTATTTCGTGAACTTGAGCGATGTTATCATCAGTGGTTGCAGTTTTTGGACGTCCCGAAACATTCATCGTCATCCAAGCTGATACGACTACGTTTAAATTCAGCTGCCCAAAATTTTACGGTGGTAAATGATGGTGCAGAGTCCTCGTATACAGTGTTCACCTCATCTTTGATTTACGTAGGCATGTTGCCTTTCAAAAACGAAATATTAAATGACAGCTCGATATTCGAATTTTTCTATTTTCAGAAACATACTCACATCGTGAGTGATTCGATACTCACTCAAATGATCGTCAAACAACAACAGCGCGTCCAAAATGGCTGATATTTTTTGAGTATCTTTCAAAGCATAAGCAAGCATATTCCCACCCAACTCTTGTTCACAGGTGCTGCCATCTTCATGTTGCGGTCGAAAACTTTTCAGATAACCCTCATATTGGGGTGGTATCAATTTGCTCATTCTCCTTTCCTTGTTAACTTTTTCTTAACAAGATCAGCGCCATTATTTTTCTTTTCATATTCAATTTTGTGCTCAAGGGACTGTTTTTAGAATTTGAGGTAAACATATGTTGATAAATATTTGAATGCGCCTTGTGATCTACTGGGTTATCTTCGAGGTTTCATATCCATACAAAATACTAGCTTAACATTATTTGAGTAAAACAACGGCAATTTTTTTAAATTAAAATCTCACGGAATATCCATATTTTCGTATACGCATCTTTCGCATTGTTTTTTATGGAACTTTTCTGTTACCATTTCTGCATATTGGCATGTCCATTCTTCCATTAACCAGCTTTTCTTTATTTTTGACAGATCAGGCAAGATCGCCGCCGAAGTACATACTTTTTATCGCTACAATGTTTGAATCTTGATATTGATGGAATCTAGTAAACAGGTACTATTAGCGTAGTTTAGGTCTTCAGATGCTCTTTATTGTATACTCTTTGCTCATCTGTTGATTGGGTTGATAAGGATGTCATTAATTATGGTAGAAAATAGAAGCAATGAAAATAAGCACCTTTGTCAAATGCCTGCATTTTGTGTACATGGTGTTATAAGGACTTGAGATTCTAAAATTCAATATGAATATCTGGTTTGATGACAGTATACCTATGGGACATCTTTTAAATATATACCAACCTTGTGAAATCGTTCCACAAACTGTCGAAATTAATTGATCTGGTGATGTTATGGCGTATCGTGAACATTATCAGTATCCGGAGTATTAAAGCTCCCGAGGTCTTCAACTATTGATCTCTATTTACGACAATATATTTTATACAGATTCTTTTCTTTAATTCAGTGATACCTAGGACTTTTTAAATTCATACTTAATGACAAAATTAGGTCTCAGCAACAATAAGTTAGTAAGAGCTGGTAAAAGCTATATAAGTCGATGGAAAGCTAGCTTAAAATTACATAAGTATAACTTGGTTGATATTTTGCTCTCTAATAATATATTTAAAACTGGTGTTAGAGTCGATTTGAGTAATCATGACATAATTGGAGATAGAAGAGTTAACATAGGTAGAAGATGCTTTCATATGTAAATCAAACTCTCTATTGAGCGCTCTTGACAATTTTTTGAACGAGGTCTTGGAAGCGGCAACAAAAAAAAAAATGCCGCAATAATAATCATAAACAAATTGGAAGCACTCCTCGTTTGTAAGAAGATGAAAAAGTATAAAGAAACATTCCTAGAAACTGTACTTTCGCTTCTCAAATAGACCTCCGGGCTCTTGAGCTGTTTTTGTTTCATTATCTAAATGTGGGTTTAGGTTTGCCAAGATAATGAAAGTGGATTTTTTAAAAAGTTATGACGTTTTCATATTTTAATAAGTAGAAGGAACTCTGGTCTGCCACACATACTAAGCATCAGCTGGTTATGGTCGGAGTTGATAGTTTTATTATACAAGACTACAAATTAAAAATAATAATAACTGTTCCAAATTTAGTAATATTATGGTCATTTGCTCGGTCGGGGGGGTCTCGGGCGTTAGTAGTTCAGTTGCTGTTAGCAAAACGTCGAAATTTGACCCTGGGTAGCTTCAGTCGAGTAAGAAGTTCAAATGACAACAGTTGGCTGAATTCAATTACTTGCTTTATTGCCTTGCGTCCCTATTATAAATGTAAAAATGTGTAAAAATTAGTGTAATTCATTTAAATTGCCTAAATCTAATTCAGCGTTGTGACTGGATGACTTTGCGTTGTAAATGTCCCAACTAAAGGCTTCCTTTTGATACACGTACAACTAATAGTCTTCCGTTTTTCATGTACAGGCTTGCAGGCAGGGATTGTTCAGAGAGACGGATATTCTAGGTTTCCCGGACAAGCTAGTTCAATTTGTCAGAATTTGGATAGGATATTCGGGTTTGAGGTTGAAGATCCGTTATGAATCTATATTGACATACTTATAATATCGATTCAAAAAGTAACTATGTATTATAAGCAAAGGAAACTTTCCTATATAAAAACCTCACATATAGTTCTACAAAATCTCGCTATACAAGTTACAATATGCCCATTTTGTCATAATAACAGTTCTAAATTTAACAATACGGTTACAATACGGAATGCACTGTATCAATTGTGGGTCTAATATATAAAATATAAGGAGGTTTCCTCATTCATATAGTGAAAAAGGGATTGTCTTGCAATCACGGAGTTTTCACACCACAGTAGAGCCTTAAATGATAGAATCCATGGTCGTCTCTGAATTTCGATCAAAACTAGAAGCATTCCGAAAAATTGAACAAAAGACGCAGAGGGGTCAATGGAGACAGAAAACGCATTACAAAAACGAACGAAAAATAGATTTAAAAATCTCGACTGCAAATGGTTTTCATGCAACCGTTTCAAATAAGCAAAAGAGTCACCGCAGTTTGATGGATGGACAGGCTTACTAGCGTACGATCTTCTTCTTCTTTAGTGCTAAAAACCATCTCAAGCTCAATAGAAAATCGCTGGAAGTTACATCAAGTAGATCTTCCAACAGTCAAAATCTGTGGTTTGAATTGTATTCGATATATATGGATGTACCAAGTAAGAAGGCTATCTCGATGATAAAACCCAGATAAGCAGAAACAGGGGACACCGCTTAAGTGAAAATACTGAAAATCTTCACTAGCTATCGAGTCTACCAAATTGTGAAAAGGCAGCTGGCCAATGTGGATAGGTAAATTTTGATTGACATAATGAGAATCCGCCTTGGCAATTTCCTACCATTGAAATTGAACCTGTCTAGAAATAAGCCATACCACGCATGCTCATTCTGCTATAACATACCACACAACACGGTTCACCGATCTACAATGCCGTACTACACGAACAAAATATTAATCAAAAGCTTAGCTAAAGGAATCTTCAACTACAACACGAAATATCCGGAACTACTAGTTTTTACTGTTAGGTGGATAAGCATAGATAAACTGTTACAGCCCAGAGGATGACCTTCTTAATAGTTGGGCAAAACTTTTAGCTCAAGTCTATAGCTACAGACAAAATTTTCAATTTGAAAAGTTGCACGGAAACTTAAATTCCGGCAAAAATATAACAAGCAAAACGCTTGAAAGTTAATAAATTTTTGGAATTTCGAAAATGTTGTCTTCCTCATTCGTGAAATTTCAATCATAACAAAAAGAACCGCGATAATTTATGTTATTCTTATTACTTTCCTCTTCTTGCAGATATGATTACATCACCGCACCGACAAAATTATCGAACTTTTTTTTTTAGCAGTTAATTTGACCTGAATTAAATCGCAACACCCGGCCGGATATCTCAATATTGAACGACCTTCAACGCCAACCTAATGTGAGCGCGGCATGGTTCCGGCGAATTAATAAATTTCACTTCTTCTTGGTCTTATGGCGTCTGCACATGCAACTTGGTTTGACCCATAAAACTTAGCGGAGTCGATGGGAAACCAATGAAAAAGTGAAACTTCTAAAATAGCAGCAGCAGCATGCAAAGCAACCATTAAATTGGTGGCGTCGATATGGGACTTATGGCAGTGTGGTCACGGAGTGTTGTTCTTGTTGGGCACCACAGAAATATCTAACAGACGAAATCTATTATCTGCCCCAGCATGCAAAAGCTTAGCAACAACACCTCTATGAAACCTTCCAGATCTATTTTCGTAGATATTTCTGGTATGGTTGTTAGAGCACTAAATTGCTGCATGGAATTGCGCAAAAATTCTAGACACGAACTTGACGAGTTTCTTTTTAGCTACAACGAAACTCTCACGGAGTTGATTTCGTTGTTTGCATGTAGTAAAAGACCGCGTGTTGTGCTGCACCAGGTAGGACGGCGAGTTTTTGTTTTAATGATGAAAACGCGTATCTCTACCGCGTTCTACTATTTGCTTGTGATGCATATGTAGAAGCAACGCGTGATTTGAATCTTCCAGCACTTTCTGCGCTTTCAAATTGCACTTAATCACTTTTGAAATTTTCACTGAAAAGTGAACTTTTTAAGGCCATCGTTTGCATGGCTGGCTATTGAAGTTTGTTTGGAAATTTTCTCCGGGACCACACGCATTTTTGTTTTACTTTCTTGTTTCACAAGGAAAATGTTACTTTCCTATATACGGCATCATTTACATACAGTGTAAACCGCGGGAGTCGTAGTACTTCTAATCTTTTAATCCAAGAACTGTAAGGTAAGCAGGTGATATGCAAACATATGCACCACACTATTTACCATGCACCGTTACAGGTGGTTGAGCTTCGCTGTTGTTTTCATTTGGTATTTTAAGAATAATTTACGCTAGAGAGTTTACGACTTTCAAACTACAATTCTTGAAAATGTTTGATTTAATGGTGCTATGCGGAGGTGGATTTAATAAAATCGATTTGCATGAAATGGAGGAAGGGATGGGATTAACGAATTTGACCTTGATAGCGAAAAAAGGCCATGGAATTTATATTGCGACTAAACACACTTGTCCTCGAAAGAAAGTTTCACCCTACCTCAATTGGATCGATTAATTCCTTTGGAAGTAGCGGGCGAATGTGACGTGCCGAAATTAATTCTATAAAAAAAAATCGAGATAGTAAAAAGGAATTGCTTTTAAAATTTTTGAAATGTTTTCTTCCCAAATATTCGAATAATATTGAAGTCTAGGACGCTGCAAAGAAATTCTTCTTGGAATGAGTAAGGTATTATTTATTCATATTTTTATATTCACATTATACTTAAGACAAACACATAAGATTTTACACATGGATGTCTAATAAATGGTGCGAATTCTGTAATTTACTTAGGCTGTTCCATAAGTCTGTAACTTTGATAGTAGATGGCGTTCAAATAGCAAGAGTAACTTTACTTTTTGGCATTTATCATTTTATTTAAGTTTACATATAAAGTTTTAAGTAGATCTGTCAAATGTGAATTATTTTACAGAGCTCGAAAGTGGATGAGTTTGTGTTTCTTTGTTATAATGGAACTAGTATAATTCAAAAACGTATTTTAGCACACCTGTTTCAAAAAACACCGCCCCTTTTCGCCATATTGTTTTTTTTTCTCTATATGACATTATCAAAATTAATTATATCTGTCAAAATAGCAAACACAAATCATTCTTGGAGACATTCGAATATTTCATTGTCATCGGAAATACAAAAATGCTAGGCGGAAAGTTTGTGCAAAATCGATTACTAAAATTGGAGACAAAAAAGAGACCAACAGACAAGTGAAATATACTTAATATGGGGTTTGGGAAGAATTTCATGGCGTTTTTTTTATAGTGTGAAAACAAATTTATTTAAACCAAATTTGCTTCATTATAATTGAAATTGTTTCGTCATTTTTCGAGTAGAGTCATGATGTCATCGGTGAAGAACTTCTGTGATTTCTGGTTAAAAAATAGAATCTGTTGATTTTTACAGGCTTTATAGGCATATTGAGAGAGTTCTGCAGAGATTGGAACAAGTGATAGTCAGAGAGTGCTACATCTGGATTACATGGTCGATGAATAAAGATTTCGCAACCAAGCTCTCGCAATTTTTGACGGGTCATCAAAGAAGTGTTTGGCAGGGCCTTGTCGTGATGGAAGATAACACCATTCCTATTATTCAATTTGGGATGTTTTCTTTCAATTGTCTGGCCTAATCTCTCTAGTTGTTCACAGTAGAGATGAGAATCAGTTGTCTGACCAACTGGAAGTACCTCATAGTGGACGATTCCTTTCCAGTCCCATAAGATACACAGTATCATCTTCTTCAGCGTCAATCCTGGCTTCGCTAATGCTTGTAACAGCTCAACATCCCTTGTCCACGCTCTTTGACGCTTCCATTTATCGTACGTTAATTCACCATCCTTTGTCCACGGTCTTTAATGTTTCCATTTATCGTACGTTCCCCATTTTCATTTTGCAGAATATAGCGCAATTTTCATTATTTTTCTTCAAAGAACTTTCTAACCACTGCACCAATTTCGATGTTTATATACTCAGCAATAACGTTCGAAGTGTCATCTGTCAAACAAGCGTGGTGTCGCTGCGATCAGTGGCTCGTGAGCTATTTACAATTGATGCCATCAATCGGGAAAATGCCACGAACTTTTTTCCAGACCCAATATAAAAGCATGGAAAAGAGTGAATTTCGTGTGCTGATAAAAGATAACTTTAAGTGCATGAATTCGCTATTACCGTAGCAGCACGAATGATGCTGAATACATCGGAACGTCTGAATAAGGTCATAACTAAAACGATCGAGTAAAGATACAAATGGTAGCTGGGATGGTATACATACAACGTGCTTCGAAGAAGGAAGACAAAAGATCTTATATAGAATAGTATTATGAATCTTTGTTGGATCGATTCTACGTTGTACATATTGATAGAAAAGCTGCGGTCCTTTGATGAAGAAAAACAATTTTCCCAACACGAAAATGCGGTAGGTCACATGTTTGCAATTTGCATAAAAAAATCAATTTGCGTTACGAACTATCTATTAGATTTGTCTTCTTAAAACTTCTTCCTTTTTCCAATTAGAAAAATATTCATATAGAGCGAGTGGTCTTTGCTGAAACAAACATTTATTTTGTAGATTTTTAGAAGTTCAAGAGCTCAATTTGTGATCATTTTGTGCTAAAAAGTAGGTACTCTCCCATATTTTATACTCATGCTAAGCTGTGAAAGAGCTATCATCATTCAGCGCTAAAATTGAGGACTTCATTTATGATCAATCTGAACTGAAAAAGAGAGCTCCCGTTTTAAGCATTTCGGAGTTAAAATTAATGCTGACATGCCTATGTTAAAAGAAAGTTAAACGATGCCGATAGTGAGCGCTCCTGTCATCCTAAAAGAGCGCTTGCTGACTGCTTGTAGGATGATCGCCTTTCCTTTCACTAATAGATATAAAACTGACTAAGTATCAACATAGAACATTTTAGAGACTCGAATCAACACGCACACATATGGAATTCTTTTTCATGGCTTCGTAAGCTATACTCGAGGATTCTGGAAGATCGCCGAAGAATGCACTAAGAGTTCTCACCTTTTTCTAACCAATTGGCATGATTTTAACATTAGCTTCTCTTCTTCTAATCCCCTCTCCTAATATCTAGAAAATTTGTTAGTTTTCATCTATAATAATTTTTCTTAGTCGAGACTTGAGTTATATTTGTTATCACCTCTACTTCTAACTTATTTTAATGCCGCGGTCCGCTTTATATGAGTATTATTTGTCTTTGATAAGAAGGTAAAATTGAGTGTTATTCAGGATAGCTTCAACATATTAAATAACTGGCCTGTAACTTTCTCAAATTCATACAAAAACAAAAAAACTGTATAGATATTTGATAGATTACTTAAAAAAAAAAAGTGGCTTAAAAACTTCAAACTGGAGTAGGTATGCCGAAGGATTTATCTATTTTAATTTGCAAAAGTATACAAATTCTTTCTATCTCTGAACTGATAATTGATCTTGGACCGATTTTGGCGATACTCTTTAGATGATTGCCTTTACAGACCTGTAAAGTATTTAGGTTACTAGAACCAGTACCAGGACCTGGACTTAAAAATTTTTTAAGTACAAGTCTCGGTACTGGTACTTAAAAAAAAAATCAAGTAATCCAGATACTGGTAGGTACTGGTACTTATAGGGCCGACATAAGTCCAGGTCCTTGTACTGGTGGTTGTGCTTGGAATTTTACAGGTCCTTAAATATAGCTTTATTTTGGAAATATGTGAAGTTACTTTTAGAACAGTTCATCAATAAAATAACGAAAATGCTTATGACCAATTTCATATTGTCATTATCATCAGTATCTGTGATAAAATTGCAAATCTAAAAATTTACGGCAACACTAAAAAACAGCTGGCGATTATTTTCAGACCTACAAGTATCCGCAATTATTATGGGATCATCATGTTTCGCAATTTCCAAATATATACAGAAAATAAAGGAGATACCCGATTTAATCCCCATACACTAACCCCACTTTACTTTTTTAATAAAATTCATATGTTTTTATCATCCCTATTACTATGCATTACAAATGTATGTATGAACAAACTTAGTACCTATATTCCAGCCTTAGCAAAGGTACCCCAATGCTATTTTAGTGTTGTTGCGTCAAATATTCGGGTTCCTTGAAGCTTATCGTTCATCATATTCACCAACAACAGGTTTACAGCTAGACAAAGGGTTAATAAACAACAGAGAAGAGAAATATAGTTGCAGTTGCAGAAATCTTTAAGGTTATCGTTACAATTGCATTGATCAATCATTTGCGCTCTAAAGCCTAGAGCCTAGCTATAGCTAGCTTAGCTATACAAGGAGTAACCATCTTCGGTTCGAATGAATCCAGAAACAACCTCGAACCACAACGAACGAAGAATCGTGATATGCCACGGCTTGCATTATGTGTGTCATCATTGCTTACTAAGATAGGCTCATCCTCATCTCTTAGCACTTAACCAGCATTGATACTACTGCTATAGTATAGTGTAGCGGATTGCATTTGGTCTGCACATGCGCAAATTAAAATTATTGCAAGAGTTTTGCGCAACTGACTTAAGAAAAAAAAAAAAGTGCAAAAAATACGAAAATAATCTTTCGATTTCAATAATGGAAAAATAACAGAAACCGATACCCAGGCTCCGGCTATGAATGAATGAGTGCAGTACAAAATTCAGTGGAAAATGAAACCAACCGGTTGCTTGCTTATATGGGGAGCTACGCCAGCTGCAGTTGTGGTTACAGTTTTAGCGTGCATTCTTGAAATCGTGTTCTGTTTTCGGCACGAAAGTTACTTTTACGTAACATATACGGGGCTTAATCGGATTGAAATATTGTCAACTAACACCACCCGACCGATTTCAAGTACCTTCCCTTCTACGACGATCGCGACGCGACAGTTTTTTTGTTTTTGTTTTTTGTATAAATGTACCGACGATATCAGAAGGATCCCATCCCATGGCATGCCATGGTGGATAATTGCTTGCGGTACCTTCAAAACGACAACGTAGAATAATTGAAATTGCTTAATAGGGTGCTCGTGACTTTGAATGACTTTCTCCGGTGGCTTTTCTATCTCGGGTCTATGGATAAAGAGTACAGCAATTGCCAATACCTATTTATGTAAATGCATGTTGCCATGATTGTTTGTCAATTGAGTTGTATATATAGGGAAAAATCGGAATTGTAGATGGCTTTTCTCGCTGTCTAATACCACAAACGTGATGATGCGAATCCATAATAATTCAGTCATGCTTGCTTTAGCGTACAAACAAATATGGATGAAGAGGGAACAACATTGGAGGAAAGGTGATGGCATCTACTTATAGGGAAGTCGATTGAGGTGAAATTCTAGACTTTGTGGATACTTTCTGCAACGATTCTACCGTTACAATCTCAGTAGATTGCAGAATGTCGCCCTATCGTAATTATTTGCAACAGTATCACGTCTCTATCTCCATAATTGTACCAAGCTTTCTATATGATATACTTCAGTGAATATATGTAGATAGATTTATAGGGTGCTTCATGAGTCTCATAGTCCAAGGAAAAGTGGAAAAAGTCTGTAGAAAATTGACGTATATAAGAAGAATGGAGATTTATTTTTGTCGTTAGCCCAGTCTTAGATTTTGAAGCTTTGTTGCTTTTACTAAAGCCAAAATGGTCTGAAAATCATAAATTAGAGTCTTATGGGTAATCTCCATGTAAAATTCAGATATTTTGTTTTTTTTTTTAGATTCAGCTACTGATTGGCTTTGTATAAGAATTAAAATCCCTCGAAATCGAAATCAGGATTGTCACCACTGAATGAAATTGAAATGGTAGATTTTATGTTAAGAGAGTCAAACATTTCCCGATCGGGGGCTAGATTTAAAAGAAAAATTTATATGTGTATTTCTTTCCGTTTTAACTAAGTAAATAAATATTTAATTAATTAAATGATAACAATTGTATTATTCAGAAAAAATATCAAAAATATTACTTTTAGGGCTCCGTAGGGAGAAAAACAGAACCCTTATAAGATCGCTTTTGCGTCCATCTGTCTGTCTCACACAGACGTTTTTCTTGAAAACGATGTAAAGCAGGAATTTGAAATTTGGTTAGATCTTTGTGAATTGCGCACGTATTTCGAAAGTCAAAAATTATGATATATGTATGTTTTTTTTTATGGGGGTGAGTTCGACCCCTAAAAAAAAAACAATTTTTTTGTATCTTCTAGCTGAAGCTAGATAACAGGAAAAATTTCGTTTTTTGTCAGTCTTATGATTGCCGAAGAAAAAGTGTTTGAAAAAAATTTTAATTTGACAATACAGTAATTTTTAAAACATCTGAAATATGAGCTAACGATACGAGAAACACAATGATAACATATTTACTAATGTTTCAGAAAAATATGGTACAATTCATAAATTTTTCAGTTATCATAGGAAAATTTGAATAAGCTTTAAATACATGTACAGTAAGTAAGTACATATACTATAAAGGGTTTTCCAATAAGAGGTGTTATTTTGATATTCAAAGAAAAATGCCATTTTTTGAGATAAATGATCGGATCTATATTTCATTATAAAGAGGAAGGTATGCCGTTAATAATGGAAATTAACATCAGCCAAATGACCACCACGACCACGCCTACAGGACCATATCCTTTTCATGAAATTTTCCATAAACAAATCGGAAAGTGGCTGCCCTATGTCCTCGATAGCCTCACGAATTCCATCTCCCAAAGGAAGAAGTCGCAAGGTGTTAAGTCACAAGATCTCGGTGGCCAATTGTGATCACTTCTTCGAGAGATAACACGGTCCGGAAACTTTTCCCGTAAAAGATCAATGGTTTCGTTGCTTGTATGGCACGTAGCGCCGTCTTGTTGAAAGTAAACGTTGTCCAGATCAATACCATCCAATTCCGGCCATAAAAAATCATTAATCATCTGTCGATAGCGCAATCCATTCACCGTAACTGTTGCTCCAGCCTCATTTTCGAAAAAAGTAAGGTCCAATAACCCCGCGGGACCATAAACCGCACCAAACAGTCACACGTTGAGGATAGAAAGACTTTTCAACAATAACTCTTGGGCTTTCCGAGCCCCAGATGCGACAATTTTGCTTGTTGACGAAGCCATCGAGGTGGAAATGGGCCTCATCACTCAAGATGAGTTTTCGATGGAATTCCGGATCATTTTCATGCATTTCAAGGACCGAATCAGCAAAGACTCGACGTTGTTGATGATCGGCCGGCTTGAGTTCTTGTGTTAACTGAACTTTATAAGCATTAAGACCCAAATCTTTATGCAAAATACGGTGTAATGACGTTTGTGGAATACCTAATTCCAAAGAACGACGAGGAATGGACAAACCTGGGTTTTCTTCAACACTTTCGGCTACAGCAGCAATGTTCTCGGCTGTTTTTGAGCGACGTGCACGGGTTTTATTCTTAACATCACTAACTTGTCCTGACAGCTCGAATTTTTCTACCAATTTCTGTATTGCGGTCCGACAAGGTGCTTCACGACGACCCAAAAATGTTCGAGTTTTACGAACCGTCTCTGCCACATTTTCACCATTTGTATAGTGAATTTTAATAATTTCAGTGCGTTGTTGAATCGTGTATCGTTCCATTTTTATTAATGGCGTAGTTTCTACTCGTCAAGTGTCAAAAAATGACAGCTCCAAAAGTGACATCTACCGAAATAGCGGGCTAATTAAAATAACACCTCTTATTGGAAAACCGAAGAAGCTCACTTCTGGTCGAGAGGTTGTGTCAAAATGCTACATTTCCACAATGACGAAGGAAATACAGTCACAGACGATATCTGTTCGATAATTAATAGCTCTATTAGAATATTTTCAATGGACTTATTTGAATTCATTGGTAAACGCAAATAAATCACAAAATATTGCAATCAATATCGAAAGGTGTATTCATGGAATTCGTTATGATGTACAGGAAAATTGATCGAAAACTAAACACGTGAAAAAGTTCATACATTTAAAGCTAAAGCATTGCGCAAGCCACAATTGACATTGTTCGAAACATATAATCCTCCAGCCCGTATTCAAAAATTCTCTAGCGTAGCCAAAATACTAGGGGGTATCGCTTTAGCCAAACGTTGTCCAACATTGCTATTTGTTACGACTGTAGCCAAAGTGAAAAAATTCTGAGTACATCGATTACTCCATATATCCTGACACACACTTATCTCTACCAATGATGTAACGTTTGGTGTGTGGATCCATATCACACTGGCTAATTAAGCCTTTACTTTTCACAGTTAAAGTAAAGATTTCAAGTATGCTAGTTACACAGAACTAGTTGATAGAAATTGATTAGAATAATTGGAAATTGTGCTGGAGATCAAGCGAAACTGCAGACTTCTTATTTGAAATAGGTTTCCATATACCTTAGGAACTATATTTAAGGTTGATTCAAAACTAATGAAATCCCTAACACTGAGACCTCTTCAAGGACTATTACAATGACCCAAACTACCCCTGACTGCAATACCTGAAATTCCACATGTTTGCATACAGTCGCATACATACGTGTGTTTATAAAATAATATAGTTTTACATCTAAGACAGAAAACAAGTGACACCACTAAATGATACTGAATGGTAGGCTGTTATACACGCAACGGTAGTATGTTAGAACAAAATTGATTTGTTTAAGGTATTTTACCAGGAATATATCCACTGTACATATCTTAACTCCACGGAGTATAAAATTCAGTTTTACATAATATTCCTACTCCAATGCCAACTTTATCTTCATAATCAGACACCTCCGTAGCCAATTTTTCATTATTCCCTTGACTCCCTTAAAATATTGCATGTAACTTAAATTTTTAATTCTTTCCTGATAACAAAATTGAAACCCTTCACGGATGAGAGAATAAAATTTCAATGAAAAAAAAAGAAAAAAAGTAAAATTAAATTAAAACGGAAAGTTTTAAGCACTTCATGGTGGCTATTGAAAAAGTACACGAGACAACGCGCCATAAAATTACCTCAGCTCTGTCAGCATTATGAAATCCGTTTCTTTCCTTTCAAGAGGAAATATCCAGGGCATAAGACATAATAACAGCAAGAAAAACCAAAATTAAAATCTCTCGTAATTAAGAAATTTTTCTCACCATACAGCTTTGTTTCGCAATGATAACTGTTAGTTAGCACAGTGACTTTTCGTTTCTTTGGGCTTGTAAAGTGCCAGTAATCAACGTAAATCATTTGCTCTACCATTTAACCCCGTTTAGTGTTGTTTACGAATTGGGCGATTGCTATTTAGTGTAAATTTGTGGAGGGGTGTAAATCTGTTAGAGTAAAATGTGTAAAATATTGTAATTTTTATAAAATGTAGAGAAATATTTTTTAACATTTTAGTTTTAATGTCGATCGCTTCAATAATAATTTTGATGAGAAAATCAGGGAAAATGTTATAATTGTTTTAGACCATTTTCTGTAGACCTGTAGACATATTGAATTCCATAGACTTAGTGTAAATTATTCTAAGAAGAATTATAAAGCATACGAGAAGTAGGTCCACAGATCTCAGTAGAGATTTGAGGTATAAATTAGACAAGAAGACGAACATGAGTGTTCTGAGGGATTCTTTTTCTTTTTGACGAAAAGTACAACATAAATAGACTCCACCTGGGGCCGGATTTGTGGAGACAACAATTCTTTTGACATTTAACTCTCCGTTCGAAGTTCTGTAACTCGGGGAATTTGTATATTGAGAATTACCAAACTCTCTGTTCCACTCAACAAAACTCTCTGCTATTTTAGTTGTGGAGAAGTAAGAAGAATATTTCTCAACTAGCAGAATTATCTATTTTTGTTGTATTTTTGAAGGTACTTAGGTATCAAAATATGGAAATCTATGCAACACTTACAGAGAAATATGGATTTTGATGTCTACAGGTACCCGTAAAAAACTTTAAATTACGCGAAATGGTCAATTTGGTCGTCTTCCAGTACAGAAGAGATGCTATAGAAATTTTAAATATGCGCACGTTCAAGCTAGTATGTAAAATGTAAGGATGAAAACACGTTTGCATTTTATTCCCTAATTAGATATGTAATTAGTTTTTGAGTCCGATAAATCGTTTTGGAGATAACTGCAAAAGAAATTAATCAGACCTCCTTAAGATGAAAAAATGGGCGTTTTTTAGTAGAAAAATGGAAATATTTTCAACATATCATTAGAAGAATTTAAGTCGTGAAAATTCACATTCTATGAGAAAAGTGTTCACAACAGAGTACTAGCGGATGTGAAATAAAGAACCGAAGAAATATACGCAAAATATAGGAACTGGAGTGTATATGACCCAAGTGCAAAAAACCCGTATTTCGGCGGTAAAAACTTAGTTATGGAGTTAAAATGATAAAAAAAAACTATTCCACTCGATTACCCACTTCTCCCACTTTAATTTCATACCAAGCATGACGTATTTTGCACAACCCCCTATAAAGGGTAGTACGACCTCTCATCCTAATAACCCCTCCTCAGAAATTGTTCATATATTTTTGTACTCTAGACCTTAAATCCGTCGAAAAACCCCCAATGCTCTCCTGCCCCCCACACAGAGCTAGGCATCCATCAATATTGCGACAAGGAAATTTACAGCTGAGGCCCCTCAAATCTGTAAAATGATTTAAAATGTAGTCCATAACACCCATGCATACCTAATTACTAAGGGAGTTTCTCAGTTTTTTTTATTGATATTACAGATCTTGAGCTTATCCCTCTAGCGCGTGATGCGCAAAATTAAATATTCAGTAATGTAAGCTTGTAAGAAAACTGATAAATATGTCCGAGAGACTGGAATTCTAATGATTCATGGAAAGCGTCAGTAGAAAAAGGGCTCTCAGGGAAACAATCCTTTGGTCCAATAACCGAAGCGAGCGAAAACGTCCGACCGCGATGGAGGGCAACATGAGGGTTTATGATTCGTAAAACGTCATATTTAACAACATGAGAAAAGTCTCCTAAAAACAAGTATTATCCCCTAGATGAATGCCCATATGAAATTTCGTATGGTCACCCAACTGTACGAGTTTGAATTTTTGATGTGGTTTTTCGCACATATTTCTAGAACAGTTCGTCGGACAGAAAAAATCATTTTAACCAATCTCATAGGATTTCATATTCTGAAAAACTTTTCTGTACAATAAAAACGTCTAGATCTGATCATTTTTACAGTATACGTAAAAAACATAAAAGTTTTTTATGGTAACACCAAAAAGGAGTTGCCCGATTTACTCCACTTTTGAAATTTTCTTTACTGTTGCTTTGAAAGGAAGCACCATATACCAAATGTCAGATCTGTACGCATTCTCAGGGAGAGTCCAAATATACAGCGAAATCGAAATTTTTGTATGGCAACCTTACGAAGGAGTTGCTCGATTTGTCCCATTTTCGAACTTAAATTTCATTTGTTTTTTTATAAAGCCCGTATGCAAAATTTCAGCGCTCTAAGTAAACGCGGACGGACAGACGGAAGGACATGCAAAAATCACAAGAACTTTTAATATTATGTGTGGGAGTCTAATTCATTTTGTATATAACAAGGGTTCCTGCTAAAATCTACCTACAGATAAATGAAGGAAATTGATAGTTGTTGAAGATTGGCAACAATTTTTTCTCCACCATTGGGATGTTGTAGGACTACAAGTAAATTTAAAATTGAGCTGAATGTCTAAATTTCTAACTTAGTCAAGCGAGGAATTATGTAACATTATAGGATATGTGGTAAGGGATACATCGTGAGGGAAATATGGTAGGCACTGACCGGGTACAATTTCACATGGATGTATCCCAGTGGTGCAACTGTTAGCCTATGTTCACCAAGTGTTCAATATACCTCCTCATGGTGGTCCCTGGTAGGAAGCTTTTCATTTTAGGCTAAATATTAAGTGCCCATGGTCTTCCTAGCTAAACGGAGGGCTAGCGATATTCTCCCAAAACAGAGTCGACCCAACATTGATGACCATAGCTTTTTGGATAAGATTAGATTTCGGAAGTAGACTTCCGAATCATTTTCAAGAGAACTGAACATATGTACCATCACGGGGATGGGACTAAGCGAAACTAGATGGCATTATGTGGGAAACTATGTATAATTTGCGGCCCAGGTAGAGAATTTTTCTTATAATAAGGTAGAGATACAACAGAACAATGTACAGATGATGTTGGCATAACACTTACTAAAGAATCTAGATGGTATTTCATTAGCTGGTTGCTATTAGGACGATTCTTACAATATGACTATCATGTAACGTTGTGTTCTCACTTAAATAGTTACTGAAGATTATATTAAGGACGATTTTTACATGCGACTTAAAGAGGTATTCGATTTAACCCGAGAGAAGACAGGTTCATCATACACAACACCTCAAAATAATGAGTCAAAATCTTGCGACGGAAGATAGTAGTCCAGTTGGCCTTAGAATTAATTAGGCAAAAATCTAGAAAATGCGAATTAATTCGAGCAGAGCTTTTCGAACATCATGTGCATGTCATCGAGCATAAGAAATTCTGTTACTTCAGTAGAGTAATTATGTGCTTTTGCTCAGATAGGCAGGATATGGAATTGTAGAGAGATTTCAATTAAGGCAAAAGGAAAGCATTTTTACAATATACTTTTGAAATTTGAAAGGATCAATTAATCCATAACTCGCCATTTGCAAATCTTCCGCCACATTCGAAAACTATTCTGGAAATATCGAGTATTAAACGAGGAACTGTGGATATGCTATGAACAGCACAGGATTGATGAATAGATCAAAATAAGAAAATGGAATTAGACTGGCCATATATGACGTGAAGGAAAAAAAAATATAGCCAAATAATCCCTATATTGGACTCAGGCAAACTGGCGCGTGAGAAACCAGAGCTATATTAAAAACCAGAAGTCACATTTACTGGGAGCTGCTATTTTTTGCACTAAAAGCTGTCATGTAAAACAGAATATGCTAGAGGGAGACAGATGAGGTTTTTAGAACGGCAGGGTTGTGATATCTTTAGGATTATGTAATACCGAACGCGCATTTACAAGGTATCCAACAGATGTTGCATTACTAAGAGCGAAATGGCCGCCATTCTTAGAGGTTATTGTTCAGCAGGCGGCCATATTGGAAAGTTTCAGATGTATTTCTGTCATTTAGGAAGGAAGTATTCCTCGAAGGATATCTCTAGATGATGTGGTTGAGTGATATGCACAGGAGCTTGTAAATGTTGCTTATTCTCGTGGAAATGTACGGAATAAGGATATATTATGAGGCTATGTAATGGAGTAAGGTAAGACCCTACACGGGTGGATCCAGTTTGTCATAATGTTGAGGTAAATCGATAAATGTTATTTTTCATGTTGCTAAAACCTCCGACGACAATATTTTTCTCACACGTATTTTCAAAATAAAAAAAAAATGTTTTTGCCACAATAGACACGAACTTGCCATTTGATATAATTATGTTTTCTAACAGCCGTATAAATTGCTTAATTACATAGGTAATATACATGTATGTAGGCATGTAGTGCCCACTTACTTACCAGTCTGCTATTATTCTTATGGGTACCCACTTTTATACTAAGTCATTCCCATCATCATAAAAAATGACAAATGACCCTAAAATGCAGGTCCATTACCTTGCTAAAGTGGTATGACCTCAGTAGTTGAAGAGTTGTATGGAGTTTATTAACTTTGGCTATAATATTTCATGGACGGAAGTCCAAAATTAAAGCCTTAATTAAGAAAATTGTCACAATTAACCAAATAACTGACAACTTGGACAATAACTTTATTAAATGAGTCATAGACCATTCCATGAAAAAAAAAAATTTAGCGCAAAGCTTTGAGATATTTATTAAGCCGTTGACATTTAACTTCAGTCTTAAGTGATGTGACTCTTGAAAAGGTCTCGCAGGCGACAAAGATCTTGTCAGTTTTTGAATAGATCTTAATAGATCTTAGTTAAGTAGAAAATTTTGAGCATTTTTTTTTTTTTTGAAGAAACGTCGTTATTATTTTGACAATTTCCATTCTTGCATGTCTCCATGAGGTGTTTACATACCTCACTCAATTGATTGTCGGAGAAGAATGATCACTTTTATCCACAATGTTACTGTTAGCTGAAAGAACCTTACAAGTTAAATACCTGTGATTCTTTTGAATTATTTTAACACCGTTGTTTTTCTGTTTGTTTTTGTTTGCCCAGGCTAAATCCTGAGAAAAAGAAAGTACTGAAGATGACGGAAGTGTCACTGTTTTGTTGCGTCTTTTAATCTTGCAATGCAATTTTCTCAAGTCATGCTGAGCCGGAAAAACAAGCCTCTTCTCCAATGTTTTACCTGACAACGATTTATCTTTGAAATTGCTTCTCACATTATTTTTGCATGAAAATTATGGGTTTGAATGTCCATCATTTAGCAGCATTCGCAGATGATATGCTGTGATGCTATAATGATAACTAAACTCACCACGCCCAAATCACTTGTCTGACCCCGTAATGTCATCGTCAAGAATTGATCAAATTTTTATGGCAAGCAAACTTTCTCTCCCATGTCGACATCGCGTCGTGTCGTACCGGTTGTATGCAGTACCTTTATATGTAACTTTACATACCGAGCATATCTATGATATCTGGGCCTAATATGTTGCCATAAGTTTTCTAATGATCTCCCAGAAGTTATGAAAAGATCTGCAGACCATCTGTGCATGGAAAATTATTAAGAAAGAAAGAAAGAAAGAAAGAAAAAAAAAACACCACACAAATATTGGATCCACTTTCACATAATACCAAAATTGAGCGGGTCTGGTGATGGGTTATGCAACCGTTAGTTCACTTATTATGTGACTTCCTTATGGCAGACAAAACGAACTTGTTGGGTACCATCACCATTGCTGGTGAGTTGTATAGTTAGTTGGAGTTTCCTGGAAGACGAGAATATGCCAGCTGTCCTCATACCAAACAAGGGTTCAGGCAGGCAATATAACCGACTCGAAATTATCTCTTTGCGCATGTGCTGCTATGTATGCATGATCACCAGCAGCGCAGTTTACTTTTTCCTCGACCGCACTAAGGCTTTCGGGCATTGGCATGCTGTGAAACAGTAGAATTTATTTTGGACCAATATCGATTACATGACTTGGCGGAACCATCAAAAACATCATGATATCGTGCAGAAAGTGAAAGTCCTGCAAATCTTTTTATGGGACTTCAGATCAGAGACCGACAACATGCAATGTTTAATATACTCATGTGCATATACATAATATATGTAAGTATATATAAAGTGGACATGATACATGAATGTGCGGAGTATAGGTAGATATATGTAGCACCTAGTTTAACCAGATACCTAAGAAGCTAAGAGCAAATGTACCCCGGCATGGTAGATCTGGTATCGCTGGAGTAGCTTTCAAAATCAAACTTGACATGTTATAGGTGTCTTATCTTGTGTGCCCTGTTAAGTGACTTTCCAAATCTCATTTCTTGATATGGCAGCCTTTGGCCATACAATTTTCTAGATGCTGGGAAATCTGGTTTTGCACGATCTATTTCTACCTTCATATACATTACCGCCCGTTAGGCGCAACAGGCAATTGCATGTATCTTTTCAATATGATTTTTCCGCTAAGATCCCGCTAATGGACAGATGTCTTTACACTTAGTTGTATAGAGAAAGTCAAAATTGAAAAAAGTTACTTCAGATTTTAATAATTTTGAACTGAAGATAGTTCATGATTTGAGTAATTTTTATTTTGAATCTAGAGTAGTTCAATTTTAGTTTATTGATTATGGTGGATTGAGTATGAGCCTACTGTCAATGATCCAATTATATATAGAGTGTAGATCATTATTATTAAAACCTATTCCATTTTTAACAGAGGTCAAGTGATTTCAAATGAAATAGTTGCTTATCATCAGCATAGAACTTTGTAGTTCACTACATGTAATACTGCCGAATAATTCATTGATAAATATGCAAAAAATAGTAGCAGTCCAAGAATTGAGCCTTGTGGCAGACCTGATCTAATATGGAAGAAGAAGAAGACATTTTTGTCATTGGAGAATATGTGCTGCAAAACTCATCCCGCAAGATAAAGTCAAATTTTTTCGTAAGAGTGTATTTCGGCTTGTAAAGGACGCTTTCTTTTGCAAACTAAAAAGGAATTTACAAAGATACACATTAGGCATATTATGCGTTATGAATACAATAAAGGCAACAATGCAATGGAAGTGGTGTGAAATATTGCAGCAGTGTAGTATAACCAATATTAATTATGGTTACAGAAATATAGTTAGAAAATAAAGCTGTCAAGATGTATCTCATCCCTAAAGGACCGTTCAACTAACTGCGGATAGCCTGAATGGGAAAACTGGTAGAACATAGCCGTTATAGTTTAGGTACTATTCGACAAGCTCGGGAAAAGTAAAACTTAACGCGGTCTCCAAATATTTCACATTAAAATCAAAACAAATTAACCCATTTTTATATTTTGATAAAACAAAAAAAAAAAAAAAATCTGCAAATTTTCATAGAAATAGGAACGTCAAAATTTCACCAGTCATTTAATGCTCCGTGCATTAAAATGACTAGTAAAATGTGTGAGTGGCATCTAGTTATATATTTGGTTTCAACATGGTGAGCATTTTTCGATCAGGATACCTCCTAACCACAAGCGAGAAAGATGATACCTACAACAAAAGCTGAAGGGGGAGAGATAACGCCCCGGCCAAAATAGCATTATTTATGAGTTTGTACGGAACCATGTTAAGGTTTTATGACAAATTTATTTTATCTTCTTGAAAGTAATCATCACCTGAAGTTACATGGACACATATTCAAAGGTTTCTCGACAACATTTTTTATAAGCTCTCTCGCCTTAAATTTTTTTTCGCGACTTACGCAGTCTCAAAACACTTTACTCGAAGCGTGTTAATTTAAGTGATGGAAAAAAGAAAAAGTGATATGGCGTCATGTCTGGTGAATTGAGTTCTTGAGCAATGACATTTGTTGAATGTTTTTGCCAAAAACATGTGTACCAAATTGTTGGGTGATTCGGCACACCTTCGTGATAATTGATCCCGACTAATATGTCAACGCCTCATAACACCTAGAAAATTCTTTTTACTAACTATCGGACCTTTCGGAATTAGAATTATTATATAAATTCTGAATGGATCAAAATTTGTTTGGTAGAATTTTTATTAGGGCAACGTGACGGACGAAGTCGACCTACATCCTCATTTTTGTTGATTAAAAATCCTATTAAATACTCCAGTATTACAATTTTCAATTAGGCAAAGAATTAGCACATTAATCCTGAGTTGAAACAAAACTATTTTGACAGCATCTTGCACTCCCCTTTTGATTTTTTAAAAGCCATTCAATTTTTGAGCAAAAAATTTTTTTAAATTGGTAAAGAATTAGCACATAATTAGCATGCGTGTAAGTCATGTGTGAATTAAGATTTTGTTGGCAGAGTTAATAGTATAGTGCGGTGCAGCTTGGAATTGAGCTGCACCTCCTATTTTGAATATTATTATATTATATTATATATTATTATATTATTATTATATAGTATATTATAAAGGACTATTAAATTTTCGAGCATAAAGTTTTTCAATCTGGCACATAATTAGCACATAATTAGCACATAATTTTCTCATATCTCGTTTTCCCGGGTCACGATAGGCGGGGTGTAGTTGGATGGAACTCTTTTCGAAAGACGTTCATAGTGAACAGCACCATGGTAAAAAAAAAATTGTTAACGTTTGATTTGATTCTTGAACGGTTTTGATGTGGTTTTTTGAGTCTTAACATATTTTCGAAGCGCTATTATTTGTTGACTAGTGTTTAAGTATGTCATATCTATTAACACTCATCTCATCACCAGTAATGATGTGCTCTTCATAAACGTGGAATTTTTCAATACAATGTCTAATATCGAGACCCCCCCCCCCCTCCCGGTACTAGTATCATATCTGTAGGTACAATAACACTACAATTCAATACAAACATCCACCTCCACAAAATTACAATTTTATTTACATACGAAACTAGCAATAAATCGAATGTGGTGAGAGCTATCTATTTTTCCAACACCTGCTAATTAACAAAATTCTCATGAGGTTATAGATCACCATAAAAAAAGTGTGATACGAACAAATAGGTTCTTATTTATGTGATTTAGGTGCAACTAAATATATGTATCTTGAAAATCAGAAATCTTTCGCACAGTAATAAAAGTAATAAAAGGAAACCAAAGACTTAATGACCTTTGTTTGATTCTAAAAACTGTGAATATTTTATTGCGCTCTTGATGCCGGCGTAAAAAATTAATAAAATATTTTATTAGCAATAAATTCACACCTTCGTTTTTTTTTACAATCTAGGTCTACCGAAGAGGGAATATTTAGTATGGCACATAGAAAAAAAAAACGATTAATTTAAAAAATCTACAAAATTAAATTAAATTAGAATTTGACTTTTATAGGAGCTCATAAATTAGTTATTTCAAATCACTCTAATTACCTGATCTATCTAACATGCTGCGACGGACGCCATTATTGTTTTACAAATAAATGCCCGCATGCGCATTGCAAGTTTTATTAAAAACGCACTCGCATATCTATATAAAACTGGCGGTCTAGTCTGGTTTGGGCTGGAGTGAAATGAGCCCAAGAAATCATATCCGAAACCGGACTTGATAGTGTTTTACAAAATGTTTCTTAACGCAGTACCATGGAATGCGTTAATTTAAATTTCGTACGCATGCGCAGACATTTTTCAAAATGTCTGTTGCTCTGGCAGTCAGTTTTTAGATCACATTTCACAGATAAGACAGTTATGTGTGCATAGCCTGTCTCGTTACGTTACAACATTTTCTTACAGTTTCTTCACTAATTTCCTGGCAACTTTTTTCTGTTTTTCTTTTTTCGAACTGTTTGCAGTAATGCACTTAAATATTATTATTATTAATTCTGACACTTTCGTTATGGGAAGATATAGGTTTTTTTTTGTTTATTTGTAGTTACCATGTACTTTATATTTCTATATGACACTTACCTTGTGATGCAAAGACTTGATAAAATTGTGACAGGTAAGTTAAAATTGATAGACGATCTGGTACTTCGTAAGATGCCATATCATCAGCATCCAAAAGAGCAGGTATACCAAGGTGACGTTCAGCTGTGCTAAATGCAAGATCGTTGTTGAAATATATGTCCTCCTTGTTAAGTTTTTCAAATTCACTAGAAGAGAGAAAGAAAAACAACTTGAAGTAATTATTTCTAAAATTTTTCCAATTTTAAGTTAAAATTAAAAATCATATCGCAAAAATTCATTATTTATTTCTTATTTATCAACGGTCTCGTTAGGTATCTTATCTAAGAAATATTATAAAAAAAAACAAAACAGAAATTGATAACATTCATCATTAATACAAGTTCCAGTGTGACTATTTAATAAAAACAGCAACTTTAGGCGACAAAATTAACTAATTTTTAGTTTCAGTCTATACCGAAATTTTGTTTTTTATTCAACCTCATTTAAATAGATACAATGAGAAAAAACTTCCGAAAAACTCGTCAGACCGCCTGAGAAAATGGTATTTTGTCAGTGTACGTGAAAAATAGTAAATAAAAAATAAATTGGGAAAATAATAAACATAAAGCAGAAGAAGAAGAAGAAGATAAAAATAGAAATTAAATCAAATTATGAAGTACAAAAAGGTAAGGTAAGTTGAAAAGCATTAGAGTAGGACCAAAACTTAAAAAAGTCCAGATTTGACAGTTGACAGTTTTAATGGCTGGCGGGCAGTTCTGTTTTGGTCTTGTAGTATACAATTTGACCTTGGAGATTTCAAGATGGCGGCTGGGGTTGGATGCTATGGGTGGTGACGCCAGGGTTCTGGTTGGCTACGTGTATGCACGTATGCGTAGTAGAATCTGCCATATCTGGTCGCCTAATTCGTGTTGTATTAGACGGTATTATATCTGAATCTCACTCTATGAATGACAGTGCGACTCTGGGCTCTGTTATCTTTCCGTCCTCTTCCTAATTTTCATTAATGATCTGATTTGCAATTTTTTTTTAAAACGTTTCAGAAGCAATATTAAACAAAAAACACAAGTATTCCACCTGGTTTGCTTCTTCTCTTTATTTGATGTTGTCTTCCACAAATAAAAACATAAAAATACTTTACTTTAATTTTTACATTAGTCTACTGAGGACGGCACAAACAGCCGAAACCGAGGTATAGATATAAGTAAAGTATTTTTATATTTTTATTTGTGGAAGATTACATCAAGAGAAGAAGCAAAAGAGGTGAAAAACTTGTGTTTTTTGTTTAATATTGCTTCTAAAACGTTTTAAAAATGAGTGCATACCACAAAATCTCTTGCAAAACTACAAATTATGATCTGATTTCCCTTACTTTCAATCCCATTCATAATTTTGCCGATGACAGTACCCTTGATTTCGCTTACTGTTTTGACATTTTTGCGGACTCCAGAGGGAATACCACGTCTGTCAACCGAGATTGCATGATTCGATCATTAAATAACAATCTCGCCAATATCCTCCCTTAATGCAAAGCGAATCCCGCGTCGAATTTAATGCATCTGTGGCGACACGAGACGATTTAGTAGAAAATAAATTTTGTTCATTTAGCCGCTGTTTTGACCTAAATATTAAGTATGCTTTCAAAAGTTACGTCTCCTAGAATCCTACTTTGTTTAGCGTGAACGTATAGTTTATAAGTACTGATAAGTGGGCATAAGATTGTGAAAAAATAAAATGATGTTAGATATTAAGTCAGTCGCTGTACTGTTATTATAACGAGAGCATCCAAAGGATAGAAAATAAAATTAAAAAGATTTAAATAAATAAATATTTTATTATTTGCCAGTTCGTTATACCAAGGGCGAAGCTTCGTATCCAGATGAATACGTTTCTTCACAACCGGCCGGCCACACTAAGCCTCAATAGGGAGCTTAATAAAAGATTTTATTAACCTCTTTTCGCAAAGCAGGATCTAGGTGAAGACAGATACAAGGATACAGGACTGATATGTCTATTCTGGATAGGCTGCAGAACGCCTCAGCCCTATCCTTTGACATCCAACCTATCGGCGTACAACGACAAATTTGGACTACATAGAGGAGACACACCTCTCGTGTTTCCTACTACTGTCTTTTATTCTCCTTCAAGATTAGCAGTTCATATAAGTAACATTCGACAGAATAGGTCTTATAACCGCATATCTAAGTCCCAAAGCTGTTTCATCTTTAAAAAAAAAAAAAGATCATAATTTTTCCACTCTCGTTTCTTTTGATGGAGCACTGATTTACGATAGAACGTCATTAATCACATCTTCTCTATTATCAAAGATGGATTGAAATGTCTTGGATTTCTGAAAAGGTGTAAGGAATATTTCAGCCCATCGAATCTAGCGCTCCTATACAAGTCCTACAGCAGACCTAGACTGGAATACAATACCCATATCTGGGCCGGGGCTGTTCGCTTCATTGGATATAGTCCAAAACGAGCCTTCAAGCGAATTGACGATTTTACAATTACTTGTTATATCGACTCACTCGAGCACCGCTGTTAAGTTTCACCCGAAATACTTTCGGCCGTACAGTAAAATTCCGTAATGCTTTTCTACCCTGAACTGTGCGAATGTGGAACAGTTTACCATCTCCTTTTTTCCTAGGACTTACAATCTGCGAAGGTTCAAGACATAGATCTACACCTCTGTCACCTTCCGCATGTCCCATAATCCTTTCCCTATCTCCTTCGTGCCATGCTGTGTTATTTATCATAGGGTATCCCCTGAGGTTAGCTTAATAGTATAAAAAAAACACATATTCATATACATTTGCATATATGTAGCAATGATATCCTCATTGGCTGAATGCCTGCAATGACTCCACACCCGACCCCTCCACAATCTTGACGAAAACACCGTCAGCACCATCATATTGGCTGGGCGCCTGCTATGATCCCCATCTGAACCAGCACACACAATAGCTGCAACTACACATACACACACACACACACACCCATATAAAAACCAAATTTTGTACGTAGCCGTAAACGTACATCAACTGTCAAATAGTAAATTAATATTTTTTACGTTTTGAGTGTCAAAATCAGTATAGCCTATCTGCCTCATTGTGTTGGTTATGTGGAAAATTACTCAGATTTAAAATTTTCCAGGAGGATAATTGTCGAAAAGTAATTTAAATATATTTAATTAGCTAGGCTTAAATCTTCCATAAGAAAAGACTTAGTTCACATCATAATGCCAACTAGTAGTCACAGACTAGCAGCGCTCTGTTTATACAGGGTGTTCAGTCTAGGGTGTTACAGCCGGAAGCTATGGATAGGTCATGCTTAGACAAGCAAGCTTTGTATGTGTTAGGGCAGGGTTGGGTGGGGAAGAAATCTCACGGTTTCCGAGATAACGCGACTTAAAGATATTTGTGTATGTTTTCATAGATTACCCTGTAACTTCTAACTTCTGAACAGTTACAGCCTATGATGATGATTTAAAATTTGTTAGATAGATAATCGTTGGTCCTCTTACCGCTCCACCCCCCCCCCCCCCACCCAACGCATAATTTTTGTGCTTGTCTAAGCATAATCTATACATAGCCTCCGGCTGTAACATCCAATATTGTATACCCTGTATTTGCCAAAATTCGTACCTAGAATCTATGTAACAGTAGTGGCTTGTGGCTTACGTCTAAGTTATGGCTATGGATGCAATGTCATAATAATCTGTCTGTGATGACAGACGTCAACATTTTCAGATTTTAATTTAGTAAGTTTTTTTCCACTGTTAGTGTTTATATTGGATTAATTATAATATTTTTATGAGGAAATAGTTATTAAGGCTTCTTATGCAGCTTTTGAGTAATATTGCACTGTAAAAGAACGTAAATAATGTGTTCAATGGGATTTCTGTAAGCGATTTATGTTAATCCTAGAATTAACTTTTTGAATTAGGCATCTAACTTCATATTTATAAACATAACGAATTTGAGCGAAGTAAAATTCTCCGACTACCGTTGGGTTTATCCAGTTCAAGTTGGAAACGATAAGCGATAATGCGGTGATTTACAAAAACCGCACCGAAACCAACTTGGTTATTTTGAACCTCTCAAAAAACAGCACACCTTGCCCATATCTCTATTATGTACTGATCTTTCAGATCGGATATTGATAAGGGAATCAGAGCAATCATCAACGCTCTGGTCAAAGCTTTTGACACCTTGGTATCCAGCCAGGAGAATATAGTACAGCTCTGCAACTCCTGGCTGACACGGGAGCTATAAGTTCAATGAAGAACACTGCGTAGGAATTATAATTTATACAAAAGCTTAAACAGGGATAACGAGTTGACACAGTTAATGGGTAAATTACTAGATAGCTATAAGTTTAACTACAAATTTCTTCCTCAACACCCTGAAATGAATTGCAAAAACAACCTTAGGATCTCTGTTCTCAGAACTAAGTTGTAATACCACCAGAATACATAAGTAAAAAGATGCAATCAGCGGACATGCTAACCAAGAGTGGAGCGAACGAAGCTCTTAAATACAGGATCACTCCTATATTGAATAACTGAATTGTAAATGCGAAGAGAAAACAAAGGGCACTCCTTAAGGCGGCATTTTTTCTCCTTTATTATGAGTACTCATCTTGGTAATTTCATGACTGCACTTGAGTTTGCGCATTAATCAGCTGAAATTTATTTCTGTCTTTTCACAAAGGAAAGGAATATTCCAGTAATGAACCTGCCCATTATTGTTTCGTGCCACACTTCTAAAAGATAGACTAAAATGTATAGGAAAAAAAAAAAACTAAAACTACATAAACCGGTAGCTAAATTTGGCAAACAAGGCGAACAAAGCTTATTTAGAGTCTTCGTCGTATTGTGTGGGACTTGAAGCCTCAAATGATCGTCTGATTATACACAAGTGTAATCTGATCCACTTTAATCTATGGAACTGTAGTCTAATGGAAGGCAGTAGATTTTGTCAATCATCGGAAGATGTGAAGGATCGAATATGATGCAGATGTTGTGTATTCTTATCGCAGTGTTATGAAATGCATACGCTTATAAAAAATAAATAAAAAATAATAAAGTAAGATAATATGACATTTTATTTAATATAAGAAAAGCTATGCCTTTACACTTTAAGGTTGGCTATATTTCTTGTTACTTCACAATGTTCAGAAAGGATATAACTTCAATTTGTCATAATAACAGCAAAATATAGTTTTCCTTCGAATTGTTGCACTTACAAAATGGGGAATCCCCTAGTAACTTCCGTCTTCTTCAATCATTATATACCTACTCCGATTGCACTATATTTTAAGTCTACATAACGAAAATTAGTTAAATTTGGAGCCCAGTAGTCTAGTTTCTCTAATTTTGGAAGGAAAAGGACTGTAACTAATTCGTACTACTATGTCGACCTTGTAACCAAATTGAGTATCCACGCACACATGAAGTATATAAAAAATAAAAGTTTGATGTTAAGCTCAAGACATCATGTGGTGATCACCATCGAAAGTAAAAACTTAATTAAAATGCCGAAAACTCCATTTCATTAATGAATTTTGAATATTGCCATAGCAACATACATAGAAGGCAATTATTTAAAGAAGCCTAACATTCCCCAAAAATGCCTTGCATATTACATGCCCATAAAAAACTTGCGCAAAAAAACAAGGTCTGCGCACGAAACAATGTAGCAACCGATCAGACTCTTCGTAAAAAACAAAAAACCCAAAAGAACACTTTGTAGGTGCGCTCGCTCAATAGTTATTGACGATTTTAATGAAATGCTAAAAATGCTATCCGCAAGAGATAAGTGAAGTAATAAAAAGTGTGTGATCGATAATCTTCAACTCTAGCGTGAATTGGTATGCTAAAAGGTGGGTTTGTTTGGTTCTTGCTTCACAACACGATAGCACGATCGCATTTGCCATGCTCCTTTCGCTACACCGATTGAAATCTACCAGCGCGCTATGATCTTTGTTGATCGATCGATCGATCATCATTCGAGCAAGTAACCTGAATAAATAGGTTAATTTCAGCGTAGCATATTTTTAGGTCAATGTTTGTTATGCTTTAGATTTGCATAATTTACCGGAAGCCCCAGATCCACACTTTACATACACACACACACACCTCACACTACTTCACTTGCTCCAGTAACACGATCGCACTCGAAGATGCCAAACCTATCGCGATCCTTGTCATTACAAGCAATTTTATCTATACTCGCGCATATAATCGCGATTTTATTACAATTTTAATGTCTTACGAGTGCTGTTGAGCACTGGATTTTATCTGAGTTCATTGCACTCTCATTAAGTCACAGCGCGCGGTGACTATTTTTCGTCTACATAGAGATAGATCGTCCGCTGATGATCGTTTCATGTTAGCAAGTTCGAAAACAATTCTCATTTGCCAACTTCAATTCACTTTTTTACGGGGAAACCACTCTTGGCGGGTAAAATAAAAAACGAGTCTTTGACCTTTACCTAATTTGGATATGACCAACCAGTTTGGATAATCTCGTGGCATTTTCGTTCATCACGCGTGGACTTCTTACTTTTTTGTGTGTATTACCCTCTGGCCGCCTGCCTTCTTTCTTAGTAGGTAGCTTATATTTATGTAGGCATGAATGTAGGTACTTTAAAGATAACGAAACGACGAGATCGATCGCTGTTTCTATATTTGAACACAGTTTGATATTTTGACGGATTTAGAGAAATCAATTTGTAACGCTATTACGTGATCAATGATTCGTCAGATCGATCGAATTTCATTGGAGGTTTAAGTGATTGCCTTAATTTTCAGGATGGTTAAGCAATTCAACTAACGAGGGTATTGCATGACATTCATTTTGAAAATTGGGGCAGAGTAGAGGTAATAAAGTAATACGAGTTGGATGGAATTACAAGTGCATCTACACTTGTACACAGCTATTAACAAAGTCCTACAGGAAAATTTAGAAATGTAATTTCTTTCCAGGTCAGTAGACAATCAGAACGATTTGAGTTACATAAGTCACTTAGAGTGAAGAAATGTTTCTATTTGGTGAGATCATGCAGATGCAAAAATAGAAGGAAGGAGAAGTACTATATTTATACATGTGAATCAAAAAGAGTGTGAAGCAGGAGGCGTCTAGGGAAGACTCAAATATTTATAGATTTTTTTAACGCTTATGAAAAATTATTGTCATTAACAGTCCTACGAAAGCCGCAAAGAAAACTTACACAATTATGCAGTTTTATACTTGGGTGTAAAATTTGGAAAACCTCAGAACTACAAATCATATAGAAGATAAAGTCAGCTAAAGTGTAATTCAAAATATAGGTGAACGCAAGTATCAAGTATGACACCAGGAGAATGATTAATAAATAAGCTAAATAGTAGCGGACCCAAGACAGAACCTTGAAGTACATCAGATGATAAGGAAAGCATTTCAGAGAATATCTTGTTCGAGCGATCTTACTGAAACCTAAAAAATGTTAGTGTAAGCTATCTGTTGCTAGATATAAGCAGATAGTTAAGATGTAAAATTGTAATTGGAAACACAAATTTATTGTTGGAAATGGAAGCGTCATATCATCAGTTCAAGAAAACGAAAATGAAAAAGAATAGCAAACTAACAAAGGGCATGAAATTTTATATCCTGGAGAATATCAAACCGAGTAATGATTACAAGTACGGTAATACGACGAGTTCTTTATTGGTTTATTGTGTATTTTTTGCCAGTATAAAATGATACCACATACATATTATTTATCGTATTCCCTAGACTACAAGCTTAGATGGTTTAAAGAACTTCTAAAGATGTCGCTACACGGTTAGTACTAGAAATAAGTTAACACTATTTGCTAATTCTTGCATTCTTAGGCGAGGGTATCCTTTATCAATATTTGTAACCTAACCTAAAGACCTGTTGTTCGATGAATCGTCTATTTCAAGTATATTTTAAGCATAGCCGACAGTTTTTTAATTGGTTCGAATGGTGTTTCTTCCACGATCATAAAACATTGCGCTATGTCCATCATTTCTGTTTTGTGTTATTTATTTAATTTACCTTTAACCTGTGATGTTTTTCCTAAACAGTGGAAGGTTTTTTTGATTATCCCTTTTCACAATAAGGGTAATAAGTGCGACATTTCTAACTGCAGACCCGTCACTAATTTAAGTTGTATTGGTAAGATATTTGAAGCCATGGTTTGCGATGTTTTGTACTTCCACTGCAAGCCTTTCCTACGCTCTTTTCAGCATGGCTTTATGAAAGGTAAATCTAATACGAGTAATTTGTAAGAGTTTACTAATTTCTGCATTTCTGCAATTGAAAGCGGTAAGCAATTTTATTGCATTTTCACGGATTTCAGTAAAACTTTTGACCGAATCAATCACAAAATCTTAATTCATAAGTTGGCTCTTGTTGGTTTTCCTTTTGTCTTTGTCAATTCGCTTCATTCTTATTTATCGGATCGTACGCAGCGAGTTATATTTCGCGAAGCTCTTCTGATGTAATAGATAATACATCTGGTGTTCCTCAAGGCAGCCATCTTGGACCACTCCTTTTTATTATTTTCATTAATGACGTATCTTCTCTGATTTTGACTAATTCAAGAATACTGCTGACGATGCCAAAATCTTCCGGATTGTTTCTAACGAAAACGAGTGTGGAATTCTAAATTTGGACTTAGACACCTTTCATAAATTGTGTGCTATTAACTGTCTTTCTTTCAACGTCAACAAATGTACTGCTAGGTCATTTTCACGTAAAAACAGGCCATTGGATTTCAGTCATACTTTAAATGGACGTTTATTAACTTTGACTTGACAAAACCAAAGATTTGGGAGTCTTCGTTAATTCTCGTCTTTCCTTCAAGGATCATATTAATATAATCGTTGCCAGGGCTGATGCTACTCTGGCGTTTGTAATTACATGGTCAAAAGAATTTAATGATCCCATCATAACGAAAATGCTTTACTGTACATTCGTTAGACCTATTTTGGAGTATTCCAGTTCAGTCTAGTCTCCCTTATATGCTGTATACATGAATCGCATCCAGGCTGTGCAGCGGAGATTTGTCCGACAGGCTTAAACTCTTTCCATTGGATTCTCTTGAGAATAGGCGAAAAGCTTCCCGATTTGTATATGGATTTTAGTGTATACAATGAGTGTTAAACTCTCCTGATCTCTTAAATACTTTCAATGTATCGGTTCCTGTGCGCTCCTTGAAGAACTACGACTTCTTCGATGTTCCTCAGAATAGTACGAACTATAATTTGCATGAACCGATTTCATCAATATCTCGTTTCTTTAACCACCAGTTTGATTGCGTTAACTTTCATCTTTTAAAAAGTCAAATAAGACCTCAGCTTAGTTAAAGTTACTTTTCTTTTTATTATTATTGTCATTTGTACTGTTTTTTTGTAAACTTAGTAATCAGATCTTTTATGCAATTCTAAATAAAATAAAATAGTGTAAGTGTTCATTGTTAAAGTCAGAGGACCTATCACTACCTTTGCAGGCGCGAGCTTCGCATTCACTGCAACCTAAAAGACCATTCTATATTATTCCCTTTCTAGGCTAAAACTATTAATACAATCTAAAATCCTTCTGGAATTGAGATTCCACAGGTAGTTTGATGGAGGAAAGGCATGTTCTAAGTGAAGTAATCTCTGCTTGGCTTCGCAATTACAGAGTAAGTGCTGTGAAGTTTCATGAGTATCACGACAGAAGCAACAAATTGAAGTCTCAGCCAGGGTTTGCAGATACTCCTGGACTATTTTTGACTTAAAACTGAAGAACTTTAAGTCCTTGAGAGTAGCTTGACTATCCGAGAGGATATTGTTGGTTGAGCTATTTATAGTTATTTTAATACATACATTGGCACATTATTATATGGCTAATCGCTCTGTAGAGGAGTAGAGCCCAGAAACTTGAAAATATGGCATCTGACTGGAGCTTTATATGCTCAGTCCGACTCCAATGTTTGTATTTGAACCGCCTGTATACCACTGCTCTTTAGCTACGCATTTTCAAATTTTCCATACGTGGCAACTGTATTTCTACTATATTTCTAAAATTATAAAATTTACTAAATTTTCTTAAATTTTTATAAAATGCAGTTAGGTACTTTTTCGAAATTCCACCGTTTTTCCAAGATAATGGTTTAAGAAAGCTCCGAGCCTATGATTTCCACAGCTTTGGGAATTTTAAATCTATAAATTTTGAAAACAGACAAACTATACGAGTATATTTTTTCCAAAAAGTTCAAACTTTGCTATTTCAAAATAAAACTCTGTCTTTACTGTAGTTCGTCGGGATCTATCAGGGAAAATGTCCTTGTTTCAAGTCTCCAATGGGATGACTTGAATTCTGATAACTTTCTTCATGGCTCTAAGTTAAACTACTTTCTTAAGTAGAAAGCAAAATAATTGATCTTCTGTTCACTACTTTGTAATTACATAAATACGCATGAACTAAATAAATTAATCAAACTTGTTTAAGAACGAAAATTAGCAGCAGTGCTATTACTTGATAAAATTAATAACCACAAATTGAACGCAATAAAGATTTCGAAAACAATCATCCGCTGATTATGCATACAAATTAGCCTTGACATAGTATTTTTGCCCTAATTTCTCCTATCATATGTGGATCGAAATATTAAAGCAATTCTAGAATATTTTTAGCATACTTACATTAGATCTGGTCTGAAGTGATGAATCATAGCACAAAACGCCAGCCCGTCTCTCCACGATGTCGTCATATTTTCTATTTTAACACCAGGATATCCCTCAGTCATGCGTCTGCACCATAGCTCCAGAGCCTTAGTACCTCTACGTTCGCCCATCTTGTTAGAAAACAAATCCTCAGCAGCTACCGAACAGGATTTTGCGTTGTTTGCGTAGTCTGAAATAGAAAAAGAAAAATTAAAGTGGCTGGAGTTATTACAAAACACAAAGAACGGCGATTTTATTATACGAGAAACTATTAATAAAGTCGGGGACGCTACTTGATTGATCATTAATTGGTCATTGCGAAACTGCTTACGCTTAGGCACTTATGGTCCAAGTACACCCAGCTGGTTGCCTGGGGGACGGGAATATTGTTTAGCGCACCACCAATAGATGTTTTGAGACTCTATCGACTAGCGTTGTTGGATTATGAAAGTCAATTGATCTTAGCATATACGATCGCGATCGTTTAATCAGCGATAGGGCAAAAATTAACCTTTTTTTTTGCATTTAATATAATAAAACTGCACACACACACATAACATTTTCCAGATGCTTTACTCTGAAGTGCGCATGAGTAGAAAGAACTTGACATTTAGCCCCGTGGAGCAATGTAGACGCGCCTTATCGAAATGGAAAGCCCAGAGTAGCTCGGTGATGCGCACATATTTTTATCGAAACATATCTGGTGGAGAGCTCTACTGAATCCATGCACTCAGGTGGAAGGTTTTAACCAGGTGCAAAAAGCGAAAAAAGGTAAAAAGGGACAGAGATCAACGCGCCAGCTTAAAAATGAGTTCTTCTACCCGAAGAATTTCTCACGGTGCATTACGGCCATCTTATACTTATACGGCGGGCTTTCAGAAGGTGTTATGGGGCTAATCAGTACTAACCGCTGCGCATATAGATACTTGGTGAGCGAACAAATGGGATTTAATTTTTTTATTTAATTTATCTTTTTTTTTATTATTTTTGCGAGTTTTAAGATGAGAAACTTGCAAATCAGCTAAAGAGGTCATTAGCAAGTGTAGATACTGAAGATTTCAATTTTTTTTTATCCGGTATCATTGCAGCTCTATGGATGGATAACAGAAGAAGTGCTGATATATGTAGGTCTGTATGAGGTCATAGAGAATTTTCCTTTTTGCGGTTTCTTAGTGTTGAGGTTCTGTGACCTGCAGGTGAACATATAAAGAGACTCAATTGAAGGATGAGTTATTGTTATTTGCCGAGTATATTGCTTCGTGTGAGAAAATTTAATGATTTTTTTTGTTATGTAAGTATAGCTGGAAAGTTTTTCAAATGCTGTGATCAAGTTGAGAATATATTGAGACGGAAATCTCTTTCAAAATGGCAGAACGGATATGTATATAAATAAAAAACTATAATGTTTTGAAAGGCATTAGATTTGATGACATACATACATACACATATGCTTAAGGTGCGAGTGCGATGATGTAATAAAAATCCTGCAAAGTTTGCCAGCAGAACCACCTTGATAAGTGCCACCAAATAAGGGGACCATACAACTCGAGTAGGACAACGATGTTGTCACGCAGATTTGACTGTGTGTGGGTCCGTTTGCGATGTGACACAGAGTATTAGTTTGATTTTTAGTGGCGGGACTACATGTTTGACAACATATTGAACCATATATTGTCTAACTTGGTGTGTCATACATGAAAGCTTTTTCTCTACATAAATGTCAAACTTGTTGTCCAACATCAGAACAGGAACATATATCAAGAGCTGCTAGGACTATTAACTGTTATCTTTTCTTCAATAGAGAACACTCAAGAAAGACGAATGAGTGACAAACATCACCCTATATGGTACAGTATGTTGTCAAACATGTAGCCCCTCATCTAAAAACCAAATTTTAGTCTAACCGCTCGACATACTGCGTGTCATACCGTAAACATGCACACACACGGTCAAATCTGCGTGACAACATCGTTATCTTAGTCGAGTGGGCCAACTTGCGTGATCGTGTATGTGCCTCTTATAGGGCGATGTTTGTCACACATTTGTCATTCTGGAGTGAACTCTATTTAAGAAAAGATAACAATTAATAGTTCTAGTAGCTCGTGATATGTGTTCCTGTCCTGATATTGGACAACAGGTTTGACAAGTGTGTGGAGAAAAAGTTTTCATGTGTGACAGTTGGACAACATGTTCGCCGTGTATGGCCCGCTTTAGGAGCAAATCCCCATGAGCAAAACCCTCGAGAAATACTTCCCAAATCATGAAACAGAAATCCACATGTGTGCGTGCTAGTCCGATTCACTAAAATGTTTTCTATTGATTCTTATGGAAAAGTGACCAGACATTGATTTTATATATGCCATAAAGCCTAAACTACTATCGCGACAGGAAAATAGTCTTCCAGTAATTTTACGCTAGCTAATTCTCAGATGAGTAATAATTGTGTGTATGTGCGGCCTGTAGGCAGACTGATTCGAACTATTACTCAGCTGATAGATTTTGTTTGAGGAATCGTAGTCATTTAGTTAAGATAATTTTGTTAGGAAAGGTATAAAGTTTTATTTCAATTCAATTCAATTCAATTTATTCTATATAAAACAAGGAGAGTACACAAGATTTACAATCTTTTAGAGTACAATTAAAATAGGTAATATGAATTCAGATAAATAAAAGAATTAAGTAAGTACACAAGGTCTACTAGATTGGATAATCAAATAAAATACAAAAAGAAAAAAAAAAAAAAAACAAGGATCAATGGATCAATTTGCTGTGAACAACGCTATCAAACGCCTTAGTAAAATCTAACAATACCAAAATGGATATTTTATCATCATTCATAGCCCTTCGAATATCTGTAGTAACCTTCATTAAGGCAGTTTCACAACTATGATAACGACGGAAGCCCGATTGGCAGCACGCTAATAACTTGTTGCGAGATAGATATTCTTGAATTTGGTCGTGCATAGTTTTCTCTAGGACTTTAGATAAGAAGGGAAGAATACTAATTGGCCTAAAGTCAGAGAAACAATCAGGTTGAGCCTTCTTCGCAGTGGGTAACACAACCGCCATTTTCCATGCAGTAGGAAATGTAGAAAATGTGAGGGAACTATTTATAACATGTAATATATACTGACTAATTATAGGAAATAATAGACGTAAAAACCGAGGGATAATGTTGTCAGACCCAGTCGCATTCGATTTAATGGAATAAAGAGCATGCCCAAGCTCTTAAAGAGTTATACAGCGAAAGGAGAAATTGCTACCAGTATTGCTTTCAACTACTGCAATAGGATGATTTAAGTAGTTTATATTAAGCTGTGGCATTACAAAAAATTCATTAAGCTTATTCGGATCAAAGGAGCAGCTAAAATTTTCCTTTCCATAGATACCACTACTTTTTAAATTGTTGAACAAGACCTTAGGAGCAAGATTGATGTCAAACTTGCTTTTGAAATATTGGTATTTTGACGTTCTGATGGCAGTTGTCGCTCTATTACGCAAGGATATATAGTATAAGCGAGCCTCAGTAGTTTTTGTCCTTTTATACTTATGATATGCATACTCCCGCTTGGCAATAAGTTGTTTAATTCTAGCAGAATACCAGGGGCAGTGGCTATACAATTTTCTGGATTTCGTTCGAACTGGAACATACCTATCATATAGATAATTAATATTGTGTTCCATGATTTTTGTCTTCTCATCGATAGGTGAATAAAGTATACTATCCCAAAGCAAACCACCACATTCATTGTACAAGGAAGTAAGATCTATGCTGTTATAATCACATTTCGACTCCGAAGATAAGACAGAAAGCTTAAGATTATCAGAACACAATTTTTCTGTAGTAGTTTAGGGCGGAGAAGCTATTCAAATTAAACTTTTGTCAGTTTTATATACATAAGACCACTGCAAATATTTTAATATTTTTGGACTATGTTAGGGCTCTCATGTAGTAGTGAGGGAGTCTGTTTCATGGCTTAGGAAGTATTTTGCGAGGTTTTTGGTATGAGTAAAAGAATTGACAACACTTCTATATACGCATGTGCGACAAGATTAGGAACCTCTGCGCATCAACATAAGAATTAGTAGTATATATGTATAGATGAGACACGATGAGTAGGACAGTGCCAAGTTGAAAATACAAGAGCCGCAATTTTGTATAAATTTCTTTAAAACAAAAGCGGAAGATACAGACCTATAAGGAAAGTCTGTCGAGAAATAAGCGTAAGGGAACTGTTAAAGAAGGATGAGAAATTAGTGTCAATCACCGTCAAAAAGGAAACTGCGTGAGGTACTATGATAATGGCCTCACCGTGGCATGCATAATTAAAGAAATAAATCTTTATAAAAAAAGAAAGAAAAAGAATTATCAAGTTTTGAAACAAAAATTTCTAACACATTTCTAATTTTCTACTATTCGTAGCGAAAACGGAAAGTCTTAAGCACTCTTGATACAAAAGTACAAACTTTTCATCATATAAGCGTTTTTATTTCATAAATGGTAGGCCGCCGGATATATGGGAATACGCAGGGCGGCAAACGATGCAAAATTTTAATAAAGTAAAAAATTTAATTAAAAAAAATTCCACAAATTCATAGCTTGCCACCCCAATTAAATTAGTTCCGCCTCTACCGTAATCTGCCGCAAATGTAGCCCTGGACAGCTACTAGTATTACTATTACTTTTTTACCTTAGGTTTCCAGCATTAGAAGGACAAATCAGTATGTAGAATTTAATGATGATATTAAATTTTATGTTAGAAATTACTTTTAAAATGCATAATTTGGCATTAAAAAAATTTCAATTCCCGGACTTCCGCCTATCCTCAGTAAAAAATGGAAATATTTTGAAGTTTCTTAATGAAAAGTAGAATTAAGAGCAGATTTCAGTGGGCATAGGATAAAAGTTAAAATCAGAGTATCAAGGTTAGAATCCCGATCTCCGGTGACTAAATAAATATATATTTTTTAGTTCTGACATATACGGGATGGATTGGGAATAGCTCAGACGACGGACGACAGTTAAGAGGCATTTGTGTGTGTAAATGACATAGAAATTATATACTAAAAACTATAAATCAGAGTATTAAGATTTGAGTCTCGATTGTCGGTGATCTAATCTTTTTTTCCGACTCCCACATACATTTACTTTTCTAATCTTAACTAAAAAGAAAAAAAAGAAAAAAAAACAATCTAATAAGAGTTATAATTTTCAAAAACAAAAATAATATTCACGTCTTCATAAGGTCTGCGGGCAATTAAATGGAAGGAAACCAAAAGGGTTTATCCTAGTCAGAAATATCTGAATAAAGTGTTTATGAAATTGCACTTTTGAAATTGTCAATGAACCCCCAATTACCACCTCAAGGTTCAAACCTCATGCATTGACATAGTCGCGGAAAGTGTTCTTCGAGATACCTTCCAAAATAACGAGCGCAATTAATTTTGCTATAGTTAAAAAAACGTTTAGAATTTTCGAAATTTTTAAATTTCTAAATTTTTTGAATGCAGTTTTATAAATATTTGATAATCTAATGCAACCACAAAATTTCATGGTCTAAAAACTGCTGAAATTCTAATCAATATCTACAAACAGTCCCAGGATTGGTATATGCCGAAATAGTTTTGTAGCCAATAAAAGTAAATTTCAAACATCAATCTCGATAATATCTGAAAATATTTTTATTTTAGTTTCAAATACGTTGGTTGTTTTTTGATTGGAAATTCGAAAAATTCTAACACATACTTTTATGTTCGTCAGAAATCTCTGCACCATTAGATTCTCTTTTATATATAAAATTTTCAGCTTACACTCTAGTTCACATGAATTTAATTAAACAGTGAATACTAAATTAAGATCAAAGTGTGCTTAACTACTACATACGCACAAAGATTAACCTAATCTCTTCAAAATCTTAATAAGTACATGCTCACTTTATGGAAGATTACTTTAAATATAATAATCAAAAGATAATAGAATCGATAGAAGTGCAACATAGCCGCACAGATTATCTCTTACATTGGATCAAATTCTATCTAATTATTATTGAAAACGAGTTCCACATCCATGCCCACCTTTTAAATTTCCTTACCAATTCTTCGGGCACTATTCACTTCATCTCGAAAATAATGTGCGATGATCGTCGAGATCGGGAGACCTACATAGTTCCAGGTTTCTATTACGAAATAATATTTATTTGCCGGGATAGGAGTGAACGAAGTGTTGATTTAAGTACGTGTACGGATCAAAAGTCGATAATAGCAATGCCGCCAATCTGATCAAATCGATCGATCGATCGATCGATCGACGATCGACGCAACTCACAACTTTCACGGAATGGAATAGAAGTGTCTTACGTGATACCATCAATATTACAAAACGATCCCGCAATTGCAAAAATCTCTGTCACATTGAAAATGATCACAATTCGACACGACAAGACGCCGGCCATATACAATTGGTGGATATTTGATACTTTCTTGCGGAAATGTTGGAAAGATATGGCATAAGGAAAACTCATTAAATTAGGTAATCACATACTATCCATAGACACTATGTAGATAAGGACCCCTGTAGACCCACACAAGATTCAACCCGGATATATGTTTGTATTACGTAAAAGTGTATGGCTAGTACCTAAATGCTGAGAAAAGTGAGAGATTTTTATTGCGAACAATCTCAGTTAAACACTAATGGAGAAAGATATTAAGTGGTTGCTGGAATGTTGACATATCACATACGCAGCATGATGGAGATTCCACGGAGACTCTGATATTTCCGTAATTTCAAAATTAGCACCGATCCGCTATGATGAGGAAGAAGTAATGGCTTGCAATGTACAGAGTAATTAGCGTTTTTGCTACTTGAAGAGTTGCAACGATGCGTGATGACTTGAAGATTTTTGGTGTTGTATTTTATGTAGTGGGGGAATGAAGGGATTTTATCAAAGACTACGGAATGTTTGTGTGGTATGACATGATGAAAATGTTTTAAATGTATTTGAATCTATTGATAATTGAGAGTATAACTGTACTTTAAGTACGATTGCAAGAATTAAATAATTATCTTAGTGAACAATTTAATTGTTGACATTTTATCGCACATTCATAGATAGGTTGTTCGGATTGTTTGTCATTCTAGCACGTTTCTTGATAATATTTTCTTTTATTAAAGAGAGACCAAAGTCTATTAGAAACAAACCAATTGAAATGTTTCCTCATGGTCAAAGAAGTATTATATAAAAAATTCTATACAAAAGAAAGGCCAAAAGTCTGACAGGTCCAACTTGTAAAACTATTGTAAGTCTGCCCTGTGTCACTCAATTATTTGAAAACTTTGTTAATATTATATGATCTACCATCAGCGTTTGGACATCTGAGTTCACTGTAGTGTAGACAGCAGGCAGTTCAGAGCTTCATTGCTGTCCTGATGAGGTCGTCCAGTACTGATGATCGAAACACAAGATATACTCTCAGAATTTCTTAATGAGACTCTGATTTGCTGCTATAAGCCAACTAACTGACAGTACCTCGGTACTTGTCGTTTTAATTCTCCTGTCTCCCCCTGTCTATTTGTTAATGTTTTTCGCAGTTTTTCGTTTGCTTCGTCTGGAATTACTACCCGCCATACTAGAAATTCTCCCTCTTTTTGTTTATTGGCTATCCTCTGCGTATATTTGGACGCAGAGACCCCTATCTACTCGAGCTTTTTCCATCGAAATAATAGATATTGTGGAATGCCGCAGAGTAATATACTTGGTCCTTTCCTCTTCATTATTTATATAAATGATATTGCCACTTTTTAAAATTCTCTTTCATTGCACTGAATACATAAAAATCACAAGGGGATAAGTTTGGAATAAAGGGAGAGTTTTCTCTGGTACTAAACTTTTTCCTGGACAACTTTCCTGATGCATACTGAATGAGGTCTAATTATTGTCATACCAACGCAGAATGCCTTTTCTCAGTTTTCCTAGCTGTTGATTTTCAAATCGCTTTTCTCGGTGATATTGTTGCCGCATTGATCATACTGAGCGACCTTGGGGCATGAAATTAGTAAGGGTTACCATCACTTTTCCGATAGATGGAGCAGTCTGGAAAATTATTGGACACGGAAAATGGGGAATGTTTTAACTCTAATAAATGACGTTTGATTCTTGATAAGAGATTTGGACCGCCGCCCTCCCAGAAGGTCAGTTGTTTTTTTAACATAATTTACAAATTATAAATAAAATGTAATGTGTATTATTACAAAGTTCGATAAAATACAATAAAACCTTTAAATATATAATAGCAGGGCGCAGGGTGTGACTAGAGCCCTATTTTGCCAACTCCTTGTGGATTTGGGACACCTATGCACCCCCCCCCCCCCCCGGCTAACCGGCTAAGTTCTGGGTATGTTACTGAATGTCAAGTCATTATATATGGTCGAAGAATTTATTTCATATGCTATGATAATGATTTAAAAACGCGACAGCTCGTTGAAAACGTTGCTTCTTCTATGTACGTTCTATCAATAAACCATCAGGTCATCGAGGATTAAAGTTCTCGAAACTGAAGGAATTCAGCGGTATTTCCAGAAAACATTTTCAATCAATCCGCGATCTTATCTACTGTGTTTAGCCTTTTTACAGGGAAAAATTCGTTAACGAAAGCAATATTGTCATTCGTCATCGAAGTTGATCGTCCCCCAGGATGCAATTATTTTTAATATCTATCCGCCCATTCTTGACCTGTTTTACCACACGCTTCTTTCCGGTGACAATGAATTTCACGGGAGTTACTCTTTTTTGGAGTTTACACTTTTTTGCATACAAAAACCAAGTCTACAGAATTCACATCTGATGTGAACATTCTTGGTACAGTTCTTATCTTCCGCACATCATTTGAGGATCACATAAAGCTTTAGACTTTACTTAAAAATGGTCTTAATATTTTGATGAGTCATACATATGTCATTGTGAACTTAGTGTACAATAGTGGGCTTACAAGCCCAAATTATTTTACCAAGTTTTGAATCCCGACAAGGGTGCTCAAACAGAATGGAGAAGACCTCACACGTTTGATCTAAGATAAACAATTAAAAGATGGGACAAAAATGTAAAGAACGAAAATCTAAAGCAAGATTTATTTTTTAGGACTTCTGAATTATGGGAATCTGGAACTATTCGTATAACTCCTATAGAAGCCTTATCACTTAAAACCAGTCACAATAATGTTGAGGGAAAAGTTTTCATACCGCAGATACCTCAAATTGCCAGGAATTTTTCGCTTGCCAAAAACGAAAGGACGTCTGAAAATACCATCCAGTTCTGTTCTTGTTGTTTATTGCTTTTTAAAGGCAGGGGGATGAAAGATCCCCAGAACGGAGGCGAAGGAGGCCCACTGTACGAACCAGCTAAAGATCTTGTCACCAAAACTTTCCTGTCCTGTTAATAAAGTGCATCAGGTCTAGGTGAGGTAAGTTTTTCAGCTTATCTACAGGTAGGAGAGCAAACGCAAGCGTATCCAGCCTACTCCGGTCAAAGGCCGGACAAGCACACAGAAAGTATTCGGTTGTCTCAGGCTCTCATTTCAGGCAAGACAGACATTCAGGGCTGTCAATAACTCCCATCCTTGTTAGATAAGTGTGAAGCGAGTTATGCGTTGTTTCCTTCTGAACGCCAAGAGAAAATCAGACAATCGGTGGTGGACCTGTCAAAGGCCCCCTAGTTCTGTATATTAAACTTAGAAAAATACGACCATTATAGGCATTTGACTTCCTAACACACTTCCTGCCAACATTCTCTAATATTTTCCCAAGTTTTATACCACTGCGGACTACTCCAAAAGCTCTAGGAATTTCAAAAAAAATTTATAGATAAGAAACAGAAGAGTCGAAAGATGACTTGTATATCTACTCCGGCCTGTGTCAATGTTTTAAGCGCAAGAAACTCTTCCTAGAGAACAGAAAAAGTTTAATATTCATTCAGGAGCTTCAGCATATGGCAGTGGAAGTACTATTTCTCTCGGGATCTTTACTAATTTGTAGCAAACTTAAAATCCCATCTAACCCATGAGGGTCACTTTACATGATCAAAATGCATCCGATGGAAATGGTAGGAAAATAAATATTAATCAGGTTGATACCAAGTCATACCCAAACAAATAAGATAGAGCGAGTCCTCCAACATTTCTAACAAAACATTATAGAAACGAATAGAATCACCAAGGCTGGCATACCTACACTTATGAAGTTTTATTACGGCACGAAAATATCGTTGAACTAAAATTAATTTACAGTGTACATAAACGTCAGATAAGATGACAAAAAGTACAATAAATTTGGCAATTGTTCTCATGGTTGTGACAAAAGTTTTGAATAGTGCTAAGTGAATGTTAAACACCTACTTTCAGCAACGCATATGTTGAAACTTAAAATAACAATTTTCTTTTTCATTTTTAATGAAAGGTGTTATTTCAGGTAATTCTACGTCATGCTAGACTGTACTGAATAAAAATACACAAGAATCAGGAGAAATATTCATTCAATTTTATTGTTTATTTAGACATACGATAAAAAATCAGAATCGCATCTTCGAATGTAAAGAAGAAGACTTACAAATATGTCGTCACAACTTTCCTTCTATGTGAATATTCTATACAGGATTACAAGATCGTAAAATAGGAATAAGAAGACAAAACCACTACTCAGACTCAAAGTCAACTATTGATGGCTACAGTTGTTGCCAATGTATGGGCCGAGCTCTCGTTGTAAATAATTTGATAAAAACTCAGCCGGGTTTTATACAACTTAATTTTCATATCTGAGTTTCATTTCACGGTCAAATTATTTAAACCTGTGTTATGTCCAAAGACTGGGGGACATTTTGTCTGAGACTAACGCGTATCATTGCATTGCATTTTATAAATAAAACAAAAATAAGAGCACGAAAAAAGATAACTTCACTTTACACCACGATTCAAAAAAAGAACAAACAAACAAAAGAAATGAAATCATGGCGCACGCCTTTTGGCAATTTAAGACATCTTTAAACTCATCCTAACGACTATGAGAGACGGCCAGCATTTGTCCACTTAATGAGCTTATCAACGAACATGGCCATAAGGCATGGCATATAAGCCGTATTTTATAGGTTCCACTAAATCAACATTTCCATTTCGTTTCCCGTCATGACATGTAATAATTGGCGGATTAAACGAATCCAACTGTAGAGAACCTGTAAAGAGCCTGCCCACGAAGATTCTTCTCTGACCAGACCATACGTATCTACTACGACACGGTGAAATGAGGATTTATCAGTGAGGGCCGGTAACTGGATGTAAAAAAGCGTATTTCCTGTATCCACTGAACAACAAATTTTATTTACACCGCATCCTCACACACTGAATGAAAAGTCGTTGTGGTCATTCTATTCGATCTAAGGTAAGGTGTACGTGCTACTTTGTATCGCGATGGGTTATCGCTTCTTTCTTATACCATTCTAACCTAAGACCGGCATAGCTTTAAAGAGGCTGACAGGTCGATGAATAATAAACGGCCATTACAGGATGTACCAACAATGGCAAAAGTCAAAAGCAAACATACGAACTGTGAATGAAAAATCAGGAGTGCCTCAGGGCTCATCATAATGACCTAATAATAGCCAAGTGAAGGGATAAGATAGGTACTAGTTCCATTCCAGAGCTAGAATGTAGATTTCTTTAGATGTTTCCACCTTTCAATCGTTAATTGTCCCAGACGAAAAGTGATGAGCGTATATGAATAGCACTGGCTCGCACTATCCTGATCTTTCAAGGTCTAGCCCTGAAGATAGTGCACTGTTGCACAGCCATTAGCCAATGCAATAATTGCGGTTTTAAGGAGTTTTTTTCTGCTTTTAGTAAAGTGATTTTTTTTTTGCAATAACAAAACTCTTTCAATTAGGTCCATCATAGCATTGTTTGCTGAGCAAAATGCCATTCTTAGGTTAAGTATGTTCGCTTAGTCTACAGCCGCGGTAATCTACTAAAGTAATGTCGTTACGGACTATTACGCTGTTGGAAACTTGGTCTTTGCTTAATTAAGAAGCGGACTGAAGACACAAATTGTAGCTGCGTGAGCGGTCATCTCTGACGGGTAATTCTTGGTACAGGTATATATACGCGCAGTCCCCAATTATTTATCCTTAAGCCCGTTTATTATGTTCTTTTATATTTTAATTGCGATTTTTTCTTTGGACAACAAGCCACAATAACGGCGATGGATAGTGCATAAATAGATAAACGATACGCTTTCAGCTTGTATGTGATCATTTTCCTACTGCATTTAACTTTCTTTTTGCTGTTGTTGTTTGTTCGGATCACCGGTGAATGACTAATTTTAGACTACAGCACAGGTGTTCGGATTGGAAAAGTATGCCAGGGTCAAGCTAACTCGATTTTAATATCTATTAGCCTTCTATATGCGTACGCCGATTTATTGATGAATCTTTAAATCTTAAAATTTTATTGTTGGGTGGGTAAAAAGAAGAATATTGAAAATTATATATAAATTTTCTTTTAAGTTTCAATTACCTCATCCATGTAGGTAAGAACAGATAAAAAGTGCTGCCAATATTAGCTAAATATGGGAGACTCTAATAATTCTCCTAGTGGGTATTGAGATGGAGGCTACTGATTTCAGCTAGATAAGATTTTTTGTATCATAGAGGCAATGGACAATGGTCTGTCAAGTTAGAGATCATGGGGATACTGAAAAAAATCAACGTTGCTAAAATTTTTCAATATTTCTTTAATACGATTCCAACGAATTATTTAACTAACTCAAATATCAGAAGTTAGTCACTAATTTGTTAAAACCTTGATAGAACTGTGATTTTATCTTATAATAGAATTCCTCCATAAATCATCGAGGTATTGTAATGTGCGAAATATTGATCGTATCTTTTATAGCACAGAAGAAGTTGTATCCTTAGTACAAAGGCTAAACCGATTAAATATCTATTCCTTTTTGTAGACAGTCTGATTGCCCTCTTAGGGTCAATATAAAAGTATTTGACGTTATTTTTAGCATAATATCCTTTTCATTTCGAAAAACGCATGGAAAAATGATTATTTTTATCAACAAGATTTAACAAGGGTTTCCAAGCATTCCTCTACCTAGGTATGAGTTTGAGTACTTTCTAGGCTTGTAGTAAGTTTTTATGGACACACTTTTCAGTATTCGGCGTTACCGCAAATTATTTTTTTATTCTTTTAATACAAATTCAAAAATGAATTTGGAGTCGTTTGTCCGGGCCAGTTCGAAGACCCAGTCCGGCCTTGGGTATACGATATGCTCAGGTATAGGATAATCTTTTCTTGTCCACCTACACAAAACGGGATGCAACACTGAAACTAGTGTTTTATATGGGAACTCTGCTTTGTGCCCCTTTATAATTTTGTAACTGTCTTCCAGGCAAAAACCCAGATTATTATGGAAGCGAAAATAATTCTTCTCAATTGAGGGTGCAGAAACTAAGGAAATAGAGATAGAGATGCCATACGCCCAGAACGAGGAACGAATTATTGGGTAGATCTCATGACAAAAAAACTAGGCGACATATAGAAATGTCCTCACATGAAATGGCAGTATTAAAAATATGTTGCCAACGAAGGAGAAAGTTTTAGAGAAATACAGTTTGAACGACACCTAAAATCAAATATGATTTTATTAGAATATCAGTTGGGATTTAGATCTGGCGATTTATGTGAATCTACTTTAACTAGGTTGATCGTGAAATAGAAAGACGAAATTCATAAGGGAGATATGGTTGTAGATATGTTTTTTTTTTACTTAAAAAGTGCCTTTGAGACCATCGACGGACATATTTTAAAGTATAAGCTTGAAACCATTGGGATTCCCGGCAAAGAGTGAAAGTGGTTTTAGAGTTTTTTGGATGGTCGTAGATACAGAACCAAAGTGAGTAGTGAAACATCAAATAATAATGTAAATCGGCTGGGAGTACCACAGGGATCAGTGCTAGCAACTACTCTTTTGAAAGTATATATAAATGATAGTGTGTGCGTGCTAAGGAATTCCGAAATAAAACTATTTGCAGACGATACATTAATTTTTATATCGGAAAAGAGTTTAAATGAATTATGTTGTAAAGTTGAATGAAGACTAGCGTATGGCTAACACAGTGGCGGATCTTGAAATTAGGGCGGGGGGTGGTTATCTTAGAAATTAAATTGAAAACAAAAAAAAACATCCAGCGCAATAAGTCACTTAGTTTAGCCACCGCAGTACTGAAGTGAGGTACTAGTAAGGTTTCAGCATTAAGCGGTGTAGATGATGTGTCATTTTTTAGTATACGCTTTTTTTAGAAAAAGTAATTTTTTAATTGAATAGTAGTTTAGGGTACAAACTGCAGGAGTCATTCAAACCAAACTTTTCACAGTTTTACACACTGGCATCACTGACATGTATATAAATATATATATAAATGGACTGCTTGTTGAACCAAAAATGCATAAAAGCAAATGGCATCAATTTCATATTAATGTCTCTTTCCGTGAGAGTATACCTTCCCACTGAACTTTAACGATTGTGAACAAGAAATTGTTTGAGGCTCAGCGGTATTTCCAACCAAAAAATCCCCTTGTAAAAACACTTCCTTCGAATCATAATTAAAATTTAACAATACAAATAGTGCCAAATACTTTTGTGATAAATTTGGTAAATCCCACTGACATGCATGGAAGTAAACTCCAAAATAATTTAATTTACGACAGTTGGTAGCACTGACAGTGAGAACATACTTTCTGAAATCAAAACTGGTGCCACATGAAACAGGTGATCAGTCAGTGACTGGTATATATAATATGGATTGCTCGATATTCTATTTCATGTCGGTAAAATTTTGTGTGTAAAAAATAGTTTTTACGTTGGTGCCAACATTGAAAAAACCTTGGCGAGAAGTTGAAAAGTGATTTTAATAAAACCTTTCGAATTTCTGTTGAGTATCTATGAATATATTGCCTTTCGTACATAAATCATTTTTTATCACTAATTAACCCAAATAATTAATTTAAAAACATTTATTTCGACGAATCCACTTATTTATTTGTAGTTTACAGTTTTCTCTCAGTTGGTACTTGGTGCTTAGACCGAAAGAGAACGCTATATAGAAGTGAGCCCACTTTCTGTAGTGTACTTCTATGGACGTAGTCGGTCCATTATATGCATGTCAGTGGTTTTACATAAGAACGCTGTAGAGTTAGAAGTTAGGAATAAGTTAGGGCTCTGATGTGGTAGTGAGGGAGTTCGTTTCGTGGCTTGGGAAGTGTTTCTTGCGAGTTTTGGATCACCAAAAGTTGGGGTCCCAAATTCAAATTCTGAGAAAAACCTATACATATACATTACACGCATACAATAAAAATATTTTTTATAATTTTTTGAAGTTGATTTATATAAATAAAAATAAAATAAAATAAAAAATATATTCTTTCAAATAACTCAATTAATTAAATATTTTTTACTTTAATTTTTTTAGTGGCTGGGGGTCATGACCCCGTGACCCCCCTGGATCCGCCACTGGGCTAACAATGAATCAACTTAAGCTGAATATAACAAAAACTAAATATATGGCTCGATTTAAATTTGGAGGAAAGGGTTAATGTGTTTATGGATAATGCGTTTATTGAACAAGTGAGTGAGATGAAATACTTATGTGTTATTATTGATGAAAAACTTAATATTAAAGCAGCTATGTATGTGCGAAAATTGATAAAACGGTTGAATTTATGAAAAGAATAAGAAATAATTAATATTCATAATAGCATATTCATATGCTGCATTTCGAGTATTACCAATCAATTATTTTTATGTGTACCAAGGAAGAGGTGACAAGGTTACAAAAATTACAAAGGAGGGCAATGAGATGCATATTATGTAGCCTAAAAGGACACAAATTAGTGCAATATTAAATATTCTCAAATGGATGTCAGTTCATCAGCGAACGATTTCAATCTATATTTAAAAATGGTGTTTAAAATGAAAGATTTCTTTTTCATTTGCAATAAGTCCGCACAATTCGTTAAATGAGGCTTTTGGCATTCTAAAGTATTCGTAATCGGACCTCATCACTTTTCTTAACCAGAGATACTAATAACAGAAATTCTTCATCGGAGCTAGAGTACATTTGGATAAAATCGGTCACTCCCGATGTGAATACTCTATTTTGTCGCGTGCCACCGTGTCATTCGACTCACCCTACTTCAACTTTCTTCTCTAGTGCGACATCTATCTGTATTGACGACTTCAGATATGAGAACCAACGAAAGTGAATAAGAAAAATTAAAACCCTTTAAAAAAACACGAACCTTTAGAAATAGATACTCAATTTTGTAATAACACCTAAAGTTACATATGTACCGTTCTTCAATAACAATTCATGTACCAACATTATGTAAGACCACTCAATTCACAAGTAATTCATTTGATTTTGTCGCGGATTATTTATGTATTTTATTTTCTTTTTGCATATCAATCATGCCACACATCAGCAACTTTAGAAATTCTTAAGAAACCAAATATTTGCTTTGCAAATGTCTTTTATACTATATGGTGGCGCATGCGCGAAAAGAACAAGTCAGCACGTTACTGTTATGACTCAAATTACACGATCCAGAGTGGAGATATATTTATGTACGTACATTGTACAAACATCATACTATATATATATGCCGGGGAAAAAGACCAATAAAATTCTTGTTTTATCACATGTGAAACCAAAAAGACCAACGGCGACAAGTATGAGTCATTCGCGCTTCTTAAGGCAAAATCTGATCGCTCAGGTAAATGGCAAATTGAGGGCCATTGGTGCTATATAAATTTGGCCTATAACATGAATAGGGGGGTTCGCCGCACTTGAACTGAATACTGTAGAGGTCTCCACTCTCTCTCTTTCTGCAAGAGTCTGTATTCTGTTTTATTGGACCTTTTCGAATCACTTTGACTTTGTACTGTTTGCGGGTGTTCAGTAAATTGGTATTTGTTGTAGATTGCGATGCTGTTGTTGTTCTTAGTTAGCACATATAATATGTTTGGTAATATGAGATGTCATGGTGGTCCATCCGTTAGTATGTAGAATATTAAAAAAAGTGTTTTATTTTGTTTTTAATTTGTTTTTTTACCACAAAAGTGGCCTTGTTACCAGATGTGAGCATGTTTATTGAATAATTGTGCTACAGAACCGACCAGTTTTCATATGTAAAATGTCATCTGTTCATTGTCGAGGTTAACACGAACGCTTGCAAATAGTTAAGTAAGTTAAGTTAATAGTTACTTAAGTCATTTCTCATACCAATATGACTTTTCTTATATGAAAAGTAAAAGAACCTAATTGAAACTAGTTTAGCATAATGTTTTGTGTTATAGAAAATGGTCTTTTGATGACTTTGTTTTTTAACTTGCACGAGGATATTTCGAATGAATCTCAATCATTACAGATATTTATTTCGTTAGAAAACCTTACTGGAATGATAATTAGGGTGATACTAATTAATCTGTATTAACTAGAATGAATTATTCGCCGATAAATATATTAAAAGACAACTACTGAGGTACTTGTCAGTTACTGGCTTTGTAGCCGAAAATCAAAATTTCATATTGCGCGTTTCGATCAGCAGTGCAAGGCAATCTCTTCAGGACAGCAATGAAGCTTTGAACTGCCTGATGTTCACACTACAGTGAAGTCATATGTCCAAAAGTTGGCGGTGGATTTATAAAGATTTATTTAAAAATCTAAATATATGAATCATTTAGTACCTCAGTAGTTACCAACTCCAATTTATCGATGAATTCCACTATTTCAGGCACTTCGAATATAGCTTCGGAAAATATTTTTTTTTTTAAATTCAAAACTAACTTTATATTTGTGGTCAAAATTGGAGAATTAACCAACTTTACGTGTGCGTCGTGGTAATTGAAGCTTTATACATCTATTGTGGACATATTGTGGAAAATTTCTGCAGATGCTTCATCATTGAATTGAAAAACTGAATAAGAAAAATGAAATGAAAATAGAATTTGAGAACTGTACTCATAGTTGATCGTATTTTAGTGAGATCTAGATATCTACGCTTACTCTAATCTGTGCTATGGATGATGGAGATGGCAGTATAATCTACATCAGATTGCATTAATTAGGATAAAAATCTTAGTGTGGTACTCAAAGTCGTTGTAAATAACCCGAAATGATAGAATCGTTTCCATAAAAATATCCAGTATCAATTCTTTATGCGCATCTCTATCGTATTTCAAAAATGGGCTAAATCAGGTAACCACTTTTTGGTATTGACATATAAAAATTTAGGTCTTTTACATATACTATGAAAACGATGAGTCCTAGATGAATCTAGATGAAATCTATAGGGTATACTAAGTTTGTCTTTCCGTTTGTAACCCATAGAAATAATGATGTTAGAGCAAAATAGATTAGTCACCCACATATATTTTAATATTTTGTTATGCATGTCCGTCTGTCCGTCCGTCTGCCTGTCCGTTTGTCTGTCAATCTTTCCGTCCTCACAATAACTCAAGAACGCGTTCATTTAGAGAGCTGAAATTTTATAGACGAACTTTAAAAAAAGAATTTGTGTTCGAAAATGGGACAAATCGGGTAACTCCTTGGTGGAGTTGCAATACAAAAATTTCGTTTTTCACTGTCTGCCATTCCAAATAAAACCGATCACCTTAGAACCCGACCATTTCTAATTTGAATGAAACTTTCACAGTTTGTAGGGAATACCAAAATAACTGATCCATATTTATTTTTGTTTGCACCTTGCACCACCACCCCCCCGGGTCATATCCCGAGAATGAAGCAACCGATTTTTCTGACTCAAATGAAACTTATTGATAAAAAAATATAGCAGTACTAAACGTAAAAAGTTTTTGGTAATAATAGTATTTAAAAAAATTGTATTACACATTAGAGAGTACTTCTAGCACTTTTGTTTCTATATTTATTTTGAAGCTAGACACCATATCTATCTATGTACAAAAAATTGCGATGGCGTTCCACCCAAAATCTCGACTAAATATTTTCTGATTTGCAATTTCTTTTGCTACTTTTTTTGTGATTTTTTCTGACTTTTTTAGCAACGGTCATAATTTCTGTCTGAAAAATTCATTTCATAAATTAAATCCAATTTTTTATTTTTTTATGAATGCACGCTTGTTGGGAGAATATCTGTACGAAATTTTAGGAAGTTCACATGTGATTTATCTCTTTAAAAATAATAAAAACTATAAAAATTTTACTTAACGCCATCTACCGGAGTAGTTTGAAAACTCACGCACATGGAACTTATAGAATTAGCATTAGACTTAGGTATTCCTACAAACTGTGAAAGTTTCATCCAAATTGGAGATGGTTTTGTCCAAAACAAGCACTTTTTGATCGTTTTCGTGTGGAATGGCTATATATATTTAGACACTGCCTGAGAATGCGTCGACGTAACGTAGAGAGCTGAAATTTTGTACATGATATACTTACAGCAATAGTAAATACAATGTCAAAAATTGACTAAATCAGGCTATCCCTTCTTGGTGTTGCCATATAAAAAATTTCGGTTTTTTACGTATACTGTAAAAACGATCAGAGCAACACGGTTTTATTGTAGTGAAAAGTTTTTCAGAATAGGAAAACCTTAGTAAATTGGTCATAATTATATTTACTGACCGACAAACCGTTCTAGAACTATATGCGAAAAACCACTTCAACAATCAAACTTGTACAGAGAGGCGACCATATGAAATTACATACGGCCATTCATCTAGGGTATCATAAGAATTGGTCTTAGACCAATTCTAGCTTTTTTACTTGTTAATTTTTTTTTTTTTTAAATCATAGACAAGCTTAGCCCATATCCATAAAAATTATAAATGTAATCGCATGACATCTGAATTAGTTTCTTTGTTAAATTTGAAATGCATGTACAGGGTCCAAGGGCAAAATACCTTATTCTCAGAAAGATCTTTTTCCTGTTGAACACGTTTTTTGTTTTATAAAGCGCCCGAACTCTTGTAACTGGAAAACTAATTACATATACGACGATGACGACTACAACTTTGCCTTTTACCCTCTCACCGAAATTAACCGCATTATTAAAGTCGTTTTGAGTGTCTTTCGCTTTTTCACGCCACTCTTAATGAGTGGTTAATGTTTTATACCCTCTCCCCTTTTCCCTTCATAAGCGTATATCTCTCAATTGGAGCAATCGAAATAAGAATTTTTACGCTTTTGGTGGTCCAAAAATTACCGTGAAACTGGCCCCCCGGTACCTTTGTATACCTGGCTGACTGGGTAAAGATATATAGGTACACCTTGAAATATACATTTTACTTATTTATTATATTACGGCAATATGTCGAAAGGGAACAAAAAGGAAGAAATCACACAAAAATATGATGAATCCTGCCGTTGATCGTCGTGTCTGGAAAGACTACTACCAACATCTCTCTTATTACAGAAAAGTATAGATATGCTATATAAGGATATATGTAAACCAGACGATCGCGCACTGTACTGTAAGAAAATACAAATTTATTATGATTCGCGATACTTTTCAGAGCTGGGCAGTTAAGATCTGATCACTTGTGAACATGTTGTCTTCTTCACCTTCCTCTTTGCATGATTACTTTACCATTGAGAGAACATGCGGTTATTGCAGCAGCGGCATCGGCTGTTACTACGGCGTCTTCCATGTCTGATCGTTTTCCATTGTCGATCCATTAAATCTGTAAGGTGTTTTTTCATTTCACGATGGAAATAAAAATAAAAAAAGATCAAAAGCAAAAAAAAAATACAACAAAAACAACAACAAAATAAGTCGAAGATCAGGGGGAAAATGAAGCTGGAAAAAAGTGCACATGAAAAGCCCTAAACCTACCACAAGGTACCTTGCGGCCACCTATACATTATATTCGTGATTTACAACGCGGCATGTTGTTAATTTTGAAGCCAAACGAAAAAAGAGTCCGTGCCCCGCGAGATCTTAAACAAGATCGATCGATCTTCACAGTCCTGAGCTTGAGCATAGGTAGACATGCGCAAACACACATATTGGCATACAGTATATGTACATGTATCCTAAGGAAATAATCTTCATTTATATATGGGTAAGGCCACTTTGGAGAATTCTTCTTTTCGGCGAAATTTAACCTTTTCATTATGAGATTTTCGCCGATCATATGTGAATCGTGCTCGTCGTTAATAATAAGAAATTCAGGGCCTATAAATTGATCTTTCTCGCCAGCAAGCAAACGTTTACTGATATAATATTGGATCAGCAGTGCGGCGGCGCATCTCGGCACATAAAAAGAGGATCTGAGTGCAAGTCGCTTTTGGAGCCTGCAGTTGTTGTAGTTTTCTGGCGCTTAGGGTCAATTCAGTAATGATGCGATCAATTTTGGTAGATAAGAGGGCGGTGATCGCCAATTTAACGGTAAAAAATCAACTTTGTCGGTGCAAGCGCACAATGTTGTTCTCAAATCTCCATGTTGATGTTATTATTATTTTTTTTTCTTTTGTTTTTATTTCTTATTTCTTGAATTATAATTGAAGGACGCGGCAAAATGTATAAGAAAGCAATCAAGGCATTTACATAGTATCATAAGACATAGTACGGAAAATCAGTAGGTAACCATCAGACACGATCATATCATGAAGTAGGGTAAACTAGTTTATTTAGTTATCCTGAATAGCATTTGCAATAATAATATACTTATATCCATACATATTACATATAGTGATCGTGAATACAAGAAGAAGAGGAAGAAAAAACCGTATAGGATAAAAAAAAAGAAGAATAAGAAAGCAATCGATCTAAATAGATCACTACATTCACAAATTGTAACATGATATCGTGATGATAATGAAGACGATCTTGATGATGGCTACAACCGCGAAGCCCAAGAAGTATCCAAACGATACGTCTCTGGCTAGGTATAATGAAAATATCTTTTTACAGCAAAGGATATTGAAAAAAACAAAAAATATGAAAACTCTCATTTCGAACTTTCTGCAATATGACTAACTATATATGTCTGTTACCTATCTACATTTATTTACCTAACCTAGGTATAATTTTGCTGTGCTGTTTTTGTTTTTTTTTTATATAGATACATATGTACATATATAACTACAAATAAGTTGATGCTCCGTGACCTCAACATGATGACAACCCGCAAACGTCGAATCAATTTCAGTCTTCTCTTCTTAATTTTAAGGGCATCATATGAAGACAAGAAGATAAAATAGATTACAATTTCTCTCCACGCTTTCGGAGTCAAATAATGACATTAAATTACTTTTCTTCACTGATTATCTCAAGCTTAAGTACCTACATATCTATGTAGCTTCTTAGTGCTTTGTGCCAGTTTATAAAAAATGATTTTCTAATTCTAGCAGCTAAGATTTGGAAGATACCATGCCGTCATCTTCTGTCTGGATGAAATTCGAACCCAGAAAAAAAAAATCACTCTGCCCAAGAAGAGGTGCCAAATATGACTGCAAAAATAACTGCAGTAATTCAGATTGAGAAGGAATTTTCTATCATAGATGTTTGATATACTATAAATGGATAATATTATTACGTTGGCCTTATCAAGTAAATAGAACAAGACGTTATCAAGAAGAAGGAGACAGACATTAGAGAGAGTGTGAGAGAGAAGGAGTATAAGAGGTCTATAATATAAGAGGAGTGTAAGGTAGGAAGACCAGGCCAGCATGCTCTTACCGGACTGAAATTTGTTGAGATGTCACTTTAAGGATCCCTGAAGCAACAGAGGTATTCTTTTGGATATCGATAGTGAATTCAACAATGTGAAAATGAAAGTAGTCTATACTGGATACTGAGGAGGATTAAAATTCATAAGAATCTAAGTGAATGGATCAATTCAAGAGTTTCTTAGCATGGCAATAAGATCGAGTATATGAATTTAGTAGTGATCAGAGCCATACGCAGATCAACACGACATACAGAGAGACGTGTTATCATCATTCCTGTTATGACACGGAAATCCTATGTATATTAGTGAGTATAGTTGCCTATGCAATTCTGATAGCAGGCAAAGTTTTTGGTTAATGGCAAAATTTCGAAAATGCGCTGGTGAAGTTAGATATTAGAGCCTCAAATGGTGGACTAGAACAGAATTGGTATTACATATATGCATTAGGAGGCTCTCAGAAAAGCTAAGTACAATGTTGAAGTTCTTGACACTATTATCTTGAATTGAGGACCAACATAAAAGAATGCATAAAGACAGCCTAGTCTTCAATGCGCGGGCGATAACCTTCGGTATTATATGGAGTCTAAAATCTAATATGTTGAATTGGATATAGAATAAAATAGAATAGAACAAAAATAAACTTTATTTCCGTAACGTATACAAGATTGAAATGTTATTGAGTAGGTACAACTATTATAGTGGAGTTAGAATCATGTACACTGTAAAAAATGCACAAATTGTTGCCCTAAAATTTATGGAATATTCCCTAAAATTGAGAGGAATATTCCTTACAATTTAGGGAATATTCCATACATTTTAGGGAGTATTCCTTACATATTAGGGAAAAATACCTAAGCTAAGTATAACATAAAACGAAAAAAAAAATAATTATGTATACTATAAAACTATCAACTAACTAGTATTCCTTTGCGGAGGAAAAGAAAATAATGTGAAAAACGAGCCATACTATGCGCGTTTTAACGAGTTTTTTAAAGGCATTGTTGGTACCAGGCGCCTGTGTACTGACAGGGAGATCATTCCACAGACGGATGTTTTGGACAAGATACAGTCTTATGAAAGTGAGGCAATACCAAATTTCTATTTCGTTGGGAGGTAGTAAAATAGAAAAGTTCTCTAAGGTACTCTGGCTTATTAAATTTTAACAAATTGTACATAGAAACCGAGTTTCTTCGTTTAAGGTAAGGGGCAAACGAGCAACCGAACAAGCAAGACCGGAGATGTGAGATATGATCAAACCTACGCAACCTATAAATGAGCCTCACGCAGTCATTTAGGGCAACTTCCATCTTACTTGTACAGATACTATTCAGTTTAGGAAAGACCTAACATCCAAAAGTGAAATAAGGCAAGATTAGTGTTTTTACTAGCTTTAGACGAGAACGACTAGATAATATATTCGCTTGAAGCCACAGTCTGCGTAAGTCCCCATAGATTTTTCTGATCGTATTATTAATGTTATCACAGCGCTTGGGGTTTAGTACTATCCCAAGGTTAGTGACCTTATTTGATATAGGCAGTGAAACGACGTTTAACAGTGTGCGTCGGTTTCATTGAGTGTGATATTATAAAAGACAGCACAGGGTGACTTTCCCGGATTTAGTAGTAGCCGGTTATAGTTGGACCAGGTGCAAATTCGGTGTAAATCAGAGTTTATTCGTGCCACGCAATCCTCGAGGAAGCCAATAGGTCTACTTAGATACAGCTGTACATCATCAGCATATAAATGAATTTTCACATCATGAACAACTCTCGGTAAATCGTTGATGAATAAGCAGAAAAGCAAAAGACCCAGAATTGATCCTTGGGGATCCCCTCGATCAAGCGGCCGCGCAATGGACAGAGAATTTTTCACCTTGAATTGTTGGCGACGGTGAGATAAAAAATTGTTGATCAGGGAAACATCTGAGGTACTAAAATTAAAGGAGGATGACAGCTTCTGGAGAAGAATACGATAGTCTACACAGTCGAAGGAATTCGAAAAATCCAAAAGAACCAGGGCAGTGAACTTGTCTCGGTCCAAAGCCAATCTTATATCTGAAGATACTTTTAAGACTGCGGTTTCGCAGCTATGGGAAGCGCGGAAGCCCGGTTGCCAACTTGTTAATAGGTTGCAGGATTCCACATAATGCAGTATTTGCTTATACATAAGCTTTTCTAGTACTTTCGACAAAAAACATAGTAAACTTATTGGCCTGTAATCAGCATGAGATTGAGCAGGGGACTTCTTGGGCACCGGCAGTACACTTGCTACTTTCCACTCGGGAAAGTGGATGACATTAGGCAAGTATTAATAATATGTAAGATATACTTACCAATGTACGGGATTAATATTTTGATGAACCGCAGTGATAAGCTGTATGGACCGATTGCATCAGACTGATGACTGATAGCCTCGGTAAATTCACGGAACGAGAATGTGTTAGAAGGATTAGGGATAGCATATTCTTCTAAATATAGCCTGTTATAGTTAAGCCAATTCTTTTCACGGTTCCTTACCCTAGTCTGGCGGAAAAGTTTCTCCCCTCTACTTGCGTTTAATATTTTTAGATTACTGTTATTAATTAATAATCTTTAAATATGCCTTAGTAAAGTGCAGGTCAGAATATCCATACAAAATCTTTATTAAGTAGTTAGGTCTGTTTATTTAACCCTTAAGCGGACGCTTAGCAAAAAGGATTCAAGCAGCGAACTGAAACTTCATGATATCCTCAACTTATGTATCTACAATGGAAAATAAGTCGATATTTGGTGAAAGGTGCCAGAAGTGGTATTACTCGTTTAACAGACAGAAAGATCTATTTCGATGAGATCTATTTATTTTGTAATACATTTTGTATGGAACATGGGAATAAAATAGTGTCCCACTGTTCATACTATTCCTCTATTTTTATATTTATATGTGTAGGGGATTGTCGTCAGGGTTGGCCACACTTTTGACTTTTGCCCATAATTACTGTTTAAGGAAGAATTTGGTCAATCCAAGTACATCTATGGAGAGGTTGGAAAAAAGGAACACTTCTGCTGTACATTGCAAATTGATGGATGAAAAATGAAAAACATGTTGGCATTAAAAAAAAAAAAAAGCTAATGAAATACTACCGAAAACACATGCTTTGCGTTCATACATACTCCAAATCTAGAATGTCACTGAAAGAAGCTTTGCCGCACTCGCAGATTGGTGGCGCTAGTGTTCAAAACTAGAAAAGCGAAGATGGCCGACCTATACGAAAGGCCAACCCTAACGATATTGCCATATAATTTTTATGGTCAATGTTCTGATGAAATAGCTAGTCTGATTCTTGTGTGAATGATTCCTGCACGCAATATTCGCGCTCAAAAACGTGCACATCTTTTATCCTTCAAATTATGTACTTTTGGCTGGAACTGTGCGAATGTGAAACAGTCTACCATCTTCTGTCTTTCGTCCGGTATACAGAGCGCGAAATGTCTAATAATTTTTTCCGTATATGCTTTGAATCATAGGACATCTCCTGAGCTTGGCTTAAATAATATAAAAAAAAAAATATTATATTCATACAAATTAAAACAAAGCTGTTATTTTTCAACTCCAATGTTAGAACAGTCTTGTTGTATAGTTACGAATCATGATATGTTACACATCGATTGCAAACCCTCGTTAACAAACTTGAATCATTAAAACGGGTGAGAAAATCGAACCATACTACTCCATAAGCTTTAGCTTAATTCCACGATGGAAATCCTCAAAGATTCATCACAGAGATAGAGCCAGAAGCACTTGAATGGAAAATATCCTTTAGGAGTAGCAGTAAATTGAAAATATTTCAGTGTAGGTTAAAGGCCGATTCATACCGCCGCGATAGCGATTGCGATAATTTAGCGATAACAAAATGACAGCGATAGATCGCTACACATAGTTTTGAATGTAAACGCTCACACCAACGCGATAGATCACAGCGACAAATAGAATTTCTTCAGCGTTTGACCAGCGATTCAAATGTGTATCGCAACATACACAATTTTAGTCATCTATCGCGAGTTGTGAGATTAAAGTCGATAGTAGTGGATAGTGCAAATTCAAGTGGATGAAAAATGACTTAAATTAATATAAAGGAATACCCAATTTTATATGATCTGAATTTAAAACATTATAAATATAGCAGAAAAAAGGACACAGTGGGAGTGGATAGTGCCGAAAAGGTGAATACAGATTGAGTTAGCTTAAGAGTATTGGTGACTTGGCCACTGGGACCCTGCAGACACCGCGACCAGACTTGGTTTAATATGTCCTTCCCTAGAGACTAAATCTAGCCTAGAATACAAGTGAGAAGTGAGGTTATAGAAGTACGTAAAGTTGCCACCGCAACTTCGCCCGATTTAACTCAGAACTATCTCATAATTTGTCGTTAATTTGTCGTGAAAACCATAAGTTTGTCGTGTTGTTTTTCCCAACGGAAACTGGATGTGATGTTAAATTGACGTCAAGTTAGCACCTCAACTCACTAGAACTCGGCCAAACCTTAATGGATTTGAAAATTTTACATCTTATAATTTGTCGTTAATTTGTCGTAAAACCCATAAGTTTGTCGTATCCTTTTTTCTAGAGGAAACTGAATGTGGTGCTAAATAGACGTCAACTTACCATCACATCTCGTTTCCTTTAGAAAAAAGGACACAATAAATTTATGTTTTTCACGACAAATTAACGACAAATTATGAGATAGTTTTGAGTTGAATCAGTTAAAGTTGCTGTGCTAACAAATACAAAAACGTTGTTGGATTTGGAAAATTTCTTCGGTTGGTCTTCTTCCATTAAATTAAATTTATCAAACCGCTGAGGGCTCTAAATGTTGAGTGCTATTTGCGGTTTGTAAAAAAATATGAAGAGCGTATATGGGGCTTTGTTAATAGTTGTTTCAGGCTGTGTTGCAATAGGATTATAAATTTAAGTATTGCACTGATCTTTCTGAGGTTCTTGTCGAGCATACATTGCTACGAAAGGACGCATCAAGTAAAATTTTAAAGGGAATTATTAATCGACAATCTAAGTGTGAGGTGTTCTTTGATATTAATCGGGCAAACATTTGGTGGTATTCTTCAAACAAACCGTATTCAAATCTCATCTCTATATAGCCGAAACATTTAAAACTCTTGGGTCACTACTTTTTCCATATCTTTTAATGTATATTTATTAAAACTTTTATTCGATACCAACGATGGTCAGTAAAACCAACTGTTTCAAATTAAAAAAAAAAAAATTAATCGACCTAGTTTAAGTCGACTAGGATACATTGAATTGACACATAATCGTAGCATTTCCTCCATCGATACTGGTCAATAGAATTGGTAAACTCTAATTTGTCCCATATTCAAATTTTTCCCAAATGTGTTTATTTGGTTCAGGCATATGCATGTAACTATCGGTGTGAAAGGAATTGTGTCGCTAGTTTATCGTTATGATTATCGCTATCGTTATCGCAATTGCTATCGCGGCGATGTGAATCGGCCTTTAGCTGTGTCACTGAATAAACACAGTTCGTTGGGCCTAGAAACTGTAGTAGGTAGAATCTATACTTGAGACATCTCTAATAACATTTAAGATGAAAAAAAACATGCATTTAAAGAAACACTTTTTCCTACTTCCAAAAAACTAATAAACTCAATAATTTTCCCAAAAAACAAAATTTCACTTAAGCGCCGAAAAAAAAAACAAAACCAAAGAGTTCTCCAGTTTTCACTTTTAAATAAATTTGTTTGACCTCTACGGCAACAATTTATTCTCAGAAAAAGAAAAAAACTCTTGTTTTGATTTTTTACTTTGTGACTTCTTCTACAGATTTTGCTTTCTAGTGTGTACCTTTTTTTCTTCTTCTAAATCACGCCTCTATAAATACAAATTTCCATACTATTTCTATTCCCATGATCAACGCATCCAAGTTAAGGTCTATCATTACACATAGCTTATCGGATCTATGACAGGGGAATCATAATAACTAGGTGAACATAAATAATTACTCCATGGGAATTATGGTCTCAAATAGCTCATTTAAGGTGGCCTATAATAATAAGCGTCTAACTAGAGAGTAAAAGTCAATCTAAAATACATCTGCATTCCATCGTCATTAGCTGATTGTTGGTGTAAATATGTATGTAAGCGTGGAGTACCTACATACCTAGATATATATATTAAGTATATGGAGGAGCTTAGGACCTGATTATCTTTCATCGGGTGAAAGTTGCCACCATTGCATACGTTAATGATGCCAATGTCCATAAAGTGTTAGTAGTTAAGCAGAAGTCTTTGCGGCGGCGGTGCGGCAGTGGGCATTTTCTTGAATAGGCGATGAAAAATTTATTCATAAATTGCAAATGACGCAGCGCTTAACCTCAGACGTCTGCTCCAATCTTAAGCCTTGACTTTGAAAGTTGCTGTCACCGACAAATCCCTGGTCGTTCGCACTGAAGAGCCAAACAAATATTGCGCGGTGGGCGTTGTTGTGTAGTGGCCGCAACAGGTAGTTCGTAGTGTCATCAGTTATTTTCGTTGTTTCTTTTAAGTGATCCATCTATAGACGTTAAATCACTATGGTTTTTGTTTTTTTTTGCACCAAGTGATCTTTCATTGTGCGTGTTGGATGTTAGTATTGTAGATCGTGGGAATCCATGACTAAATATGCAGTAGTTTTACAGGTAACGTGGTATATGAACATTACAACTGAACACATGGCTAGATTTATGTATATTACATTTGTTATTACCATAATGGCATTGGTCAGTATAGTAGAGTCGCAGAAATAACTTGTTTGCATGACAAGATCATTTTGCTTTCATGGTAGACTGACATTGCCCGTGACTTTTCAATATCATCATCCATACCTCATCGTAGGAGTTTTACGTTTCTAGTGTGTAGTTTCAATTGAAATTTTGCCAATTGACTGCACACTTTTCATATAATAGGTTGTATATTGTCCACCCTTTATGGAAAAATTCATTACGAAATTCGCCGTATATGAATTATGAATTGAATCACTGGTGACAATGTGTTCCGGTTAATTATTACCTCAACTTTGAATGATTTACTTTAGAAGCCCTGATCTCAATTTTGTAAGCACACGTTGAATGACCTCTGATTAACTATATGCGTAGAAATAATATGTAGACGTGTGCTCTATCAATAAGCTCTCCCATCAACCATTTATTAATTCGAAAAAAGATTTTACGTTTTATACTATCCTATTATTACAGAGCAACAGATTAAGACATTTCGTCCGACACAATGCGATAACTTTGGCGATATTTATGAGCAGAAAGGTTGAACCAAGGGGAAATAATTTAGGTAGTCGAAAATAATTAGGTAATATTCAGTTTATTATTTATTAAAGAATATGTTGCGAAATGTAATTAATGCGCTTGATCCCAGGAAGTGGAAAACCGAGTGGCTTTAATGAGAAAATTTGAAATGTTGTCCTCATTTTATTATTCATCCTTGAGGCGTGTATATTTATATGTAGCCTTAAAAATACTTTATGGTGTATACAATAAAGCTGAGAAATTCAAAATCAAATTCAGATTTATGTTTCTGTATGTAATACTCAACAAATTTCAAAAGATGACATAGATGATAAAATTAATTAAAAGAAAACAGCTGAAATTAATATTAAAATTGAAGTGCTTTTGGTATATTCTCGATTTTTTTTTTAATTATATTTTTTGATCAACTTCATATGATTATGCTTAAGCAAAGTTGATAGTACTAATCTGCAGAGTGAACCAATTTAAGTTCAGTGAACTATGTGCTTCAAAGAATCGACTGCAAACATGTTATTATCTTAAGGTTAGCAATATTGATTATATATAAGTCAAAGAAATTTATAGAAAAATCAAATTTTTAAAAAAGAGCTTCATCAGTAGTGGAGTCTAATTGAATCTTATGTTTATTTTTGAGCTTCACCCGTGATAAGCTCCAACAAAAAAAATTTTGTAGGTTGAAATCTCTCCCTAATCACGCAATTTGATTATATACTGTAGTAGATGTCTCCAGAATCATTTCTGTATTTTATCAGAGATTTTATTGATTGGTACAAATCAAATTTTACTAGCATATAAATTTTAAATTATTAAAAACATAATCATAAGTAATATCTTGTCATCTTTTATAAAAAGTTGTAAAGCTGTTAATAATAAGAGAGAGAGACAAGTAGAAACATCTCCCATACAACACAGAAATAATTCTGGAGACATTTACTACAGTCTTTAAGCAAAGGCACCCACCAGCAGTAAGCTCAAATTTCGATAGATCTCATTGAACTCTACACAAGTGGTGGAGGTCCAATATTGACCTATAGATCTATAAATTCTTGAATTAAAGCAAATATTTTAAATCTCTATTTTTATAAACAAGTTTTTGAAATCTTGTCTTATCCTTAATTTAAAGGAAACTGAACAGAGATCATCCGTAGTGCGTTAGTCATGAAGTGGTAACAATGAAGTTCTTTTATTATCCCAGAAAGATAAAAATAGACCACAGGAACGGAAATAAAAATAACTTAAAATGTAGAAAAGTAATAACTTCTATGTATAAATTCATGAAATTTATATTGCTATCTCTTTTATACATTTTTATCGTTCATATAACTTGTTCACGCATTACGAACTTCGTATGAGAATATGCATGCTATATAAAGTCGAATTAAAGGCAATAGCACATTTCCATACAGCAGAAAAAATTGCGAAATTGACGAAATAAGTGAACGAAAAATGCAATAAATTTTGGATTTCACGCTGAATGGTACTGGCAGTTACGCTAAAGAAATGAATTCTTTTTCGTTTCTTTCGCATTATCAAATTTTAGAGCGAGTTACAATAAACAAAAAAAAAAAACGTAGAACAAGACGAACTTGCATCTAAAGCAAAAAATGTGTTGCAACATTTTCATTTATGGGGATAATTTTTTAACCTCATAACAACTTTTAGCAGCTCAGACCAAGTACTAGTCGAATCAACACAACTTCTTTCGACCGTAGATAAAATATCAAAGAAAATTTTTCGAGTACGTTATTAAGAAAAAAAAGCTGATGCCTTTCTACACTGTTTTTAAACTATTGTTGACCCGACTTTCAACTGTTTTTTAAGAAAAAGTTTCAAGTAAATTTTCAAGAAAAAAAAAAAAAATTGGAAAAAATTCTCTTACAATCAAAAAATCTTTAAAAAAAAATGTCTATGCAAAAACAGGCGCTTCGTATCAGCAGGAACTGTATACTCATCAGTACGGCTTGGTTCCTGCCTGCCGTATACTCCAAAGTGCACAGTTAAGCTCACCTCATATGCATATGCAATTAAAATTATTTTTAAGTGTAAATTATATACGAGGCGAAATACTAAGTATTTGGTTGAATGCCTATCAATATTAGCCCTACGCGGATGCTAGTCCCATAAAGAGTGTTGCTATGAATATATATGGTCGTAAATAATTCATACTTAAAAATCATTATACATATATGTCAGCTTGGCTGTGCACTTTGGCATATAAAGCAGACAGGAACCAAGCCATACTGAGGAGTATAAGGTTTCTGTTGATACGAAACGACTGATTTTGCATTTCTTTTTTTAAGATTTTTCGATTATAAAAGAATTTGTCCACTCAATTCTCGAGCTTGAAATTTGGCAGCAAACTCGGTCAATTTCATATTGACTAAATTCACTATGAATTTATTTCATAGCAAAACTCTCTAAAAAAAAAAATGCTTGATGTTGTTCATAAATATTTTTATCAAACTTGCTCAGGCTAAGCTGAATCAATCCAAATCTCTTGGATTGGCCGTTTGGGAAAAAACCCGATTATTTTCGATTGTTAAAATGTTGCTAGTTTCAATCGCATGGCGGTGACGTTAATCTTTTTATTCAGGCTTATATGAAATCTTGACAACAATTTTAGATTTTAAGAAAACTTTTAACAAAAATATTGCAAAAGGAATATTTAATGCTGAAACTTGTGTACTAGGTCAATTACATGCATCTGGAATCAAACTTTTTACTCGAGCTCTCGTAAGACGTGGTTCCATTTCGGCCCCTGGCGACCCCCTATAAGGTTGGGCCTGAACGGAACTGCCTTGTTTGGCTAGGCAGAAGTTCGCCGATGCTAAAGTGGTCTAATATGAAGCGAAGTTATTTCACATTCGCAAATTGGGACTCCGATTAATATTCGTAAACCGATTTCAATTTATTTTTATTAAATTTTTAACACTTTCCACCTTCAATTTTGTAGAAAAAGTAATAAACATGACATATATGATGAAAATACTTCACCTCCACTTCATTTATGCACTTTGTGGCGTTTATTTTTAAGTATTTTGGAGTGGGCCAACTTACAAACCCACATATACGAATATATATTTCAAAAGTGCTGGGCAATACTTAAATACTACTTAGAGTACATTTTCGATACTTAATACTTTTGAAATGCCCTTGCTAGTACTTGAACATAAGTACATACTTGCTTTTATTTCCTTGTACTTAAGAGTTAGTATTGTACTTAAGTACTAAGATTTTTACTTAATTAAGCATTTCTGAGTCTATCAAGTACCTACATATAATAAAATATCTAATTCTTCGTAGAGAAGCAAAGCACAATCTCTTACTCAGCTCCTTTTCTGTTGAGTTTTAAAGCACACAAAAAACTGTCAAAGTATCTGCCACACCCGCGCGTCAAAGCAGAACCCTAGACAAACTAATAACATACAAACAAGATTGGTTAAGTAAAACAAAAACGAGTAACGCCTCGCTCGAATATAAAATCGACGATGCATCGACTTGATGACGTAACCCAAAGTAAGCCAGCAATGCCTCGCTCCAATATAAAATCAACGATGCCTGATCTGATGTAGAGAAGACCTCAAGTTTTTCATAGAAATTTAATGGACATTTTTTTTCTTGGAATTTTTATACATTATTGGAGGCGACAACAGGTGATTGGGCCTATAACAATTTTCATTACCGTATCAATGAGAAAAGAAAGTTTTACTCTACATGCAGCACCGGTGGCTATTAGTAAATAAATATCTTTTGAAAACCACTGGTTAGTATATTATAGTTTTCAAAAAGCATTTATTTATTAATATCTACTAACTAAACTCTGCAAATTTCATTATATTACTGCCAACCTACAAAGTTTTAAAAAAAGTACTTTAAAAATTACTTTAAAAAGTACTCAGTACTTTTTATAGTCTTAGTACTTAGTTACAACTACTTTTCATACATGCGATACATGTACTCACGCTGAAGTAATCAGGCCTTCGGTACTTGTACTTAAGTAGTTTTCTTTGTTACTTGCCCAGCTATGATTTCAAACCTCCAATTTTCAATCATTTCGAAAATTGGCTGGATTTTTTGATTTTGTAGTAATATCAAAACTATTCTTGCATTACAGCTACCTAATGATAGCAGCTTTCTAGCGCTCTATTCACTTTTTCAAAATGTTCATTTCTCCGCATTTTATGGACACAAACGAAAACTATGACCGACGAACTTCTTCTCTGCTATATTAGGAAAATCTATTTGCAAGGGTGAAAATTAAGACTATTTTACGTAATTTCAACTAAAATAGGTCGCGTAACCAAAAGCATTTGGAAATTCATTCGAATAATTTTTTAGTCGAAGACGATCTTATGGCTATTGTTCCTATCAATACAGGAACAATGTTGGGATGTTGTAAGTATCGAATAGTGCAATACAAACGACCACTTCACTGTAGCCAACACACATTGAATTGAATAGTAAATGCAGTCTATCATAAAGTCCCATTACCTCATGACACTGACTTCTTCAGGAAATATGTAATTTACACAAAAATCTCAATTTTATTGTTTTCTCTTCCATCTAAGTATGACGAAATGTCAAATACAAAGGCAAAACTGTTATCTAACATTTCAAATCAGAAAAATATCTTCATGCTAGAAAAAAAAAAAAAAAAACGGCCAAAGATACGACAAAAGAAGAAACCGCCAGAATTTACGGGTGCTATAAAACGTTTTCTTCAGCGAATTAGGTGAATATGAAGCGGAGGAGTCACTTATCTCCAATTTTTTGTTGCTTTTTACTTTTTGGAATATAAATGTAGTTATCTCGTGCACTGTAAATTCTCATCCCACAAAAATGGTGTGTTGTTTGTTTACTTTGAACTGTAACGGTTAGAAAAACTTTCCGCTTGTTGCTGATACTCCTTCGTCATAAGAGGAAAGTCATTAAAACTTTTGAATAACTGCTGCGCGTATTACTCATAGAATAAAAATTTGCGCACACTTTTCTTAGTCACAAGCAGCTTTGTCGTCTTCATTATGATGAATGATGAATTTTAATTTTAAGATTTATTGAGGTTGTTGAATTTTTAACGACAAGTTGAAATCTTAATCTTTAAGGGGTTTTTGTTTTGTTTTTTGTAATAGATACCTACCAAAACTTAAGTTTTCATAGAAAATAATAACAAAACAAATAAATCAAATCTGTCAGCCCTTGGTGATTAACATGTCCTCCGAAATGTTAAGTTAAAGTTTAGCTAAAAGTTAGTGTATTCTTTGCACCCTAGAAATTTGTAACGCTTTAATTCGCCATAGTTTCTAAGTATAAGATTTTCTATGTTTTGTTATAAATTATGCATTTCCTTGCTGTCATAAAAAACAAGCATAAATTTCAGTTTAATGTAAAAGCGCTATCTAGTATGAAATAGCTAAATGATTTGCCGCCAACATTAACGCACCACACCAAGCCTACAATATAGGTTATGTTCTCCATAACACAGTGATAGACAGAATTGCAGCACTTAGAATTTGTTTGTGCTGGTCTCCTCGCAAAATAGTTAGTACTGAGAAAATATGTAGACAAATTAATTAATTTGGTGCATTCAAATACAGCTGCAGGGTGCGCAGATAGTCATGCACATTTCATGGCTAATGTTGTAAAAAAAATATTGTGTAGGTGGTATCAGATGCATCCTTTCGTGAATTCTTGGCTGGTTTATCCTTTAATATTAATCTATAATATTAAATTTCATTTTCTTACTACACCCCATAAACATAGTTATGGTATCATAAATTAATAGTAAACCGTCTAAACTACGTGGGTGGACTTGAAATTTATTCTAAAATTATGTCTCTAGAGCGCTTCTCATACGTCGTGTACATTGGCATATTGCATGTCTGCTATGCGGAGGTTTCTAGGATATTAAGGAAAGTAAATTAACTTTTATCAGAACCAGAAGTGAAAAAAGAAACTTTTATAATTCTCATATCTGGATATATGGAAATTCGCACAGTGTAAGATGATCTACGTTTCAACAGCAATTTAATATTAGCTTATGGAGCAAAAATTGTGAGAGATTACCTGATTGACCTAATAGAGTGCACTTTAACTGCTTGTTCTTGAGTTAATTACATTCATCTTGGAACTCATTCAACTACGGCTCTATACTGATAAAGTATGTATGGTGCCAAGGTCGTGTACTATATATGGGGTGGGTCTGAGGTGCTCAAATCCCGCCATCGTTGTACCCTATGCTTTCGTTTATCTGATAATCCCAATTTTTACCCAAAATTCTTTATATGTAGCGGTTCATAGCAATTGAATTTGTCATTTTATATCCTTCCTCCGTGGCCCTTTTATGTAAAGTAACTTCAGGAAAAACGTGCGCAAAATAGAGGAAGAAAATAACCAGTGGTCCACTATGTACATATATACAGGGTGCCCCAAACGTACCGCATTTCCTTTATACACCGGATTCCTCACTCAATTTCGAGAAAAAATTGTATGGGAGGAGAGTGGGAAAATGCACGGTGAGGGCGGTAGGGGGTTTTGTGATTTTTGTTCTTTCTATCCTAATACCATGTAACTTTCGTGTAACTTTCTTGTTATACACCCTATGAAGGTGACTTGCACCTCAAGTGATAGTAAACCCTCTACGGTTTCCAACCTCTCTATTCCTTTTCCGTCGGGCAGTTATAGGACTTCAAAATCAAAAAATTTGAAAATTTTGCAATTTGTCTTTCAATTTCAACGATTTTCCCGCTAAAAGGCAAGATAAGGATAGCACTTTCTTGCACGATTTCGAGACCTCCGAATGTTACCTTTCATTTGATCCAGCATATGTACCTACCTAAATGCTACCGTTTTTGAGATATTTCCGTTTTTATGATGCATAATTTCATTAATTTTGCTAATAACAATAGAAATCGCGTCTAATTTATGCAATTCCACGCAAATTAGCAAAAAAATCGTGAATTTATGAATCATAGAAACGGTAATATCTCAAAAACGGTTGCATTTAGGTAGCTACGTGTGCATAGTCAAATTAAAGATAACATTCCGGGGTCTCTAAAGCTTGTAAATAAACTGTATATTTATCATGTATTTTGGCGGGAAAATCGTTAAAATTTGAAAAAAATAGGATGTTTTTTCCAATTTTTGGACTTTGACGTACTACAACTTAAGATTGAAGGTATAAATCTCTCCTTGATAGGGTGTATATCAAGAAATTTACAAGGTGTAAAGTGGAAACAGTACTAAAAATCGTAAACCCCCCTACCACCCACACCGTGCATTTTTCGGCTCTCCTACCATACAATTTATTTCTCGAAATTGAGTGAGTAATCCGGGGTATAAAGGAAATGCGGTACGTATGGGATACTCTGTATATCACTGTAGCTTAATCGTAGCGGTATTTTGAATTTTGTTCACATTTTAAAGGCAATATTAAATCTAACTCCCCGATTCTACATAAGAGATTCTAGCAGAATTAGTACTCTATATAAATTTTTGTAGACAAACTTAAAATTTTAAGACGTTAAGAGGGTTTGGAGAATTTGAACACTCCCTTTTCAGTCAGCCCCTTTGTTAAAGACAATTTATTTTTCAAGAAGCAAGAAGAAGAAGAACAAATTTTTGCGAAGAGATGATGGCAATAAGGCCAACCCACACGTAGTTAGCACGAAGCACGTGCATTTTGCTACGCTGTAATTCCTTATATGATTATCAAGGTTAATTTTGTGCATCATTAATCAAGTTACAATTATTGATTATTGAATGATAAATTCACAGCACGTAATGATAATTGAATTATTATTTTTTCACATAAAGATTTCACAGCCGTTATTACGTTCAACAGGATTTTCTTATAAGCCCTAAGCAAAAAATCTAATTGCTGCCAAAATTTTAAAGTGTCATTTCAAATACTTTAAAGGGAAAAGATTTTGGATTCTGAAATTATTTATGAATACAGCCTCAAAAATAGCAAACGGATCCAAGTTGTCCCTGATACTTCTCTGTGCGCGGCTCATATTGTATAATTATTTCATATTTCACAAACTTGTACATTATTTATGTAATATATACGTATTTTATAAATATGTACTTACTTTACGGCTTTTTTGTAAAAAATTTTGGGTATTACAAACAAAACAATTTCTGCAACTATCACGATAAGAGTTTAAAGCGTACCTCGATGAGGAGCTCTTATGTTAAGAAATATTTGACAGCAATTTTTGTTTGCTAGAATACCAAATATCTTAAAAAAAATCTCTGCAAAAGTTCTGACATCTCTTAAATCTTTACGCAAATTTCTGCTAACGGGCTTTGACAGTCCAGTTAAGATGATAAGAGCTCTTATCTCTTACGTAGAACAGCAACTTTTATTGTAACTAATTATAATATGGTAATTAATATTTTCCACAAGCGCCCCATGGGTTTTAGGGCATTTTAGATAATTACATAGTTATATCTAAAATTCCGTAAAATCAAAATGTTTTTTTATTAATTTACTTCTATGGCCCCGCCAATAAAATCGCTCAGCTAAGTATTCATCGAAATGTTAAAACTGAAATGGATGAAGTATGTGTACGTTCTCAAGAAGTAAATAAAAAGATTACGTTTGGACTTTTTACCGGGTTAAACTTAATTTTGTTCAAGAAAGAATTTTTCGGGATTCTCCGGTATATAGCAAAAGCTAAAACATGTTCTAATTTGTTATTTCATCACACAACCCATTAATTTTTGGTGACAAGTTTCAAGTCTTGGTTTGACTCATCATCAGGTCACAAATAGCGAAATTGGGTGATTTGAAAAACAAATGAAAAAAAAAGAAAAGAAAAGAAGGGAAAGACAAAATTTAATACTGTTATTTCTTTTTTTTTATAAAAAGTGTACCTACATATATATTTTTTTCCTATGTTATAAAAATATGGCTAAACAATATGTTTTAATTTTTTAAATTTCTGCAAACCCACGGAGCATTAATTGAGAATTTTCAATTCAATTGGAATGTCATCATAAATTATATGCTTAATAAATTTGCATAAAATTCCGATTATTGAGTTCACATTAATTCTCAGTTAATCTTTCGTCTCTAGAGGGTATTAGTCTACTAGGCTAAACCCCTCCCATTCGTGATCTATATATACGGCCTTGTATGGTACAAAACCAACATTATTTTTTTTTTCTGAAGAAAATGTTTTTTTGACAGGGTGGATAAAGAAATATTCTTGATCTTTAAAAGCTGTCAAAACATAGAAAATTAAACAAAATCTCAGAAAATAATATTTTTAAAATAGATCCCTAGCAGTTAATTGACTAATCGCAATATTTAAAAAGATACACTCGTATAGGGTGTATAACACGAAAGTTGCAGGTAGGGTTTCCAATCTGGATATCCGGATATCAAATTATCCGTATTGTCCGACCAATTTTGATTATTCGAAAAACCGGATATTTTTGCTTAATTATCCGATAATCCGGATATTTTTTAACATGTTTTTTTTTTCAGGAAAATACTGCTTTCTTTCTAGTGGTTTAGCTATTCTCAAAATAATATATATAATGAACAATTATTGTGAATGTTTTTTTTTTTATCCAAAGAAAGCTAGAATTTTTCTAAGACCAAATCTTATGATAGACTAGATGAATGTCGGTATGAGCCTGTTTAGACAGATTCGTATGCTACCTCTGCTTCACGAAAACTTTTTGGTAAGATGATTGTTGAGTCAGGAATAAAGCATTACCCTATCTACAGATTTCGTGCGGCAGAGACAGCATACTGAGACTGACTTGCCCAAACTGGGTCTATGTAATATCGTATGGTAACGCATCGGTGTAAGTTTGATTATCGAATTGGTTTTTTGCATATATTTCTAGAACGGTTCGTCGGACATTAAAAATTATTATGACTAATTTCATTTCAATTCATATTCTTAAGAATTTTTGAGTACACAAAAAACGTCTAGAGCTGACTGTTTTCACAAACCAAAATTTTTATATGGCAACAAAAAGAATAGGTTGCCCAATTTAGCGCATTTATGAAATTATCTCTACTTTTTTTTTATGAAAACGTCGTGTACAAAATTCAGCTTTCTATGTTAACGCGTTCTCACGCAGTGTCCAAGTGAAACACGAAATTTTTGTATGGCAACCCCACGAAGGAGTTACCCGATTTGTGCCATTTTCGAACGTAATTTTACTTTTTTTTTTAAAAGCGCATCTGCAAAATTTCACCTCTCTACGTACACGCGTTCTTGAATTGTCGTAAGGACGGACATGCACAAAGAAAAATAACTTTTCATATTATGGGTGGGTGTCCAATCCATTTTGCCCTACCATAATTATTTCTATGCGTTACAAACAGAATGACAAACTTAGTAAGGTTATAACAAAACCTACCAAGCACTGAAATTTTTTTATTTGCTCGAAATTGACTGTTCTACGCAATATTAGTTTTTTTTATATTTTAATTTGAAAATTAAATGATAACAGTGTGGTAAAAAATCACATATATATATAAATAAAATTTTGAGGTAATCGCCCAAAAAGATAGTATATACACATACTTTGATTGTGGATAAATACATATCTCCAGATTCCGGTGTATGCGTTTTCTGTTATCCGTATGGCGTGATTATCTACTTATTGACGTAACCAACGGATAAGCCAGCAGTGAACGATGCGACATTTAATTTTTTTAACCATTTAAGAGAATAATGTACAAAGCTTAAAAGAATTATTAGATGTCCTAGATCCAGTAGACATTTTTCGAAAAATTAATGTATCTGCTTATGACTACGATGACATCGAGGAAGTAGCTGAAAAAAGTATAGCAAAGGAAACTGAGTTTGCTAGTCAAAGGAATACTACAACTTTATTTAAAAATTCTCTACAGCGATAACTGGAAGTGGCAATTTCTTCAATTACCTATATTGATGAGTAGAGCAACGCAATTACTACATTGGTGAAAAAAAGTTTCATGCTTTTAACACACACAAAAACAAGGATAGAGGATTTAATATATTACTCAATGCACTTCTTACAATAAAGCTAATATTTACATTTTGAATTGTAGGCCTGACTAAGACAAAAATTAGAACTTGTCTGAATTGTGAAATTTTCAATGCAATAATCTTTTTAAAATATTCATTTTTAAAAATGAAATAAATTTAAATCATATAATTTTTTTTACTATTTATTAATTTTTAATGTATGTAGATAATTAAAATGTTTGAAAAAAAAAACAAATAAATTAAAATGTCGGATAATTGGAAACGCTAGTTACAGGATATTATAATACATATTATTAGTTAAAGTGGCCAAAAGCACAAAATCTCCTTACATCAAAAATGATGCATCTTAACCCTTCCTCCTTTACAATATCATTTTTAAATAGCTCAAGTCCAGTTATGAAATTATTAAACATACTGCACCATTTTTCGTACACCCTGTATATGGAATGAACTAACAGGATATAAACTATCAAAATATCTAACAAAATTTTAAGTAATACGCCAATGATTTCACTAAATATGGTTTTATCCATCCTAAAATGAAATTTCACTCATCGAAATAATAATATGAATCAATTTGATGTTCGATCATTAACTCCAAGACAAGAAAATTGAGTTTAAATGGACTCAACCGCGAATAACATTATAGGTGTAGTTATTTCTATTTAAGAGACCCGAAAGTATTCTTTTATCAGGGAATGGATTTTTGAATACTAGGTATTCGGAATCTGCAAAGCTACTAAAATCACATTCTCTTCAAATCACTCAAAAAAAGTTTTCCGTTAAATCCGCTAAATACAGATTCCATGGAAATACGGAAGAATAGCTCAATAAAATTCTGCAAGTTGTACATATGTGGTGTGGTCATTGAGTCAATAAGTCTAAGGTAAAATCAGTTTCCCAAGTAGCCTTTGATTGCATTAAAATGATTTTATATGTTTTATTATGTTCTTTCACATACAACACAGCTAGTATGGTGAATTTTTTTTACTAGTTTTATCTATAGATTCAAAGCCAGAGTTTTTTACAATAAGAAGTAGTTGGGATGTCTCTGCCTGGTAATTCCATTAAAATACTCCTTGTACTTTTGATAGATACGCTTGAGTATGTGCTAAAATATTAGTAGAGCCTTACACTAAATTCGTCCACATTTCTCCTGGTATATTGGTATTCAAATATCGATATCACCCTATCAGAGAAAATAAAAGCGCATTTTCTTTTTTAATCTTAAGCTCTCCTTTTCGGACAGACCAATATTAGCATGGTGCCTTGCCTTCCTATGCTAAGTGCTGTTATTTCAACACTATAGACAACAGCCCCAGCATGTAACATCAATTTGGATTAATTCTGCATTAAGTTAGTTTTACAGAAATTATCGAAAAATTTTAGGTCTTACTATCCCTGGCTTCGAATGATGATGTTTTCGTCCAGATATAGCCACATATTATCGAACATACATAGGTTTTCTCAAGAAGAATCCTGCAGTAATCATCTCTCATATGGTAGTAATTAATAAACCATGTGTTTCCATGTAAATCAATAAAGGTCCCTACCACCGATTCTTTTTTCAAAAAGGTAAAGGCTCTGAATCAGATTTTGTCGACTAAGCAACTTGGCATGCACATAATATTCCCAGCAATAACATTTGGGTCCAGTTTCATTTCTCTCCACATTTTCATAAGCATTTAAAGAAATGTTTCTCACGGCCTTTTTTAACAAAGCCGTGAAAAAACTCAGGTTACGAAATTAACATGGACGCATTTTGCTGATCGTGCAATTGTTACTTTATAATAGAAGTCAGTTTAATTTAGAATTATAAGCAGAATTAGATTTTTTTTTCAACAAGGCATAGTAACCGGAAATAATGAATTTAATGTTTTTATTTTTTTCCGATTAGGAAAAATAAATAATGGACTCTTGATTGCTGGCTGAGAGAGAATGAAGGAAAGATATTTGAACAAAATTACCTTGTTAAAATCTGTGTAGGTGTAGTTATATAGTTATATAATTTTCTATAGCAATGATGGAAGACTAAGTGGTCTGTACAGCTTAGACAGCGTGTTTCTTTCCTTCTGCTTAGATTTAAAAATTACTTTTATATGACTCACTGCAAAGAGGATGCCCACAGCTCAAAAAGCTTACAGAACATTTATGTACATATCAGATGTGCGATAAAAGTATCATCGTCAGTTGGTGATGTGATGGAAACGATGGAATAAACAGAAGTGAAGCGATGTCACTTCTGCCCTTAAATGTCTATTTTCGCTAGAAGATAAACTAGACTAGTTGCCTACCACTTTCATCATTGTGTCAGCAAGTGGATTTATGGTATAGAATTCAATAGGGCTCCCATATTTTTGAACATAGGTACTTATACTTCGTACTCTCAGCTGTGGTAAGGTGTCCAAGCTGTCTGATGATGTCTCCATTAGAGTCTTGTATTACTCCGAATAATTATTGGGTATTTATGCGTCATAAGAGTAGCTTTATAATTGAACTCTCTTAGGTTTACGTAATTCGCAACTAAATAGATAGTTAGACAGTTTCTGTATATATCCAAGCACCCACTCTTATAAAGATCTACAGTCTTCTATAAAGAGTTCTCAAAAACATCTCTATTATGAGATCTGTATACTAAAGACAGCTAAAACTGAAATATATTAAAACGCCTACTTCGAGTTGGAAATCTTTCGGAGATTTCACCGAATTCATGGGCCCTTCAAATATGTATACTCAATAATTCTTCTTTAACCATTCTGTTCAAAACATGTTCTGGTCGGACAGACTTTTTTGGACTTCGAGTAATTTTTCTTCATCGAAATACTTTATGCACGGTCTTGAAATTCCCTGATATCCTTAATTAACTTGTATTCTAAGATTTGCTTACAAAGAATAATTTGTAGATGTCAGCGTAGCAAAAACTTACATTATTTCAATTTCTATATGTACCTCTGCCCTGCAAAAATTTTGACGAAATTCCGCCGTAGCGAAATGAATTCGTAATATAGGAAACGCTCGTAGTTCGAAGTCTCTTCGATTTTTTTTTAAACTTAAAAAAAACTTTTAGCATCATGCCCTAATGTCCGAAAATTCGAATAGATGAAGCGCTTGTGGCTCGAAATCTCTTCGATTGTTTTTACCATAAACGACGTTTTCAAGCATGCCGAAATTTCCGAAAATTCGAAATAGATACATCGCTCGTAGCTCGAAACTTTTTTGATTTGTTTGCTATATATATGAAGTTACGATATGACTCATGTCGATTTCTGAGAAAGTCGTTAAAGCAAATATTTTCTATTTATGAAATTGTGCTTCGCAGGCATTTTAAGTTGAGATTTTATTGAGTGAAGTGCAAAGTAAAGTTTTACTACGGTGAGTATTTATTATTTATTTATTCGATATCGTATTTACTTAGTATTTTCAAAACGCCTTGCAAGAGAGATCGATACCAAAAACACCGAATTCAAAATGAACTACCAACACATACAAGAACTTCGAAAGAAAGTCGAGCTAGCGAACCAATGTCGGGTCGCCAATACGAGTCGATATCGTGTTCCGTTTTTTTCTTCTGCAATTCATATTCATGTCACAAGTGAATTCGTTTTCGAATTGATTTACTTCGAATTCGAATCGATCTTGACCGCAATGTTTGCAGGTCATAACTTAAAATGGCCTGGCCACAGCATTATATTTGTTCGTACATTTAATATTGAAATTAGATTTTGTTTTTTGTTTTTTTTTCCCGCGTGTATAGAAACAGATTTTTTTTCTGTAGAACCTAGTGTACAGAACCCAATTTTCATTATTTCTGGGATTTTTCGTGCTTTTATAGCAGTAATGACAACCAACATAACCGTCAGAGTATCAAATGGTATGGCTAAAGATAAAGTACCAAAATATAACACCGACAAGAATCTAAAAAGGCCAGAAAAATGGCTACCTGCAACTGAATTGAAATTCGGTATTTTGTTATCCGCTGGTATGAATTCTTCAAGTATGCAACACACAGGAGAATTTTGGAAAATCAAGAATGATTCAGTGTTTATAGCAGCAATGTTTATCAACAGTTTTTGGGCTATAGCCAGGTTTATAAGATTTTATAACCAAAGAACTCGTGTGAAGTGGCAACTGTTTCTATTTTGAGGAAATCGCAATAGATATATTCCTTCAAAGCCAGCAAAATACGGCATACAAGTATGATGGGCCTTCGAATCCTCCAGTGATTATCCGGGCAAGGTTATCTTAGGTACGAAAAAGTAACCGGAACAACAGAGACAATCCATCCAAGGAGGAAGAGTGTTGATCGAATTCACCAATAAATACACAACTAACTATAATATATTAAAAAGTCTTGAACAATTCCGGTCAGCAAGGATGGCTTCTTCTGAAATGTATTCCGAAAGAGATATTGGGGCATATCGCAGGCGTCCAGCCCACCAAAATATATTTGGTTTTATTAAAAAGGTTGCATTAATGTGATATTTTGCACAGAAGAAGAGGGTAGTTTTTTTGCTAATCATCGCTTCATAAGGATACTAAAGTCGTTGATAATGGTAAAAAAGTACGGGTCATTAAGTTTTACAACAAGCAAAAAGAAGGTGCTGATTAAATGGACCAAATTCTTAGAGAATATACCTGCCAAACTGCGGAACGATAGCCCTTGGCATTCTTCTACAATATTTTATATGCAGCTACATTTGAAGGTAATGAAGCACCGAGAATTCAAAATACAAATGCACGTCGACAATTTGCGTATTCTTTTATGGATCGGGTTAAAATAAAGAACGAATCACAAAATCAATAACACAACAAGTAAAAAAGCTAGAATTGGTCTAAGAACAATTCTTATGATTGCCTAGATGAATGCACGTCAAAGTTTTATCGTTGAAGTAGTTCTTCGCATATATTTCTAGAACGGTTCGTCGGACAGCAAAAAATGATCATAACAAATTTCATAGGATTTCATATCCTGAAGAACTTTTTAGTACAATGAAAACGTCTAGAACTGATCGTTTTCACAGTACACGTAAAACTCCTAAATTTTGATATGGCAACACCAAGAAGGGGTTGCCCGATTTAGTCCATTTTTGAAATAATATTTACTATTTTTATGAAAACACTGCGCAAAATTTCATCCCTCTAAGTAGATGCGTTCTCGTGCGGACGAACGGACGGACAGAGATGCCAAAATCAAAACAGCTTTTAACCGTTAAGTAGGCGCACTAGCAAAATCACACAAGTGGGCGTATGGAGTCAGCTATGACCCCAATTTCTTTCTACAAATTTAAGTAAACCACAAAATATTCAAAAACAAAAACAATGCAGTTCGATAACTAAATCTTATTGCTGTAACATGAACTGAAAAACAAATAACTTCTTTTAAGTTAACACAAAAATAAAATAACAATTATTTTATACTACACACTGAGTAAGGTCTTGGCAGTCTTTATAGAAAAGTACAAAAATAAGAACCACTATTCGGCGTAGAGGAGAAAAACTAAACTATTCACTCAAAACTACAATGTCAACATACGCTTTATTTATTTTCGCTAGATCTAATCCGAAAATATTATAAAATGTCGAAATTTCAAAAGATATTTCTAACAAAACTTACCTCACGAATAAAATTACGTAAGTGGGAGCATGGGGTCGTCACACTTGACTATAGTACAAAAGCATGCGTATGTTGCAGTGGTTCGAGTACGACAATTTTCAAAATAGTGTTCTAAGATGAAAAGCTACTGGAAGATGCAAGGTCGAGAGAGAAGGCGTTCTACATTTTTTCGCGTTTAAAATTGCTCTGACCTCATGCGCTTACCTAAGGGTTAATATTATGGATGGGTGTCCAATCAATTTTGCTCTACCATCATTATTTTTTGGTATTACAAACGGAATGACAAACTTGGTAGGGCTAACCCTACGATTTCATCATCTAGGTCAAATAATTTTTTTATAAATTTTTTTTTTTATATTTTCATACAAAATATATAATGGTCCAGTCAGACCAATTAGTGTACGGAAGGGTGCACGAAACTTTCATAAACACAGAAAGTTTAAAGATGGATGGTCTTCCAGGGTTCTTTGTAGGTTTACATATTTACAACCGAAGTACTAGGGTACTATCAGTCGATTTGTAGCCTGACAAATAGACAAGCTTTGCATCTGATTATATTCAATCTAGATTTACAGATCAGAGTTCCAAAAACCTACTTTCCCAAAATGTCTAAATGAAGACAAGATCTATTGCAACAGTCTGAATTGAACTAACATGGCAGCTCGAGTATATTCACGATTTATTTCAGCAACTTAAGTTGGACTTTATCCGTTTGAGTCCCTTTTGCATATAAGTAAATATCTGCATTGTTGCATGGGCAATATCTATGTATTTAAAATGCCCTACAAGCTCAGAAATTTTAAACGAAAAAGATACTCTTATCACTATCATAGTTACCGCACACCGACTAACTTATTACTCATAAAGTGGGAACATCTGTATCCATGACATAACAAAATCCATCCTGAGATATTATGCTTACTAAGCCAAGCTAGTATATACAAATTTCCAAAGAGTCTACCTCCTGGATGAGAAGCCGAACCCGAAAATACAATCAATAACTGATTATACGCGGGCCGATCGATTAGCAACGTCAGCCAGTTAGTTGATACCTAATCAAATCAAAGAAAGAACTGAAAGAGCTGAAGAAGGAAGTCACAATTGGCCAGAAGAGAAGACCTCCAGCGAAAGATAGTGTCGCTGCCCTGCTCAATTATAGCTCCACAAAAAAGCCATTGTTAATCCAATTTAGTTCGTCTGAGTCCACATAGTCCAAAGTCATTGAGCCTTCCAGCTGTAGGCCGCCAGAAACTAACCAACTTTAAGTTGTGTGTGACACTTGCATCTTTTTGTCGAATTCTCTGATTTTATTTATTTTTATTATTTTTTCTACACAAATCACTCTCGATTTGTTCTTTCTTGCTGCCCGCGCCTCCCTCATTTAACTACTTCGACTACACAGGTGAATTTCAATGATGGCGCACACAGCTAGTGGCCTTTCCGTGTTCTTATTGATAACGTTTTTTTTTGTATTTTTTTTTCCTGCTTACCTGAACCAAACAGAAACATTAAACAATCGATGGATGGGGTTTCTTCTTGTTACCGTTCAAGTCTGAACCTGTCTTTTGCCTGCCGACGATATTCTTTAACTTTGTAGTGGACCTGGACCGCCATGGAATGAAATTTTCGGATATTTTGGATGTGGCTCTCCTTTTCAGCTCAGCATCTTTATGAGACTAGAAAAAAACGAAAAAGGAAACGGTCGATTTCTGAGAACTCATTTTGTTCGGATATCGGGTTGCTTGTGAACCATTAATCTTCTCTGCTCCTCGATCTGAGATGATATTCTCCCCCGGCCATTCGATAAACGCCGAGCGAAGATGCAGTCCTTTGTGGTTTATTAAGTGGCAATTAAATTTTGAAATAACGCCATTCTCACGATTGTATCATTTCAAATATTTTGTCATATACTGACTCCACGGATTAAAATTTAAGGACAGGATTGCATCCGTAATCGTAATCATTGGCATTCGTCGTTTTTGGGGGTGCTTAAAATGGATCAATAGCAGGGAAATTTTAATATATTTGAGGCAGGTAAATAGCGGTTTGTTGTTGTTGTGACAAAAATTCAAAGTGACTTAACAAGATGCAACCACGCAAGCAGATTAATATTAACGCAGAAAAAATTAATTTTTTGGTTTCAATTAATTATTTTTGGCAGTTAACAAAATTCGTTGAAATGTCATCTGGATGCAGTCATCAATGGCCATTCTGTTCAACATCTTGGTGGTTACGATTTTGAGATTTCATCACCGCATTTGAGTGACATGGCTGTGATGCATTCTGTTCCAATTACAGCACTTTGCTCTTTCCACTTTACTCCATCTTCGCATTCCCTAAAATTTGTTGTAATTATTTTTCTTCACCAACTACATGAAAATTCTCATCGCACATAGAACAAGTTGGAAAAAGTAATCCTTTTCTTAACGCAAATGCTGTAATTGTACATAGAATTTTAGATGGGCTCCAAACCATCCTGACTAATATTACCACTGACACATAATGAGCAGCAGTGGGTTTCGAACCCATAGAGCTAATAAATAAAAAGGTCTATATGGGAGTCATTTTTAATATGTGTGTTAGAAAAAGTTTTTTTCTTTTTGATGTGGACAAAGATTTCTGATGGCATTTTATATTTTGTAGCATGTCTGCCGAACAACAGGAAAATTTACGATGGGGCAGAAGTTTACTCTGAAGGACTTAACACAGGAAGCATATCTTCTACTAGATTGGTGTAGTTTATTTCAAGTACAAATCTTAGAAATAATATTGTAAGAATTTGGTTACTGTCACTCCTTATTATTTTAAAGGGAATCGATATAAAAATTCTTATTCACAGTTAGGTGACAATTTATTATCAAATCACAGTTCACAGCCTCTTCAAAGTTGATTGTTGTTTCAGATGTGTTCGGGTAGTTGTCTTTGCTTATGGTGAAAGCCTTCGTGTTACTTTATAAACATTATAAATATTTTCTGTCTCCCGAAGAGTCCTTTATAGTTGTTTTTGCTGTATTCCAGAAGGAGAGAATTATAGGAGTAGACACTGGTAATGGATATTCTTTGTGGAAGGCGGCTAGATAGAGAAAAGTGCAGAACTAGTGGAAATACGAAATTACAACCCTTGGATGGTGGACTAGTTTGAAGAGAAATAGATTTAAAGGTCCCTCATTCTTCTAAATATTAATTGGATAATCTAATGTCGATTTCGATGGGACCATTTCAGTGTTGCAGTTTTTTTGGCAGCGGAGAACTGGGAGCACTGAAATCCATTTCGAATATATTTCTGTTATATTCCTTGTATTTGTCAAACGTAATAAATGTGCTTTATTGATATATAGAAACAAATTTCTTCTTAACTTTATGTCAATTACCCAAATAAAATTTTTTAATTCATTTAACTCCAAAATTTCACAAATAATCGCGACAGTACACCTTGATAGAGCAGACGACAATTCAACTTGTATATGCATTTGTAACACCGACAACATACCCAGTGCCAAGTCAGTGCAAATTTCGTGTTACATTTCTGATATAAAAATTATCCCATCTAACATTTTCAGTGTTGTACTGCTGGAAAAAGTGCAATACTGGTATTGTATTGAAGTCCCATCGAAATCGACATTACAATCTATGTAAATTCAAGACGCTGATGGCCCGTAATTAATTTAAAAAAACCTGGCTGTCGATTAGATGTACGAAATATTACCCAAATTATTGCCAAGCATGGCGAACTCTAACGTACTTTTCACAAAGGCCCCTGTCAAAGATTCTATAATACAAAGATATTCCAGGCACATTGTGTAGTTTGACCTCAGTGAAAATTAATGTGGAATCTCCAAGATTCCACCGCTGTTGAGAAATTATTAAAACTGCGCATTGTAGACGACCTCCACTATTATGAGCACCACAGCCTGGACCTGATGTAGAGAAGCTCTCAATTTTTTCTTAGAAATTTACTGGAAATTTTTACTTCAGAATTTGTATGCATTTGGCCGACAAGAGCTGCTTGGGCTAGTAATTTTTAGGAGCGTAGACGCTAGTTAAAAATTTAGACAAAATGTTTCGGCCGGATGGAGTTATTTTCAAATACAACACTTTCATTTCATGTGTGCCGTTGTCGGCCGCCAAAACTGCATACAAATTCTAATGAAAAAATATTCAGTAAATTTCTAAGAAAAAATTGAGGGCTTCCCTAAAAAGATTTGTTGGGTCTGAAACACTGTGGAGTTTCAGAAGTGCGTTCCAAAACATAGTCACAGTTGACTACAGCTGACTTCATAAATGATGCACAAAAATCAACTCAGCTAACATAATTCAGTTGACTAATGGGTTTTGAAATGATTGAAGTCAGCTGTAGTCAATTGTAGCTATGTTTTGGAACGCACTCCAGATATTCAATTCTATTTTAGATAATTGAGTTCTGTAGACAGGCTATACCACATGCTTGCAAAAGCTTTGTATTATAGTCTTTACCCTTATAGAAATTGAAGAAGAAGTGGAAAGCATTCAGGATTTATTATATGAACTCCTCAGTGTGGCCAAAAGAAGGACTATTACCTTTAGGCAAATAATCTATATTGTACCGATTGTAGTACTCCAGCGGGAATTGGAAACATCACAGGATGCAAGCGGAAGGTCTACTCAGAAGGAATAGATGCATGGATTTTCGTTGGATACCACAGTTCTTTTTAGCATTACATGCCAGTAGGAGGACGCAATAGAAAAGCTTTTCTACCGCTTCCTACAAGCTTCCATTGGAAGGCCTATCAATTTTTTCCGCTGTGTTCCCTTCCACCAAGCTTCAATGTTTTATGGAAGCAATTCAGAAAAAGTACTTTGCTTCCATTGGAAGGCCTGTCAATTTTTCCTGTAGGGACCTTATACACGTTTCATAGTAGTGAAATGATCTTTACCATAACTATGTAAGAGGGGGTACCCAAAAGAAACCGAACTGATGTTGTGGACAGCGAATTTTATATAGTACCACGTCCTATCGCTAGGAGCGTAGAGTATAGAGCTACCATTTCCGAGTCAGTAAGCCAACTGCCGTTGCTAAAGAAGGTTCACTTCGGCTTGTACTGATTTTTTTAGGAGCATTATTTTGTGTGCTCGTCGTTTTTGCAACAGCGCATTGTAGTAAAGTTTTGCTTTTTGCTTGGAAAAACTGGCGCAGAGATTCTTGAAATGTGCTTGAGTGGTGTTTCGATTCAAAAGAGGTAAAATGTCAATTGATAACAAAACTAGCTCTGGTCGTCCTTCCACGGCCCGAACCCATGAAAATGTTGTCTGGAGTGACTTGAAGTTCAGTTCACCGAATTTTAACAGAAGATTTGGGGATGAAAAGACTGCCTGTCATATTCGTGTCTCAACTGCTCATTGCTGAGCAAAAACAAGATCACGTGGAAGCTTGCTTTGTTTTGAAAAAAGAGTTACGAAATGATCGTAATGATCATTGCAGGTGATGAATCATCATGCTACGGTTACTACTCTGAAACATAGCAACAATCAATCTATGAGAAGACTTCAAGCTTGCCTCGCCCCAAAAAAGCCCGTCAAGTGAAATCGAACGTGAGGACAATGCTGATTCGTATTTGTTTTGTTCGATGTAAGAGGAGCAGTTCATTCAGAGTTTGCTCCGCAGTGTGAGACAGTTAACTAGGTCCTATACTTTGGAGTTTTGAAAAAATTACGCAACAGTTTGCGGTCTGTGTGCCAATTTTTAACCAAAGTTGACATAACCCCTGTGCTCCACTACCCTATTTACCCAACCATGCCTCCTGCGACTTTCTTATATTTCCCCGAATAAAAACAGATATGAAAGGAAAGCGTTTTGCCGACGTTGATGAGTTAAAAAAAATCTATGGAAGCGCTGTCGTGTCGGGTATCACAGATGACGAGCTTAAAAAATGTTAGGAGTAATGGAATAAAAGATTAGACAACCAGTGTAGAGTAATTTGAAGATTAAACCTTTTTTGTTAAAAAATTAAAAAAACAAAAAATTGTTCCGTTTCTCTTGGTATCCTCTCGTATATGGACATCTTACTAATTTGTTATCAGTTTTTATAAGTTTTCTAATTGGGACATCTGGCATTCTCATCACATCCGAATGCGGGGCTCAATCAAGCTCCATAGCTAGAATTTCTGTGGCTTGTCAAAATTAAAATTATTATATTATCCCATCGTAATATGCATATGCCTTTAGTGACCTCACTAGCTTAGTTTGTAGACATGTTAGCTACCATCTTAGTCGTCGTGGGCTCAAATACTACTTCAAAACGTTATTCAGTTTTCATCCTACCTATAGTTTCTTTTCGACTTACTACCTACTATTCTACCTATCAAAATAATTCCCTCACCCCTCTCTTCAGGGGGTTTAAATATATGTAAGGTTCCTACATTTCTTGTGTAGAAGCATCGACCCAAAAAGAGTGTCTATGTGTCTATGGAAAAAACAAACTTCCTTGACAAAGATGTGCTGTTCCTAATAAACAGGCAGGCCAATCATTGAAATGCTATTGTCTGTGGGTTATATGAAATTACCTTGCATAGTGAACAAAAATGACCCAAGTAACTGAAGTAGATCCTCAGATAGCATAGTCAGGTGGAGAAACTTTGTGGAAATCAAACACTCCCAAAAGGATTGAGGAAAGATAAAATCTATATACAGCAAGTCTCATAACATGATGCTGTTTTACAAGGTATTTTACAAGGGTCGTTATCTTTCTCTAAAAGGCCAAACCCTTTCGCCATTTATCCCCATCTCCCAAGAGCAACGATAACTAGGTAATACGTATACTATGTAATGGTGTTGAGCTATTAAAGCCAATTTCCGGAGAGAAACTTATTCAATCAATACCAATACCAAAGATTAGGTACATATTTTATGGCTCTAATTTAATTTGAAATGTCATCGGGAGGGAAAGTGATTAACGTGACTTTCTGGATTACCTACTTACTTAGTACCTACTGAGTATGAACTCCAATTCCAAATACATTCTTACATTATACATTCTATTACTACCACATTTTTGTTGATAAAAGAAAAAAATTATCAGCATCACCTACCACATTTACACACGTCCAGAGCGGCATAAAACAAAAGCCAATAAACTTCGACATTAATCAAACTCACATATTCGCATATTGAAATGACATTTATCACACATTTCAGATCTTTTTATATGTGCATGAGCTTGCAAAAATTGTCTATGGCATTTCCTCGATAGACTTTCCCTTTCAAAAAAAAAAGAAGAAAAACGAAACAACAACAACAAAACATACACCACTTCGTCACTACCTTCATTTATCAAATGGAGATTAAAAAAGAGCAAAGCAGCAAAATCAAAGGTTAAAAGGAAAAAAATCTTGCCAATCACGCTTCCTCTTCAGACAGATTACGCCGATTAAATTTGCCATCACCCCGGCCCGGCATCGCTCAGCTTCGATCCAGCCAGAACTACCTGGCTCTAGCCATACTAAATTTTCTAATGTTTCGCTTTAATTAATTAAGTCATTTCGAGCACATTAATTAAGCCATGAAGCATAGAGATTTTTGCCTTGTCAAGTAATGTCTTTTCTACGGGATCAAGAAAACTTTCTCCTCTACAGCAAATCGATTCAGAAAGTCTCAAGAGCTAGCTATTGTGGACGGACACCTTGCATTTGGTCTAGGTCTAACTCTCCCTGGTCAATGGCTATTTGGTGACATCGTCTGAGATAAAATAAATATGTAAGTCACCAGTTTGTCTAGGCTAGTTGCATACAATAATATTTGTTGTTGCCTTTTCTTCATGTAAACGTTGCAGTTATTCCTCGTAATCCTCAACTATAAAGTACTTAGATGGCTAGATGTAGACATAGCCTTTATCTAGCCCCCTGACTTATGTATATACGCTGATCTTTGGGCGGACTCTAAGGCGATTACTTAGAGTAAATTTTCACCGTGATTGCAATTTTCTGCTTACTTTTTATGATTACATTCGTCGGCTTAATCGGTTTTGTACTAGTGCCTTTTTTAGGCAACAGTTAAATCCGAATCAGGGTAACTTTTTCTGATCCATGTTTTATTTTATAAAATTTTGTTTAATCGACGAAAAAGTGTTAAAAGTCAAAGGAAAAAGCTGTCATTACCTATTGAGGTGTGTAGAGTGCATTTCACTAGGTGGAGAACGCACGTAGTGAGAAAAAAAAACAAAATAGGCATAAAAGTTTCACTTTAAGTGATTTAATGCGCTGGGGACCTTAACGCCTTTCACTGCATCAAATATTGCCCTGTTTAAAATTATTGCTAATGGCGTTTCAGTGGCTTAATAGTTTGCTTAATAGACCAGAAATTCGATTACTTTTGCCTTGCTACATACATACCTATTTAGACTTGGGTAAGTAAGGAAGCGATTATCGAAGGTTTTGATTGAGGTGAATTTCGATTATCTAGCGTGATGCATTCGTTAAGCTTTCAGAAGAGATTTTTAGATAGATAGTTTAGCATGAATATGATATAAATGATGATTTCAATGCCCTACCCTGAAATTTTAGCATAATATTTAGTCAGCATAATTAAAATCTGTGAAATTATAAGTTTTATGAATATTTTTTTTAGGAACAATTATAACCACAACAGATAATTGCTTTAGAAGATATCGCCATGTGACACAAAACCTGGAGTGCCAGTAATGTTTTTTTTTTTTTAATATATTATTTTCGGTGCACATGTGGATTAGCGAAGTAATCTGAAGTGAATTTGTCAGAATCCGATCCCTGGATTAACAATTCAGAACAACTTTCTATGTAAAAAAAAGTGTGACTTACATTTGCAGGAGTGACGTGAATTTTTTTGTATTGAGAAAGAATATCAAGCAAAAGAGGCCCTAGTTCAATACATTTACAGGAATCTGCCTTGCACTCGTCATAAATTGCATCATTTTGTCCAGATAAAAGACGTTTTTATCTAACTACATATAAAGTATGCTAAAGAAGAGACCTAAAAGTGCTCGTGCTGTGATAGGAAAGGACACAGGATATTACAAAAAAAAAAAACAAATGTGTCCAGATAAGACCTGAAAAACTGATAATTGTGTGTGACCAATGCGTGAATTTTGGGTCCAATAAGGAAGTGTTTTTTTTTTTTTTGTATTAACTATTGTTCATGTTTCCTGTTTGAGTACTACTTTTGAGGTACCTTATCACAGAGGTTGCAACAAATACTGCAGTTGATGAATGGGCTTTGATTTGAGCAGCCATTTCATTTCTAGCACACTGATGGATCAAATATCAAATTTTATCTGGTTTTCATTTAAATAGTAAATATTCACCACTTTGTTTGTTTTTTTCTGACTAAGTACGTCATTTAGCAGATTGGTGAGCAAGGAAGCACTAACGCCGTATCTCCTTAATTGGCAAGCAAAATTCTTTACTACTTATGAATTTCCTCATATTGGTTTTTACCTCAAGATGGATATGAAGAAATTCAAAAGGAGGAAAGAGAACAGAATGACTAATAAAAAAATTGATGAATTTCTTGACAAGCTCTCTATTTAGGACCTGTCCAGATCCAAGTCTTCGTCCTCGTCTTTGTCTTGTTATTACAGCTAGTGACGTAACACAACAAGCTCAGCTATTATAATAGTTAGACGAAGACGCAGCTAACCTGTCCGAATTCGTTCGTTTGCTCAGCTTGATTTCACAGACAGCAAACAAACATAACCTCACAATACGTTGTCTATTTAAATAAGTCAATTCGAACCTTGACTCGGTGATCAAGCTAACGAAATGTCAAAACTGTTATACAAACTAGCAAAGCTCGATGGCATAGACATGAATTCGGATAGAGCTTGTCTCGATGTTACGTCACTAGCTGTAATATCAAGACAAAAACGAAGACTTGGATCCGGACTGGCCCTTAGACTTAAAATTTTAGTTGAGCTCTGAACAACAAAGTGCGATTCGAAGTCAAAATCAAAAAATCAGGAGCAAATATGTTACACCACAATCCATTACAGCATTGATACTTCTTTTAATGTCCGAAGGATTGTATCAGGATTCATAATGATAAAATATTGTAGATAGAATAAAAATGGCAGTCACTTGACAATGGGTTTGTTGTGAATTGAACTCAGACTAATTACTGTTCTTCCACTCATCGTAGAGAGTAGAAATACCAATATTTAGCACTAGATGTCTGTGTAGGTTATTAAAGAGATTATCGTCTATATTTATGAATCAAGGCTGATATGTTGTATTAGATAGCCAACTATCCATTATTACGGTGATCAGAAATCAGCTTAGTCTGTATGAAAAAGGTAATGATTTTACCCACATTTAGGTAGGTGGGATCGCATATTCACGAATTTCTGTTTAATCAAAAAAGAATGTTTTCGATGATGGACTGGTTCAGGAACATACATACATATATGAATCTCCGTGATTTTCCATGAGAATGACAAGGTCACTAACGACCCATTCAATAGGTTTATGGCACCAGCCTTCCAGCATTAAGGTTCTAATCTTAATCCCTGGTATCTAAATATATTTTTTCCGATTGCAGGAGACCTTACAAGATGCTTAATTTTATATTGGTAATTTAGAGATTTAGAAACGGATGGCAATTTTCAAAGCGGGCAAGTTATGAAATTGAGGTTTATCCATGAATTAAAAGTGGATTTAAGCGAAGAATCTTAAAAGTTCGCTGAGACTAATCGCACAGACAAGAAATATACATATATCGACGGTAGTACTAAGAAAGTGATGTAAGGAAGAGCACATAGCAAACTTTAATAACTCACTGATCTCGGCTAAATATATCATGGGTACGAACCAAACATTTTTTTCATTTCTTTCTTAGAATTCAAATCGACCATATTTCTTCAGAATTCGTGTTGTGAATGATTATTGGTGGCTGTAGACGGTCCGAACAAATTCTGTCTGTCGTCTTGCCGGGTGAATATGTCGTGAGGGGCAGTGGGTCGGTTGGTGGAGGTAAACATTAATCCAAGATTTATTTCTTCAGTTGGATAAGCATACAAAATTGCAAGCTTAGCCAAATTTATTAGCACAACCAATATAGATTTTGCCATTTTTGGTTTCCGTATTTAAGAAAATTACAAATTTTAACAAAAAATGGACTCGAAAGATATTGTTTCGCATATAAGAAATGTTAAGGAAAAAATTCCATTGAAATTGCATTAAAACGGCAAGTAGGGAAAATGCACGGCATACCGAAAGATTAGTAGGAAGTTAATGCAAATCGACGAGAAAATGCGAGTGCACAGTGAAATTTCAACTTACTCCAATAAATTCAATTCATGGAATGCAAAGAACGACAGTGCTTATGTACATACTTAGGTACAGCCAAAAAACGAATAATTGCAAGAACTCTCAGCGGTTTCAGTTTCTCTGCCAGACTCGTCGTGAAATATGCAAATAAATATGGGGATTTAAACTAAGAGCAAACAGTTGGTTGGATAGTTGGATTGTATATAGTGCAAGTTTTTGAAAACATTTATATACTTATCCCCCACTTCAAAACATCCAATCCATCAAGACGACAGAGACAGACAGAATTTGTTCGGACCGTCTCCAGCACAATTCATGCACAATTCTGAAGAAATATGGTCGATTTCAATTCCAAGAAATAAATCAATTCTTTCCTACATTGAAAACAATTTAAAAGGCCTGAGACAGAAACCGGTGCTGGTGTACCTAGATCTATGCTCATAAAATATTTTAGCTAACAAGCCCAATCAACCAAATCTATCCAACTTTCACGAAACCGAGACTGCCTAGACACAACTTATTCAAATCGTCTTCAGCCACCAATAATGCACATGAATTCTGAAGAAATATGGTCGATTTCAATTCTAAGAAAGAAATGTATATTGAAAGAATATTTTGGTTCGTACCCATGATATATTTAGCCGAGATCAGTGAGTTATTAAAGTTTGCTATGACCTGTTCCATATACATCATTTTCTTAATACTATCATCGATACCTGTATATTTCTTGTCTGTGCTAATATGTACGGTATGATTCAAAAATACAAATCGGAGCATCAAAGTTCAAATTTTGATCGCTCCCGGTAACCAAATAGTAGATAAGTGTTCAGAAATGGTAGTATTGGGTCTATATTCGTAATAGACATTCCAAAATATATACTGTAAAAAATTTGCAGAAATTGTTGCCACAAAGCTTAGGTATTTTTCGATAAGATTAGGGAATATTCCCTAAAATGTAAGAAATATAGCCTAAAATGTAGGTTTTTTTCCCCTAAATTTTAGGGAGTATTCAATACATTTTTGGTTATAGATCTAATATTTTTTACAGTGTATGTAGATAGGTTAGCTGATTTCATATGCAAACTTTGACTGGAGGATGGAGAAATACCTCTCAATAGAACTCCTAATAGTCGTATAAAAATTATGTATAGAGTTACTATGCAATGTGCATATATCTCCAGTTGTGGATAAGGATGTCTGTTTCGCATGTAAATCTAGGATGACTAGAATCTGAGACTTTCGCAATGCTTTGTCAGATTTACAGCAATGAGTCGTATCCGTATGTTATGAGTGGTATTCACGTTTTAAATATGATCGAATAGTTACTTGAGTACCAGCAAAATTGCCGAAAATGTCAATGAAATTCACAGAATTATTCCTGAAAATTGACGATCAGAGAAGTTTCTGAATATCATTTTTAAGGATTTCATTAACATTACGAACAGCTTGAACATGCATCCTAATTACAGTCAAATTTGTTCGCCAGCTGATGATGATCGACCAAGAAGGTGAATCGCGTTGCTCTCGCTCTCTCTGAACTGCTAATTTCTATTGAAATGTCTTGTCATCAGGCATTTGAAAGAAAAAGTTCATCAGAAGAGTAAGGCCAGAATTGTATCGTTATCAGAGCTGGCTTCTCCACCAATGACAACGCACCGGCGAACTTATCAAAATTCGTACATTTTTTACATCTAAGCCCGTGACTGTCATTCTGCACCCTTCCTCTTTAGGTCCGTGTGATTACCGAAAATGAAGTGGAACAGTTAAAGAGGTTGAAACTAAATCGCAGATGATGCTTGATATTTTGCTGACTTTTGCAAAGTGGCATAAACACTAGATTCGATGTAGAAGGAGTGCAATAATACTAAAGATGTTTCTAAAATCAATAATGGATGGATGTTACTAAGTATATAGGGTGTCCCGCAGTGGTGTGAAACCCGAAGGCTATGGATAGGTCATACTTAAACGATAAAAAAATTTTATGGATGGTGGGGGTGGGGGGAAATCCAAGCGGTTTCCGTGATAACGCAACTTAAAAATATTTGGGTATGTTTGCACAGAGGGCGGATCCAGACATTTGCTCTAGGGGGGGGGGGGGGCGATCGCCCCCATCGCCCCCTATAACCGCAGTTGATATCAGTTGTGGACCGCTCTGTATAGCTTTCTCTTTTCGTTTCAGCATGACAATTTTATTAGCATTCTGATATCACAGGAGTTCTTTTATTCATATAATATAAGTTTTTGACCCCGTAAGCATAGAAAAATTTACTCTCACGTAAAATAGACATTTTTCGATCACAAAAAAGTGCAAAAATTTTGCTTATACTGAAAATTCCTTAGTGGTATAGTTTTAAATTTTTTGAGAATAATTGTTGACTAAAAAAGAAAAAAATAATAAATAAAACAAATAACTTTTTAAAAAACAATCCAGAGTTTTCCATTTAATTAAATATTAAAATTAAATAATATTTGTGTATAAATTTTAAAATTTTCATAGTACACAAAGAAGCAAAATCAAAGCAAAGTAATTTAATTAAGTATTTTGATAAACATTAGGAGTTCAAATTTCATTGTTATTCATTGTAGTGTTAAAACTAAAACTGCCCAGGGGATAGATTCCGTAACTGTGAAAAATTTTGCCAGTGCACACGATTTAAAAAACTCACTGTGAGGGAAAATGTACACTTAAATGCTGAATGAAAACTTTTCTGTGCTGAACGTTGTTTGAGTGAGAAAATAGTCTTTTTGAAGAAGTTAAGTTCAGTTATAAGAAATGAGTTACATGAATTCGCTAGTATTGAAGCGACTACGGCTTAGAAAAGGTAAAATAAATAATATAACAAATAATTTTGAAAATACTGGCTGACAAAAACTCACAGGTACCTCTTCAAAATTCACGGCCAAAATGGCGGGGAGAAAATATCAGTTAAAGTGTACAAAATTTTGACACAAAATCATTTCCATTTTTGCGGAATCGGAATAAGGTCATGTACCTGCACAAAATTTTTTATGCACGCGTAAACACATAGTTCCCGAGATCTTGCTTTCTTTGTATACCCTGAAAATCTTAAAATGTATACACAATTGTAATATAATTTTATTTATTGTTTAATTAAATGCAAAATAAAGGAAAACTCTAGAGAACTTTTATGATATATTCATAAAGTGAAGGGAGAAATTTTTCTCTATTTTTTTAATGCGAATTTAGAAGTTTTAAAAAGATTTTTTTTTCTACTTCATTTGATTAGAGTATAAAGCTATAGTACAAGCTCTAGGGGGGGGGCGATCGCCCCGATCGCCCCCCGCTGTATCCGCGCTTCACAGATCACCCTGTAATTTCTCCATTAAAGAGAAGACTCTGGGCTTTTGAAATTTTGTAAGAAAAAGGTGTGTTAGTATGAGGGTATTTAAAAAAAAAAAAACGAATAAATAAATTTCAAGTAAAAAGTTGAGGCCTTCTCTACATCAGGTCAGGACAACGTTGATTTTACGTTTGTTCAATGAAAACACCATGTAAAACACCGTGCAAATTTTCTCCTCCAATATTTACCCAGGGTTTTTGCGTTCAGCGAACAAGTTTTAAAAACACCGGGTAAACTTAGTATAATGACATTTCTCTGATAGTTCTCATGAATATAATTAATTACAAAAATGTATTTATAAAATGGATGAAAGCAATTAAAATATGCTCTAGCTATTTATCTATTTCTTTTCTTCTAATGTTTGCTTATTTTTGCTCAAGAAGTAATTTTTAAGCCCCAATCAGCAACAAATTACAAGTGACAAATGCCAAACAAATATCCCAAGAAATTTTTAGTGTAAGCTAGGGGTAGACCTTGGTTTTTCAAAAAAACAAGGTAGTTTAGCCCGGTGTAGCCCCAGGTTTACCCGAGGTTTTCATCAAACAGACCTTTTATATTGGAGCGAGGCATTGCTGTTGGTCTATAATACTACATACAAGAAAATATTTCCAGTAAATTTCTAAGAAAAAATTGAGGGATTTTCTACATCAGGTCCAAGCTGTGGTGCTCATGCTTAGTGGAGGCCGTGTACAATGCGAAGTTTTAATAATTTCTCAAAAGAGGTGGAATCTCGAAGATTCCACATTATTTTTTCCTGAGGCCTAACTGCACAATGTGCTTGCAATATCTTTATATTATAGAATCTTTGGTATGGGGATGGTTGAGCATTCATTGGAAAGACTCCAAGGTTGTGCATATAATGCCGTCCTAAAATAGACCGTACACTCTGTACTTTTGAAGATATAGGGTGTTTAATGAAAAAAGAACATATTTTACTAAAAATAAAATTCCCCCCCCCCACGCCTTACAATTTTTTACTTGTCTGGATGAGAGGAATCATTTGACAAAATAAAGTCATATTTGTCTGGGACACCCTGTATGACCTCCTTATTATGAAATGATTTCGTATGTTATCTATACATACCCTGACAAATTTAAATTGGCCACAATAATAACTATATGCATTATCTATCCCAAAAGCCAATCTCCAGAATATTCTACAGATTTATATCGATGAGTTTGTTGTGCTTTCTATCTAAAGCCCTGGAAAGGTTAAACCATCTAAAATGTTAGCAGTCGGACTTTTTTTTGTATACTTATACAATTTTTTTCGAAACCAATATTTTATAAATATCGTAAGTTTTTTATTTAGACATATCGACTCAATGTGGAAAATAATTTCTTAGACCTAAAATATGTGGGGTATCTCAAGGATCTATCCTCGGTCCCTTACTGTGTTCCCAATAGCGAACTTAATGATTTGAGCATAATTTTGAATGGATTTCCGATGCCTAGATATTTTTTTTTAGATTTAAGTTTATACTGGGTGAGTGGCTTTGCACTTCAGTCAGCCATTCATTGGCTAATTGTGCACCGCTTTCCTTTATAGTTCCCGTATACATATATAACCCCGTTATTCCTAGGAAGAGCAGTATGTTTTTGAATGAAATTTCCTCGAAGTCAGCAGGGCTTAAAAACTATGAACCAAAAGCCTGGAATCTACTTCGTACAGCCGATGCCGAACATTACTCGTAAGATAAACAATCCTTTTAATAGATTCGGTGTATTTTCAGACTTCAGATGTTCGACCATGTTTTACCTTTTCGATTATGACTCCGTGGATGCTCACACAACTAATATTTTAATATTTTTGTACCACGTGCTTGATTTTTAGGATTCCGTCCCCTAAAAGTGCCAACGGGACCCTATTACTAAGTCTCCGCTGTCAGTCCGTCTGTCTGTCAGCGGGCTGCATCTCATAAACCGTAATAGGTAGACAGTTGAAATTTTCACAGAGTGTGGATTTTTATTTCCGATATAACAATAAATAATGAAAATCGAATAAAATTAAAAATTAAGGGGGTCCACATACAACAAACTTTTGTTTCTGCACGATCTTAATAATGGCTACTATGTATACAGCCTGATAATATATATTTTCATAGATAAGTACGTCTTCTGTAATCACAGTTTAAAATTACTTGAAGACATATTCAAATTTTGTGGTTAGATTTTGAAGTAAAAAGAATCAGAAAGACTTTTCCTTTCATTTTTATTTGTCAACATTAAAAGTCTCAATGAAATCGCTTCATATTCCTCCTTTAATCCATTTTATCATAAATGTAATCCAAAAAAAAATAAACAATGAGTAAAATTTTGAAATTCTCTTCCGCTTTATCGTAAAATTTTGAACGCACCATAAATGAGCAAAACACCAACAATTCAAGTTCAAAACAAGAAAATACCAAAACAAATAAAAATATTATTATAAGACATGTGATAAGACGAACTAATACCACATATGTAGCAACAATTTCAATACGACAACCGCAAAATATTGTGTAAAAAATATTCAGTTTCTTACCTTATGCACGTTCTTTTCACGTGAATCCTTTCGAAAGGATTATGCCTTGTGCTGATGATAATGATTTTCACGTATTACAACGGTAGCACTGCGAATATACTAATTACACTGTCTTACACAATCAACCACTGGGCATAAATTGTGAGAGATTCAATTGAATCGATTTCATTATTCAATTCTTAGCAAAAAGGGGGAGCAGCGCACTTTGATAACAGCTGATAAGCAGGCGAACGATTCAATTGATAATCACCGAAAGAAACACTTTCAATGGCAAACACCAGCAAAAGATAAAGAGTTCTCAAGACACAGGCAAGGCACTCAAGAAAACACTCGTTCCGCGATAAATCAGCTATCAGTTGTCCACACTCGTAATAAGAAACAATATATTTTTTTTTTCCTTTAAGTTTTAGTAGAACACACAACGGGACTTGGAGCAAAACAAACACAAACACGACACAGCTGAGCTTGCAGTATACACAAAGAGTTCGGCTCGAAGAAAGTCTTCTATAAATGCAGCTCGAGTCAAGAATTCAAAGGAAAAGCTAGAGATCAGCTAACAGAACACGCACTAAGCAAGCTAGCAAAAAGTCTAAAACTGCCAAGATCCACTCTAAAGATTCAAGTAAATATGGAGATTAACATTAAACGATCGCTCCGATGTCCAGACTAAACACTACTGCAGGCCAAGGAAACTACTAAACGCCTTTAAGTGCACCGCGCAGATGAAATGTATGGTCAAAAGAGTGCGCACACACTAAAGATGCTGCTGATGCTGATAATATTGATGATCAGGTTCTGGACCAGATTTCTTAAGTTTGCTTGAATGAAATCTAATATCGATTGTCACAGACAACACACTTCTGGCCTTAGATATGTACTGACTATGATGGGTCTGGGTCTGGCGCACTGCACCGCTATAATACAATTGCTGCCGTCTTTCTTAAAGCCAAAACCCAAAACTATTACAAAAACAAAAAAAAAACAGAGAAAAACACACGCGGAGTCCAGTAGTCCGAAGTCGGAATGGACAAGCCAAATCGGATTACTACTCTATCGTGAAACAGACAGTACTAGCGCGATACAGACTGCGTCTTGGGGTACCTCAACAGTAGTTACAAAGGTGAGAGATAATTGCTTGTCCGATCGATAAGAGAACGGAGAATTGAATTGCACCGCACCAGGTACACACAGGTCTAGGCAGGTAGGCAGGTAGAACACGCGAATATTAGACTTGAGTCGATAAGGAGCACTACACGCACTGTGATTGTTGCACGGACGACGGTTCACAACGAAATGTTTACAGAGCGACTGGCTGCTTCTCCACAAGCCTCTTCTGTTCCATGATGGCTTGAATTTGTTGGAGCTACTTTGACTCATTTTTGGCGCTGCTGGGGCTGGGATGAATGGCGCGGGCTATACAGTTGGGGGCATATGTATGTATGTATGCATGTAAGTATGTACTCGGAATTATATGTGATTTTTGGTTGTGTTTAGTTTGAGTATTCATTTGGAGCATGTTCAATTTGGTATGACTCTACATCACAGAGTACCGGCTAGTCGGATTATATTTTGTTTGATCGATTTTATTTACTCCGGCTGTTTTCGTCATTATGAATTTTTTATAAAGAATTGTTGCTGGGCGATTATGGGAGAGTTCTAATTAAATCGATTTTTTTTTTTGTAGTTGCCATGTTTATGACCAGCTTTTATTATCCTTTATTCCTTTCTAAGGATTTTTTATATTTACTTAAAAAAATTTGAGTGTGGAATTTTTCACTTGAATCGCTGATTAAATCCACTCAAGTTTTTTCGAAAGTTTACCAGGAGTTTTGAAAATTGGTATTATTCCCTAGATTTCGACGTACTTTTTTTCAAATTTTCTATTTGCCACCTCGTATCTGTACCGCTCTTGTCGTCATAATAGAAAAATGGAGTCCAAAAACACTTTTTTGACAATATGTATCTCCTTTCCGGTTCATTATAATGAAAATATTTATGTGATGAATTAAACTAGAGAAATGTTTTTTTGTGGTATCCTCTGTAGTCTAATTTACTTGTAATGCAGAACGGAGCGAATCGTCACAGATAGATCTTCCACGTTATTCGCGATAGGGTTATCAGCTTTAATATTTACCTTCTTTCTCGATTTCGTCATAGGTTTGCCGGAGAACGGTGCCTGTTTCTTTCTCTTCATCGTTATCTTCTAGTGGACCTTGTAAATTTACAGGTACCATTGCAGTTCGTATAAAAAACGGAGCACTTTAATCCAGCCTTTCTGAATCTACAGGCTCCGGGCATCCCTTTCTGCGTTTGCAAGAAATCAGTTTCAACAAGATTTCTAGAGCTGGAGGCTCGAGTGTGGTTACAGGAATTAGCCCATTCTCTGGATCAGCATTTTGGTCTTGGACTAGCATGATTAAATCTGGTTTTTTTTCGGAATGCATTGACGCATTTTACTTTTCCTTGAATAAAGAGGGCTGATGTTGTATCACAGCCACTCAAGGCGTGCAAGAATAAGGTGTTATCTGCGGCTGTTTTATCTATGATCCTTTTTGTTGAATATACGCACAAAAAACAATGATCTCTGAATGAGAATGTTGGGGTAGTAGTAGATCACAGTTGTTGATGAAAATTTGCGACATTGCTTCCTCTATGCAAAGATGCAAAAATTAATTTCTCATTATTATAGCGTTTTCGACACACAACGTGAACCATTATCGATTCCAGTCCCTCAAAGAGTTTGCTCTTGTTGTCCCTTCTTTTAACAGTTCACTTCTTTGCAATGGATTTTCACAAATAAAACAGTTCACTTCCTTAGAAGCCATGGGTCTGAAAATGCGAACGACACTGTAGAACGATACACACGTACTGATGATTCAGTCAGGCAAAATTTTTGAAGTCTGTCGACGATATACTATAAAATTTGGCCAAGGAGGATCGTCCCTTTATACCTGTGACAAACCGTAGATGCCGAGCGGAAAAGATACGAGGTGGCAAAGTGAAAATTCTAAAAGATCATATCGAAATCTATAAAAATTCCACTTATTAAATATCCCAGGAAGCTTACCACGTAGCCCCCTTGTTGAGCACCAAATGACTGAATTATAAGCTTATAGAAGTGAGCTATGAACAAATTTATGCTTGGCTCAATACTTTTGATTGGTTGTTTCTATTGAATCTTAGCATAGTATAATTCATCATGGTTTTACATATTTCAGTAGAGAAAATAAGACCACAAATTAAATTTGTTTGTATTAAATTGTTACTCCAAGTGACGATCCAAACAAAGAAAAACAAAAGGAATTGAATTCTATTTGGAACGAGCACACTTTGTAATTTTTGTACATTGTATTTATTTGCTTTTCATCAAATCATCATTATTTAAAAAAGAACAGACGCTAATTGTGAGTTTTGAGCTGCGGATCAACCCTACGGATTAGTGGTATCTGACATATTTGGTGTAGTAGTATGATTCTTTACTGTGGCGTCGTCAATCTGTCAAGACTTACACCAAACTTTCAACTCCCTTAATTATTTAACTGTGGAGTTACCGCAGGGTTCTAGTCTTCTAGCGCTACTCTTCTCCTTATATATCTAATAACGTCACTGAAGTCTACATCAATTCACTTCAGTGTGTGTGATATTCACGTTTACTTGTATACACCGATACGCTAGTGTCTAGCTAGTGGCTATATGCCGATATATCTATATTAATGGAATTATGATTTAGAAAAGCTACGCTCCAGTCATAATTAATAATACTGTTGTATTAGCTGCATTGAGAATTCGATTATAAACCGGAATGGAATGTTTACTTTTTATAATCATATCTCCGATTCTGTGGAGATGGTCGATGTCTTCCATATATACAGACGGCTCCAAACCGAAAGAAAATACCGAAGCAGGTGGTTTTTGCGAGGAGCCTCTAGTGGAAATTGCCATACATCTTGAAAGCCGTATCACGGTTTTCAGGCGGAAGTCAAGGCCATCCTTGAAGCGGGAGGGCACCTCCTTAACTCAGACACAAAGGGCAAGTAGATTGCAATCTGCTTGGACAGCCAGACAGCTGTCAAGGCCTTGTCAAACACTTAACAAACTACAAACTTGTATTGGAATGAAAAACCATCCACTTTGTTTCTAATATCTCGGCTTGGGTAGACTTCCGACACAGTCACCTTTGGTTAGATGATCCTTCAGATAGAACTACAAACGAGCTGTGGGGCAGATCTAATTCAAAATAAATAGCTACTGGGGTTAAACAAGCCAACCCTAATAGCCCTGATGTCAGTTCTCACTGGCACTCTCGCCTCGGGGGTCACCTACAGAGAATGGGGCTTGTTGCTGACCCTATATCTGGGGGATGCGGAGAGTAACTCTCTAGAAAGTGACTCACTTTCCTTGTCACTGTCCACCTGTCACGGGAAAGCGTTACATATTCCTTGGCTAATACCTTCTGGACGAGCTGTATGAAGCCGACAAGGTGGGTTGGGAACCAATACTTAAATTCGTAAGAGTGTCCGATTAGGAGCTATAAGCAATTGGTCATAAGTCTGGAGGGTGAAAAATAGGCTTTTTATGACCTACAGTTCAGAGCCGCGAAGAAGGTCTCAACCTCAGTTTTAAATCAATTATTCATGTCTTCTTGTAGCAGTTGAGAGCATCCATTTTGTCAGTGGACACAAACTGTTACCTTCAATAATAAAGTTCAAAACGATAGATAGGTTTAGATATTTTCATGTATCGCAGTGTATCGACTCTTTTCTTGGGTACTCATTAAAAATATATTGTATGTATGTATGAAAGGGTGGAATTAGTTCAGTTTTACTCACCATCGCAACCTTCCGCTCTACCCATCTTCAAAACTCAAATAGAAATCTCAACTATCGAGTGCCACATTATAATTCCAGGTAAGTTGAGATCGGATAACGTTGCCTTTTAGTAATTCAGAGTTTTTCTACTATTATAAATGTAGTCCGCGTTCATAATTCCTTAACCTGAATTTGTTCCATTCAATGTGTACACATAACAACAAAATCATCTGAATCTATGGCTCATTAAGATCTTGCTCAAGAGTAGAAGGATTTTAGTTTCACTTCTGACATATAGATGTCCCTAACTTCATCTCTTTGGATTTTTTTTAATATGATGGAAAATTTATATAATTTTTAAGCCTCATATGTGGCTAGTTTCTTTTAAAGAACACATTTCATGGTATGAACTTGCCAGTGGTGCTAAGAAACAAGTCTCAGATATACTTTACATTGATCCTGGAGCCTGAAGTATTCGGTAAATCTTCTAGAAGAAACTCCAGAATCTCCTATTAGTCTTCCCGGATTTTTTGTCTGTATCTTCGAGTGCTCACCATATAAAGTTAAAAATGTCGCATGAATTTTGTAGGTAAGCACTTATGTATGGGTCTTCAAAGACAATTGTTTTGATTAACGTGAACTCATTCCTGTTAGAACCTTCTAGAAATTAAAATCCAAAAATACCTTGGAGCATAGCCCCACCTCTAAGATTATTATCGGTAAACATTTGAAAAATCATTGCTATTTTCGCATAAATGCGCACAAAGAGACGACGACTTCAAGCATATTTTATGACTCTCAATAAAAACAACAACTTTCTCTCCAATAAATCCATCAAATGTACAAAACAAATAAAATTTCATCTCCATTAAAAATGAACATCTAAAATTGAATGTCTATTGTCATTCTTTATTATGTTTCAAGATCATAAAAAATAAGATTTTTAAATGAACCCCATAAATCTCATCTCGGATCTCTTTCATAGCAATTAAAAGCTGCACACGACAATTAATATTTCTCGACCGTACTTGGACGGCTGTCTTTGATTGCAATTTTCTTGATTACCTTTTTGGGGAATATGAAATTTCTCTTTCTACAAACGAAATTACTTTTTTATTTGTTTTTTTTTTTCTTTTTTTCAAGTATAAATCCTTGCAAATGGAAAAGTTTTTCTAATAAGGTATTCTGCTTTGATTAATCTCAATAATTTTACCTAGAATGGTAACCAGTTATCTGTGACTTCCTTAAAGAGATGGAAAGAAACACCTTTTCAATTTTATTTTTGCAATAACTTCCGGTTACTCACTGCAGTCATTAATTTCTATGCACTGAAAATATTACTCTACCTATGTAGCTCCTTCCATTGAAAAGAAATCGAACTATGGAAAGTTGCAACGGGAACTCGATCGAACTGTAGATCATCAATGGATGCATCTAATAAAATGACCAAATCTGGTGATCCTCTAACTATATTGCAATGACATCAACAGGCGAAGGTAATTTTTGGATAAATGCTCGCATGGGCTTTAGGTCACATAAAGCAAAATGAAGATCTCAGAGTTAAGATAACTATGAAATACAACAAATATTGCCACGATCACTTCTTTATTATCTCCTGGAAAAGATGAGAAATGTATGGTTCTTCACTGTAAATGTTCCCAGCTAAGGTCGTTTAACTAAATTTATTTGAAAGTAGGTTTAGCGGTTAGTGATGGAAGCTGTATAAGTCTTAGTAATTTCCCAGCCAAGTTTTATCAGTTTGGAAATAAAACAGCATGATAAAAATTTGAAATTTATACGAGAAACCTGTACGAAGGCTCTCCAAAGGGAACATCTATTTAAGCTCACTTTAGAGTGAGTAAAAAAAACAATGTGGGCGGTTTTTTTTTTTGTCTTAAGCGGCAAAATAATGAAGCTCCCCGTTGAGGGTTCGCCTATTAAAATAAGATAATATCTCAATTTCTGTCTACCCAGACGGAAGGAACTGAACAGTGTTCTCAATGTAATGCACTCTGGGTTCATTTCTACTTGGATGACAGGTTATTTGGTAACTGATATGCATCAAAATATTTAATCAAATGTAAAATAGATAAGACAAGTTTTGTAATGTGGTCATTAGAGTTATAATTTCAAAAAAAAAAAAAGGTCACCGGAGAATAATTTATGTGGCTATTTGGCAATATTTGAATTTTCATTACATCCCTAGTAAAATTTAAATTATAAATTGAAGGGAAATTTTAAATTGACGCTTTTATAGCATTCCTAAAATCTAAGTGTTTTCTGTCATTATGAGCTAAGCGAAAATTTATGACCTATAAATAATACCTGTGGCTGCGCAAAGCAGCAAGCAACAGTTATGAATAAGAAAGATCCAAGATTAAAGGAATTCTTAATGGTGCTGTATTAATGAAATCATGTCGATGGGATGAGTGACTGCATGAATGTTAAAACCTCTTTAGTTAAATTTATTTTTCTCATGCAGGAATCGAACACACAAATTTTAAAATCGCTCATAGATGGAGAATAGAAGAATTTTAAGAAATTTTATTTTTTAACGATTCTAAATTAAATCATAAATACAAGAGGAAAAAACAACCGCCTCGTCCGGGGTTGGAAACCGTGGACCTTTCGCTTTCTTTTATTTTTCAATCTAAAACTGATTCTAAAAATTGTCAGTTCGATTCCCGCATGGTAAAAATAAATAAAATTAAAAAAAATTACAATTTATTTGTGCGCTTTCATCGTTACTGGTTAATGCCAGCTGAAAGTAGCTGAGGATTAATAGGCTAGACAAAATCAAGAAATACCAGAGGGCAACGCATCTGTCTCGTTAGCTCAAAGGTAAGAGCAGTCACCCGGAAAGTGGAAGGTAACAGGTTCAAACCCCGGACGAGTCAGTTATTTTTTCCTCTTGTATTTATGTTAGTGAGTTGGTTTGTTGGTTAAGGAGATAGATACGAGGCCTTGAAAGGTATTCCCATTAAAATGTTGACAGATTGCAACTGATAGCCTGTGATGTAATTCTGTGACTAATGTATATACAGTTTTATAGGAAAGGCAGACAGAGGAGAGAGAGTATTGTATTCTCTGTACCGTACTCTTCTATACAATTCACGATTTTACGTCACTTAATGGTGGAACATGGTTCATATTCTATATACCTCCGGGCCTGAGAGGGTCTATTACGCTATTCCCCATGATCTTAAAGTAATCCGTCCCTTTGAACAAATTTAAAAGTTCACGAAAAGGTCTCTTTATCAGCTCGCCAGGCTATTGCCGGTTGGCTATAGTTGATTGAAAGTTGAAATAATAGGCTTAGATATTTCCACTTCTCAAAGTCCGGAATGGAGGTAAATTTCTGTGGTGATAAAGCTTGCCTACCTTTCTTCGGGGATTCCAACCGTTCTGGTTACCCAGTTCCGATAAGATATCGGGAGAGACTTCTTTGAGAAATGTGCTAGGTCGAAAATACTTCAATTTTTGTATATACTTCAACCATGGTAATCTACAATGAATGAAAACCTATGGAATTATTAGCGAATAATGGTAACGTAATATTAAGATTCTCGATCAAATCAGTACATTTTAACATTGGAAAATTTTGTTAAAAGGGAATTTCTTGAACTGGTCCTTCGAGCCGGACATACTCATTAATTGTTGTGTAAAACATCGTAGCACATTCATATAACTCGTAAACCTAACCTTAAACTACTTAACATGTTACCATGAAAGGATCTTAGCTTGATGAAGATTTAAGGTTATCAAGATAAACATAAAAAACGCAGCAACCAAATCTGAAAACGATCATCAAAACCGAATTTTGGTGAAGGACCATCGTTATCGAAACTTGATAATGGTTATTTGTAATAGCAACATATAAAGGCCAAAACACAGTGGGAGCTATTCAACAATGTCGCGTAAATTGGTTGCTGTCAAAGATTTGAATATACATAACCTCATATTATGGTAGCATCACTGTAAATTTTTCAGAAAATAATTTTTTTTATTGGCTTAAAAGATGCGTTGAGGTAATTTGTTTTATATCTGAAAGAATTTTTTTTTTCATTGAAATTTTAGGCTGCTCCCCGAGCCCGTCGGTCTGCTCCGAAATGACTACCTGCGTCAAATAAACCCTACTGAGAAGGTGATTTCTTACCTTACTGTCACTAATACAGTAATAAATGTCGTTAGGAAGTGTTTGTGTTCAGTTCAAAGCATTTCCAAGCAAAGTACGTATAGTTTAGCGTCAATACATGTAAAATTTAAATAGTTAAATTTTTCATGTCAATAACTCATTTCAAAACTTAAAACGAAATACGATTTTTCAAAACGGCACGCAGCATAACTCCAACAATTTTCATTCTCTTCATTTGAATTTTTAACAATATCTTTAAAGTAACATTTTGAAGTGAAATACGTACGGGATTTTCGATACGTCCATTTAGACATTATTTATTAACAAATGATTACCGCTTTTTGTGTCGAAAATTAAACGATGTTATTTAAATACCCGCCAATCATACAAAAATGAATATTTTCAAAATCCCTTACGTATTTCATTAGCTATGACCATGTAGACTAATCAATTCAATTCAATTTATTATATATATATATAACTACAACACTATACATATATATTCATGGCAATGCATCAGTAAGATACAAGATCTTTTAGTAGGTACATGTTTAGAAAAAATTAAATAATACAAGTGCCTATGTAATAGAGACGTTAAAAGCTACCTTAAATACATTGCATTGGTCTGTATAATACAAAGGAAAAGCATACAACTAGAGTTAAGTACATAATTCAGATTCAGAAAAAGTGTTTACAAAATAGTGCATAACATTACTAATCCATACTACACACCATTAAATCTCAGTTAAACTGCTGAGTGACTTGACCGAACATAAACAAAATCACATAATTAAAATGCGCGTAATTCTGAGGACCTATTATGTTCCATAATGAGTCGCCTGATCGAGGAGAGCGAGCCTGCCCAGACGGATCGCTTAATAGAAGCAGGTAAGGAGTTCCAAAGCTTGATTGTATGAACGAAGAACAGGCGCTGGGAAGTTAAGTAGGAAAATTTGGGCAATATTAAATTGCTATTTCTGTTAGAATTTCCGAAATTGAGAATGCGAAACAAGTATGCTGGACAGCGAAATTTAATAAACTTGACCAGGACAACAAGACACCGATAATCCAAATAGCAAAAAAGGCCACAACCAAATACAGAGTTACTAAAGGGCGACACATGGTCAAATCTACGCAGATTAAATATGTATCTGATCATTGCATTAAAAGCAATCTGATGTTTATGTGAATTATTGTAATCAAGATGGACATACACTTCACACCCGAAGATGAGCACAGGAACAAAGAGAGATCGGCATAAAAATAATCTTGTTGCAGTAGGTGTAAAGTGACTGGAGGCTCACAGAGAGCGTAAAGAACCATAGATTTTACGAATTACAGCCGAGATATGATTATCCCAGGTTAGAGTATTGTTAAATATAACTCAAAGATTACGAGCAGTCTCTGCAAAAGGAATAATTTCCTCTTCGATCATGACAGGAGAGAAGCCAGTAGTGTCAGTATTGGTTCTGCTAATTAACAAACAGTTAGATTTACTGGCGGCATTAAGCTTCGGGGCACTGACCACAGTCAAACGAAGAATGCTTAGTAAGTCGTCATTAATGCAACTAGTGCCATCTTCCATAAGACCAAGCGGCCTTGACAGGTATAGCTGAGCATCATCAGCATATAAGTGAAGCCTGCTATGTGTAGCACACTCGAAGATATCATTAATGAACAACGAGAAAAGTAAAGGACTAAGAATCGATCCTTGGGGCACACCAGAACCAACTCGCAGAAGAGACGAAGAAGAACCATTGCAGAAAACACTCTGAAATCTATCAGTAAGATAATTGAAAATCAAATATGTTGCAGACGCCGAAAAATTAAATTTTGTAATTAACTTTTTACAAAGAAGATTGTGATCGACTACATCAAACGCCTTGGAAAAGTCCAACAAAACTAAAATAGTAATATTATCGGCATCAATTGCCCGTCGAATAACTTCAGAGACACTTAATGGCGCTGTCGAGCAACTGTGACCAGGGCGAAGGCCAGATTGATGTTCATGAACAAGACCGTGTTCATCTAAATATTTAGAGATTTGGACCGAAATTAACCTCTCAAAGACTTTTGATAGGATTGTCAATATACTAATTGGACGGTATTCACAGGGATTAACACCAGTAGTTTTAGGTAGAGGGATGATCTTTGATTTTTTCCAGGAATTAGGGAAACGAGAAGTCGGGAGACATACGTTGAAGATATGAGTTAAGGGGACGAGAACGTAAGGTAAACAATTTTTTTTGAATCTAGGAGATATTCCATCAATTCCTGTGGCCATAGATTTTCCACGAAAAAAGGTATCAAGCACTTCGTCAGAAAAACTAAAAGATGAGAAACTGTTGATGGATTGAATTAAGGAATAGTTTAAAGGAGAAAAAGTGGAAGAAGAAAAAGTGGAAGAATTGGAGGAATTAGTGAACGATGTAAACATCTTATTAAGCTCATCCGGATCTGGTATCGTATTAGAAACATTTTTAGCTTTGACACCAAATGCTTTAAGATTCTTCCATAGAACTTTAGACGGCAAACTAACTTTGAGCTTTGATGAATAGTACTTCTTCTTAGCAAGGCGTATAGCACAACTTGCCCTATTACGAAGGATTCGATAGTCCTCCCAAAATTCAGGAATCCTAAATCGCTTCCACTTCGCAAATGCAAAATTCCTAGCCGCCATTAATTGTCTGATGCGGGATGTAAACCAAGGGTATTGCGGATATTCTTTGTAATGAGAGGAATATATTTATCATGAAAATAGTTTAATAAATTATTTAGGTAATCAATTTGATCATTAACATTAGTCATATAGTAAACAGCATCCCAGGGAAACATTCGAGCTTCGAAGTCAAAAGCTTGAAGATCAATCAAACCTTAGGCGAAAAATGATAACGAGTTTGGTGAATAAACTTTATCTGGAGTTAAATCATACGTAATCATAATAAGATCATGATCCGATATACCTGGAAGTGAAACCTGATTACAAAATAAAACAGAAGCAAGATTGGACGTAAGAAAAATTTCAAGTAGGGAAGATGAACTGCTTGAAAAATGAGTAGGTTGTTGATTTACACGGTACAAATCTAAGGCATCAATTGAAAGCTGAAATGTATTGGTCTGACCAGAAGGAATAAGAAAATTTAAGTTAAAGTCACCACCAATAACCACATGTTGATACTGTGGAGCTAAATGAAATAGGTCAGAAATAAAGGCCTCAAGAGAGATGACATCGGGTGGTTTGTAGACTGTTCCAACTAAACATTTATCCACTCAACAGATAACCTCACAAAATAAATACTCAACTCCCGAGTCACTCCCGCTACTCAATATAAACTTGCATTTAAGAGACTTACCAACAAAAATCGCCACACCACCATCACGGCGCCCAATGCGTTCCTTTTGAAAAATTCTACGATCTGGTAGGCTAATATGGGAATAAAAAACAATATCGAGTGTGGAATCGCAAAAAATTCCACGGAATTCGTCGATCTTTGGTAAGATCTTCTGGAATTTAAATGACAAAGTTTAAGTCCGTTAGCTTGTTTGCTAAACATATTTAATAACATGCGCAGCTTTCCTGGCTCGTTCATACAATCATCATAATGCATTAAAATTCAAATAGAAAAGTCCGACAGGCACACTCTCCCGATCAAGGTAAGACTTCAACCGATCAAAATTTTCATAGATCCAGTAAAACCACTCAGCATCATTAATGTGAACAAACATAAATCTACAAGTAAACAAATTAAGTAAAAAGAAAAAGTTCAAACAAAAGAAAAAGTATAAAATAAAAAAGTAAAACTTAAAAAGATAACAATAACTCCAAGCAAAATATTGCATATTAAAGAAGCAATTCTAAATATCATGCAATTCAAACTCCAGCGGGAAGTCCATCCAAATTAGATAAAGTGAGTTTTTTTTTTTCAAAATTGCACCAGCTACACTGCGTACCGCAGAGTGCTTGAAATTCATCAAGCCTCGCGAGAATGGCTCTGGTGTCGCCATTTACTAATACTTTTTTTAATCATTTTTTATTTGTATATTTAAATATATGCTTAATACCTTTCTTTGCATAAAAAAATCAAACTGTCTAAAAAACGCTATTTATAAGGCTATTACAGTGGTTTAACCCCTTAACACAATGAGGGCGACGCGACAAATTGCCAACAAAAAGTATAGGAAAATCTCTAAATTTGTCACCAACATAATCGACATTTCTGTGTGGACAGTTCATAATTGACATTCGTGCTATGTGGATTTAGTTATTTTTGTGAAGCATAGGAAATTAAAAGACAATAGTCAAAAAACTAGTTCTTAAGAACTTTAGTGAAATTAATTTCTTTTATTAGTTTGATAAATTATAGGCTTTGGGAAGAAATAATAGACAAAAAGAGGGAAAAATTATGCTTCCTCTTCCTTTTTTCTTTGTTTTTTTCTTTATGCTTTGCAATTTCAAGTCTGCCGCATAAGCTATAATGTTTTACTTAAAATAGTTTTCTTAATTTTTGCCTTATTACTATTTCTTTAAATATAAAAAAACAGTGACCGCTGTCACATACACTTGTCGCGTAGCGGTTACTGTGTTTTAAATGCGACATTCTTCTCAACTAAATCGGCAGGATTGCTGTGTTACTCTTACTATGTTTTGGCCTTACGTCTGCCTCATCTTTAAAAAAATGCGCGATTTCAGTCTCATTTTAAACCCCCGCAATAGAAATACTTATAATAATAAAAACTTCAACCTTACATCCTACACAAAACATAACATTCTGAATTAAAGCCTCTTCATCAGATTATCCCTGGTGAATCATCTCAGGACTAATTCATGAGATATCAACGATTTTTATTTACTACCACACAACTATGTCCATACAATAAATCTGTCGGCTGCTAAAAAAAGGCGACTATCTGTGAATCTTTCAAAGAACCGGAGCTGGATAATGGGCTGCTTTATTTCTTTCATTTACTAAGAAGAGATGGCAAGGTTCAGTGTTAGAAAATATCTAGAGTTTAAAGATGATCCTAAATTGAGGATATATGTCCTCCGTAACTTATCAAAATTATGAATGGAGACTTCATGTGGTGATGATGTGAATGAATAGCTTGTCCAAAGAGAATAAAGAAAACTAAAACTCCAGCATAGAATGAAATGCTATTGTCATGCGCCTTTTGGATTCGAATTTTTGAATATCTCATTGGCATCCTCTGAATAAGTTTGTTTTTTTTTTCTTGAGCCTATATAAGGGCTTTGAAACGTTATTCATCCCCAGGGTTTTGTCTTGGAGCAATCCAACTAAATAAAGAGAAAGGCAATAAATTGATATTTATTATAACTGACATCCCATGAAATGATTTCTTTATCATTTCCCGGTGATCACCTTTCTCCTTAATAATGCCAAGAGAGTCCAGTCTACTGAAATGAGTGCACTGAGTTCTGCGTAAATTATCTTTCAAAACAAAAAAAAAAAGGTGAAGCCTCTTAGCCACACAATTATAATGGAAACGCGTTGTCCTATAAAACTTGACCCAAAAAACAGACATACGCCACAAAAATTAAAAGATTCACATATCGCCGACCACACCTTAATGGTTTGTTTGAATGTGGAAAACTCTGCATCCAAGTTCAACGAGTGTCATCCGTTCGTATATAGCGTACCTGAGACAGAACGCACATAAATTCCTATAAACAAATAACTAAAAGGCACAGAAATTATGTTCACATTAATGAGGAAGACAGCGTGAGTCGCGAAAAAATGCAGAGGTCTTGTGTAAAGTTAGTACGCGGTTTTAATTAACACTTCGCACCTTTTCTGGGTGTAAATATATGGCGAAGAGACAAGATCGGCTGCGACCAAACTATTCGCAGAGGTCAAATTTTTATCACTGTTTATTGATGTAAATAAAAATATCAATTCACAGTGGGTCCATGAAGTGGTTTCAAGATCAATGCTACGCGCTTGTGTACACATCAGATCATCTTTGCGGGTTCTCTTGTGTAAACATAAGCCACATGTGTCAATTTTAAGTGAACCAATGTAAACATTATCATTTGGGGATCCATATATGTCTACAGTTTAGGGGTCCTAACTGTTCAGAGTCACATGTATTTACATTGCATGCGCACACACATCGATGATGACTATGTAAATCTGGGTGTGATTATTTGTAAGAAGAAGAAGAAAAAAAACAGCAAAACTTTCTATCGATCATTTTGCACCTGTGTCAACTGAAGTCTGTACGTCTAATAACAGTTGCAGGTTGAAAAGTCTACTAATTGCTCGAATTGACAGAACATAATCGACGGAAATAACAAGTCATTATCAGTGCAGGCCAGTCACAGCGAATCGGGCTCCCCATGGTAATTTCATTGTAGTCATTCGTGCAGTATCCGTGGCATAAAATAATGGAGCCATTGTGGAGAGCTGGGAGAGCATAGACTAGATATAATGCATACCTTCCGTGTTTTCCATTATTCGTGCGACAACAGAGTGGTCAATTGTTCATACATACACACATTAATTCACATAGTTGAGGGATCGACATATAGATGACTTATATACATAAATGTGTTCACCCAGGCAGTTTCATGTAAACATAACGTCAACGTGCTCCAGCCATAAATGAACCTCTGGGAAAACTATAAATAGAAGAAAACTGTGCAATCGAACGTGAACATGTTTTTTTTTCTGCGCTCGGCTAACAGATGTAATCGAGCTGGTCAATTAAAATAACTACAGTTATGTTTCCAACAGACGGATTAAACTTATTATAAAAATGTTCTTGACAATGCTCCATTTCGAGGCTTTTCAAATCGGAAGATGGCTGCTATTATACAAGGGAATAGAGCCACTCAATTTCAGGCTGTGCGTGAAACAGGGTTAGATAGTTGGAATTTTTGTGTGCTATTTCGTAGGAGGTAAAAGAGGCGATTATGGCGGAAATTCATTACCGACATTACAGAATCCATAAGATCATGTAAAAAAGTGTAATCCTAGTGTAATCAGACTATTAGAAAATGTGAATGGTAGTTTCTTGTACAGACACACTTTTCAGGTTCTATAGCGATTGCAATGGAGGCAGTGGTTAAGATATCTCCTCTGGTGGACGATTGTCACCTCTAAGTCTGGAAGACTGATCTAGAAAGATCTTCCGACCACAAACTATTAAAAGAGCGAGAACTTATTTAAACTTCATCAATTAGCGGGTTGGGATGGGAGCTATGCGTCATCCAAAAGATATTAGACAAGCTCATGCCTTTTCTTGTCAAAACTTTTAAAACAAGCCATATGTACATGAGGATGAATGGATGGATGGATGGATGGATGGATGGATGGATGGATGGATGGAAAAGAGTTTGAGATCCCAAGGTCCTTGGAAAGTAGGCCAGAACATGACCCATAGTTCACCCTCCAAACTTATGACCAATTGCGAATAGGTTCCAACCGGACGCTCTTATAAAGATAAGTATTGACCCCCCAACTCTCCTTGTCGGCTTCATGTAGTTCGTTCAGGAGGTGTGAGTCAAGGAATATGTAACGTTATCCTGAGAGATCCGGATAGTGACAAAGAAAGTGAGTCACCATTTTGGATTCTTCTCCGCAACCTCTCCATATAGGATCATCATCAAGTCTCATCCTGCAAAGGTGATCTCTGTGAAAAAAATGACGAGTAAGAATTTGTACATGAGTATATATTCGTACATATTTTAGAGAGGTTATATGAGGAGAAAAACCTAATGACCAGCCTAAGCCATATTGTTCCATCAGCCAAACTTCATTTATTGCAATCGAAGTGAGAAAAATCAGTACTTGAAAAGCATCAACTAAACCCAAACTGGATTTGCTTATAAAATTCTCTGTCAGATGGAAATAGAGATTCGGACCGAAATAAACATAAATAAATCCAATCTAGACATCATAATAGTTAGCAGGGAGCTTGGTCTACCATTCAAGATAAGTGCACCAAGTCGGGGGGAAATGGAACAGACAGGGACTTTAGTGGTCGGTGCGAGGCAAACGAAAAGATTCATCAAAGGAACTTCATAAAAGAAATCCTTAGACTTTTGAAGTTGTATAGGAATCAAATATGACAGGGCCCCAATTGAACACTGTAAACTCAACAAAGATTTATATCGGATAGGTACATCATCATCGATGTGTGTTTCGAAAATGAAGCTTTGGAACATATGTCCTGAGAATGAGAGGCAATTGCACAATGTATATCAGTTATACGGCCAACGATTTCTCAGGCTTCAACTTCCTTTCAAACTGATACTACTCATCCTTGGAAGACCGTGACTGCAAGAAGGACCCCAAAAAAAAGTCCAAGTAAATGGTTGCAGTACAAAGACCATTCGACCCGATAAACAAAATCTGCGAGCAGTAAGGAATATTATATTCTAATGTAAATTGTAAATTGGTAAATTACCACATAGAATTCGGAGCGACATAGAGTCTAAAGTTCAGGATCACATGCATATTGAATCTATCCCGTACGGCTGTCATAAAACCCATGTAAACAATGGGAGTACTGGTGGCATAGGTCCCCGAAAAATACCATGCAAAAGTATTGCTTTTGTCTTGCACAAAATATCGACAGCCGCACTGGATAAATGTGATTGGTGTTATCAAGACGAAACAAGACAATGATTAGACCTCGATTGGAGATGTTATCTATTAAAATCATGAACTGGTAATGGCATCATCATACCCTAGAATTTCTGAACTATCTAAAAGGAGGACTAGTCTGCTGCAAGGATTGATCCAAAATTGTGAAGGCTGTTAGGACAGTTCTGTATTTAGGACATCACCGAGTGAGAGTATTCAAGCCAGAAACTCTATGCCATATTGACCTGTACACCTACAGAGAGCTTAAGGAGGCCTTATAGCAAGAGTATAATCTTTATCTTCTATCTTGGTATGCATAAATTAGGGTATTTGCATTTCCTGTGACGAGTCAGCCTTATCTGGATAACACGACATCAAGGCTTTGTTGAAGTTGCTAATTACGGCATGACTCCATTTTGAATCGCCCAGAGCTGATGTTGGTATTATTTCTGTATAAGAAAAATTGGGGATTACCCACACGTACATCTGGTGGTAATAACGCGTACTGTACTCTAATGTGAGCACACCTTAAAAGTCAATTTCACAGTTTAACATAACATAACATAATTTATTTGGATAATGTACAAAGATTACATGATCTTAACAGTACAAAGTGCAATGGTGTAATGACGGGAAGTTTTTTAAAATACAAATAGACTAAATTAACCAAACTTACAATAAGAAAAATAGAAGCTAGGTCCAAAAAGAGGAGAACAACCTAATGAAAGTAATGAAACAGATGAACTAAAGAGAAAAAACGCAATAAAATCAAATAAATAAATAATAAAAAAATAAAAGCAATAAACAATAAGTAATGATTAATAATAAATAATAACAATCAACAATCAATAAAATAGGACAAAAATTAATACTGAAAAAAACCCAATACGTATGTATATAAAATGAGAAACAAAACTAGTCCAAAAAGGAAAAAAAAATTAGTTAATAAAAAATAAATGATAAACAAGATCAAAAGCAAAATAAATTACACTAAACTTATACATAAGAAAACCAATGTTGCACAAGAGAGAGAAAAAAGATAGAGAGAGTGAAAAGAGATATAGACTAAAATCTGGGAAACACTCAAACTGCATGACTTTCAACAAATATTTGAAGATTTTATAAGCTTGGCAAAAGTTCTGCCGACAGCCGTGCATTGAAGATCATACGACAAAAGATTCCACCTGCGAATGCTTTGGAAAAAGTAAGAACGCTGTCCATACTGCGACTTGCAACGAGGGATCAAAAGTTTCTTATATCTAGTCGATTGCAAGAAGTTTAGTTTCTCTCGTTTATGAAGAACTTTTAATCTGCGTTAAGTAGTTTTCTAGAGGGCAACCAAGCAAGGTCGATATATAGGGTGATATGTGACTGGTCCGAGGCAGCTTGAATACATAGCGTAACGCATCATTGAATGCAACTAAGAGTCTTCTACGACAAATTGAGTCCAGAGATGAAAATATTATGCAACCATAAGTAGAGGGAGGTATCACCAGGGCTTTAACCAGTTTTTTTCGCATATGAAGCGAAAGCAACCCAGAAATTAGCCACAACCGCCGTAGACACCCACATATTTTTCCAATTGTAGAACTAATATGGTTGCAGCAGGAGAACTTCGAATTAAGCACAAAACCCAAGCTCTTTGCGGAATCCACATAGGGAAGTCTGGTGTTATTTATAAGTACGGGCGGTAAATTATTGACATCAATATCTTTTATATAGATCGCTAGGGAACTTGATTTGACAGGATTTAGTTCTAAGCTGTTTTGCACAGACCAATCATAAACACGCTGGAGATTTTGATTCAGTCTGCATACGCAATCCACCGTTAAGCCAATTGGCCTATTGAGATACATCTGCACGTCGTCGGCATATAGATGTATCACAGCATCATGGATTACGTCAGTCAGGTCGTTTATATAAAGGCTGAACAAAAGGGGACCAAGTATTGATCCCTGAGGAACACCACAATATAGATTCACCAAATCAGGGAGTGTATTCTGTACTTTTACAAATTGGCTACGTCCGCTTATGAAGCTCTTGAAAAGCTGAACAGCAGATGATGAGAAATAAAACACCTGAGATAGCTTTTTCAGCAGCTTGCGATGATCAATAGAATCAAATGCTGAAATCTAGCAATGTGAGAATTGTAAGATGGTCCATATCCAAAGCTTTGTGAATATTCGACGAAATTTTAAGCATAGAAGTTTCACAGCTATGATTTGGACGAAATCCAGACTGCCAGGTAGTCAGATAGCCGTTTTTATTAATGTAGTCAATAGTCTGCATATATGGACATAATCTCTTCCAATACTTTGCCTAAGAAGCAAAGAAGACTAATTGGGCGGTAATCGCTTATAGCACAGGCAGAGGACTTTTCGGGATAGGTGTACCAAAGTGACGTCAGTATAATTACCTACATATATAGTCGCCTTTGTATTTTAATTAGTTTCATTACTTGTATACATTTGTACTTTTTTTAATCCAAGCAATCCAATGAAATTACTTGTCAAGCAATTTTGTTAAACTAGTTTCAGTTTTTTTAATAAAGCAACCCAGTTAAGCAAACAAAAGTTTTATTTCTCTGCGAAACAATTTGGTGCCGAAACCCGGGACGAAACTTGAATCTCGTGGTGCATAAGAACAAATTATAATATTCATTGTGGATTAATCGTACTACCGATACATCTTTTAGTTCAACATGGAGGTGAAGCAAATTACAGCGCAGTTAACTTTAAAAAAGCACATCGGTAATTTTGTGATTAACACACAAAAAGCTGGTAAGGCAAACTTAACAGAAAGCTATATTCAAACGCGGATTGACCTATTAAAGGAGTATTGGGTAAAATTCCGAACTAACCATGACAGAATGGTGGACGTAGCCACGTCTAAAGATCTTGAAGAGGATTATTTTCGTAATGAAACTTTTGACCTGGTTGAGTTACTTTATTGTGAAAACCTTGGATTGCTGAAAGAAACCTTACGTGACCTTCAACCTATATCTTCATATAACACGGCATTCTCAAGTTCAGCTCAAGCAAATATCTCTCCGGTCCCGTCTATAGCTAATTCTCTTCCAAAAATTAATTTAACGAGTTTTGGTGGAGATTTTCGTGAATGGTCTGCATTTCATGACCTCTTTAAAAGCCTTATTGATTGCCGAGGTGATCTAACAGGGTCACAAAAGCTGTACTATTTAAAGACCAGTCTTCATGGTCAAGCGGAACAACTGCTACGCAATACAGCAATTACGGATGCAAACTATTCTTCTGCGTGGAAAATCCTTTGCGACCGTTATCAAAATACGCGCATTCTTGTTTCATCGTATCTTAAAATGCTTTCATCGTTAGCCGCCATGAAGACAGAATCAGCAGATGAACTCAAAAGATTATATGATGGAACTACTGAAGCAGTCAAAGCTTTAGAGTGCTTGAATCGTCCTGTCAACTGCTGGGATGACTGGCTAATCTTTATCACAGCACAAAAACTCGATTCCATCACGCGAAAAGACTGGGAAAGTTCAATTAGTTCAAACACAGAGCCGTCTACTTTTGAATTATTTAGTCGCTTTCTTCAAAACCGAATCCACACTTTGGAAGCTGTCGGACTACCGAATATGAAGCGAAAGGAGGATCATAGAAGCTCTTCTGCCTCCAATATTCAATCGAAAGTTCCTGTTGTTCGAGCATATGTAACTTCATGGCCCTCAAAATGTCCAAATTGCAACGGAAAGCACATTCTTTTATTCTGTCCATCCTTTAAACAGAAAACTACTATCGAAAGAAGAAACTTCGTGTCTAAAGAACATCTTTGCTTTAACTGTCTCAAGACGGAACACATAGCAGCTAACTGTCCTTCAACCAATCGCTGCAAACTTTGTCAGCAATCGCATCACTCGATGCTTCACTTATCTCAGGACACATTTCCTGAAACAAAAGCTTACTCTTCAGCTATAACTCCTATTTCTACTAACGTCGCTGTGAAGTCCTTATCAGCGGCAGCCTTAAGTGTGAATATGAGCAATACTATCTTACTGGCTACAGCAAAGGTTATTTTGAAATCCCCAGAAGGAAGGAGTCTTCATGTAACAGCTTTACTTGATCAAGGTGCTCAACGAACTTTTATCGCAGCATCTGCCGCAAACTGTCTTCGACTAAAGAGAACGAAAGTTAATATTCCTATCTCTGGAATTGGTGGATGTGACGCTGCACTCGTGGAATCCATGGTAACAGTCCGGATTCAATCTCAAATTGATCAAGACTTTCATTTGGACAGCAACGCGTTAGTTTTACCAAAACTAACTCGATTTGCGACACCTCACAAGCTCCATATTTCCAGTTTTCCACATCTTAAAGGATTAGCACTTGCAGACCCCGATTTTGCAAAACCTTCCAGTATCGAATTAATCATCGGTGCAGACATTTACTATGCTCTACTTAGAGATGGTCTTCGTCATGGCTTACCTACAGCTCAGAACACTACCCTGGGTTGGATACTGTCAGGACCTGCTGGTGCCAAGGTATCAAATACTTCATCCCATATCAACGTTCACACTTCTACTACTTTGCCAGATCTATTAGAGCTAGATCATCTGATACGGAAATTTTGGGAGATTGAAGAAATAGCAGCCTCTCCAATGCCACTTTCCGAGGAAGATCAGCATTGTGAACAGTTTTATCAAGAAACAACAAAGCGAGATAGCAACGGGCGTTATATTGTATGCCTTCCCATTAAATCACAATTCAGACGACCGCTAACTTTTGGTGACTCGAGATCCAACGCTGTAAATTGCCTCATGTCAATAGAAAAACGTTTTCTTCTAGATCCTGTACTGCAATCTAGATATGTGGAATTCATGGAAGAGTATCATACACTGAACCACATGGAACTTGCTCGCGCTACCAGTCGTAATGATGACCACAAGTTGCTATTTTACTTTCCACATCACGGAGTTTTGCCTGAAAATTCTGTAAGCACAAAACTGAGAGTTGTTTTTAATGGGTCTCGGAAATCTAGAGGGGGTCCTTGCCTGAATGAATACCTAGCTGTCGGACCAACACTTCAAAACGACCTCCGATCAGTGATTCTTCGCTGGAGAAAACATCCAATTGTATTTTCAGCAGATATCAAAATGATGTATCGACAAATCCGAGTCCATGATCAAGATACAAATCTTCAGCGCATTGTGTGGCGCAAATCCAGTCTGGATCCTCTTCAAGATTTTCGGCTATGTACTGTTACGTACGGCACATCATCAGCACCGTATCTTGCCATACGTACACTGCTACAACTGTCAGAAGACGAGAAACAGCGATTTCCATTAGGATCTGAAGTTCTTCGCTCTGATTTCTATGTGGATGACGTCCTTTCTGGAGCTGAAAATGTTACATCAGCGCTTCAGTTACAAAACCAACTAATCAATATCCTCAAATCTGGAGGATTTGAACTCCACAAGTGGTCATCGAATTGTTCCTCACTCCTACAAGCGGTTAACTTTCAATCATGCTCGTCGGTGGATTTATCAAATGACACTACAATCAAAACTCTTGGAATGCTATGGGATCATACTGAAGATTGTTTTAAGTTTCAAGTGTGTCTACAGGATCCACCCACTACCGTAACCAAGAGAAACATTTTATCGGACGTTGCAAAACTATATGATCCACTCGGATTCTTATCACCATCTATTTTGCAAGCAAAGTGTAAGTTCCAAGAACTCTGGTTCGAAAAAAGTCTAGAGTGGGATACACCGGTTCCCGATCAGATAGCAAGGGATTGGCTTCTACTTCGTGAGGAGCTGCCTCGTCTTGAAAACATCACGGTTCCGAGATGGATTGGCTGCAATTCAAATAACCTCAGCTACGAGATTCATGCCTTTTCCGATGCATCTGAAAAGGCCTATGCCGCAGTTGCATATCTACGAGTCTGTCATGACTATGCAAATATTCAAATGTTCTTTCTGTGCTCGAAAACTAAACTGGCACCAATCAAACAATTGTCCATTCCACGCCTAGAACTATGTGGAGCACACCTGATGGCTCGATTAGTCAAGAATCTGCAGACGTCATTAAAATTTTCCGATATACCAGTACATTGCTGGAGCGATGCTCAAATTGTTATTACTTGGTTAAAATCTCACCCTTCGAAATGGAAAACATTTATTGCAAACAGGTGCAGTCAAATACAAGAACTGCTTCCTTCAGCGCATTGGCGTCATATTCCAGGTTCATGCAACCCTGCAGACTGTGCCTCTCGGGGCTTATCACCATCGGATTTAATCAAGCACGACCTTTGGTGGCAAGGTCCAGGCTTTCTTAAACTTCCTTCGATATATTGGCCAGACTCAAAGCCTTTATGTTCAATTGAGAAAACTGACTTAGAAGAAAGGTCATCGAATGTTTCTGTTAGTGCAGCAGTTGAAGTACCAATATCATGGGCATTGATCGATAGAGTTTCATGTCTTCGTCGTCTGATGCGAATTACAGCATACTTTAATCGCTTCATATGCAATACGAGAAAAAAGTCATCAGACCGGAATTTGGGATCTCTAACTGCTTCTGAGCTAGAGGACGCACTTATATTTTGTATTCGAGACACTCAACAAGCGAGCTACCCATCAGAATACCGCCGACTATCAAGTGGAAACTCCGTTAAATCTACAAGTCGACTCATACGACTGTCACCCTTTTTCGATCACTCCACCAAGACAATAAGGGTAGGAGGACGACTACAAAGTTCTAATTTGACCGCAGATGCTAAGCATCCATTTATTCTCTCAAAAAATTGCCGGCTTAGTGACTTAATCATAAGCGAGACTCACAAGAATACTTTGCATGGAGGAATTGGACTTACCTTGAACACAATTCGTCAACGATTTTGGATTCTGTCGTGTAGGGATAAAGTACGCCGATATATTCAGCGATGCCTTATTTGTTTCCGACAGAGAGTGTCGGCACGTACACAACTAATGGGTATCCTTCCAAGTGATCGCGTTACAGCAACAAGGCCTTTCTTGAACACTGGAATTGACTACGCTGGTCCTATCCTCATTCGTTACGGACCTGGAAGAGGCAGAACCGCGCACAAAGCTTATATAGCAATTTTTGTTTGCCTGGCGACAAAAGCGATACATATCGAATTAGTGTCGGACCAAACTACATCAGCATTTCTAGCAGCCTATAAACGCTTTACAGCTAGAAGAGGATTTTGCAATAAGGTATATAGTGACAATGCAAAAAACTTTGTCGGCGCCGATCGAGAGCTGCAAAAATCTTTATTTCTTCTAAAAGCTCAGCTGCCAGAGGAACTCCTGTCACTCCTAGCCTTTCAAAGGACAACCTGGATTTTCATTCCGCCTAATGCACCAAATTTCGGTGGACTCTGGGAAGCAGGTGTCAAGGCGGCAAAACATCATCTCAAAAGAGTGATTGGCAGTGCTACGCTTACTTTTGAGGAAATGTACACTCTTCTCACCCAAATAGAAGCCTGCCTTAATTCCCGGCCACTCTGTCCAATCAGCTCAGACCCTAAAGATGAAGAAGCATTAACGCCTGGACATTTTTTGATGGGATCAGCACCGTTAACACTTCCCGAACAGAGTACACAAGGAATCAGTATGAATCGCTTGGCCAGGTGGCAAATGATTCAACAAATGTATGAGAACTTTTGGAAAAGGTGGTCGCTGGAATATTTAAACAATCTTCAAGTTCGCACTAAATGGACCACGACAACGCCTAATGTTGAGATTGGCAGTATAGTCCTTCTCCGTGACAACAACCTCCCACCATCTCAGTGGGCTCTTGGAAGAATCGTACAGACTCATCCTGGAATCGATGGATTAGTACGTGTAGTATCTATCAAATGCAAAGATACCATCATCAAACGTCCAATTACTAAGATCTGTCCTTTACCCAGCCACGATTCAGTTTAATATCTAAAGACTTCACGGCGGGCGGAACTTCGTCGTAAGGACGAGGCGGGCGGTGATGTACCAAAGTGACGTCAGTATAATTACCTACATATATAGTCGCCTTTGTATTTTAATTAGTTTCATTACTTGTATACATTTGTACTTTTTTTAATCCAAGCAATCCAATGAAATTACTTGTCAAGCAATTTTGTTAAACTAGTTTCAGTTTTTTTAATAAAGCAACCCAGTTAAGCAAACAAAAGTTTTATTTCTCTGCGAAACAATAGGTATTACAAGTGCTTGCTTCCACCTGGTGGGAAACTTAGATGTTGTTAAACATGGGTTAAAACTTTAATTATTTCCGGTGCAATCGCTCTACTGAAACGAGGAGGCAGTTCATCCGGCCCTGTTGCATCAGATTTAATTGCAGACATGGCCAACAATACCTCCTTTTCGTCAACATTCCTATCTTAAATCCAAGAAGTGAGTTAAGTCTATGTTTTACTCCTTTGCACAAGAGTAAAGATAGAAAAACCTAAGCTTAAGAACCGTATAAATTAAACTTGAGCGTTTATATACAGGATGCACAGCTATTAGAACCCCAAGAAAATGTTAGTTTAGACGGCATATGTACTTACCTCGTGCACCCATCTTAACTATCCATTTTGGTGCGCAGCGTGCAAAAACTATGCCGTCTAAACTATAGAATAAACAAACTTGATTGAAATTCGGACTTCGGAAATAAGAAAAGGCTGGTCATGAGGAACAAATGCTTAGATATGGATTGGTAGGAATAATGTTGATATGACAAGAGAAACTCGAATTTTTTTTACCCAGACCTTAAATTACCTCAATGTAAAAAAAAAAAAATCGAAACTAAAGGTTTGACTAGTCTATCACTTCCATAGTATAACTTTAAACAAATTCAATAAGCACCTGCTGATAATAAACAAAACTTCCCGAGTAGTAATAAAACTCTGTCAACGGTTTATAGCTATCAAACTGAAACCAGTTTCTTACAAGGAAATAAGCAAATTTCAATAATTAGTATTAAATAGACGCGTGATGGGATCTTCTTTAGATTTTGTTTACTATCTAACAAAAATTAGGTCAAACACAACATCTTCAGGAGAGAAAACATGAACTTCCCACGAAACCTAAACTTCTCTCTTCGAAGGGCTATAAAATTATCTGAGGACAGACACTACGTAGAAAACAAGTCTATAAAATAATTGAAATTGTTAAACGCTTTCTAATTTTATGGATCTGCTCGTTAGCGATGTGGTAGTAACTATACATCGGCTTCTAACCAGAAAGCAATCGATTTTACTGGCATCTAAGCCGCGCGCTATTATAATTTATTACGTTGCATAGAGGAAGGACAAAAATTCAAGTATAACTTGCTCCCCACGTCTATAAACTAAAATTTAAATAAGATGCGCGCGCATCTTAATCTTGCAATGGAGTCAGAAGATGCAGACTTTGATCATTATGATTGGTTTTGATTTTTACAGTTTCATATCGCAAAGAAAACAATCGACACACGTGCAATAAAATTCATATGCAAAAAAAAAAAAAAAAGAAAAAAAAAGGCAAAAGTCACTGAAGCATGGGTTTGGTTATATTACGTAGGTATCCGGTACGGTACATCATATGTAGGTACTCGTCGAAGTCGTTTTAGGTAACGCACGATAATAATCGAAAGACTTTCTTTCATAAAAATTAAAACGCCCGTTATTGAGCCGCTAATGGAATTGTAATGCCTCAGGGGATGGGTGTTGTCCGCTGGGAGTAGATTGCATTTTATTGGCTTGTAATTTTAAGTATTCGCGATTAATGGCGAAATTGATTTATTTCATTTAAATCGTATAAATTTCGTTTGCGCTACAGAGAGTAACTGGAGAATTTCGAAAGGCTGCGGCAGCAAATCATGCGCGGCAGATTTAAATGCACAAAAATTTAATTGATTTGTTTAATAGGGATCGTCCCCTATTGGCACACAAAATCACTGCCGTAGGCAATTATCTGCAGTTAAAATTATATAGAGAGGCGCGAATGGTAAGAAAGATGAGAAGAGCGACAAATATCGCATGTAATCAGAGCATGAAAGAGTTACAAAATAACGGAAAGGGTCCGGTCATGTTAAGCTAAAAAAAACAAAAAGCAGATTGTGGTGAGTCTCTCAATGTTTCTAAATTTCCATTTGATAGGTCTTGGGAAATGTATTGAAAATTATTTGAATCAATTTCAGTCTCATGGGAACGTCATTGGAAAATTTTCGAAAAAGTTTTGCAATTAAAAGTAACGTTTAGACAACCGGAAGTTGTTGGTGCGTATCGAATATCGTTTTTGAATATTTGTTTTTATTTTTAATCACACACACACACACACATTCAGTACTTACCCAATTACACTTTATCCCATCTATAAAATTGAATTACTCCCTTAAAAATTCTTATCACAACATCGATCCGTGCCGTGCCATAAAAGAAATAATTTCAAAGCAAAACTTATTTTCAGCATGACGAGAGAAAAGAGCATTAGAAAAATGACCAAAGCCGTCTGCGCATCCTCAAGTGGAAGTCTTTTGTTCTTCTGTGTGGAGCCTCGTTTGGGTTCTCAAATGGATTCGGGTGGATAACAAAGTAGTGACGATAGCATAAATAAAACCCAAGAAATCATTAAGAGGTTCTTGGAGTTCTTTATCAGGTTGTGCGATGCCAGCAGAATACTGAACAGAGGCTCCCTGCGCAGGTTTTTCAAAATGATCAAATTTCAACTCATGTAGGTATCAATGAAGTATTTTCGGTTTTTTTTTTTTGCTATTTTCGTGGGGAGCTTATACACCATTCACGAGTATATTCATACGCGCTATCACCATCCGCCGCTTTTTTGTTTTTTTTTGTTGCTGATTAGATTGAATTTGAATATTTTTCCAATACCGGAGATGATCGTTATAACATCGCACACGCAAGCGCGTCTGTTTACTTTTGTATGCGCATGCGGGAACTGAAATCGTAAATATAATATGAGAGATTTTGAGAGAAGTTTCTTGATGTTTTCCGGCTTTCTGCAAGATCTTACATGGAAAGATACTGAAATGGGATGTCATATGACCTATAAAAACTTTGTTCGCTATGTTTTATGGACATTTTTGTTTTTCAAGTGTAAATTGAGTTCTATAGAAATTTGAAGAGATTTAAGCTGTTCGAAGTTTTCTTTTGTGTTTTTAAGAAAAATTAGTCTTCAAATAGCTTAAGATAATAATACATGTGTCAATATTTTGTTATGTTGCATTCGGGAGTAGCTTCAATAGGTACCGACTATCCGTATCCGTTCCATTTATACGTGTGTCGTGCTGTCTTGTTGTAGTAAATTGAAGTAATGCTACAAAAAGGTTTCTTTTATTTCAGGAACCTCAAAAGGAAAGGAGATGCTGCTATAAAGAAATTCTTCCCGGGATTTGAAGGACCAACTATGGGAACTTATGTGACTAATACTAATCTCTTAAATGTTGTTAGGCGTTTAAGCAGTAATCATTGCCCTCTTAGAGGATTCAAACGTTACATAAACATTAACTGGAATGCAGTTTTGATAATTTTCAATATTTATCGTACTAAAAACTGAGCGCGAAATTAGTTATCAGTAGTTCAAAAATAGCTTTCCTTTCCTCTCGTGGCGCCTCGCTTACTTTGGAAAATTGAGTTCTTTTATATTTTTAATCACCAATCAGATAAGCGCGATACTACTTTACAGGTTTCCACTAAAGAATAATAGATAAATAAAAGCCTGTTTAAAGAGAAATGAGCGCCAACCTTCGAAATGTCTTGTGTGTACTATTCGGAAAGCCACCCGAAAATACTAAATCGATGAACTCGATGAATTATATGCTGCGTTCCTTTTCTCGTTCAGAATGAATTTTTTCAATTCATGTCGTTCTTTTTCTTGGACCGAACGATTTAGTTTCAATCTGTCATCGCTTTTTGCGGACTCCGAATCGTTCTGAATGCACCTGAGTTTTTCCCGGATTCAAGCAGAACGATTTTAATTTGTATTCGTGAATGTGTTGTTTACAATTTGGACGAGGTGGTATTAGTTGAGTTTAAGTTGCATTTGTTGGAAAATAGGTTAATTTTTCATAAGCAACAATTTTTACGAATTTATACTTGCTTTTATCAAATGGAAGAAATGTCAAACACTTGAGATGGTTCTGTTTCGTTCTTTTTCTATGAGCACAGATATAAATTATGACATCGTTCTGTCGATTCATACAGATTCATTCAGAACGAGAAAAGGAACGCAGCAATAGTTCAGTGACCTTTTTTTGGTCGAATCAAGCCGAATGGAGACGAGAGTTAAAAAGAAGACGTCAGAGCTTCTCTCTCTGCCCCCGGTAAGTGACAGATAAGAACGGTGGTCGATTCAAAAAAGGTCCGCACAAGTAAGGAAAAAAGGAGGAATTGGATGGCAAGTAATTCTGATCTGTTTAACGAACAGAAAGGCTAAATTGAGCAGGACGAGAAAAAAATTGGTCTCGTGGAATCAGGAGAAAAAATAATGAAGGAGATTTGGAAGTAGCCGTAGTTGAAAAAGGAAATGGAGTAACGGAGAACAAGATTAAATAGAGATCGTGGAACCGATTTTCCAAAGGAGCGGAGGTCACACGGTCGAAAGATAAGTACCTTGTTTTGTCCTAAACTATTATTATTATTTGAAATTTAAATTGAAGTTTGAAGTATTTAAATATAAACATATTTAGAATTATTGAGTTAAATAAGGTCTGATTGATTTTCCCGGGTGTCGCCCCTCGCGGTTCCATACAGGGATAGTAGTAATCAGAATATCTAATTTTGCTCGAGGGGATAGTGCTCCTCAGCATGATCTAGTGTAATCTTAAGTTCATCGGATTAATGAAGTAGTAGGAGTTTAATTTCATAACCATAATTTCTAACCTAAGTTGAATTGTACACCCTTAATATGGGATGTAGTGATCTATGATTTCGATGTCTTTAAATTGATAGCAACAATTGAAATAAATGTTTTGTGTCCGGATTTGTTATGATTAGAATTACTGGTTACCGTAATTTGTGTTGAATTCCTTTCCTCATTCTACCGTTTATGACTAGCGGTCCGTTCTCGGCTTGCTAACGCGAGTTTCGTGGTTCCGCTCAGTGAGTTTTCAAAAAAAAAATCACTGGCGCCCAACTTAGATCTCCACGTTGAACCTACGCCATCTCCACTAAGCTGCCAAAAACAGAAAAAGGGGCAGAAGCCCACATTGTGTTTTGTTGCAAAAAAAAACAAAAAACAAAAAGCGTGTAACAATTTGATAATGGAGTACTCCGCCTATGGAGCAATGGCCACGTGGTCAACTAAAGTTTTAACAAAAAAACGTTCGCACATTTTATGTTAAATTAGTTACATACGTTATAATCTGAAGCGAGTCAGATATTATTTTTAGTATTATTGAAACTTTATAACTCCAGGAGAATTACAGCTACCAGGTGAATTACACTTATGCAAGGGAATTACATTTTACGCCAGGGTAATTGAATATCTAAATCATAAAAGAAAGGACAACGGTAAATATATTACTGGAATAATTATATTTGTTAGAAAACACAATTTTAACGAATAAAGGACTAAATACAAAAGACATCGAAATAATGATAAGGAAACAAAGTTAATTAAATGAGCTAAGTATTATTAATTTAGAAATAATTAAGTTCGTTAAAGAATTATACAATAAATTAACAGCAGAATTCAATATCAAAAGAATAAGGAAATCAACTATATTTAAATTGCAGCCCTCATATTGAAGATTGCTTGAATTTTTCATCATCGTTTCGTCATCAACTGCTAAAGTTTTAGATGTTGTGTTGTGGTATTTAAGCTCATCTAATTTATAATGATTACAGCCTTCTACGTTACAAAAGAAGCTTAAAGACTTCATAAAAATTTTGTTTGACAAAAAGATATTTCCACAAACTCGATGAACTTGTAATGTCCTCTTGAATGAGACTATATATTTGACATTTGCCTCAATTATAGAGGCCATTTCATCTATATCCTCATTATTGATGACATAAACCCGCATTCCTTGCCAGTTCTCTTTTATTATATTGACCGCAGATTCTAAAGAAGAAATATCTCTACCTAAAGCAACAAATTTATCCACAGTTCTTTTGCAGACTGCCCCTGGATCACCTTTACCATGACCAGCTTCATGAAAATTCCAAGTGAACCGGCTTATTTCAGGAAAAAGGTTTTATATTTGGGAGGCTAACATACATGAGTAACCTTACTTCTATTTTCTCCGAATTGTCTACACAAGAACATTTATGCTACCTTGGAGACTTCAATCTTCCGAGTGTAAACTGGATATGGTCTGCAGAAGGAAAGATCCTAATGCCTTCAAATGTATCATCACTATGTGAGTGTTTAGTTGTGGATAGTCTTACTGGATGTCAATTAATTCAAATTAATCCTTTTTGTAATATATTCGGTAAATTTCTAGATCTTGTTTTCATTAGCTATGATTTAAAATTTTGTATTAACGAAGTTTCATATCCTTTATCAAAAATCGATCTTCATCATAAATCGTTTTTTTTTTTCTTTTTTTTTTTTTTTATATTATTAAGCCAAGCTCAGGGGATACCCTATGATGCAAAGCACAGCGTGGCAGGAAGGAGATAGGGAAAGGATTAAGGGATATGAGGAGAGCGGCGGAGGTGCCGATGTATGTCGCCCTTAAACTTTTGCAGGTTGTATGCCGGAGGAAAGACAGAAGATGGTAGACTGTTCCACATTCGCACAGTTCGGGATAAGAAAGCATCACGGAATTTTAGTGTACGGCTGAAGGTAATTTGAAGGGTAAAAGGATGAGCGCGGGTATTGCGCGCAGGAACTATTCTACAAGGGATCAGACTAGATATTTCATCAGAACATTGGCCATGCATATAGCGATAAAGGAGCGAACGGCATCCAACATTGCGACGGTGCTCGAGCGAGTCGATATGGCGAGTAATTGCCACATCGCCAATGAGCTTGCAGGCTCTCTTTTGGACAATATCCAATGAAGCTAAGGCTGTGCGACCAGCCCCGGCCCAGATATGGGAATTGTATTCCATTCTAGGTCTGATGTAGGACTTGTAGAGGAGCGCTATATTTGATAGGCTGAAATATTTCTTACAGCTTTTCAAAAAACTAAGACATTTTGATGCTTCTTTGGCAACCGAGAAGATGTGATCTGTCCAGCTTAACTTACTGGAAATATTAATGCCAAGAATTCTTAGTGACGGTGATTCAGAAATTAATGCACCATCAAACGAAACGGGAGTGGTTAAGTGATGGTCTTGTTTTAATGAGATGAGACAGCTTTGGGTCTTAGATGCATTGAATTCGACGCGATTCACTTTGCCCCAAGCGAGAATATTGTCAAGATCGTTATTCAATGATCTAATAATGCAGTCTCGTTTAACACATGCGGCGTTCCCTCTGGAATTCGCATGGGTGTCAAAGGAGTATGCGAAATCAAGGGTACTGTCATCAGCAAAGCTATGGATAGGATTGAAAGTAAGGGAAAGCAGATCATTAATGAAGATTAGAAATAGAGTCGGAGAAATAACAGAGCCCTGGGGGACACCGGCATTAATAGGATGATGATCAGATATAACGCCATCTAATACAACACGTATTTGGCGACTAGATAAAAAACTTTCAATCCATAATAGAAGAGGAGGGGAAAGACCAAGTGCTTTGAGTTTGGCTAAAAGGGCTGAATGCCAAACTCTATCAAAGGCCTTTGAAATATCTAGAGCAACGATTTTGGACTCACCAAAATTGTGAAGACTACGATTCCAACATTTCGTAAGAAAAGTCAGCAAGTCTCCAGATGAGCGTCCGTGCCGGAAGCCGTATTGGCGATCGTTGATGAGCTGATTGGTTTCCAGATACTTCATTAATTTGGAGTTAATGATAGATTCAAAAACCTTTGAAAGAATCGAAGTGATTGCAATTGGTCGATAATTTGAGGGATCGCTACCCTCTCCTTTCTTGGGAATAGGCTGAACGTGAGCTAGTTTCCAAGCAGTTGGAAATTTTCCTGTCGAATAGGACAGGTAGAATAGTTTGCGCAGAGGTTTAGCCAAGGATGAGGCAAAACTATTAACTTAGATACATATTTGTTTGCTGACTTTGTAGTTACTGACTTCTATACTTATAACTCTCGTAAAGAGGATTTTGTTAAATTTAATGATTACATAAACTCCTTTGATTGATGTGAAATGTGAAATCTTGCAAATGATCTCAATCATACTTACAGTAATTTCTGGAAATTATTCATGCTGGCATTGATAGGTTCATACCCATTAATAAGGTGAAATCGAGAACACACCCTCCTTGGTTCAATAGAGGTTTGCTAAGGCTAAAAAACGCTAAAAATAGGGTATATAAATTGTTGGATGAGGTTAACAATTCATTCAATGAGGCAAATTATAAGCATTTAAGGCGTGAATATGAGTATCTTCATAGATAGCTCTTTAGACTCTACATCTGGTCAACTGAGGATAATATTAAAATCAATAGCAAAGCAGTTTGGTCGTACATTAACGCTAAGAGATCTTCGTCCGGTATTCCTATTAATATGGAATACAATGACATCCTTTCTAATAATCTTGAGGACAGTTGCGAATTGTTTGCCAATTACTTCGAATCAGTTTATTGCAGTGACTCTGGCACTGTTTCGTTTTCAACATCTAGTAATGCTGAGGCCTTAACGGATGTGGGAAGCATTCACTTAAACGAATGTGATGTGGAACATTCATTGAGTGCTTTAGACTGTGATACCTCTTACGGTAAGGATTTAATTCCGAACATCTTGCTCAAACACTGTTGTAGTTCTTTGTCTATTCCACTAGCAATAATCTTTAATCTATCCCTAGGTTTGGGTGATTTTTTAGATGATTGGAAATTCTCTCTTATTAAACCTCTATTCAAAGCCGGTTCCCGGGGATCAAATCAGCAATTATAGACCAATTGCTAAACTCTTACCAATCCCCAAATGTTTTGAGAGTTCGGTAAAAGATAAAATTTATTTTCATATCAAAGAAGGTATTTCCTCTTTGCAGCACGGGTTTGTAAGTGGTAGATCTACTTCTATGAATTTAATTCTCTTCAAACATAGTGTGTCTATTGCTATTGAGGATGGCTTCCAGGTAGATGTCATTTACACAGATTTTGTAAAAGCCTTTGATCGCGTTAATTTAACTCTTCTTATTAAAAAGCTTGAAAGGTTTGGTTTTAATTCGTCTTTGCTTGATTGGTTAACTTCGTATCTCACTAATCGTACTCAGTGTGTTAAAGTGGATTGCTTTCAGTCGCGAATTTTCCAGGTTTTGTCTGGTGTTCCGCAGGGAAGCCACTTAGGTCCTTTGTTGTTTATTATATTTATTAATGATGTGATAAATATTTTCCGCTTCGCGCAACCATTGCTATATGCCGATAATCTTAAGATTATATTACCTATCAAAAATTCATCTGACACTTGCCATCTTCAGTTTGATCTTGATCGTTTACAAGAATGGTGTTTTTCAAACGGATTGGCTCTAAATCCAAGCAAGTGTAAATGTTATACTTTTCACCGTTTACTAAATCCCCTTCATACTAAATATTTTATCGGTAACGTTTCCATTGTTCGGCCGAATGAAATTTTGGACCTTGGTGTCATTTTCGACGTGAAACTGGGAAGTGGTTTGCATATTAATTATATCTGCTGTAAGGCTTTAAGGATGCTTGGTTTTATAAAGCGAAATGCTTAACACCTTAAAAGCTATATACATTGCCTTAGTTAGATCTATAGTGGAGTATGCTTCAGTGGTATGGTGTCCGTACACCAAACAACTTAGTGACAGAATTGAGAAAATTCAAAAAAACTTTACTCGCTATGCTTTAAGGAGATTGCTTTGGTTACATGATTTACCCAACTATAAATCTAGATGTATGCTATTGGGGTTACAACTCTTAGATACAAGGAGAAGAATTGCACCTATAATCTTTGTAAGAGATACTCTTTGCTACAAAATTTGTTCACCAGATTTGCTAATCTTATTCAATATGTGCCTGGTTTTGCACTTAGAAAAAGATTTTTGTTACATGTGCCTTATCACCGAACTTCTTGTGGTCAGCATGAACCCATTTCCTACTGCTCTCGTCGTTTTAATGAAATTTATGACAATGACGTGGATCTGGCTCTTGAACGCACCAAGTTTAAGGATTTAGTAATTTTTAAGTATTTGTAGTCGTGCTTGTTTAATTTAATTTAGTGAGTTCTTGTAATCTAGTAATACTATATATTACTTGCATTTTATATTTTCAATTTTTTCTGATACTATTGTACTCTTTTTGTTTGAATACTAAAGTTATAATAAGTGGTAATTTATATAAATTAGTTAGTTATATTAGCATAGCCTGTAGGAGATGATCTCTGTAGACTGAATTACATAAATAAATAAATAAAAGATTTTTATTCCTGTACTGGGTCACTGGTTCATCACTCAGAAAATTAATGTTTTTAACTCGTTCTGGTAACAACTGAAAAATTGGTTTTAGGTGCGCCCAAATGGCAGGCGAACCATGTGCTAATTTCTTACATAAAGTACATGTAAAAATGGTAGATATCGAGTCATCTAGATTGCGAGTGTAAAAAACAACAGTGTGAAGACTTAAGGCCCTAAATTTCCTTTCATTAAATCTTCTGCATCCTCTGTACCTGGCGGTGAGTAACAATTTTTGGGTATTTTTCTTAAAAAATTGTGCAGAGCACAGCAAACCTTTACAACTTTGTTTACAGTATTTAAGGAAACTAATAGGGTAGTAGCGCCTAAAGTCAGCAGTTCCCAGTACTCAGCACTTTTTACACAAAATTGCCTTAAATAAGAATATCATCTCACAAATTTTCCTGCGAACAACTAATTACGCATGCCCTGTTCTCAAGAAATTAAAAAAATTTGATTGCATTTATCCTTCTTAGTTGTATTATTATCGTCAGTACCCTTAGGGATCCTATTGAAGATGGTAATGAACAGGTTTTGTTAAAAATTAAATAGTGGAAAGTGTTAGAAATTTTATTTATTTTCTTGTGAAATAAGTGGTAAGTTAATGAAAAAAGTATTCTATCATGCAAATAGTTTTTATTTACGAGTTTTTTAATACATTTGGAAAATGTACCTACAAAAATAAATTTAATTTTAATGGTGCTGTGTTAAGGAAACGATATTTCATTAAGTTGTCTATCTCCAGCACAGCATGCTGCCGTACTGACGATTATACGGTTCTTGCTCATACGAAACGCCTTTTCTTTTGAAATTTCCTTTTTCAAAGATTTTTCGTTTGCATAAAGAGTTTTTTCCACTCAATTCTCGAGCTGCAGACTTATTTTGATATGAATTTTCATAGCACAACTCTCTAGAAACGCTAGGCATTCAAGTAAATGCGTAGTATTTCGCCTCATATAATTCACACTTAAATTTTATTTTAAGTCTATATATGAGGTCAGCTTGGCTGTTTGCTTGGCGTATACGGTAGGCAGGAACCAAGCCGTTCTGACGATTATACGGTTCCTGCTCATATGAAACGCCCTCTTTTTGCAATGAAATTTCTTTTTTTTTTAAAGATTTTTCTTTTGAATAAAGAATTTTTTACACTCGATTTAATCTTATCACATTCGTTATGTTGAAAAACTTTTTCACCACGTCGACTTTATAACGTTGAGGTTCAAGAATACGAACAGAGTATTCGATTCGTTATATAAAGTTTACGTAAAAACCATTTGTAATTCAAGAATAGGGCCCCTGGACTGGACATTAATTCACCACTTGACAACAGCGCCACCTATCGTGTTCAAAACTATCCTATCTCTCAAACTGGAACCATCGAAACACATTCACACAATTTCATTGAAATCGGTTGGTCAGTTTCGGAGATTAGCGTGTACAAGTGCAGTCACACTGGATTTTATATATTAAGATTTTGTAATGTTTTGCATTTTTATCTAATTTATTTCTACTTAAGTATTGCACATAGCTGGGAAGTTGGCCAATCAGGGCTGAATATTGTACTGCACACGAAATCTTAATGGAAAATCACTGCTGGTTATTTCATTAAGTAAGCGAATTTTATAAAGAATCTCATCTAAAGTGGTTTCCATTTCAGTCGGATTCACCCTCATCATGACATGTTCATGACTTAAGAATATAACTTTATGCCATCGAAAACACTTCAACTTTTAAAGGATGCGGTTACATTTTTGTTCATAGAACGAATGCGTGAGCTGGAATTGATTAAATCAGGAACCATCGTGCGAATAAGCACTTCAAGGCAAAAATATTAATTGTAAAACTCCCCCACCAAATAACAACAATAGTTTGTGATGCCAGGGATAGTGTTTTTTAAAGGATGATATTTTTCCTGACAAAGGATGATATTCCGTGCTTATCTCACTTGGATGGAGACAAAAAGATGGCTGTTTAAAAAAAAGGATTTTATTTATTTTTTAATATATTGATTAAGCAGCCTTCTTTTAAGAGTGACTACAGTTTTAAAGGGTCTCCCCAAATTCTCGCAAGAAGTAATTCTGATAGAAAACACAGATAATTGACAAGTGTAATTTGTTTTTATGTATACAATATAGGCACAGATAAGAAATACCTTTTTATTTCTTATCTGTGATATTCGTTTAAGTATGGAATAGCATATATCGGGTAAATAGCCTCCGCGGCTTTGCTGGCACATACGCAGTCTTTTGGTGAAATTTTCTAATACCGTTTTGCATAAATGTGGCTGAATTTCGCTGCTACAGCGCTCAATTGCCTCCTTCAAGGCATGGGTGGTCGCGAGCTTGTTGGCAGAAAACTTAAGACTTTAAAAAATCACATAGAAAAAAGTTAAACGGCGTTAAGTCGCATGATCTGGGCAACAAATTTTGATCACCAAAACGGAAAATTTCACGACCAGTATCTAAATGACTCATGCAGTAATTGAATTGTTTCCAGGGCCGTATGACATGTGGCACCGTCTTCTTGAAAGCACATATCCTCCACATCCATATCTTGCAAGTTAGGCACAAAAAACAGGATTATCATTTCGCGATAGCGTGCACCATTAACCGTTATTGTTTGACCAGCCGCATTTTCAAAGAAGAATGGTCCAATGATGACTCCAGCCCAAAATCTTCACGGAGAGTGACATGTTATGGATGTATTTGTTTCTCAACAATCACTCGTGGATTTTCTGAACCCCAAATGCGCCAATTTTGTCGATTAACCAAGTCATCAAAATGAAAGTTATGCTCATCGCTGAAAATGATTTCGTTCGAAAAATCAAGCATCCCATTGTTGTTGTTCCATAATCCATTCAACGAACAGTTAGGTCTTGAGTCAATTGAACTTGGAAAACATGAAAATACTTCTTGAAATGTCCATTTCTTGACAATGGGTGTAGCGCCGTAACTAGAGGGAGGCATAGAGGGGCAATGCCCTATCTTAAAATTTTCTATTCTTACTCCGAATTCTGCGGTGACGTTATCAAAATCGTGGCGGTGAGTCTGTGTCATCGGCAACACTGAGCAGTCAGCCACTACTCGCCCATATTTGCGTTGCTTAAGTTCCACCTCTTCCTGCCATGTATTAAGGGAAGACGATTGGTCAACTACTTGAACAGCTTTGGTCAGGACATTTGGCTGCTATAAGAGTCGTATATGAATATTATTCTCTGATTTTGAAGAGTCCAGATAAAATGAAAAATGGAAAATTTAATGGTGATGATATTGCAAAAAGTGTTGACATCAAAAACGTTATATTAAACATGGAAGTTCGATTGGCAAAGATAGTAGAAAAAAAAAGTATTTGTCCCTCAACTGCGACCTTACAGGCTTTACAGGGTCAAAGTACGGGATTGAAGGTCAGAACAGATATATGAGACAATTTTGGAAGAAGCTGAGAATACCATATTGTAGAAAAGAATCTCAAAATAGTCCCCAGAACAGAAGAGACAAGTATAGCCAAGACATCTGGAGTTTTAAGTGCTGTATATCCATCAGCTTCTCGTCAAAATACTGCAGGAATAATCTAAGCTCCGCCATTTAAAGCGGAATATTATGAAACTGTAGACACAGACCTGGACAATACTTAAGTAATAAAAGACTTAAATACTACTTAAAGTACATTGTCACTACTTAAGACTTATTACTCAATACTTTGAAATGTTCTACTTAGTACTTCAACATAAGTACTTGCTTCTATTTACTTGTACTTAAGACATAATTTTGTACTTAAGTACCAAGATTTTTACTTAAGTATTTCTGAGTCTACTAAGTACCTACAAATATCTGTTCTTCGTAGATAGCATGTGCCGCACTCACGCATCAAGGCAGAAACTTAGACAAACTAATAACATACAAGAAAGACTGGGAAAGTAGAATAAAAACCAATAACGTCTCGCTCGAATATAAAATCAACGATGCCTTGACTTGATGACATGACCAAGGGCTAAGACAACTTACATCTAGACTTGCAAAACCTCACAAAAATGCCGTCCAACTAAAACGAGCTAATGGCCCTCTAATGGCTCTACACATTTTCTCTCTTTCTCTCTTGCTATAGTATACCACATAAATTCGTCGCAATGATAGCTTTCTTTGGTTGAATAAAAAGTTAAAGAGGTTTCAAAAAGTGATCTGGGTTTATATGAAGATTTTCTTATCTAGTTGTAAGTTGTTGGTAAGCAAGCAATGCCTCACTCCAATATAAAGTCAACGATGCCTCGACCTGATGTAGGGAAGGCCTCAATTTTTTCTTAGAAATTTACTGGAAATTTTTTTCTTATAATTTTTATTCATTATTGGAGGCGACAATGGGTGCTTGGGCGGACATCTAATAGTTTTTATGAGTGTAGCAATGAGAGGTGAAAATTTTACTCAACGTGCAGCGCCGAAAACTACAAAAAAGTACAAATAGGAGCCAGTGGTGACTATACATATTATAGTCTTCAAACGATATTTATTTATTAATATCTATTAACTAAACTCGACAGGCTTCATTCTAAAAAAATACTTCAAAAAGTACTCAGTACTTTTTATATACTTAGGACTTAATTACAAGTACTTTTCATACATGCGGTACTTGTACTTACGCTGAAATACTTAGGCCTTCGGTACTCGTACTTGCACTTAAGTACTTTTTCGTTGGTACTTGCCCAGCTCTGTGTAGATATAATAAAGGGATTTCCAATAAGAGATGTTATTTTAATTAGCCCGCTATTTCGGTAGATGTCACTTTTGGAGCTGTCATTTTTTGACATTTGACAAATAGAAACTACGCCATTAATAAAAATGGAACGATACACGATTCAGCAATGCATTGAAATTATTAAAATTCACTATAAAAATGGTGAAAATGTGGCAGAGACGGTTCGTAAAACTCGAACATTTTTGGGTCGTCGTGAAGCACCTTGTCGGACCGCAATACAGAAATTGGTAGAAAAATTCGAGCTGTCGGGACAAGTTAGTGATGAAGAAAACCCAGGTTTGTTCATTCCTCGTCGTTCTTTGGAATTAGGCATTCCACAAACGTCATTACACCGTATTTTGCATAAAGATTTGGGTCTTAATGCTTATAAAGTTCAGTTAACACAAGAACTCAAGCCGGCCGATCATCAACAACGTCGAGTCTTTGCTGATTCGGTCCTTGAAATGCATGAAAATGATCCGGAATTCCATCGAAAACTCATCTTGAGTGATGAGGCCCAATTCCACCTCGATGGCTTCGTCAACAAGCAAAATTGGCGCATCTGGGGCTCGGAAAACCCAAGAGTTATTGTTGAAAAGCCTCTCTATCCTCAACGTGTGACTGTTTGGTGCGGTTTATGGTCCCGCGGGGTCATTGGACCTTACTTTTTCAAAATGAGGCTGGAGCAACAGTTACGGTGAATGGATTGCGCTATCGACAGATGATTAATGAATTTTTATGGCCGGAATTGGATGGTATTGATCTGGACAACGTTTAGTTTCTTTTACGGAAAAAGTTTCCGGACCGTGCTATCTCTCGAAGAGGTGATCACAATTGGCCACTGAGATCTTGTGACTTAACACCTTGAGACTTCTTCCTTTGGGGCCACGTAAAAGAGAATGTGGTCTACGCCAACACCTCAGCGTCGATTCAGTTCCTCAAAGATGGAATTCGTGAGGCTATCGAGGACATAGGGCAGCCACTTTGCGATTTGGTTATGGAAAATTTCATGAAAAGGATATGGTCCTGTATGCGTGGTCGTGGTGGTCATTTGGCTGACGTTATTTTCCATTATTAACGGCATACCTTCCTCTTTATAATGAAATAAGGATCCGATCATTTGTTTCAAAAAATGGCATTTTTCTTTGAATATCAAAATAACACCTCTTATTGGAAAGCCCTGTAGCAGCTAAGATGAAAAGAAGATTTGAAGACAATGAGGTTCTATTAGATTCAATTTTGTGTCTTGATAAGTTGGACGTTTGAGTCTGTTCAAAATTTAAATATAAATTTATTGTGAGGAAATTAATGAGAAAAAAGAAATCCGCATTTGCAATTATTTTTCCAAAGAAGAGATTACTATTGTGAAAAGGTATTTGAATGAGTTGAATGTTCGAGGAGATGAATAAGTTATCAATAAGCCACAAAGAATGTCAATAGTTGACAATATAATGTCAGGTTTGGTGTTTCTTGCATTTGAACGGAAAAGAACACAAAAAAATTATATTGACGAAGTGCTACGACAATTCCACAATATGGTAAATCGAAGACTGCAATTATATTGAATATTTTTACCGTGTTGTGTTTCTTGTTGGTCCACTTATCTCTTTTTATTGCAGATACCTGTCTTAGTTCACGTTTAAAAAAATGGGGGTTCTACAAACTTACTTTTTCAAAAAGATGTACCTTCACCTGAACAGATGTATCCCAAATGCACCGAAAATTCGCGCTCTACTTCAAATTTCTGATACCCCACCTTTATTTTGGTTCTACCTACTGCCCTGCATTGGTGCCGAATTGATCCTCCTGTGGCGACATGTTATAACTTCGTATCGAAAGCGATCATCACCATTGCTTGTTTCGAAATTATTTCCGAATTTTCCCTAGCAGAAATGTCATTTATAGATTCTTTTTGTAATTGTTGATAAATTTTAATAATAATAAAATTGGAATTTATGAATTTTTAAAGCGCAGTGTTCTTATTTTTGGGAGGATAACGATAATGACGAAGAAATAATTAATTACCGGGACAAAAAAGAAAATTTTTAAGGCAACGGTATTATGTTATGGATATGCCTAACAAAATGTACTGCCTTATTGATTTTTGAATTCAAGAAATATTCGTACAAGTTTGAAGAATCTATAACATCATTTATATTGAATAAATTTTAAAAAAATGTGACATTTAAAAAATCAAATTATGTTCTAAAAAACTATCTTAATCCAGGTTGAAGGATTTCAATAAATTAAGTGAAATAAGGTGAATCTCCCTAAAGGTCACCTCCAATATTTAACTCAATCCTTTTAAATCCCATTCGACAATTTATTCTCTGCTATCATAAATCTCAAGTCTTCCTTTCAACCGTTCTACTCAGATAAAGTCTCATCTTAGGACCATAAACCCCCCGCCTTAATAAAATCCCTCAGCACAAATAGCCTTTGTATATTCAACGAATACCCCGTTTTGTAGGTGTCTTATTTTGTATCGATTTCGTTCTTTTTTTTTTTTTTTTGTATCTCTATTTTCACTTCAAGTGTGTCATGAGCATTCTTACGTCCCACAAAACTGGGTGAGTCATAACTTGCAGAACTTACCTAAGACATGATACATACTACGCGCAGCATCAGCAAAAACTAAATAAAAAAAAAAGTCCCGTAGGTACAGTTGTATCTCGCGGAAACATTACTTTTCCCGTACGAAGCGAAATGTTGTAAAAACTTGCAAAAAAATTCCCGAAACACCATCAATCAGCTGTGACCCAGTAAAGAACGTTTTTCCAAAGTTAGAGCATCACACGGGGATTTATTAGTCCATTGTCCAGCTGTGGTTTTGCTTGCTATAATGGTGGTGGTGGTAGTGGTGATGGTGATGGAAGAGGGACGAATGGATGTGTGCAAGTTATAAACGGTTGCTGCGAACCGTCAAAGAAGAAAACAAAAACAAAAACAAAATCTTCTTCTTAGCGACTTAACAGCTTAACAACTCCTTTAATTTGAAACTTTCACTTCTGCGGGTGTGTGCCTCTCTCTCTTTGCTTTATACAGCGCCGACGCTGTCTGCCTGACTAATTCTCGGCTTCTTAACCCTAAGGCCTTAGACATTTTGACATCGGTTTCACTTTCGCACATGAATTACAGCCGTGACCTCGCCTTCGCAATGCGCATTGCCATGCTTTTCCTCGGCAATTCTTTTCTCATTAATCAAAGAAATTATCCGCAGCAGCACTCGTCGAGGAGCTCGACTTGCTCGGTTTGTTGAGGGCACGGGGGACATTGTGTCGGCGGCTGCTGCTTAGTTCAAACGAGGTCTCAATTTTAATAGTTCCCTGCCCGCCTTATCAGTAATTAATGGAAGTTATCTGGATGCTGTCATGTCTGGCAAATGACTGCTGATTACAGGCCCAAATAATTGGATTTAATTAAAAATTCATGCAACAGCGATACGCGATATGGACATCACAGAGGACTTGATGGAAGAGATCAGATTTGCGACCGCGTTCCCTATAGCGCCCTATATAATTACTCTTGTGCTACGGTATGGAGGTCAACCTGATCTCCATCTCTTCCATTGACCCGTAAGTTTCCCTGGTAGAGTATGCAAATAGATTAAATAACAAAAAAAATTCTCACTATCTTCACCTGTGATGGATGCATTGTAGCTTCCCAAACAATGGTCATTGGAGCTGCACTGGGTCGTTGGTCTGTATATGTGAAGATTTTGTGATCAAGGAATCTACCGGTAACTGGCATGGCATAGTGCGTACCTTTACTGTGATTCACATTGTGCGAACGGATATGACGAGAAAATTCACGATCGATTCCCTTTTCTTAATGCAATTTTCCGCGTTCTATGCCACAATTGCAAAGTATAAGTAAATGAAGAGTTGGGAACCCTCTCAACTGTGACGAATTACCCGGTGGTTGACGTAAGATGTTGAAGTAAAGGGGACTAACTCAGATTCAGTGTCTAAATGGGGTTCGGCCACTCGTTCAGATATGGTTCGTCGATGGGACAATGCATTCGCGTTATTATGCGCACCATGCAATTTGATTAACGTGTGATGAGTCGCGGTGATTAAGTGAATTGCGGTAAATTCAACAACTTGGAAAGAGTTAAAGATACGGATGCATCACCATATCTAGTGAGGAGCTTATTCGAGTTGGTCTGAAGAAGCCAGCATGGAATGTAATTAAGGCTAGCAATTTGTATATAATTAATTTACCCGCGAATGGCATAAGGTGCGCTCTGTATGATTCCTTCGAAATGTAATAAATTTTGAATGAATTTGTAAAGAGTGCGCGCGCGACTTGAAATTACCAGAAGCGCCTTCATTTATTTATCCTTCCGGTGAAATAGACAGGCCGGCCACTGTTGTATATGTGTTATGAAAATGGTTGCCTTCCATAATGACAGTGAAGAAGATTATTTATCAATCCGAAAGAGCATCATCCATTCTGTGAGACCAGCAAACCACAGTATAATGATCCAGAGACGAATGATGGATTACCGAAGAGGAAAGGTACTTTCAGCAGTCTAAGTTAACTATCTTAAAACGGCTATTCAGTATCAGTCAGTTGTCAGAAGTGCATTGCTTACCCGTGATTGCAATCTATGTATATGTCCATCCATATAATATTTTATGAATATGCTTAGACCTAGTGTTCCCTATTCATCTTATATCTAACGCATGTCCAAGCAGTGCATTTTATTTTCTAATATTGTCGAAGCTGTCGAAGTTTGCTCTAAATGGATTTACTTGTATTTTTATTGCTTTAAAAGAAAGCGAAGTTTCGTATGCTTTGCGTAGGCTATAGGACTTATCATCCCAACCTAAACACTCAAGAGGATCTTAACTGGATGAAGAAGATCAGGGTGAGGTAGTACATGTGATTCGATGTCGAAAAGAAAGTAAACTTGGAAAGTCATTTCTGTATTAATCATAAATCATGTAATAGTATCTTGCGCATGCGCAAAATGCCATCAATTGACTTGTCGATAAGTGGAGCTCCACAAAGAAAAAGTGGTGTTTGAAGATATGAGACATTGATGAGACGAATCATGATTACCATTTGGAGGGAATCCTTGTAACTCATAGAACATACTGGATAAGAGATATGAAAAGAGGCTATACAAATCCATACGAATTTACCCATCCTTGCAAATAATCGTAAAGTTCAATTCTGCAATTATTGTGCCTTATCTAAATAGTTTCCAAAATTATGAGATTTAAATAATCACAACATGGAGGCAAAAAGATAGAGCCGTTCGACAGATGGATACATGAAGCAAATTTAAGAAAACTTTTCACTAAACAGCCTCGATGCGATTGATGTACATCACATAAAACGGACACCAAACAGGACATGTGTATACTCCAAAACTGACCTGTTTAAGATGCAATATAAAAGTTTTGGTAATTAAATAATTTGAACCATCTCCGACACATTAGCCTGCAAATGTGCAGTAATTGGAATACTCCAACAACAACTTTAGTGTAGTCGATTTTTCAGGGTTATGATAAGACGCCACAACCATAATGAAATATATGAAAAACGAAAACGGAAACAACGTTCCACAAGTTTACACAAAACAACCGAGAGTGCCATCAGAATCCCCCAAAGCCGTAGCTTAGTTAAAGGTGAGGTTTTTGAATTGGAGAGTTATTTGCAAGTGCCTCCTAAAGTTGACGAAATCCTTTAAAAGAATAATATTGCTAATATAACGCAGTTTTAAAGAGGTAACAATATTCTAGGTGGATTCACCCCGTTGATGTGTACAATAGGCAATCCCCATCCATACCAGAAGTGCATTCACTATCCTTAAGGCGATCAAGGTCTGCAAAGTCAGGTCGTTAGCGGCGGATTTAATAACTTGGCCGTCCTAGGCCTATGGAAGATGTCGCACCTCTAATCCCTGTAAAACACGAAAAGTGGCACCGAAAATACCAAATAACACAGTACTAATATTGGTAGTCTATAGTGGTGCAAAATTAAAATGATACGCTTGAACTTGGAGTAAACTAATAAGCAAAGAAGCAGTTCGATGATCCAAAATTTTCATAATTGTAATCTCTATTTATTTATTTATTTATATTGATTTAGTTAATAAGATAGTACACAGACTAGTCCAATTAAGATATTACCTTAAGAGTTAATTAGATAAAATAAATTAATATAAAAGAAGAGAAGCAAAAACAAGTTCAAACGAAACAATAAGTAAGAAGTAAAAAATAAAAATTATACATTGCAAAAAAAAAAAAATAGAAAACAAATTTTAAATAAAAATATTAAGTAATAATAATAGTAAATTAATCTATGAAGATATTATTAGAGTGCTAGTTAGAACATAGGAAACCTAAAATATTAAAAAAATAAATAAATAAAAATAAAGACAAAAATTCAGAAGTTCAGAGATATTATTCTAAGTACAAAATTTAAATAGCAAAAACAAACAAAGAGTAAAAGATAAAAAATAAGGAAAATAAAATGTAAAGTAAAATAAGATGCAAAACAAAAAAAAAATAGTGAAGATAAAAATGGTGAAAAATTATAGGAAAACTTGAGAAAAAAGAAAAATGGGCAAAGCAAAGCAAAAAAACAAAAAGGAATGCAACAAGGAAGAAAAGGAGCAAACCAAGCAATAAATAAAAAATAATAAAAAATAAAAAAGGTAATAAATCAAAAATAGTATAATTAACTTTATGATCAGTGTCTAATCTCGTTTAGGATTAATCTTTAAATGTCTATACGTGTAAATTTCTTTTTCGGGGTGCTATGGACACATTTTTTGAATTTTTAAACCATGAAGTGTGGGTTCACATAGGGCGCGACTACAAAAAAAAAAAATCTCACCAAGTTTTGCCACCCTCCTAAATTTGCCGCCATGGCACGGGCCTACTCGGCCTATAAGGAAATCCCCCTGCAGGTCGTGATAGGTTAGTTTAGTTTAGTTAACTAAAATTTGTGCTTCATCCTTGACTAAACCTCTTTGCAAACTATTCAACTTGCATTATTCAACAGAAAATTTTACAACAGTCTGGAAACTAGCTTACGTTCAGCCTATTAAAATTGTTACCCTAGATATGCTATCTCTCCGTTTCTCTTCTGAATTTTTATTAATGATCTACTTTCCCTTACTTTCAATCGCATCCATTGTTTCTCTGATGACAGTATCCTTGAATTCGCTTACTTATTTGACACTCTTGCAGATTTCAGAGGGATTGTCGCATACATCAAACCGAATGGGATGATTAGATTGATTCACGACCTTGACAATATCCTTGCTTGGAGTCGCATCGAATTCACGGCGTCTAACACCTGCAGCTGTTTCATCTCTTTAAATTAAGATCATCAATTAACCACCCCCGTTTGTTTGTTTGTCGCATATTAATTTCCCATACACTATCTTTATGTATTCTTTGCATTAATATTTCCAGTGTGTTAAGCTGGACAAATCAAATGTACTCAATTGCCCAAGAACCATCGAAATGTCTTGAATTTCTGAAAAGGCATAAGAAATATTTTAGGTCGTGAAATCTAGTGCTCCTCTAAAAGTCTTACATCAGACCTAGAATAGAATACAATTCCCATATATGTGCTAGAGCTATTCGCACAGCCTTATCCTCATTAGATATTATCCAGAAGAGAGCATTCAAGCTCATTGGTGATGTGGTATTAACTTGTGATATTGACTCGCTCGAGCTCAGCCGTAATGCCGGATGCCATTCGCTTCTTCATCGCTGCGAGCTAGGTCTGATGAAATATCTAGTCTAATCCTTTGTAGATTAATTCCTATACCCGCAATACTCTCGCTGCAAGCCGCGAACATCGTTTTACGCTTTTTTTTCGTGAACTGAGCGAATATGGAACAGTTTACCATTTTCTGTCTTTCCTTCGACCTACAATCCACCTAGCCTCAAGAGTGATACACATACATCAACACCTCCGCCACTCTCTCCATGTCCCCTAATCCTTTCCCTATCACCTTCCTGCTGTCCTCTGCTTTGGATAATAGGGTATCCCCGAGCTTGGCTTCATAGTATAAAAAGAAGGATGGTCTAACAGGAGCCCAATCTCTTATAGACCGTCCACCAAGTCTCATCAATGGATATTAAGATTGGAAGTGCATCAAAGATAAAGCTAAAATCTTGTATTGAGGCTGAGAGCCTTTCACTAAGTCTTTAAAAAAAAAAAGAAATCACATGCAAGATGATAGCTCCAACCAACGTGCTGGGTGCTGATTTTGATTTGTTGTCGTATATTGTTGTGACATTTCAACACAATTTCGTCGTACTTTGGTTTTCATCGTAGTTTATTTTGCATATTGTTTAACCAAAAAATGAGCTAACAAGAATTTGCAATGAATAAACGTCAGAGTATATGACAAAAAGTACGACAAGTGTGTCAACTTCCTTCAAGGTTGTGACAAAAGTTGTTAACTAGTTAAGGTGAATGTGCAAAACAAAATCGGAGGTGCTCAAAATTAAAATAATATTTTTTTCATTTAATATGCACCAGTGTCATTTTCAGAAAATCCCATATCCCTTATCATGCTAGGAGCCTGATTCTGATCTTTTGTCACTGTCAAAACTTACGACAAAATGCAATGAAAATTTGAAAATGTTTGCAATTCATTAATGAAAGAAAATTTATCTCGGTGGCGGCAATGAGGACGGTCTAAAAACACCCAAGACAGAAATATTGGCGGTGGCATTTAGAATTGTATTTTAAAGGAAAAAGCACTACGCCTAAAATTCCGCAAATAAAAATAAATTGCTTTATTTTTTAATTGCAATTCATTCATTATTTTACTTTTATTTCTCAACATGTCTCAAATTTTCTAAAATTATTATTTCTCTTCAAGAAGATTTATTGAAATAAAATCGGTGCCAGATTTCGCACATGCGTGCACAAATGCAAGATTTGTAAAAAAGCCCTGCTAATTGCACGATTAGGGAAATCTGAGAATTTGCTGGCGTCCTCTTGCTCTTCTATTATGAATGTAAAGTGTTTTATCTGGTCGCTTAATACGGATTATATTAGATGGCGTTACATTTCAATCGCAGCCAATAAATGCCGGGGTGCCTCAGAGCTCTGCTATCTCTCCATCTCTCTTCTCAATTTTCATTAATGATCTACTTTCCCATCCATTGCTTTGACACCCTTGGGGACTACAGAGGAAATGTCACATCTGTCAAGCTAGATTGCATGACTAGATCCTTGAATAACCACCTTGATAATATCCTCGCTTGGAGCAAACCGAGTCGCATCGAATTCAATACATCTAAGTTCTAAAGCTGTCCCATCTCTTTAACACAAGATCATAATTTTTCCATTCCCGTTTCATTTGATGGAGCACTGCTTGGCGATACACTGTCTTTATGTATTCCTGACATTAATATTTGCTGTATGTTAAGCTAAACAGATCACAACATCTCTGGAATACAGTTGCCAATGTAGGCCGGGGCTGGTCGTAGAGCCGTATCTTCGTTGTATATTGTCAAAAAGAGAGCCTTCAGCTCATTGGCGATGTGGCAAAAACTTGTCATATGGACTTACACGAGAACCGCCGCAATGTTGGTTGCCTTTCGTTCCTATATTACTACATGCATGATCAATGTTTTGATGTTTTCATGTAATACTCGCACTGCAAGCCCCGCACATCCTTTTACCCTTCAAAATACCTTCGGTCGTGTGCGAACGTGGAACAGTCTCCAATCTTGTGTCTTTTCACCGGCATGCAATCTGCGAAAGTTTAAGGGTGATATACATCAGCACCTTCGTCGCCCTCCTCACGTTCCCTAATTGCTTTCTTTATCACCTTCTTGGTATGCTGTGCTTTCCATCATAGGATATCTCCTGAGCTTGGCTTAATAATATAAAAAACAAAATTTAGACTTTCTTAGCTTGCCGACGAAGTTATATATGTATGTAAAAGTTATGTATTGCATCTGTTCTGTGACAGCTATTTTAAAAAAACATAAATTTTTAATTCCTGTATTTTAGAAAAATACACTTCCATTATTTACAAACCAAAACAAAACCAATAATCTAACATTTCCTTTGACTTTCGAGAGTGGCCGAGAACGTTGAGCAACTTTCTTCGTTGCGAGTGGTAGCCACTTGCTAATCTGTTCGACTCGTATATCTTTTAATGATAAATTTTTTGCATTTGGCATTTGCGAGTGGTGGCGAGTGTCTTCAAACTTTTGTTCAGTTTTCAGCATATACCATTTTTAAACCATAGTTGCCCCCCCCCCCTCACCAGAATCCTGGATCCGCCATTGATTGACCTAGTACGCGCATTAAAATTGGCCAAAAATGGTGATTAAATTAATTACATTTTTAAAAATTTACAAAAGTTTAAAAATTATCTTCGTAAGTCAATGACCGAAAATCGACTTAACGACTTGGCTTCCCTAAATATTCATAGGGAAAGGCAGTATGTATTTCTCAATATTTTCCGTTCAAAATTTCCATAAGTAAAGCTTAGCTGTCTAGCTAGTTATACAAAGTCTACAAATTTTACAAATTTGAAAAGAAATCCTAATGTTTTTAAATTATAAAGATTTGCCAGCCAAAATGCTTGATAACTGCTACATTTTTTTGAAAGATTTGGAAACCTCAGAATTTTACTTCTAATTTGATTCTACCGATCTTGGGATAAGCTAGTTTTTATCATTCATTATTTCGTTAATTTTCCTACTGACGATAAAAAAAAGCACGCTAATTTTATGCAATTCCGCACAAAATTAGCATAATTAATACAACCAAGGTATATAGAATACAAGACATCCCCATTACGAACCACGTTCCGCCATTAGTGACGAAATATCGTGAAAATGTGTAGTAAAACACAGTACAGAGAGCACAATACTCTCTCTCTCTCCTCTCTCTTCTATAAAAATGTATATACATTAGTCACAGAATTAAGTCACAGGCTATCAGCTGCAATGTGTCAAAATTTTAATGGAAATACTTGTCTTCTATATACCTTGTAATGCAACTATGCATACTTAATATTTTGCGTTCCTTTTCTCGTTCAGAATGATTTTTTGTAATCACTGACTTATAACAATGGACTGAGCGATTTGCTATTTCATGTGGCACAAAAAATATTGTGTTTCTGTATATCACCGTTAGAGCACCCTTTAAAACGATTACATAAAAAACATGTAAAACTCAACCAGTCAGATGAAATATTACACCCGAAAATCGAATTAAATTAAAAAAATGTATTTTCTTGTGTCCAAGTGATATTTTAATCACTTATAAGGAATTAAACTCATTTCGACTTTAATTTTCAAAATTTATTCTTAACTGAATCCTGCTTATGGGCAAGAGAGACGGAGCATGGTAAACACTATCTTTACCTTATTCCTTCTGAAGTGATTGCATCTGTAGCCAACATAAAAACATCAAATGGCATAAGCAAATGTTCCATAAAGTAGCAGCTGATTCACACTTCGTTTGGCATAACGAATGGTTGAACCCACTCGTTAAATAACGAAGGGTTTGCGTTCGGTATATAACGAATGCGGATTTCAAGAATACCACAAGTCTCGATTCCGAATGGTTTTGACAGTATAACGAATACGGAATGTGCCCTCGTTATTCAAGAATAGGCCCCCTGTTTCGTTCCTTTTCTATCTGCACATCGTTCTGTCGATTCATTCAGATACATTCAGGACGAAAAAAAGAATGCAGCAATAAAAACGGGTTTATATCTCAAAAACGGTTGCGTGTAGGTAGATTAGGTAATGAAAGGTAATATGCTAAGGTTTACAAATCTTGCAAAAAAAAAGTAACGGTTTTTACGCATTTTTGGCGAAAAAATCGGTGAAATTTAAAAAATTAGGATTTTTTGGTAAAAATTTTTGACTTTAACGTCATATAACTAGCGACAAGGGGGGTATGAAATGATAGACTGACATTAGCTGGGAAGTATAGATAATTTACTATAATCTCAGCTACAAATCGCCTTAATAGGTTGTATGATCAGGATGTTACAGGAGGTGTTGTGAAAAGCAGCATATTTTCGTAATCACACTGTAACTCCGAATTAGTTGAGAGGGCATCTCAACGGTTAATTTTTTTTTCTTAGCTAGGTGAGTATTATCACCTCCTGTCCTATATGGACCTTCATGACCGAAACACCCTGTAGAAGTAATTATTCGTGGTGCCCTCCAATTTATTTTGTGATAATATTCTTTGTCGGGCTGATAAAATTTATGGGTAAGTAAATAAACAATGACAACTTAATTGTAAACAAACCAACCGGCATTGGAGAACGTTTTTTTTTCTTGCCCTAGCTGTTTATTTTCGTAGCACATTCAGTTATATTTTATAATTTATTATTGAAACAATTCAATTAAAAAAAAATTATAATAATAATAATTTCTGCTAGAACAACGCCAGTTGTTTCTACAGCACAGCACAGCGCACTTTGAAGTCTCGAATATATAAAATCTCTTTTAGAAAACAAAATTTAACTATAATTTTTTATTATTACTAACTGTAAATCATTTTTTATTTATTTGTACAATAAATCACTAAAATAACACTAAAGTGACACAAAATAAGGCCAAACCCTCTTGTCGTCTCCAGGCCGTATCCAAGTATAAATGCTGGCGCGGGGAAGCATTAAAATAAAATGTTGTTTTCTTTGTTGGATGCACTAAATTATAACAATAGGCTCAACTACATTAGCCGTAAAGACATTACGAGACTGAGGTTTACTTACGAAAAATTGAAAACATTAAATGTGAAGATAATAAACCTTTTACGGAATGTGATAAAAATGACAGATTTTCGTAATTAAACTTAAGTCTCTTTGAAATCCGTAACGTCCTCGCGCAAATTTTTTCTCTTCTACGTCCCGCCAGAGGACTCAAAAATCGACGTAGATGCCTATTTATAATGCGGCTTTTCTCCGCTCGGGGTATAAGATTTTCTACGTCCCGCCGGAGGGCGACTCAATCGACGTAGATTCAATGCATCCAGAAAACGTTTTCTGTAGGCGCCGGGCGGTGAAAAATCCATTGGCTACAGTTGGCGTGGCGAGCTTTTGTCCTTTCCTACGCCCCCCCGGAGGACGACTCAATCGACGTAGATGATGCTAATTTCCCTTGGTTGTGTGTTTGGCTTGGGGGGGATATTTTGGATTGTAAACGCTATACTTTAATATTCAAACCAGTCAATACTTAAATCCTAAGCAAATTGTTGAAAATTTTAGCATATCCACAAACCTTCATTCAGACATAAATTTTGGTAATAGAGGACTCTGAAATAGAGAAATTTAATTTTACTGTCAAAATCAGAAAAGTCAGATTTTGACAATTTTTTGTGTACATTCTGAAAACGTGAAAATGAAATTTACAAGTTTTAATTAAAAATGAATGAACCAATTTTACTAGAAACAAAAACTGTTTTCAGTGAATGTAGAGACGCTTTAAAAGATATCGAGAGCAAATTTCTGTGTTGTCATCGTGATATCATTCCACACGTAAGTCAAACAAAAAATCAGCACTACAGAAGAACATCTTTAGTAACATCCTCCACTCTATAGGACTTCTTTAACTATACATCCTGGGATTATCAGAAAATTATCTTAGACCGGACAGTTTTACATACACTCAACAGAAACTATCCGATAAGACGAAGCTATCAAATCACTTTCCTAAAGAAATTTATTGAATATCTAGAGTCACTGGTCGAGGAAATACACGATGTAATTTACGAGGAGCTGTGTAGGCTTCAAGCCCTTCCTGAAAGCGATGACAATGAGAAAACGTTTAAGCATTATTGTTTGCCCAAACGAAAAATTCATTTTACTTTGCAAGAATCTAACAGTTTTGTTTCCCATGGAACAACTGGCCTATGTACTTGGCAAGCTTCCTTAGTCCTGTCCAATTGGTTGTTAAGTAATCCTGGGTATGTGAATGGAAAAAGTGTCCTTGAATTAGGTTCCGGGACTGGATTGGTTGGTTTTATTGCATCGAAATGTTGCAACGCAACTAGAGTGTTTTTAACTGATGGAAGTCCGGATGTGATTAAATCAATAAGCGATAATTTAAGGAGGAATTTTAAGGAGGGAGTTATTATAAGTGATGACATTGAAAAGCTCGAAATACTTACGTATGAAGGTCTTAGAGAAATTGGAGTGTTTCGTTTACCATGGGAAGATGTTCAAGAATCGGGAGTTGAGAATATCATTCGCCCTCAGATAATTTTAGCGGCTGATGTTGTCTATGATCATTCAATTTTCCTTCCACTTGCGTACACTTTAGATTACGTGTTTAAGATGGTCCAGAATGAGTGTAGCATGCTATTGGCATCGACAATAAGGAATGATAAAACTTTGAAGGATTTCTACAATGTTTTGGGTAAGAAGGAGATATTGGAAAGGAATTTCAGTGGAAAAAGAATTTAATTTAATTTTTTGTTTTGTTTTTTTTGTTTTTTTTTTTTTAGAGAAAAAAGGGTTCATCCTTGATAGGAGACAAAAATGCAGCCCAGATGATAAGGAGCTTTGGTGTGATGATGCTCTTGTAGAAATTGTTCATATATCTAGGAATAAAAGTTAATGTTTTTTTACTTTTACTTTTTTTCATCGCCTACATATTATGACTACGTCTCTATGACTTCCTCGGAATAAAGTTTATTGATGGTGACTTAACGCAGAACACCTTTCTGTATCTCATGGAAATTCAGTTCGATTAAGATCCCACTGGATCTGTTAGTTGGTACTTTTCATCGGAAAGCATCACAGTTGAGACTGCTTTCGCTTGATGGACCGGGCATGTATGCATATTCTGTAGATGTTGCTTTTTTAGAACATTCTGTCAGTAGTTATAAAGTTGCCCATTCTGGAAGCGAACACGGTCGTCAACTTAGAATTTGCACTATAGAAGAAAAAACTGTCAGTCTAGCTACAATTTCGTCTGTAGGCACACTTTTTACCAAGTACATTCTAGTACGCAGCTAGCTATCATACAGAGGTTTCGCAGAACTCCGTTCTGTGGTTTAGTTAGAAATCTTTCAATGTTGTATGAAGAGTCTTCACTTTATAGCTTCGGGCGCATGTTACATTTTCCTTGATTGATATGCCCAATCTGCATCGAGAGCTACACGATATAAGCTGCAAGGCTCTATTTCATTACAAAATTCATATCGGTATTAACAACTTAACATGATTAAAGTGTCATTCATTAACCTTGTAAAAAACTTTTGGTTTGACTCATAATTAACATTTAAAATAAAAATAGTCCCAAATACTTTTGTGGTAAGTTAGGTAAATCCCACTGACATGTATATAAGAAAATCCCCAAATAATTTAAATACGGCGCTAGTTTATGATATAAAACATATGAGTTTTACTTCATTATCATGTTGGTGTTATTGCAGTTTCAGCTGCACGTTTAGAAATTTATGTGTGCGTGAGGTTCGCTCACATTGGACCTTGTCGATCAAATTTCAAAGAGGGAACTTGGTACTATTCCGTGGAAATTTTTTATTTCGAACCGGACGCATAGACGCAGTAAGATATAGGAAAAAGGAAAATTGTCCAATTAACTTGGATTTTTATATTTTCCAGATAACCAACGGATATAAATTTTTTTTTTTCCATAATTTTTATGTCCAAACAAAATTCTAATGAGCTTGTTCAATAAGATCGTGTATGTTATATACAGGGTGTTCCGGTGTAGGTGATCCATAGAGAAGAATGTACTCAGTTAGACAAACAAAACATTGTACAGTGAAGGGGGGGGGGGGGGTAAGACGCGTCATTTGGGCGGTAGGCGAGGTTTATGATTTTTAATACTGTTTCCACTTTACACCCTGTAAATTTCTTTATATGCACCCTATAAGGGGAGATTCATAGCAAACCGTCTAAGCTTTCCAATGAATGCCCAACCAGCCTGATTCATAATTTCATGAATTTTGCTAATTATGCGTGCATTGCATAAAATTAGGCGCAATTTCCATCGTCAGTGGCAAAATTAATGAAATTGTGTATAATAGAAACGCAAAAACGGTTGCAGTTAGGTAGGTACATGTGTATAGTCAAATTAAAAAAATTAGAAATTTTTTTCCAATTATTTGAATTTGACATCCTACAGCTTCCGACGGAAGGTGACAGGAAGGCTGATTGGGAATTCATTGCAAAGCTGAGATGGTTTGCTATATCAAAAAAGTTACTGGGTGTAAAGTGGAAGCAGTACTAAAAATCTTAAACCCGCCTACCGCCGAACCGACGCGCTTCACCCTAAAATTTCTTGCTTGCCTTCACCTCAGCTATCAAACCCTTGAGCTAGGTGCATAAATTATGAAACGGCCTGTATATGTCCCTCCAAGTGGTGTGATTTTAGAAGGCTATAGATAGGTCATACTTGGCCTGCCAAAAAATTGTATGGGTGGTGGGGGAAGTCCTAACGGTTTTCGAGATAATGGGACTTAAAGATATTTGGGTTTATTTTCACAGATCACCCTGTAACTTCTCCACGTTAAAATTTAAAATATGATAAATACACAATCGTTGGACCTTCCCAACGGTTATCTCCTCCCTCCCCCTCCATTTTGAAGTTACTTTATAGATCGCAAGCCATTCATAACTCAGAGCTAAGGGTTGTGGAAGATATATATATATTCCTAGTTAAGTATGGACATATGCATGTATTAATTATATTATACCTACCCAATGGAACGAAAAACCAGTACTTCTGAAAGGACCGCAATTTAAGTGCTTCCCTAGACATAATTTGGCAGCTCTTTAGAAGAATATTCACTGATCTATACAGAGAAATGAGCAAAGACGCAAGCAAGTAACTCAAGAGCTTTAATAGATGCACCTACTCTATCCGTCGCAAAATTCATCCGATAATTTTCTTCGTCCCTTTCTGTATCAAAATTTTCATTATTTTCATCATTTCTGCAAGTTATACGTTCTGAGATAGACCAAGGTTCAGATTTTAAAACATATTCTGAAGATGTGGGAAGAATATCCTAAAATTTATATACATAAACACAATTTATATGTATATATAAAAAATGTAAAAATTGTTATCCTTGGTGAAAGTTGAAATGCTATTTAATGGTCTGTTAGATGCGATAGATATTTCCGCAGTGACAGAATTTGTTTCTGAAGAAGGCCGCAAAATTAGTTTCTGGTGTAATACATCAAGACGTTTTGAAATAAATTACTTTCGTAATATAAAATAATGTCCACAATTTCTGAATTTTTTATACTTTGTTACGTCAATCACTTAATTTTTTTTTCGTGGTTTAAAAACGCAAAAGCTATAATCCACACTGTTCACGTCCCACAAAAATTATCAAATGACTAGTATGTCAAAGATGGTAGCAATAAAGTTGCGATTTCAGATAGAATGCTATTTGATTGATTGATTGAAGCAGAGGTTTGGGACTTTTTTTTTTCAAGGTCCCCCAAACGAAGGCCAAGTCAAGGCCCATTGTTCACCCTCCAGACCCATGAGCGATCGCTCATAGGTCCCAACCGGATGCTCTTATAAATTTCAGTATAGGCCCCCAGCCCTCCTTGCCTTCATCATGCAACTCTTCCAGGAGGTGTGAACCAAGAATTCTGTAACGCATTACTGAGGGTGCCGGGCAGTGACATAGAAAGTGGGTCACTGTTTCGGACTCCTCTCCGCAACCCCTGCATATAGGATCATCAACAAGTCTCATCCTGTGAAGGTGGCCCCTGAGAGAGGAATGCCCAGTGAGAATGGACACCAGAGTTCTCAGGGTTGGCTTGTTGAGCTTTAGGAGTTTATTTGTATGATTTAAGTTTGGTGTACCCCACAGTTCCTTTGTTGTCCTACCCGTGGGATCTTCTAACCAAAGGCGACTGTGTTGGCGGTCAGCAAAGCTTGAAATGATTGAGACAAGATGTTTTGGTGCAATCCCGACTGTAGAGGCAGGTTCCTCTGAGGCTGCTCCAAGACGAGCAAGTTCGTCTGCCCTTTCATTCCCGCTGATGTTGCTGTGCCCCGGCACCCACTGCACTATCACCCTGTTATTCCGAGAAAGGGAATTCAGGGTGGTTTTGCACTCCATTAATAAATTGGAGGTTATAAAGGGTTTAGACAAAGCTTTGACAGCTGCTTGGCTGTCCGAGCAGATGGCTATCTCCTTATTCTCGGTGTCTGAGTTAAGGAGGTGTCTTCCCGCTTCAAGGATAGCCTTGACTTCTGCCTGGAAAACCGTGGGGTGGTTTTCAAGGTGCATGGAGAACTCAATTTCAGGCTCCTCAAAGAAAACTCCCGCTTCGGTGCCTTCATCGGACTTAGAGCCATCAGTATATATTATAATTGGGTTTGTCAATGGTTGAAACACGGAATGTGATTCCCATTCTGCCCTGGGATAGAATGCTATAGTAGCAAAATTGTTTCTTTCGTCACCCAAATTCCGGCATTTAAGTTGTTTTATCATCCATTAGGTGTTTTTTAGCAGCAAGAGCAATTATTAGATGAAATTTCTGCAAGGCAGAAACAATTTTGCTTACCAAAGTCGAAAATTTTCAGACAAAATGAAAAGTATCCAATAAGCTTTTTCAGGTTATGATTGAGCTGATATATGCCTGCCAGTAACAATAATCCAGGAAACTTTCTGTCTCAGCAAAAAGGCTGAATGTTGGGTTTTGAAGCAATGCTGCTGTCGTCCCTCCAATATAAGCAACATTTCTGAAACAACCAAATTATCTACTTATTTCGCTGCTACAACTATATCGCAGCCAAAAATTTCTTCATGAATTTAGCACTACTTTGATTCAGCCAAACATCTGTGCACACAACGTTTTTTTAGCTTGATTTTACCCGAATTGTCCATTGTGCGTTACTTGGGAATACTTGGGAATGTATGCATATATTTACATTAGTGAATGAAAGTACGTCACAAAACATGTGTCAAAATTGAATGATAATACTTTGCATTCTTTATTTGACTATCAGAACCAGCTTAACACAAGCTCGCTGTAGTGACACGTTTAATATATAAACGGTCAACAATACAGGCTTTTCATTATTAAGTCGGTGTTAGTATTAGTATGCTAAATAAACATAAACCGAACACTGCATGCAATATAGAACAAGAAAATTTAAAAAAGATAAATAGAACAAAAAATTAGATATTACATAGACGTTTTTTAAAAACATGCTTAGAAACGCCAACAAGAAAGTGATCAGCCACATTATTAACAGTAATGCACATGCGATTAATAGGTAATAGAGGTAGGTAATAGAGGAAGCCTTCACAAATTGTGCCTACTATCAAGAAAATAGCTTTTGTTAAGCAACAATGCGTTTAACAGCTGATGCACAAAAGTTACATCGGAAACCATGCGACGTTTCTCAAGCGAGTGCATATTTAAAAGCTTCAAGCGATCCTCATAGGGTGGAAGAATTAATGTGTTACTCCAGGGTAGGTACCTGAGAGCAAATCGTAGGAAAGTCCGCTGAACAGACTCGATACGGTTGATATGTGCACCGTAAAATGGAGACCAGACCTGGCTAGCTTATTCAAGAAGTGGTCTCACAAAGCAAGTATACAGACGTAATGTTATGGTAGGATTCGAGAACTCTCGGGACCAACATTATATAAAGCCCAGCATAGAACTACTCTTGGATACCATGAAGTTCATGTGGGAGTTAAAATTCAATTTATGGTCACATTTGACACCCAAGTCACAGACAGAACTAACACAGCGAATCGAGAAATCCGAGAACTCATAGTCATAAGTGATAGGATTCAGATTCCTATGGAAAGTCATAGCCTCACATTTGTCAATATTGGATATCAAGTTATTGCTTTTACACGAATCGTAAAATCTGGGAAATCTGCTCACAATCGTTGAAAGATTTAATCTGGGCGAATAGTTTAATGTCGTCAACATAAATCAAGACTTTACAGTGCCTCACAATAGACACAATGTAGTCAATAGATATAATAAAGAACAACGGTCCTAAATGACTCCCTTGAGGTAAGCCAGACGAAGCCTTCAGGACTCTTGAGATGGAATGTCGAAATAAGATTTGATATGTTCTGTTATCTAAATAAGACTCCGTCCATGTAAGAAATGTAAGAGGAAATCTATATACATATACTTTTCCATTTTAAAGAGTATCACAGAGTGAGATATCTTGCCGAACGCTTTGCTTAAGTCTGTATAAATACAATCTGCGTGGTAGACTTTTGCAAATCTGCTAATGATATCTGAGCCTAATTTCAACAAGTTAGCGATTGTAGACCTGCCCGAAATAATCCTATGTTGGTTTGTGAGTAAATTCTTACAGGGGGTTAATAGTTGAGAATAAACGAATGATAGATTCGAATGATTTGGGCATGCAAGATAATTTTGCAATAGGCCTATAGTTAGAAATTTCATTTTTACCACCTTTTTTTTTGTGGAAAGGTATGATAAAGGAATTTTTCCATAACTACGGGAAACAACCACTATTGAGTGATTTTTGGAAAATAATTCTCAGCGGAACTACCAGGGCAAGGCAATAAGACTTAAAAAAAAGGCTAGAGGGATCCTATCCGGAACCGCTGTGAAGTAATTTGGAAACCCATTAATATGAACGAGTATATCCTCTTGTGTAATTGAAGGGATAGTGAATGAAACGGTATGAGAGTCGTTCATACGACTGAAGTTGCTATTTTGAGGTTGAAAATTTGCCGAGACAAAGGCAATGTCAAAAAAAGAAGCAAACATATTCCAAATTTCAGATGAATCATCGCTAGCAGAGTTTTTGTACTTCATGGTATTGGGATAGTTGTCCGTGGCTCACTAAATAATTTAGCACGCATGCTTTGAATTCATTATAGGATGTGAGGAAATTGTTGTGACTTATAATGTCTTTGTCCCACATATAAATTTTCCACAGTTTATTCTTTCTATTTTTAAGACATTTCAGCTCTTTATTGAACCACGGCGGAGGGCGGAGATGTTTTAGTCAACCGCTGACGCTCTCTGGGAACATAAGAAGAAAATAAATCGAAAAGAATTATGTAAACCTTAGAAACATCTTCATCAACACTTTTACAAGACAGCAGTGTGTTGAAATCAATAGCAGTAAGTCTACTAGAAAATTCCGGGAAGTCAGCTTTTCTAAAATTGAAAAAGTATTGTGTTTCGTCACAATTTGTTAAGTTTTCGGTTTCATAGCAATATGTAATTAGTAGAGGGAGATGGTATTTGTCAAGAGTAGACATTTTAACTGGGCTAGGTCCAACTAATTAGTTACCCGCGTCAGTAGAAAATACCAGGTCCAACTGCCTACCCATGTCATTCTTAACATTACTGATTTGGCGAGACGAAGCGATGAAACAGTGTCAAGGAAAAGTGATTCCCTTGTTGTCAAGCTATTAAGCGGATAAAATTAGATTTTGAAATGAGTAGGTCGTAAATATTCTGACCTTTGTCATCAGCAATATTTACTAAGTTTGGAGGAATATAGCAACAAATAATGTATAAGTCAGATTTTAAAAGAGATAACTGGAGAGTGATATGTATACCGAGGCCTTAAATTTCTTAAACACGCACCCCCCCCCCCCCCCCCACACACATCCACACACACTTCTCTTAACATATCAGTTAGCCTATAATGCTAAATAAGTACAGTTACAAATACATACATCATATACATGCCATTTTATCTCCTTGCCCATTAACTTGTCAGTTAAGAGAACTCAAATAAAAGCTTCTGTAGAACTGAGGAAGGGAATAAACGGTCCATAGTTATATATCTATATCTATATCATACCTCTCGCGTGAAGGATAACTTATTACAGGATCCAAAGAAACAATACTCTCCTATTTCTACCTATATGAAAAAATTCTCCGTTCTTTTTTCATACCAATTCCTGCTTATCCTAAGTCCAAACCGCCCTTCTTTTAAATTGAAGCACCCCGAGCCAGCATACTATATTTTTAATAAAATATCCTTTTTTGTGGATGCTTAAAGCTCAAGTTCACTTGATTTTTATTTATTTTTTATCAATTTGAAGGATTTACATTTTATTCAGAACTTGGATTTTCGTGAACACATGTGCATTTTCCGTCTTTATCACAGGATGAAGATATGGCTCCTGCGTCGGCGCACTCAAAATGACATTTTGGGCTATTTCCGGTTTTAGTACATGAAGTTTTTTCATCTATATCTGAAATTGTAGAAATAGTTTTAGAAAATTCTATAAATTCTATTAAACGTTCTTTTCTTACATTCAGGAGCGGCAAAAACAACTGCAAGGATGACAGCGAAAAACAGAAGAATGTTGAAGAAACGCATTTTGATTCAGAACAAAGCTAGCAAATTTTGACTATGCTTCTACGGACATCTCTTACCACATTTATAGCAAATTTTTCACAAATTGCGATACAAATTTAAACAGCTTACGTAAATAAAAAAATCTTGATCACAAAAGTACCGTTTGTTTGTTCAGGGTTAATTGTTACCAAAAAACGTTTATATAATATTCGAAAGCTAAGCAAATTCGCGTAAAAACTGTATTTACCAACAAATTTATGGCGCATTAAGTATGGCATAAATGATTGTTGTGCGGTTCTTTTCAAGGTTAAATTCGTTAATTCTAACAAGTGTGTTTACCGATAAATTTAATAAATTGAATGCCTATATGAATGCACGCGCGTATCCACACCTGTAGTCTGAGGGGGGTGTGGGGTGGGGGTGGGGGGGGGGGGGATTCTCAACTAAAATATTCGAGAGGAAGTCGGAAGAAATCGCTTTTAAAATTTTGCAAAATAGGTATATGGTTGCCAACACTCATAAAAATCTTTAGCGACCCAGAGAAACCAAGCCACCTGAATCAATTAAACTTTTTTTCTGAAACCATGGTCGGCCACCAGTAGTGCATGAAAATTCTAAAGAAAAAATGTTAGATCTTTCTAAGAAAACTCAATGCTTGTTCACTTGTCCGAAGGAGTGAACTACCAAAATCAATCCATTAATTCGTTTGGACCGTTGTCGTTGAATTCATTAAAATTCTTAAGAACAATTTGCAAGTAAATTTGTAAGAAAAATTTTATGCTTTCCTACAATCGTAAAAATGTTGAACAACTCAGGCTTGAATCAATATCGCTATGAAAAATCAGCGGGTGGCTATCACTGGTGGCTATTCGTTGATTGCATGGAACTAAGGTTCTAGATTCTAGTGGAAGAACCCTAGGGAAAAATTTGTTAAGTCAGCTGGTTTGCTCCATGTTGTGACATCCCCACCAAGCTGTCTTGCAATCGATTTTATGTCGAAAAATCAGATAGGTAAAAAAGAATTTATGATCGCTGACCAATTTCTTAGAAACAATAGCTGTGTTTTGTTCGTATTATGGGTCCGGGTCAGGATCAGAAGTAATTTCCGCCTTAAATTATTTCGATAGAGCGCTGTGATTCCAAAAATATTTTTGGCTAAATACAAATTTTCAATCATGTGTACGTGTGATTAGCATTTTTTTTGTTGACCCGGGGGGGGGGGAATGAAAGGGCTTGGTCGTTTATTTGTTGTTGGTTTGAAACTTCTGCTCATTTCTGACATTTCTGAATTTACGAAATGATATCCGGTGTCCTTTTAGTGATTTTTTCGTAAAAAAGTGTGATTAAAGTAATTATATTTAGGAGTCTTATTTCTTTCTAAATGTTGCATTTTCAACTTCTTAGCTTTTCGTGCAAAAATATTTACAACCCATGCATACAAAAAATAATTTGGTTTTTAGATAGTTGTGAAATCTTTTTAGAAATCTACATTTCAAATTTTATTAAAATCAGTAAGTGGATTAAAATTTATTTTAAATTTGTGAAATCTATCTAAAAATTCAAAAATAACTCACTCCTGGGACGTGTATGCTAAAAAAATTAACTCACTAATGAAAGGGTTAACAGCCCAATCAAGCACATCAGCGCGGTTATCTTTTATACAGCAGATAGCATCCTCCAATAATACCAACGGCCTAGAAATGTAAAGTTTAATATCAACATACATGTGGTAATCCAATTTCTCAGCGCCATTGAAAGATCATTAAGTAAATAGTGAATAAAAACGGGCCCACAATGGAGCTCTGTGGGACACCACTTCGTAAAGGTAGGAAGCCAGAAGCAGAATTAGAATAGATCACACTCTGTTGACTCCCGCAAACGTAAGACTAAACCAACGTGCTTGCAGAATTTCAAAAATTTAATTTAAAGGCCAGTTTACTTAATAACGATATCTAGTTAACCGTGTTAAAGGCCTTGCAAAATTCAAGGAGGACGAGCGTTGTAAATTTGTCATTATCAAATGATTTCCTAACATCATCTATTATATTAAGAAGTACGGCTTCGCTTGGATATAAAGCCCGATTAAAGGTTAGATAAGGACTTCTCCCTATCTAAAATAAACTGGTGATTTGGGTGTGCAGGATTTTTTCAAATGATACTCCATTGTCCTACGATACTTCTTGTAGTTGGAAATTATTTTAGAAAATTAATACTATCTTCGATAGATCGTACATCTTGAAATGATGTTGTTGAAAAAATAGGTCAGATTTGGGAGTATTGCAAGCAGAAGAACTTTATTGAATAAAAGCAAACCCATCAGATGTATCTAGTGTACTTAGGTAAGTACTTAAAATATTAGTGGGATAATCATTGACATTAAAGCCTGGACCCTTTGTGTTATATAGGAAGCAGATATGAACATCTCGTTTTATTCACCAGGGTTTACAAATACAGTTGAAGTTCTAGATTGCCCAACCATAATATTTTTAAGAATCTGCTAGAATTTCTTGAATGGAATATTGAAACTTTGCATTACGTGCGGATTGAAAATAGTCCCAGCAATCAAGTGTACGGAAACGCTAACAAAGTGAGCTTTAAGTTTTGGATTCTTGTTATCTTCAGTACTTAGGGCAAACTTCCATTTTGGATAAATCTGATATAATCACTTGTCAGTATATCATTAGGGAAGCTGAAAGAATACCCATCTTAATACCTTTTCTAAGGTATTTTTGGAGAAAGAGGATTGGTGTTCGTCTCATGTCTGAAAAGCTTCTACTTCAATTTTCTGAAAATTTGTTTTACCAGTAATTTTTCTGATTTTCCCGATTAATTTCTGGAGCCTTTTGGATTTTTGTCGGAGCATTCAGAGTTTTTGTTGGAATCTTTTGGTTCCTAACCGGAACTTTTCTAGCCTTTATCGGATTTCTTTCAATACTTGGTAGTAGTTTGAATACTCTAACAGAACTTATGATGTTTCATGATATTCAATATTTTCGTTAAATAGATGGACACGTTTTGTATCCTTTCAGTGAGACCGCATTAATTTCATCCTGGTTTATGACTCTACGACTTGAGGCGCCGCCGTAACTACACTAGGAATTGGCACATTATGTCACTATCTTCCTGCAGGAAAATCACATAAATACTTCTTCACAGATCAGGTATAACATTTAAACGCCAACAATTACTTTCACTGTTACTGAAAGGACTAGTTTACTTCATAAATACAATAACTATTACAATAACAGTAGAGAAAAGGGAAAGGAACTTGATTTTATTTACATGACGAGATTACATCTCTCCATAGGAAATCTTATTGCTCCACTCGTACTCTTTCCAAAACTCAAAAAGGATCACCAATTCTAACTTAAGGGCTCTAGTTTCCACCTACCATAAAATGAGACGTCGTTCGTCGCGCGTATTATCAAAGCTTAACAATCGCCGCCGCCCGTCGTAATACTCTCGTATTATGTTCAAATGAAATGTCCTTTTGAAAGAGCAACTCCCTTTAAGCATGTACACACGTATCGGTGATTGGAGCAAGGGTTACAGTTACTGTATAGACTTTATTTTTTTTCTTATTTTTTATTGAACATAAAATCCTCCGATGAACAAAAAGCCCACATTCAATTTTCGTCATGTTTCGCGTATAAAACTTGTTACAACCTCGCCATTGAATTGGTGGCTTTACAGCGCTCAAACGAGTTTTCCAAAGGATTAGAGCTACTGAGGCAATGTAATTCTCTAGTTCCGCCGGGTATATATGCACATTTCGTCCCCAAATCCAAGCTCCGTTGGTAGTTCCTCACCTTCCCCTCTTGTTCGACGAACTATATTCATTCAGGCACTACTAAGAGTCCAGTTCAAGTTTTGGGGGTACGGTAAAGGGGAGCAGTTCTCTGGAGCTCCATGCACGAATTTATTTACTCAATTTGTTGCAATACGGGGGCGACGCAATATCGGGTGGTCGTGTATCTTTGCATTTGAAATAAACCCTGAACAAGGATCGCTGAAAGAAAACATCGCACCATTTGCTGTTTTTTTTTGTTTTTTGTTTTGTTTTGCTTCGATTTTTCGATTCTATAAGAGACTCCATTTGTATCCACAATTTCATGTATTTTTGATGTACCCAAGAGCTTTAAGTGACGTTTGATGTTCACAGATGGTGTGTATAAACTGAACTGGTTTCTCCTGCGTTATTTTGTGGAGTTGCCCTACAAATCCCGTAAAATCAGAAAACTCAGAAAAAATTGACGACATATAGGGGGAATTGGTTAAGTGCTCGACTTTTTCACATACTTTGGAAGACATCTTTCGCTTGATGCTTGAATAAATTTTTAATTTGCTGATGTAAAATATTTTATATTCCGAAAGCAATGAGAGAAATGTTAGATTTTCTTGTTGTTTTGTTTTTATTTTATTTTTGTTTATTTTTGTTTTATTAATCCGGGAATTAATGCAGTTTTAATGGCAGCTAGGTGCTTCCGGCGCGTATAGATAAGTCATATTGGGAAAATCACAAAATTTTATTTAGATGAGAGTAAAGCAGGAATTTTTGTATTTTAACTTAGTTTCTTTTTATTTTTTTTTCTAAGAGAACATATCAAGAACGCTAGTTTTACACATCGAATTTAAGAAACCCAAGGCCCAATGTTAGAATGAGGTTATGTTTTTCCAAAGTTAGTGATTCACCCGATCGCACATACATACATAGAATTAAAAGTTTGCCAAAAGTCAACATTAATTGTCCCTAGAAGGATGACTTTCTTATCAAATTTGGCAGTCGAACTTAAATCGTTGCATGCTCTGTTTATCTTGTTTTCCTCACGATATTTTGCTATCGCATTTGAAGTGTTTTGTGATCTGAGAATTAAAATTTTTTTTAATGGATTTAGAGGTTCAAAGTTTGCACTACATTTTGATTTCAAGTTGATACTTATTTTTAGGTGATCCAATAAAACATAAAACAAAACAAAAAATAATATTTCTAGAACGATTTTTGTCGAAACTAACATTGTGAATAGTTGTCAAGAGAAAAAAGAAAGATGTACGCAGTGTCGAACATTGCCGAAAGATATTTTCGTGAAAACGAAATCGACATCCATACTTGATCCAAGCTCATCAGATGCCATCTGAGTTGTCCGGGTGGGCTTACGTTGGCCGTCACTACTGCATGTTGGTTTTGCTGTCATTCTCTTTGAAATTTTTTACTCTACGTAGGTATTCGTGCCTGATTGTTTGTAATTTTGGTTCACGATTGTACTTTAACCTCATACTTATATTCTGACACCTGACATTTTTTAAAATTAGAAACTTTTTAAAATTCACCACAGTCTCGTATCATTTTGAATTTTTGAGATCCACACTTAGAGCCTAGGATGAGTTGTACAATACATACACTCCTCTTCAAATAGCACTTGATTCATGTGAATGGATCGGATAACTAGTCTCTAAAATATGATCCCATTTATGGATAGGTGTCAATTCCGGGAAGTACAAAATCGTGGGATGCCACAATCTTTCATCCTTTCCAGATTTAAGGATAATTAGGCCAGGCTTACCCTTTAATGTTTATAATATGTGATATTCTTTTGAAAAATTTACGATCTTTTGTAAGGAATCTTTATGACTATCTGACAATAACCTGTTGTTGGTGTTGCCACATTTATGATCGGGTTTTTCATCAAACCGGATGCTCATGCAAAGCATCAGTAGCGATGGGCGAATCTGAGCATATGCAGATATATGAAATTCGGTTTCTTGTCGGGTCAAATAGGAGGTTCACGGATTTTCTCTTGGAGCTCGGGAGAAAATAATGCAAAACTATTGTTATCTGTTATCATCAGTGACCGCAGCCCGCTTCACACTCATTTACCAAGGATGGTAGTAGTTGATAGTTGATAGACCTCGGGGTAGGGGATTCGAAGCTTCGATCCTTCAAAATAATCGAAGTATCGAAGACGGAATCCTTCGGAGAATGAACGTTTTTCGAAGAATCGAAGAATGAATTTTCTCCTATGGCTTGGGTGCTGTGTTAAATTATAATAATCGAAGTGACTTGAAATAAGTTTTGAGGAGATTAAAAAGTGTCACTTTTCTAGAATTTTTCGGGAAATAGGCCTATTATAACTCTTTTGGTTATGAGAAGAATGTATATTTCATTATAAGATTTGAAATCCAATATGGTTTTAAGTTTTTCACGCTAATTTTATTCTCTTCTCGTTGAGCTATTGAACTAAAATTTGGCACAGTAATTTTGATGAAAATAAACTTTAAAAGTTTTATATAACAAAAATTCAAAATGGCGAAACAAACTTTGAATCAAATACCTTGGAATGCTCCAAAAGTTGATATATCACCGAAAAAATAACTTTGCCATCCAATAACGATTTACGTACATACAAACGTTAATGTGACGAGGTTAATAATAAAAATTTCTAAATATTCCTAAGATACCGAATTGGACCATAAATAGGTAAATTTGTCTGCCAAATTAAATCTCTCAATTTTGATCAAAAATTTGTAATCCGTAGCGTAGCGCACCATCCTGGAAATTCCCAAATATCGATTTTAGTAGAATCGAACCATAAATACTAAAATTCGTCCCCTCTTTGAGTTTCTTAATTTTGAACAACATTTTCGAAAATTGAACCATGAAGGACTAAATAACGTTTCTGAGTGGAATGTGACCATAAATATTCTTCTGCCATCTTGATTTTATATTATATAAAAGTGCAAAATATATTATCTTGCAAGATCTACCTATATACATGTTCCAAAATTATAGCTACGGTGAGTGGGTAAAAATTGAGCACCAGTCACATGTCAGCTTGGAAACTTCGAATTTCGTCCGTTTGAAGATCGATGATATTCGTATATTCTTCCGAAGTTCGAAGGATAGCTTGAGATAACTGAACACTTTCTGTGTGCTTGTCCGGTGTAGGTTGGATACTTTGGGGTCTGTTCATCTTATCTACTCATGAGCTAAAAATTTTCCCTCATCTGGATTTGATGTGCTTCATTAAGAGATCAGATAGGTATCAGTGATCGGTCTTCTCTTTTTAGCAGGTTAGCACTAATGGGCCGTGCTTGGGATTCCTAGTGCCTCTACCTCGAATTAAAAAAAAATATGGTTCACATATCTACAATTATCGATCAAGTAATTTTATCAAAGAAAAAAAAAGCGGCAATTCTTACGAAAGGTTTTAGGATTTTTTCTTCCAAGGGAACAATAATATTATCAGGAAAAAATAAGTCGATCTGAGTCGGAAAAATAAATATCCGTATATGCATCGAAGGTTTTAGCGGGGGTTGGCATGCTTAATATTAGCTTTCCAGGAGCTTTTTAAAAAAATTTATAAGTAAATTCGCTTGTTATATAGCATATAATAAGAAAAGACATATCAATAAAGGAAATGTCATGAAGAAGGTGGGGCATTTGGGGGGGATGAAAGGAATTGAATAGCTAGGAGCAACATAATTTATCACAGAGCTATGCTGAGTGAATACGGAAGGTAATCATTCTCCATCTGACTATGCATTACCATACCATCGTAATATTGTGGACGGAAGGATTTTTGAATTCCCTTTAATTAAAAGGGAAAGAAGAGCTCCCACAGTCTCGGTAAAGATGACGACCTTAAAATTGAGATAAAAGAAGAGAAGTACTTTAGTCCGGTATCATTCTTAAGCTTCAATTAACTTCAATCCTAGGAGATATTACATTACATACACAAGCAAATGGAAAAGGATGAAATGTGTAAAGAACTTCTTGTCATATAAACGAACTGCAGATAAGGTAAAAGAAATCTCCGAATAAAACGTGATTCCCAAGGCAGTACCTCCTCTTCGGTTGTCAATAAAATGTCTACAACAAATCGAATTGAATAATAATAATAATAAAAAAAAAACTTGTTGCCATGCCAGCCTTAAACTTCTTCTTATTACTGCACTTTTGATTGAAGTGCTATGCTCTAAGGCGACCGACCAGTAATGGTTCATTTAACGACTAAATTGAACGCTGCTGGTAAGCTAATTAAAACCAAAAACATGCTAACAAATTGGCGCCCTCTGAATTTATTGCTGATAATTTTAATTAATTAGGGAACAACATAAATATGCATTAATCAGGCCTTTCATCAAATTTGGACATTGTACCCACTCCCCATAGTCCCCTATTTATCTATCATTTTGATTGTCTCTCTGTGTTTATCAATTTTGTTCCAACGATTCCCATACACAAAAACTTCATTCCTACGGAAGGTTTTCCGTGCGAATGGCTGATTTCCCAGCAAAACAATGTTGTGTCCGATTTGTATATATATATATATATGTGTGTATGTGTGTAGGTTTGTGTGAGTGAGTCAATTTAGAGTTGGGAAAATTATCAATTTTTGTCTATCTGTCTTTCTGTCTGTTTGAAAGTTTGTCAGTTAAAGTGTTGCTTTATTGGCGGCACCGAGTCCCTGTATACAGTCCTGGCTGCCGTAATTATTCATAAATGCAGTGATGGGGCTACGTTTGTGTGGTTGGCGACCATCAATTAGAGGTGATTATTCCTATTATTTGGACATCGGAAACACAAGCTGGAAAACACAATAATGTGGGATTAAGTGAATGGTTTAATGAGCACTTCCATGAATCCAGGTCATACATATGCTAAGGATTGTCGTAGAGCACCTTTTAAAAAATTTGATGAAGTAAAAAAAAAAGAAGTATTTGAGCGAATTTTGGCTGAGTATTTAATTTCGAGTTTTACTTATGTTAGCGAGTTATTGACGTCTTTCAAATTAGCCAGAGAGATGAGTACAAGAATGGGTCTGGTGTTGTCCATGGGTGAATTAAGGGGTTTTTTTTTGTAGATTATATCCAGCTTTAAAAATTATTCTTGTAAATGAATGTTGCGTTTCTTTTCTCGTTCAGAATGAATCTGTTTCAATCCATGCCGTGTTTTTTTTCTCGGTGGACAAATGATTTAGCTTCAATCTGTCGTTGTTTTTTTCGAATTTTGAATGGTTGAAACTGATTTTTACCGGATTCAGGCAGAACGATACCCATTATTTGTATTCGTGAATGTTTTGTTTAAATTTTGGCCGGCTAATGGTTGAGATTAAATTCTTTGTTTTTGATAAACAAGAATTTATACGAATTTATACGTGCTCTTATCTAATGGAAGAAGTTAATATGGTTTTGTTTCATTCTTTTTCTATATGTACAGAGCTAAATTATGAAATTGTTCTGTGGATTTATACACATTCATTCAGAACGAAAAAAGATACGCAGCAGAAAAAATTCAAAATTCCATGGCAGAAATGGACAACTGAAGGAAATCAATTTTCTGCCGATTCAGCCAATTTTGACGGAATTAAAACAAAAAGTAAAAAATAAAAAAAAATTAAATTGGAATATTAATGCGAAATCGAAATTGATAGGAAAATAATCTTGAGTCACCAAGATCAATCATTTTATTGTTGTGATTTTATGAAAATGTAAAAAAAAGCACATAAAAAGCCATAATTCATGCAAAACCAATTTTCCACTAAATTGTCTAATCGTATAGTGGACGATCTGTCAATCTAACGTGTTCATTTAATTAAATAGCATAAGTTACAGAAAGCTAGTATTTAAATTCTATTTTAATATGGCAAAGACTTTTGTACTGGATATATTTATTCATATACCTGTAAATATAGGATAGATGTGGAGAGTACAACTCTCAATGAACAGCCATGTTATGCCGACTGTATAAGGAAGCGCATTTTGCAGTTAAATTTCACCACATCCAATAGATCAATTTTAGTACAAAATTATATTGCCGCATCTTCCAAATGGAGACGACTGATTCGAGCCTAATATCTTCATTCGTCATACATTTTTACGAATTTTGTTTTTTGGTTTTCTGTCAAAATTGTCACGAATGACCGAATTGGCAGTAAATTGGTTTCCAATCACTTTTCGGGTTGTACAAATATAATGTAACTATTTCTGCCATGGACATCACGCTTTTGAATTTATAAAATTTTCAAAAGTAACGACCTCCACTGTTCTCCATGATTGATATGGACCCCAAGAAACAATTGTTTCAAGTTTTGCTGACTGAAGGTGATGGGTTGTTTTATAAGGGGTATATAATGGTTTCTCGGTTATATAAGAATTTGAGTGGTTATATAAGAGTTTTATAATATTACCTACTAGTGACGTTATATTAAAGTGTTTTAAGTTTACTAATGGTTATCGTGGAAGCAAGTTACTAAAGCTTTTAAAAGTTGGTGATGGAAATATTTCAATAATCGATCCATATAACTTAACGCAACCATTACTAGAAGGTATATAAACATGTTTTATAATTGTTTTCATCTCCATGTTATATAACTAATTAGTAATAAGTATTTATTGCAATACCTGTAGTTACCCTTATATAACCTGAGACTTTAATAAAAATTGGGAGCTTTCGGTAATACATATTCCAATTATAAAATATCATAAAATTTATTGGTGGCCTTCTAGTAACTAAGGTGATCGTTGTGAAAACAAATGACTTTTAGTATCGAATGGAGCCATATTGCACGATTTTATATGAAATTTTTATTGAAACTAAAATTATTACACGAGGAGCATACAACAAAAATTATTATAAGAATAACGTGGCACAGACACTTTGTAATTACTTTAAGGTATATAACATTACCAAACGTACTATAACATATATAACGTTATCAAAGATTAGTAACTATATGGTGACTTCCATCTCAGGTGATAGTAAGCCCTCTATCAAATGCCACACCACCGCTCTACCCCTTTTCCGTCGGCAGTTATAGGACGACAATGTTAAAAAATTGGAAAATTTTGGAATTTCTTTTTCAATTTTATCAATTTTCCCGCTAAAAGACAAGATAAGGATAGCACTTTGCATTTTGCTAATAACAATAGAAATCGCGCCTAGTTTTATGCAATTCCACGCAAATTAGCAAAATTCATGAAATTATTAATCATAGAAACGGGAATATCCCAAAAACGGTTGCATATTAGGTAGGTACATGTGCATAATCAAATTAAAGGTAACATTCCGGCGTTTCTAAATCTTGAAAATAAACTGCATAGTTATCATGTATTTTGGCGGGAAAATCATTAAAATTTGAAAAAAATAGGATTTTTTCCCAATTTTTTTATTTTGACGTCCTACAACTTACGATGGAAGATGACAGGAAGGCTGATTGGGCATTCATTGGAAAGCTTAGACGGTTTGCTCTCATCAGAAATGAATTTCTCCTTGATGGGGTGTGTATCAAGAAATTTACAGGGTGTAGAGTGGAAACGGTATTAAAAATCGTAAACCCCCTATCGTGCATTTTCCGGTTCTCCTCCCTTACAATTTATTTCTCGAAATTGAGTGAGGAATCCGGGGTTATTAAGGAAATACGGTACGTATGGGACACCCGTATAAGAAGCTTTATTAAGGTAGCCAGGATGTTATTGGTACTCATTTTATAAAACCTTTATTTATATAATGTTACCTAAATCAAGTCAGGGTAACCTCTCTAAAGGGTTTATAGTGGTCACAAAGAAGTTTCGAGTACTAATCTATATCACTCAAGTTATATAATTTGGTAATGGAAACCACGGTTACTACTATACAGGGTGTCCCGTATATGGTCTGGCACCGGAAGACCTATCATGCTTAGACAAACAAAAAATTGTATGGGTGGGGGGAGGAAATCGTAACGGTTTCCGAGATAATGTAACTTTAAGATATTTGGGTATGCTTTTATAGATCAACCTGTAACTTCTGAACGATGCAGCCTATGATGGTGATTTAAACTTTGGTACATAAATAATCGTTGGACCTTTCCAATGGTCTATAAATTTTTTCCTTCGCCCTTTCCGTTTTGAAGTTATGGCTCAACAAATTTAAAATTTCGGAATTTTTACTCGTTTTTTGTTTTATTTAACTACTACTACTACAACGTGAGCGAAGTTCCCATTAAATCACTGCCCTATTTCAACATAATTTTCTTGGTAGGAGTATATTCGTCGAGAAGAGATTTTATTAAATTTTCCATTATTTTTTAATGGCAGTTTATACTTTGTTGTAGGATTCTATTGGGAAATAAAAAAATACAGAAAATGCTACGAGGAACCATACTAAATGTAGAAGAGGGAGAGCAAAATAACAGTTTATTGCTATATTGGTCTAACACAGCCGCAAATTTCACTCAAAATAAAAAGATCGCAAACCATTGTCCGAAATTTCCTACTTCTTGACCATTTGATCATTACGGAAAAAATTCGCCTCATGATTACAATAGAAAGGTTATTGACTCAAAAAAGACTTATTTCGAGAACAATTAGGAAAGAAACGTTACATCTAAGATTCCATTTCAAAAACTTCTACCCACACAACATACTAAACAATCTTCTAACACAAGACAACAAATAACGGTTCGTAATCCACGAAATATTGCGATGGGCTTACGAATCTCTTTCTATGTTTTATTATTAACACAAATAGCATTTTTACAACCGAAAACAGTGCATTCTCTTACGTTTCATTTGACGAGGATAAATGTTGCATTGTATATGGATAGTATAAGCGAATATAGCGATAAATTTTCATATATATCTTTTTGCATTTAATTTCTTATCGCTGATGAGTCGCTTTTTTATCGCAAAAAAGAAGTTTTTTGCTCCCAGAATTATATGCATTTCTATCTCTTTTGTTTAGTTTAACGAGGGAAAATATTGCAGCGCATATGAATTGTGGAAGTTATTCATTTAATGATCGTTATCGCGATAAATATTTTTAGTTAGTGATTAAATAGCAAATCTCTAACGTAATTGTTTATTTTCGCTCTGATTTTAGGATTTGTTTACCGCAAATATTACTGTCACTAGTATTACAATTTCTAATCGCACTTGAGGAATACAGAACTACAAATGAGGCAATTTTCAAACATTGACTGAAATAATGTCGATAACGGTAAAATTTCTTTAAAATAGGTTATATAGGTTAAGTACCTCTTATTCATTACATTTGGTAACACTGATTTCGCAATAAAAATGCAATAACCGTAGCAATAAGAAAAAGATTCGTAAGCCAATCGTTAAACTTTCCGGGATCTATAATTGATTTTAATTCTTAAGCTATCGCCAAAATATCGTCATGGCAATAAAAAGGCAGTATGCAGTTTTTATTGCTATTTTTAACACCGAAGAAATTTATCGCCACAATTTTTGCTGGGAATGTATACAGAATAGTAGACATTCGTCCATGTTCTAAATGTGGAACCTTGGTTTCAAATAAAAAATGTGAAACTTAGTGTAATGATGACAGGGGATGATCTCGATTTTGAATGTTGGGACTTTTGAGGATGTCTTTTGACTTTTGTATTTTATTTTATTTTTACATTAAAAGTCTACAATTATTAGAGAAGGTAATTTAAAAAAAAAAAACATTAATTTGATGAATATTGCAAAATAATTTTTTTATGGGCGTTATTATGCACTGGGTGGACAACAATGCCCAAAACATTTTTTTTTCAAAAAAAGTTCTTAATTTTCGTGATAATTTAAACATAAATGTAATGACCGATTTTTATTCCTTAATTACTTAATCTACTTTCAACTCCCTTAATTCCCAAGTTCCTATGGCTTTCCACCTTGGGATCTTACGTAACGAATTCCCATGCAATCGTATTTACGTCAAAGTATGCTTGAAAACGTGTTTCTTACTTTATTTTATTTTTTCAAATTGGACTGGACCTCATATAGGTAGAGAACATATTTACCCACCTGTGATCAATACTTCCGACTGAAATCAAATTTCCATCCTCCATCCTCTAAGGTTTAAAAATCCGTTTGCATGCTAGCCATGTACAAAAATAAAGTCGAGGAGATGACAGACAGTATACATAGTTCCTGCAAATTATCACTCTTTAGATCGCTTTTTGCAATTCCCAGAATCGTCCTACATTCCCCAAAGGAATTTTCCGGGAAAAAGTAACTGTGAAGCTTCGACCCCAAAAACTTTTAAAGTAATTGAGTGCAAATGACACTGAGATATAAACAGGCAAAGCCACTGGGGCGAAATCTCGTCGGAATGTAATAAATTGGTTAACCTTGCCATTTCACAACCACAGCAACTGCTGATGATGTTCCTCCACACGCACCGAAGGTAGTATCACAAGTACGAAACTACTGTAGTATGATGGTTGGCTGGTAGGCGCCCTACATGTATCTTGTAATCTGTACATCAGGATCTCTCCAGTTCTACAAGGATAAGCAAAAGGATAGGGGAGGAGAGGGTATGGGGAAGATGAATTATGGTGGAAGGGATGAGAGAAGGAATGGAAGGACTACTTTACTTGTGATGGGGATACACAAATATATATTACCGGGTGGATATTGAGAAACAGAGATTTGGAAATAGATCCTATATATTGCTTGAAGTCGTGTATCTGTATCTGAAGGCACCACCAACCACACGCGCAAGGTTTATTCAAAAATGACTTTGGCCGACATCTCGGTTTGGGTATATGGATGGAATCCATCAACCAACAGGGCGCCCTCTACCCGTCGAAAAGGCAGAAATTTATGACGGTTCGTTACTTAAATGAAAACCACTCATCTTTCACATGTCCGGTGAGTAGTGATACTATGAGTCGAATGACATGTTAATTAAGGCCTTGTGCTCTCCATTTGTTACGTGAATGGTTTTTCAATGGAGCGTCAAAAGAAACCGGGCCACAGAGTGGGTATATTGTGTATGTGTGCTTGTGTTCGTATATGGAAGCGCAATCACGTCGGCCAACTACATACGATAGGGGGACTGGCACTGATGACAACTGTCAAAGGTAATGGTGGTTAAACTAAAAAGTGCTATTCAATGGAAACGGAATACATCAGTGAAACTGGTGAAAGCCGCAGTAATTGTATGCAAATTACTGGCAACAATGGCGTTGCTAATTGCATCGTTCTATTTGGTGCTCACACTATGGTTCACTACTACCGGTTTGGTGTGCTATGGTACCTACTATATGCGCCTCTATACAACAAGTGAATATCTTTTCGGTTCATCGCATACCCTGAATGTTAATTGTCCTCCAATTGTTGCATAGTTGAGAAGAAAATCTCGAGCCTTATTTGCATCCTGCAACTTTGCTCTGGTCATTGTTGTACAGCGGCGGTCTCTTGTAGTAGTGCGATGAAATGGTGGAATAGGAGGAAGGATGGACAGGACACCTTTGGAGGAAGGTTCCAGTTTTAAATTGAGCCTGAAGCTGTTCGAGTAACATTGACAAAGGCTTCTCTACTAGTGGTTGCTATGCTTATATAGATGTGGACAATAGTTGGGAGTAGTAGCCAGGAGGTGGACATGAAGTTTTCTGCGTTCAGTAGTTGCTCTGTATATGCTAATGGAAATTGTTTCTAAGGAACAAAAAGTTGGGACTAATTAAGGGAGTTGAAAACATTTTCAAACAATGCTCTGTCGGTGTGAGATTTTATCGTCCACTGAAATTTTCTTCAGATTTAGATTATACAAATGGTGGGTGGTGGTAGCTTTTTTTTTTATTTATTTTTTTTTTAGGTGTTCGGTGTAATTTTATGTAATTTCAAGTTTTTGATTTTAAATGGAAATGTACTTTTATAGGTAATTTCATTCTCAACCATTCTGGACCATTTGATGGGGTTATTTTTAATTCCGAATTATTTTTCCATTATCGGTTTACCGGGATTTTTTATGGATGTAGTTAGAAAATGGGTTTTCAAAATGCATTTTTAATTATAAAGGAACAATTTTTGCATATCTGGGTAAATTCGTTTGAATCTCTTGAGCTTGGTGGTTTAATTAGTATTTGAAATGAATAGGGACGATGCGAAAAATGTTAGAATTAACTTAAATATTTTTGAAATATATTCAAATAGTTTTCAAATTTCGATTATTACTATTATTTCCTAGTTCGAAGAGGCTAATTATCCAAAGCTTTCAGGAATCAGGTATTTTGATCGTTACAAAAACTTTTGGACCTTCGAAATATGTCAGACAAAGGTAGAGTCTAAGGCTTCGTACCTATATACGAGGGCAGTTTGATAAATAAGTGACTTTTAGCATCAAAGATATTTTTTTCGGCAAAAAAGCGCTTTATTTCTTAACATAGTCTCCTTTAAGCTTGATACATTTAGTCCAGCGTTTTTGCAATATTTTTATTCCTTCCAAATAATAAGTTTTCTCAAGGACCTCAAAATAAGCGTTTATTTCAGTGATGATCTCTTCTTTATATCCAAATCTCTTACCTTCTTCAAGTTTGGAAACAGGAAATAGTTACAAGGGGCTAAATTTGGAGAATATGTTAGATGGGGTAGCAGTTCGTTGCCCTATTTATGAATTTTTGTCATGGTGACTACAGAGGTATGCATCTGTGCATTGTGTTCATGAAACAGCACTTTTTTTTCGCCAAATGCGGTTGTTTTTGTTTCAAACTAATATCAAATCTGTCCAAAATCTCTGAATAAAATTCGCCGGTGATCGTTTTACCCTTTTCAAGGTAATCGATATGAATGCGTGGATCCCAAAAAACTGACCTTGTTGGACGACAGACCCACCTTGGCCTTCTTTGGTGCACGTTCACCTGGATAAATCCACTGTGTTGATTATTTTTTGATGTCTGGTGTATTGTGATACATCTCTGTTTCGTTTACAGTTACGAAAAGGCGCAAAAGCTCGTTCAGATTGCGGCTGGACATAGCTTTTTGTTGTCCAAATATTCATATAAAATGTGGTGTACCTGTTCGGATGATATGCCTACAGCCTCAGCCACCTCACGCACTTTCAGTTTTAGATTATCCAATATCATTCCATGGATTTTATTGACTATTTCTGGCGTGACGAACTTTTGGGCGATCTGAACGTTCGGCGTCACTTATATTGGTACTACCACAACAGAACTCAGTAAACCATTTTCTTGCTATTGAAATTGATGATGCAGAGTCTTCATAGTGCCTTTGCTGAGTTTCGGTGATGGTTTTTTCACGCAAAAAATAATGCTTATTCGTACGAAATGCACTTCATCCCATTTTCGTTAGAATTCACCAAATCGTCTGCTTTCAGTGGCTGTCAAACACAAACTAAATGACGCAGCTTGCTCAAAATTTGACCGTAGTCTAGTAATAGATGGCAGTTGACGTGAGCAGTGTGCGCGGGAAATTCTAGAAGACACTGATTTATAAAACTGGCTTCGTATACACAGGAGTTTCATTCGACCCGTCTGAACCTATAGAACTGTAGTCAAATGAAAGCAATGCATTTTGCCCCAATTATGGAAATATATTAGACATATTGTAGACAACGTGCCTTCTTAACTTAAGTGTCGCACGCACGTCCTCTAATATTATGGCACCTGAGGTTGCTGTTAACTTACACTCTTGTTTTTTATTACGGGGGATGAGAGAACCCAAGCACGGTCACGGTAAACAGGTACAAATACAACGAACTCTCACCAAAATCTACCAGTCCTTTTAATGTACCGCATCAGGTCTGGGTGACGTAAGTATATATCCCTTAAAAACATGTATTAAGAAAGATGCGTCAGCTTTGACTCGCCATGTTCTCAATCAGATCTGGATTCATCTGAGAATGGGGGCTCGTATTGAGTCCATCTTTGACTTCCTGCAATCGATCGTGCCTGATATCAACATAGGTTGCGATTATCTCTTTGAACCTATGATAGAGACTAACTTTAAAGCGAATATATCTTCAAAAATAGTATGGGAATCACACTCAGTCCTTCAAACATTGACATACCTTGTTTTTTTCTTATAAAGAGAGCGTACGGTGTGTTTCCTTCGGTAATAGTCGTGTAGAAATATATGTCTTAAAAGCCATATTAAGGACATCCAGAAGAAGACGAAACCACTCTAACAGCGAAGAGATATCTCCTCAATTCTGAAATTTAAAATAGGGACCTATTCAGAATTCCAAACTGTTCTTAAACACTTGATAAATTCGTTCAAAACTTCAAAATGGTATTGGATAAGATGCTTGTTTTATTGGTACCAGCTTCAATTTAAAAACAACACTAAATATTACCTACATGTGTATATCAATAAAAGAACTGCAGGTGAAAATCTCTAACCTTTTTTGGGGTCGCTTATATAGGATCAGATTTTTAAAAACCCTGAAAATCGTGAATGCAGAGTATTCGAACTCATTTACTTTGTCACTGTCTGCTAGGTACTACCCGCTAAATGATAAAGGTTTCCTGACTTGTATCTCCTAAAAGAACTCTCAAAGGCCGGATGAGGTATGTGAATCAATTCTCAATTGCATTAGAGCGTGGTATGGGGGAGTTGAATAGAAAGTTCCGGGAGATCCTAAAAGGTCTAACCTCATTTATTACCGTGGAAGGCTAAAGATTAATGGTGGGAACGCTAGAGCTAAACTTGACTATTATTAAAACTTCTATAATGCGTTGGTACTCAGTAGTCCATCGGAGAGTCAAATGGAAATAATAAATAAATAAGATCGAAATATTAGATTTATTAAGAAAATTAATTGGAATTTCCTTTCACTTCATTATAATTCATCCCATACCATATTTATGCTCTCCATTTTATAATTAAACTAAGTGCTTTAATTATGATTTCATACCAAGTACAACTTCAACTTTCCGCCACACATAAAGTCCTTAGATATTCTATAATTGATATGGGAATGCGATATCCATAAAAACTCCCCCTGCAGTGATAAAGTTCCTGCAATAATTATTTAATCGATAACAACATAACTAAAACATAAAATATGAAAGTCATATAAAGTCCTGGCTTTATTTCCTTCCACTTTTTCAACGCTGTTAAGCAATACATATTTGGTATTCATGCGGAATACGTAAATAGTTCAGGAGGAAATTTTCCTAGCTCTATTCTTACTGTTCGTTCGTCTGAAATCCAGGACGGGATCACAACAACTGCTATAAATGCTCCCCTGTACAACATTTCTTTTTTATTCATGTTTGTAATACACAAAACCCACAAGCGAATTTCAAGAATGTAAGATGCAACAAAACTATAAATTCAGCCAAAAATCCCGATCCTCAAAAAGGAAGGGAAACGGTAATGCACTTCAGTGTGACATGCTTGCAGAAAGCATCCTTCCCGCTTTTCATGTTTGGATATTGCGGAAGGATGCAATGTGAAGTGTATCTATGTTGAGATATATTAAGTTGGTGAATATGGTCTCCAAAATATGTAGAGAACGGAGTATGGGTGCAAAAATTCAAGTCACATGCACCGGAATTCTATGAAAATTCCACTTCGTGTTATCAAACCTGAAGAAAACTCAACTCTCTCTCTCTTTTATGGATGAGGATATCCTTACCGCAACTGGACGAGATTTTTCAAGGTAACAAAAAAAAAAAAAAAATAGCAGAGTTGAAATCCTTCAGATATCTACTGGGCAGACAGACAGACAGGCAGACAGACAGAAAAAACGAGGAGAAAATAAAAAAATGAAGGGCGCGTCAGGTTGAGCATCAAGGTGAGGAAGAACTTGCAATAATAGAGCAGAGAGGAGTAAAGAGAGAAGAAAAAAGAAAACAGCTTTCACCTACATATCCACCCCAAGGGCTGAATGATTTAAATCTTTTTATAATTTAGACAAATGTCCCAACGCTGCTAGACTCTTGCCCTCTTGTGTCGCCTTCGTATACGAATCATTGCAGGTGAATGTCAGGTGTGTGACATGTCAAGACAGCGAACTTTTGATAAGACAAAAAATAAAATGATAAAAATAGCAATTTCAAATGACAAATTCAGGCTGTCATTGCTCACACGAAGGACATGTTACTGACGGGTCGTTTCAATCATGCCAAGATTTAAGTATAAAAGTCAAATTTCTGCCACGAAAGGACGTTTCCTGTTCAAAAACCTACAGACTCAATGACAAATAAATCACTCACTTACAGAAACTACTGCTGCATAGCATGATATCCAGCAGCTAATACAGCTATACTATGACAAAATGGAACAAGATGCTTTCTGCCCGCCTCCAATCAGCATCCAATTCCTAAAGGATAGGTACTTATTACAAGATTGAACCAATAAAAATTTCATCGCCGTAAAATGGAACCGCTCTATTTATCCAAGTAGACGTCTGACTTCAGTGAAAGGGTAGGGTGAAGGGATGGTGGTCAGGGAATATAGCATTGGAAAAAATCAAGGAAAATTGAAAAAGACGTCGCTAGGATCGATTGCCTTCCGTTGCATTTTCCTGGTGCAATCATCAGTTCTTCGAGGGACTTCTTTTGTGGGGATACCCAATTTATTTGGTTTCACCGACAGCTTCCAATGATGACACACTTTGCTAGTCACACAATGAATGAATCCAGAGTAGGACGACAAAGACACAAAGGAAATATCAAAAAGAATTTTCCTGTGGAATAAATGAAAGAAATTCGGCAAATCAATTCTGTCAACTACCAGAATTGCAAAGCTACATAATTTGGTAGTTTTTTTTTTATGCGGTTTGTTTGATTCGGACTTATCATTGCTGTGACATATCTGTGTCAAGAAGGTCAAATCGCCTGTGATTTGAATTTTATACATTTAGAAATTGTCTTTTAAGATATTTACCATCATATCGAGTTCCTTTAAGTTTCTTCAGAGAAAAATATAAATTATAGGACTTCTACCATAGCTTCTGCAAGATGACCAGCAACTGAACTGAAATAAAAGCACTGGTAATTTTGGATTCAAATCACTGTTCACTTCCTTATAACTATCACTAAAACTGTCACACTTATTTTTAAAATTGTCCAAAGGATGCGATTATTGGAGTTGCTTGGTCAAAGATTCAAACGTAGTTGAAAGCACACTTACGGGCAGAAAATTGTAATGTGAAATTGTCAAGAATGTAATCGAAATATATTGTGTATGTAGAATAAATACATATATGGAGCAAAATTAAAATATGATATATGGAATAGATGCACCCGAAGCTTGAGTATAATAAAATAGATATATAAATGAAATAAATTGTTACAAGTAGCTGGTATTCACCGATCTAATACTTGAGAAATTGGCTTTAAGTCAATGTTAACACTCTTTGTTCTAATCATTAGTTAGAACAATTCTCCATTCCCGGCAAGAAATGGAATATAGGGTTAGTTGTTAGTAAATTTTATCTCAGTCAAAACTCGAGATAAAATGCTGTAAGTCAGTCGAGACCCGGCTTCAAGTCAAATCTTAACCAGGGGCGGATCCACGATTCTTGTGAGGAGGGGGCGCAACTATGGTTTTTAAACGGTATAGCCTGGAAACATGTCAAAGTTTCAAGACACTCGCCACCACTCGCCTATATCAAATGCACAAAATTATATCATTTAAAAGATCCGGGTCGAACACATAAGCTACCACTCTCAACGAAGAAATCTGATCAACGTTCAAATTTTGCCACTCTCGAAATTCAAACGAGATTGAATTATTTATTTTGTTTTGGTTTGTAAATGGTTGCAGTGTAAAGCTTCCAAATTATCCATTTCGGTTAGTAAATATAGCGATGTACATTTTATTCCAATTTACGAATTTATCATAAATTGTAACATTTATCATAAATTGTATCAGTCACAGAACATATGCAATACAGACCTTGTAAGTATAACTAATAAGCCAAGCTCAGAAGATACCCTATGATGCAAAGCACAGCATGACAGGAAGCATATAGGGAAAGCCATCCAACATTGAAGCGGCGCTCGAGTCAGTCGAAAGACAAGTTATTGCCAAATCGCCAGTGAGCTTGAAGGCTTTAGATTCTAAAATGTTAAAGCTATGCAACCAGTCCCGGCCCAGATATGGGAATTATATTCCATTCTAGGTCTGATATAGGACTTATAGAGGAGCGCTAGATTCGATGGGCTGAAAGATTTCTTATACATTTACAGAAGTCCAAGAAATTTCGATGCTTATTTAGCAACAGAGAAGAGGTGATCTGTCCAGCTGCTTTACTTACTGGAAATAATAATACCGAGAATGCATAAAGACGGTGTATCGTAAATTAGTGGTCCGTTAATCAATGAACTAATCAATGAACTAAGCATGCAGTCCCGATTTGTCAGATGTGGCATTCCCTCTGGAGTCCGTAAGAGTGTTAAAGAAGCGAAATCTAAGGTGCTGAGATAGGCAAAACTATGGATAGGCTTAAAAGTAAGGAAAATCAGATTATTAACGAAAATTAAGAAGAGGGATGGAGAGATAACAGAGCCCTGGGGATATCGGCATTTATAGGATGAGGTTCTGGTGAAACACTAACTAGTACAACCGGTATTAGACTATCAGATAAAAAACTTTCAATCTATAATAGAAGAAGTGAGAGAGATCAGGTGCTTTAAGTTTAACTAAAAGGGCTGGATATAGAGTCTAGCATTCAGACCTTTGAAATATCTAAGGTAATGATTTTGGACCACCACAATACTGAAGACTATGGTTCCAACGATCCATAAGAAAAGCGAGCAAGTCTCCAGATGAGTGTCCAGCCCGGAAGACATATCGGCGATCATGGATTAATTTGGTGTTAATAATAGATTCAAAAAACTTTCAAAGAATTGAAGTGATTGCAGTTGGTCAATAATTTGAGGGATCGCTACCCTCTTCTATCTTCGGAATAGATTGAACGTGAGCTACTTTCCAACAAGTTGGAAATTTTCTTGTCGAAAAAGTCAAGTATAGAATAGTTTGCGCAGAGGTTTAGCCAAGGATGAGGCATACCTTTTAATTAACAGGGGTGAGATACCATCAGGACCTATGGCTTTAGAGACGCTTATCCTCTTAGTGATCTTGAATACATCTCTCCTAAGGATGTGTATTGGATCTTGTATACATCCACACGGAAGATGCAAAATAGGTGTCTGTGAAGTGAGTAGAAAACGAGAATTTGAGGCGAATCTACCATCCAAAATATTAGCTTCTTCCAGGTCGTCAACAAGCACTTCACAATTGTTACGTAGGGATGGTATAGATGATTTGGTGAAGTTGTTCCTGATGGTTTTGACCAGGGACCAGAGGCCTTTGCTATCCTTGATTCCAAGATTCTTAGTCTAACATTTCCATTCAAAATAAATTTATTTCTCCAGATAATTGACTTGGAGGTGTTCCGTGCAGTCTTTTCGACTTATATCAATTCTGGACATTAATCCAATTGATACGAGGGTTATGTATACCACAGATACTTCAAGCAACGTGACCAACGTGAAGTTACCTGAACCGTCTGGGAAAATACATAAAGAAGCAATATTTTAAAAAAACAGCTCATGGGAAAGTTGCGATAAGAATATTTGTTGCAACTTAAGCTTTTTTCGGTTAAGAAAAGACAAGAGTCTAAATTATTGTAGTAATTAGTTAGAGTTAAGTTCTTGCCTTGATCGTGACGATATATTTGTATATCTTTTACTCGGTAATAAAACTTGGTTTTAATAGTATAAAGTAAAATTGTGTTTTCTTTCTTTTGTTTTTATAAATTACTTTTTTATTTTTTTTTGATTCCCGAATTCAATAAATTCGTAATTCGCGCGAAAAGGTTAGTTTTTATTACTTGGTTGAACTGATCGTTAAACAAAGAGCAACTTTGCTTTCGTTGAGATCTGCTGTAGGAATAAGGAATATATTCATGCATGCTAAAATTTAAAATGTCACTAAGCTCTAATGTGCATTCATTAATATCGCTCGAAGCAAAACAGACCGACCATTCAATTTCTCTAATATACTGATTGAAAATTTCCCAATCAGCATTTATATTTTGTTTTTATTTAACGTGTAAGCTAAGTGTTCTAGTAAAACTATTGCATTTAACGAAATAAAAAAAATATATATTCCAAAAATAAATTGTTTGCTTTAAATGTAATAACTGACTACCCCAATCCAATATACAATGATTTGTTTGTCGTTGTGTAGTTTTACTGAATTTCTCCAATTACGACTTGTAATTGTTTCTTTAAATATTTGCTTTGAACCGTTGATAATATTCCAACAAGCCGTCTTTACATCGAAGACTCATCAATTGGCAGCTGTTTTCAATTAAAACAAACCTTTCATCACTTTTACCCGAATAAGCTCTGTCCTACTTCAAACACTCCGAGAAATGCCATGCTCATATACATACATTTTACATGCATTACCACTTCCTGTTTCCTCTTTGGATTTAATAGCCACGACTTAAAGTGGAGCAAGGGCTGAGCCGCTAGCCATAAGGGCTACGCACTTATCAAATTGAACGCTTCAAAAATTTTGTAATATTCTTACCAAAAAGGGCAGTAGAATAGATCTTGTTATGAAAACTTCATAAAATCTATTGCAATTTTTTTTTTGTGGTCTTCAGGGAGAGGCGTGCGCCCCAGGTGCCCCCTAGCTGGATCCGCCACTGATCTTACCTTCAGTCGAGATCGAAATAAAATTCTTTATTCAGTCAGTACCCGGCTTAAAGTCTTATCTTAGCTGCAGTCCAAGACACGAGGTACGATTCCTTGTCTTTTTTGTCAAAACCCGAAACAAAAATGATATTCCCTAACTAGCCAAGTGCTGCCAAGTGCAAGAAGAGATCGACACAAGAAGAAATTCAATTTTTACAAGAAGAATCTCAATTTTAATATGCCTAAATATTTACATGATTCTTAATTTCTGTCTTGTAATAGAATAATTACTAGAAATATGCTACAGACACCTGAGAGTCTTTACTAGCTTATTAATATGAGTTATAGATTATGTTACAGTAATATTTACAGATTTTTAATTATTGATAACCTTATTCCTAGAAAAGTGGCACTCTAAAAACTAGGATAGGATGTTTTACATTTATACTAATACTACTACAGGAATAACGTAGTTATAGGTCTATACAGGGTGTTTCCCCCTAGAAGGTCAATAGGGCAGGTAATGATAGTACTCACCTAGATGAACCAAAAAATCATATGGCATATCAACCGTTTAGGAGTTAATTAAGAAAAAAGGCTAGTTTTTAACAAAACACCCTGTATCTTAAAAACTGCAGGGCATATGGACACAGTTAAGAGCTCAACGACTGCTCAGTCAGCCCCATACCCCTCTCCCATCAAGAGTAATGGTTGGCTAAACTAAAAAGGTCGGATTTTCTTACCTTTTTTTTTTTAATTTAATCTCTATTATTTTTGCAAAACGATCATTAACAAAACTTTTTTTTATAAAAACTGTAAACTGTAGACTCTCCTCTTTAAGTTGACCTATTACACCCGATGTGTTAACTGTAGTCGTTAAACAGTTATAACCTCATAACCTATTCAGGTCACACCGAAATTAGACGCTATTTTTTAAAATGACCTAATAAGGGAACAAATTATCGTTGAGAATAGGTTTGAGACCAAGTTTAAAGCTAATAACTCTTAAAGGGCTTCAGATAGCACATAGGGTGTAATAGGTCAAATTAAAGAGGAAAGTCTACAGTTTATAGTTTTTTATACAAAAAAGTTATGTTAACGACCGTTTTGCAAAAATAATAGAGGTTAAATTACAAAAAAAAGGTAAGAAAATACGAAATTTTTAGTTTAGCCAACCATAATTCTTGATGGGAGAGGGTTGTGAGCAGTCGTTGAAAAGACCATGAAGTTCTGCATACAATGAGCTATTACCTGTGACCGTATGCGCTGTAGTTTTATAGATACAGGGCGGTTTGCGAAAAACTAGCTTTTTTTCTTAATCACCTTGTAAATCCTAAACGGTTGATATGCCCCCCCCCCCCGCCATACGATTTTTGGTTCGTCTAAGTGAGTACTATCACCTCCCGCTCTATTGACCTTCTAGTGGGAAACACCCTGTATTTCTTAGGTGTAGCATATATTTCAAATTGTGTACTTATAGTGCTAATTTATAAATGACTTACTTTATTTCAAATGTTAAACTATAAAATATACTGCTGAAAGAGAAGCGTGTGTCTTTGTTTGCTGAAAAGAGATGAAGGTGGTTATGATGCTGTAAAAGAAAATATTCACAGAGTAAGCACTCAGAGCCATTTTGTTATGTTTAAGTTAGTTGGAGCCTATTTCCTTGTGCTCATTTGTGGTAGTAGTAGTAAATCAGTCTTCTATGGTTTTCGTAGAGCAGGCTTCTATTTTGTAACCATTTGAGCTTATAAGGTGTTTTATATTTGAGAATTTCCACATTTCCATCGCCTAGATTTTCCGAGTAATCCTCTACAATAGGGTTTGGTATTGTTATCAATCCATCTAAGAATTTTATTGCGGCGTTTAACATGAAGTTGTCTATGCGCTTGACGTTGCTTTTTTCGTATAGCTCCTGGTTTTTAATATGTTTGTAGTTGTTTTCCTCATATCTTATATGGTTTACAGCATATCTCAGACATTGATGTCGAATCAGATGGGGAATGCGTAGGCAATTATCGGCCTAATGAGTTGTTTGTAGCAGATGACTTTCATTATATTTTAAATAGATTTCGTAGGTTTTAGCCAGGGTACGTAAATGCTCGCTCACGAGCGGCTCCTGATGTGGCTCCCAGATCCTCGCTCGCGAGCCGGAGCCAAAAAAAATTAATTTCCCTACATTAAAAGGGAAAGCAATAAGTAAGTTTTGGAGCAGCTACTAAAGTTACAGTGTGGATGTGGGAAGTCTTGATGCTTTAGAATGTAGGAGGTAGTGGATGTAGACGTTTTTGGAACAATTGTCAAATTTGCAGTAGTTTACAGTAGATATGGATATAGAGACTTTTTTCATATATATTTCAGTAAGATGGATACAGACTACCAACAGAACTTTAATTTAATTTTTGAAAAAATTGGACAGGTAAAGGTTAATATTGCACATATCTCAAAACAAAGCGCTTCAATAAGTCAAAAAATTCGAAATTCTATTTCCACCTATCTTTACCATTTTACATAAACCAAATACGCTAGCAACTGTCTGAATTAACTGTGGTCCTCTAATAGATAGCTATCATTTCCGGTATAATATCCAACAATAGATTATCTCTAATTTATAGCTTCATGCATATTCAAGTGTGGCATAATTAATGGAAATTCTTCTATCACCTTTCAATCAGAAAATATAAATTTTTACCAAATTACAATGATTTTTTTTTTGTATTTCAACCGTACAAAATTGAATTGAGTGACCAACGCAAATCATTAAAATGTCATTCAACCAGAAAAATTCATATTAACTGGGAAACTACTTTGTCCTGCCAAAAGTACTATGACAGCATTTTTCCCTGATTATTTCCACAAAATTCACCAGGATCCGATATTTAATACCTTCAGAGACAGAGCAGAATATAAATAAATCAACAGCAGCGAGTGGACGAACGAATCAAATCGTCCTCATCCTGTTAATTAAATTTTCGATTTCATGAACAAAGCACAAGTGACCCGTTGTCGGGCGGGGATGGGATGGGATGGGATGTCTCGTCCTTCCTAGGTTATACTTACTTACATACATACATAAGTATATGTACTGCTTTTCTGCTGAGCTAAATTTTATCTGCCATCCGTTGGTGATTATTCGATTTTTCCATTTTACTGGAAATACGATATATCTACTCTATGAGACCGACATTCGTTATTTACGGTGCTTGGGTATGTAGTGCAGATGGGAAACCTAAATCGCCTTAGCCCGAGTGTAAAAGCTTGTTATTCTCGAAATATTGTGAAATAGCATTAAATGGTCACCTGCCAAATGAGATTTGACCTAAGCAGATATTCCTCCAAGAATTCGAGTGTATAGTAGAAGATGGGTTTATATGGGCACTTGGGGCTAATAGTAAACCACTTATAGTAGGTCCAATGGTGTTTACGTTATACAAGGCAAGACAAAACTGACCAAAAGCGGCAGGACTTAAAGATGGCCGAAGAGATTATAGCTCCAATAATAATAGACAGCACTGTGTAGGTACATAAGATGATTTCAAATTATCCTGCACTTAACTGAAAATTTTCGTAAAATTAATTAAGCCGCAATGTGTTCAACGATGAGGAATTTCACGTGGGGTGAAGTAAATATTATCTGCGATTCGTTTATAATAGGTCAAAGTGGGATTGGTAATATCAGAATGTTGGGAAAATTAAAAAAATGGTAATGAGATTAATGTGATCAATTTCTCATTTGGTGCATATATAGACCACCTCACATCAATCTTGATTATTTCAAAAATGATCTTACATTGTTCCACAGTTTTATGACGTCATAATCTGTGGTGATTTTAACATCAATTTCTTGATGGTTCTAGCTCAAACTCACTTGATAATTCTATATTATTTGTTAATCTTTATAGACCTATTAGCGAACCAACGCGAACCAACATTTGTTACCAATACAAGCTTTTCTCTCCTTGATATTTTTCTAATCGATGATCAGTCCGACATCAATTTCATGAGCCAGGCTTCATTGCCGGGTATATCCGACCAGCAACCCTTATTTTCTCATATACTATAACCTCCATCTGAAGAGACCTTCTATTCAGAGTTCCCTTTCCTTCTGTAATTGTAATGCGTTTAATTTAAATGAGCTTCATTACAAAGCTACTTTCTTCCCTTCCGATAATGTTAATTATCTTGCCGATGTTAATGACCAAGTTGAATTAGTTATTAATGCGATCAACTATCTTCACGAAAAGTATGACCCTCTTGTCATCAAACACGTGTTCGACGCAAGAATGCCCTTGGTTTTCTGAAGGTGTTGAACACTTGATTCATTTTTGAAATAGGGCATACCTACACTGTATATGCAAACAATACCGACTTATAGTTTTCTTTAAACTAATTTCGATCCTTGCGTAATCAAGTTACTAATGCCGTTCGTCGGTTGAGAGAAGAAAATATATTTCTCATCCATTCTAAATGTCACTCTTCTGACTAAAAAGCTTTGAAAGAATTTAAAATCTCTAAGCATTGGTTTTTCTAGAAATTTTTGTTGGACAGAAGATCCAGATAATCTTAATTGACAGTTTCTATCTCATGCGAGATTGTACAATGGTAATGTAATTGATTTTTCCTTGATGACTATTAGCTTCAATCGCTTTACTGAAGTTGACATATTTAATTCAGTTTCCAGTATTAAATCAAATGCTTTAAGTATCGATGGAATTAATTCAAGATTTATCCGTATACTGCTTCCTAATCTTCTTTCACATCTTGCTCATGTTTGCTTTATGAGATCCCAGTTTACCAATTACTAGAAACTTTGAGAGGTCATACCGTTGCATAAAGGCTCTCCTTACACCGACTGCAGTCCGATCAGTATAGTTTTTTTTTGGTGTCCACAACTTGTTACATGATTTTCAGTCTGGCTTTCGACTCAATCATAGCTGTATCTCTACTTTGCTGAAAGTGACTTATGATATACAAATAGTTCTTGATGACGATAAATTTACGGGTTTAACTTTTGTCGATATTTCCAAGGTCTTCGATACTGTTTGTCACTTACTGCTTTGCAAGAAATTTGGAAATAATTTTGAATTCTTATTGTAGTCTGATGAATATCTATCAAATCTTATACAAATGGTGTTCTCAGCTGATAGGTATTCATCTCTATATCCTGTTGTATCTGGGGCTCCTCAGGGATCAATTTTTGGTTCACTACTCTTTTATATGTTCATAAATAATATTTTTGCCTCTTAATGTAAGGTTCTTCAAATAAAGCAGCCACACCATATGCTTCTACAAGCAATCAATGCACCTCAGCTGAAGATTTTTTCGAATTAAAGAAGTTAATCAAAAGATTCCTCAAATGTCGGGAAGAAAATTCCGTATTCCGGAATGCAAGACAAACTCCGTTCTCTTCTTCTTCCTCTGTCACCAAACAGAGCTATATGGAAGCGCTCCTTTGTATCAATTAGGTGGGGTTCGGTTAGCCGAATCAGGTCGCACCCTCTACATAGGCAATAGCTTACATATAGCATGCTGTTGCTAGCTTCAGTGTAGCATACTGCTGCATACAATGCAATGATTTTTTTCTGATTTTCGAAGTAGCCCATTTTTCAATAGTGTGCTGATAAAATTCAATCTGTATTTGGTGATAAAGCCCCACATAAAACCATTGTGAATCGCTGATTTAATGAATTCAATCGTGCATTCCGCATAATTTCACAATCGCTCAAAAAAGGGCTTGTCTCGATTGGTGCAAAGAAATGTTAAAAGAATGCTATCGCGGAACATCATAATACGTGTATAACATCTAAACAGGTGACGAATCATAGATATAATTCATATGAGCCCGAAAGTAAACGGCAGTCAACAGTATGGACATTGGCGTAACTAGGACTTTTTTCTGGGGAGGGTCAGGTCCCCCAACTTTCGTACATAGGTTTGAACCAGCATTTTGTTTGCGAAGTATACCAGCAAATGAGTATTCCCAGCTTTTGACCGACATTTTTTATGGCTTGGTCTCAGAACTTACAAGATATTGATATAATGCCTAGAGCCAATGAAATTGCATAGATTAAAAAAACCATAAAGTTTCTAAAGTTACAGAGAGTACAGAGTACCGAGAGTTTATAAGTTGCAGAGCCCTCAAGCTCTGCACACAAAAAATAAAATAATTCTCATAAAAAAAAAACTACTTTTGTAATATGTAGTCTTCCTTCGTGGAACCTCAACCCGTTCCAAAAAAGTAACAAAAACTAGATCAGCACTTTTAATTTACTGTAAATGCAGGTGCTTGTGCACATTCAGGGCAATTTTAATAAGAAAACCTTTTGAGATATGGCAGTCTTTGCCGAGGCTGCGATCTGAAGGTCAGAAGAACAATGAACAGTTTTCAATTGTTTCCCATCATTTATTTTAATTCTCGTTGAATGCTATCGAGTACCCGAAGAGAGAAAAGCATGGTACATCTCTTACCAGTTAATATAAGTCATCAGCATTCAATCAATTTTTGGATAACTAGTCAGTAAACATTCGGCGATCGGGCGATATTTATTACTTATCGAGACCAACGGCATCGATTATTTCTGAAATAGTTTTAGTCAGATACTTAAATTACTGTGAAATAGATTAGTACATAATGTAATTGTCGAATTGAATGAAAGTGCATTCTTTTCTTTAATCCCAATGAAGCCAAGCGACATTCATCCATTCCCTACAATCCACTCCAAACATCCAACGCGATTTACAGTAGTGTTTATTTGAAAAATTAAATAAAATTTTTACGATTTTAAAAGAAGATTAAAAGAAAGTGGTGTCCTTTAATTAACAGAAACTTTTAAGGGAAATAAATCAGAATCCTCAAGTTCCACATACGAAACTGCTATGATAGTGACGCCCTGTCTCATGCCCAACTTCCATTCTAAGTACCAGTACTAGGACCCATACTTCAAATCTTACAAGTACAAATTCCGGTACTGGTACTTCAAAATTTTCAAGTATTAGTCCAGGTACTGAAACTGGTACTTATAAAGGTCAAGAGCTTTCGTAAACTCAAATCAGAAATTTTGAAAATTTTATAGCCAGTTAAATAACTGGATGAGGTTTCCATTTACGAAATATTATTAAATATTGTTTAAGATTTTGCTGTTTTAATTTCTACATAATTTTGGAAGTTGTTGCCTTTAGCAAAACAAATGTCACATCAGATAATGATTGCCTTTGTGTAGCATTTACAAGACCTGCAAATGAAAATCAACATTCCACATGTGCAGAGGAAGAGAGCGGATTATGGCACCTGATTGCCAACCTTCTCAACAAAGGATATCGATTTAGTATGTCAATTTCTGTCCTACTGTTACTCTTATATTGCGCTAATTTTCTTTCTATTTTACTGAAGGCGATAGGATTTCTTGAGGCACTGTCGAGATACTGATAACCTTTATTATTAGAAGGCGTATTTAAATAATTTACAAGAGCTGAAGTACTTCGCGCTATGGCGGTATTTGTAGTAAGTGCGTTAAGTACCAGTATCGAGACTTGTACTTAAGAATCTTTTGAGTACCAGTATCGGGACTTGTACTAGTACTTAAACAACACTTAAGTTCAAGTCCTAGTACTTCTACTAATACTTAAGTACCAATGTACTTAAGTACTTTACAATCTGAAGTTAGATACACATTTTAAATCAATTATTTACGTTTTCATTAGGCACTATTAAAAAGATAGTTAAAGTCCGTATACGCTTTAGTTTACGTTTTTTTTCTGCAAACTTATTTAGCACCTGTTGCGCTGTTAGTTTGTTTTAATTATCTCATTTTCATTCTTTATGAGTAGCATGTTCGAAAGGCTCCCTTGAAGCAGTTGCTCTTAACCAAGTTTTAACTAGATGGAAAGCTCCGTTCACACAGTCAAAATAGTTCTGCATGATTGCTCCTACGTATCATGCCTTTGTCAAAATTCAGTGGAATCAGAGCAATCTTGGAATAGTTTTTAAAAATTGTAAAAAGATTTTAAAAAGATTTCTTCAAGAAAAGAACTTGTAAAAGCCTTTTTGATGCCAATCCGGACGGATTCAATTTATTAGGACTAATACCCACAGCACAATCTAATCAATCATTAGTACTAACTATTCGTTAAAATGCTGTGTGTCACATAGCATACGTCATTAAGGGTAGAAAATCAGATCATAATGAAGTACACTAATGAAGTGTTTTCTTCCTTCATTATAGCTGAAGAAAAATGTGCTAGATTTGTCATATAATATGAATGTGGAGCTCCGCTGTGCATCAGCCCATTGAAAAATAAGAACAAGAAATGTCAATCACAAACTATATTGCTAATATTCTTTTTAATATGTTTTTTTTATGTGTAAATTGTTAAGTTGCAAAATAAAATAAATAAAAAACAAAGCTTATCGTATTAATTCGATCCATATCGCTTCTTTAATGTCATAAGTATTTCAAAACCAGTTTTGCATTAAAACTCAATTAGAGAAATGGCTATGTGTGTCTGCAATTTATAATGAATCATTATAGACTAATGAGTCATTAGTTATTTATTCATTACGAGCGCTGTGTTTCTAGGGTATAAGATTGTGCGAATTAACGAATGTTTTTTGGGAATTTTCCTAATTTCCTGGGGGCGGGTGGGCGGCATTCCGTATTCGCGAAGGGGGGGGGGCACCCTAGCCCCTATCTAGTTACGCCAATGTGTATGGGTGTTTCAAAACTAGCCAAATCCAACGGAAGTTGTTCGCGTACGAAACACTTTGAAGCAAATGGTGGCTTGTTTCTTCGGTATAAATGGACATATCTCTACCGTTGCTTTTGAGCATCGTTGAACAGTTAATTCTGTGTGGCATACCACGATTTTTTTACCAGAAGTCTTTAGTGAACTACGAAAAAAAATCCAAGAAGAAAAATCTGTTTTCATAATGACATTGTGAGCTCTCACACATCGGCTCAAACAACAGAATATTTGAGTACTCAAAAAGTCGAATGTATCGGTCATCCGCCATACAGCCCTGATTTGGCAATGATATCTTTTTGTTTGTGCCTTTAAACGTCAAAAGGAGCTGTTGAAGCGTTCAAAAATCATGTTTCCATCATTGCGAATGGTACTTTGAAAAACAATAAAGTCGTTTGCAAACCTTTACTATAAGCTGTGTTCTTTTGTGTACCTTGTTCTAGAACTCCCATATACTGGAGAGAACAAATTGTTCCGTCGATTGAAGCGAACTATTTGTACTGTTCGCTTCATTTATAAATCTTCTATGAAACTGTATAAGGCGTTCTTTTGAGTATCTTTGGTTCTGCCCTGTTCTGCAGACACAAAAGAACACAGCTATTGTTATTAATATTCTATTGCAAGACTTCTGGTACAACCTTCGTACCTACTATGAGAGTTTTTATTTATTTTCCTGGGCGGGAATCGAATTTACAAGGTTAGAATCAGTGTCAGATTATTAACTAGCCTACTAAGATTAAGAAATACGAAAGGAAAAAAAAACATGTCTGTTAGCTCAGTGATAAGACCAGTCGCCCGGAAAGCGGAAGGTCCCGTCTTCAAACCCCAGAGTAGTTGGTTCTTTTTTCTTATTATGTATATTAATAATTTAATTCAGAATCGTTAAAAATATAAATTCTTCCATTGTCCACTATAAGAGTATTCTAATCTTCGCCCATAAACAGTTTGGATCAGGGTTAGGATATAGGGAAACTCTTTTCATTCTTTGAATGGCACCTTGACTTGACCTATGCGTTCTGCAATTATCTTTTCCTTTATAACTGTATATGAATGCATTGATTACCAATCCGTTCAACAATATTTAATATCGAATTGTGGTAGAATTCCAACAAAATCCTGACGCAAATCGAATTTTTCAATGACTGCTGACATCAGAACGTAAATTGATGTTATCAATCCACCTTCCATTGAAACGTCCGCCATTATTTCATCATAACACTCGGTAATTTCTCATTTTCATCCAAATACTACGTGAATATTTACCGGGGAGCCTTTAGCTTTTAATGAGATATCTCATAAACACATTTAAAAGAACCCACCCTTCGGAGTACCCAGGATATCATAAAAATGGAAAACATTAAATATAATATGCGCATATTATATGAAATTATATCAGAATTACTTGACTTCCGCTCCCCTGCCATCAATCCTGTCTCATTCAGCAAGGATGCCTTGATGTGGACCGAAATTCCTCCATGTACCTACTACCTGTATACGCTATATGGTTTCAATTTATGATTAAAATTTCCGTCAGCCACGCGAATGAAATTCTTGAGTGTAATCCACACAATACTTTTTGCGAAAGCCACCTTCATCATACCTATACCTGCCTCACTTGTCTACAGTTTTTGCTACATCCATCTCAGCTTTTTGGTTTTATTGTTGTTGTTGTTGTTGTTGGTCTTGTATATTTCATGTTAGACACCAATCCATCTAAACATTCAACCGCCCATAAAACAAGGGATTGGGTTGGATGGGTGCATGGGTGGGTGTTCATTTCAACAACAAAACATCAAGGTGACATCACGTCTCACAGAAATTTCCTCATTTCCGTCGAATGATCCCAATTTCACGTATTTTTCATGAATTTATGCTCTTATGCATGCGATTTTAAAGTGCGTGCCAGAATGCCCACCATGTAGTACATTTGTACAACCACCCACATTTCTAGACCCACCTGGTTGAACCTAGAGGGTCTTTTGCGTTTAGGATCTTCTGAATGGAATTTTAAAATGAACACGCGACATGCTGCCATTTCTATAGTGTTGCCGGCATTATATTTTGCAAATGTTTTATTGAAATTTTTGAAGAGTGTTGTCGATATGTAGAGAAAGATGTCCATAGACAGATAAATTTTCTTCAATTCTTTAATTTTGTATTTTTTTTTTGCATCAGCACTTTCAATCACTCAATATTTTTCTTACCGCACTTTTCTTTTTAGGCGTCAGTAGATTCCTACTTACTTTTTGGAATATTCGCCTCCGTACCTTATTTAAAATTTACTTTTACACTTTTTCTTGGATTTGGTACCCGCAAGTGAAAGTCGTTCTTGAAAGCTCGCAAATAGGAATCTTTTAGCTACCACTCTCAACGAAGAAAGTTGGTCAACGTTCAAATTTTGCCACTCGCAAAAGTCAAACGAGGTGTTAAATTATTTATTTTGTTTTGGTTTGTAAATGGTGGAAATGTAACGCTTCCGAATCATCCATATGTGTTAGTAGGATTAGTAAAAATAGCGAAATACATTTTGTTAAAATTCACGAATTCATCATAAATTGTAATTTTCCAAAATACAGGAATTAAAGCGCTTCGTAAATTGCGTCTATTTAAAATAGAAATTTTAGAACAGATGTAATATAGACCTTGTAAGTGTATATGTAACTTCATGAAAAAGTTAAGAAAGTTTGACTAATAAGGCAAGCTCAGAAGAAAACCCTATGATGCAAAGCATAGCATGGGAGGAAGGACATAGGGAAAGGAGCGAAAGGCATCCAATATTGCGGCGGGGCACGAGTGAGTTGATATGACAAGTTATTGCCAAATCGACAATGAGCTTAAAAGATTTCTTTCGACAATATCTAAAGAAGCTAAGGCCGTGCGACCAGCCCCGGCCCAGATATGGGAGTTGTATTCTATTCTAGGTCTGATGAAGGACTTGTAGAAGAGCGCTAGATTCGATGTGCTAAAATATTTCTTACATCTCTCCAGAATCCAAGACATTTGGATACATCTTTGGCAACAGAGAAGATATGATCTATCCAGCTTAACTTACAGGAAGTATTAATGCAAAGAATCAGTGCTCCATCAAAAGAAATGGGAGTGTAATAGTTATGGTTTTGTTTTAAAGAGATAAGACAGCTTTGAAATTAGATTCCTTGAATTCGACGCGATTTGCTTTACCCCAAGCGAGGATATTATCAAGGTCGTCAATCAATGATCTAATCATGTAATATTGTTTGACCGATGTTGCATTCCCTCTGAAGTCCACAAGAGTATCAAAGGAGTAAGCGAAATCAAGGATACTGTGATAGGAAAAATTATGGATAGGATTAAAAGTAAAGGAAAACATATCATTAAAGAAAATTAAGAACAGGAAGGGAGAGATAATAGAGCCCTGGGGACATCGGCATTTATAGGGTGAGGTTCTGGTGGAATGCCATCTAGTACAACCCGTAAAAGCGATTAGATAAAAATCTTTTAATCTATAATAGAAGAGGAATGGAGAGACCAAGTGCTTTGGGCTGGATACCAGACTGTATCAAACACCTTTGAAATATCTAGGGCATCGATTTTGGATTCACCGAAATTTTGAAGACTACGGTTCCAACATTCCGTAGAAAAAGTCAGTAAGCCTCTAGATGAGCGTCCAGTCCGGAAACCATATTGGCGATCATTGATTAGTTGTTTGGTTTCTAGATACATAGATCATTAATTTAGAGTTAATAAAAGATTCAGTTGGTTGATAATTTGAGGGATCACTGCCCTCTTCTTTCTTGGAAATAGGCTGAACGTGAGTTAGTTTTCAACTAGTTGGATATTTTTATGTCGAATAAGACAAGGGGTGAAACGTCGATTCTCCTAAGGACTGGACACTGGTGATGCAAAATAGGTTGTTGTGAACTGATTGGAAAATTATAATTTGAAGCGATTCTACCAGTCAAAATATTACCTTTATCCAGGAAGTCATCAACCACTCATTGTTAAGTAGTGAAGGTATAGAGGAATTGGTGGAGTTGTTCCTGTTCGTTTTACCAGGGAGCAGAAGACTTTACTATCCTTGCTTGGTAAGATTCTCAGTCTAACATTCTGGTCAAATGAAATTTTCTCTCTCCGGATAATGGACTTGCAGGTGCTCTGTGCAATGTTGTAGACTTTTTTAAATTGTGGACATGAATGTAATTGATAGTCGCGGAAAGCAGACTCTTTCGCTTTTATTACTTGGTTGAATTTATCGTTAAACCAAGAGCGATTTTGCTGTTGTTGAAACCTGCTGCAAGAATAAGGAATGTAATAATGCATGCAAAAACTCAGAATGTCACTAAGTTCTAATATGCATTCATTAACATCCCTCGAAGTAAAACAGACCGACCAATCAATTTCTTTAAGATACTCTTTGAGAGTTTCCCAATCAGCATTCATGTATATTTTTTTATATTTAACGTTTTATCTAAATATTCTACTATTGCATTTTACGAAATAATAAAACTTTTTTTTTTCCAAAATAAATGTCTTGCTTTAAATGTAGTAACTCAATTAATTTGTTTGCCGTTGTGTAGTTTCGCTGAGTGTCTCCAATTACGAGTTGTAATTGTTTCTTTAAATGTTTGCTTTGAATCGCCGAAAACATTGGCCGTATTTACACCGAAGACTCATCAACAACCCGTTGGCAGCTGTTTTCAATTAAAACAAACTTTCCATCGATTTTACACGAATAAGCTCTGTCCTGCTTCAAACACCCCGAGAAAAACCACGCTCATGTGCATACATGAATTTTACAGGTATGAGCACTTTCTGTTTTCTCTATAGAATCTAACAGCCACGACGTAAAGTGAAGCGCACAAAGTGCAGTAGAATACATTTTGTTAGGATGTCTGACTTCAAACGAATGTTATATACCTACCAGCTCCTTTAATAAGTCCAATTTGGACCGCCCCTAATACGTTCTTAATTCTTTTTTCTTTTCTTTTTAAGTTACATCAATAGCTACAATTTCTTCAGCTCTATTTTTTACGGACCAAAAAGATGGTAAATATTTTGTAGAATTCTGTTTTTTTTTTTTTACGTTTCTAGATTAATTTTATTACAGTAGAGAAGAAATCTGAGAATTATTACTTGCAAAATTAATTTAATAATATTACTCGACTGGTATGAACCGATCAACCACTTTCCATGCCTGATCGCGATCTAAACCTGCGTCTCAAAGGTTTTCAGGTAGAAACCCGGCAGCCGGCATTCTGCCCATTTATCCTTCATTCACTCATACCTTAGCTACTCCCTAATTAAGCCGGCAATAAACCTAAAAGATTCATATTTAAACAGAAATATTCCTGGAACGTAAAACACCTTTTAATCCCTCTGAGACGCCGCTTTTATGGCTCATAGAAAGTGGAAGACAGTACCAGATGTCGCCTGTCTTAATAATCTAATATCCTACTTTTGTTAGAAATTGGAACGCAAACCAGACTTAGCCTGGATCAATATGCTCAAATGGATATTATTTTGCCTGTGTTTGTTCTTTGGCCAGGTTTGTTCTTTGGCTCAAAGCATGAATGATATAAATTCAATTTAAAATTATTTGATATTTTATTCTGGTTAACATTTTGAGTAAAAGTTGAGATTTTTTAAATTTTCACTCAATTGATTTCGGCTTCAGTCTAAATATTCCCTAGCTGGCAAAGTCTGCACTATCTATCTACATTTTTCTTATCTCCCAAGATCGTATTCTCACACCACATTCAGTCTTATTCTAAGGTTTCATTTATTTAACATTTAAAGTGAAGAAATAAAAAAAAAAAAATGTTTAGTGGTTGAAAATAAGGAAAAATATTTTGAAAATTTTGGAAGAAAGAAAATTCATTTTTTTTTTCTTGTTTGTATTACATGAGCATTATATGAGAAAACAGGCACTTGAGTTTATCTATCTTTATATTTCTGGGAAACCGTTGGAGATAGGAAGATGGGATCCATAATATCAGAGCTTGGATGATCTTGAAAATCAACTGTTGCAGAAATACAGAAAAAATATTTTTTATTTTTTTATTACAATGAATATCTTTGAGTCACCCTGTAAATATTTCTCGATAAAATAATGAAGTTTTAGAATAGGTCACATTTTTTAAAGCTATTGGTTTTTCTGATATTGGTCAGTTTCTTTTGACTCCAAGCAGGGCGTAGCCAGGGTTTTGTAATGGGGGAGGGGGGGATTAGTAGGGGTCAGCCTGACACAAATTGAGTTTTGTTTAATATTATCCAAGACAACTATGATTTAGAACTGAGTCAACTTTACTTTAAAAGTAACCATCTTGAACAAATTTAAAATTATGGTTTATTAAAATGGAACTTCAATGGGAATCGTTAACAGGCATCAAGTATGAAGCTTCCTTTATTCACACGATCATCAAGCTCAGTAGGTAACTAATCAAATAAGCGTTAGTTTTCTATTTTTTGTTGAAAATCGGCTCAACACTTTTTCAGATGTATTTTTTTTTTAACAATGGCATTCTCTATGTTAAGCGGTGGCATATGAGAGAATTGTTCTGGAAGCATTGTGTTCTGAGCCACGTTTTTCGCCTCATAGCAGAAAAACCTCTCTCACAATCGGCGGAGCTCACTGCGAGTACTATTGATGCTTGGAGAACTTTCTATAAGTTAGAGCAGTACTCTTTTTATACCCTAGATGAAATCTGGAGGGTATACCAAGTTTGTCATTGCATTTGTAACGCATAGAAATAATGATGGTAGAGCAAAATGGATTAGACACCCATGCATAATATTAAAAGTTATTTTGATTTTTGCTTATCGGTCTGTTCGTCCGTCTGCCCTCACGATAACACGAGAACACATACACTTAGAGATCTGAAATTTTGAGCACGGGCTTTAAAAAAAAAAGAAATAAAATTGAGTTCGAAAATGGGACAAATCGGGTAACTTCTTCGTGTGGTTGCCATACAAAATTTTCGTTTTTTACTATATTTTTCGTTACTGTCTGAGAATGAGTCAACTTAGAAAGTTGAGCTTCGTACTCATCATTTTTATAGAAAAAGCAAATATAATTCCAAAAATGGGCTAAATCGGGTAACTCTTTCTAGGTGTTGCCATATACACATTTAGATTTTTTACGTGTAATGTGAAAACGACCAGTTCTAGACGTTGGTCATAACTATTTTTACTGTCCAACGAACCGTTCTAGAAATATATTCGAAAAACCACTTTAACAATTAAAAGTACACAGAGGGATGACCATACCTTCTTAAGGCTAGGTTACCATTTATGACGATGAAAAATTCCGGACTGACCAAGAGTGGCATTTTGGATCCGGAAAAATTTACTCAGTACACTCACTATAGCGAGAACTGAGTCAAATGTGCGTATCGAAACAACGAATTCTTGTTTCGCAATAATTGTTAGAAATGCAAGTACTTCCACTGTGTGCTTGTCACAATTCTCAGGGATCTCGTTTTTTCAATTTAATTGCTTCATAATTTGTCAGTACTGCTCTACAGTGACAACTCCATCTGCTAGTACTTAGATTTCCTATTTCATGGGTAGTATGGATTCCGAGAGTGCTTTGTAATTTTCGCAGGCTCCCATGATGACCAGGTTGTGAGAAGTGAATATTCAAAGCTTCAAGGCCATTAAAGAATGCCTTTGCTAGTGAAACATTGGCTAAAAAATAGATGTAAATTGTAGGATGAGTTTCTTTTATAGTCGCTTCTGGTTTCGATTTTTACCAGATATGATGCTAGCGACATCATACGACTGTGCGTTTATTCAACATGCTCGAAATTAATGTATCCAGTCCTTACGCATCTCTGGAGGCGGAACAATATACAAACCTATAAATCTTTCGACTATGTCAGAGCCGTTCGCATATCTTGTGGTTATTGACAATTGTTTTTCTTTAAAGAAAAATGCTCGGACCATACTCAAGGAAAAAAATACTGACTGCAACTATCTCCAGATGGCGTGGCAGCTTACTATTAAATAATTTCGTTATGCTTTCAATGTGTTTCCTCATGCTTGCTTGGTTGATACTTAAATACAAGGTGTTTCCGCTTAGGAGGTCAATAGAGGCGGAGATGATAGTCCTCAACTAGCATATCAATTGCTTAGGAGTTACAGGGTGATTAGGAAAAAAAGCTAGTATTTCACAAAATACCCTGTATCTTAATAAGTACAGGGTATATGGTCCCAATTAAGAACTCATTGTATGCAGACCTTCATGGCCTTTCCAACAATTGCTCCACCAGCCCGGTATCCGTCTCCCTCTCCTCTTAGGAGTTACGGAGATATAAACAAAAAAAATCGGATTTTTTTACTTTTGTTTTTACTTTGACCCCTATTTTTTTTTTTTTGTAAAACTGTCTATCTATCTATCTCTTCTCTTTAATTTGCCCTACTATACCCTGTGTGGTATCTGAAGCCGTTAAAGAGGTATTAGCTCAATACCTATTCAGGCCATGCAGGAATTAGCCGATATATTTTTTAAATTACGTGTTTTCAGTCACTATGGGAACAAATTATCTTTGAGAATAGGGTTTGAGCTAATAACTCTTTAACGGCTGCAGATAGCATATAAGTCTACTGGGTCAAATTAAAGAGGGAAGTCTATAGTTTATGATTTTATAAAAAAAAGGTTATGTTAACGATAGTTTTGCAAAAAAAATATATAGAGGTAAAAGTAAAAAAAATTTCATGAACCATTTTATGAAATAAAATGTTTATTTAAAAGTATTTCTTAATTTTACTCGTAAAAGTCACCGGTGGTGTATAATCACTCTACTATTTTTGTTACATTACAAATTACTAGAATATGGTATTTAAACCTAAGTGTATATTACTCGATAAGTAATTCTAGTAATTTGTGCTTCGACAGAGTTGGAAATGTATTTCAGTGAACTTGTAAGACAAAAGTGATTTTGATTTCATGATCTGCCTAGCTCACCTATGTATTGAAGACCGTATTGTGGTAATTTTGAGCATTTATTGTGATTTTATTAATTTTATAATTTTATTATTTTTATTTAGTTATCAATAAGCTCTCGTCGCAAAAACGATTTCATATACAATGAGGTTTTACTTACCAGGCATTTATTTAATGGATCACCACACTATAATTGGTTAAGAGCTTCTTTCCAATACTATGCCTTTCGAGTGAGCTGCGTAAAGTATCTTAAAATAATCTAAATAAATATATAGCATTAGTAGCCATAGTGTTTTCAATTATTCCTCCGTAACAGTCACTTAGGTATCTCTGAAGATTTTATAATCCTGGACACATTTTGATCGAATCAATTTCCCAAGTAGATATGACACTCCTTGCAGAAAAAATGTATACCCCACGCCATGTCGATTCAACAATTGCAGGCTTATTTCTTATTCAAAACAGCAAATTTATGCGATTTCTCTATAATTATGTAGGCAGGTTCTTGAGAGTTTCACTATTTATCCAAAATTGGAAAAAGAAAATGCTTAAGAAGGGATCAACAATATTTAAAAGAAGGGTTTAAAATTAAAACAAAAGAAACAAATTTTTTATCTCCATTAATTTGTACATAAACAATAGAAATTAATTAGAAATACAAAGATACTATAGCTGGTGTATTTAACTCAGTCGAATCATATAATCCATAAAATTTCTTAAATCGTATGCTTCCATCGAGGTGATATTGAACGAAATTCAAGGAATATTTATTAGCAGGATCTGAGCGAAATCCCAACCCATAAATATAACCGTCAAGCTCACACAAATTTAAATTATCTTTAAAATTTTCACTACAAATTTCTTCGGAAAATTTGTTTGATCGAGTATCGAAGATGTGTCTCTTTTGAGAAGAAAAACAATAGATGCAAGCGCCAATCGAAACACAACGAACACGTACACAATAAAAATTACTGCAGGCAACCTTCCATTTTTGCGTTCGAGGATCTAAAATTTCAACGTTTTTAGTTTCGCCTCCAATAGCATATATTGCTCCATTTATTTCAGTTAATCCAAAATTGAAATTATTCGCAAGCATTTCTGGGCCGTAATTCCATTCTCCTTTGCCTAAATCAAATACTTCAACGGTGTTGGTATCTTTTCCACCGCATGCATAGATTTTGTTGTCAAGATATGAACACTGAGGCCACTTTTTTGTTTTCAGAGATGGAAACTTTTTCCATTCTTCTGAATTCGGTTCGAAGTACTCACAAGAATTAGAGTTCTCTCCTCCACATATTAAGAATTTATTGTCGAATGTCGTATAACCAAATGAATGTCGATGTTTTTTTTCTTTTTCTATTGTGCTCCCTTCTCCAAGGTCTATTAACATCCTATTTTGTGCCAATCCGATTAACCGAGGTTGAGTTGGTTTATGAAATATAAGACGGCTGGGAGGTTCATCTTCAAATTCTTGCTTAGGTAATTTAGCAACTTTGTTCAATAATTCTGCAGTTGCTAATACTAAATCTTCACTGGCGCCAAATTTTACGCTGGTGCGATCGTTGATAAATTTGTTCAGAGTCAGTAAACAAATTTCAATTAACTCCTGAAGCTGAAAAATCGCTGCATATTTGATAATTTTTTCGACATCTTCGATTTTTTCTTCGATTTCGGTAGTGTAGATGAACGTAATTATTTTTTCTAAAATATCTCCAGTTATGTCTGGCAGTGAAATGGACTCTTTATATTTTTCTCGAATTGGAAGTGTTAGTAAATGCTTGAAGTAGTTACTTGCAGAGCATACAACAACTCTGTGTACTTTGATTTCGAATCCATCTTCACATTTTAAGGTCAAATCACAAAATTCGTTTTCTTTACGCAATTCGTTCAGCTGCTTTGACTTGGCCTTGTTAAAAGTCTCCAAAAAATTTATTTTAACTGCTCCTGTTTTATCCATTATTATAAAAGGGAAATCTATTGAAGGTAAATAGTAGAAATTTAGATATCTGGTGAGTAGTTTATATTTATTCTGTCTTCTCTTACCTTTGTTTGATTGCAGACTAAGATTTTCCGAGTAACTATCGAATGCTCAAAATTATTTTTAAAATCAACACTCGCGTCAGTCTCAATTTCAGTTTTACAAAGAGTTTCGAGTTCCTTAAACAGTTGGATTGTGTAAAATGCACGAACTGACGGGCCTGTACGGTTCACAACGATGAAAATTGAATTGATTCCAGGCATACAACAAGAAACTCAATGCACTGAGAACGATGCACTTTTAAGTTTAAGGAGATGTGATTTAAGTAGGGAGGTACTAGATAGGTAGGTTTAGGAAAGTACCCTGAATCTGAAACTGTCTTTATGATTAGAGATACCTGTGACATGAGTTACACTTTTTTTTTTTTGCAAACCATAAAGGGATAAATTTTGAGAAATGCAAATAACTTAAAACAACCAATTATAACGTACTGCTTCTACATATATATGATTGTGAATACTTTTGTTGCACTATAATTTTCTCTTCCCCCTTCTTTTCTAAATATTTGTGTGGGTAAATGATTCTACAAGTGATCCTGATAGATGGTGCACTTTCAGGTACCTTACTTACCTTAAATCGGCCATTGTACCTACCTACATGAGTCACTTTATTGTTGCCAAGAAATCTATTTTACATTTCCAAATAAACTGTTCAACAGTGGCAAAACCCGAATTACTATATACAATTGACAGCAATATAATTCCTCTGTCCTTTATTTAGATATTGGCTGGAATTCTTGGAAATTGAAAATTTCGAATAGATACAAATCGAGGTTGTAGCGTAGAGAACTTACACCAAAGGAAATTATCTATATGTAGATGTCATCATCAGTATTAATCATTTATTTCTTGCAATAGTGTAAAGAGCGTATATTCGAGAAAGTAAATACTAAAATTGACCATCGAAACAACTATGAATAATACCCGAAAATTGGTTCAATAATTGTGTAAAACCTTGAAAGATATTTAATTTTTGTTTACACTTTCTTTATTTTTATTTTTGCATTATTTCATTCTAAAAACTAAATAAATTTATTCATATGTGATAGTTTGGCGTCAGATAAACTGGATATAAGTTGATTTGAACAATTTTTAAATCGTCCTCATATGCTCAAAAGTGGGTAAGCAAATAACAAGAGAAGTGAAAAAGCTAGAATTGGTCTAAGACCAATTTTTATGATACGCTAGATGAATAACCCGTATGTAATTTCATCAGTGAAGGTTTGATTTTTGAAGTGACTTCGGATATAGTCCTGGAACGGTTCGTCGGCAAAAAAAAATTATTATAACCAATATTTTAGGATTTCATATTTTGAAGAACTTTTGAGTACATTAAAACCGTATAGGACTTGTCGTTTTAACAGTAAACGTAAAAATCCTATTTTTATATGGCAACACTAAGAAGGGGTTGTCCGATTTAACCCATTATTGAAATTATATTTGCAATTTATATGAAGACGCTTTACAAAATTTCAGCTTTCTATGTTGACACGTTCTCAGACAGTGTCCAAATATGTAGTGAAAACGGGATTTTTGTATTTTACCAAGGAGTTATCGGATTGGTCCCATTTTCGAATTTACTTCACTTGTTTTTTTTTTTTTTTTAATAAATGAGAGAAGCATAGAATGATATAAAATTCTACCTCAGGAAAAGTGTGATGCATTTGCTTCATACTTTCAGAATACCTTCAAGGAAAACTCAGATCTTAGTAGCCTTACCTTTCCCTCAGAGGTCGACAGAAATGTGAACACCTTCCTAGAACACGAGACCCTGCCACAAACTTTCTTCAGCATGGAAAATCCAGCAATTTACCCCGAACAACAAGGCATCTTCACCAACCCTCTCGAGCTCTTCTTCTTAACAAAGACAATAAACGGCAAGAAATCTAGTGGTCCAGACAAAATTTCTAATGCAGTTATAAAAAAACTACCCCCCATAGCTCTGGACTTCAGATCAATGGTCTTCAATAACTGCATAAATAACAGCTACTTCCCAGAAAATTGGAAAATTTCACGTGTCTTTCCCATTCCAAAGAAAACTTCGTCTAAGGTTATAAAAGAATTCAGACCGATCTCACTTATCTCAAACTTGGGTAAGTCTTTGAAAAAGTCATACAACAACAAGTCCTCAACACTTGTGAAGACAAAAACATCCACCAGGAGTCTCAATTTGGCTTCAAGCCAAAACACTCCACACTACACCCATTACTCAAATTCCACACAGATGCCACCAACGCTCTGAACAAAAATGAGTGCATTGTAGGCTGCTTCCTTGATGTCGAGAAGGCTTTCGACTCAGTATAGACAGCGGGGCTTACACACAATTTAAATCAATTCGGATTTCCCACTCATCTAACCAGATTAATCCACAGTTTTCTTAGTTCTAGAAAATTTACGTGGAGCTGGATAATCACAAATCACCACTCAAGGTAGTAGAAGCCGGCGTCCCCCAAGGCTCCATATTAGGCCCAATTCTCTTCAACCTTTACACTTCTGACCAACCCCCCAATGAAAAATGGCAGTGTCTTTTTATAACTAAGGCGAGGCAATATTAAAGTAAATTAGTATTTTAAGAAAAATCTTTTAGAACTGAACCTAGTTAGAAAATTAAGTAAATTAGTATAAAAAAAATTTATCTTGTAAATAATCTTAGCCCATATTTAAGCATACTTGTAACTTGGTAACATCCTCCTGAATAATTCTCGCCAGTAATTTGGAACATTATTTTGGGCCACAATTTAATTCTTGTAAGACATCCAGTAGTTCTAGCAAATTCAAGCTGCGAAATTTCGGATACGGAACGCTAACAATCCTTTCATTCAGCCATATCCAAGGGAAAAGGTGGGAAATGTCACAAACGAATCGCCGAATTTCATTAAAATCAAGTAATCGTTACCTTTCCGCAACACAAAAGCAATTAAATTTCGCCCATTTGGTCCGCTACTGTGTCGCCCAAAACTTTTCCTGCCTCACTACTTTTCTCTCTCTCTCAATGATTCCGTGACTATTTTCAGATCTTCTTGCTTTATTTCAAACTTTGTTGTCGACTTTGTAACAAAAACCAAACTTTTTCTTTTCACTCAACAACCTTCCTCCTTTTTCAGCCCGGAAAAAAACTATTCTTCTTCTTTTTATTTCTTGGGTACGTTCGGCGCGTATAGATCTCCATTTATACAGATAACAGTAGGCCGAGTGTACATGGTGTATCTAGTCTCAGTGTAGCATACTGCTACATGCAGTATGCTACGACCATAACATATTAGCTCTTAACCTCTTCTCCAAACTATTCTCAAACCTATTTTCAAAGATAATTTGTTCCCTTATGGCCGGTTTCACAGTCCAGGCTTAAGCCAGAGCTTAGTTAAGCCACGGGTCTGGCTTAAGCCCAGAACTTAAGCCTACTCGGTTTCACAGTACTCAGTAAGCTGAGGCTTAGTTAAGCCGCGGATGAACATTTTTAAGTTGTCAGCACTGCGGTAATTGTGATTTTTTTTAAAGGAAAATTGCCATTGTGGATTAAAAACTAAGCGAAAAGAAGAAGAACTTTTTATTTACCAGTTTGTTGTGGTTTTTATCTGGAAAGATATCAAATCCAAAATCATTGTTGCAGACTGTTTCGACAACGTAAACCATCAAAGCCGAATGTATCTACAGCCGGAACCGAGAATAAAAATCAACGTCATCCCATTTCTCGAAATGTTGCGAGCGCCTCTTTATAATTTTTTCACGGGTCACTCCTTGCGATATTATATTATACATTTCTTGGTCTCTTATATCCTCTGCATCAGATAAATAACTCATTTTTGTCCTAAACTGTTTGGTTTCTTCTTAAAACGTCAAATGGAATACTGACACTAGTTGCCAGACAGTACTCAAAACCGCTAATTAGATAATTATTTTTCGCTTGGAAAATTTCAATTTAATTTTAAAATATAACTTTTGAAATATGCACGTTCATTTAATAACAAAAATTATAATATTTAGGCAAAATATATATTTCGCATTAATATCTTATGTGTTTCACAGCAAAATCTGAGGCTTAAGCCTTCGAGATGACGGGCTTAAGTTAAGCTTTCCATAAACCAGTGATTTCACTTAAGCCTTGACTGTGAAACCGAAATATTTATTAAGCCTTGGCTTAAGCCATCGCTGTGGCTTAAGCCTTGACTGTGAAACCGGCCATAAGAGTAATACTTGTGACATACACCTACTTGCATAAATCAAGTGTGTCAAACTGGTATGAAGTTAGTATCGTGCGTATTTCTTTTATCATTCAGATCGATCCTCATCACTCCAGGGCATTCCATTTTTAATTTCATTCATTCCGGCATGTCGTTCTTTCGTATTATTTTTTTTTTCTGGGTACATAATTCCAAGCGATTCCTTTAACCCCCACATAAGTTTGGAATTTTTGGAATGAAGTATCCAGAAGTGTCTGTCATTTGATATACCTACCATATTAAAACAAATATAATAAAAGAAGTAAAAAACGAGTTTTCAAATAAAACTGAGGCCAAGCCGCATGAAAAAGTAGAAAATAAACTTTTTTTTCACACACAGAGGTGGACTCAGATTTTTTTGATTGGGACATTTCTCTTGAATATTCTTTCTCTTCATGAATCAAATCACTTATTACCTCTGATTGATCATACTGAAATATATCGGTGATTGTCACCGAATTGATTTGAGTCATGAAGAGAAAGAATATTCAAGAGAAATGTCCCAATCAAAAAATCTGAGTCCACCTCTGTGTGTGAAGAAAAGTTTATTTTCTACTTTTTCATGCGCCTTGGCCTCAGTTTTGTATGAAAACTCGTTTTTTACTTATTTTATTTTCTGCCTTTTTCACGTTAACTAAATTGTTATTACGTGCTGCATGGAGATATTTTAAAACAATTTTATGACGGCTGAAAAGACACTGATTTACCAGTTTTTGAAAAAATTTATTCGAGTAAAAATTATTTTTATTTACAGAACTTTTGCGTCAAAATATCGCTAAAGAACAAAAGCTGAAACAGATTTATCACTAATCATTTCGATGAAAATTTTTCGGATGATTTTCCCGCTTTTCCGGGTTTTCCATGGAGTTTTCCACAAAAGCAAATTTATGCAACTCATTTCGCTCTACAACTTAGTCTTAGGTTGCAAAACGCTCAAACGCTTCCTTGGTCGGAAAAACTCCGGAAAAGCGTTATACATGAATTTTCCTCGATTTTTTCTGCAAGTTTTCACCATTCTCGGAGAGAAAGTAATGATGCCAATTTATAGGGAACTTGATACTGCATAATTTAGAAAACTTTTTTACCGGAAAATTTTCCGGAAAAGTCGGAAAATTCCGGAAGTTTTTTTCGGAAAAATCGGAAAACTCTTCATTTTTCCTGAAACGGATTTACCACTAATCAGATTTGTACCAAATTTTCAAATGATTTTTCCAGATTTTTCGGGTTTTCCATGGAAATTTCCGGTTCAAATTTTAATAAATTCAATTGTCCCGCGACATGAACCTGTGTGCCAAATTTCAGCTCGCTGTAATGACGAAAAGTGAGTCTACGAGAGTGTCGAAAATAGTAAAAAAGAAATATACAGACAAATTCGTGTACGAGTTAAAGGGAATGGCTGGCCTCAAAAAATTATTTATTTCCTTGTGGATGGGACTATTCAGGAGTTTGATGTAGATAACTCTATGTCATACGTATTGGAAACATGTACTTCGTGCAAAATTTTATAATTATGTCTAATTACTCATTCAAATTAGTAGCACAAACATAACCTTAAACTTTAATTTTAGATAATGATTTCTGTAAGAGGTTTCTTGAGAAAAAAATTAAAGAAGACCGTATGTACTTATACCAGAGTATTTTTAGAGTGCGATGCAGAAGACCTACGTGCAGGGCCGGATTAACCATTAAGCAAACTAAGCACGTGCTTAGGGCACCAGGAGAAAAGAGGCACCAAAAAAGTAGACATAGAAAAAAATTTAAAACATTCTTTAAACAAAAAAATCCATGAACAGCTAAATATTTTGGTATCCGTTTGACTTACCAGACACTTTATTTATAATTTGTTTTGCTAATTTAATAAATAATCCATAAAATATTATACGATATTATTGAAATAAATAAGCTTGTTAAAAGCAGCGTGATCCGTCATATTAAAAAAAAAAGGAAGTTCTGGCAAAGGAAGTACCTTACCTGTCGGAAACCACCTGCAGGTAACTATTTCAACAATAGCTATGTTTTATTCGGATTATGGGTCCGGGTCAGGATCAGAAGTAATTTCTGCATTAAATTATTTCGATAGAGCTATGATTTAAAATATTTTTGGCAAAATACAAATTTTCAATCACATTGCATTGGAATAATGAAAAATGTAGATAAGTTAAATTTTTACCTAGAACCCATATGGATCAATGTTTGACATAAGATTATTAAAAAAAAAATTTTGCATTTTACCAAAAATATTTTAAATCATAGCGCTCTATCGAAATAATTTCATTCGGAATTTACTGCTCATCCTGGCCCGAACCTCGAAATTATATGCTTTTTTATTGATACGAGTAATCGACACAACAAAATATAAAAGCATCATAATAACCGGGTTACTAAGCATTCTAAGCATTACATGCCTTTTTCTAAACAAACAAACACTCAAATAAATTAGGTATTCCAAAATTACTTACCTTTCCTCTGATAGGTATGAGATGACTTTTCGACACTATATAAAAACACAAGAAATTTCTAAAAAATTCGTACACCTTTCAAAGACGAAAAGCTATGAATGAATGACTAATAGCTTCAAACAAAATCAAGAGTTACATGAACCCCTATTTCATCTTCATGAAGCGCAATCTGCTACAATGAGTACTACAATCTTCACATTCGTACTGACAACTTAACATGAATAAACCAAAATTTTCTTTGAGAGTTTTTCAAGTTTTTAGTGCCCATATATCGCATTTCCTTGCATATAATTAATTATTTTTTCCAATGTTTTTGATATCAAACATGACTTTTACTTCATTATCATATTGGTGTTAGTGGCCCTACAGCTACTAAATTAGAAATTTGCCTAAAATCAGCTACAGCTTGCTGTATTGCTAGCTACACCTTGAAGCTCTATGTAGCAGTTTCTACCGTACGCTATGTGTAAACTGACATTTGTAGCTTGAAACTTGCTGCGTGTAGCTCTAAATGTAGATTGTCCCTTATAACCACTATTACTGCTCATAAGAAATACAAACAAATGCCCAGCTGCTGCCACAGATTGCATCTGTTGACGCAGCACCCCTAAAGTTAACAAGTAAAAAAGCTAGAATTGGTCAAGACAAATTCTTATGATACCCTAGATGAATGCCCGTATGAAATTTCGTATTGTCACCCTTATGTGCAAGTTTAATTTTTGAAGCAGTTTTTCGCATATATTTCTAGAACGGTTTGTCGGGCAGAAAAAATTATTATAACTAATTTTATAGGATTTCGTATTCTGAAAAAGTTTTTAGTACAATAAAAATGTCTTGGAATGACCGTTTTCACAGTATACGTAAAAAACCTAAATTTTTATAAGGCAACACCAAGAAGGAGGTTCCCTATTTAGTCCATTTTTGAAATTTTATTTGCTAGTACAATGAAAACACCACGTACCAAATTTCAGCTCTCTATATTGATGCGTTCTCAGGCAGTGTCCAAATATATAGTGAAAAACGAAAGTTTTGTATGGCAACCCCACGAAGGAGTTGCCCAATTTATCTCATTTTCGAACTTACACAGACAGACAGACGGACGGACGGGCATGCAAAAATCAAAATAACTTTTAATATTGCGTGGGTGTCCAATTCATTTTGCTCTACCATCATTATTTCGAGGTGTTACAAACGGAATGACAAACTTAGTATACCCTATAGATTTCATCTAGGGTATAAAAATTGGAAAAGTACGCTCCAGCACAAGAATTAAACGGCGGCGTCGCTACCACATTGTGCCCGTACAATACGTAAATCGTCCTGTTAAACTTTTACATATCGTTCTATAGTCCACCACCTGTTTCCCAATTCAATTTACCGTGTAGGTGAGGTGGCGCTATGGGTGGGGGGTTATGACCCCCCGTGACCCTCTCCTTGTATCCGTGCCTGATGATGGTAAAATTCAGTAAAACAATAGGTAATGCAAATAAAATCTTGTAAAGAAAATAAAATCACTCAATACAGAAATATACAGCGCTACTTATCCGTACATCAAGTCCCTGGTAGAATAAGTGGTATTCCAAATTCCGCTGGATAACCCGTCCCGTTTCTCGGACAAATTGTGCTATGGGACAAGAAGTTATACGCTATTTTTAGTTTTAACCACTTTAATCCAAAGCAAATCTTACAGATATAACCAACAGAAAGACAACATTACAAACTACTTTAGAAAACAATTCCAAGCCATCTCAGAAAAGGGAACACTTCACTACTCGACTATCCCGATGATTCCTCTTTTGTCTACTGTGATGAACCAGTCTTCTTGTTTTTTGTTTGTTCTTGTCATCTGGGGGGCTTCTCTTTTGGGGCCTTGGGGAACGTCATAGTCGACGCATAAGACTTCACTAGGTTCTTTTTTCATCATTGCGACGTAAGTGTGGAGATTTTGCAATAATATCATTTAACTGGTATTGTATTTTACAAATTTTCTCTTTGATAATTTAAGTAGTACATTTTTTTACTTACATTATAGTTTTGTTTTTGTTTTGCTTCTCTAATTTCCTCTTTTTAATAAATGTCATAATGTTTGCTGCTAAAATCTTTTACCTTTTTTTCCTGAGAGTTCATGCAGTCTTAAATTCACGTGGGACCAAACATTTCTAATTTCTTTTACAATTTGGTGAAGTGAACAGGAATTTTCCTTTTTAAATGGATGAAATGAACAAGAGCTTAGCCCTCAACTGAATTAGCTGTGTTAGGTACACCTCAAGTGGTCATAACAATTTCTAGGGAAAGTGATTCGCAAATTCTATTTTTCTTTTGTTGGCAGTTATCGTCTGTGGTCTTGCATATTTTCACAAGCTTAATATATGTACATATATAACTGGGCAGTGGCTATTCATTCAGGACCAGTGAACATCCTGATGTGATTGTTACCATAGTTGATAAGTTTTTGTATCATTTGTATCCATGTAGGGCAGTGAACGTTGGTCATCAGCTGTATTCGGACCCCGAAATTCTCTTTTTCCACTTCAATGTCCTACCAACAGGATCAGTATACAATTTTTGAGTCTCCTCTACAGTTTTGAACTTAAAAACATAATTATATTTATCTACTTTGGTTGCCTCCGGTATTGGCAGTCACGAACAGACAATTTTATTTAAGGTCAAACAATGCTATAAGTTCGGGTTTTTTTTTTGTGTGGGTAGATACCTGTACTACGCAGTGTCTCAGATAAAAAAAGTTCAAGGTACCGTAACAGCTTCCAAAATAATATTCTTAATGCTCAACCAAAAACATATTCACCTTTAAAAACTTGAAGCTCCATTAATTTCGAGAATTTCTGTAATAAAAACGATTTTGACAGGGTTTTCGTCAAAAGGAATTCATGCGAAAAATTACTTTCCTTTGAAATAGAAATTTCAAATTTCAATATTTTTCCCATCCACCCACACACACACATGGTCACAAAAAAAAAAAAAAACACATAATATAATAATATTACCGCACTGTGTTAGCATATATACATACATACATGTACATAATAAATTCGAGTCCCTTAAAACCTCCAGTTTCATGAGGACGACGACGATGACGGCGAAGGACGAAGGGGGCATGTAAATTGCAAACAAATTATTAAAATTCAAAACATCCCCTCTAATGGAAAACGTATTAACAGAACATTCCGATTTGTGCGCTCTGGCTGTACGTACGTACATACTTATATAATATTCGTACCTATACGAGATGGGTTTGGTGTCCGGATGGAGTCTGGATCATTCGGGAGAGGGAAGGAAAAGTTTCGCTACGGATATTCAATGGCAGACCCGTCGCACCTATCCGACCGTATGAAAATGTTATGAATTTTAATATGATGTCTACCTTGAAAGGATTCATAATCAAAATGGGTATGATGTAACGAAAGCAATGGCTTGTAGACTCGTGCCGGGGCTCCTTCCTCGGATCCTCCCAAGGACTTCATCTTCATGGAAGGAAATAAAACAATGCTTCTGCCAATATCTTATTACAAAAATCTTGAGAACTCTAGTACTGGTATCAGAGATCAGCGGAAAATGCAGCTTTCCTTAAAACCCAAACCGGAGAGGGTTTGGTATGCTCGTTAAAGTCAGTAACAAGGGGTAAAAACGAAATTCGGGCAAACATTTTCATGGCATTTCATCTTCATATTCCTCATTTATTTTGGTATTACCTGATTCTTGTAAAGGATGAAAGAAAAGAAAACATGCTAGGTATGTATAGTTATGCTTACCTAGGTTCGCTTCTATACGGATACCTACCTGTATATAGTTAGCGTCTTGTGGGCACCTTAACGTTTTCAGGTTGCCTTTCTTTTCTTTGACTCTTGTTCAGTTTGCCTAAGGATAAACAAAATTGGTTAACCGCAAAAAGTTGTTTTCCTTTCTGCCATACTACTATATCCTTTCCATTACTGTTGTAGTGCCTACTGACGTTATAGACTATAACACGATACACATTCATACATACATATATATTCTATACATACATAAATCAAAGAGGCCGAAATGAGAGAATTATCGAAGGGGCTTCCCTTTTAAGGATATTCCTGACGTGGATTTATTCCATTTTCTAGTAATTTTGGTTTTTGTGTGAACAGTTTTTGAGCTTTGCGGTCAGAGCAACTTCTTTATAATGCTCGGGTTTACTTTGACTTGTCCCAGACTTTGACTGCAAAGTTTTTCATTTTTCGCTCCTTTCATACTGTTAAAACAAAGGCAGCCCGCCACCTTGGTTGGACGCCCAACTTAGAGAGTATACTTACCTTTTTTATTGGAAACTTTTCAAAGGAAATTTATTAACCAGAAGAGAACCGACTGATGTTCTTGGTCTCTATAAATCCACCTCTTTCTCGGATAAGGGAAATGTCGTTACTTCCTGGAAGAAAGTATTTTCCATCGACCAAAAGCTACATTCATATATACATAGGCCTTTCTCTTTATTATTTTAGAATTCCTTTTTCAAGACGAAAGTTTACTTAAGCCGGGAAATGAGCTGCATGTTACGGAAGATGCCAATTTGATAGCTGGCTTTCAGTTTAAAAAAACCCTGTGGATAAATAAGATTTTCTATCAGACGAATGCAACGACCGAGTCATTCTTTAGAAGCATTTTTTCTTTTAGTATTTGATCAAATGGTTGGTTAATCTAGAAAAATAAACTATTAAAGTTGATTTTTCATGTTGGTTTTACTAAAAGTAATAATTGACGAATACATATAGGTATATTGGGGTGGGTGGGACAGAGCGGTACAACCTTTTACGTTGGTTTTTAAAAATAAATTTATTGTTATGAAAAAATAAAAACAAAAAAATATATGTCAGATTCAATCATGCTTTGTGTGGAAAATCCTACAAAAAATTCTGGGGATAGTTTCCTGGAATTAATAATGACACCTAGACGTAAAGATAATTTGAAGATAATTGCTAAGAAATTGAAAAGAAGTTAAGCTATCATTTGGGAAATGTTAGATGTATCTGCTTTAGTATTATCACTGAGATCGTATCTGGCGCGTATCCAGACCTGCAGCCTGGGGGATCACAACTAAAATGTTCAAGAGGGAGAAAAGGTCGGAATCATATTTACGTTATATTACAAAATCCAATTTTCCCCATCGATAATATTATCCAATCAATGTCGATCTCATGGTGGACATTAAGGACTAATAACCAGATACTCCTTCTCTTGTAAAGATTGTAGAAATAGATGCTGACGCAAGCGATTCTGTCACAGGTGAAGATTTGATTGAGAGTGAGCTTATACCTTGAGTCATATTTGAAGGAATGGGAGTAGGAGTGTTACTGACCATTTCATCTAATGGGAACTAAACTGATCTTGCTTTCTTCTGAAAAAAGTTGTCAATGGTCTTAACAGTCTTCCGCGGAGGGAAGCGAATGGATTTTATTTTTATAGTTTTGCCGTAAAAATTCTGAAGAAAATTGTGGAATAAATTTTAGCGGCACTCAAATCAATCCAACTAATGGTTTTCAGCCATAAATAGTGTATAAAACTTCGAAAGAAAATTTTTTAAGTAAATAAGCTTGTCAATGCTCATAAATATCTTTAGCGGTGAAGAGCAGTCAAGGCACGTGAATCAATTAATGTTTTTGGACCCATTGTCGGCCACGACTAGTGCATGAAAAATCTGAAGAAAAAAGGTAAGATCTTTCTAAGAAAACTGAATGCTTGTGCCCTTGTGACTGAAAGAATGAACCACCAGAATCAATCCACCAATTCTTTTGGACCGTTATGTATTTCTAAGAAAAATTTAATGTTTCCCTACGAAATTAAAAATTTTGTACAACTCATGCTTGAGTCAGTGTTGCAATGAAAAATCAATGGGTGGTTGATGATTGCATGGAAATAGGGTTCTACTGGAATAATACTAAATCAACATTCGTTAGTTTGTTGCTTCTGTTGCGAGCTCCCCATCACGTAGTCCTGCCATCGATTTTATTTCGGAAAATCAGATACGTATTTCTTAGAAACAATAACTTTTTCAAATCTCGAAATTGTGTGCTTTTTCATCTACGGCGACACAAATCTATAAAAGCATTATAATATCCGAGCTGCTAAGCATTACGCACCTTTTGCTAAACAATCAAACACTAAAATAAATAGGTATTCCAAAATTACTTACCAGTATGTGATTGGTATAATAGATGACTTCTCAAAGCTATATAAAACACAAGAAAATATCGTACACGTTTCAAGGACGAAGAACTAGGAGCGAATGACTATTATAACCACTCCAGACTCCACTATTACTACTCAAAAGAACACAAACAAACACCCAACCCACCGCTAGATGTCGCCGCAGATTGGAAAAGTGCGTTAGGGCACCCGCATTAAGGAGCGTTTACAATGGCAGAGTAGAGTGGAGTCACCAGATTGCATTTGCTCTCATCATCTTTTCAACGTGAGATTAGGAATTTTTCAAATCTGACGCTACTCTGTGAAATCCACTCTAGTGGGCAGCACGAAGAACTTATATTAAAGTGCAAGCTTGAGATAAGGAGAGACAATGCAATCTGGTGACTCCACTCTACTCCGCCATTGTAAACCCTTTTTTAATCGTCGCCGTCAGCTACACATTGCGTCCGTTACATACAAAAACCTCCCTGTTATGCTTTTACAACTTATTCTACAGTCCAGCGCCACATTCAATTCACGGCGAAAGGTGAGGTCGCGCTTTGGGTGGCCATGAACCCCGTGACCCCCCCCCTCCGGAATACTCGTCAGGATCATATAGAATTCGCCTGACCTGAATTTGCGTTAATAGTGGACTGAGTGTAGATCCTTTTAAGACAAAGATTAGGAAAGTGCAAATACGTGATTTCAGACTACTACTATCGAAGTATTTAGGTGCGATAACCTGAGATGGGTAAGTAATCTAGTAGACTGCGTTCAAAAAGACATTTAAATATTTGGTGTTAGCTAGGTGTGCTACGGCTCCACAGTCTAATGGACGGCAATCAAGAGGAAATCTAGTCTGAATGAGTTGTCGGAAATCTAGAGAGCGCACGTAACTATTATAATCGCCTTGAGAATAATTAATACCAGTTGAGCGATATACCGCATTTAGTAAATCAGAAACCAAATTATTTAAAGCACATCTACCGGTCAGTGGATTAGCTTCTACCAAGATATTTTAATAAGGACAAGGGATAACAAAACGCATTCACACTTTCTAGCTCCCAATTGCGGGCAATAAACCTTTTTCCTATCTCAAGCATGCATTTCACTCGACACCTTCTTTTTTTATTTCTTCGAACTGTTTTTGTCGTTCACACTCGCAGCCACGCTACACTATGGGTGCTTATACATAATGCTCACGGCTACATTGGAGGTAATGCTTGATCTGTTACCGATGGACCTCTGCTGTAGGGGTAAATCACTCCTAGCGTAGTTAGGATCAAAGAAATTGAATAGTGAATGTAGAGTGAGTATGGACATTCCAATATACCTCGCATAATAGACTGCATTAATAGCAATATAGTAACAACCTGCCAAGCTCTTATCCTAACTTTAGTGGAGAATTTAATACATTGATAGCCACTAGAAAAGGAATGAGGAAATGCTAGCAGCAGATATCTCTATTTTTGTGGATTGATCGAAGACGAAAACCTATACATTGGTACAGGAACCACAGAAGGGTAAATTCACACAGTAGCGCACCCAGGATTTATGGCTTTGGAGGGGGGGGGGCAAATGTTTCCCAAAGTCCAAGTCCAAAAAGGTTGGAAAAATAGGTCTCTAAAGACATGGATCATAAAGCCACTGATTTCTAATTTCATAAACAATAAAACACATTTATTTACGTATTAAAATCCGTGCCGTTTTTACAAAATTTTAAAAGGAAACCTAAGGCCCAATGCACACTTCAGTATTATTTAGTTGTTATAGCACTTTATAAATTTCAAAAAATGCTGTTCTAGTCTTTTTTAAAAAAATCATACAAATTTTGTTGTTCATGCTAGTGCAGTGAAATAACACTCATTTGAAAGCCATGATTTCAAGCTATCTAAGAAAATTCGTATCTTAAAAATATGTATATGCGGAAAAGGATACCAAAGATTAGGACTTTATACTAAAATCTTGAATATCCTGGAAAACGTTCTATTAATTTTATTCATTTTTTTTTTATTTTGTACCTTATATGATCTACTAAAACATATGAAAATTTCAACTTGAGATCTTAACAAGATCAGCGAGTCAAAAATCATGAAATCCTCACCAATCATACATTTGCTCATAATAAATTTTTTGTTTCTAGAAAATTGAATGAAAGTCAGTAAGAAATTATCTGTGAAAGTGATGCGAGTTTACACTTTTACTACTCGTGTCCTGTACATGGGAGAAATTTGTTCAGTTTTAATTTGTTTTTAGCTGATGTGCGTTCGTTTACATTGAATTATTTTAGCAATAATTGTTAGAGGAAAATATCTAACAGAGAACCAACTCTTAGAAGTGATTGAATAAAGGTGTGATATTGAATATCACGGTGAGGATAACGACCGTTTGGAAATATATTGTGCTGAAATAAATGTTCTTAAAGAAAGAAGTTGTCCTGAATTTAAGAAAGCGATGATAAAGATAATGAATTATATTACAATGAAACAGCTGCTTCCACAGAACCAAATAAATTGTACCATCCACGGGAAAAGTCCTCAGGAAGGGCAGTTCTTCGTTCATCGGCTAAAATATCGGGAGCAGTGCAAGAAATATAAACTTTGAAGTCAACAGGACATCCGTCTAATACTATTGGACCTGAAACTATTCCACCATTATCGTTGTCAACAGAAAACGAGAGCTCCAGTACACATAGAAAAATAAAATTCAATGTAGTCATATCCTAACTAACGACACTAGCAGTTCTATACAATTTGTACGTAATGAAAGAACTCCCAAGGCAGTAAAAATACTGTATCAATATTTTTCAGCATATGTCGTATATACTTGATGTAATTCAGTACTTTCCGAAAAGTCTAGGCATTTCTTGAAAGGTAGACAGATAGTGTAATATTTTGCGCTTAATGAGTTTTTACACGAAGTGTCTAAAAATTTTAGCCACTTCATGAAATGCTAAAAGCCTTTACGCCGATAGTATAATACCAACCGATATAACCGAATGCTAGAAGAGGGCGATAAGCGGTGAATAGGCAGCGTTGAGCGGTGTAGGGTGTGCGTACGTGTACGACTGTCGCGCAGGTCTGGACGCGACCTCACCCCTATAAAAATTTCAGACACTTCGTGTAAAAACCATAGAGTAAACTCTATAGAGGCTGAAAAGTTATGATGGAAATTCTCATAGATTTTGTCCATAAAAGCCGAATCTAACAGCGCCGCATTTTTGAAACATACTAAAGCAAATGTATTTGCTTATCATGATTACCGCCATCTGGCTTCCTAAGTACTTGCATGTATTCTGACATATAACTTTGAAGGCTCTTTAGTTTATTCATACGAAGCTTGATCGTGTGGATGCAACAAATATATTTAAATCGTCTTTCTAATTAAAATATTTGTGCCTTGTTGTTGTTTTTTTTTTTGTGATGACTGGAGAGCTATTGTACTGCATCGACTTGAATCGGAGAACTACAACAGCAGTCAATAATAAAAAAATTTCCTGCGGTTTTTCTCTTCTGAGTATAGAGAATGGTAGATTTCATATTTTTCATTGCTATCTTTATGATTTCGTTTAAGACTTTATTGATTTTCTATTAATGATGGATAAATTTGTTTTCTCGGATATTTTCATTTGATTTTCCGCGATAAAATGTTTTTAGGAAGATCTAGAAAACGGTTGTATATTGGTGGATATACTTGCAGGATCAAATGAAGGGTAACATTCAGAGATTTCTAAATCTTGCAAGAGAAATCTATAGCAATCATCCATTTTGGCGGGAAAATGGTTAGAATTTTAAACTATTTGCAAATTTTTTCAATTTTTTTACTTTGACGTCCTTTAACTGCTGATAAAAGGGAATGGAGACTTGGAAAGGTGATTGGGCATTTATCGGAAATTTTAGACATGACAGTTACCTATATATCTTCACAGTATGCGCAACAAGAAAGTTACGCGAAGTTAATGGAGAAAGTATGTAAGATCACAAAACCTCCCCTCTACTGCCCAAACGAAGCATCAAACCACAATTTTCTTTATATACATTTTTACTTGCCTCAATCTAAACTAACAAACCCGCAAATATACTGCATTACTTACTGAACACCTTTGCATATGTACATGTGCATAATATGTATGTATTACTTTTTAATTTTGTAATGGAGAAAGAAAAATATCATTATAAATGTGCTTTAAAGCATTGTGCGTTATCGTCATAATGCGATCTGCAAATGAAATTTATGTAGTGGCCTTTATAGAATTTTAAAAGATTCAATGAATGGTGCAAAATTACAAGACTCTCTTTGGACGGAGGACAACATTTTATTAGCCAAAAGTATTTAAATAAAACTGATTTTGTTATCAGCATTGATTTTATACATATAGATATGCCACCAAATCTGTTACCTCTTCTCGACAGATGGCCTTACATGTACCAAATTAGAAAACAGAGGCGAAATTTTAATTGAATGACTGAAATCGTGTTTGCAGATGACGCCATCTATTGGAAAAGATTGTAAAATATGAGAATATTAAGTTATCTTCGATAACAAATGTTTTTCCTTCTTCCCTATCTAACAATGTATAGGAATGTGAAAAAAATGTAATATAGGAATTCAAAGGAATTTCAGATTTTTTCTCAATAAATTTGCTTTTTATGAGATATAATATATAGAGAAGTACTTCGTAAGAGACTTTTTTGTTGAATTTTGTATTCCTTCTGTTCTACAAGAAATTATTATTTAAATTAATGCATATGTAAGTAAATACGTATTTCATTTGATACATTATTTCAGTAACTTATCTATATATATATTCTAGGTAAATAAATAAATTATTTTAAAATTAGGAATGGTTTATTCTAATTTCAAAATTGCGTCAATTTTGCAATGACTCCTTTCAGCCAACGCGTCAACAGCTTCGTTTCGCAGCAGCCATTAAAAATTCTTACATATAGTACGAGAGCTAGCAGCGTCACCATCTCAATAGGCATGTAGTCCATTTGTTTGGTGAGAGGGGTTGCGTTTACCTGGGTCCATTCCGTTCCACAGGTAAACAAAGCAGTTTTCAAAATGATTTTAGTTCGATTTTTTTTCTTTTTTATTAGTTTTTATAAACATGTAAACATTGAATAATATAATTTCATTATTCCCAGACAGTTTTTTTGCTGCTACTACACTTTTTTTTTTGATAAAAAAAAAAAAAAATGATTTTATTATGGCTGTAATTTTTATACGAGCTGGTTTAGTTATCGAAAGAACAACATAAAATGAATTTGTCAGGCAGAAATTTGGTTGATTGTCAATAGCTAAATCGATTGAAGTATGATAGGGAATAAATGTGTAAGAGTACGGCCGACAAGACGTTGGTTTTTAACAAAAAAACAAAAAAACCTCTAGAAAGGTGCCAGCAATGAGAAACCTGTCTGGAAATAGTAAATTTATATTATTCGATGTTTATGAAAATAGATGAAAAAAAAAATCGAACTAAAATTATTTTGAAAACTACTTTTTTCACCTGTGTAACGGCAAGGGCACAGGTAAACGTAACTCCTCTCATCAGGTAGCGTAACTGAAGGGTATTGGCTGTAGGAATTCCATTTCGGATCCTTTCCTGGCTAGTTGGACCCCTAACCCGTTGTCTGCGACATTGCAGTGTAAAGGCACCCATATTTGTGCAAACAAATTGGAGTGCGTTAATTTAATTAACTCCAGCAGGTAGTCCCAAATCAGTTTGGAGTTGAATCTATTTGATTGAAGAGCCAGTAATGCAGCTCTACAGTCAGAAAAGATATTATAGATATTTTTGTTCCTGTGGGTTCTCTTGATATTTTTCCTAATTTATAGCTCAATTACATATATGTCGACCCGAGGTCTTGAACCATATCCTCCTGCCCCATCTCCCTCATTTGTTTTGGAGCCATCTGTAAATTAAAAGGATGTTCTATCTAGGCTCAGGCGAACACCCGAATCAATTCAACTTTATTATATCGTTCACGGCAACCAATAATGCATAAGAATTCTAATGAAAAAAATTCCTGTAATTTACAAGAAACTAGTAAAAAAGCTAGAATTGGTCTAAGACCAATTCTTATGATACCCTAGAAGATGAATGTAATTTCGTATAGTCCCCCATCTGCGCAAGTTGAGTTTTGAAGGGGTTTTTTAATATATCTCCAGAACGGTTCTTCGAACAGCAAAAATTATTATAACCAATTTTATAGGATTTCATTTTCTGAAGAACTTTCCAGTACATTAAACCCGTATAGAACTAATCGTTTTCACAGGATACGTAAAAACCATACATTTTTATATGGCAACACCAAGAAGGAGTTGCCCGATTTGGTCCGTTTTTGAAATTGTATTTACTGGTCTTATGAAAAGAGTATGCACAAAATTTCAACGCTCTATGTTGACGCGTTCTCAGGCAATGTACAAATATGTAGTGAAAAATGAAATTTTTGTATGGCAACCGTACGAAGGAGTTACCCGATTTGCCCCATTTTCAAAACTAATTTTGCTTTTTTGTTTAAAAGCCCATGTGGAATATTTCAGCTTTCTACGTGCACGCGTTTTCAATTTATCGTGAGGACGGACAGACAGACGGACATGCAAAAATCAAAATAACTTTTAATTTTATGCATGGGTCCAATCCATTTTGCTCTAGCATCATTATTTCTATGTGTTACAAACGGAATGACAACCTTAGTATACCCTTTAGGTTTCATCTAGGATATAAAAAAAAAAATTTCACGCTAATAAGATATTGCGTTCTGTATACCACGATCCGAAGAAAAAATTCTAAAAAATTTCATCAAATGAGACAAATTGCTTGGCGGAAAATATTTGAAACTATTCACGAAAAATCAATGTACCAGCATTGATTTTATACATATATATATATAAAATCAATGGTACCAGTCAACAACCAGATGTGAATAGGCAGATAGTAGAAATTCTATCGAAAATCCGATCGAAAAGTTTCTTGGAAGCCCGCAATGCCTAGATAAGAGTTATGTCTGTTCTGCAACTTTCTGGTGCGAAAGCGAAGTCTGATATTCTTTTCACTTAAATCACGTATCATACGCATTTGCCAAATCCCTCAAATCATCTTTGATACTATAATCAAGATATGCCTTTAAATTTCTTTATTACAGATGTTTTCCACATTTCTACACATAATTAGATAAAGAAAGACGGAAAAAACAAAATTAGATTAGATTCTTTGCTGTGATATGGCGCTATTTATTATTGAAGACAACTTATTATCCTCATATTCGCCAAGTTTTGCTAACAGATGGCGGACCGTTTTGTGAGCAGATGATAAAGTACGACAGTGGCGACTCAGTGAGAAGAGGTAACAACATATTGTGCGCGGCGCTGGCATATCTATATGTATAAAATCAATGGTATCAGTCAGCTATCTTGTTCGGCTTCTCCTTCGTTATTTCCGAATGAAGAAAGTCTGAATGATTAAAAAAAACATTACAAATATGTACAGATGTATATGGGATTAAAGATTGATATAATAACGCATGTTAAAAGATTAAATCATGTTTCAAGTAAACCAAAAGGATGTTATTAAGAAAACAGCATAACACATCCCTATGACCGAGAAAAGAGGACATGCTGGTCCATTCATTTTATTATAAGTCCTCAAAATTATACATGTGAAGTTTAATGTTTAATTTACTGTACCTAAATACGCTAAACACTTATTTATTCCAACAAATAAGCCCGACATTTGAAAGTACTAATGATTCATATAAAAATGCTGTTCTCGTTTTCGATGAAATTCGACTTCAATCTGACATCCAGTACTATATAAAAAAATCGGTTAACGGCGAGTTAGGCTCTGACAATCACGTTTCCGTACCAGAAATTTATCAACGAACTGTCGATCGACCGAATTCAAGTATATTTCAAATCTAATCCAAATTTGCCTGTAATAGCTCAAAAATATTCAAACACGCAAGGATAATTTTACAAGAGTTGGTCTTATTATTAAGAGTTGTCTTAAACGATAACTCAAAAAAACATTATTTTTCAGCAACTATGAGGCTGACGCAATATGGGATAGTTTCCCTTTTAGAAATAATTCACTTATCTAACCATGATAATATCAAAATTTTAGCTTTAGAAACCTAGAAGATCAGGGGAAAAGGTATTTTTTCGAACATTTTGGGCAAGAGACAGTTAGCAGTAAAACTATATATTAAAGGAAAGCTATGTCCTTGGGGCATTAAAGTTTATGTAATCTGTGGACTAAGTGGAATGCCTTATGATTTTGTTGCTTATCAAGGCTCATCAACTAAAATGAATAAGATCACTTTCCAAGACCTGGGGTTCTCAGCAGCGATGATTCTAAAGCCTGTTGGGCGTATTACACGTGACGTATTCGGCCATAAGTTGTCAGGAACGGTAGAGGTGGATTTACTGGATCAAATAATCCAATATTTTCGTAATTTATAAGATCCAAGATGTGCACATTGCATGTTATTATGCACTTTTTCCACATGGCAGATTTATAGTAAGTTGGATTAAGTATAAAGCGAATTGACCTGAAAATAGAATATTAGAAAGGGACAAAATGGTTTTCAAAATGGATTTATGCACTACTTAGGTATCGATCCATTAAAGTGCTAATAAAAGAACTGTGCACCATGAACTACTTAAATTTTTCTAGAAGAAGCAGAAACTTCACCTAATTAAAAACAATTTTTACCACTATCAATGGATGCTAAATTGGATCAAGTAAGTCATTTTCCTGTATTTGTCGAAGCAGCCAATGCTAATAGATGCAAGTATCCTGATTGCAAACAAAAAACTTTCATACTGTGTGAAAAATATTACGCTGATATCGACAAAAACAAAAGCTGTCAAAAAGGATGATGTAATCTTACGAAATTCATTCTCTTCGGTTCAAGTTGTCATCCATGAGATGACTGTCATTTTTGTAATCGCATAAAGACAGTATTAATAAAGTAATTTTAGTTAATTAAATTCAGTCTTTCTTTTAGTATTTGAAGATAAATAGTGGAAAATAATAAAAGCCTGAGGAGGCACATATAAAATACCTAAAGCGTGGAATCCACTGTTTCTATAAATATCGTACAAATTAATCCATTTGTTAATTATTTTTTCATTTATTTATTCTTTACTGAATCGACAATACCAATCTTTTTACAATATGCACCATTATTTATTCTCACTTATTTAGTTTTTATATAAAATTCAAATATAAGAAGAAGGAATTTTTAAACCCATTTACTACCGATGTCCTGTACAAGGGACACTTTATACCTGCCAGGTGAGCGAATATCAAATATATTTTCATTTCAATTTTACTCAGAGGAAGTCCCTAAGCCATTTTGCATAAAATTTGTTTCTTCCATATACATAAAGTCGGTATTGAAAGGGTTAAAAAAAACTGACTCTCTGAGGGCGGCCCGGTCCCGTTCGTCTGCCTCTCTCGGTGCACCCTTGAATTCACACGAATCTATATAGAACATAATGAACCCGACAGTGCTCGAACTGAAGTAAGCAACTTTTTATCTTGTTGGTACCCCTCTAGCCAAACATAACCTAATTCTGATCTCTTGTTAAATGAAGACAGTCCTTCACAGGTCAAAAGTACATAAAATAGGAAGATACTAGAAATTCTGTAGAGTTCAAAATATTTTCAATTGAATCACATGAAATAAAAAATTATGGAATTTATATTTTTAAAGGAAAGTCAGATAATTGTTATTTTTTTAAATTTATGAAGCAGCCATCGGTCGGCGAAAGTCAGTTCACTCCTTTCGATTAAGGCAAATTGGTCACGGTTTTAATAATATTACATTACATGAATTGAGACTGAATATCTTTCATTAAATCCTTAGGGTCATCTATAATAAAATAACGAAAATCTAAAAAAAAAGCAAAAAACAAAAAAAAAATACTCTGACATTACTAATTCCGTCGCTGAAGTTCTACTTAATACAAAAATCTCTGAACAGAAATGAAAAAGTCAGACAAGATCTAATCCCCGGAAACTATGGTTTTTTGCTTATCCCTATACTTCCTTGTTGAAGGAAATCTGGCTTCTTTTAATCCCAATGCCAATTCTTTTTGTAGCTTTCTTCCATTCGGATACGTCACGTATGTATATGTACATATATGCATATGGATGCGAATAATATTTGTATGAATGCTTGTTGTGCTGGCTTTTGGCTGCTCCAATGTCACTGCCACACATCAGTTGGAATGATACCACATGCCAGTGACTTTGGCATGTCAAGGAAAGTTTTAATGGAATTTTCCATAATTTGATACAAAATCCGAATACAATATGAGACAAACAAACATACACACACGCATTAGAAAATAACGTCGTACATCATTACTTCAGGCCTGGCTCCGTCGACCGCACTGGGGAAATTTCAAACTTTTGTCTTTACGTTAACCATTAAAAATTGTTGTATATTTTCCAGAAATTAAGCACTTGTTGTTTATACTTCATCCAGAAATTTCCAGAATGAAATAGAATTCATTTTCTTAGTATGGTACAATTGCAGCTCCATTTTTGACACTTGCCAAAGAATTTGAGCATAGATGACAGGTTAATAGGGGAAAAATTTTATAGGATGCCCAAGTGACATAAGACATCTTAACTAAACACATTCAGTTATAATCAGCAATTAATTAAATATTTTTTTCATCTCTGGGATGTATGAGGCTTGAGAAGATCCGTTTAATCATTTTTAACTAACTAGATTTTAAATTTCCTTAGAAGTAGGAGTTCTTGTATTTTTTTCCAAGTCCCTTGATGGATTTTTTATCTACATAACGGAGTAATTGAAGTTTATTCCAATATGGGAATTTTTGATTTTGCTTTCAGATATTTAGAACAGCTTTAGGTGTAAAATCTGGAAGTACCCAAGCATGGCTCTGGTTTAGAAAGAAGACTTGCGCTCTTTTTATATTTAGGCCGTCAACAATTTCATTCCCACTATATGCCAACGTGTCCGATACCTACACTAAAAAAAAAGATTATCTACTTTACGCCAATGAATTTGTCTCATAATTAAATAATATCAGTTGCCTTTCAGCTTACGAATCAATCATATTCCTTAAGAAAACTATGTGATATTAGTTGATTTAGCTAAGCTTGTTTTGCCATGCCATAACATTTCTGAATTCAACTATTTGTTTAGTGAGCTTTGATAATCTTTCGGAATTTCATATTCCAATCGCTTTTCAACTAATCTTTATATTGAATTAACTAATTGATACCTTAATAAATTTCGGAAAATAGAAATATCAACTAAAATAGTTGTTGACTATTCCAGTCTTTAGAGGCAACTGTTAGACCGATCGGCTAAATAAAATTACATTTTCAAAAAATTCATCTGCCCAAGGGAGAACACCTACCCAATTTACGTTCCATATCAACATAGAAATGAGAGATGTTTAAACGATACATTATAATACACTGAACATATTTTATTAACAATGTTTATTTTAATTAAGCAGAATAAAGTTTTGGAAGGGTGGGGGGGGGGGGGGCTAAAGTCTGATCTAGTACATTTTGGAAATCCAAATCTAAAATCCAATTCCTTAGGTTCTGAGAAGTAGTTTGAGTACCCACACTCCTATACTCGTAGGCTTAAATAGCCATCCCCATACTCACTATTTTAGTATTTCTCTCTCTTTTATGCGAACCGAGGTACTAGATTTTTCCGACCTTAGATCGGCTCTTACTCGGTAGGGATATATCCTATCAGAAAACAGGTGTTACTTTTCGTCTCAGCTCATTACCAGCTACAACTCGTACAAGAAAGTTCTTCTCTGCATAATTTTAGGGTGGGGATAGGAACTCCCGGCGGGTTGGGATAGGAACCCCCGGCGGGTGTGTGGGAGAGTTGGGTGTGATTCCAATACGGCATGGTGCATATCAAATTAAAGGTCTCACTGAGTTCTATCGGGTGGTGTACTTTTTCCCGATCCAGAAAACTTTCTCCAGCTAAACACACACAACAAACCATAAAAACCAGATCGAATGTCCAAAACTGCAAATAAAATGAACTAAAAACAACAAATTCTAAGGAAAAAATTATTATATCTCTTTTCTAAATAAAAATCAAAAATGTTTCAGGATACGTCACGGCAGCAAAGCATGAACACAAATATTGAGCAACATATAGTCTGATAACTCTTTTTACTTCCCCCATTAACCTGTTCCTTGCTTGAGAGATTCATGCTTCTTTAGGTTGCTAGCTTCTGAATTAAAATGTTGCAGAATTGCAATAATCGGACACATGTTAGTGGTTACGGCGATGTATCCACCCTTTATTTGTTTCGCTTTTACCGTCGTGCCCTAACGAGATAGGGTTTAGAGACCATAGACTTTTTAATTAGAATCATATTTTGAATAAAATAAGATTTTTAAATTTTTTAAAACTTTATCTCTTCCGATCCGCACGTTTGGGAAATAGATTATCAATCTTCGGGGTGGCAAAATTATAGCCTGAAACAAATTAAATACGATCCTTAGCATTTCTTCTTTCCGTCTGTCGACGATTGTTCGATCTCTGAACATCACTTGTCTGTATTCTGAGATGGACATAGAATTAAAATCTCTGACAATTTGACTATAACAATTATAAAGAAAAAAAACTGAGGTTCCAGTTCAGACTGTCTCCGGTTAGCTATAGCTAAAAAATTATTATTTTTTTAATTGCAGTGTATTTATTACCAAAGATCATATATAAGAAAGAATGCGCATCTCGTATATTAAAAAAGTTATAAAAGTTATATAGCGGGTCGTATTATTACGACCCGCTCTCAGAAATTTTACGAAAACTCTCTGCTTTTTGACGATCCGCCACTCCTCGTCCGGTGGTGATATTATGACCCGACCTCACAAATTGCAGAAAAATTCTCTACTTTATATAACCCGCAACTCACTGCGAGATGGCGACAAGCAGTCTTGTCATAGTCACAGTCAGTTGCATTGATTCGTGTCCTTGGACTAAACATTTTCATGAATGTGTAGGTAGCCAAAATATGCTGTGCAAAAGTTCTTATGAAAAATTTTGGAGTACCTAAATTAATAGAAAAACCGGCTCACCACTTCAGCCCGGCAGCATAGTGAAACAAAAAACTGTGCTTGGCTGGCGCCGGCGTGTGTGTTGGGTGGCGGAGAATGGAGAGAACTGGGCAATATTCTCTCAGTCTCACATCTTTGCTTCGTCCCGTCTGTTACCTCTCGATCGCTTCAACTATTAGCATACAACTTGTGCATTTTTAGAGGCCAGATAGAGCTTCTTGTTAAGTTATATGTTCTTTGGTATTATCTATCCTTACGATAGCTACATACACATTTCCTTAGCATCAGGGAACTCTCGAGAATGAATGAACTGACATTCCTGCCAGGTTGTGCTTTATCACTTGAACCAGAGTTTAACATAGGCCTTTCCACCTCATTCATTGGATTCGGGAATCAAAGAAGGTGCTCACAGAAAACATCGACAGTGTTGGGTTGACCAAAGTTCTTTAAGGTGGACCAAATTCTTGGTCAAACAGGATTACATTTACGAGACTTTTTCTGTGGATAGTTGGGAGAGAATGCATTACTGCCGTCAAATGCATAGAGTCCAAGTATGCTTTCTGCTAAAAAATGTGTCCCTTAGAAAACCCAAAGTGCCTATCCTGTATAGACGGAATACGTGAGATGAGCAAATACTTTAAACCTTTTCTGTATCAACTCTTGTAAGCAATAATCGCGCTACATACTAGACTCATTTCTTCAATGCATTTTTTTTAACATTTAGTTGAATACCTGTAGAAGCATACAGCGTTCTCTTAGTGTAGACATTTGTACTCTGTGCTGAAGCTGAAGGCGGACGCTCGTTTCAGGTTGAAATGATGGGAGGTATAACATTTAGGCCGTGAAGATAATAGAAACTGGTAAAATAAAAAAAATAAAAAATTTATAAAGTGAAAGATATTTTCGCATTTGCTCATATGTATAAACTCTTTAGAGTAATTTAATTCTCGCTGATATATGTATGTAATCTTGCTTGAAACATGTCTTTACAAAGGAAACCACCTGTTACTAAAAGCAACCAACCACAAGTACAATTTATATTCATTGATAAAAACAAAAACGTTTTTATTTTAATAAACTCGGCCTACTACGATTTTTACATCCACCATAGCCAACTTCCATCCTGCTGTAATCTCTTATGAATAGATGGTTTGAAGTTAGAACATATTCCCAAGAATTTTGCACATAAATCGTTTTTATTGTTTCTTTGTGTATCTAAAAAAACAAAAATTTCCCATAATAAATAAATATCTAAGCACAAGAAAATGGAGAAAATTTCCTTGAAGACTTGATTCCCCCACCATAAAATGTGAAGATAGGAATAAATGGGCTGGACAGACGCCTACCTGCAAACTGTTGCTGAGCGATATTATGGCAGGAGTTTATTGAAAACGTTGAAGTATATCTAGTACATACGCAAACCGAAATATTCTAAAAAACAAGTGAATCATAATTTTGTCGAATTTTCATGAATAATTTTGGCATAAATTTCCACCCCCTTAAAGAACTTGTTATTGTTTTTTTTTTTAGCATAAATCAATTTTTATGTGCGTCGGTGGAAGTTACGTTTAAAATTGACAGAACTTCTCACTTTACACAGGCCCGTGGAGAGTCTACACTTTTTTTTTCTTTTTTTGAAATTGTTGATTTATTAAGTGTAAATTTATGTAGTTAAATGTTTAGATGAGAAGAAGATGAACGATTGGTAGGAGATGGATATGATTCACATGGGAATATTTTTAATTTACCGTCATCATAACGGAGATGAGATGAAAATAGCTATCAGGAAAGATCATATTAAAGTTGGAAACGCATTGATGAACGTGGTACACACATTTCTATCTCACTTTTATTTATCTAGTTATTTTTTCTTTCATCTTTTGCTCTTGATCCAGCTGAAATTTTATGGCAAATATGAAAATTCAATTTTGTAAAGATCTTTGCGATGAATATATGATTGAAAGGTGGAAGTACAAAAGCCATAAAAAAACAAGTTAAAATCGGTCCACCATACACATTTAGACTCAAAGTGAAATTTTATTCGTCTGAACCCAATACTCTTAGAGAAGAGCTTACTAGGTACCTTTTTTTTCTTCAAGTTAAACAAGATCTTCTAGAAGGAAGGCTGGAATGTTCAGAAGAAAAAGCCGTTGAACGGAATTAGGGAGTCACGATGAAAAATTACATACAGCAGCAACCGTATCGGAATTTAGTTTCGTTCCGAATCAAAGGGAAGAAATAGAAATTGCCATTTTAGAAGAATATAAAAAATGTAGAGGCCTAACGCCGGCGCAAGCGGAAACCAGCTATCTAAATAAAATGGCTTGATATGTACGGATTAGATATGCACACAGTTTTGAGAAAGGATGGCTGTAAATATCATTTGGGATTGACTCCAACTGGTATATTAGTTTTTGAAGGAATACAGAAAATTGGTCTGTTACTTTGGCCAAAAATAAGGAAGATTGACTTTAAGATTAGTAGTAATTGAGGAAGAGAGCAAGAACACATATTTGTGTTTAGATTATATAATGAAAAGGCTTGTAAACATCTATGGAAGTGTGCAGTGGAACATCACACTTTTTTTAGATTAAGATTAAGAGGGACCTTAAGGCCTTTTCCGCTCGACAGAATTTCTTTAGGAGGGGATCAAGATTTCGATATTCTGGACGGGCCTTGGGCACTGTAGGATATCGGAGCGCCTAACATAACAGAACTTTTTTCTAAAATACTATGTATTATCAACAGTAATAATAATGTAAAGTATGTTAAGCCCTGTCGCGCACTGGAAACTTTTTGTCATCTAACCCTTCAAGCCTTCACGTTTACATGAATGTGCCCGCACAAGGAAGAAACTTATTTTATGTTTTTGTTTGTTTAAATGGCTGCTATAACAATAGTGTAAGAGGAAGATATAAATAATCAAGCATTAATACAAGAAGTACAAATGAGAACACCCCTATACAAAACAAAAAAATAATTGAAGATAAAAATGTGGGGAGAAATATCCGTGGCAGACCTGTAAAATTCCAAGTACAAGTACCAGTACCGTACCAGTACCTGGACTTGAAATATTTCAAGTACAAATTCCGGTACTGGTACTTAAAAACATTTCCATTACAAGTCCCGTTATAGCCCTTACAGATACAGCAAGTCTCTCTTCGGGCTCAATTGATGTTCGTATATTGGTATTTTGATAAGTTAAGGCACGGTCCTATTGCACCAACAAATTATCGGTTATCACTTAGTAACTTATCAAAATTTCTGACTAATTTCTGTTGCACCAAATAGAAATTTGAAAAGAACTCAATTGAATTTTCAACATTCAGTGAGAAGTTTCAAATTATTGTTGCACCAAAGAGAAAATAAAGTGATAAGGTTAGCAAATTGCTTTTTCTCAATTTGAGTAGCACAAAATTATTGCGTTTATCATTTTACAATAGAAAGTTTTCTAATTTAAGCACTATTCTTATTTTATTTTTATTTTATTTTGAGTATCAGAATCTGCTTAACACAAGCTCGCTGTAGTGAAACGTTAAATAAAGAAATGGTCAAAAATTCTTGCAAATTAACATTGAACAAATAATTTAAGTATTATGTAGACGTTTTTTTTAAATATGTTTAGAAATGTCAACAACAAAATACTCATTAACAATAATGCGCATGCGATAAGTAGCTTCGTACATGCTAAAGTTAGACTTTGAGGAGTGAACAAGCAACAGAGGTAGCCTATTCAAATTATTCCTATTATCACGGAAAGAGATTTTGTTAAGTAATAACGAAGTATCTATACTCCCGTTTAAGAGTTGCTGCACAAAAGTTACATCGACAACCATACGACGTTTTTCAAGAAAGCGCATATTTAAAAGCTTCAAGTGATCCTTATAGGGTGAAGTTTCTCTGAACAGACTCGATACGGTCGATGTGTGTACCGTAAAATGGAGACCAGGTCTGGCTAGCGTATTCAAAAAGGGATCTCGCAAAGCAAGTGTACAGATCCAGTGTAATGGTGGGATTCGAGAACTCTCGAGACCAACGTTTTATAAAACCCAGCATAGAACTACTCTTTGATACCATGAAGATTATATGGGAGAAAAATTTGAATCGTTGGTCGCATTTGACACCCAAGTCACAGACAGAGTCCACACGGCGGATCGAAGAATCCGAGCACTCATAATTATAAGTGATTCGTGTCTGATTCCTGTGTAAAGTCTTAACCCTACATTTGTCGAGAGCACAAAATTATTGCTCTTGCACCAATTGTAAAATTTTTAAGGTTCTCCTATAACTGATCACAATCGTTAACAGATTCAACCTGAGCGAAAATCTTAACATCATCAGCATAAATTAAAACCTTACAGTACCTCACAACAGAAATAATGTCGCCAATAGACAGAATAAAGAACAACGCGTCCAAGTGACTCCCTTGAGGTACGCCAGACCAAGCCTTCAAGACTCTAGAGATGAAATGGCGGAATAAGATTTGGTATGTTTAGTTATCTAAGTAATACTGCATCCATTTAAGAAATATTAGAGGAAACCCATACTTTTCCATTTTAAAGAGTATCACGGAGTGAGATAACTTGTTGAACGCTTTACTAAAGTCTGTATAAATACAATCAATCTGGTCGCTTTTTGTCAATCCGCAAATGGTATCCGAGACAAATTCCAACAAGTTAGTGGTAGTAGACTTTCCCGAAATAAACCAATGTTGGTTTGAAGAGAGCAAGTTCTTACAGAAAGTTTATGGTTGACAGTATTCGAATAAATTAGGCATGCAAAATAATTTTGCAATAGGCCTATAGTTAGAAATTTTATTTTTACTACCGATTTTGTGGATAGGTATGATAAAAGAATTCTTCCACAGCTGCGGAAAACAACCACTATCGAGCGATTTTTGGAAAAGAATTCTTAACGGGGCTGCCATCAGGGAGATACAACATGACTGGAAGAATCCCATCAGGACCAGTTGTGAAGTCATTTGGAAGATCATTAATATGATCGCGTATATCCTCTTCTGAAATTGAAGGGATAGTGAATGAAACATTATGAGAGTCATTCATATGACTGAAGTTGCTATTTTGAGGTTGATCGAGGCAAACGCATTGTCAAAAAAAAAGGAAGAAACATATCGCAAATTTTAGACGAATCATCAATAGCAGAATCCTTCTACCTCATGGTATTGGGGTAGTTTTTCGTTCCTTTCTTCATATTAATAAACTTAAAAAAGATGTGTGGGTCACTAAAAAAATTCGCACGCATACTTTGAACATACTCATCATAAAGTGTAGAGGAGAGTTCTTTGAAATCATTATATGATGCGAGGAAGTTGTTGTGACTTATAATGTCATTATCCCTCATATAACTTCTTTTCTACAATTTATTCTTTCTATTTTTAAGACAGTTCAGTTCTATACTGAACCATGGCGGAGATGTTTTCGAGAGCCGCTGACGCTCGCGGGGAACGTGAGGAAAACAAATCGAAAAGAATTATGTAAAACTTAGAGACGTCTTCGACAACATTATTGCTAGACAGTAATGTGTTGAAGTCAATAGAGTAAGTCTACAGGAAAGTTCCGGAAAGTTCGCCTTTCTAAAATTGAAAAAGTATTGTGTTTCATCACAATTTGTTAAGTTTTCGGTTTCATAGCAATATGTAATTAGTAGAGGGGGTGATATTTGTCAAGACTAGACATTCTGACTGGACTAAGTTCAACTATTAAGTTACCTGCGTTAGTAGAAAATACCAGGTCTAACTGCCTATCCATGTTGTTCATAACATTACTGATTTGGCTGAGTTAAGTTATTAAGTCGAAAATAGTCATCGTCATCTTCATTTAGTACCCATTGAATATTGGGTAAGTTAAAATCACCAATAATTAGTAATTTGTCAATAGGTTCCATCTTACCATGGATAAAATTAGATGTTGAAATGAGTAGCTCGTAAATATGCTGACTTTTGTCGTTAACAATATTTATGGAGTCTGGAGGAATATAGCAAAAAATAATGTAAACGGTCCGCCAAATAACTTTTTTTTTTTTGAAAATGCTATAAAAAAAAACTACTGAATATTTTCTCAAATTTCTTTTTTTATTTGAAAGTACAATCCTTCCGGTTAATAATGGAAAATAATTTCATTCAAATGGCTGCCTCGGCTGGCCATGCAGTAGCCAACACGATCGGTCGAATTTTTAAGAACATTATCGATTGTGTGCAGCTGTATTTCACCAATGGCTTCACGAATATTGTCCTTTAAAGCGTCAATTGTCTCTGGCTTGTCGGCGTAGCACTTATCTTTGAGGGCACCCCACAAATAATAGTCCAACGGTGTCAAATCGCAGCTCCGAGGTGGCCAAACGATATCAGCTCTGCGGCTGATAATGCGATCTTCAAAAACAGGGCGCAAAACATCGAGTGTAGCTTCGGCTGTGTGGCACGTAGCGCCGTCCTGTTGAAACCAAATGTTGCCAATATCCTCCTCTTCAATTTTCCTGAACAAAAATTCGTTCAAAATGGCCCCATAATGATTGTCATTGACTGTAACGGCCACTCCTTGCTCATTTTCGAAGAAAAATGGCCCAATTATGCCTCTGGACCAAAATCCGCACCAAACAGTGACTCGTTTTGGGTGTATCGGGTTTTCAATGTATGCGTGCGGGTTTTCTGTGCCCCAAATGCGACAATTTTGCTTGTTTACATACCCGCCAAGATCAAAATGAGCTTCATCCGAAAAGATGATTTTTTTGGCAAAATCGGCATCTTCTGTAAGTCGATCGCAGGCCCACTCAGCGAAGCGAAAACGCATTGGATGGTCAGTTGGCTTCAACTCCTGAACCAATTGGACTTTGTATGGCGTCATACCAAGATCTTTATGCAAAATTCGTCTCAATGATGTCTCCGAAATGTTCAGTTGTTGAGAACGACGGTGAATTGATGTTGATGGCGCTTCACGCACACTTTCTGCCACACAATCAATATTCTCGGGTGTACGCACTGTTTTTGGCTTTTCACGCTTTGGTTTATCGATGAGGATGCCAGTTTCTTTCACTTTTTTCACAAGATAGCGAACATACGGAGCTGACGGTGCTTCTCTTCTTCCAAAATCCGTACGCAATTTTCGCACACATTCTGCAACATTACCATGATTTTCAAAGTAATGTCGCAATATTTCCCAGCGTTGTTCAAGCGTATACACAACCATATTCGTTCAGCGGAAGAATAAAACTAATTATCTGTCAAATCAGACATGAGCTAAGTGTTACCATTCACGAAATAAGCACTAGTTGAAAAAAAAACGTTAGATGGCGGACCCGTTATAAGTCAGATTTTAAAAGATATAACTTAACAGCAAGAACTTCGATGTCAAGAGTGTTGGAGAAACTGGGAAGCTCAACCTGGCTGCAATTAAACAGATTTTTACTGGCATAGAGTACGCCGCCACCACCTCTATTTACAGACTCAGTATGTCTATCTCTTCTAAAAATTTGATACGAATTGTCAAAGATTATAACATTAAGAAAAAATTCTCTTTTCAAATCAACTTGTAATTTTTGGAGTGATAGTTTACTCACTGCGTGCATACTAAACTAGTCCACTAGTCTAACAGCTAAATTAACTTGTAATAGGTTGTGTTACTGGTTGAAGTATTGGTCATCGGTTGGTCTACTAACGCAGGGGCTAGGGGGCCCCATTGCTCGCTGAGACCTAAGCCCATGCCCAGCCCATTAGGCCCATGCGTAAAAATCACATTGATTGAGATAGGATTCCCTTTGCCATAAAAATTTTTGTTTGGCTAGGTAACCTGTGCTTTGCCTATGCACCCTGTGTGCATGACAACAAATTTTTATTCAAAGTAACATAAAAAAAAGAAATGATTGTGGCAGTGTTTAAAGCCGCAGTATTTCTTTAATTTGCCGCCTTTTCTAATAGTTTACTTTTAGTAGTCGAACTCTATTCGGTAATAAGAGAAAAAATGTATGCTGTTTGTTCATATTAATATTGAACTGGCATCTCTGGTGGGGTAAAATTATTCTCCCAAAATCATTTGTACATACCACAACTAAGCTGACTCACACAATCTGAAATATCTTTTTCATTAAATAACATATTTGGACGGGGATTCCCCTTAGCATCACTTTACGTTAACTTATAGTTCACTCGCATTTGAGCTTGCAATCGGTGTATTTCTAGTGTTGTGTTTGATAAAAAGAAAATCTTACATTATTATTTCTGTTGATAACCCAAAGTAGTTATGAAAATAATTTCTGTTAGAAGGCACCCTTATCCTAAGGTCCTATGGGCCCACATTTGGCTTAACACTTGTCTGATTATTGGATTATCTGAAGCATTACCTTAGTGATGCTTGCTGAAGTACCGATATCACTACTAATATCAGTAATTGGCAAAGATTTAACTATATTATTCCAATCAAACTAAACAAGGGCCCAACTAGCTGCACCCCGCCCATCGTGACCCGGGAAAACGATGTATGAGGAAATTATGTGCTAATTATGTGCTAATTATGTACCAAACTCTAAAATTTTGTGGTCGCAAATTTAGTACATTTTTTAAATATTCAAAATAGGGGTTCCAGCCGATAGTCAGCTACACCTCACCCTAATTTAACTCTACCAACAAAGTTTTGATTAACATAGAATTTATGTGCTAATTATGTGCTAATTCTTCGTCAAATTAAAAAAAAAAATTTACTCAAAAATTTCTTTCGTTTTTTAAAAATCAAAAGGGGGGGGGGTGCAAGATGACGTAATTTTTTACCCCGCCCTAGTATTAACTCCACCAACACAGTTTTGATTAACACAGAACATATGTGCTAATTATGTGCTAAATCTCTGCTTAATTGGAAAATGTTATACTCTAGTATTTAATAGGGTTTTATTTAATAGGGATGTAAGACGACTTCTTCCACCATGTTTCCCTATTTAAAATGCTACCAACAAAATTTAGATTAACGCAGGCTTTATATGCTAATTATGTGCTAATTCTTTGTCAAATCTAAAAATTGTGCAATCTAAAGATTGCTGGGGTTTTTATCCAATCAAAATGCGAGGTACAGGACGACGCCATCTTCTAAATTTGGGAGCACAAAATTTTATAGTTTGACACATAATTAGCACATAATTTCCTCATATACCGTTTTCTCGGGTCACGATGGGCGGCGTCTAGCTAGTTGGACCCACTAAGCAACAAATTATTTCCATCTCCCACCCGTTTTATATTCGCACGATACAGAGTAGAAATGAATTTATTTCAATTAGAGTCTAAAGAGAAAGCAATTTTCTCAGCCAAAACCGTATCAATTTCAAATCCTTAATATTTTCTACTGACAATCAAACATTTACATGTCTTGCCTATATCCTAAATTATTGCGGTTTCAAAAATATATAAATAACTAAAGTAACAGTAAAGGGCACATTCTACTACTAACTAATTGTCTTTAACCTTCACATGAGTTCTAGCCGAAAATATATAGCATCTCTTTGGCTCTTTGGCTAAATTTGTAATGCAGAGACTTTCAGAGGGCACTTTACGTAGGGCTTTGATTACATTCTGCCCCTTAATTCGTGTATGTGTGTGTGTGTGTGGTTATAACCACTCCACTATATTCCAAAAGTCATCGTATGTCTTGTGAAAAACTGCAGACAAAAATGTGAAGGGTGGGGATAAGTTTCACAGAGGGCTTAATGAGATATCCAATTTTTATGGTCAGGTCTCTCTAATGGAAGTGGCTTCCCTTTCACCCCAACATTCCCTTGGCAAATTGTTTTTGGATACTCAATGAAATTAAGAAGTTTCCTTCGTTAATGGATGTCTCTTATAAGTTTGTCTTTGATATGGCTTTTGCAGAAGGCTTAGTCGGGCTTATCCCAACAACATATGACATTTAACTGGGGACTTAACATCATGCCAACACAACTACGACCAACCACATATTTCTTGCCTACTTACTTGGTTCTTGGTAGGTTTATTGATTTTGGATGAGATAATGAAAAAAAAAAATGTATATATATTTTGGGAGTGCGATTAGATAAGGATTCTGATTTTAATAATAAGAGGGAGAAGAAGAAGGTTTTTTATGTCTTTTCAAAAAGTGAAAGCGGGAATGATGTAAGTCTAAGGGTGATATAAATAGCTTGTGTTTGTAAGTTCAAACTTTCGCTTCCCATGGTATAATTTTTGAGAACTCATTGAAAAATCAAAATTTGGGTTAGTCGACAAAAAGCTTCTCAAAAATCATAAAAAAGCTCACACATTTTTTTTTTATTTTTCAAAAAAGGATAAAATTTTTCTTCGTTCTTCAAATGTAAACCGCATAGTCGAAGAAAGTTGTTTTTTATGTATCTTAGATTATTTGATGTACATATTCCTATCAGAGCTATAAATATTTGATTTTTTTAGTTTGACTATTTCAGGACCCAAATTTCCCACTTTTCCGGACGATAAGTCATAAGAGATATACGTTTAAGAATACCAATGCAATGGCAAGAAGACTATATTTTTTGTATTGGGGACTTATTATAGACGCATTACGGGTACAATACTGAAAACTGTGGCTCGCAATAAGTTTGGGTTTCCTCGAACTTTTATTTGGCGAATTCTTACGAATGTATTTGAGTTTACATTTCAGATTCTATTGGCCCAAGGTGTGAAACCAACAGAGTGCTTATTTGTTGCATTATATATACGCTGAGGTCTAGGAAATTTATTCTAACTTTGCTGAAAGATCTTCCTCAGCGATGAAAAAGGAGCTGGTGTTTCTTTGAGCGGCTTCCACTGATTGTTTTAGATACCAGAACATAAAATACAGCGTTTTAAATACTCGATTTATTGGAAGAAAAGCTTCGTAGTTTTTTTTTTCGACTTGAAGAAACTTAGAAATAGCGTACAGCTTTCCTGAAGGTGTCTGAGAACCTTTTGGCTGGAAAAAGTTGTTCCGAGGAACCAGAAGAAAATCGTTTAGTGTAAATAACAGACTAAAACGAGTTATTATTAACGACTACCTAAATATACTATCTGAAGAGAAATTTGTAGCAAAATATGTATTTCTCACATATTTTTCGGAGACTTGGTTGTTTTTAGATAAGAGTATCTTAAATGTTTCAAAAGCCTGCACGTGAGCCAGGGAGAATGAGTTTTATATTTTCTTTTATTTGTACTAGGAATATTTTTTAGAAATATCATGACGAGCAATAATACATAAAAGTCAAAATGTATCCTGCAATCAAAAAGCATTCCCAAAACGATGAAATTTTCGAAGGCAACATAAATATTCCCAAGGTAGAAACCCCAAAGAACAGTATAGATTTTATTAATAAGTTTGTTTTTATACAAATATTTACATATATTGAATTCCCCGGAGGAGCATAATCATATTAATTTGCTTATTTATATGAACTTACACAAACAGCTAATCCACATCTTCATTATAAAGGGGCGTTCCCATTTTAGGCCCGACATCAACAGACATGAGAGATGTTTTAAACGATTTATATTAACAGGCTTGGTGGTCAAAGTTTGATCTAGTACATTTTGAAAAATCTAGTAGAGAATTGAACTCTTTAGGTCCTGAGAACAAGTTTGTGTACCAACACCCCAATACTCGGAGGATATACTATGCTCCATACTCCCATACTCACTTTTTTAGTATTTCCCTCTTTTTTATTTTAAGTGAGGTACTAGATTTTTCACACGTTCGAGCGGGTTTCACTATCGCCTAAGCTCATTACCAGCTACAATTCGTAAAAGAAAATTTGTTTTGGACACTTTTTGGATGGAGGTTAAGTGTCCCTGGCAGGGGGTAAGTGGTTCCAAAACGGCATGTTGTATCAAATTAAAGATCTCGTTGAGTACTATCGGGTGGTGTACTTTTTTTTCCGATTCAGAAAACTTTCTCGGGACGTTTTCCCCCGTTGGAAAACCCATTTTCATGCACTTGGGTCATACACACCCCAGCTACTACATCTCGCAGTTCTTTCTTCCATGGCCATTTGTGCTCTACTGTGATCATTTTCAACATAGAAAGTCATATTGTACGACCCACCAGTTCCGTGCAACCACAAGAAGTACAGAAGTACAGTTTTTCACCCAAGAGAGTTGCTCAAGCTACATCCGATCGCCAAAGCTTTCCCCCGCTTAATTGAAATAAATATTGTTAACGAAATATGTTCAGAGTATCATAATACATCGTTTAAGATATCTTTCATGTCTGTTGATGTCGGGCCTAATGTTGTATGAAAAATGGGCATTCCTCTTTGCAATCTAAAGCTTGCATTAACTATCAGAAGAACATCATATCCATGGGATAATCCAGTTGATATTTGACAACGATCTTTCCTGTAAATAAAACAGCTCCTCTAATAAAACATTTCTAATGGTAAAATGATAGTTAGTTTCTTCTATTTTGTAAGTGTAAATTACTTCGGGCAAAGTAAATAAGTGCTTCTGGGAAAGCAAAGAAATTTTGAATTATAGAATATCGGGAAGACCTTGTTATTCCCCCCCCCCCCCCCCTAATTAGAATGCATACTAGCTTGTGTCAACTACTACTACTACCACCAACTGATAGCTTATGTGGCTTTTCCCTTTTACTTCCACAACGTCTAATTTTAAACCGTCTATTACAGATTTTTTAATGAGCCTAGTTTTTACAGGCATCGCATTATTCATTGCATGCAGTTTTGTCTTGTGTCTAAATAGTCAGTTGGAAGTGACGCAAGTATCTACAGTATTAAATGTTGATAAATTTATAGCACTGAGCAACTGTTTTAGTTTTTGATTCTCTAGGCCGACAGTCAATGGTTTGTTACATTCTTAAGATAGCGTTACCCTTGAATCTCATGTAGTAAAATTATTCTGAAATTTCTAACTTTTCGACCTAGCGATCAGAAAGGTCTCATCTCTACTACAGAAGTTGGTTATATTTTCCCTATTTCATAGAACGATGACTCCCGTGGCCTCGAAATAATCGATTTCTGTTGAGATATGTATCTTAAGCACAGAAGGAAATCCAAAAATTTTTTTACTCCGGCTACAGTGCACACGCGAAATAAAATCACACCATTGTACATTTCGGACCTTACAGACTCAATGCTCTGAATCTAAAAATGCGTATGGATATCTTTTAAATAAGAAAATTTTTAGGGTGAAAATGATTTCTTGAACTTAAACTTTATTCGTAATGATGATAGTAAAAACGAAATACGAGTATAACTCATACAAAAGAAATATGTCGTAAAAACCATGCGACGCATAATCTATAGACAAATTTAAGGAGCATGTTGCAAACTGATGTACTTGTTGCACTTTTCACAGAAGTAATGACTTGCCCTTCTTTTGGTGAAGAAAACACAGTCTGGTCTTGTGTTGCTTCTATCAGTAGTATCTGTTGGATGGATTGAACTTAGGACACAACAAGGCCCATTGTTAACCCTCCAGACTTATAAGCAATTGCTCATAAGCAGAGCCCGAAAATAACTAGTATTTTGAAAATTTTAAACAAAAAAGCTGGGATAAATCATGATCGCGGAATTTAGTGGAATATACCTAAAGATCCGTTTCAATTCATATGAAGCTTTTGAAAACGTAACTTTTTAATAAAAAAACATAAAAAAAACCACGTCCCTTAAAGCTGGCAGAACCAAAATGGCAGAACGGGTTCTGAGGTAGTGGTAAATTTAAGGCTCATTTAAGGCTAATTTAATGCCCAAAATCTAAATTTAAGGCTCCCATAGTTTTCTCAGAAATCACGGTTCTGCTAGCTTTAGATAAAGTTAGCAGAACCAAACAAAAAACCTATTAAATTTACAATTGCGATATAAAATGTATATAGGAATTTAAGGCTAGCTTAAGGCTCCATAAAAAAACGGCACATAAATAATTTTAGTTAAAGATCCCACAGAATTCCTCCAAAGGACAAGAAAATTGGATCTGATGATTTATAAAAGAATACCAACACTGGACTAAATAGCCCTACAAACTAATTTCCAAGAACAAATCGCATTGGTTTTGAGGTATCTAATTAGAATTCAATGAGCCTTAAATTCTGCCGGTCCAATTTAAGCTGTTTTTTTAATAATAGGTGTCGATTTGGTCCGGTTCTGCTGCTGACCCTAGTACAAAATGCAATTGCTCTTCACAAAACGAATCAGTTCATCAGAATTTAATTAGAATTCAACGAGCCTTAAATTCTGCCGGTCCAATTTAAGCTGTTTTTTAATAATAGGTGTCGATTTAGTCCGGTTCTGCTAGCTAAACGCGGTTCTGCTGCTGACTCTAGTACTAAAATGCAATTCCTCTTCACAAAACGAATCAGTTCATCAGCATTTAATTAGAATTCAACGAGCCTTAAATTCTGCCTGTCCAATTTAAGCTGTTTTTTAATAATAGGTGTCAATTTGGTCCGGTTCTGCTATATATTCTGCAATTCAAAAAGAACGTAATTGTGCAACTCGCAGCTCTTTTTCTACTACTAAGCCGGCTCGATATTTGGATTCCATTGCAGTTATTGCAGAAAATCCCGTTTCACATAAGTATCATATGACGAATGGCAGCAGTACTTCCATTGCTTTACTCGACAAAGTATGATATTCTTCACTTCGATTTAACTAAAATTGAACTAGGGTTTCACTCTGAAATTTATGTTTCAATGAAGAATCGCATGATAATTCTATGAATTTTTTCCTTTTCAATAGATGACAATTCAAATTCATCATCTTGTTCATTGACAAATGGATTCTGTATTCACGCGAACTTTGTAAAGTCAAGATCTTCGAATTATTGTGAAAAGTGCATTAGCAAACAATATTAACTCTGGCGCAGAAATCATTTAAAAGTGAAAACAAGTCCAACTTATATTTTTTACATTTGATTTCTATAGCTCCAATTTCTTTATGAATGCTTTCACTCTGTCTTTTTAAATCAGTGAATACATTTGCATTGATTTAATAAAACCACTAAATTTTCCAAAAATTTCAACCTGGTAAAAGTAGAAATCAAAAACTTAATAAAAGTATTATTAATATTATTAAGCATTTTCCTTCCTGTAAAAAGGTACATAGCACCGGCAGTGATAAAACGAGTGAATAAAAACCGGGGAGTTTAAGTATTCAACCACAACAGAGGTTGAAATTTTCTTGCAATTATTATCACAGACCCTATATGCAGAACCGCGTTTAGTTATCAGAACCGGACCAAATCGACACCTATTATTAAAAAACAGTTTAAATTGGACCGGCAGAATTTAAGGCTCGTTGAATTCTAATTAAATGCTGAAAAACTGATTCGTTTTGTGAAGAGTAATTGCATTTTAGTACTAGGGTCAGCAGCAGAACCGCGTTTAGCTAGCAGAACCGGACCAAATCGACACCTATTATTAAAAAACAGCTTAAATTGGACCGACAGAATTTAAGGCTCATTGAATTCTAATTAAATGCTGAAAAACTGATTCGTTTTGTGAAGAGGAATTGCATTTTAGTACTAGGGTCAGCAGCAGAACCGGACCAAATCGACACCTATTATTAAAAAAACAGCTTAAATTGGACCGGCAGAATTTAAGGCTCGTTGAATTCTAATTAAATGCTGAAAAACTGATTCGTTTTGTGAAGAGAAGTTGCATTTTAGTACTAGGGTCAGCAGCAGAACCGCGTTCAGCTTGCAGAACCGGACCAAATCGATACCTATTATTGAAAAACAGCTTAAATTGTACTGGCAGAATTTAAGGCTCGTTGAATTCTAATTAAATGCTGAAAAACTGATTCGTTTTGTGAAGAGGAATTGCATTTTAGTACTAGGGTCAGCAGCAGAACCGCGCTTAGTTAGCAGAACCGGACCAAATCGACACCTATTATTAAAAAACAGGTTAAATTGGACCGGCAGAATTTAAGGCTCATTGAATTCTAATTAGATACCTCAAAACCAATGCGAATTGTTCTTGGAAATTAGTTTGTAGGGCTATTTAGTCCAGTGTTGGTATTCTTTTATAAATCATCAGCTCCAATTTTCTTGTCTTTTGGAGGAATTCTGTGGGATCTTTAACTAAAATTATGTATGTGCCGTTTTTTATGGAGCCTTAAAGTAGCCTTAAATTCCTATATACTTTTTATATCGCAATTGTAAATTTAATAGGTTTTTTTGTTTGGTTCTGCTAACTTTAACTAAAGCTAGCAGAGCCGTGATTTCTGGGAAAACTATGGAAGCCTTAAATTTAGATTTTGGGCATTAAATTAGCCTTAAATGAGCCTTAAATTTACCACTACTGCAGAACCCGTTCTGCCATTTTGGTTCTGCACAGCTTTAAGGACGTAAAAAAACCAAGTTGGAAAGGCTTTTTATTTTATCTGGCAAAAATAAAAAGCCAGCTTGACTTTTTATTTTTTCGAGCTGGAATTAACAGGTTTTAAAGCCGGAAGTATAAAAAGCTAAGCGGCTTCTTATTTTCAGGAACCGAATCAGTTATGAATTTTTACGAAAAAAGCTTAATTTACTTGTTATTCCTGGCCGGTAGTAGTTTTGAAGCTAGAAAACCAAGCGCAACAGCTTGATACCTTTTTTCGGTAAAAATATAAAAAGCGAGCCCAACTTTTTATTTTTTCTAGTCAAGCTGGCTTTATATTTTTGCCAGATAAAATAAAAAGCCTTTCCAGCTTGGTTTTTTTAGCTTCAAATTATTATTGGTCAGGAATAACAGATAAAGTTGGCTCTTTTCGTAAAAAGTCATAACTGATTCGGTCCCTGGTCATAAGTCCCAAACGGACGCTCTAACAAAATTCAAAATTGGCCCCAACCCTCCTTTTCAGTTTCATGCAGTTCTTCTAGGAGGTGTGAGCCATGGAATCTCTAACGTTTTTCTGAGAGTGAAGGACAGTGACACAGAAAATGAATCTCCGTTTCAGATTCCTCTCTGCATCCTCGGCATACCACATGTTCAACAAGCCCTATCGTATGCAGGTAACCCCTGAGAATAGAGTGTGTCCAGTGAGAATTGATACTAGCGTTTTCAGGGTTGGCTTGCTTCCAGTAGCTTTTTCGTTTCATTTAGGTTGGGTAAGCTCCACAGCTCCTTTATGGTTCTACCTGAAGGGTCATGCAACCAAGGCGACTGTGTTGGCAGTCGGCCCAAGTCTGGATAATAGAGGCAAGGCGATCCCAATTGTAGAGAAGACTTTCTCCGAGGTTGCACCAAGGCGAGCAAGCAAAACACCAGTACTTTGTTGTTCCGAGAAAGAAAATTCAGGATGGTTTTATATTCCAATAAAAATTTGGAGGTTGTAAAAGGTTTTGATTAGGCCTTCACAGCTGCTTAGCTGGTCGAGTAAATTGCAATACCCTTGTTTTCAGTATCTGAGTTTAGATGATAGTTTCCCCTTTCAAGAATGGCCTTGACTTTCGTCTGGAGAACAGTGATATGGCTTTCAAGGTATATGGCAATTTCTATGTGAGGCTCCTCGCAAAAACACTTGTTCCGTTGCTCTCTTCCGATTTGGAGCCGTCTGTATATATGATAGGATTTTTGAATGGTTGAAGCAAGGAATGTGATTCCCATTCTGCCCTATCTGGGCTTTCAGATTTAAAGCTGCTCTTCAGCATAGTCTCGAGGAGGCGTTCGTTGGCCCTGTCTATGTTAGGTACGATTTACTGCAAGAATTCACAGATGGATTCATGTGAAATTCTTGTAGTAGTATCTGTTTGGAAATGATTTCAATTTTTGAAAGACATATGTAAGTTTATGACTTTTGCTATTACAGTAAGTTACAAAAGTTATGGACACATTAATTTATATTAATTTTTTCGCTTGGGCTTGTTAGACCCCCGTGTGGCAGGGTTAAGTAAATAATTATAAGGCGTGGTATTTAAAGCTGATCACTTCCAAGTAAATCAACCAAAAGCGTAATTCCCCATAACTCTTAGGAGAAAGATGGAAAAAAATGACATAAAAAAAATATTTTTTTTTTTTTGCAATCTCATAAGAACCACAATGTTCAACATTCAACAGAAGATCATCATCTTATTCGATTACCAGGGTAACTCACGTGGACGTTATTCGATTCGACGATGAAGTGAGTAACAGTTTCTAACATTGAATACTTTCTAAGATAATATTGTATCCATTCAATTTATTTCCTGTCGTTCTCGATCAATAACCATAAGTGTAGCATATTCTCGCTTGAATAGTCATTAGCCAGTCGTATCAGTACGTATGATGGAATTTTTACCCTACACCACAAAGTCAGAACCCTTTCTTAATCTAAACATCACAAATTTGGTCTGTCCATCTCTATATTGACTGACCAATGTAGTGAAAATTTCTAATATTAATTTTACGTAATCATTCCATACCCTTGACGAAAAGTTTGGCTTTGTACATGTGAAACCTTCCAGATTTTTCTGAATTTTTATTAGATTTTGTATTTGATCGGCCATAAAAATTGACATTTACTTCTGGCGCTGCGAGATTATGATAAATGTTCGAAATAATATTTATTGTTTGAATAGGATCCACAAGGGATAAATCTCATAATATAAAATTCGGATTCATAGATGAAGATTGATAAATAATGTTTTGACTTCTGTTCGATGCTTAAGTACGGTACGTTTCTGTATATGTATGTAGTTGTTACCTGTCAATTCATGATTCCCCTTTGGTCGTGCATCAATATATTTAACATTCGAAAGAGCTGAATAGATAGTAGTTATGTAGTATCTAAGTATACTTACATAACACTCGTTGCCAAGTATTGATTGTAATTTATCGAATTCATATCCCAATAGCTGTTTATCTATAACTGATATATATAGGCTTGGAGAGAGAAAAAAAAATATCCCTAAAATTACATTCTTTAAGCTTTTGGCAAATAGCCGAGCATTAAAAATGTATCACAGGATGACAAAAATCCCAAGATCCTGACATTGGAAGAAAGAATAACGAGAACCGGATCAAGTCCAACACCATCCAATATTCGTTTCGTCGTTTTGTTCGTCGTATTTCAGATTGGGTATAAAAATTTCGCTCATTCGTTTCGTTGCCGGGCTGCTGCTGCTGCTACTGGTCCATTCGTTAACCAAATACAGATTTATGTCCTGCCATAATCGTTTCGGAAAACTAACTTCGTTCCATTCGAATATTTATGTATGAGAGGACGAGTCGACCCATAAGCGGTAAACATATGTACGTTCATTTATTTATTCATCTATAGTTCTCAAATAGTCTAAGCTCAAGACTGACTATAAGAAAACCGCACAAGTATAAAAAAAAACGAAAAAAAAAAAATAGAAAAAGCGATGAAAGCTTGCAAATCTGTGTATAAAAACTTGAGAGGAAATTGTTATGTATGGCGTTTGGTGCCCCTTTTATCCCCCTCTCTCCCCTAGATTTGTGTGGGCAACTCTGTGCAGAGTTCTTGAGAGCCTCAATCGAGCGCTTCGCTCTTGTTAGATACAAATATATACATGCTAGATGTTCCCGTTCACATGTGTAGCATTAGCAATCGATCCTTAAAGGATCCTGAAATATTCCTCCCCGAACCGACAAAGTAAAACACAAGACGGACGAACCAGCTGTAAAGACGAAAAGACCTCACGTTCCGTTTTAATGGCATGCTGAAGCTTTTTGTGGTATTCGGAACATGTCAGGGATGTTCCTTTATACAATTTCTATGTAGATTATATAGATACGTATATTGAGATATGTTTGTCTGTCTGTATGTATTTATGTTCGTTTGCAGTTGGTATATATTTAAGCTCTTAAAGGGATGACGATACATATACTATCCACTTTATACAGTTGCAGATGTCACGGAGCAATACTATACTTCCATAAACATAGGCTATATCCTTTATACGACTACCTTATAGCTGGGGTTGTTATGGCGATGCGATATTCTCATTTATTGGGTAATGATTGCCCTCTTCACAGGGTTTCCATTCCAATTTTCTTCATTTCTAGCCCTTCGTCTTTGATTTCATCGACTCTGACTTGTTGTTCTCAAAACTAAGCAGTCATCTCTCTGGTGGGGAGTTTTTATCCCCCCCCCCACCTTCTCCCGCACAACAACAACTTTATGTTTGTACAATTCAATTATTCCATTCTGTTGGGTCAAATGAGGTTAACCATACTAGTAATGTCGCCCTGTTGCAATGTTTTCGAATTTCTTTGGTATTTATATAGAAGAAATTATAATAATGAAACAAGGAATTACTTCCGTAATGAAAGTTGAATTGAAATCAGTGTTGTAATAACATGAAATTTCTAAATAACATTTAAGTATGTTTCAATAGTTAGATCATTCACTTGCAGTTCAACAGTTCAATTTCTTAGAGGTGTATTGGAAACGAATGACAGCTATTGTCTAACACAGTTATCAAGAATTTAGTATTTTTGGTTTTCTATTAAAACATCTGTGTTTCACCAATATTATGTTCTTAACAAATTAATATTAAATGTTTGAGTTAATTATTTCAATATTTGTTAATATATTATTTATAAATATTACATTACAAATATAGAAATGTCTGAACATAGTACAACGGTCATATTCTATGTATATTTACCTATTTGAGTACACCAATTTTATAGGTTCCTTTAATATTACAAATAGAGATCCCATGGAAGTGTAGAAATAATCTACCATAAAATAAAAAAGGGTCAGCATGAATTTTTGAAATAGCGTGTAACCACATTCCTTTAATAGTGTGAGCGTTATTGTTGTATTATGGAGCACTAAGGTGAAGATCCCCACCGAAGTCCCATTTTGATACATTCATGAAATTATTTGTCATTATAAAATATTCTTTAATTAACCCCAAATCTTTAGAGATGTGTAATTGCATATCTTCTGCATAGAAAACAATATGGGAATCATTTATAAAAATAAATAGCAGTGGACCAAAGATCGAACTCTATGGGACTCGCATTGTAGGTAGAAGCAAATTCAGATGAACTGTTAATAAAAAACCGAAAGCATTTTATGAGAGTGGATAATTATTCCAAGTAAAATTTTAATTAATCTAGGATAATTAAAATTTGATTATGATGAAATTACAATCGAACAAACATGTTCACTGACTGTAGTAAAAAAAAAAATTCGCAGCAACATGGAGGCATACACTATAAATTCCAGATGGATTCATCGGGATTCAGTAAATTTATATCATTTATGTCCAATGTTATAATATTACATCTATATTTCCCTATTGTTATAGTTGTGAAAATCGTCTTATATGAAGTTTTGTTCAAATTGAAGTAGAAAATGAAGGCCAAAATCTAACAAAGCTCAAATTATCTTGAGAGAAAAGAATACTTGATTCAAGAGGAGTCAGAACTTCCGGTCAAATGATTCGAATCTGAATTTACTACGCATATAAATATTAGAGATAATGTGGGGTTAAATATAACTAAATTTAAAAATAATTGATTTTATTAAAGACTTATGTCAGTGAATTGAAAATAATTTCTTTTTCTTTATTAATAGATGCCTCGTCAAATTGATATTCAATATCATTATTATGTATATAGTGAAACCTCCGCTAAATGTTCTGTTAAGAGCTTTGGGAAACCTAACCATAAAATGGCCGCTCAAGAAATGCAATATGTAAAATTGGTTTTATTCAATTCACAGGAACTAAAAAAAAAAAAAAACAGAAAAAAAATCGAAGAAATTTAACGGAGAAGGTTCAGAATATAATCAAAAAAATTAAAGTGAAACAATTAATGGATTGGATATGTTGAGAAAGTCTTTAGGAAGCTTAGGACTGAAAAGCTCAACATTGGCACTTTCCAGTCCTTGGCTTCCTAAAAACTATCTTGACATATCCAATTCCAATGCCCTAAATAAGTTGAGAGCATAAGATACGAAAATAATCGAGGAAATCCAAAAAAGGAAGACAGGGAAGAAATAGAAGGCTCAAGCATGACTTGACTTAACATGTTTCTTCAGAGACTCTTCCCAGTTCTTGAGGGTTGTTTATTTGAAATTACTCTCCGCAGTAATCCATTTTAGTGTCATCGAAACTTATTCTACCATCATGAAAATAAATGTTTCTAGTTTCAGACTTTGCCAAAAGGTAGGGTAGGTAGGTACTTGAAATTTTCCGGTATACGAAGATCCGTCAAATTGATCATGAGTGAGTTTGGGTGTATAGGGATTTTCTCAACTTATTTCTTTCACTAGATCAAACAGATACTCCTTGATGGGAATTTTGTTGGCTGCCTTGTACATGACTTCGTTGGGGAAGTATTTTCAGTTGGTTCTATGGAGTTCTGTGCAAAATTTGAAACTCTTTCTTTCGAGTTTGCCAAGTCGTTGCATATAGGTGGGCGAATTGTTATATGGGAAAGCAGTAAATGATAGCAGGCTTTATTAGTTGCTTATACAGCAATGGAATTGTTTGGGTTGTGAGTCCATCCCTGAAGTTGATTGTAGGGCTTAGAAGGTTATAGTGAATTAACTTTACTAATGGTTGCTTTTGCATGAATATTAAGTTTTAGAAGTTTATGAATAGGACGTTGATAGATATAGATCAAATGCTGTCCAGAAGTGGGAGTACCTCCAAGAAGTTTCTTGAATTAATGCATAAATAAAAAAAAATAACAAAAAAAATATTAGTCCGAGAGGAATTAAATTAACGTAATTTTTTAAGAGTTTTTTTAAGAGTCTCGTGTCATTTGTGATCCGTTTATATTGTGCGTATTTTTGTTTTGGTGAATCTGCTTTATTTATTTATTTAGGTCTACAGAGAAAAAGCTCCTACAGACTAAGCATTAAAACTAACTTAACATTAAGTCAAAAGGATATTAATATATTCTATAAAAAAGAAATATAAAGAATATCTAAAGACGTAATTATCTATAAATTTGCATTACAGTATTTCTGAAACTATTACGTTCATCAGTAAGATCTACGAAAGTACAAACAGCGTTAAAGTCTCGAGAGCATTGAGTGATGGATTCATATTGACCGTAACAAGTTCTATGAGAAGGAATATATAATAAATCTCTAGATCGAATAGAAAAGCCAGGCACATACATTTTGAATAAGGCAATCAATTCGGGTGAACAAATCTTGTAGCAGAAAACAGCTCTGACAAACATAATATAGAGAGCTTTTCTACGAGACTCTAAAGTTTGGAGCCCAAGTAACTGGCACCTGGCCTCGTATGAGGGAAGACCAGCTTCCCAGTTAAGCCTACGCAAAGCATAGCGAGTAAATGATCTTTGTATAGATCCAATGCGTTTAATATGTAAAACAGTATAAGGCCTTGCAGGTGACATACTCAACATGCACAGAGCAGTTCAACTTGTTATCAAAAATGATACCAAGATCTTTAATCTCAGTAGGTCTGTCTAGAGTGATGTCTTTGATCGCATAATCAAACAAAATAGGATTAATGTAACGATAAAAGCTGAAGCTCTTACACTTGCTAGGATTGAGTTCCAAACCATTTAACGAGCACCAAACTAGTAGTTTATCTAGGTCATTTTGAAGATGTAGACAATCTGCTAGATCTCTAATTCGAAAGAAAATTTTTAGGTCATGAGCGTACAAAAGACATTTAGCGAAAGAGAATAGTTTAACCACGTCAGTAATATAAATAATAAACAACAGGGGGACAAGATGACTGCCTTGAGGCACCCCTGATTTAATTATAAACTTACAAGCTTTAACGAAATCCATTTTTACACACTGCGAGCGATTACTTAAGTACGAATTAATCCACTTAAGAATGGAGGAGTGAAACCCGAAGGCATGCCGTTTCCTTACAAGCAGATCAATATTTACCCGGTCAAAAGCCTTTGGACTCTTGTATCTTCATTCAGGGTACTCCCAAACCTGGGGGCGTTGGGTGCGAAACTTAATTGCGGGGCGGCAGACGAAGCCCGAATTTCCCCTAGTGAAGGGGAAAGGGGAGGGGGGAGTTGACTCTTGACTCCTGGAACAGAATTGGATGCCCTTCGGTTTATAGATTAGTGTTGGACTGAGGAACAAAATGCACTAAGTGTTCATTCTGGACAGCACTTGGTTCGTCTCCCATACAAAAACTGTCAATGTCCTTTACCTAATATCCCGGTTTTTCTTTGGTTGTATTAATCAACCTCAATGCAGATGGTCGTAATGGTTGTGGGTTTCGCACGATGCTAGTTTTTCGAACAAAGATAAACTAAGACTTTTGGAAATTAATTTTGATGCCACATTTCTTGTGACAGGAGTCGGGTTTATTGCGGTGTAGGTTTACTTTATTGACAGGCAAATGCAGACAACGGGACTGGGCGTATGTCAGGGAGTTATCAGCGAAGAGGAGGTTGATCTGAGGTGTACAGATTGAAGAGTATTGGGCTCAATATGGAGCCTTGGGGGACTCCTGGTGCAATTTTTTAAGAGGGGATGTATGATTTTCGAGTTTAACATAGAATTTCCTCGAAGAACTGTGGCTTAATTGGTTTCGTTGTGGAGGAAACCCGAATTGAATAAGTTCAAAATTAATCGTGCCGTCAAAACAGAGTCGAAACCTTTTCAACGTCGAGATATCAGCCGACAGTGCATTCGTTTCTGTTTAGGGCTCTAGCACCATGCGTATGGAATGTTAGTAAATAATGGAATTCATAGTGATGTGAAACCGAATTGAGATGGATGTGCTGCAATGCCAGTATCTAGTCTAGCATGCTATTTATGCTTTCTAAAATACATTGTCTAAAGACAAGTAGCAGCGGTGGCTTACAATTACAGTGGGGTCGCAGCTGCAGTGCAATTATACAGACATCTGTTTGTAATGAGAAAGTTTCATATAGAGAGCCCTGCATCTAAGGTGGTTCAATGAAACTGAACATAACTGGGACAGTTAAGGGAAAGGTATGGATATATCCACCAATAAATACTGTCAACAACTAGCCAGTCTTGTTTTTAATGGCAATCATATTTGCGTTTAAATAAAAATCGCATGCTTGGAATAATAAACTTTAATATAAATGTGGCTTAACCTAAGTACGTCCAGTTTGTATAAAAGTTCAAGAGCTACTGGTTTACACTTATTGACTAACTGCGATTGCATGTTTGCTATTCCATCGCATTACGTGTAACGTATTACATTAGTAGTGTAGATGTATTGCTTCGATGATTATTTTATATGCGATATCTATTTGTATATTTGTATTAGTTTACTGTTCATTATTTATTATATTTCAATATCTTCTTAGTTTTTTAATGTAATCAGGGCCTATTCCATTCTTGCTAGTTCTGCTCACCATCCTTTCTTAATTGTTCTAACTTTTTAGAAAAAAAAAAAAAACAATCCGTTACATGTCGAAATTGCTTTTCTTGTTGCAGTTTTAAAATTGTTTTTGTTAGATAATCCCTAATCTTTGGAGATTTCAAAAAAGTGACACGGGTTTGTTACAAGATAATCAATGCTAGATGGGTAACATAATAGGGAAGAAAATTCGGCATGTAAATTTCAAAAATTAACACAAACATGCACAATGAGCACAAGGCATAGGGATAGGCGGTCATTGTTTGTTAAAAAATATTAAGCTATAAACAAAAAAACATTGTCCTAAGTTTTTATTACTTTTAAAAATTAATTAATGCTCCAAAATAGTCAGTAACAAAGACATTCATGTAGAATCTATATTAAGTTGTCCAGTGGAAAAGTTCTTAAATCATTTTTAGCCATCAAATGAAGTGAAATCTAAATGCATGTCAATTTCAATTTGGTCTCAATGTCATATGGACATTTGAATCGCAATTCGACCTGATCGCTGACATGTCTATAAATGGACTGACTGATCACCTGTTTCATGTGACACCAGTTTTGATTTCTCTCACTGTCAAGGCTAGCAACTGTTGTAAACTGGCGCTATATTTAAATTATTTGGGAGTTTACTTGTATGCATGTCAGTGGGATTTGGCGAATGTACAACAAAAGTATTTCGGACTATTTTTATTGTGAAATTTTAATTATGAGTCGAAGGAAGTGTTTTTTACAAGGCTATTTTGGTAGAAAATTTTTGATTATCAAGTTGCCAGCTATGGAAATATCGCTGAATTTCAAGCAATTTCTCGGTTCCAATCGTTTCAGTTCAGTGGAAAAGTATGCTCTCACCGAGAGAGACAGGAATATGAAAATGGTGCCATTTGCTTTCATGCATTTTTGGTTCAATGGGCACATTAGTGCTAGACTCAGCTATTCACAAACGTAATTTGTGACTCACAGATGGTGTGAGTATCAGGCCTGAAACACAGCTGGAGCTTTTCAGTCAGCTTCATCGCTAGTTTTCTTCTAAAGCTGACTGAAAAGGCTGGATTGAACACAACTTTAACTTGTTTATGTTGAGAACTTTTCTTCATCCATTGGTCCGAAAAACGAGCGCTTCTGAAAGGAGCACAATTTAAGCACTTCCCTAGCCATCATTTGGCAGCTCTTTAGAAGCATATTCACGGATTTATCATGAAAAAGCAAAGGCCCAAGTAAGTGCTTCTAGAGCTATCGCTTAGAAGCTTTATAAAAGATTATTTGATGAGCTTCAGCAGATTGAAGTGCAACAACGTATGATCTCATCTAAGAATTCTACGAGTATAAACTATGGATTTTTTCTCATCTCTCATTTTCAATGTGATGTGCAGAGTGGTAAGAAATATGTAATCTGAAGTCTTGTTAATTAAAATAAAAATAAAAATAAAAGTAAGAATATTGGCTTATTTAATCAAACTCATAAGATTAAAGGAGCGTTTACAATGGGAGAGTAGAAAGGAGTCACCAGATTGCATTTTCTGTCCTTTTCTCAAGGTTTCACTCTCATATAAGTTCTTCCCGCTACCCACCAAAGTGGATTTCACAGAGTAGCGTCAGATTAGAACAATTCCCAATCTCACGTTGATAGTTTCGAAAGCTTTTACCATTTGCTTCGAAATACTAGTTTCTAACAGATGTCGCAATTATAAATACAAAATTTAACTAACGAAAATTAATCAATTATAACAAAAAACCCAAAAATAAATATTTCTTAAAAGAAATTAAAAATGTATTTAGTATTCTTATGATACAATTTCAACAAAATAAAGTCAATTAAGAATTAAAATTTTCTTATATTCGAATTGTCTTATCTATGGAATATAGATGGCGGTCGTTCATTTCGAAAGTGTCCGTAATAAATGTTAATTTGTATTTTGTGATAATTCAAATCGTTTATAGCTCATTATGGTGTAATTACAGAAATATTTTCTGTAATTTAACACCATTTGTGATCTGTTTTGAAATATATTCTAAATATAAACACATGATATTCTGTCACACAATTTACATGTGATTTCGAACATCTGAATGAAGCTCACTCTGTATTGTGCATTCAAGCTACTCTGGTAAAAGCTCACTCCACTCTACTCTGTAATTGTAAACGCTCCTTTAATACCACAAATAATCACGAGCAAACATAAGCGCCTTACTACTGTTCTCTGTCTTGAAGGCCTCTTATGAGATTAAGGAGGAAGCACTGCGTGGATTATCCAAAAAGCTCATTAAAGCTTTCGAAAGGACACATACAAAAACTCCTTCGATCGGCGTTTCGAGCGCTCCTAGAACGTTTCTTAAAAGCAACACTAAAGTGTTTGCCTCTGCGGACATGTTTATGTTACAAAGCAATGAATCGGGATAGGGAATGGAAGCGCTACGATCTGCCGGGGAAGCACTTCAGGAGGGCTCTTAGAGCGCTCTTTTTCCCAGTGGGAAGGCACAACAGCCAATGCTTCCGATTTTCCACATTTACGATAAATTCATGCTTTTTTGGATAGTTTCGAGATGTACCAATTTTATGTAAAAATGATACTGAGTTTTTTTATGTCCCACAGGAACTGCTTATCTTTTACTAACTCTACATCACTCTATAAGTTTTATACCACTAGCTATTTACTTCTTAAATGTTGCAACAGAAGCCATTCTCATCTAACATTCGACATTCGCACAGTTGGCAACAATAAAAATTCCCTCAATTTGACAGACATTGTGCTTGATATTTGCAATTTGATCAAATCTCAATCCAGTTTGAAGCTGGCAAAAAAGTTGAAGCTCCAATTGTGTTTTTCTACATTGATTTACATTGTCAACAAGTCTCCAGCTGGCTGAAAAGCTCCAATTGTATTTCAGGCCTAATACTAACTCGATAGTTTCGCTAACGATCACTAGTTTCAATTTGGCGCAAGGAAATCGAGTCTGATTTCGAAGTTGTTTTGTGTGGTGGGGGAAATGCTATAAAGCTAGCATCTCGAGTATGATCAGGTTAGATTGGTTTAAATCGATCCACGTGAAGTTTGGCACCAGACCAACACAAGTGGAATTTGCCACACCAGTGGAATTAGTCATATAATTAATTGGTAATTTACATACCTACCAACTAATATTTTTTCCTTTTATTGGAAAATTTGAATTTCGGATCACTTGGAATCGTTGTATTATTACATGAATTTCAAAGGTTCGGATTTACCATCCTCACATATTGTGAGTTGGGCCAATGGAATTTCTCAGAGGCTTTTAGTTTAGAATGGTTTTTTGAGTGAAGTGTGAATAAAATCTTTGTGTGAACTTTGCACAGCAGCTGGACTAGAAGATAAAGTGTTGTGATTGACTACCGAACACGTATTTAGAATTAGTTGCTTAAATTTATATGCAATAAGGCTCCTATTCCTTTGTTGAATTGATAAAGTTTAAATTATTCGAGTCTTGACTGTTTAACGCTTAATTAAGAAATTTTTCCATTTTTTTTTTGTTTAAATTTAATATTAAATTAACCAATATTTTTGAGTACAAATCGTATGTAGAATTTGAATAATTTCAAGTTCAACTCTATTTATTATTTTTTTTATAATTTTTAATTAAATTAGTCCGACCCCTGATTCGGGAGGTTAATGACGATTTAGCTTTGATACAGTTGCTAACCTTCTGAGCAAGTGTATCTTAAACCTGCCCCGATACACATAATTTAATTCATTTAAATTTTCCAAAATGTTCGAACATTGTTTGATTTCCCTTAAATATTGCATCTTGCTTAGAATTTCGAAAATTTCATAAACTAATTATGACAATAATTCTCTAAAGTTGTTAGTTTCACATTAAAAAGTTTCTTAGTTTCTAATCGTGACAGTTTCAATTTAATTTTCACTAGGTGTCGCCACACGTCAGCCAAAAATTACCTTCTTCAGAGCTAAAGTGGAAATAATACAAACAACAAAACTATTCCCCGTGCATTCTGTTTGTATGTACGTCGCGTCGATTGTACAGTGACAAAACTTAATTAGTGCCCTTCAACACACCAAAATCCTTTCAAATTTCAGGGGTGATGTGGTCTTCTTTGTTTACATTCATTCACCCTGTCTAAAAACCCGCCCTTTTCCATTATTACTTTAATTTAGGTTCCCCCTGGATACCACCCATCACATCGCTGCCTCCTGATTGACGGTTTGTTGTGGCTCTTGTCCCTCTCCACAGTCCTCATTAAAAGCATAAGCTATCGCCGACAAAAAAGGGTTTGCTTTTACGAAAGTAAGGTGTAGAATGCGGGTGGCTGGTGTTACCTTAATTAATGACTAGGCAAACAAAGCATATAAAATCAACGTTTTGTTCTTCCGACAGTATATCGAGGGCTGGAAATAGGAAACGCTAAATTATTCATATATATACAATAGGAGAGGAGCAGGAAGGATAGGGGAATATATGTTATATTCCTGTGTGTCCTTTTGTATTCTTCTGTGATCCAGTGTTAGATTTAGATTTGGGTTTTGAAAGTTGTCCTGTGGCAAAGTGAGCCATCTCAGAAGTCATTGAACTAATTGAATCAAAACTAGCGATAGTGCAAAGTACATATATACAAGCATCTGTTTCACATGCGATTCACATGTTGAATTTGATGAGTCACTCTTTGAGTTTTACATGTGTGAAGGAAATGCGGTTGGGAAATTTCCTACCCTTGCAGTCTGTGCGAAACGAACATTTCTTAAGTTTGAGGTATGATAACTGTCAAACCACACATTGTATAATAAGAATATCTGAGACTTTTTTTTCTAATTTCATTTCTTATCTTTTTGCTCATATAAACATTCCATAGGCCATAAAAGAAAATTTTAGAGCCTTGTCGGTTTTCAAATTTACCTGTATGAATTCGGTGCAAACAATAATTAATTTAGGTGCTTGCCACACGAAGAACGCAGTGAAAGCTTTTTATGAAAGTTCTTTGCCTTAAACGAGTGTGAAAGCTTTAAACAATTTGAATTGTATTTTGGATTACGCATTTGATTGATTAAGCAAAAGCAGTTAGATATTAAATGTAGTTTATATATATTAAAATTTTTAATTAATAATTCAATTCAGAGTTTATTCTAGAATTGTGTACATATACGTGTGCACTTCATCCAACCATCCACCCCATTTATAGCAAAATCTTTGTACAAATTTGCAGATTACAACTTCGTCATGTCTCGCTTTAAGCTATTTTACACTCGCTCAACATATTAAAGAAATTTCATTAAAAAACTCCTCACTGCAAGCTCTTCGCTTGGCAAGAGAAGAAATTAATTATTGTTAGCAGCGAATTCATGCAGTTTATTGTAAAATAGCACAAAACTCGAATTTTCTTTTATGACCTATGAAATGTTTATGAGTGAGGAGATAACAAATGAAACTAGAAAAAAAAAGTTTAAATGTATTTTGTTGTAAAGTGTGTGGTTTGATAGTTATAAAGCGCCAAACTTAAGTAGTTTTCTTTTCCCATAAGCTTGAATGGTAGCAATCCCTTCATGAATGTTTGTATCTTCTTATCTTATTTGATATCGTATTTTCTGGAGGAAAAATTGAAACTATTCGTTGTCCATTATTAAGTCACTAGCGTCTTCAAGCTAAGCTTCTCACAGAAAATTAAATGGTGCACTCAGCTTTGCTTTTCTAGCAACTTATTCTTGTACATACTCGTAACCGATGCATTTGTTAAATAAAAAAAAAAAAAAAATCTAAACCCACAACACTGACCGCGACTGAAACTATTTCTTTGCCCAGACATTAGGTCCATTCGATTGCTTGGTGCAAAAACTTACAACTAGATATGAAAATCTTCATATGAACTCGTATCACTTATTGAAAGCTCTTTAACTTTTAATTCAACCAAAGAAAGCTATCATCGCGAAGAATTTATGTGGCATACTACAGCAAGAGAGAGAGAGAGAATGTGTAGAGCTTTCTATTAGAGGGCCATTAGCTCGTTTTACTTGGACCGTGTTTTTGTGAGGTTTTCACATCTAGATGTAAGTTTTCTCAGGTGCAAGTTAATTCAGAAATGTCAAGGGAAATTCTAGCACCAGAAATCAGCTGTTTTTCGGTGCTGTCCTTCCAAGCAAATGATGTGGTGGTAAAAAGTGTAGATATGTATTATATGCTTCGCAGAGCTGTCCACTGGGTCAACTACTGACATTGTATTCAGTTTTTTTTTATTATATTTATCAACTTTTAATTCAATTGTGTGTGTATACTTGTTTGGTTGTTTTAACACAAATCAATTTAAATATTGTTGTTGTTTTAGTCAAATCAATTTATTAATTTCGGTTATTACACAGTTGCTTAACAAAAAATCAACAAATGGCCTTAGATAATGGTATAGCTGTATAATCTACAATTGTTAAATCATCTTTTCTACACTGCTTACACCCATAATTTTGATGGTGCAGCAAAATTATACTCAGTGTACACTATACACCACATTTTGAGAAACAAAAAAATGGCTTGGTGCAATGCCTTTTTTACTACAGACCATGGCATTATAAATGCATATGTATGAGAAACGTGTCATTTGAAAGATTTTAGCATTGCACATTATGGAAAAACAAATACGTTTCATGCATAAAAATTTATATAAAATAAACAATGCCTATTTATAGGTCGAAATATTTACTTTTAGGAAAAAAAAAAAAGAAATTGCAAGACTTTCAACAAAATTACAAAGAGTTTCTGCATTTGATTAAACTCTATAGCTTCGGCCAGGACAAACGTTCATTTTTAAGCTTGAAGTTTCTTTTTTTAATGAATGAAAAATTCTAATGAATGAAAAATGCAAAGCCATAATAATTAAATTTATTATGACTTTAATAAATTTCTTTCAATTGCATGACATTTGTATCTTGAACTTCATAAAACAATCATTTTCACTTTTTTTGACCTCCAATTTGCCGTTTTCTAATTTTGAAAAGTTGTTTCGAAACGCAAAGAGAAAGAAAGAAAAATAAGTAAAAAACGTGTTTTCAAACAGAACTGAGGCCAAGCCGCATGAAAAAGTAGAAAATAAATTTTTCTTCACACACAGAGGTGGACTCAGATTTTTGATTGGGACATTTCTCTTGAATATTCTTTCTCTTCATGAATCAAATCACTTATTACCTCTGATTGATCATACTGAAATATATCGGTGATTGGCAGCGAATAAAATCTGAGTCCACGTCTGTGTGTGAATAAAAGTTTATTTTGTACTTTTTCATGCGGCTTGGCCTCAGTTTTGTTTGAAAACTCGTTTTCTACTTATTTTATTTTTTGCCTTTTTCACGTTAACTAAATTGTTATTACGTGCTGCATAGAGATATTTTAAAACAATTTTATGACAGCTGAAAAGACACTGATTTACCAGTTTTTCAAAAAAATAAAAATTATTTTTATTTACAGAACTTTTACGTCAAAATATCGCTAAAGAACAAAAGCTTAAACAGATTTATCACTAATCATTTCGATGAAAATTTTTCGGATGATTTTCCCGCTTTTCCGGGTTTTCCATGGAGTTTTCCACAAAAGCAACTTTATGCAACTCATTTCGCTCTACACCTTTGTCTTAGGTTGCAAAACGCTCAAACGCTTCCTTAGCCGGAAAAACTCCGGAAAAGCGATTTTACATGAATTTTCCTCGATTTTTTCTGCAAGTTTTCACCATTGTCGGAGAGAAAGTAATGATGCCAGTTGATAGGGAACTTGATCCTGCATATTTTAGAAAACTTTTTTACCGGAAAATTTTCCGTAAAAGTCGGAAAATTCCGGAATTTTTTTTCGGAAAAATCGGAAAACTCTGCATTTTTCCTTAAACGGATTTATCACTAATCAAATTTGTACCAAGTTTTCAAATGATTTTTCCCGATTTTCCGGGTTTTCCATGGAAATTTCCGGTTCAAATTTTGATAGATTCAATTGTTACGCGACATGAACCTGTGTGCCTAATTTCAGCTCGCTGTGATGACGAAAAGTGGGTCTACGAGAGTGTCGAAAATAGTAAAAAAGAAATCTATAAATAAATATACAGACAGACAAATTGTGTACGAGTTAAGGGACGTGCTTGCCTCAAAAAAGCTTTCGATGCAATTCGAAGAGTACTCTGTTTTATTTTTCATTACTAGAGATTGTCAAATTGGATCGTCAAAACGTAAAATTAATGTTTTTATAAAATCTAACAAACAAATGAAATGTAATTGAAAGTAATTTAATCATTAAATGAAATTCATAAGTATAGAATTATTATGCACTTGAATTTGTCCGTCATTAGAAAATCATAGTCTTGCATTTGTAGGGGATAGCGACTTCAAGCTTTAAAAAGAACTTTCGTCTTAAGCGAAATCAGCACACAGCGAATTGGGCAGAGTTTAATAAAATGCAGAAGCCCTTCGTAATTTTGTTGAAAGACTCAAAACTACTTTGTTTTTCCTAAAAGTAAACATTTTAACTTATAAATATGCGTTAGAAATATCGTCACCAGAAGCGTTGTTTACTTTATACAATTTTTTAAACATGAGACATATTTATTTTCCCATAATGCGCTATGTTAAAAGTTTTCAAACGACACGTTTCTCATACATATGCAAGTAAAAAAGTCTTAAGGCCACAGCCTGTAGTAAATAAGGCAATGCTGAGTGTAGTTCCGGACTTTACGTAGCTTGCAAGCGAATGGACCCATTTTGTTCGTAGTTATTGTTGCTAATAGGAATTATAGATGTCATTTCATTTTGAAAAAAAAAAAAAAATCAGGATCGTTTCAATAAAGTTATTCCATTTGTTTCGTAACTTCTGTGAACGTTTTGTCAGAATCAAACTTATTTGAATATTCAAAAAACAGTTCATAATAAGATAAGTGTCCATCTTGTATGAAGAAATATGGAAACTTGATTTATCTGAAGCAAATGTATGATAGTCATTGGTATGCCTGTTCGAACCAAATCGACTCGAACATATTTTTGTTAACAGATACCTTCTAAAAAGAAAACATCCTGAAAACAAAGCATTAAAACTTTTAGTAAACTTAAAATCTAATCTAATTACTGTTAGTCAAAAAACAGGTACGCAATCCAACAAAGCCCTGTATTTGTCATCTACATAACACATTGCACAAATACAATACAAAAGTGTAGCCTCATCGAGCAGATCAAATTAAAATTATTATCACATGTTTGAAGCAGTTAGATTTGCGCTAAAAACAATTCTTGAAAAGAGAACATATCCAAAAATATCATGCTAAACTTAAGTTCTGAAAAGAAAATCTAATTACAATTTTCCCAAAAAATAGGTAAAACATCCAACAAAGGCATGAGTTGTCATGTAGCATGGCATAAAAACAATCATATCAAGCAGATCAATTTGTAATCATCACTACAAGTACCATCGAATTGGAATTTTTTCGCTACGTGATAGAGATAACTTTTTTTTGCAAATATAATTCAACGTAACACAGCAGCATGGGTTGCTCTAAAATTCTTGTTGCTATGCTTTTTGGTTCGTTGCATATTGTGCCGCTAGTACCGTAAGATTACAGCTGTATTGCCAATTCTTGTAACTATGCGCCTCTGATACTTCATCAGTGGGGTCGTGTGCAAGAAAGGTCTATATAAACGACAAGCTGACTGATCTCGATCTTTTGTTTGCGCTTGGGGTAAGTTGGCTTTTGGCTTGTTAGGGAATAACATTTATATCGGGTATCGACTGATATACTAATTACTAATAATCATTAATATCTGGTTCCGACGGAAATTAAATTATCTGACCCCTCCTCTCGACTGTAGTTAAGATAACTCTTTAAGCCGGGTCTCGACTGATATAATATTTTACTAACAAACACTTTATTTCTGGTCTCGACGGATATAATGGATCTTATCGGGTCTCGACTGAAGTTAGATCACTCTTTAAGCCGGGTCTCGACTGACTTAAAAAATATTATCTCGGGTCTCGGCTGAGATAATACTTTACTAACAAACACTTTATTTCTGGTCTCGACGGAAATAAAGAATCATACTTCGGGTCTCGACTGAAGTTAAGATCACTCTTTAAGCCGGGTCTCGACTGACTTAAAGAATATTATCTCGGGTCTCGACTGAGATAGTATTTTACTAACAAACACTTTATTCTGGTCTCGACGGAAATAAAGAATCTTACTTCGGGTCTAGACTGAAGTTAAGATCACTCTTTAAGCCGGGTCTCGACTGACTTAAAGAATATTATCTCGGGTCTCGACTGAGATAATATTTTGCTAACAAACACTTTATTTTTGGTCTCGACGGAAATAAAGAATCTTACTGCGGGTTTCGACTGAAGTTAAGATCACTATTTAAGCCGGGTCTCGACTGACTTAAAAATATTATCTCGGGTCTAGACTGAGATAATATTTTACTAACAAACACTTTATTTCTGGTCGCGACGGAAATAAAGAATCTTACATCGGGTCCGATTGAAGTTATGATAACTCTTCAAGCCGGGTCTCGACTGACTTAAAGAATATTATCTCGGGTCTCGATTGAGATAATATTTTACTAACAGTTACACTTTATTTCTGGTCTCGACGGAAATAAAGAATTGTTCTAACCAAGAACAAAGGGCTTAACATTAGCTTACAGCGAATTCCTCAAGTGCGAAATATTGGATTGGTGAGTACCAGCCACTTGTAACATTTTATTATTTATTCATATATCTATATTATAATACATTACTCATATATATATATCTACATACTATACACTTCGTATACATATCTATCAAACATTAAAATTTACTTCATTCTATGTATATTTTTATGTCATGGTCTTGACGAACTTACGTATATTGCAGTCTTTTGCCAACAAGTATATTTTCCAGTGTAATACAAAGATCTCAAAATTTATGCATTGAGTTTTATCTCAACCCATCTATTTCTGAAAATCGTACATCAATAAGTGTGCTTTCTAGTGTGTGTTGATCTCTGACCCAACAACTCATATAATCCTTTATTAATATAATTACTCCAGATATTTAAACTAAAATCTGCTGTAGGTGCAAAGCATTCAGCAGAAGAATTTATTTTGTTTAAAAAGGTGAAAATTGATTAAGAATTTAGTCATTATGGAGACAGTCTATCCTAGATAGCTACGGAAATCTATGTATAAGAAAGATTATTTTTCTATATAATCCTTTACATTGTGTTCTTTTTTCATGCATTCGGTCCGCAATTAAAACTTTCCACCGAAAGTTGCCGACTTAACTTGACTATCATGAGCAATTAACGAACTGGCTGTAAGTTTCTGGTCTGCCGGGTTCGAATTGTTTGTTTTTTATAAATTCAGTCACCATTTACATAAATCTGCTTTCATCACATCTGCTTCTGCATTATAATTAAAAATTCACTCTTATAACGTACTATTATAGTGCTAATACTCAGCAAACCATATAATTGGCAATACTCAGGTAATATAACAAACTTCTTCTTTTGGTTCATTAATTAATTCATTAATTAATAACATAATTAAAAAATAATCACATACCTACCAACTGGATGCAGGATTATTTATATTATCTCGGGAATATTATCGAAAACCAGCTAACAAATATTCAACTTTGGAAATGATTTCCATTATGAGCCGAAACCGAAATTAGCACTAATATAAATGCCAGGAATTACGAGTAATCTATGAATATGAAATTCGCTTAAAGGTCTGGTGCACCTGTTCAAATTTTCACCACTACGGTAGAATTATTGTCATCAAATAAGAACTGAATTTGAATCAATTCACAGCCACACACTAAGAATCAGAATCATAGGCAAAATTTTAATTAACTTTCGGCATTAATTCGATAAATGTTCATCAGAAATTCATCGTCATCAGGTTAAGCAGGTTTCATACTCGGATAATCAACAGTTGAAAGCCAAACAACATACCTTCACAACTCCAAACAAATTTACTGCCAGACGCCAATTCGGTTGGAAATTGTTGTTGGGAGCCCACCTTCTTGTATACATGTATGATTTTCACCTGAAGCAAGAAGGACATATGTACATACATATTATGTATATTTCAACTAGTTTGGAAGGATTTCTGCTACTATAGACACACATATACACCTCATATCCTCAAGTATAAACAATCGATTCGGGAACGACGGCATAGTGATTTAGGCAAATATCATACCTTTACCTTGATCAAATCATAATATATGCGTCAACCTAATCTCATCCAGCTTTCGGAGCGGAGTTGTCGAATTATCCCCCATACATTACGGATTAAAATCTCATCAAAATATTCAAATTTATCGCATGTGTGTTTACTGGGAGCAAGTCATTATTTGTCAACAATCACCGAACGGAGTCCGTCGCAGTTGTTGGCCCCCATCGCTGTAATGCCGTTTTCAGGTTAAATTCGGTTCACATATAAAGCGATTAGGACAATTGGAATTGATCTTTCTGATTTGAGCCAGTTGACTTCAATTTGCATTCGAAATAATGATTTGATGCAGCTTGAACTTGGGAATTAAATTTTAATCCTCTTGGGGAAGAATGGATGGATGGATGGATGGATGGTTTTATAGTGAGTGTCCCATGAAGACCAATGGATTAACTTTTGTGCCCTAAATAGTGGTAATAAATGTCCATGAACCATAAAATTTATGGTTGAAAAAATATGCCTTGAATTTTGGTATAAATGATGATTTAATAGAGGCCTTCTTCATAATTCTTGGACTCTAAAAAATTTCTGTCGAACTTTTTGTCGTTCTATTTGAAAAAGCATTTATTTTTGTTTTTGAATAATTTGATGCGCAACTTTGCTCTTTTTGTTTTTGTTACCACTTTTATGCACGTATCTTTAGAATGTATGGGGAGGATTTAAGTATTTAATTTATGAACTACCCTGTATCTTCGACTCAGCAAAAGATATGGATATCACTCATGTAAGGTAAGGTTGTAGGATTTTACCCAGGTAAGGAGGGAATCTCTATTTGCCGGACCTGAAGCCTTCTGAGGCCTTACAAACATGGAAAATTGAAAAACCTCACCAAATACAATGGCAGAACTCTCCTGGACTGAGACACATGAAGAAGTTCATTAACTTCACATACAAAGACTTTTAAAAAAGTGGGTGACCATCAGATCAAGTTATACACTGGAATAACGAAGAACATTCTTGGGTGTATGCTTAAGAAAATGGGGGAGACCACAAACGACACCGGCCGATTCTGCAACGAAAAGGTATAATCTACACAGTAGGACGTGCTCGTCAAAAACGTGTGGTAAGGGGTGGTTTTAAATTCGGGGAAGTGGCATTAAATCAGCCCTAATTGAGCCCTAAATTTTGACGTATTCAAAACTTTTCTACCATGAAATGGTGGACCCAACTTAATTGATGTAGTCCATTGTTATAAGTCAGTGGGCCCAAGGTATATAGAATACAAGTATTCCAATTATGAATCCCATTCCGCAATTAGTGCCGAATTATAGTGAAAATGTATAAGATAGAGCGGTACAGAAGAACACAATACTCTCTCTCCGCTCTCTGTCTTTCCTATAAAAATGTATATACATTAGTCACAGAATTACGTCACAGGCTATCAGCTGCAATGTGTCAAAATTTTAATGGGAATACCTTGACTTCTATATATCTTGAGTGGGCCTATCAGAATTGAGTCCAGTGTATAAAACCATATAGACAAAGGAAAAATGAAACAAAAATCCAAGAAATCCAATAGGAATAGCAAACGACTAATTTCGTAGATTTTTGCTATCAGATTTCGTAAAATTTTGTTTGATTTTTTTTTCGTCTATATTATTTGCCAATCAAAAGGATTTGAAATTCTTTTTTTTGTATCATGCCGTATAACAGTAGAAAATGGCAAGGAGTGGCTTTCGGTGATATCTTCCGTATGTGAAAAGTATGCCCTTTTGTACTGGGCACCCGTAAAACGAGTGATATTAAATTATTGATTGATGTGAATTCCCAACCGGGAGCGGGATGGTCAGGCAGGAGCTGCAAATTAAAAAGCAAGGCATTGTGACATTTTCTAAGGCCAATGATGAAATTGATCTAATGGAGAATTAAGCAGGAACATCGTCCGATGCGGGCGCTATTATCTGAAGGTGGAGCAATACTGGGTCCAGTAATCGTTGACAGAAGTTTTGATTTCCTGTAAATTAATGGCTTCATAGTGGATAGTGTATTCTAAATCAACAGAGAACATTTTCTCTTACTTTTCTATGATATGTTTCAGGATTTTTTTATTTTTTCCCGCTCATCCGTAATATTTGTTATTTATTAAACTTTTTCTCGGCGTTGTACTACCCGCGTGCTTTGATATAACATTTAGGCATCTTCTATGAGTTTTGATATAGGAACATAATTTCCAAGTGATCCTCGCGATCCTATATAAAAGTTAACAAAGTTCTGATTGCTTATATGAGTGTTGATATCGAAAATGAATTCTTGATAATGGACATACTTCCCAAGAGTTGTACTCCCATATTTAAGCTACCCAATACTGATGTAGGAATATTACATAGGACTACAGTTCTCTGGGAATTATAGTCCCATATACTCAAGTTTATAGCACTCATATTATTTTTCATAACTCTTAGACTCATATAAAACAACAAATTTAGATATAACACTCCTTTAAGAATTACAAGATCTATGTGAGAACTTAAATGTTGCCCGAGATTTATGTTGGAGTCATATAGGAAAAATTCCAAATTTCCTCTAACAATGTTCCTTGGGAGGGCTGACTTAAATGAACTTACAGTGGCTATCATTAGTACTTTTAAGTCTCATGAAATCGGTTCATCATCAATCATCGCGATTCATCTAAACATTTTCCTGTTCATCGGTACGTATTAACACTTTCTTATCTATGTTCCCTAGCGAATGGAAAGTAGCAACTGTACTGTCAGTTCCTAAGAAGTCGTTTCTTCAATATCATGCTGATTATAGACCAAGATGTGTTTATTTTCATTATGTGGATTACAGAAACTATAGTTAAATTGAAATATTCCCTCTCTCCAGATCGACCAGTAGTACGAAGGGTACCCAATGGATCCATACTGGGACCTTTGTTGTTTTAGTTATTGATGTGAAAATTCATCTATATACCGTTGAGGTACAACGTATCTTTTAGTCTCTTCGAGAATTGTGTTGGACGAATAAACTTTGATTTGGGAAATCACTTTGGCCCATATTTTATAATAGCACATTCAATGAAATTGATATACCACCTTTACTTTTGAACGTCGTTTCACTGGCTGTGTCAAATAACGTCATCAACATTGGGATCGTGTTCAGTGTCAATATGAAGTGTTGTGATAACATTATAATACGATAGGAAAAATCTATGGAGGCTTACTGCTACTGTGGCTTTCAGCGAATATATTATCTAGTCTGAAGCTAATAAAAACTCTAATTTTGCCTTATTTCACTTTTGAATGTTTGGTCTATTCCCCAAACTGGATAATATCTGTACCTACAAGATGGGAGTTGCCCTAAATGACTGTGTATGGTTTACAGGTTACCGAGTTTTGATCATGTCACTCAGAAAAATAAATTGAATTTTTTTAATGAAAATATGTCATTGTTTTAATTATGTGGTAATTTTCTTAACTTTAAAGAAAATTTTATTAAAAACAAAGAATTTTTCTTTACTGCACAGAAAATTTCATTATAACAAAGAAATTTAATTTAATTAAAACAATGTATACATCGTTTCGCTTATGAAAATATAACAATCGAAATCAATGAAAATTTCCTCATCTTATAAGTGAAAATATATAATTAATTTGAAGTTATTTTCATACATTCAATGAAATATTTCCATAGCCTCGTTTTTACATTAATGTTCATTAAAATAATGGAAATTTTTCATTGATCTAATATTCATTTCAAAAAACAATAAAATCTTACATAACTGTCAATGAAAATTTTCTACAATATGTACTTAACGGTGAAGAAGTATTTATCGAATCAATGAAAATTGTACATTGAGGCATTAAGATGAGGTCATTTATTAGCTTCTGCAGTTCCCTTCAGTCAGTCTTTGCTCTTGATTGCGTAAGGTTACAAAAAAAGCATTTTTTTGTCGATAATTGAGTTTCATGCAATAAGTATATTTAAAGAGTGAATACACGTGACATGGAGCAAATAATAATCGAATCAGAGGATAATAACATTTATGGTATTTTAACAGAGTGGCCCTTATACAATCAGTCTTTTGGACATTTATTGGTAAGATTAACGTAGTAAATTGTTTATGGGAAAATAAATAATGAGTTTTGAATGCAGGTTGACATCGATGTCCAAACTCAGTTTCCAAATAAAACAAATTCTTTGTACAGTAGTTTTAAAGATTTGGAGGCACGCATTATACCCTTAATGGAAAGAGATATAAAGGATGACAATAGCAACGAGATTTTAAAGAAACATATCTTACTGTATGAGGCAGAGAATCGTACGTATCTACATACTCATTTACCTTATGTTACTCCTATTACATTTTATACTATATACTAATTAATGCTAAATTTTACCAATTTCAGCTAAACATTGTACTGTGTTGTTTATCCTTCTCCACTCTTTGCTTGTACCTACGTCAAGTATTTATAAAGTAGATGGCAAAACGAAAAAGATGCGCCTAGGAAAAACTACAATTCAAGAGATAGGTTTTTATTTCATTTAAAGACGACCAATGATTTGGAAAATAATTAAATAACACATGTTTTAAAACTAAAAGTACTTTACAGCCAATTATTCTGGATGTTGGTACAGACCATTATGCTTTACATGACTTTTATGTTTATCACACAAAATTTCTATATAAGCTGCCAAATTTCATCAAAGCTTAAGAAGATAACATATTATATTTAAAGCGGAAAGAAAGCACGATTAAAAGTTCTCCATAATACGACAATATTTGTTCCGTTTTTGACCACTTTGAAATAGAAAATTGTACTTGCGTTGAGTATGTGGAATACTGTGGCATGAAGTATAAGAAGGATTTTATAGTTTACGTAAATAAAAGTAGAATGATTGCTTAAATAATTCGTGAAATTATATTTCTCAAAAACGAATTCTTTTTATTTTGCGAACAAATGAACATTATTTTATATAGCGAACACTTTTCAAGTTATATGTGGGCGCCGCTGTTGGAATTTTTGTGATTAAAACTCTCAAATTCTTGCAGAATCCTCCAACTATTGTACATTACTCATCTTCAGGGAAATGTTTATTAAAACCAAAACCAAATTTTTAGTAATAACCATCTAACATTGTGATTTTTTTTTTATTCATAAGGATAATTTACTTTATTATATTGTTACACTTGATTATAATAAAAGCAAAAATTTATCTATACGAAGTGTTTTATTATTATAATTTCAGTTTGTATGATATTTAATTCTGAGTGTATACCATGTTTCAAGTTGAATGAGATTTTTCAACAAAATCACGAAATTTTTTTGCATTGATTCAACAAAAATTATACATTGAAACAATGTAATAAATCAATGAAATCAATGAAAATATAGCATGCATCAAGTTGTCAAGTTTAATGAGATCTTCATCAAGACTATGAAAATCGTTTAATGAATTCGACAAAGTTCTTACATAGGAACAATGTTTTATTACATTAAAATCGATGAAATTTGACGTTATGCTAATAAAATTCAATTTAATCATGTCAATGATATTTTTAACATTAAAATGAAGAGAACTCGCATAGGCTCGTATTCAATGAAAATTTTCATTAATTTTAGCGCATTTTTATGCCTTTTTTCGTTATTGTAATGAAACGTTTTTCTGAGTGATCACGTTTCCGGTATTATTTGTTTGATTGTTCTTTTGTCAGTCATCTTAAATGAAGAAACCTGGTTTCTGTGTATAATTTTTTAAAGGTTAAGAATTTTTCCAATAAATTATCTCCCAACGAAATTGAAATTTGGTATTATTTCGCTTTTATAACACTGTAATTGATCTCCCTGTCATAATACAGCCGACTGGTACGGCTACTGCATTTATAAGACTCGTTGAAACGCACATAATATAGCTCGTCTGTCTTTATCCCTTTATACTTCTCCGCAAAGGAATATTAGTAAGTTGGTGTTTATGGTATAGTTGTTTTCCTCTTATTTAATTTAATTTCTGTCTTTGTTTTCTCTGAATTGTAATTTTTATTTAATTATGTTTGTTTTTGTTTAATATTTGATGTTTATGTTTCTAGCACGACTAAAACTGTTATAATCCAAAAGATTTAAAACTTGTGTACGTTACCGAAATAAAGTTTAGTTTTATCCTTATTCTTATGTTTAGAATTACAATACATGCCGACTACATTTAACTAGTTGTACTTCGACTTGGTCCTTAAGTTTTTCCTAACTAAACTAGTCTCTTTCCCTATTTTCCAGTACCTATCTCGCTACTCCTCAACAACAATCTGGATGGTCATTTGTAAGGTTTATAATATACTATAAAAGTTCTCACCATAAGCGAAGACTTTAACTAGAAAATACATATCTAAGAAAACAACCAGCAGTAATGTTTTTTTTTAATAAGTTACAGATGGCAGCTCTATCGTTCGGATAGTGTATGCGGCCCAGTAATTTGGAATAGCGAAAATAGACAATTACAAGAAACTGAAACAGAGCATACGGACATGATGAAACAAAATTAGATGGAGCGGCTATGTGGAGGATTTACAATACCAAGAGGAATTAAGGGAAGGTTACCGTCGAGTGGCATGAAAAATGCATTAATTTTGGAAAAAAAATTTACATAAAATAAATACCTGTGAAAACAGTTTTAACGTATTTTATTCTACTTTCAATGGAGAGTAAACTTCAAATTTATTTATAAAAAAAAAAAAATCAAAATGGTGCCTAAAGCTTTCATCAAACAAATCCGTGCACGGCCTGTTTTGGTCTGCGCGAGGCGCTCCACAGCCTGTCAGTTCATCCGAAACAAATTGGGTTGGAAATTATTAAACTAGATGAAATTTGGGGGGCCCTATCCGTTTTCATTTTCAAAAAAACTTCTGAATAACAAAATTTCAGCAGTTTGAAAAAAACCCAATTTTTTACCCTGTTTTTTTTTTTGCTTCAATGGACGAAAAAACTATTTCTAAATCAATTTCTGACAGAAATCGCTTCCTGATGGCCTTACAAATTGAATTTCTTTTCAATTGCATGGTGATTCATGTGAACCGATCCATCCGTTAAAGCTGTAGAGCGCCACGTGAAATACGTTTTTCACCAAAAAAAAAAAAACACTCTTTGATTTTTAATTAAAATATATTTCAGCCGAATATTACAAGAATTGCGAAATGATGAACTGTAAGTTGTAATTTCTTTAATAAATGAAAACCAAAAATTTGGATAATTAGGTTGATTTTGCGTCTCGGTTGCTTTTGAGAAAGTGCAATATTATCAGGTTAACAGGTTGATGACCTGCAGGTACTCTATTTTACAAGGTGGCTGATTTATATGTGGCGGCAGGTAATATGTAGTATGCCCAACGGAAGGTATTGGTTGGTGTGAACGTAAGTCGCACGCTGTAAAATGTTGTTCCAAGAAAAACGTATTTAAAGCTCAACATTATAAAAAATCTTTGAGAACTATTGGAGCACCATACAGAGGCTCTTCTTCTTCCACCAAGAACTGACTGTCTGAATCTGAAAGTTAACGTTTTCACGAAATTTACGAGGGTACCTCATGTAATGAAAAAAGGTCTCCCCAGTAAGCGCGCACCGACCGTCTCAGGTTTTCTAGCCGGCGGACGGTTCTGCTCTCAACAGGCTGTGAATTTTAACATACTTAAGATGTGAAAATATCCTTTTCGCCGCGTGTTCTAAACACCTTAAGGATGAAAATTATGTAAAAAAAATTTAAGTTTTCATCGTCAGCTAGAATTGGTCTACGACCGATTCTTATGATACCCTAGATAATTGTCCGTATGTAATTTTGTATGGTCACCGATCTATATAAGTTTGATTCTGGAAGTGGTTTTTCGCATGTATTTCTAGAATGGTTCGCCTGGCAGTAAAAATGTTTATAACCAATTTCATATTCTGAAGAACTTTTCAGTACAATAAAAACTAGGGCTGATCGTTTTTGCACTGTACGAAAAAAAACCAATATTCTTATATGGCAGTACCAAGAAGTGGTTACCCAATTTAGTCCATTTTTGAAGGTTCGTTTTCTATTTTTATGAAAACACCGTGCACAAAATTTCAGTTCTCTACATCTAAGCGTTCTCAGGCAGTGTTCAAATATATAGTAAAAACGAAATTTTTGTGTGGCAACCCTATGAACCCGCTTTGTACCATTTTCGAACTTAAATCTACTTTTTTCTTAAAACACCCGTGTGAAAAATTTCAGCTCCCTAAATAGATGGCGTTTTCGAGTTATCGTGAGGACGGACGGATATGCACAAATCAAAATAACTTTTAATGTTAAGCGTGGGCGTGCAACCCATTTTTTCTACTGAAATTATTTCTAAGTGTTACAAATGGAATGACAAACTTAGCATACCATTTAGATTGGTACATATGCTTTTAATGGAGTAATGGAACTAGTAAAGTGAATGAATTAAATATCATTTTTCATACAACAACAACTTCTCAACATTAAAAACAAAATCACCGTTAAATATTTCTTAAAATTAAATTACTCACTTACCCCTGAATCCGTTTATCTCAAAACGAAGCACGATGTGACAGATATTCCTGATAAATGTCCTTAATTAAATTACATGCCATGAAGGCATCCATCCATGGTGGTAGTCCTTCAATGCCAAAAGAGGACTTTGCAACTGCTCTCGTATATATGTAACTCAAATTAAATTGTAGCCGACTCAATATAAGCATAGAAGGCCCGGCTAAAAGCCATTCAATTACGTCAAACATTAACAGCACTTTCACAATTTAAATGCACTTGTTACCACCTAGATGCGGATACCAACCACCTCGTCATTCCTCTGTAACCGGCCCAAAGTAGTTACCAGTTTTCCCACTCTATTCCTTCATTGAATCTACAGCAGCGGAATCAAGTTAATGTGAAACACGGTTAATTCGTTGCTGCTGCTGTTCAGCTGCTTTGGTGCTTTTATCCGCAAACAGAAAAAAACGGAATGTTGCTTGCTGCACTTAAATCGCATCCATTAACGGTGGTTATATTCAGACGGTCCACGTACTACACTTGCTTGGGCATATAAAATTTTCAAAATTTTTATTGCTTCAACGAGGAGGACGAAAAATATTCTAGTGTCCATCGCAATGGCCTCTCTCACACGGAAAAAAAAATCGCAGAAAGTATATACCGGAAATCCCCATAACAATTACCGAAAATGAATAGTGGTACTGGCTGTAAATAGCTGAGTGCGGTGTCTCATATGTGAGTGCCTAAATGCATGAGTTAGCAGAGAACCCTGCGGAACATATCGCACACTATAGGAGCATCCGATGCAAAACATGAGAGGTGGTTGTTGGTTGGGTGGGGGTGATCGAAAGTCCCAAAACAAAACCCCTTCACCTCTCATCTCCTTTTAACCCTTGTAAGCGGACACAGAGGCTATATGGTGCAAAGCTCCAGAGATACTCTAAAGGGTTAGCAAATTTACGATGAATGCACATTCCCGCCAGCACCAAACTGGATTTGGGATTGGGATTGGGATGCTATAGAATATGCTTAAGCTGCAGATATTTACCCGATGGTCGAAAGCGCTTGGGTTGAGTTTTGTGTTAGTATCTGATGCCTCTCAACCGAGTTTCCCTCTAATGGAAGAGTTTTTAATGCAATTACTACACTGTTTGGGCCCAGCCCTTCTGCACGTTTCGACCGACCGTGCCATGGTTCGTGGCAACAAGAATGTGTTTTTTTTTTGGTACCCACGTATATTGCTATATACATAGCTACATACCTACATATCTATATAATTCTATACATCGTCGCATCTACATTAAAAATTTATTCTCAATATCCTTGTAAAAGTTCAGTGTGTGAAGCCATGGATGATTTTATGTCATAAGACTTTTTAAGTAATGCAATGACTTAGTGTAGTATGGACCTTCTCGTACGAGGGAGTTTCTGTTTTATTTTGTTTTATTTTTTTTTTGGCATGGAAATTAAATGCAAAGATTTTAATTTTGAAATACTTTAAAAACTGAAGAATTTCAAGATTTCAGATGATTGTCAGACTCAGATTTCTTAAATACCGTGTGCAGGATATGTCGCTATATGGATGAAGGAAGCATAAGCATTTGAACAGGATAGTAAAGGAGGAAATTCTAAATGTAAGACGAAACGTTTACGTATATATAAAAGGATTTAGAGACTGGATATATACATGAATACATACATACGCACATACCACATACGTATACTAAACTCCATCTCCGATATCAAAGTTTTTCGCGTTAAAAGCGCCCATTGTCATTCCACACCCTGTGCACATGGGATGGAGATAATGGGGTATATCCGACCGCCTCATATTTTAAAATATGCAAAGCTAAATAGACCGAATTCTCGTGTATAGATTTAATTAACGCACACATTGCTGGGTTAGCGCGGCATATAAAGGTTCCAACACCAGCTGAGCCTAGTGACACAAATCAAGTTAAATACTATGGGTACCATCAGTGCTAGCATGCTAATATCCCCAGCTCATAGGCGATAGAGATATGTAAATAATCATCCCTCCCCCCACCACTTCCAGTCATCCGTGGTATACGCATCCTATGATCCTGTACTACTATACCACCACCATCACCACCAACCATCATGCCATCAATCCTAGCCCAGGCAATATAATGTGTGAAGAAACTAACTGCCTTCGCAATTTAAGGGTTACATAGGGGTAAATTGAGAAATTCACACAATTACTGTGATCGAGAACGCCAGTTTTGGTAATTAAAACGACAAAAGATAAATAGAGAGTTCCAACTTTCCAACAGTCTTCTAAAGGCTGCATAATAACATATATCTCGACTTCAGGCGGAGATTGCTTTAGTGTGTCGTACGTAATATAGGACAGACGAGATTTTGCTAAACGAAATTGGAAAAGTTGACAACGAACTCATTTCGTCGTCTATCGCAATCTTCTCTATTGTCTCTCATCTAAAACGGGCTTTTGTTAGGTTTTAAATTCCGGACAAAGTTCGAAACTGCGAAGAATAAATAAAACCGAGTGAGGAAGCCAAGTCATGTGGATTGTTTTACATTACATTTGTTCAGTTTACTAAATTACCAACGGAATCGACCCATATTTTCTGTTCTGTATTTCCAGAGTATGTTGGAGAGTCAAATTCTTTTTGCCCGTTTTGTTATTGTATTTTCAATAATTGTCTTAAGTTTATTTAGACATTTTACAACAAAATATTTTATTCAAGTCAATTCGGAGAGAAAGTAATACCTACATTGAAAGAGTGTACCTACGTAATTTCTTAACACGTTACTTAGCACGTGTGAGGGAGTGGGTGAAAAAAACTAAAGAAAATGCTATTTTATGGGACTCCAGGAGTAATTGCAGTCGCGAACAAGCATTCAACTGGGATTTTACATATGGTATTATTGTCAAAAGTGAATACACTGAACTTGTTACGAACATTTAAGGCGGTGTTCAGAACAGTTTAACAATATCTATAACACCTCCCAAGATCTTGAACATGCTGCTCAATACGCCACAGCAAAATTTTAGTTCTCCCGCCTTTGATAAATTCATAGCCAATGTATGGGAATTAAATTTTTAACACATATTACAGGATGAACTGCCAAGCGTGTAGGCTCATTACACGTAATTTGATAAAGATTACGTCAAATGGACTTTATTTTCGACCAGTTGATTTTTATCATATCTTCATCTTTCTATTCTTTTTCTTTTCTTTTTCTTATTCTTCATCTTTATATATTAGTTAGATAATTGTAAGCACATAGTTGTAACATAGCTTATAATTTTTTTTTCTTTTTATTTAATTCTCTCCATTTTATATCTCGTATGCAAAATTAAAAGATATCTTGTTGTATACATTAAATAAATTATTGAATTGAATTGAATTGAATTATAAAAATATTGTTACAAAACTACTCACCTTGTTTTATCTTGCGCAAAGACTGAGAACACTAGATAAACCGCGCAAATAAAGGGCAACCCATACGTAGCAGCACGAAGATCGAGCATTTTGCTGGACTCGTGCTTATACAGCTATAGAAAATTAAAACTAAATGAAAAATTCGGCAAATACGTGAATGAGACAGAACGTTTGCCAGATATAGAAAGTTGAAGAGCCAAGCCGAAGAGTTTGGCAGGTATGGAAAATTAAAATTAATCGCAAGTTTTGACATGTATATGGGAGATAACATTTGTATTAAAAATAAAAAAACAAAAATAATTGGAATTAATTATGATAAATGTAAAAAGTAAAGGAAGATATAAAAATTTGTATTAGAAAAAAAATCAATCAAAACTAATTTGACCAATTGTTAAGCTAGAGATAAATACATGCCGCTAGATAGGCTTAGGTTAAAAAAAGCTCTAAAGTACGTCACTTGTAAGCCTCCATATTGATGTCAGAGTGTCTTGTTTTGTTCTGGCTGTCTGAAAAAACTGACAGAGATAGAGTTCGTGTATGCTAAAAAATTAAAATCCATGAAATTGTCGTGTCCCTAAGCAAACTTCCTTAAATTAAACCTTTTTATTTTAGATTACTCTTGTCACTCTTGTCACTTGCACACGGAACTCGGAAGTAGAATCTGACCCTCAATATATGTAATTATTATGATGCGGTATTATTCTACAACCGATGACGAGTCTGCTGGCTAATGTCATTGATAGCAAGCAGCTCTGCTGTTGTAAACAAAACGGGCAATGACCGTGCTCTATCCGAATTAGCATGTTTAGTCACTGCCGCCGTAATGTAAACAATCATCATATTGTTTAGCGATAAGCGGTCACTTTACTGTGCGAAGTAAAGTGTTCCGCTATTGCTTGCTACTTTACTACCGGTACACCTGCAAGCCTCTTGCTTCCGTGTACCAGCAGACTGGCCATAACATCTCTCCCCCATGGAAAAAACTAGTTCCCAGAGGAAATAGGTCCGGTGTGTTCATTTAAGGCATTCAATTCAAAAGCTGCAGGATTTACATTTCTTTTTAATTTAATTTCTATATAATCACAATTATAGTTTTCTTGACATTCCTCTTAACTATATCTTTACATCATGCATATTTTGTTCTTTCTACCTTTACATAAATTCTCTTTCATTTTTCTTCTATTTCTTTAATAATTGTCTTTACATAATAAAGGGCTTTCCAATAAGAGGTGTTATTTTGATATTCAAAGAAAAATGCCATTTTTTGAGATAAATGATCGGATCTTTATATCATTATAAAGAGGAAGGTATGCCATTAATAATGAAAAATAACATCAGCCAAAAGACTACCACGACCACGCCTACAGGACCATATCCTTTTCATGAAATTTTCCATAACCAAATCGCAAAGTGGCTGCCCTATGTCCTCGATAGCCTCACGAATTCCATCTTTGAGGTCTTGAATCGACGCTGGGCTGTTGGCGTAGACCTTCTCTTTCACGTGGTCCCAAAGGAAGAAGTCGCAAGGTGTTAAGTCACAAGATCTTGGTGGCCAATTATGATCACCTCTTCGAGAGATAACACGGTCCGGAAACTTTTCCCGTAAAAGATCAATGGTTTCGTTGGTTGTATGGCACGTAGCGCCGTTTTGTTGAAAGTAAACGTTGTCCAGATCAATACCATCCAATTCCGGCCATAAAAAATCATTAATAATATGTTGATAGCGCAATCCATTCACCGTAACTGTTGCTCCAGCCTCATTTTCGAAAAAGTAAGGTCTAATGACCCCGCGGGAACATAAACCGCACCAAACAGTCACACGTTGAGGATAGAGAGGCTTTTCAATAATAACTCTTGGGTTTTCCGAGCCCCAGATGCGACAATTTTGCTTGTTGACGAAGCCATCGAGGTGGAAATGGGCCTCATCACTCAAGATGAGTTTTCGATGGAATTCCGGATCATTGCAAAGACTCGACGTTCTTGATGATCGGCCTGCTTGAGTTGTTATGTTAACTGAACTTTATAAGCCTTAAGGCCCAAATCTTTATGCAAAATCCGGTGGAATGACGTTTGTGGAATGCCTAATTCCAAAGAACGACGAGGAATGGACAAACCTGGGTTTTCTTCAACACTTTCGGCTACAGCAGCAATATTCTCGGCGGTTCTTGAGCGACATGCACGGGTTTTATTCTTCACATCACTAATTTGTCCCGACAGCTCGAATTATTCTACCAATTTCTGTATTGCGGTCCGACAAGGTGCTTCACGACGACCCAAAAATGTTCGAGTTTTACGAACCGTCTCTGCCACATTTTCACCATTTTTATAGTGAATTTTAATAATTTCAATGCGTTGTTGAATCGTGTATCGTTCCATTTTCTATAATGGCGTAGTTTCTACTTGTCAAATGTGAAAAAATGACAGTTCCAAAAGTGACATCTATCGCAATAGCGGGCTAATTAAAATAACACCTCTTATTGGAAAACCCTTTACTTTCATATCTTTTATTTCTTTTAACAATCTTTCTTCATTTAGTTTAGTTACAAAATATAAATTTCTTTACACTTTATACACTTTCATAAGAATTTTCTACATTTCAATTGCTTGCTTTAGTTTTTTAATTAATCCATTTATTACATTTCCTCTTTTCAAAGCAAAACATTGATTCAATTCTAGTTTATGATAAAACATTTACATTTACCCTTTTTTCTTTTTTAAATCTTTAGCAAAATTTTTTTTTTCATTCTGATTTCCAGCTGTACAATTATTATTTCTACTTAATATTTCTAATTAATTTTATTTATTTTTCCTAACTACAGGTCGCCAGAACATACTTATTTACAATATTATCTTACGTCATATTTCCCTAACACTGCCGCTGTGCTACTCCAGCTGTACGAGCTGATTTCCAACGACAGGGGGTAAGTTAGGTGTAGGCAGATTAGCTGTTGTGGGGACCATTACCTCGTTGCTGGTGTCGAATCCTTTGTTCTCCAATTGCGGCTCTAATTTCACTGTTCGGGTGTTTCTAGTTGACCTCAGCACGATTGGCAATGTCGATGTATTGCGATTTCTCAGTAGTGATTGGTTCTGCTTCCATCATCTCGAGACCACAATTCTTGCTGCTACTAGTAAGCTGCTGGTACTTAATGACTGCAGGTAGTTGTCTTCGCTGATATGAACCATATCCGTTGGATAGACTATATATTCTATTACCTGGTGGGGCTGTCCTCTTCCGAAGTTCTGGAATGTATTTCTAATAGTAGGTTTTGGTCGAAAGCGAACTTTCAATTTAAGGTTGAATTTTTCACTTATAATGTTCATTATTTTCCTGATCACACTCTTATTGACATTTAAGTTTATTTCCATACGTACGATGTAGTTCTCTCAATTATATCAAGAGTCCACCCATACATAAAGAAATACACGTGCTCTACTTCGATTGAAAGTCTTGTAACGTATTTTTTGAAACTGCGTAGCTGCATGCTAGTTCGTTTAGCTTATTTTGTATCAAATTTGGAGTCATATAACGTTCACTTTGATCTTCAACCACATCTTTCACACAGTGACACCTTGCAGATAGTTCAAATTCTTTCCATTTGATTTGCTGTATCCTCCGTTACCTAAACTTCTTCTAAACTCCCAGACACTTCAGAATTGTGTATTTCTGAGGCCTGATGAGTACGAAAAGCTTTCCTCTCAGTCATATAATGTGTGGTTTTTGTCCTTTATTATGACTTTCTTTTGATTTTTAAACTTCATCAGTGCTTTCCTTATATTCAAATAAATCTTCACAGTTCGTCAATGCATGTAATTAAGAAAATTTGGTCTAACGATCAAATTGCTCCCCGTAGATTTTACAATGGTGTTTCTGGGACTGATGTAATTGCCAATTCTGCTTCAGTCTCCTTGCCGTTATTTCAGCTTTTACATATGGTTGGAGATTATTTTTAGATTCTATAATTAAAATTAGGATGAATTTTGTACTTTTTTATGTATTTATCTATTTTTTCTTAACATCCATATGTTTACTTATGTTATTTACTTTTCCTTTATTTCCATAAATTTTTTATGATTGTAAGCTATTAGTTTCTTATTATACATTTGGCATTTCAAAAATATTGTTACATGCTTCTGTGTCTCGTCGAACGTGTACCAGATTTTCTTTCTTATAACAAATGGTGAAACCCTGCTAAGGTTCGCAGGGAAGTTGGCTGACGCCGCTGTAATCGAAAAGTAAAGGGCTTACTTGACAGCTGGTTTGATTTTTTCTGTGTATTTTTATCGTCTGTTTTTTTTTCCTTTTTAACACGTGTCCGAGTAGTTTATTTGATTGATTATTAGAAATCGCGTTAGGGCATTCGCGGATCTATTTACTTGGTGTATAGTGGAATTTCATCACGCATAGTCTATGCTCAGTGCAGGTCATCCAATAACGTTGCATTGTTATGATTCGGTTTGTTTTCCTCCTAAGCTAGATTCGGGTATGTGTGTATGTGCGTGTGGGGTTCGCTTATGTCGCTAGAGTGGGTTGTTTGGCGGAGAGTAATGTTTAGGTGAAAAATAAAATTGTTACCTGTATTTAATGTGCTACTTGGTGAATTGTGCTTGGTTTGTATGCTTCAACTTATTCATGCGTATTGCAAGCACAGCAAAATTAACCGGGCAGCGTATCTGGTGAAGCAAGCGAAGTGGCCTCCGTCGCTAGGGCTTCTCCATGGGCTGGAAATATTTTTCTTTACAGGAAAATTTCTTCTCAGTGGGGCCGAAATCAACAAATCTATGGCTGGTGTAAATGTAAAGCAAAACTTTACTACTTTGTGATGTATTCTTTATTTCTATCTTTAACAACGTTAAGCTTGTCAGATTCGTGACTAACTCTTGAATTATTTGATCTTTTTTCCTTTCGTACGAGCTCAGTTCTGACAGCTCTAGTTCTAGCAAATTCTTTTCCAGTCTTCCAATTTTATGATCGTTTCCTTTTCTATTTTTTCCTACTATCCTAACAAAGCGACATAACAATTCGTTTATTTATCTTTTCTACTAATAATTAGGAATTCTGTTTAAATTTTGAAAATTTGGAACTAAATATAACAAACAAAATTTTGCTGACTAGTGCTGAACATTATTTTCTACTGTAAATTCTAAAAATTATCTTTCTAGATTATCATGTGAGATTGTATACAAATTTTTATTTTTCTATGGTTTCATGTTTTTCTAATTATTTGTTTCTTTTCAGATCCAGTGAAGCAGTGAAAGTGCAACTGCGTCGTGGGACTATGGAGCCTGAGTAGAAGTTGGTCTCTTTGAGTGACTGCTAACCTATCCACGGTGCCGGCGCTGAGTTCTCATCTCCAGGAACAGGTAATTCAAAGGTTGGTGGTGGGTACCATTTGTATATTCGTTGTGCTCATGCGTCTTTTCGATTTTAGCGGAGGACATTGGAAAAGCCTCCCATATGAAAAGTCGACTGAAGGATATTTGGAGAAGCTCCCCATTTGAAAACTGGACTGGATGCTGGGCTGAATTCAGTTGGGGTCCGACGTTCCATGGCACTCCATAGATTTTGGGATGTTGCAGGTACGTGATTTTGTGACAATATGAATATTCTTCTAACATGTGTTATATCTTTTTCAATGAATTTATAACAAATTTTTCCATACGTAGGTCATATTCTCCTTTTAATTCTTTTTTTTTTATAACTTTTTTCTTTAACCAGTTTTTGTTCTACTCAAGTTTTTCACATTTTATTTTTCTTTACTTTCATTACACTTCTGTTTTTATTTTCCTGTCTACTTTTTAGCTTTCGATTTTTAAGTTTAAATATTTATGAATTGTCTTTATACATTTCTTATTCTTCTAACTTTTTCTTTCTATTTCTTTTAAAGTAATATTTCTTATTATTTTCTATTTGTAAACATCTCTTATTCCTTTTACTACGTTATGCAAGTAGCTTTGTTCCTGGATGGAACCACCAAAAAATGTTTGCGCAGTTAGCTTAGTTCCTGTAGGATCACCATATAGTTTAATGCGTAGAGAATAGTTTCAGCAACTATGAAAAAACACTATGCCTAATAATCTGATATAAAATCCCTTGTTCTTTAACAATACTCTAATTTCAGCACGTGTGTAACGGAACAGTTGCTGTAGAAAAATTCACAAGCCACATGTATAAAGTGCCTTTACTTTATAGTCGCAGAAAAGCCAAAGGTTCTTGTACCTTGACTTATGTTATGAGGTGTGCGCAGTACTTGAACCACCACACCAGGAGTTTGCTGAAAAGTAAACTGATTAGCAACAAGATTGATAAGTAAAAACACACCGCCGAACGTTTGTAAAAAACTGAGCTCTATTTCTTTCCAATTCCGATTTTTATACACTCAATTACATATATATGTGAAAAATACAATTCAATTACATAAATATGTGAAAAATACAATTAACAAAACGCTTACTCAGTAAAAAGAAACAAATTTTATCATCTACATAAATTCTCACGAGCCAGTGCCAAGAAAAACAAAAGTGTCATCTTGCGTATTCTTACAAGACACCGCGGTAGTGAAAAACAAAAGTGTCAGTTTACGTCTGGACTGAATCTTTCTGATTTTCTTATCAGCGAATTCTTCTATGACTCGTGAGAATTTATGTATTACATTAATGCATTTTTTTGCATGAATTTTGTTGAATATGAATTAAATATGTTTTGGATGAACATTCTCCCCCGAATTGAATGCCTAGTTCAATTAAGCCTCAAAATTGATGCTAAAGTCCGGGTCTTCGTTGTTGGAAGTGCTGACATAAGACCTTGGTGCAGGTTTAGGTTTCTTCTTGACAAAAGGCTGAAACATCGTTGCACGGAATTTGCAGCCAATGTAGACAATGACGGCTGCGGCTAGTAGTAGTCCAATATATGATACGGCAAATTGATGGACATCATTTCCGAGAATATGACTTTTTGTTGGCAGTTCCTTATAGACTTGCTGAAGCTGTCCCTTAAGGTCGTCTAGGTCTTCCCAGCTCGGATGATAACGGTAGGTCTCATTAGAAGAGAAGGGTGTCTGGGTTGGTATTATAAGTTTAGTCAAGTTGCCTGAAGGTGAATAGGACATCCTTGAAATTGTTGGGTAGATGTTGTGCCCTTGAATAGTTACAAGTTCCTGCTTGATGACACAGTCACCTTGAATTTTTAGGATACCGGCCGCCTTGAGTACTAGCGTTGTCACGTTGCTCCCGCACACAACATTCACTGTCGTTTCCTGCTTGAGGACATAAATCCATTCATTAGGATGGTAAAGTTGTATCCAATGTGGACCATCTCCTATTGTTATTACTCGACATTCGTGTGATTGTGGAAGCTGGTTAATCAAATCAATTTCACAAGCGCTTATAGTTGATCCCTTTCGATATATTGGATGTTTTTGTCGGCAAAGATGTTTGTCTTCGGCTATGGATGTACAAGAATTCAGATCTTGTTCTGTAAGTGGGTAGTATTGGTCACGATGCAGGTTTATTACTAAGAATGGTGAGGACGGCTTAATTGTCAGAAAAGTGTTGTTGATCAATACTGGTACAGATATAACCTTAAAGAGCTCAAAATCTTCCAGTGCTAATAGTGGTAGCTTGATTTTGAAGATTATATGCCTTGTTGCAATCTTTCCTTCAATGGTCATTAGATTGTATAACGTTAGTGTATCATCCTGTGCCGTTGGAAGCCTCAGTGACAAGGGTATATGTTCCTTTATTGTAGACAGCTCTTTTCTTAGTTGCAGAGGCGATATGAGTTGTGGGTTGATTTTCCCATGATGAGTGTCGATGAGCACATTCAATATTAATGATTGAATTCGCTGAAAGTTTAATGCGGACAAAGTTGCTTGAATCGTTAAGGATGTGAAGATTTCAGATATCCTTTGTTGATGAAGCTCTTCCTTTAAGCCGTTGATTTGTTTGGTTAGCTCATTGATGTGGAATTCAAGATTTTTGAATTGCTTATCTATTATTTGCTGGTTCCTCTTGATTACATTTACTGTCACATCTATGAGAGAAGTTTAGTTTTTAATCAAGCTTGTGATGTGATCCTCATTTTGTTGTATGGTGTCAATGGTTTCAGACATTTTTTCTGCATAGTTGGAGTCTAACACTCCGAATAACACATTTGCAATGTTACCTACGAAATCCAATGCTCCTCTTTTTACTCTGGATGCGTTTTTCGGAAGTAACAGTTCATTATTTCTGGACAATTCATCACTTAGGTGTTGAAAGTGACCCACAGTTCTTAGACAGATATCCCTTTCCTTCATTAGATGACAGAAGTAGTTTAAGGTATTGGTATAGTTTGCAAATACTTCAAATTTGCTCCAGTAAGGTTGCATATCATAATAGGCAATGATATTCCATTCGCTTGAGATTATGTTGGCTGTTCCCAAGTTCTCAAAATATATACCAGGTTGCGATTGAAAGGGCCGTAACTCTAGCGGAGAGCCTTGGGTTGTTGGCAGCATCAAACAAGCCATTAATAATGTAACTATTGCGCTGCCTAGTGACCGCCGAGCCCTTTTTCTTGGACTCGTATTACCCTTATTTGAGGTGTTTTCGTCTTTATCGATGTGACTTGAGTTATCACTGACATTGTTCTGCGTTTTCGAGATGTTTTGTCCATCATTGCTGTTACACTTGATTGGTTTTAATGAGTGCAGTACGCCGTCGCCAGGCTTCGTTGAAGATTGCTCTTCTTCAACAGGAAGAGGTGCTAGCTTATGTATTGCTCGTCGGAGAATACCACTTGACGTTCGAACATCTGCCACTCGCACTAGACCATCATTGCCCCTGATGACATTAATTATACGTCCCAGTGGCCACCTCAAGGCGGGCGTATTGTCTTCTTTAATTATGACCATGTGGCCTGGTTCGATGTTCTGACACCGCTGTTTCCACTTATATCGGTGTTGAAGTTGACTTAAATACTCCTTGGACCACCGGCGCCAAAATTCATTTTTGATGTGTAAGACGAGTTTCCAGCGAGTGATGAGGCTTGTATGCTGGGGTTGAGCGCTAGGATCGATGGAATTTGTCAAAGGCTCCCCAATGAGAAAATGACCAGGTGTCAACGCCATTAAGTCATTGGGGTCTGAGGACATTGGGGTTATTGGCCTGGAGTTAAGAATCGCTTCTATTTCAACTACGGCCGTCTCAAGTTCTTCGTAAGTCAGTGCGGCTGAGGCAATTGTTCTTTGCATCATGAACTTTGCTGACTTAACTGCCGCCTCCCAGAGTCCCCCAAAGTGCGGTGCGCGCGGAGGTATGAAGTGAAATTCAATTCCTTTCGAACTGCAAGTTGCTGCTATAGTATTTCTCGTCTTGTTATCTGTCATCATGTCCTTTATTTCTTCTAGTTGGTTTTTGGCTCCTACGAAGTTGGTGGCATTGTCACAGTAAATGTTCCTGGGAGTACCTCGGCGTCCTATGAAGCGCTTGAGAGCTCCCAAAAAGCCCGCTGAAGATAAATCACTCACTACTTCCAGATGCGTGGCTTTGGTAGAAAAGCAACAGAAAACAGCTATATATGACTTTTGTGGTCTTTTCCCTCTGATTTTGAAGTGAGTGTATGTAGGGCCACAGAAATCAATTCCCACATTCACGAATGGTCGCGCTGGCTGCACCCTATCTGCGGGCAAATCTCCCATTAGCTGGGATAAAAACGGACGAGGGTTTTCCCTTTGATTGGCCAATATTTCTGCCTAAGTATGGCTAGCAATGCCTGCGGGCCAACGTGGTATCTCTCTATGTGCGTGTCGTTTATCAACAGCTTAGTGAATTGATGAGAATAGGGTAAAAGCTGCGGGTGTTTAGCATCATATGATAAGCTAGATGCCTCTAATCGTCCACCTACCCTGATGATTCCTCTCTCATCCAAGAAGGGCGTAAGGCTAGACAGTGCGCTGGTCCTTGCCACTTCTCCTGATTGCCTTAAATGACAGATATCTCCATTAAACTCTTCATCCTGCATTTGTCTTATTATTGTTTCTTCCGCTTCGTGAAGTTCCTGTAGGCTGAGATGGGGTTCACTCATAGTTTCACAGGACTGGCGTCTGATCCTTGAAACGAAGCGGAGAACGTATGCCACAATTCTTTTGAGTCGAGCGAAGGAATTTCGATGATCCACTGAGTATACAAAGTGTATATCATCATCTGCTGTGGTGGCCGCTGCGATTGTGTGTCGATTCTCAGTACTGGATTTCGGCAGTCCCTTGATGTATGGGACTGGCCATGCCGCCTCACTTCCGTGCAGAAAAATGGGTCCGTAAAACCAAAGATTACAAGAGCTTAGCCTTTCTGGTGCGATTCCTCTTGATAAGACATCAGCTGGATTATCCGTAGACCCTACATGTCGCCATTGCTGGGGCACAGACAGTTGTTGTATCGTGGACACTCGGTTCGCAACGAAAGTGTGAAACGACGAGGAGGGCGAGTTTATCCAATTGAGGACAATTTCGGAATCCGTCCATAAGTATATGGTCTCATTTTTTAACGTCAAGTCTCTTTTAATCCGTTCTGAAAGCTCGACTGCCATTTTGGCTGCACAGAGTTCTAGTCTTGGCAATGTAGTTTGCTTTATTGGAGCCACCTTTGACTTTGCACATAGTAATCGCACTGTTACAACATTATCCTTATCAACAGCCCGTAGGTATGCTGCGGTGCCATACGCCTTTTCCGACGCGTCCGCAAAAATATGAATTTGCACAGCCTTTGGCACTCTGTGAGCTAGCACGTGTCTTGGAATTTTTATGCTGCTTAATGTTTTCAACCCTTCTCGGTATTTAATCCATGATGAGTGGAGTTCCTGTGGTAGAGCTGCGTCCCAGTCTAGCTTGAGCGTCCATAGCTTCTGTAGAAATATTTTTGCTATTACTACAACTGGACCCATTATGCCTAGAGGGTCAAAAAGGTGTGCGATTTCGGAGAGTGCTATGCGCTTTGTGACCTTGTCCTTATTATTCCATGATGGTCTGATTTGAAACTCATCGGTTTTAGGTAGCCAAGTCAAACCAATTGTCTTGATGTCTTCCTCAGATTTATTGGTGAAATCTAATTGTAACTCGCGATCTTCTTCCGGTATATTCTCCAGTAGTCTTGGGTGATTTGAGCACCACTTCCTCAATTTGAATCCTGCTGAGTGAAGGATGAACTTCAATTGGTCTTGCATGGCTATGGTGTTTGTCAGACTGTCTGAGCCGGTAAGCACGTCATCAACATAAAAATCGTGAGCTAATGCCTTGGCGCCAAGGGGGTATTCTACAGCTGCTTCTTCTGACAACCTTTGAAGGCATTTTGTTGCCAGATAAGGAGCACATGTTGTGCCGTAGGTAACCGTTGACAGTTTGAAGCATTTAAGCCTTTCATTTTCATTACTTCTCCACCATATTAGTTGAAATTTCTGGTCAACCTCCTCAACTTGTATCTGCCGATACATTTTTTCTATATCGGCGGTAAAGACGAATCTTGGTATCCGGAATCTCAACAGAATTGAGAATACATCATCTTGAATAGTTGGCCCCGTGTATAGAATATTATTGAGAGAGAGGTTGGATGATGTCTTCGCAGATGCGTCAAACACAGCCCTGAGTTTGGTGGTAGTGCTGTCCGGTTTGATCACACAATGGTGAGGTAGGAAGCAGTAGGGACGTTCGATCTGATCCAATTTGACTTCCTTCATATGCCCGAGGTTTATGTATTCATTCATAAATTGAGAATACTGATCCTTCAGCTCTGTACTTTTAGCGAGTCGTCGCTCTAGGGCCACAAAGCGTTGGAAGGCGACATCCTTTGATTCTCCTAATTGTTTGGGATCCTTCTGAAATGGCAATCGTACAATGAAGCGCCCGTTGGAGTTTCTTCTTGTAGTTTGGTTAAAATGGCTTTCGCAGCGTGTTTCTGCAGCTGTGAAGTAGCTGGTGTTAGTTGTTGTCTCCTCCAATCTCCAGAATTTCTCTAATTGTTGGTCCATTTCTTGCTCTTCGAGGATTGCACATGTTGCCTGAGCTTGAGTTTCGTTTGTAATCTTGCCACCTGCTGTCCACCCGAAGGCGGTATGCTGAAGTGTTGGTAGTGTCTCGCTTAATTTGATTTGTCCGATGTATAGTATTGTGTAGTATAGCTCCGCGCCGATCAAGAGATCAATTGATTTCGGTGTATTGAAGTCAGGATCGGCGAGTTGAATATTATTCGGAATGGGCCATTTCGATATGTCGATCATCTGTGTCGGCTGAGGAGATACTATGCTTGGCAAGACGTATGCCTCCAATCTTGTGTTAAATCCATTGATTCGTGATTGCAATGCTAGACTCACTCTGCGTTGGGCTCTTTGTTTTCTTTGCCCGATTCCTTCTATGCACATTGATTCGGGAATTTCCATTAGTCTCAATTTTTTGGCCATTTTTTCAGTGATGAGATTTACTTGCGATCCTGAATCTAAGACCGCTCTGCACTCAATAGCTGGTCCATTTCCACCACTCACCTTGACCAAGACTGTGCTTAAGAGTATATATCCCCTTGTTGTTGCTGCCGTTTTGGTTGTTAGGGATATTGACGTGTCTATTTCCGGTGGACTTGTCACAGGCTCCTTCGCAGAGCGGTTGGTGGATGCTGATTGTCGGATTGATGCCAGCACCTTACCTGAATTTGCGTTGACCTTCTCTATTCTGTGAGTTTTGTCTGGAGGATGCAACAGTGTATTGTGCTTACGAGAACATCGTGTACAATTACCGGAGGGACAGGCAGTTAAATTGTGTCCCGTGCTCAGGCAATTGAAACAGAGTTTGGCGGCCTTCACGAGGCTGATTCTCTTTTCTGGTGATAATTGCAAAAAACTTCTACAAGCAAAAAGCTTATGATCACCTTTACAAGCTGGACAAGTTGTCCCTGTATTGGTTGTCGAAGCTAAAGACTTTAATGTGTGGAGTCTCCTTTCCTCTATTCCTCTGCCCTTGCTCCCAAGCGCTTCCAATGATTGAAAGCGAGTCTCTAGGAAGTCTAAGAAAGTGTTGAGGGGTTGCAGGTTTCTTGGTTGTGCCAATGACTGTTCCCACAATGCATGGGTGGTTTTGTCCAGCTTCTTGACCAAGATGTGAATGACAATAGGGTCCCATTGATCTGTGGGTACTCCTAAATTTTGCAAGGCCAGCAAGCACTCCTGCGTTGAGTCGTGCATGGACTTGATTGCTATTGGGCCTTCGACGGATATACTTTGTTGGGAGAGCAATTTGTTTATTAAGGCGGTGACGAGCAGTCGGGTGTTTTCATATCTGTCGTTGATTAGCTTCCATGCTGTTGCATAGTTTGTTTCTGAAGTAGTGATATGCCGAATGAGCCTTTCTGCTTCTCCCGAGAGACTTGTCTTGAGATACCACAACTTTTGACATTCTGCAATGGGCTGATTATGGACCAACTCTACGAAGAGATCACGGAACTGCCGCCACTTCAGATAATCCCCGTCGAACGTTGGCAAGGAGATCTTGGGTAGTTTCACTCTGATTACATTGGCTGTGGTAGCTTCTTCGTTAATTGTCCTGCTGCCATTGGTAGTTTGGACTATCTGGCTCAACTGTTTGTATAGATGAGCAAGCGTATTCTGAATCTGTTCTTCCAGATTGAAGTAGCTTTCAATGTCATAATCGAACGTGTCAGGAGCATCTGCTAAACTCCAAATTTTATGGTGAAGCTCTTGCAATACTGAAAAGTGCCGCTCAACTGTTTTGATTCTCATCTGGAGTGTTTGAGATTCACTTGGCCCTTCTGGGTTGCCAAGAGTACGTTGAATGGCATGCATAAGTGACTGCTGTTTACTCACAAGAACACGAAGCTGATTTGTTCTCACATTTGAAACAGGAGTTTTTTTATTAGATTCGACTACCTTGGCAGCTGGTTCTTCTTGTATGGGCTCCGTAGACAGGACATCAGCTGCTTTTTCTTTTCCCTTAAGCTCCATCTGAGCCGTATCTTGTTCCTTGATACTGGGTGCATCGGGTAATTTGTCTTTGCTGTAATGAGTCTCTTTGTGTAACGGTAATCTAGACATGATCTGTCCTCTAAATTTCTCATAGCCCGTCTGTATGCCGTCATAGTAGTTCTTTGTGAAGTAGCTATGTTCCAATCGTTGTCCGTATAGAGTTCGAATTTGAGTGTCTGTTTCCTCAAAGTCGGCCCATAGTTTATCAATCGTTTGTAGCCTCTGTTGAAGGTATGCTTTGTTCTTGCGGTCATCTCCATCCTTCGAATAATTGGTCGCCAGACGCTGGATTTCATCACCTGTATCCTTCTGGCGTTGAGTAAGCTGGTCTAAGCTCATGTTGATACAGCACTGGAGGTGCGTTTGATATGAGAACGAGATGTGTGACGTGGACGAAGATCACGTCGGGGTCACCAAAATGTATAAAGTGCCTTTACTTTATAGTCGCAGAAAAGCCAAAGGTTCTTGTACCTTGACTTATGTTATGAGGTGTGCGCAGTACTTGAACCACCACACCAGGAGTTTGCTGAAAAGTAAACTGATTAGCAACAAGATTGATAAGTAAAAACACACCGCCGAACGTTTGTAAAAAACTGAGCTCTATTTCTTTCCAATTCCGATTTTTATACACTCAATTACATATATATGTGAAAAATACAATTCAATTACATAAATATGTGAAAAATACAATTAACAAAACGCTTACTCAGTAAAAAGAAACAAATTTTATCATCTACATAAATTCTCACGAGCCAGTGCCAAGAAAAACAAAAGTGTCATCTTGCGTATTCTTACAAGACACCGCGGTAGTGAAAAACAAAAGTGTCAGTTTACGTCTGGACTGAATCTTTCTGATTTTCTTATCAGCGAATTCTTCTATGACTCGTGAGAATTTATGTATTACATTAATGCATTTTTTTGCATGAATTTTGTTGAATATGAATTAAATATGTTTTGGATGAACACCACATGTGATGATGTTATCTTTGGTGGATTATGTTAGTGTAGTGGTATATTAAAATCAGAACGAGATTTAGATTTACATTTCGATTTAATAAAAAAATTCATATGCAGGTTAGCTTAAGCACTCTAGTTCACAGGAAGGCACTTATCTTCGGTAAATCTAGAAACTTTTTACAAATTTAGGATATTAATGCTATTTGAATTACAAATTTCAAGCAATCAAAGGAAAATTTGCAGGTATAATCTAGCTAGCCCTGGTTTGGGAAGTATAGGAATAACTGTCTTGAAATTATCCTGCACAAGGCACTTTAATTTAATAGTAATTTTTTATCAAAGAAAAATTATTAAATACCAAAAATAAAATTAATTCACTTCATTAATAAAGGAATAAAAAATAATCGTTGACCACAATAATGTCACCAAATTATATCACCGCACAATTTTCACCTTCACAAAAAAAAAAAAAAAAAAATCGCATGTTAGCTTACACTTTCCATAGGCAGATTATAAGCTGATTTGCACGATTTTCACAAAGTAAAAACTTTAAAAATGCAAGGAAGATATTGAATAAAATATAAAGGGTTTTCCAATAAGAGGTGTTATTTTGATATTCAAAGAAAGATGCCATTTTTTGAGATAAATGTTCGGATCTTTATTTCATTATAAAGAGGAAGGTATGCCGTTAATAATGAAAAATAACATCAGCCAAATGACCACCACGACCACGCCTACAGGACCATATCCTTTTCATGAAATTTTACATAACCAAATCGCAAAGAGGCTGCCCTATGTTCTCGATAGCCTCACGAATTCCATCTTTGAGGTCTTGAATCGACGCTGGGCTGTTGGCGTAGACCTTCTCTTTCACGTGGCCCCAAAGGAAGAAGTCGCAAGGTGTTAAGTCACAAGATCTCGGTGGCCAATTGTGATCACCTCTTCGAGAGATAACACGGTCCGGAAACTTCTCCCGTAAAAGATCAATGGTTTCGTTGCTTGTATGGCCCGTAGCGCCGTCTTGTTGAAGGTCAACATTGTCCAGATCAATACCATCCAATTCCGGCCATTAAAAATCATTAATCATCTATCGATAGTGCATTCCACTCACCGTAACTGTTGCTTCAGCCTCATTTTCGAAAAAGTAAGGTCCAATGACCCCGCGGGACCATAAACCGCAACAAACAGTCACACGTTATAAAAATAAGGGGGTTTCTTTATTAGAAAGGTTCTTTAAATAAATAAACCACGGATCAATTTAACACAAGGAAATTTATTAGTTGATTACTACAAGTATTCGGGTCAAAGGCTACGGGTAGACTAACTGGTTTTAATTTCAATGTAATTCTCTCTCGATATTCTAAACACATACATATACAATATTGTCTTGATTGTTTTAGACTGAACATATGTAAATAAATGAATAAAGAATAAATTTTACATGTATTGTTAACACACGTTGAGGCTTTTCAACAATAACTCTTGGGTTTTCCGAACCCCAGATGCGACAATTTTGCTTGTTGACGAAGCCATCGAGGTGGAAACGGGCCTCATCACTCAAGATGAGTTTTCGATGGAATTCCGGATCATTTTCATGCATTTCAAGGACCCAATCAGCAAAGACTCGACGTTGTTGATGATCGGCCAGCTTGAGTTCTTGTGTTAACTGAACTTTATAAGCCTTAAGACCCAAATCTTTATGCAAAATACGGTGTAATGACGTTTGTGGAATGCCTAATTCGAAAGAACGACGAGGAATGGACAAACCTGGGTTTTCTTCAACACTTTCGGCTACAGCAGCAATATTCTCGGCTGTTCTTGAGCGACGTGCACGGGTTTTATTCTTCACATCACTAACTTGTCCCGACAGCTCGAATTTTTCTACCAATTTCTGTATTGCGGTCCGACAAGGTGCTTCACGACGACCCAAAAATGTTCGAGTTTTATGAACCGTCCCTGCCACATTTTCACCATTTTTATAGTGAATTTTAATAATTTCAATGCGTTGTTGAATCGTGTATCGTTCCATTTTTATTAATGGCGTAGTTTCTGCTTGTCAAATGTAAAAAAATGACAGCTCCAAAAGTGACAGCTACGGAAATAGCGGGCTAATTAAAATAACACCTCTTATTGGAAAACCCGTTACCACGAACTGAACTGCTTGAACTCGAAAATTTTAATCGAGCGATCCATCTAAATGCTCGCCATTTTTGTGTGTGGAACCAACAACCATATGTTGGCAATACATGAAATTTGACAGTTCCGCGATAATTACAAGTTTGTTTTGACTGTTCGCGATCGCGAGTTTTTCCGTCCATTATTTTGTGGAAATTATGCTGATTGCATAAAAGTAAGTTGTGCAAATTATGTTGTGTATGTTATTCAGTGTTTGTGTGTGCTTATTTTATAAGAAAACTCGATTGTTGAGTAAATTATTTTCCCTTGTGACAACGGTCAAAAGTGAAAATTTATGTGTAATTTTCCTCGAAATTGTTCGCGGGCAAGTGTTTTTTCATAATTATTGTGTTCTATGATTGTAATTTAATGCTTAATTTAAATTTCAAGAGGTGAACATTGAAATTTAACTAATTACTACGTAGTTTCAATTTCCCATATTGGTGTGGGGAAGTTGGGAAAACTTGTAGTTTTTCATGTAAATTGTTATTATTTCCTATCTATAAGTAGTTCATTGTTTGTTTCCTTTATTTAATTCATATTTGCTTTTCATTCCAGTGTAGATGTATGTACGTGAATACATAAGTACCAATTCTTGGTTGGAGGAGTTTGTATGCCAGTCGATTTCCCTGGCTTGTACTTAAGTTAAGTAATTTAAATTTGTTTGGTTTTCATTAATTCTTTTCTTTTCTTTTCTTTTTTAGCTACGCTCATCGCTGAACAACTATTTTTCCAAACTTTTTTTCTTTCTTCTTTTTGCATTTCACTATACATGTATTCTTTTTTTAATAATATTTCCTTACCTTCTCTGTTTTAACCCCTTTTTTTAACCTTAGTGTTTTATTATACATATATGTATATATATATATCTATATATCTAATTAATTTTTTTTTAACCACTTAATTTCTTTTAGATAGGTTTTTTTTTTCAATACAATATTTTTTAATTTTTCCCTTTTCTTCCTCTTTTATAAATATTATGTTTTCTTTCAGATAGGTACCTACCTCGTTTTTTATTGCATCGATTCTCAAATTGTTTTTTTTTACTAATATATTTCCTTACCGTATATGCATATACATTTACCTTATTGATTAGATAAATAAAAAGATTACTCTTTTGGACTTTTTACCGGGTTAAACTTAATTTTGTTCAAGAAAGAATTTTTTGGGATATCTCCGGTATATAGCAAAAGCTAAAAAATGTTCTAATTTCTTATTTCATCACACAAGCCATTAATTTTTTGGTGACAAATTTCATGTCTTGGTTGGACTCATCAACAGGTCCCAAATAGCGAAATTGGGTGATTTGAAAAACAAATGAAAAAATGAAAAAAAGAAGAAAGAAATGAAAAGTTTGAGAAAAATAGAAAAAAAACAATATTTTTATTTATTAAAAATTAAATTTTTTTTTAAATTTTTTCTAATAAGGTAATCAATGCTATTGAGTCAGGTAAAAACAGGTTGATGTGATCTATACAGATTTCACGAAAGCCTTTGATAAGATTAATAATACACTTCCTGGTTGGGATGGCTTGGTTCATACTTAGTTGGCAGCATACAGTTCGTCAAAATTGATAACTGCAAGTCTTAGGCGATTCATGTTAGGTCAGGCGTACCATAAGGAAGTCATTTGGGTCCTATTCTGTTTATTCTTTTCATCAATGATATTATCTCCTGTTCCTCAATTACTAACTGCCTTCTTTTTGCAGATGATTTAAAGCTTTTTATGACCTTTAGTAATTGCATGGAGCTTCAACAGGATTTGAATAGTCTAGAATCCTGGTGTGTGGCAAATTCATTCGAACTAAATACCTCCAAATGCAATGCTATATCATTATACCATTTAACACATCACATATCCTTTCGTTATAGTGTCAGAAATGTTATTCTTGACAGAACATCAAGTATAACTGATCTAGGTGTAATATTTGATAAGAAGATATCGTTTAAGGAGCATATCGATTATTTTACATCTAAAGCTTTTCAGTTGTTAAGAATTTTAAAGAGGCAGACAGGTGAATTTAAAGATCCCTTAACATTAAAATCACAATATTTTTCATTAGTACGGTCTGTTTTAGAATACGGATCCATTGTATGGACGCCTACTCAAATAACTCATATTAGACGTATTGAGCGGATTCAAAGAAAATTTACACGATTTGCTGTGTCAAAACTAAATTGGGATCTTACGTTGGACTATATATCACGTTGTCTTTTATTAGAATTGCATTCCTTACAATCTAGAAGAGCCATAAGTTCCATAATGCTCGTCCACGATGTACTTAGTTGTAGGATTTCATGTCCAGAACTGCTATCTTCAATTTCCTTCTATGTGCCCCAAGGATATATTCGTCCTACACGTTTATTGGTTGTACCCTTTCATAGATCGAACTTTGAATATCGCGAACCTATCACACATGCTATTCATTTTTCCGCTTAAGCTTTATAGATTTGTAATATAGGTAGTTTAGATTTTAAATAATTTTTGATTTGTTTCGATGAATCAGTATTATATACATACTTATATTTGTATAAATTCTTGTATTCTGTAGGATTTATTTCGTAGATTGAAATAAACGAAATGAAATGAAATGTCAATCGCCGTTAATCAAATATCTTTTTACCATTGCCACATAGATTGCCACATAGATTTACACAATTCAAAGTATAATATTCACAAAACCAAACATTTTCGCTAAACTTGTACGGTATAATTCAATATAAAAATTTAACAGATAAATTTTCAATTATTTACTTGATTATATTCCAAGAACCGCATGTCGAGTACGAACCTTGAATTCGCAAAATCAGTAGACAAAAAAAAAATAAATAAAAAAAACTCAGCTACCAATTTTGATTTAAGTACTTATAATAAAATCCAAGCTAAATTTTGTTCTCCATTTTTCCGTTTAATCACTTCAAGCTTTTTCCCTTTATCGGCGGTAAAGGCAAGAATTTCCATTTAAATCATCTCCTCAACAGCCAGCACTCAATTTCTCTCCATTAGCAACAGCACTCCAAGGTAAACAATCTTTAAATCATCAAGATATCTCTTCTCAATTGCTCGAAGAAGAAAGGTAAAAAAAAAGTAGAAAAAAAATTTATATCCTTTTCGCTTCGATAAATAAATTTTCCTATTAAAACAGATTTGCCCATCCGAATGGATATCAAAACACTTCCCACCCCTCCACACTCAGCGACTCGGCACATCAGTTTTGCTTGCCTACAAAATAATGTAGTCCTGAAGGGCTCTTGAACGCATTCACCAATCTGGGAGAGAATCTATACAACCACGTACTTTACCGTACTTTTGCCCGTCCGTCGTCAGACCCCTCCCTCCACCAGCACCCAATGATTTTTGCTATCACACAAACCCATTTTGCAATGTTCCAGCAACACCCACCCCCATTTGTAGATTCTGATCTGGAGTGAGATGTACGCGGTAAAAATTGCCTTCGTCCGTTGAGATGAAAATCGACTGGTTTACGCGCTCTGCTATCCATCTTCAACCAATTGGCACAACATCCACCTCGTACCAAATCCATAAAGTTGAAGTTTGGTTCTCTGATAAAAAGCGGGTATTGAAGCTAGTCCATTGTGTGCTGAGTTCCTAAAAAGGAATGGGCATAGAAGGTTTACGGCTGATACTCTGAACAAAATGGGACCCATAGGCTGGATGGTGGATGATACGCAACCCTAAATAACAGAAATGGGTGTTCTATGAAATATTCACAGTTTTCAAATTGCGCTGAGGATTAAATTCTCCCACGTAAATTCTGTGTTCGTGTTCGAGACTAATCCACTCGCTCTGATGTTTGATGGAGAAAGTTTGGATTAAATAATCAAGAAAAGGAGCAAATCCTTTAACCCAACCACCATCGCCTTACTTCAAGAAGAAGAGTAAATCGGATTAGAGCCAAGAATTGTTAACGGTTTCCAAATAAATCGAATTAGGCGAGACGATCGAAACGATATAGCTACATAGACACTATCCACCCAGTGTTCTTCCCTCATCAATCATTTGATGGAGCGTAATGAGATAGCCGATTGTCAGCCAGTAGTACAACAACGAACGTCCAAGCTTGCTTTGTTTATCCCCAATGAGTATCTGTCATTAAGGATTGGCGATAACTAATTGTGGTTGAGTTAATGAGAAACACTTTTGGTCGAGAAATAACTCTACCAACCATCACCAATATGTTTCAGTGATTGATTATTCGTCACCACTGAAATACAGAAAAAACCAGAAGGACATTCCTATCTGCAGGACCATAGACAGTGTACTTCTCTGATGGACCATGAATAACTTATGAGTCGATTGCCCCTTTGTGAATTAAAAGTCAAGCTACTTTTGACATAGGTATCGCGTGCATGCATCATATATCCGTCTCCCTGCTACACGAACTGTTATACCTCTACATGTCAAAATCGCTTCTAATGAAAATTTCCGAATTGGACAAGGAATCAAAACTGACGTATCTTTGTTAGATCCACCAAACTTCCGGAAATCTACCATCTCAGGTTCCATGCACATGTGAAGTTTTTCGGTAGATTGAGGTTAATTTTCTGTGAACGAATACGTACGGTAAAACTCGGTACGGTTCCCTTTGGTCCCGATGCTTGCTTTTTACGTATATGTGATTTATGACTAAGTCAAATCTCTGGATAAAATATCGCTCCAGAATTATTGAATTTATGTCACATTTACACGAAGGGTAATGGATCAAAAGTTTTTATCTGGAGGATATGGATGTAACTTTGTGTCGGACTGCCAGATTTGTTTTCCCCCTTGCGGATATTGTGTTGTCTTCAGAAAATTATATAACATCGTGGTAGAGGAAGCTATGTATAGAACAGGAATGTTATAGGCCTCTATAATTGTTCTTGAGTAGAGTGACTGATCAATAAATTGTTGTTTGTTTTTTCAGATGATTTTTTACTTTACTTTTCCTTCGGGTGCTGATTTTGTGCCCAACTAGTACTATGAAACGCCTATATGAAAATTTGAAATTTTGATTTGGTTAGAGTTTGTCGATTACTGTCAGATAAAGAAGATATTCTTATTTACTTTAAAACTAATTATTTGGTAGCTATTCGTCCATGCTTACAAAATTTGCCACTACTCGATTTTTTCATCGAAATAATGCAAAATCTATAGGAGCCGATTCCACCTTACTTCTTGGTTTAAGCACGTACAATAAAACTATTCACTTTACTGTAGTGAATTATCATGAGTGGTGATTGGAGGCAAATACTTCCAGTTGTACCTTTTGGTAGTCCATTAACCGTAATAGAGACTTGCATTAAGCAATCACATTTATGGGTGCATTTCCGAAGCTATATTTTATCAATTAATATGAGGACCAATCCATGGTAAGTAGAGTTTTCCAATTGGTTACTCAAATTAGGTGATGGAAGATTGTCCAATACCTACGTATTAGGTGCAGATATTATCGATATTCCAACTGTTAATGTTGCATCCGATAATTTAATTCTGGACGTTTATGGTGAAAACATAAACAATATTTCAGATGATGATTTAGTCAATACGTGCATTTTAAGTTCAAAAAATAAATGATACCGTACTTGCATTAAATGAAGAAATTCTCACTAAACTTTCAGGTGATGTTTGCACTTATTTTAGTGCAGACAGTATTGCAGGATCAGACAATGATCAGGCACGTGAGAATAATCAGGTCCGTGAACAGTATCCAATGGAATATGTTAATGCACTCACACCTGCCGGTATGCCACCGCATTCACTGAATTTAAAAGTCGGTGCAGTCATTATGTTACTCCGTAATTTAGATATTATTGGAGGTTTATGCAATGGAACTAGGCTTATTGTCAGACATATGTTGCCTAATGTTATCGAGGCGGAAATTGCTATCGGAGCAAATAAAGGCGAACACATCTTTATACCACGCATGCAACTAAGTCCAACTGATAATAGGCTACCATTTATATTAACCCGAATACAATTTCCGGTAAGACTATCTTTTGCAATGACCATCAATAAGGCTCAGGGACAGAGTCTTAGAAAGATAGGTATATTGCTTAGGGAACCAGTCTTTTCTCACGGATGGTATATATAGCGTTTTCAAGAGCTACAACTCGAACCTCTGTTCATGTTGCTGTCGAAGACAGTGATAAGCAGGGAAAATTAGTAGCTGGACGAGATAATGTTTTTACTCCGAACGTGGTATTTCGGGAAGTATTAAACTAATTTTGGATAACATTATTTTTTGTTGGTGATCAACAATAGTTGTTCATTATTTAGTTTAATTCCAAAACATTTTTATCGTATAGAGTACAATAAGTATCTAAAGTATTCTTACTGTTTCTCATGTAAGTAAGTTCAAAATATTTTTAGATATTGTATTTTTGCCAAAATACCTAACTTCTGTTAGGGGAAACATTCATATCTTATGAATGTAATGATGGTTTATAGGCCTCCTTGGGAACTACCATTTAAAAAAAAGTAAGAAAGGAAATAATGGTTATAGGCCTCTTTGGGAACCCACCATTTAAATAAAAGGGTACGAAAAGCATGGTTATAGGCCTGCTGGGGAACCAACCATGTAAAAATAATGGTAACGAATCTAAAGGGACACCTCATGGGTGATTTGGAAGGTCCCTCATTATATTATATTATATTGTATATATATATATTTTTTTATTATTTTTTATTAAATATTTTCTATGTAATTTTAATAACTACTTATTTCTTTTCTAATTTCTAATAAAAAAAGTATCATTTAATTTATTGATGTTTTTTTCATAAAATGTATACATGACTCCACTCTTTTGTCCGTTACTCCTCACCCACTTTACCGTTTTTCTTCATTATCCTTACTTTATATTAACTGTCTGTACGTACATAGCTTTGTCTATATTTATATATATATATATATATTTGTACATAGGCATGTCTATATTTATATTTATATATATTTGTACCTATATACCTATGTCTATATTTATATTTATATATCTATATCTATATATATATTTGTACCTATGTCTATATTTATATTTATATATATCTATATACATTTGCACCTATGTCTATATTTATATATATATATATATTTATAGATATTATATTTGTACTCAAATGATAGCTAGCCCCTCCCCCTATCCATGGGCAAGCGTCACACCCATCCCCACTCCTAGGCGCAGCGTAGCAAGCATCCGAACTAGTATCAATATTAAAATCTAAACAATTTGCAAATTGGTTGTAATTTCTATGCATATTACTGACTCTCGATGAAAAGAATTTCGGCGTTCCTCAAAACTCTACCGGGAATACCATTTATCGAAATAAATTTAAGAATTTCACGAGAGTCTATTAATTCAGTCAAAACTTTGTCAATAGAAACACATAAGATAAATTCACACCTCTTATGGAGGGCCGTCATATGAATTAAAACAAGACGATCAGAATAAAGTGGATGCTCAAACCTGTTATTCCATAGAAGGCGACAGTGGATAAAACGTAAAAACTTTTTCTCTACAGATTCAATTCTATTAATATGGACACTGTAATAAGCACTATTCACATGATAACCATATTCCAGAATATTTTTTGTTTTTAGGCAGGCGACGAGAGATTTCAGGTCAGGGCGGCCAATTCGCTATCCTGCTAGAAACCCTATCATCGAAATCTTCCAGCCCTCTTAATGGAGCGCAACAGGTCTTGAAGAGGTCAGCCTTTCAGCTCATCAACATATAGGAGGGCAGACCCTAGCGTATCCACCCTGATCTGGGGAAAGGCCAAACGGACACATAAAAAAATTTCGGTTGTCTCAGGCTCTTCTTCTAGGCAGGACAGATACACAGGGCTGTCAACAACTCCCATCCTTGTTAGATGAGCGTAAAGCGAGGTTTGGTGAAGATACCAACTACAGATCTACATTGTTTCCTTCCGAGCTCCAAAAGAAAATCAGAAATTTTACTATTGGGGCCATCAAGAAAACGTTTTGTTCACCTGGAAGTAATCTGGTGCACAAAACTGTATAGACCTTACAAAAGAGACATACAAGAAGCGCAACGCGTACGGGTCAGACAATTAAGCCAATAAATGTTTTCAATTCTTCGATGGTTAGTGGTTTTCAGTTAGAATTTCGGGACTTGCTCTGATGATTGTAACTTTTCAAGGTATCTGCGTATTATTTTTGAGCAATCGATCACTAAGAAATAAATCAAGGTACCCTCTAGTGCAACCGGTGAAGCAGATTATGCAGATGGCGACGTAGACACAGGAGAAGAAACTGAAGGAACTAATTGTTGAATGGAGGGAGCAGAAATATATTGTTCACTTACGACTTCATTGGAACGTTCCACCTCAAATTCCGCAATTTCATCTTCTTGTGATTCTGAACTACTTTCGCTATCTTCACTGATATTATAGTCTACGTCATCCACATCACTCCCTAGAAATGTCCTCGTCCGAATCTTGTAATAAATCTTCCAATACAGCACTTCTAAGTTTTTATTGCACGATTTGGCATGGTAGTGGTTCTTTTTGAGGGTCCTGGTTTGTCACTCATTATTAAAAGGAAAAGTGTGTACGTAAATTAAGCGAAAACAAGTTGAAAATACCAAAAAAACTAGTTACATCAACAAAAATGCTCCTAATCAAGCGTCGGCGCTGCGTGAACTGTGTGACTAAAACAATATGGCGCACCCGCAGGCCGGGCCCACTACTCGAAAAGTAAGTCCCTTTCCTAGTTGTCGAAAAGAATTCCACACGTCGTTGCGGTGTGGCCGCTATTCCATAGCTCACACAAATCCATCTGGAAGAAACACGTGGTAACGAGTGATCGGCTGACGGGCCGGATTACGCGTATACGCGTGATCAGCAATCAAAGTGTTAAGATACAGACACCATTCTATAACTGCACACAATCAATGATATAATCTGTTTAAAGATTTTTAAATCGTCAGCATATTATATTAAATCTTCGGAGAATTAAATCACAGATAAGAGGTCAACAATAATTAGGATAAAAAATAAGGGACCAAGATGGATTCCCTGAGGAACTCCAGACGTAAAAAGAATTCTTGAAAGTAAGAAGTGGGCACCTCCAGTCCGTAACCGTTTCTCAAGGGTATTAGCAATATAGAAATCTAAGAGTGTCAAGTTGGTTGATGTTGATCTGTCTTAATGAAGCTTGAGCTAAATAACGGTTTGCAGTCGAACGTCAGCAGTTCATAAATCATGCCTTTCGAAAAATTTGAGTAAAACAGCTAATTTAGCAATTGGCCTATTATTGTTATGACCAAGTCCTCTTTCAATTTTTAAAAAAAGAGATAACAAATGATAATTACCAAGCATCATATTTCGGAAATTAACTTTAAGAAATTTTCAGTTCCTTCCATCTACAAGGCGACAGTGAACAGTTGAATTAATATTCGTATTCGTATTTATTCGCCCCCAGAGAGGGCATCTGAGCTAATCGATTGCGAAGATTTTGTTCTGCAGATATGCCACTGTTAAAAGAAGGACTGTTAGAACGAAAAGGAATGCTACAATTCTTCCAGGATTCTGCATGCATTATTGTAGTCTTAATTTTCCCGCTTAGATACTTCGATTCTAACTACTTACAAATTACAATTATAAATTAGTTACAAAGCAAATTACTAATAGTAAATTTTTGTGTAATTTTACACACCCTTGTAAAATATCTGCGATTTAATTAACTAATTCTGTTCGCCAACGAGCAACTGAGGTAAGAGTCTGGCACGCGTACAAATCTTCCGCCATTAGATAGCCAAGACGAAATGAAATCGCCATTTGCTAAATTTTAGAAAAAAGCTTACTTATTTTGCATTTCTATTGGCCTAAAGAAATATTAAATTGTTCCCTTTATTTGCGTATTTTTTGTTTGTTTTATTTTATTTCCAGCAGACCATTCAGAAAGCATCTTCTTTTCATACATTTTATCGTAAATTTCTCCCAATCTAAGCTCATCATCACTTTTTCACATAATTCCGCCGGAAAAGACCGTTAAGAAACCCATAAAATTGGGATGGTGCCATCCTACAGGATAATTGAATCTTTGACGATAATGCGTCATTTGGAATTTTTTTATTACGGTGAGTATAGCTGGCTAAATGTTGTCGTATTATAAAAATTCATGTATAAGTCTATATTATAGCGGCTATCTTTCTACACACACTTTTAAACATCTACATAAGCTTAAATGAGATTAGCTGGCGATATAAAATATGTTGCAACACATTTTCTTAATGAAAATTTTATAGGATGCTATTAACAGTTTGCTGTGGTAATTGTCTGTAGCTTTTAAATTGGAAGAATGGCAACAGATCACCGGATCCTGCAAGAAGGACATTTATGGCGCCTGCCATTCATATGCCATCGTATTTGATATAAAGTCCTGGCTGCCATAAAGCAATATCTTTTAGGGCAATATATGTATAGGCAACATATGGGCGTGGAATTCATTACATCATGGGGTGATATATTCTCATATACATGGATATTGGCTGCTGTTAATTTTCTACTCACACCAGGATTACATACATATTGTGGGAGTTTTCATCAATACCGCAACCAACAAACCTTTTAACTTTCGCTTAAACAAAAGCTTTTTGCACTCCTTTGAATTTTAATTTCGCGTAGCTCCACTGAAATTTATAATTATCCAGAAAAAAAAATATTCATAAACTTACGTTAGTATGTGCCTAGGTATGGATATGTATGTAATTTGGTAGAAAATGTAGACAGGGATCCATATCGCACCAGTTCTCAGGTGTAAAGTCATTTTTGGTTCGCCACTGAATTATTACACAATCTTTCACCACCGAAATCCGTATGAATTGCCTCTTCACGAATTCATCTGCAGTACTAAACAATGGGAGCTAACTCTTTTGATTTTGCACCAACAGTCGACAGAGCACCTTGGTAAGTATGCAGATCCCCAGACTGCATGAACCCCGGCATACACTATCGTCGCGTCGTGTAGTTCACGTAGAATGCATGCATGAAATGCAGTGGTAAGATTTGAAAGAAGTTAAGAGCCATTGTTCGACTTCCGTTCAGCTTCAAACAGACCAGCCACTAGTGGAAACTGAAACATCCATGCAGAGTAATGCAGCCGATGGAGAACATAGCATAGCATCCTGATGAGTCCTTGTGGGTCAATGAATGGTTTGGATACTCTCCTGATTATTTGAATATGGATTGCGCTTATCTCGGCCAAGTGAACCGCTTGAATGCTATGAGAATTAAGGATCCTATTTTGGGTGAATGGCTTAATTTTAGGCTGTCGATTGCTTGCCGGCAAAATTCTGCCATTATTTGAATGTGATTTACTCACAATTGAAGTGGCGATAAGTGGGGATGTTAAGCAGTAGTTTTTGCTTGAAAATGAATTTCGATTTCCTTGAAATTATTGAAAGAGAGGAATTTGAGGTATGCTTTGAATTCATCTGAATACTCAATAAGGACTTTTTGGATAAATTGATTTTCTAAATATTTGCAATTAATGCTAGCAGCAAATATGGACAAAATTTTGGATTTGACAGTCACCAAAGGATGACTTCAATTTTAGCAGATATACTAGGCAGGCCACTCACCAAAGATGCAAATGCACCATGCATGTACGTCACACTTTCAACATGCTCTTCAAAAATGCATCGCATATACTTTTAAGTGACACGCCTCTCACCAATGTAGTAATTGCTTGATGCAAGGGCATTTGCTGTACTAATGCTACAAGTATGATTTTTTAAGCATTGTATGCTTTTGCTTGAAGCATCGATATTTTGATGAGATATTCATAGAACAAGGTCATGATGAAAACAATTCCATTATAATTTAAGCATTTTGCTTTGGAGTATGCAATGCTATTGCTCATTTGGTGAACAGCATATGAGAAGTGCATTTTTTTTTACTATCAGAATCAGCTTAATACAAGCTCGCTGTAGTGACGGGTTTAATAGATACACGGTCAACATTACATGGGTTTCATCACTTAATCGGTGCTAGTATTAGTATGTTAAACTAAACGTAAACAAAATATTGGATGAAATTACATGCAATGCAACATAGAACAAAAAATAAAATGTAAACAAAAAAGGTTAAATATTATATAGACGTTGTTTTAAAACATGCTTAGAAACGTGAACTACAAAATTAATAGGTTCGTGCATGGTAAAGTTAGACCTTGGGGAGCGAACATGCAACAGAGGTAGCTTTCTCAAATTGTGCCTAAAAGAGATTGTTTAATCGAACAAACTTTAATTACACTATATGTCAATTCCTGTAATTGACATATAGTGGCCTGCGTTTATAAACCAATTCACTAGTCAATTACAATAATTGGTTCTGAAATTCAAGATGGTGGCGGGTAGTGTAGCGATTGAAAGATATCGTTTGATGACCACCAAACCATCTTTAATTATCAAATTCACTATCCTAACAGATTTAAATAATTCTATACTTAACATTAAATTTAGCACAACTCAAACAAAAATTACTCAAATATCTTACGTTTAACTTATTGATAAAATCCGTGCGTTTTATAATTAATTCTATGTATATTATATGTTTTCTAATTCACCCCATACATATTTAAATTTTTATTTCAAGAAATTCACTGCTAAATACACAATTAATTCTTTGACTTAAATAACTTTACTCTTTCTTAATTTTTATTGTTTGAGCATGATTTGCTAAAGATCCATATAGGCATATTTTTCACAAAATGTCAAAAACAACAAAAATACAATTCACTGTATTTATGCAGCAAAAATTCTGAAAAGGAATAAATTTTATTAATGATTAATTTGTTTAGGTTATTTTGTGATCTGTAATTATAAAGGGGTTTCCAATAAGAGGTGTTATTTTGATATTCAAAGAAAAATGCCATTTTTTGAGATAAATGATCGGATCTTTATTTCATTATAAAGAGGAAGGTATGCCGTTAATAATGGAAAATAACATCAGCCAAATGACTACCACGACCATGCCTACAGGACCATATCCTTTTCATGAAATTTTCCATAACCAAATCGCAAAGTGGCCGCCCTATGTCCTCGATAGCCTCACGAATTCCATCTTTGAGGTCTTGAATCGACGCTGGGCTGTTGACGTAGACCTTCTCTTTCACGTGGCCTCAAAGGAAGAAGTCGCAAGGTGTTAAGTCACAAGATCTCGGTGGCCAATTGTGATCACCTCTTCGAGAGATAACACGGTCCGGAAACTTTTCCCGTAAAAGATCAATGGTTTCGTTGCTTGTATGGCACGTAGCGCCGTCTTGTTGAAAGTAAACGTTGTCCAGATCAATACCATCCAATTCCGGTCATAAAAAATCATTAATCATCTGTCGATAGCGCAATCCATTCACCGTAACCGTTGCTCCAGCCTCATTTTCGAAAAGGTAAGGTCCAATGACCCCGCGGGACCATAAACCGCACCAAACAGTCACACGTTGAGGATAGAGAGGCTTTTCAACAATAACTCTTGGGTTTTCCGAGCCCCAGATGTGACAATTTTGCTTGTTGACGAAGCCATCGAGGTGGAAATGGGCCTTATCACTCAAGATGAGTTTTCGATGGAATTCCGGATCATTTTCATGCATTTCAAGGACCCAATCAGCAAAGACTTGACGTTGTTGATGATCGGCCGGCTTGAGTTCTTGTGTTAACTGAACTTTATAAGCCTTAAGACCCAAATCTTTGTGGAATGCGTAATTCCAAAGAACGACGAGGAGTATGCCAGTCCGGTCTGGTCTCCTTTTTATGCTGTATACATAAATCGTATTGAGGCTGTGCAGCGGAGATTCGTTCGTTTTGCTCTGCGTTGAATTCATTGGCATAACCCTATTATTCTACCTCCATATGTTGATTAGCTTAAACTCTTTCCATTGGATTCTCTTGAAAATAGGTGAAAAGCTTCCAAGGTTGTTTTTGCGTTTCAGTGTATACAGGGAGCGAAAAATTCTCCTGAGCTCTTAAATACTTTCAATATATCTATACCTGCGCGCTCCTTGAGGAACTACGACTTCTTCGTCGTTCCTCATCATAGTACGAACTATGGTTTTCACGAGCTGATTTCATCAATGTCTCGTCTCTTTAACAACCAGTTTGATTGCATTGACTTTCATCTTGCAAAAAGTGAATTAAGAGATCAGCTTAGTTAAAGTTACTTTTCATTTTATTATTATTATTTGTACACTTTTGGTCATTATCATTGTTTACATATCAGATCTTTGATGAAGTCCTAAATAAACAAGACAAGACAAAAATACGAACCATGCGGTTGCGCCTAGCCGTAAGTTCCGCATTTGTTCAAAATTACTCATTAGTTTATAATAATGTATATATAAAACTTAGCCTTTTTAAGCACGAGTATAAAAGAAGGCAGAAAAAAGAAAAGAAAACAAAACACGGAAAAGATATAAGTGATCAGAAATAAATAATAAAACAAAATTTGGTTAGTACAGCATAAAGGCGACCATGTAAGTAGTGGAGATGAGCGTATAGTTAAGCAACTCTCTTTTATACATATATCAATGAATAATAAAAATAAAAAAATAAACTGCGTGCGTAAACTAAATTGTTGTTTGAGAGAGAAAGGTCCAAGAAGTACACGGTAAAAAAAAAAACAAAATAAGAACAATAGATCATCTTCAAGATTTTCTTAGCGCAAATATTAGAGGGCATCAGAAATTCAAGTCGGTCGTTTTAATCGCCCTACGATTTGCTCTCGCCCGGGTACAATTCAATTAATTGTGGCATAAAATTGCTATACGGTAACCATGCCACGTTGCTGAAGCGATTGCAAATTTAAAAGTTTCAAGCGATCCTCATTGGGTGGAAGAATTAATGATTTATTCCAGGGTAGGTGTCTAAGAGCAAATCGTACAAAGTTCTGCTGAACAGACTCGATACGGTCGATGTGTGTACCGTAGAAAGGAGACCAGACCTGGATAGCGTATTCAAGAAGGGGTCTCATAAAGCAAGTCTACAAATGCAGATGGTGAGATTCGAGAACTCTCGATACCAACGTTTTATAAAACCTAGCATAGAACTACTCTTTGATACCATGAAGTTTATATGGGAGATAAAATTCAATCTGTGGTCACATTTGACACCCAAGTCACAGGCAGCACCCATACAACGAATCGAGGAATCCGAAAACTAATAATCATAAGTGATTGGTGTCTAATTCCAACGGAAAGTCATAACCTCACATATATCGATATTGAGTACCAAATTATTGCATTTGCACCAATTGCCAGCATAAATCAAGACCTTGCAGTATCTCATAACAGAGACAATGTCGTCAGTAGACAGAATAAAGAACAACGGGTCCAAATGACTCCCTTCAGGTATGCCAGATGAAGCCTTCAAGGCTCTAGAGACGGAATGGCAGAATAAGATTATGCAAGACTCAATTGCATCTTTGGTGGGCGTCCAGCCGGTCGAAAGTAACCTGCAATTTTTATATATGCAACTAAAAAGTTACAAAGTCATTTAGCAATTTTGTCAAAAGGCAGCTAGCGCACACAGTCAATAGAATACAGTCACTAAAAGTTTATGAAACTTTTCTTTCGTAGCTAAATTTTATACTATCTGAATGATTTACAATTTCAATTCCATTTCATTCCATTCCATTTCATTCCATTCCAATTCTATAAATTTGAGGCTATATCTCTTCCTTTTTGTACCTTTTGAATGGTCGATGTTCTCGAATTCAGGGTAGCGGCTATGGATTCAGAGTTTCTGAGTTTCTAGATCTAAATTGCCCATTGTATAATATTGAAACTGACAGATGTCACTGGTAAAAACTGATACTGGGTCCGTCTTCCTTTTCGATTATTTACCTTTCAGTTATTTATCTTCTGTGTGTTGAATGCGGTTTGATTTTCAAACGATACCCGGAATAGATTTTAGCAGAGTGAAATTATACGTTGACTTCAAAAAAACTCCGACCAAGCTTGAATTTTGTAGAGATCTTAATGTCCTAAATATATTGTGATAAGATGTACGGTGCTAGACTAACACGGTCGTCATGTAATGACCCCTGATATCTTTTAATTTGAAACCCGTTACGTTTGTAAATTGTACTACATCTGAGCAGACCGTAGGCGTTTACTCTGTTGCATGCACAAAACAGTCTGTAGGAAGTTCCTATTTTTTACTTGCGGAGCGGCCGATAGAACTCTGACTCCCGTATATGCAAATCTAGAGCAGCTTGTTTAAACAGAACTGTCTATAGTGAAAACAAATAGTGGTAGTGTTCCATGTAAACTTCTGACTATATTTTATTTGGTCAATCTATTATACTTTTAGCTTCAATTCTACTTTCTTGATTGATTACAAAACGACTGATCCATATTCACTTTGTTTATAAGAGCGGAATGTCGCTACGAAATTACCGAAATTTATGCGTTACACATTTTTTAATTATATTCAATTGATTTGAGTCTTGCGTCACTTTAAGGTATTGTAAATTGTGGTATTCATCAGAAATGCTTGACCCATATTAATGAATGTTTTGCAAGACTAGATTACATAAAGTGCAAAGGTATGTAGGTATGCGATGTTAAAATATAATGCTAGGGAAATTACACATAAAAAGTAGCCCTTACATGAGACGTGGGTTTTTTTGTTTCTAGGGGGGGGGGGGGGGGGGTGAAAGACGATGAATTCTGGTTTGCGGCAATTATCTCGGGAAGTATCAAGTTTTTGAAAAAAATAGTTATGGGAACAATAACGACAGTTTATAAAATTCTACTCGAAAAAGGTCCCAAGACTCTCTCTTCATAGAATCGATCGTTTCAAAGATGTAGACTGAATTATGTCTGCACAGGAATTGCTCATACCACTATAATATTATTATATAAAAAACTTTACTGTTACTATAAGTAAATTTTTCGCTCAATCAAGCCAGTACCTTTTACTTTTACATGAGATCTGAATTCGTTTCTCATACTTTTCCTGCAGCTTTGTTTTAATTGTTAACTCACTTGCTGTACATAAATCTGTTAATTCCTTTCAAACGGGAGTTCGTCATCCTTATATTCAATATAAGAAATATCTCCTCCAATACTGCTTCAATATAATGGTCCATAGATCGAGCAACACCTCCTGCTTCTCGGAAACACGGAAATTGGAAATTATACCGGGTCTTAATATCAGTAACAGTCTAGGTAGACGATCCTGACCGCCAGTTACCAATATCGTGTTCTCAACGAGAACTTGAAGCCATTCTTGGCATATAGCCAGTCTACCTCTTCATATAGAGGGAAGCAGCGGCTAGTATGCTTAGAAAGAAAACGTCAGACAATCACATCTCTTCCGGTAAGTGATTTCTAAACATCATCGAGCAGGTCAACATTAGAAACCTAGAAATTCCAACGGAATGATTTTCCTTCGTAAGAAGCCAAATATTAGACAGAGGGCAACAATTACCGCAGCGGGACCATATCTGGGGTATACTGATAGATTCAGGAAGGATGATAAAACAGACCTAGGTTTAATCGACCCTTAAGTAGAGCTCCCATTTTGCTTGGTGCCTCACCTTTCATTTTACAGGCAGAATTCTACGGTATCGAAGTTGGAGCTCAGGATAATCTAAACAGACGTAAAAGGAGTCCAACAACATTTGTTCAGACACTCAAGTTGCGCTCCTGGCACTGTTCTCTTAAGACATTGAGTCCAAACCAGGCTGAAGCTGCCACTCGTAATTCCAGATGTCTCGCGCTAACAATTTAAGGTTTCAAGACTTTGGCGAAGCATTTATTACTCCAAATAATGTTTGCAATCTATTACCAAGGGCTCGATTAGATTTTGTCTGACCATTTTAGGGGAGGACAAATAGATCAACTCTGGTCCCGGGGCCTGCATTGTTCTAGAAGCCTAGTCACCCCTACCCGTAACCTAGCCTAAAGTGTCCCAGTTTCAATGGAGATTTGAATTTTGATCATTTTTCGAGGACCTGCTTTTTCTTTTGTTTTCGTGTTGAAAAAGATATTTAAACCTTATAAAAACTGACGAAACCAAAATATGGCCGAGCATAATTCTTACTATGTTCCGCCTCAATATTCAGATACAGATGAAGCTGACCACTGTGTAAGTCAGAGGTGATACTGACTACTATTGTGTCTTCCATAACGTTTAGGATCCTATAATATCATTTCTTTAAAGTAGGCTAATTCACCAATGACCATGGACTGTCGAATAGCAACATTTGCATGTGGAATAAATTTTTAGGATCATATTGAACTACGCTGGTCACTGCTATATACCCTGGTTATTTTTGGTAATCTTTGAAATTGATCTCTTCTATAATTTGAGTGAGGAAAAAAAAAATCCCTCCGCCGATTAGGAAAATATGCGAAAGGCTACAAGAACATTTTCATTTAATTCCTGCAATATTTGTTCTACGACTTTAAGCGTAAATAGATCAAAAACTTTCTGTTAAAATCCTTTCATATTATATTTCACCCAAAGTCATAAGCATAAGGCAAAATTCCATATTTGATATACTCCATATAATTTGCTTCCTTTCTGAGCTTCCGTCCTCATTTGCCGAACCAAAAATCTTTTGTAATATACCAAAGACTATAGGGCCAACGTCCGCAAAACCTCACCCAGATGGAATAGATGGAAGTGTTCCTGAGAATGTCTGGCAGAATATGAATAGTTTTCCTCGTCTTTCTCCGCCATAACTTAGTGGGTTCCAGAAATTCCAAGATATAATACCGAGCAATATCTACTCCATCCTCCACTTCTTTGTTCCATCAGAGCCGAATATGAAGAAAAACACACTCCCAATGTCTACATGCCTACGTTTCAAAACATATTACTTACACCGCTGTGCAAATATTTTTCCCACCTCCACCCTTCAAAGAGCAGCACTATTCCTGGGACCACTATACATCCCTAAATAAAATATCATATCCAGGCAGGAGAACTCTGGTAACATCAAATATTCGGGTGCAATTACAAATCATATGTCAAGTGGCTTTATAGTGGGATCTTATGGCGTATATCAGTAATATAAATGTAGGAGCGCTTGAACGTATACATGTAGACCTCTAGCGGCTTCCGAATCCTTTTGGTTGCTGAGAGGCCACTTGTTAATAATTAGAACCACGTTATGAAATTTGTATTTGACTACTGTTTGGCTTCTAAAACTTGCGGAAACTCATATTGTGCGGCTGTAGGTTAGGTATAGACTGTAAACCTTTCTCGAGGAAGCTGCTGGATTTTGCTGCTGCTATGAGTCTTCTCTTCTTAAACTTTTCATTGCCGCAAACATTTAAGGCGTCCCTTCTCCTGCCCCTGACTTATTCGGCAAACGTGCAAATTATTTAAAGCTGATTGTGTTCTGCAGTAATTTCAGGTTATACATAATACGTACTAGGGCCAGTAGTGAAAGGAGCGATTTTTGGTTTTGTTTAAATAAATCCCAACTTGTTCGTATTAATTTGTTTGCTGCGAGTTTTCTTTAATGTTATTTCGGTAAATATGCGATAAGTTGAATATAAATTGGAGTTTCGTTCACCTTTGAGTGCAGCCAAAGTCAAGTCTACTCCATTTGTTTATACAATGGTGTTTTTTCATTAAATATTTGCTCAACACAAAACTATGAAATAGACAAAGAATAAGATTTACGCGGTGTTCATGTTCTACCAGAATCTAGATGCAAGTTGAGTTTAAATATAGGACGTAGAAAAAGTTTAGTGTTGCGATTCATTCTGAAGACTTCTAAAACTTTGACCTAAAACCCGCTTGAATGACTGGAGAAGTT